>CM053144.1:118861670-120356670 GCA_028571685.1 Heterohyrax brucei | reverse complement strand
TGAGGAACCCTGGTAAAAAGTGGGAGAATGCTGACCGACACATTGCAGGGAATGCAGCCACGCCACCCAACAATCTGTGTATAAATTTTTCAGCGAGAAATGAGTTTGCCTAAATAGTTAAAGCACAATGAAAAACAAAAACAAAAACAAAAAAACCAAACCCTAACACATACTGCATTGAGAAAATCTGCTCTGAAAGAACTTTCTAAAGTGTTAAAAAGCAGAGATTAATTTTGAGGACTAAGACTGACTGGAGTCATGTTTTCCATTATCTTGTACCTGTGTGAAATTGGGAGAATGACTAAGGAAGGCCAAAGAACTGATGCCTTTGAACCACGGTGTCACTGAAAAATAGTGAAGGTATCAGACATTGCCAAAAGAACCAATAAATCCATCTTGAAAGAAGTACAATCAGAATGCTCCTTAGAAGGTAGGAGGTCCAGACTTTGTCTTAGACACTTTGGACAAGTTATCAGTAGGGACTGGTCCGTGGAGAAAGACATTAAGCTTGGTACTGTAGAGGACCATGAATAACAGGATGACCCACAATGAGATGGGCTGATGCAGTGGCTGCAACTGTGGGCTCAGATTGTAGCACTGCTGGTGCCGACGGTGCCAACGTAGACAGTGTTTCATTCTTGTACCTAGGGTCCCCGTGAATTGGGACCACGCTGGTGGCAACACCCCCACCTTGTCTTGTCTTAGAACAAGATCCCCACCACTTATCAAGAAATAGTGAATTAATGAGTGATGAAGGAATGAATAAGTGAATGGTAGAGTATTTTTACAGTAGAGGTGTAGGCGGAGCGTTTCACAGAGACTCTGTGTCCCCAGCCTTAAGCACATGGTCGGAGCTCCAACATGTTTGTGGCATGGCAGGGGAAAAAGTGCATTTGGCTGAAACAAAGCTGTCCAGGAGGGGTCAGCACATGCTTTGTCCAGACCTGTGTCCAGTCTGTGTAACTTGATCCAATGGTATTACAGAAAGCTGCGTGCTCTGCCAACTTCAGAGGCTGTTTGCAGCCAAATCCAGTTTACTGGGGCCTTGCAGAAACAGCCAAAGTGGTCTGTCATTGTGGGCTCTGTCCCTGCCTCTATGAGTGAGCCTCAGGACTGGCCAGCGGCAAAAGGGGGGCCTGCCTCCCTGACAGCTGTCAGCTGCCCACGGAGGCAGGAAACCAACTCAAGTTGCAGCTTGTAAAATTCAGACCATTCTCAGCCACTGAGGGGAAGCCGTAAAAATCCTTCAGATAGTGCCCTAGGGGCCTGATCTCAGCCTGAAGAAACCCCTGGGGTGGCTGGGCTGGACCCCAGTGGGGATGGGTGGGAGTGGGGAGCCCAGGTAACTCTCTGGGTGGTGGAAGTGTCGAGGACACAGTGAGGCCCCCACTCAGACTTCTAGCCGCTTGAAATGTTTCAGGTTGGTGGACTGCTGGCGTCCCTGGGTCCCGTGTGACGAAAGAGGTGATATCTACTTGCTGTGTAAAGAGAGTTGTGTCCTGTCTTCCAACAACACTGCAACAGAAATGGAGTGATGGGGCTGGGGCGCTGATGCAAATTAAGTGACTGTCCCCTCTGACACCTCACGCCCAGCGAGCGGGCTTGGGAGTTAAAATCGCAGTGGGCCAGCAGTGAAAGTCAGACTACTAACTGAGTTACCTCAACCCTGTGACCACCTGCAGGCTGCGTGAACACTCAGCCTCAGCGGCCTTCCCTGCAGTGGGAATGATAATGCCAACCGTGGCCAATTTCTATGGTTATGAAAGATACCATCTGTAAGGCCTGTAGTCCAGAGTGGACGACTGAAATGTATCCTTACTCTGATCTCCGGTCACCTCTTTTCCACTCCCTCTCTGATTTTATTATACCTTAGAGAGAATAGCAAACTATTAGGCGTATTGGAAGTTTGTTTTTGTTGTTAGCTGCCACTGAGTAAACCCCATCCGTATTGGAGTGACCCTGCACTAGTCCCATAATCTATTGGAGATCACACTATTGTGATTCACAGGGTTTTTGCTGGCAGATTTTCAGAATTAGATGGCCACGGCTTTCTTCCTCGTCAGACTGAAGCTGGAAGCTCCACTGAAATCTGTCCAGAAGCATAGCAGCCTGGCAAGCCCCCACGGGCACCGGCAAGGAGTCAAACCGCGGTCTGTCTGATGCTTTATACTCACCATTAGAATCTTTATTAATTGGCTGCTGGCTTGGTGGTTTGTTTTTTGAACTGCAGAGCATGTGTAGGAGAAGTACAGAGGCTTCACAGTCACTTGCCAGACACGGGTGGAGAGCCGTTGGTTGCTCAGTTCTTGTCCCTGTGCTGTGGGATATGCCCTCTCCTCCTTCTGCTGTACTTGGCTTAGGCTAGTTTTGACTCCTGGCCCTGGAGCTGGTATATGAAAGAACTCCGAGGAAGCCGTTTCTCCCAGGTGTGACTAAGTTACAGGTGCCTTAGTCAGACCTGGAGAGTTTATGAGAAAATGGAAGAACTCAGAAGCAATCTGGCTGATAGAGATAGCGTTATATATTTTTGTTTCTCATGAAAGAAGCAGAAAAAATATTTAGTTAAAAAAATAAAAATCCCCTTGGATCATGCCACATAATTCAGAAAAATAACATTAAAAACTTTAATTTTCAGTGCTAAAAAAATTTATAATTTGTGAACTTTTTAGGAGAATAACAGGAGCATTGCATAAATAATGAATTTGGACACTTTTATTTTGGAGGAGAGGATGGGAACAGTGATGGAAAGGAGTATTTGTCAGCCAAATCCTGATTGTTAAGAAGAGAAAAATTAAGCATGAAATCTCTTCTTACCAGAAGAGTTAGAATTCTCTTCTTTGACAGATTGGCTTACATTGCTGGCTGTCCTTCTTTCACTTTATCAGTTAATTTATGTATGTACCCTTTGGAAGGATTTATGTTTCAGCAGAGCACCAAAGAGCCCTGTGAATTTCTCTTGATTGCTGTCAATTATATAGAGGTGAAATGTATTTTGAGAGAAAAATACAGTTATAGCTCTATTTTGGTATAACAATCTATTAATCAAATGTTGTGGGTTAGATTTGTGTATTTTACTGCCTTAAATTCCTGATAAAGATAGCTATGGTACATATTCCAGGTACTCTTTCTTTCTTCTAGACAGTAGAAAGAAACCCTTTAAAATACTTATGTATAAGAAAATGGCATGTACAGGAAAAAAAAAAGAGATCCCATCTCTTTCAGCTTCAGAACTGTGTGTTAGTTGTTGCTTAAAGGTACCCACAGTCTTGAGTAGGGGCATAGATACATGTGTCTGGGTGTGTGTGTACCTGTGGTTGGCCCTGGGGGAAGTGCTGGGAGGCCTGGGTAGGGCTTGCGGATGGGCAGGTGCAGGGAGACGCTTCCACTGGAAGGTCATTAGAGGGTGAAGCAGGATAAGGGAAGCATGCATCGTCACTGATACAAGGAACTGCAGGTCAGTGAGCCTTCCACAGAAGGAGATGTACAGAAGTGTGAGGTGACTGGACACGAGGAGAGCAATAATGAAAGGAGAGAGGTCAAGTTGCTTGGTATAATTCGGTTTCCATCAGTTATAAACTTGTGTAGAACAGATTGAAAAGGCCCTAAATTCTAATGTGCCCATAATTGAAATGTTGGGCTAGTGGTTTCTAGGGAGCTAGGGAATGGGGTTGCTGCAATTTTCAAGTATGGCAATGAGAGACTTTTATTAGAGGCTGAAAAACAGGCCTAATGCTGATAAGGAACCTTAGGCTCCAACATGGAGCATGTTATACTTGAAGGTACCTACCCCAGGAAACCCTGGTAGTGTAGTGGTTGAGTGCTACATCTGCTAACCAGAAGGTCGGCAGTTCAAGTCCATCATGTGCTCCTTGGAAACTCTATGAGGGCAGTTCTGCTCTGTACTGTAGGGTGGCTATGGGTCAGAATTGACTTGATGACAGTGGGATTTGGGTTTGGATCCCCCAAAATTTTTGGAATCTTTCCCTTGATAGTTGTGATAGTCAAATAATGGCCTCAAAGATGTTCTGATCTTCCACGTCCACTCCATGGAACATGTGAATTTGCTAACCTAACTTAGAAACCCTCGTGGCGTGGTGGTTAAGTGCTATGTCTGTTACCCCAAAGTTGGCAGTTAAAATCTGCCAGGCACTCCTTGGAAACTACATTGGGCATTTCTACTCTGACTTATAGGGTTGCTGTAAGTTGAAATCACCTCCATGGCAGTGGGTTTTTTTTTTTCCTTCTGTAAATTCCGAAGGGAATTTTACAAATGTGATTAAGCTAAGGATCCTGAGATGAGGTTGTCTCAGATTCTCTGGGTGGATTCCCTTTAAGAGCAGCCATTAGGCAAAGCATGCAGTCACGTGGCTCCTTAAGACTGGAGAGCCGTTCCAGACTGGGGTCCGAGGGATGAATGGTCAGAGAGATGCAGTGCACTGACTTTGAAGATGAAGGAAGGCGACCACAAGCTAAGGAATGTAGGTAGCCTATGCACTGATTGTAGCCCAGTGAAACTTGTGTCAGAGTTAGGACCTACAGAACTGTAACATAATACATTTGCACTGAAAGCCCACTGCTGTCTAGTCAGACTCATAGTGACACGTCTTTCTCCTGCATGGCCACTGATGGTTTAAAACCACCAACCTTTTGGTTAGCAGTTGAGAACTTTAACCACTGCACCACCTGGGCTGTTTCTCAAGCCACTTGTTTGAGGTAATTTGTAACTGTGGCCACAGGAAGCCCATATGTAATGGAGAACTGGACCAAATGACTACAGATTTCCTAACTTCCATTTCTGAGATTCCTTAATCTAAACAGGCTTATTAAAACCTCCTACTACATAAGTAATTTCCTCATTAGCTTCACATATTTCCAGAGAGTGTGACAGCATAAAATACTTAAGTCAAGACAGATAGACTAAATGACTTGGCTTATCTTGATTTTTATAAACATTTTCTCATCTATCAAAGACAGTCTGTCTTTTTCCCGTCGGTACACTTGGACTGGGCTGATTCAAACACGCGGCTTTTGAAATGAGTTCAAATGTGTATGCCCTGTACATTGTCAGGGTTTTGTGCTCTAGGACCTTAGAAAATTAACTTTCACATGTTCCATTTTAGCTGCCAAGCTGGGTCACTGACATCTTAACAGATGAAATTTAATTAAAGCCTTAATGAAAATGTACTAGTGTGCCACCAATAGCACACCAGTGCTGGTCCTGGAAAAGACTGATGTCAGTTAGCAAGAGGTGGGAACTCAGGGAGAGCTCTGCAGAGCAGGAAGTCAGCCTGGCCCAGGTCTCGCTTGACTACGAAGGGATTTCTGTCGAAGAGCAGCTATTAGGTGAAGCAGGGTAAAATGGTTGTTTTTAAGGATTGAAGTGAATATTTATACTCAGAAGACTAAAAGACTTTGGAAAGGTCATTTGGTTTATTCTATTCCTTGCTAGTGTGTTCTTGCTTAACCTGTTTTGTAGTTCAGAGAGGAGGAGAAGGGCAGAGACGGCCCAGGTGCCTACTTTCCAAGGATAAAAACATTAAATTTCTGGTTTTCAGCAGCTGAGAAGGCCATAGCTATGGAGCCATGTTTTTTTTTTTTTTTTTTTAAACCACTGTCCTGAGATTCTTCTTTTAACCTCAAAGTTTTCTGGAAGCCCTGGACAAGGAAGAGAAACCTGGGGCCTATCATTACGTTCTGTCCTATTCCATTCTGTTGATACAAATTGAATCTGTGTTTGTTGAAAACTCCCTGGAAGGTCCAAATGCTTAACATGCTTGGCTACCCGAAAGGCTAGAGGTTCTAGCCTATGTGGCACCTTAGAAGACAGGCTTTGTGATCTAATTCCAAAAGGTCAACTGTTAAAAACCCTATGTAGCATAGGTGTATTTTGACACACATGGAACCACTGTGAGTCAGAGTTGATTCCACAGCAACTGTGTTTTTTTTTCTTTTGATGTGTTTATTGAGCACCTACTATGAATTAGGCATTATATTATCAAGAGTTGAGAAAATAAATCAGTATGATATTGTTGCTATGAGTTGGAATTGACTCAGTGGCACTGGGTTTGGGTTTGGTTTGGTCTCAAGGGGTTTACTTTTGGGCAGAAAAACGAACAAATTTCATTTGTGGGGTTAGTGCCATAATAGGAGTATAGAAGTCAAGTATAGAAGGAGCAGAGGAGGAAGGAATTCAGTCAGGAGGCAGCGTAAATATCCAGGAAGGCTTCCTGGAAGAGGCAGTATTTTTTCTTGGAGTTGCAATTAAAATTGGTATTATACCAAGTAATAAGAATGTCAGAATTTTCTAGGTAGATGATGCAGCCCTGCAGGTAAGCACTTCAGGACAGACTGGTGGTTGAGGGGTAGAAAATACATTGGCTGTGAACATTACTTCCAGAAGGACCTACACATGAATCTTGCCATGGACTTGTTACGTGATCTTTGGAAAGTTAATCTTTTAAAGCTCCAGTTTCTTTTTTCTGAAAAGTGGGAATAATAGTAATAACTACTCTATAGTATTAAGTGTTTTCCAGGTTAAATAAATTAATGCTTTGTATATTGCTCAGCATGTGGTAACAGACAAACCTGTTGCCATCCAGCCCATTGTGACTTGTAGCAATGATGCTGTAGTAACGGCTTGAGCAGTGCTATCAGGCGGAGTAGAACTGCCCTGGAGGGTTTCCAAGGAATAGCTGATGGATTCGAATTGCCAAACTTCTGATTAGTAGCTGAACACTTAACTACTACTCCACCAGGGCTCTGTGGTAAGGGATAGTAACTATTATTTTTGTTACTGCCTAAATATGCTTTTCCAAGAACATCAGGTCAGCCTAGTTAAATTATTACAATTCTAGCAATATCACTCAAGTGTTGTGGGTATTAAGTCCATTTTCTCTCATTAGCTAGAGCCACTGAGGCAGAAATGGTCAGACATAAGCAGTGCCGTGATCAGACGGTGTTGTGTGGGTGAAGCAGAGGAGGTGACAAGCAAGGCTAGCTTCAGGAGCCTGTTGCAGTCAAAAGGGTGCCATACTCAGAAGAGTGCTACTATACTTGTTTTAATATGCTGCTGTCACCATCTGGAAATTCTTAATACCTTTTGAATGGAAGGTATTACATTTTCATTTTACAAATTATATAACCAGCCTTGGTGACTGCATTGTTTCCAGTCTTTCCTTCCTGTGGCATCACATACGTTCTTGTGGTCTTTCCTAGAGGGAAGGGCTGCAGCGTCTCTTTCTATGCTTCGTCCCAGGCTTCTCGGCCTGGTGCTGACATCAGTCCAAACCTACTCATTCATCAGCCCTTCTGGCTCCCTTCTGGGGCATTCACAAAGATGAACTCCGCACAGTCTCTGCCTCTGTGGGGGACTCACGTCCTGGATGGTGGAGACTCATGTAGAGGTAAGCACCTGTAGATGAATATGGCAAGCACTCTAGGCAGGGGTGTAGATGGTGCCACGGGAGCCTAGGGGCGGACATATAGGGGCCATGATGTTTATTGGACATTTATTATCTCTTTGTTGGTCTCCTGTAGATTCTCTCATAAGGAAAAGTTGTTTTTGTCATAACTTGATTTCTATTTTTTCTCATCATGAGTGGGAGTGGAGGAAGGGAAGGTTTGATAGTGCAGATCTGGAAACTCAGAAAGGCATAAAGTTGGATGTACTTGACAGAGCCTTCTGCCCCTGAGATCCTAGAGCCTTCCTGGGAAGTTTGGCCTCCCCAGATGGTAGGAAGGAGTGGAGGTAACTCCACAGTCTGGTGTATAGTTACCTGAAGCTTCTGGGAGACTTCTGCTAAGGTCCTATATTGCATTCTCTACTGACTTTTCTGTTAGTAATCTTATTTTATCCATAATAAGTAAATCTCCCTCACCATTTAGAAATGCCTTGAGTGTTACCTTTTCTAGAGGTAAGTGGATTATAAAGAGAAATCTTCATTCAGTACTCATAGCTATAAGATGTTTGTTTGCCAAACAAAGATATGATTTGGGGGGCACTTTATTTTTTCATTCCCTCTGACAAAAGAATTGTAAACAAGTGTCTAGACTGTAAGGTGGCCCCTAATAGAGAAAGTAAGACTGTATCTCTTTATACTGAGCTCCGTAAAGGCAGGGTTCGTGTCTCACTGATCTTTATTTCCCCAGTGCCAGGTGCAATGCCTGCCCCATAGTAAGGGCTTGTACACAGCTTATGAAATAAAATCAGCTCATACTGCAATGAGTTTGAGTGGGCTTTGGTACAGGAATACCGAGAAGCACATTTGAAAGGCATTAACAGAACTTCTGTGGTCTGTGGCTTCATCTGTTGAAAAGCAGTAAACAATGGCAGGCTCTTGGTCAGTTCAATGCCCTGGAGTGTATCTAGGGAGCTGTGGTGGCATGGTGGTTAAAGCATTAGGCTGCTAACCACCCACCAGCTGCTGCATAAGAGAAAGACGTGGCAGTCTGCTTCTCTACAGATCTACAGCCTTTGAAATCTTATAGGGCAGTTCTACTCCATCCTGTAGGGTCTCTATTACATTAGAATCATTCAGTAGGAATGGATTTGGAGGGTGTCTACTTCTGAACACCAAAGTTGTACCTCCCTGATGCCGAGTGGTGTTGACCAGTTGTGTGATATACATGTACAGAAAATCCAAGAACCAGCCAGTTGTTCTTCAGTTATGTAAATCAAGGCCTGTGCCCCTCTCCAGGATATTTCCCAGCTAGGTTGATCCAACATGCTGAGCTATTCCCTTTAACTAAACACACTTTCCCAGTAGATAACAACAGACTCAGATTCAGTTACAGCAGAGACACAAATATGCTCATCAGTAACAGAGCACTGTGCTGAGAGCCAAATTCCACCTTCTAATGTTGACATCACTCTTTTGGAAGTCACAGGGAGCTGGGAGTCCATCTGCATGGACGCTCGTCAGGCCTTTTGATTCTAGTCATATTCCCCAGCAGCCAAGGAAAACATTTAAGATGAGCATGGGCTCTCGGGAGCTGAACTTCTGCTCCTTTCTTCCTTAGGAGAGGAGCTAGCCAGAGCTTCTCATAAAATAATACTAGCATTTGTTTTACTTAATGGGTAAAGATAAAGAAAGCCAAATCAAATAGAACAATACATTTAAAGTAGAATATCTTTGTCATTGGAGATCTGAGCTCTGACTCCAGCCCTGGGTATATTTTTCCTCATTTGTGTACTGAATAATAACTTTCTAGGGGTCAGGTGACCCCCATTGCCATTATTATTGTATATCTGTGACATAGCATTCTTGTTGTTAGGTGCCAGCTAGCCAGTTTTTGACTTGCGGTGACCCCATGTGACAAAGCAGAACTGCCCCGTAGGGTTTTGGAGCTGCCGTCTCCGTGGGAGCAGGCGGCTGGGTCTTTCTCCTGTGGAGGTGCTGAATGCAGGGGCGGTTCTAAGTGCTGGTTGGTTGGTTGGTTGGTTGGTTGGTTGGTTAGCAGATGAGCATTGTAACCATTGAACTTCTAGGGCACCTTTATAGGCGCAAAGTGACTTACAATCATGCTTTATGATTTATTAAAGAGAGAATAAATTTTTTACATGAGCTGACTTCATCTGGGGAGTATTTGTCTGCTGTTTTGTGGTTCACTTAACTCAGGCAGCAAAAATAAAGGGTTCGTTTTCACTTTTGAATTTGAATACATTTGTAGAAAATGTCCAAGTTTTAGAATTTTAACATTTTGGTGGAAGGTAAAAGCCAGATACAGGTTTGGTGGATTTGTTTTAAGCCTTTCATAAAAATATTCTATTACTGTAATTGAAATTTTGGTGGTCATAGTGAATTTAAATTAGGAAGAGGACAAACAGGTTGGAAGGCAAGAAAGGAGGGAAAAGAGAGCTGAGAACAGAACAGAAAGTCTGAAGTGTATTGTTTTGGATTGGATTGTGTACCCCCCAAATGTGTGTCAGTTTGGTTAGGTCATGATTCCCAGTATTGTGTGGTTGTCTACCATTTTATGCATCCAATGTAATTGTCCTGTATGTTATAAATCCTAACCTCTATGATATTAATGAGGCAGGATGAGGGATGGTTTTGTTAATGAGGCAGGACCCAATCTATAAGATTAGGTTGTATTGTCAGTTCATCTCTTTTGGGTGTAGACAATGGAAGTGATCAGAAAGGTGAGCGATCTTTCTTACTACCAAGAAAGAAGTGCCAGGAGCAGGCGTGTCCTTTGGATCTGAGGTCCCTGTACCGGGAAGCTCCTAGACCAGGAAAAGATTGATGACAAGGACATTTCCTGAGAGCAAACAGAGACAGAAAGCCTTCCCTGGGAGCTGGCTCCCTGAATTTGGACTTCTAGCCCCCTAGACTGTGAGAGAATAATTTTTCTCTTAGTTATGAGCCATCTGCTGGTGCTGTTTCTGTTATGGCAGCATCGGATAACTAGGACATGCGGTTTCTGCTGTAGAGAATGTGGAACAAAGGTAGACATGCTGGGCAAATCAGATTATTGTGTGTATTGGAGGTTGCTGAGCAGAATCAAGGTGACATGAATGCTTAGGGAGGATGACTCTGCTGGCAGTGTGTGGGCAGGATGAACAAACAAACAAACCGAGCCTGGATGGAAGGAAAGCCTTAGCCTGTGTTTAATAGTCCAGTTGTGGGATTGAAGGAAGGCCTCATCTATAGTGGGAAAGTCAGTGGACAGGCTTAGACAAATATGGGATTTGATAACTAATTGAGCATACATGAGAAGTTTAAAATTTGGCTCTCTGATTGGATCACTAACAATGATTTGTAAAATATAAGGGGGCCCTGTTTTTGGTTTTTGGTGGAAGAATGCTAAAGCATTGAACAAGGTTTCTCTAAGAGCTCTTTACCTGTGCTGCTGCTGCTGAGACTCCTCCGGGAAACTCTTCGATCTTTCCTAGTTCCTGGCTACCTGATTTACACCCCAGGTGTCCTCTTAAACCCAACTGCTTTCAACTGCTTTGCTCCTCTGATGATCACCTAAGGATCATTTGGCTTTTCTGGTGCCATCTGTGTCTGCAGGAGGTTTCAAAAAGGCCCCTAATGGCCCTTCCACTTGTACATCACTACTCCATGGGTAAATTTGTTCTGTTGCTCCCATGTTTCACTGGGGAACCGGGTATGTGTATATGGAAGGTCCTAGTAGCCGGAATGTAACATATGGCCATTTCTTACCTGGACATAGGGAAGTCTGCATCATTTTTCTGCTTCCCTGGGACTCTGTCCAGGAAGGAGCACAGGTCCTCTTTGTCCTCAGTTTTTCTCACCTGTCATCATACTTCACATCCTACACACACACACACAGTGCATTTGTTTTTTACTTCCTCACATCTCTCTAAGTCTTCCTTTAGCCCAGGCAAGGGCAACTTTCTCTAATTTGGGGGTAGGGCATGTGGGGGAATTTTGCTCTTCTTCACATTGCATCTTTCCAGAGATTTTTGTCTGTCAGAACCAAGACATTTAAAGCCAAGAACTGACTGCTTTGTTTTCTGCTCTGTGCTGTGTCTTCTCTTCCCTGAGACAATAACACACGGCAAAGAGTAGGGGTAATAAGACACATTGGGAAAAAGTCTTCACTGTTAGTTTAATATATAAAACAAATTTAGGGTTGGGAGTGTATCCCTCTGTTTCATTTAAAATTTATTTTCACAATTTTCCTGTTGGTTAAGTATTTTTCTAAAACATGATTTTTAATAGCTAAATCACTGGTTTAACTACATTTCTATTGTTAGACATTCAAGCTGTTTCCAAGATTTTTTTTGCATTTCAAATATGTTAGTGATGAAAACCGTTGTATATAAGTCCTTGGCAACATTTCTTTTTATTTCCTAAATATATATTCCTAAGGAAGAATTACTGAGTCAAAACAAGATCCCTTTCCCAAAACAACTGGCATCGAGTTGATTCAGACTCACAGTGACCTCGTAGGACACAGCAGAACTGCTCCATAGTGTTTTTAAGGAGTGCTTGGTGGACTCGAACTGCTGACCTTTGGGCTAGCAGCCAGATGTTGTTAAGCATTGTGCCCCTGGGGCTCCTAAGCCTTGATAATTGTACCTGAATTGCCCTTCAGATTAGCTGCTCCAGACACTCTTAATTATAGTACTGTTTTCTTCATGCTGTCAGCAGCCTGATTATTGAGCATTATCAGTTGTAGAATCTTCTCTATTTTGAAATTCTATCTTTTAAGTTAGATGTCTGTATGTATTATGAGGTTTAATATTTAAAAAGTATTTTGGAAACTTTCTGAAGATGTGGGACTTGTGTGGGTTTATGAGGAAGAGAGGAAGGCCCTTGGTACATTTGGGAGAGGATGGCCATCTACGCCTGGAAAGCTAGGTGGGAGTGTGGGATGAGGAATGAGACAATGGGAGCTCAGGCAGGATGACTGGGTGCTGGGAGGACGGGGCTGAGTCGGGACATCCAGGGGTCACTGAAACCCCAACTCTTCATGAACGTCAGTATAGCCGCCCTCATTTTTTGCATTCACCAGATAAAATGCTCCCCCTGCCTTTTTCTTTTTTCCTAAGTAGACTGGAAGATAGGGAAAAGTGTACGGCTGACATACAGCACATTCCAAGTTGGTCCCCTTTGCTGGCTAAGCAGTAGATCAGCACAAATTCTGAGCATTTAGACATGTGTTTACTTACTGACGGAGGGTAGGGGGACACAAGATGATGAGCCCTCCCTAGATGCCCTTGATCTTCCCCGTCTTGATTCCTGAAACATCAATTAACAGTCTCAGTCAATGTTAGAAAACATATGGTGAGGCTAAACCCTACCCCATAAAGAATCTCACCCCTGTTTGTCACGTGACAGTAAATGACCCACCCTGCCATCCCTTAAGGGAATGGTGGCAGCAAATAGTAATGGAAAAGCTTTTCTATTTAACTTCCTATTTCAGAAAAAGATTCTTTGGATATCCAAGAGAAATACAAAAATGTTGGTGTGTCTCTCTCTGTGTGTTGGGCCTCTGGTAGCCTGCCTTGTTATCGTCCCCACTCACACGTGCTGCCTGTTGTTGCTCTAGCACCAGGTCCGAGTGATGGCAGAGGCGGTTAGAGGAGGGAGTAGATGTTGTCTTTTGAGAAGTAATCCAAAGAACTTCCCGTATGAAGCCAGAAACTTCACCATTGCTGGATCATCCTGCTGTGTCTAATGTTTCTTCTTCAGGGTGCTCATGGTAGGACTTGGGACCTGCCTTAGTGAGAAGAAGAGCTGGTGCCCTGGAGGGTTTCCCCGGATGAGCAACACCGCTGGGACCCTGGCTGAGCCTCTCTGTAGGCTGTGCTCTATAGCCCTGCAACCCTTCCCTGCCCCCTCCTAGGCCAATGCCTTCCATTTGGGAGTTGGCTACCTAGGCTGTATGCCCAGGTTTTCTGCCCCAGCAGGGACATTAGCTGACCCCTTTCACCAAGTTCAAGGTTGTGCTTGAGTCTTGTGGCTGGTATGTGCTAGATATTTAGAAGCTTTTAACTGCCGGGAATGGGACATTCTCTGGACTGTTTCTAGGCTGAGTCAATTCGAGGTGATGAGGGGATGGGGGAGACACAGATGGGGGAGATACTTTGAAGCATTTTTAAACGCATGAGAAATAATTTTTAGATTTCCCTTTAAATCTTGAGATCTCTTGAAGTCCATCTTGTGTTCTTATTCAGCCTAGGCAGCAGCTCCAGGAAATTTGTACTCTTCAGAATAGGAAGAGCCATTAAAAAACGTTTTTGTCTTTCAAGCATTGCATTGGCCATAAATGTTTATTCTCTCACTCATTTCTCCAGTGCACTTAAGGCTTTTGTTTTGTAAGAGGACGTGAAGGTGCAGTTCTTCTGCTAAATAAATGTAAACCAGGGAGAAGTATGGATTCAAACTGGGCTTTAAAGCAAACTTAGACTGTATACAGGCAGAACTTGTAAGAGCGGCCAGACAGAAGTGAGCAGATATATAGAAGGAGGAAAGGGCGTGGTCTGTTCATTTGTCCTTTATTTATTAACCACAGGTTGGGCATCCTTTGAGGCAGGCATTGAGCTAGGCCCAGGGGATACAGCGTAGACTAATGTTAAATAATTTTGTAATATTTATGGCAGTGAGTGCTGTCAGGAATGAGTACCTGATGCTGTGAGAACAGGGGATACAGTGTAGACAAATGTTACATAAATAACTTTGTAATTTTTATGGCAGTAAGTGCTATGGGGAATGAGTACCTGGTGCAGTGAGAACACGTATCTGAGCCTGTTCAGCTCTGTTCAATCATTTGGTTAGAACGTAGGGTGTGTTACAGGAGGTAATGGGAGGTAGTGCTTGCTGGAGTGGGAGCCATCAAAGATTTTTGATTAGAGGACCTATCTTTGTAGTTTCTTCTGATTGTTCTGCCACTGCTGATAAAGCCTGGAAAAGTAAAGTCTGCATCTGCACCTCATGTAACTGAGCAGACTTTCAAATTAAAAAATGAAGGTTCTGTACTCCTAAGGACAGTTATAATAGATTTCTTCTGTCAGAGATAGCTCATCCTCGTCTTGAAATGGCTCAAGAAATAATGAACCCTTGGGAGAAGTTAGAAGCTGGGATAAAATCTGGCTGTTCTTATTTCTAGGGAAGAGAGATTATTCTGTTTTGGGAGATACCGAGTCAGCTTTTGACACTCAGTATTGGTTTCCGCAACAACATTTCCTGGAGAACTTGGGATAAAAGATGAAACGTACCACTTGGTGACGTTACAGCAGATCTTTAAAATGGAGCAGATCATCTGTTGAAAGAATTCATCCTACTTTGAAAGGCATTTATTATTCAGGGCAAATTCAGTTTGGGAGAGAAAACTCAGTGCTGCCACGGAAGCACACCAGCTTTTGCTTTTAGGGTCACAGAAGCCAAACATGTTTTATTTCAGTGATGATGCAAGTGGACACCAGAAGCATCTTCCCCTCAGACAAAAGGGTGGTGCTCTCCGTGCACATGGTCAGAGTATCATCGCGTCTCAAGGGTGGAGACCACAGGAGGGCAACGGAGAGAAGGCTTTGGGTACATCGCTCTGTTGTGTAAGCTCTGGTAATGAGCCAAGTCAGTATCTGTCAGTCATCCTATTTCCGTTTCCAAAACAGTCTCGCTGACCTGATTTAGGGGACCTTGTAAGAGATGAAGTTGACATTTGCAAATATATTTAACTTATTTTTCTTGGAGGCAGAGAACATGTTGGGACAACTTTCAACTGCATTATGTGTGGTCTGGGAGCTTTGATCTCTTTATGCTTTCTTTATATTGAGGAAAAGCTTTGAAGTATCCTGAAATTATGACTACAGTAGATGTCTGTTGTAATGGCTTGCTATGAAATTGATTTGACTTTACCATGGGTCAACTCTTGTCGCCTGTTGAAACCCTCACATGCTGTAAGAGCCATTTGCCTCTTTGTACCCTAAGAGAATGTTCGTCATATTTCCTGTTGGTAGTCCACGCAGGCATATTTACCATTTAAGTTTCTTCTTTGCATCACTGACTGGATCAACTGTCTTTGCTAGAATGGCTGCCACGTCAGCCAATGCAAGTAGGTGGTGGCGACATGATTCTTGCGCATCTGCGTCCAGGTGACTTCTTTTCAGTTGACAGTAAAGTTTTTGATTATTTAAAATATTAGTGTTTTATTGTGGTAAAATATATGTAATGAAACATTAGCTATTTTAACCATTTTAAGTGTATTGTTCAGTGACATTAATTGCACTCAGCGTGTTGTACAGCCGTTACCACTATCCAAAGTTTTTCATATCCGTAAACAGAAATGCAGTACCCCTTGAAGAATAACTCCCCATACACCCCTTCCCTCTGCTCCGGCTGCCATTAATCAACTTCTGTTCCTATTCTAACTATTTCATGTAAGTGGAGCTATACAATATTTATCCTTTTGTGGCTTTCAACTGCATTATGTGTGGTTCACTCAGCATAATGTTTTCAGGGTTCACTTATGTAGTAGCATATATCAGCACTTCATTTCTCTTACTGGCTGAATAATATTCCATTGTATGGATATACCACATTTTATTTATCCATTTATCTATTGAGGACACTTGAATTGGATGTTGATGATTTTGACACTATGTTTTCTTATGACTGGTCCATTGATCAGGAGAGCTCAAGCAAAAACTAAGAATAACTGTTTCTTGGATTTAGATAGCCCATGGATTGTAGACAGGTTTAGGTTGATGTGACTTGACACTAGAGCAAATCAGTGTTTGATCAGCTGAGTATCCCTTTCTGAGCTCTTTACCTATCCTGTTCAGATTGGTTCAGAGAAGAATTAGGGAGCTCCCCAGACCTTGAGATCTCTCCTTTGCTGGGCTTTGGGACTTGGAACCGAGAGTCCCTGAAGAAGAGTGGCATTGATCCATGCTGGTCACTGTAGCTCCTAACCATTCTTCGTAGGACAGACAAGGCTGTAGAAGGTATTTGTGATTTCACCAGGCAAATGTCACTTTCTTTTTTTCTCTTTCTTCCTTTGTTACCACACTCATGCCCTTTTGTGTCTCCCAGACTCCAGGTCACATGGTGTGAACACAGCAGACATCTGCTTACCCAAGAACAGAGCACTCACATCTCCTCCGTGTCTGTGCTCCCTCCCTGCACTCAGACAGCTCTGTATAGGATTCATGACTGTGCCTAGATTTTACCAAACTCTTATCTAACCTTTTGTGAAATCCATATCCAATGTCGTGGGTCATGAAGACTCACTGGATTTTATACTTTCTGTGTGAGAATAATTCTGTAGCTTGGTGCTTTACTTAGAAGGGGGTGGAGCGTGAAGGGATGGGCGTAGGTAGCAGGTTTCCCTCCAGTGGTGGGGAGCTGGTGTTTTTTTGATTTGGACAGTATGACTGCAGACTTCAACAACAAGGATTGGAACTCCAGCAGTGAGACACCAGTCTTTAAATAGGTACTTCTCACTTGTTTGTGTTTAGCTTGTTTCTTCTCCCCAGCAAGGACTTTGCTCCTGATTAAGCTGCTCAAAGTAATCTCTTCTCACTGAATTGACTTTCATTTCAGGAAGATCAGATTTGGGCCTGAGACCCATTCACAGTGCTCCTTTAATGAGAAGAAGAGTGACCTGGGATGACAGAGGCCTGTTTAGAACACAAACCACTATTATTACAATTTTAGATAACCCCGTCTAACAGAAGGCCATGGGACTGAAAGGACAGATGACACAATCTGAATAGGAGAGGAGTCTGAGAATACACCCTTTCTTCTAGTGTTGACTGTCTAGCTGTGTTTGCTATCTAACCCTGTAATTAGGATGGCATTCAGAAAATATGAGGGAAGTTGGTATTCTTTTCATAACCCCCAAATCTTTGCATTGCTGCATGAAACTTTTGGCTTCAGCTTTTCCCTGTTCATTAACCATGCCAAAATTTTTAATCTAACACCACTGTTAAAGAGTGGCAGGCTTCCAGGGAAATATATCAGCCAGGCTTATTAATTTCATGCCAAGTGCTGGAGGCGTGAATGTAGAGAACGCTGTTTGACTTTGGATAATAGGAATCAGGCAGCTTAAAGGCAAGGGATAAAGATCAGGAGCCCTGCGTCTCAGGAGGAGGAGCAGGTGCAGGCTTCAAGCAAGGCCTTCAGGCCCAAAGGGGCAGCCCAGGCTTAAAACAATCTGCAGCGAATTTTTTTTTTTTTAATTTGGCGTGTGCCTCTCACAGCTTAACAGACCGCTGCTCCACAAAGAGGGGTAAACAGAGAAAGGGAAATTAAAAAAGGAAGTCCCAAGGTAGAGGAAAACAAATTAGGGCAAACAAATTACACAGAGTCAACAAATAAACAAGGGAACATCTGTGAATATATTTCTTGGATTTTCGGATTCTGAATGCAACCTGAGAAATGGTAGAGGGAGGTGAGCAGTTTAATGTGGAGTAAAGTCCTTGCTGGGGGGAATGGACAAGCCAAACACAAACAAGTGAGAGGTACCTAGAAGTCTGACTCTCAGGAGTGTGCTTTGGGAGGAGGTCAGAAACTCACCAGGTGGCTGACCAGTCTGAAGCAGTAGCCGGGTGAGCCCGGTGAGCCCGGTGAGCCAGAAACCTCTGTCTCCCTTGAAGGGTCCTTGATGCTGTAGGTTCTACTGACTTTCCTATAGGGAAGCGCTGTAGTGACAGAGACAGTAGTCCTGTGGCATCGGCAGAGCAGGGTAAAGCAAGCGATGTTCCAAGAGGGAAGGTATGGTTGCTGTATCCATTTTTTTCACATCTGTTCCTAGTGGGAGCACTTAGCTCTTCCAACCACTCACTAGACAGACTCTTGCCAGGTGTTGACTGCATGTTGGGAAACATTTGGGCTGCTTTTTCTGGCAGTTGTTGCTATTGACAGGATTTCTTTTTTAATCCTGACACTGGTGAGAACAGTATTAGGGTTTTGCAGGAAGTTCAGCATATTGCATACTGTCAACCAAAGGAAGAAATAGCGTAACAGAATTTGGAGACAGATGAAAAGAGCAGGAATTGGTTTAGAACATCTTCTGTGAATTTTGTGTCGCAGTGGATGGTGGGAATTATAATATGAAATGAAGAAGCGATAATATTTGATTTATCCAAATGATAAAATGATACTCCTAGAGCTGCTCCTTTTGGAGTCTTTAAGCTTCATACAGTATGTGAATGTTTAAGGTCTAAGCTACTCTCTTCTAATCTTACTAGTGTGATAAATGCCCTGTTTACCATTCTTACGTCTTCATCACGTGAGGGACAGTGTCCTATGAGAGATAATTAGCAAGTTGCACCTTTGTTTTTTTTTTTGGTAAATGTAAGCATGAAAATGGACCCATTTTTTCCCCACTATTCTTTATTGCTTACTCTTAAATAGGATGTAGCAGGTGAACTGTGCAACAGGATTATGCTAAATATGGTCCAATTTGTCAATGTAAGAATGGTACAGTTCCAGACAACTGTATTAGAAACAGTCTAGTCATTAGGATTTAGTTTATGAAGTAAAAACTGTGTAAGGAATAACAGGAAGTAGATCACCAAAGCTAATCAGTAAGTCACTGGATTGGTAGTGGGGACACTGAGGCTCTTTTCCTAGCTGAAGTGGGTGTGTTATTGGACCTTTGATTAGTAATATAACCTCTGTGTGCTTACTGATTTGTAAAATGAACATAAACATATTTATTTTTTCTTTATCTTTTAAGAAAATAGGAACTTGAGCCAGTGTCGGTGATGTACTTTCAATTGTGAGTAAAAATTGGCTATAACAATGCCAGCTTCCACTTATTATTAATTCTCAAGTCACAAGGGTGCGAGGGGCTTTGTGAGGTCAACCTGTTTTCACCCAGCTTGTGGTGCTTGTTATTTCGAATCCTGGAGAAGAACAATGATGGATTATTCTAAATTCCTTTGTGTCATAGTATTAAGATGAGGTACCCAATTACTACCAAAGCCCTACTAAAAACTCATTGTAGGATGCAGGAAATCAATATCATCAAATATTTATTGGATGGCTATAAGGTGTCTTCATGTTTCATTTGTAACTATTTCTATGATTTAGAATTAAGGTTCTACAAGCTCTTGTTTGCTTCTTAGTAACTTTTATACCCATTTTTTTTTTTTTAAAGTTGAATTTCTTTTATAAGCTAACCATGTTTCTCTGGAATGAACTTATAAGAAATCAAAGTTTAATGGCAGTTTGGGACAGAAGGCACGGAAAAAACTCCCAACTTCATTGAACAACTATTACTTTCAAGGGTCACTGCAATAATAAACCTAGAAAGATAGAATATGGTTTGTAATACTGTTATTGTTTCGCTTACTTGAGAGATCCAGTTATGAATTAAACCACAATATTTGTTGTCCTATCAGTCTTATAGAAAATTATTTTCCTATTAATATATTTTGGAAAACATTCTGAGTAGCCTTTATGTGACCTCTATTTACCCTGCTTGATGATGCACCCAAATCAGCGCTTTGGTACTAGCTAATCCTGAGTCAGTTCCAACTTACAGCGACCCGATGCACAACAGAATGATGCTCTGCCCAGTCCTGCACCGCTCTCAGAATTGTCACATAGTTAGCACTTAGCATGTCAGTCGCGTAGTTTACATATTCCTTTAAGGTATCAGAGGTCATGAGGAGTTTCCTGCTTAACACCAAGCGTGTTGTATTTAAGGAGAGTCCTGATCCTAGAATTTTAAACCACTTGAAAATCAATCCCCAAATGTTAGGAGCTACTCTGATGATATTGGCAATCAGCACTCTGTAGTGTCTATCTTGATCAGGTCTTTGAGCCGGTTTTGCTCTGATGCAAACAGCGCTGAGAATGTGCATTTCTAACAAGTTCCCAGGCTATGTTGCCGCTGCTGGTTAGAGACCAGTTCAAACTGGTTGGAAGCCTTGACTTGGATCTGTTTTCTCTGGATACTTGGGAAGTTAAATTATTTTATTATTTTATTCTAATTTTAAATTTATAAATTAGAGCTTGACAGAACTGGTAATGGTCCTTTGCTAATATGTAGACGTGTTTTGAAATCCATCGAAGAATGTTGCTGTGGAAATTAAAGGTGGTATTAATCTAATCAACCACATAATCTAATGAATCCAATTAACTCGTAACTTTGCATTGCTTGTAGCCTATTAAAAAAGTAATTACCACTCCGGCTTTCCATTGAGTCGCTAGTATCAGACTAACCGTCCACTAAGAAAACTATAAAACAGATGTTGAAGGCCACAAAGAGAAAGCAGCACAGTCCAAACTGGGCAGGTGAAGATTCTAGAGGGAAGAGAAATGCATTGGCGTGAAACTCCCCTTCACTGCCAGTTTTTTTCCTGGGGGACATTTGCCTATTGTGGGGCACAGCATACAGTCTGAACGGAAAGCAGTGGCCAGGAGCTTGTGGCAAGTGTTCTTGTCAGGCTGGGAGTCTAATACTAGAGTTCAGGGCTACTGAGGCAGCCCGAACTTGAGCCAGATCCTGGAGGAAAGGACATTGCAGAATACTGAGCCCTATATTCTGCTTGCAGAGTCATTTATCACATCATAACAAGTACACGTGTGGGGTGAGCTCTTGATGAACTAAACAGAAACAGCTGCAAGAAGCTAAAAAGCTGAGCACGGATCTGGGTAGTATCCGAAGGCCTAGGGGACTGACACTGGCATTCTAAAGGAGGGCCTCTGGTCAATAGCTCAGGCTTTTAGTTCAGACTCCTGACGGTCCAAGTGCTAGGGGCAAGGGCACACAGGAAATACAGCTACCTTGCTTGGATCAGGATGATCTGCCAGTTCTGTCTGTTCTCCAGAAGAGAAATTAAGTCTCCTCTGTGGAACTATATGCACAGATTTCTCACACATGAATGTAAAAAGTTCCCCAAATAGCAGGAAGCAGGACCAAGTTACACAAGAAAAGAATCACAAAACCAGACAAGTCCAAAAAGGTGACAAACAGCCACAAATGATCCAGCTAATGGAATACTCAGATACAGGCATAGTTTAAAATAACCATGATTAATATGCTTAACACATAGAGGAATTAATAGAAAATTCTTCCCAACAGCAAGAACTCATAAAAGTGAACAAATAGTAATCCTATAACTGAGATTACCATAACAGAAATTAAGAATTCAGTAGCTGGGTTTAATAGAAGATTAAGAAATCAGTAAAAGACAGGATTAATGGACTGGAGAATAGTTCAGTAGAAGACATTCAGATTGAAGCACAGAGGGGAAAAGGGATGGAAAATACAAGGTAAAAGATACACATGGCAAATGGTGAAAAGATCTAAATGTAGTTTGAATCCCAGAAAAACAGAAGAGAGAAAGTGGGTCAAGAGGGATATTTAAAGAGATCTGGCTGACAACTTTGTAAACCCATCAAGCCACAGATGAAAAAGTTCTATGTACCGTAACTAAGATGAGTTCAAAGAAAACCACACCTAGGTGCAGCATAATAAAACTGATAAAAAATAAAGACAAAAAATGCTGGAAAGGAACCACAGAGAAAAGAAAACATGATGTTTACAGGAACAACAATATAATTAGCTGCTTACTTTTGATAGAACTTTTGGAAGCCAGATAATAATGGAATGGTATCTGTGCTGTATCAAAAGAAAAATAACTGTCAAGCTAGGATTATACACCAAGGAAAATATTCTTCAGAATCAAGGCAAAATAAGATGACATTTTGAGACAGACCAAAGCTGAGAGTACTGATCTACAGCAGGTGAGCACAAAGACAGTAAAGAGAGTGCTTCAGGCAGACGGAAGGAATGAGGAGGAAAGTACAAACAGAAGAGTGCTCGTATAAAGCTGTAATAATACTGTCCTGTGGAGTTTAGAATATGTGCAGAATGTAGGTAGGTGTATGATCGCAACAGCACAAAAAGTGGGAGAACTGTGTGAATTAGCTTAAAGGGTCAGAAGTCCTTGCATTTGCTGAGAAGTGGTAAAAGTTAATTTGTGATAGACTATAATTAGTTAAGAATATGTTTTGTAATCTCTAAGGCAATCATTAAAAGAATAATAATGTATATTTAACATGACAGTAGAGAAGGGAATGAAAAATGAAAAAACACGTGTGCTACCACAGTGAACACAAGCAAGGAGGAAAAAAGGGAATAAAGACGGAACAAAAAAATTAATGTGGTAGATGTGAACCCCAATATACCAGTATTTGCATTGAATATAAAGGAACTGAATATTTCAAATAAAATAAAAGAATTTCAAAATGGATGAAAACATTCAGTTAGAATCTGCTTAAAAGAGATATACTTTAAATATAAGAACACAACAAAACTGAAAGTAAAAGAATAAAAGATAGACACTACCAACTAAAGTAATTTGATATTAAGATCAGATAAAGTTGATTTTATATTACTATATAAATACTATATACTATTGCCATAATCAGGATTTTTCAGTTTCAGCTCTATTGCTATTTGGGGCTGTTTAATTCTTCTTGTGGGGGACTGTCTTGTATATTAGTACTGCCATCAGGACAATTCAGACTTACAGCGACCCTGTAGGACAGAGTAGAACTGTCCTGTAGAGTTTCCAAGGAGTGCCTCGTGGATTCGAACTGCTAACCTTTTAGTTAGCAGCTGTAGCTGTTAACCACTGGAATACGGGCAATATTCTGTATGTTGATCTGGGTGCTAGTTATACAGGGCATTCAGGTGTTAGAAAGTCATGAGGTGTATGCTTAAAATTGTGCACATTATTGTATTTATACATTAAATGAAAAGTTTATAAACATAATTACTCTCCAGTAATTCTTGGGGTTGCTTTTTTAGAGTAGTGAAGTATTTCCAGAGGCGTTGGATTATGTCAGGCATCTAACTGCAGCTATGTGAAAGGGATAGTCCTCAAGTTCCTCTTATCCCTTGCTCGGTGGAATTTACCTTGTGATTACATTGTTATGCTAAATAGGAGGGATCTTTTTTTTTTTTTTTTAAACAAGTCAGGCTGATCGATTGAGTCTGGTTCACTGACAAAAGGTTGTTTAAAGAATCTTCTAACAAAAGCTGCATTTGGGATTAGCAAACTCTTTTTACTACTTTCTCTTTAGAACCAGGGGATTGAGACTGAATTGGTAAAGCTTTTCTTATTCCTGAATTTTAAACTGAAGAAAAATTGCCTCCAGCCTGGCATCTTTCGGGGCGAAACAAAGGGAGCTGTGGGTAGGGTTGAGGGTGGGGAGCATGGGACCATGGGTCGGGATCAGGAAGGGCCAAGAGAGCAGGGAACAGAGCAAGGTGTTGGAGGGCGGGAGGAGTGTCAGAGGCCGAGAGTTAAGAGACAGTGGGGAAGCTGGAGTGAATCGGTATTTGTTCATTTGGATATGTAAAGCACCTAAGGGAGAGGAAAACAGGTGCAATATGAATGCATTAATGGAATGAAAGATGAGGCTTGACCTATGAATAAATATTCAGAATAAAAGCATTTTAAAATGTATCTTGCTTTTATGGCACTTACTCTGTCTGGTAGCTAATTCAGAGTTTTCATGGTCACACACACTCCCCTGTTTTGTCTGCTTTGGATTGGCCTGAGATGCCCTCACTGACAGGCTCATGGTC
Organism: Heterohyrax brucei; assembly: GCA_028571685.1. Taxonomy (NCBI): domain Eukaryota; kingdom Metazoa; phylum Chordata; class Mammalia; order Hyracoidea; family Procaviidae; genus Heterohyrax; species Heterohyrax brucei. The sequence continues at coordinate 120,332,640 of CM053144.1, read as the reverse complement.
TCTCTGCATACCCTTCCCTCTGTATTGCTCAACTGTGATTCTTTTAAAAACAGAGTCTGTCTAAGGTGTATACAACAAGATCCCTTATTATGTAGATTCACATGGGCCATGGGTCATGTTTTGTCTCCAGGAATCATGAGCTAACACTAAGCTACAGGCCAGTGAGTCAATGTCTCCCAAAGAAGTGTTGGATGGTACCTAATCTCTGGTCTCAGATTTTGCCCTAGTGCAGCGATCAGAATTTTGCCTGTTAAAGAGAACGTATTATTGTTTTTTCACCCTGTTTAGGTACGTGGTTTGTGGAAGTTTAGGTGGAGGCCTGCAGTGGTACAGATCTGAGGGGAGACTCTGAAACGCAGGCAAGAAGGCTTTCTAAACGACTTTCTCAGCTTGGATATGTCAAAGACATGAGGAAATCACATTCCACGTAGCAGAATAGCAGAAAGGGGGCTTCCCACAGTTCAAAGAAGTGCCCTGTTGCCCCTTTGTCCAATTACTAACTTATCTGCTGACTCAGGGAGGTGATTCGGATGAGGGACAACCTAAGATCCCCTCAGGTGTCCCGGCATTGTTCACATACTCCGAGCTGCACTCAGCCTTCTGGATTCACTAAGATGCTCAGAGCTCACAAACCAGTTGTCCACAGGTGGCAACTCCATGTGTGACAGAGTTGGCCTGTGCTCCACAGGATTTTCAGTGACAGATTTTTCCAGAAGTAGATCATTAGGCCTTTCTTCCATAGCATCTCTGGGAAAACTCTAACCTCCCAACTTGTTAGCCTTATTGACCTGCCCAGGGTCACCAGCTAGGAAGTGGTTGGGTTAAGAACTAAATGCTTGTTCTTAACCACAGCACTATACCGCCTTTCCGGAAAAAAAAAAAAGCCTTTCAACTTATCTGAATTGTTAAACTAAAGGTTTTGGAGTCAAACAACATGACCACAAAATTTGGAAAGTTGAACAGCCTCCCACTCTTATTTAATTCCTTCTGTTGTACATTTAGGAAACCCTGGGGTTGGGTGTAGTGGTTAAGTGCTATGTCAACCACTCCTTGGAAACTCTATGGGGCAGCTCTACTCTGACCTATAGGGTTGCCTTGTGTCAGAATCCACTTGGACGGCAGTGACTTTGACTTGACTGTACATTTGAGAGCCTACTGTGTGCCAGCCACTGTGCTCGATATGGGGAATTCAGAAAAGAGTGAAACAAATCTTTGCTCTAAGAGATCTCACCCTCTAGGCAGGAGGAGATGTGACTGAGGACGCAAGCATGGCATGCTTTCGTATCATCAGGAAAAGGCAGAGGAAGGCAGAAGATTACCCTGAGTTGACATTTGAGCAAGGCCTACTAGGAAAGCAACACAGAATAAATATATTTGCTGTATAAAAATACCAGCTGTAGAGAGTGTATAGAATAAGAATACCTCCCTCCCAGAGGTATCTTTTAACACTTCCATGTATGTTCTCCCAGCCGTTTTTCTGCATGTTTACATAAATACATACTAATGTGGTGTTTACTACAAAAAATGGATGCATACTATGTGCATGGTTCTGCACATTGTCTCACACCACAACTTAACCAGTAACGTCTTTGAGATTTTGTATGTCATGTAATGTAGGCTTATTTCATTCTTTTAATCATTGGACAATAATTGATGAAATGGATATATCACAATTTATTTCCCATTATGCTACTGGTGGATATCAACTTCTTTCTTTTTTTGCTATCATCAGCAGTGTGACCACAAAAATGCTTGCCTGTGATTCATTGTAATTCTGTGTTTGGCACATGTATCACTGTCACTATGTATGCCTTTGTTGTATATGCTCATTTCAGTTAGATGTGCATTGAGTAACAGCCTCCACAGAGGCTATGCCAGTTGACCTTTCTGCCAGTTCCCTCATATCGTTGTCCAAATTGGATGTTCACCTCTTAAAATTTGGGCAATCTTATTACTAAATATGATACTTGATTACTTTAATTTTTATTTCCCTGATCACGTGACTGCCATTATTCACCCGTGTACTGTTAACACTCTCTTAAGGGTCATAGCACCGGGAAAGGTCGATGTGCCCGACGCCTCGCCCAGTTCTTAATTCAAGTGTCTGTCTTGGCCAGCTGTAATGTTCTCAGGTGGGACCTTCTTCACCCTCACTGCCTGCTTCCTTGATGCACTAAGAAGATGGAGTAAACAAAAATCTCCAACAAACTTCTAGTGTTTCCTCACTGTGGGCATCCTATTTTGGCCTCAGCGGCTTCCTTTGCCTAGAACTTTCCAATTCCTCCCCAGTTTGTTGTCTGGAATTTGTGACGTAAGAACGGATGAAGAAAGATAGGGGGAGGGAGGCTGGAGAGAAGCACACTGAACTTCCGCAGATTTCTCCATCCCAAACAGGGCTGTCCTGTTTCCCTGTTAGCTTAGTGGCTGGTTTGTGGGAGGCAGGGACCAGCCAAGGGGAAGGGTGGCAGATCTAATTTTTAGGCAGCGGAATTTTCTGTTTTGTGAGATGAACCAGCAATGTGTTTTTCTCAAAAGAGTTCTATCAGCCTTGTAGTTGCTAGAAATGCCTTCCAGATCCTAGCAATAAGCTATCTCTATGTTAAATTCATAGCTTTGGATGGTGCTATGGGTTTGTTAAAGTTCAGTCTCTTTCTCGGTGTCTCGCCCCTGTCTTTATCTCTCTCTTCCTAGCTGATTTACTGGTAGCTTAAGAAGGAAAATTAGCCACATCCCACTTTAACTGGAACACAGGTTAAGTCTAAGACTGCTCACCTTTTTTTTTTTCATGTTTTGACACTAGGATAAAATGACTCATTATTTTTCCTGGTAAAGCCTGATTGCCTCAAATTAGTGCTAATCCCATGGTGATCTGATCCTCAGTGTTGGCTATACACTCTTTTTTAAAAAATTATTGGGGTAAAATATGTATAACAAAAATTTGCCATTTAACCATTTTTAAAGGTATTGTTCTGTGGCATTAATTACTCTTGCCATGTTATACGGCTGTTATCACTATCTATTTGCCCAAGTTTTTCATCACCCCAAACAGAAACTCAGCATCCAACAAGCAATAACTGGTTACGCAGTCTTGGGTCCCTAGGTCTCCTTTACCTCCCCGTCTAGAGCCTTTGACGTAGATTCTCAGAGTGACAGCTCGCTAGATAGTTACAGGGTGTGACGGTGGTACTGGGGTCAGTTGGTAATGGGGTGTTCCAGGTGGAGAAAAACATGCACAGTGGGAAGAAGATTAGGAGAATATAGTGTGTGTGAGAAATGCTGAATTGTTGAGATTATCTTAGTCTGAAGAATCTGAGTATTGGGCCAGCTTCATAAATACACATCACTTTCCTCATTTGTATAGTGCTGATGATAAGAATAGCTAGCTCATAGGATTGTTCAAAGATTAAATAGTGTGTGCGTATGAAGCACTTGGCACACTGTAAGAGCCAATAATGTTAGGCTTTGTCACTGTTATTATTATCATTAATGTTTAATTTTGACCTAAGATGTAGTTAGAGCTCTGGGTGTAATTAGAGGATAAAGGGCCTTATATATGCGAGAAATCACCAAAAAGAGCCAGAACAGTGACATGATCAGATTTGTGTTGAAATGTCTGTCTATTGTGTTTGGAGGACAGCTTGAGCACAGAGACAAGGTCCAGGGTGGTGGAGGGCTGGAGTGGGTACATTTCAGTTTACAAGAACTGATTAATAGATTTTCAGGAATTTTCCAAGCAAGGTATAAAATAAAGTCATTATTAATTATTAAATTACATAAGGTTAACTATTGAATTATATTAAAAGCAAAGACAACAAAGAAAATTTATCAGTTGTTAATTACCTTTCTATATTATCTATGCTGTTGAAGTTCTTTATATCTATGGTACCTGCATGGTGGAAACACTGTATAATGGTTTGCTGCTGAGAGTCACTTCTCAGTTCTTTGATCAGTGACATCACTTTGGTAACTTGAAATCAGCTAGGGTACATGGATTTATACCACAGAGATCAGGAAATGCTACGGATCAGGGCCTCTCCCTCTTCTTAGAGAGTCAGATGTTAAACCTTTGCCGTGTATGGGCTCTGACAACAAAGTTCACAAACTCATCCTAGAAAAGTATGGCATACCTCATCACTGAGTATCACTATAGCCACCTTGAAAGTAGTCCCTTTTGGGAAGCTCTGCACCAATGCCAGTACCCTTCAAAGCAGTTTTGGAACTCTTTTTCTGGAATGGACATCAGAGCTGTCACGGTGTGAGGTCTGAAAATTAAGTTCATGAACTCCTCCTGGGAAAGGGCTTTGAAGGGTGGACTAGGTACTGGCATTGGTGCATAGCTTCCCAAAGGAAGTAGTACTTTGAAGGTGGCTGTGGTGATACTCAGCAATGAGGTGTGTAGCACTTTTCCTAAGACGAGTTTGCGAACTTAATCGCCTGACATGGTATCACTGAGGGCCAAGGAGACCTGTTATGGAGCTGTTGAAATGGCTCTGTAGAGAGAACCATTTTATGGCGAGAAGGGACAGATCTGAGAGATAGTTCAGGGTTACAGTTAGTAGAACCAAATGACTGGCTTACGTAGGGGAAAAGAAGATAGACTAGGCTGAAGCCTGAAAGGAAGCATCTGACTCCAATAACTATTTCCTCACTGGCTTTGACAAAGCTGTCCTATGGAAAGGCCTACGTAGCAACGAACTGAAGGTGACCCTGGCATACAATCTGCATGAAACTGGGGCCCTTGGTTCATCAGTCTGCAGGGGGCTAAGTCCTGCCAATAAGCATGTGGCTTGGAAGCAGACCCTTTCTCCACTGAGCCTTCGGATAAGACACCAGCTCTGGCTGATATGACGATCGCAGCCTCACAGGCTGTGATTTCAGAGAGGCAGCGAGGTCATCCTGGACTGCTGACCCACTGAGACCATAAGATAATAAATGTGTATATGAAGCTGCTAGGTCTGTGTTAATGTGCTCTTCAGAAATGGACAACTAAACTAACACAAGGCTTTTGACTACTTAGCCCCAGGGAACACCTTTCTGCCTTGAAAGCTGGGTTGGCCAGTCTGGCTTGGGAGTTCACTGAGCAGGGTTCTGCATGGAACCTCTGGTTGGGGTGAGTCTGCTCAGAGCTTGGCATCCCGTCCGCTGCTTTTTCTGTGTCCAGCGTGTGATGCTTCCAGGCTCCTGGCAAATGGTCAGCAGTGCCCTGTTGGGCAGATCTGAGTACAAGTGATAGCTGAAACGAGCCCCACTCTAGTAGGCAGACCCCTGTCACTGCTGCAGTTCTGGCTAGGAAGAGTATCTCTCTGATACAGAAGCTGTGGTCCTCCCTCTGTGGGAGAATTGGCAGGAAATTCTTTTCTCGTTTCCATAGGCCAGAAGGACGGCTCAAGAGAAATCTGAGTGATTTTTGATACTAATTGCGGGACGTGAGAGTATCCAGATGCTACTAGACTTTTTTTTTTCCTGCAGAGTGTCTTAAAAGACAATGCCATGAAGATTTTCTGTTTATTTAAACTACACAGCACAGAGGAAAATGGAGGATGCATATTCCTAGATGACGCTAGTCATAATAGTAGCTTTGAATGGGGTGTAGGAACTAACTGGCAAAAATTGTGTGTCAGCATCTCGCTTCTGACTCCTCTGGCTCTGAAGAGAGTCTTTCAGGTTAGACTTTTTGCCCTAGACATGGTGTTTAAGAAAGACTTTGGCTAAGACAGCAGTCTACTAAAGTGACTTATCTTCTCAGACTCTAGTTTTAAAAACATGAATCTAACTGCCTGTAGGGAATTTTAAATAACAAAATAATGTAATTTGTTTTTCAAACCGATTACTATCATTTAAGAGGTTGCTTGTGCAGGATGCCAAGATGAAGACTTTATTTAGACTGACCCCTTAATAACATACTCATTAAAATATTTTTTGCTTGAAATAGGCTAATTTTAAATAAGTTCTGTTTTACGTAACATTTATTTTATGCAACAAATATTTACTGTGTGGCTATCTGATGCTGAGCACTGTTCTAGGTTGTAAGAGAGAAAAATAGACAGCTAGTATACGTGGCAATACAATGATGTATTATCAACAAAATATAGCTAATGTGTGAAATGACATTTTCTTGAATAAAATGTATCTGTGACATACATATAATTAGTATATTTTTTACGCAAATAACACATCCCTTCTATGTTTGTTTGCCAAGTGTGTATTCCCCCTATAAGCTATTTTTGTAAGCATGCTAATTTTTCTTTTTTACAGCAATATGTAAAACAGATTCGCATAGTGGTGCTTATGTAAATACCTCACAGGTGGAGGGCACAGTTGGCAAACATAGAAGAAGTGTGTTACTTGTGTAAAGCTATGGTAATTATATTGGTAATAACTTTAATGTGTTTGTTAATAAATATAGTGTAATTGTAGTAACTATATAGCATAATTGCAGGTAGTGATAGATACTACTGAATATATAAGCATGCAAGGTCTAAAATTTATTCCTCTATGGCTTCATGCAGAAAGGAAAAAATGATTTATGTATCATACAAATAAAGCCTATTAAGTAAAAGCTCTGTTTCTCAGAGTGGAAAAGGGATGAAAAGCTTCTGAAGAGAACTCTAGACAGACATTTAGTGGCTCTGATATATTAATTAAAGCCAAACCAAACCTGCAGTGTTAGTTTGGTTCTGAGTCATGGCAATCTTATAGGACACAGTAGAACTGCCCCATAGCATTTTTAAGGAGCACCTGTGGATTCAAACTGCCAATCTTCTTTAACAGCCAAGCTTTTTAACCAGTGTCACTAGGGCTCTGCCCATAACAGAAGGTTCAGCTTACAGTGGCTTAGGCATACAGTGTGGTTTCTTTGTCTCCTGTCGCAAAGGGTCAGAGAAGGCAGGCAGCTGTTGGAGTTAGTCCAGCAGCTTGACAGTGTCAAGGCAAACTTTCCTTGTGCTTCTTGCTTTATACCCACAAGTTGGCTGCTCCAACTTCAGGTACCGCATCCACCTTCAAAGTGAAAATGAGGAGGCTAGGGTAGGGCCCGCTGTCTCTTTTATCAAGAAACCAAAAGCTTTCCCAGGACCACCACTCCCCTAAACTGCCTTCTGCTATCTTGTTTGGCTGATTTGTGTTGCCTGGCTACCCCTATCTGCAGAGGATCCTGGGGAAGTGCAAACTTCACCATTCCATGCTGTATAGTGGAAGAGACAAAGGGAGCAGGTGATTGGGTTTAGACCGGGCTTGCCTTGTCATGGGGTTCTTTATTTTGAAAATATTTCCTGTATTCTATCTTTATCTGCTACCATATTTCCTCTGATTTAGAGGTAGAAGTAACTTGATAGCAACAGTCTCAAGATGAGCTTTTGGGGAAATGGATGAATTATAATGGTGACATTCAATGAGAGCTTTTGTTTTAAAATGACAAGCATGACAGGGAGTTGACAGAATGGCTTGACTCCATGCTGGGGATGAGGAAGACCATGAATCTATGAGGCTGTAAGAAATAAGACAAATTCCCACTCCTTGGCAAAGAGAATGTTGGGGGCTGCTCTTAAGGCCAAGTCCAAATAAGGTACAGACAAGACAATTCGAATAAAAAAAAAATTGTGGATAATCCCAAATGATCTCACGTACACTAGAGAATTTAAGGTCACTACTGGAAACCCTGGTGGCATAGCAGGTTAAGTGCTTCTCTGCTAACTAAAGATTGGCAGTTTGAATCTGCCAAGTGCTCCTCGGAAACTCTCTGGGGCAGTTCTGCGCTGTTTGTAGAGTTGCTATGAGCCAGCATTGACTCAATGGCAGTGGGTTTGGCTTATAGGGTCACTATTAGTCGGAACCAACTTGCTGATACCTAACATCAACAATAACAACAGAGAACTCAGTGCTGGGGGGCAAGGTTGAACGAGTTCTAACGTTAGGCTGAAGCTGATATTGGGGGCCGATGAAAGTAAAACGAGAAGAGGAGACCTTGACACCTTCCTGGAGGTCATGGAACCCGTGATTTGATGCCAGGCCATGAAGCAAAAAGGGAAGGACTAAAATTAAAAGGCATCAGAGGGTGTGTAGTTCACTTCCGTTTGTCATCAGGAACAAAATAACTGAAACCAGCCTCACTGTTTCTCTTGGCGGAGTTGTACTGACACTGGCTCCTGTGAGCTCCCTGGACTATTGAAATAAGCTTGGGTCAATGTCAAGAGCTCTCATGTGGGAATGACTCTCTCGTGTTGTGTATAGGATCCTCTTTTTTAGGCAGTGATCATCTTGCCCAGTTGGTTGAGCAGCATTAGGCGTGGTGTAGGAATCCTTTCAAAGCTTGAGACAGATTTTTGTGGTTGCTGCTGCTGTTGAGTGGTCTCCAATTCATGGGAAACAGGTGTAACAGACTGAAGTGTTGCTGGCTGTGCTCCATCTTCCTGATTGTTGGTGAGACTGAGTCCACTGTGGCGAGTGTTGCGTAGTGCTCATTTGCCAGCACTGTATCAAAGAGAACTGTTAGCCATTATGTTTTCTTTGTCTCATTCTCAGAAGCAGATCACTAGACCTTTCCTCCTAGTCTGTCTCAGTTTGGAAGCTCTACTGAAACCTCTCTATCACTGATGACCCTGTTGATATCTGAATTATTTGTAGCCTAGCTTCCAGCATCATAGGAACACACAAGCTACCATAGTACAATAAACTGAAAAACAAGTAATGGAGAAAGAGGTTGTACACACTAGCATAAGAATAGTGAACATTCACCCTCAACTGGTGTGCACAGATACGTTGATTGGAAATACCTGTAATCTCTCCTCCAAAGGGTATCTTTGGAGGGGTTCCTGGTATTGGTTCTTTTTTCATGAGGGTTAAATATAGCCATTAAGGAAGTGTAGTCCCTCAGTTTGCAACTAGAATTTTAGAGCACTTTTGTAGAGCTATTAAAATAATACATATATACTATTATATACTAAAGAACAATGCTATTTATCAAAGTGTAAGAACAAGCTTAGCTAAACTATTGAAGATGCCGGGAATCTGTGTGGCCCTGCCTTGTATTTAAAGAAATTCAGTGACTGTAGCAACCATAAGAAGAAGTAATTCCAGCCTCTGCTTGTAACTCCTGAAGGCTTAAGCTAAGGTTCAATTTATAATTTAGAGTACTAACTATGAAGCTCTCCTTGCCTCTTGTTTCCAAAAGCTGCCCCAGGGCTTATCGCTTTCCAAACCGCTCTCTTTCATCATGACTTTCTCCAGCACGCGGGGCACTTTTTCTGTCTGCCTCACTTCCTGATTTCTTCAGCACCTTATTAGGCAGATAAACTCAGGGTTTTTTGTTTTGCTTCCTTTGCTCATTGACCAGTTACCTGGATTTTTCATAACTTAGGAAAGGCCAGGTACTGATTCAGCAAGTGAGGTTGTGTTGTCCCTCAACATTTAGGAGATTTTAATCTGCTAAAATACGTAAATCACAAGGAAGGCAATACACCCAGAAATACTGCCTAGAGGCAGTGCTTTCTGGTGATTCGGTATGTCAGAAAATTGTACAAGTGCCTGAAAAGTCGATGTTCTGGCTTTGTCTGAGTCATCTGGCAGGAGCAATGACGTCTTCGGTTGGTGGGGAGGCTCACAGAGGGGAGCAGAAGTTGGTAATTTATGAAGCTCAAGGCAGCAGAAAACGTTTCAAACACAGGAGACTGGAGAGATGAGGGACTAGCTCCTAAGGAGTAAAGAGAACCAGGAGACTACAGGAAGAGCAGATCGAAGGAGCGGTAGCACCCCCGACCTCGTTGAAGAGGATGCGGCCTGGATGGGTGGATGGCAGCACGTGGGTGGGGAAGCCATCTGCTGGAAATGCAGGGAGGATGTTCCACAGGGAGGTGCAGCACCTCGGAACGCCTTGTAAAGCCACCTGGGGGGCTGGGGGATCCTGGTGGCCACCCTGTGCTGCAGGAGAGACCATGCATGTGGCCTCTGCTTGATTCCGCACCGAGACAGCACTCTAGGGATGAGCTCAGTGGTTTGTCAATCTGAGCTTCTTCCTTGTTAAATAACTAGGTGCAGCTGCTTTCTTCCGGGTAACTTTTGACTCTGGGGGGGAAATGGTAAAAAAATCAGGGGAAACCATTTTAAGTTTTCACCTCTACAGGAGTATTCCTTTGGTTTGAGGTTTGGTACGCTGTTAAAATAGAAATACTCTTTAGAAGAGAGGAAATTTTAAAGCTGTTATCAATCGTTTGTACCTTGGTGTACGTGAATGTTCTGTCTCCTTTCCAGACAGCGGGGTGTGATATGGTAGTTGGGGCTAATGGGAGAGGAGAGGACCCTGGGCAGCCGAGGACGTTAAAAAGGGCCGTTCTGAACCTGAATAAGCAGTGGAGAATGGTGCCCCAGTATCAGCCATGCCCAGCCTGCTTCACAGTTTTCAAGAGCCCTGTCCTGACTGAGTTCCTTCAGAACATCAAATGCAAAATCCACTTTCTTTGTAGAACATTTCCCTTCTGTTTCCTCTCTTTTCTTACTTGCTTCAGGGAAGTTTATGGTTTGAAAAATTAAAGTACAGATCTGTTTTCATTACCAAAGGATTTGCAAAACCGAGCTGGGCCGGTCTGGGTGCAAATTTGCATTCACCATCCCTTAAGCTGATTTCCAGTGCTGAGCAGCTATTTTAAATGTTTTCAAGAGCTTCCTTTTTAACTCTTTTCCTTACTTGTGCTATCTATTTCTGCAGTTAAAAAAAATCCATCGCGAATTCTTGGTGGGAAGTCTCTATACTGAGTGCCAGATGCAATCACGGGAAAGAGGGCTTGCTTGGGGAATGACTGGGCTGTTAGGGCAGATATCCAGGGGGTGGCTGACCTGCAAGGCCAGGGGGCAGGGATGGCAGATCTGTAGCCTGTAGATGATTTCAAGGTTTCTTTATGGTTGGAGTTCTGATTGGCTTAGAGTTGATGCTCAAGATATCTCTGTTGAATGGGGTATAAAGGAAAGAAAAAAACTTTCAGGGAGATGAAGAAATCATCCAATGATCGATAATACTAGAAAAGTGGCTTATGGACCACCCATTTTCTTCAGCATAAACATGATGCTGGTCCACCAGACCTCTGTGCCCTCTTACCCTTCACACTTTTGTGCTTTGACTTGGAATGCTGCTGAGGCTTCTGACACAAGATTTCCCTGACACTCTAGGCCATGGATCATGTGGCTGCGTGGCTTACACACACTTCGTTACAATAATGGTCTTCCTGTTGTTGTATCCTGTGGTTTAATTTCCTTGCTTGCTAGTCTCTGCACTAAACTGCAAATTTGTTGTGGCAAAGCATCATCTCTCCACCTTTGTTCTTTCATTGAATGTTTGTTGTATGAATAAATGAATTAATGGCTATAAACTACCAGCAGATTAGCAGATTAGCTACTCCTCAGTAGCCAGAGGAGTCCTTGGGTAGTGCAGATGTTTATTTGGTTGCCTGAAAGGTAGGGAGTTTGAATCTACCCAGAGGCACCTTGGAAGAAAGGCCTGGCTGTCTTTTTCTAAAAAAAAGGCTTTGAAAATTCTATGGAGCACAGTTCTAATCCAACATACATGGAGGCCACACGAATTGATTCTCACTCCACATTACTTGGTTAAAGTTTCTAGAAGAACTTATTCCTTTTGAGTTGGCCCCGGGGGCAGTTAATGGTGATGCTGGAGCTTGCTGGGGAAGACTCAGTCAGGGGAAATTATCTGTCAAAAGACAAGCCCACTGCTGATGCCATCATAAATTGTTACTACAGTTCCCTGTGGCTGGGAGAAGACAGCAATTATTGGTTGACTTTTTATATTTTATTGGTGTAAATTCATTGCCTTTTCAAACTTTTTTTCTTCTCCTTTTCGGTGTCAGCAGGAAGCTTTATTAACATGAAATTGTACTTGAGAATTTGATCCATAAAGAGAGAAATAATGGGAGGTCTCTGGTTAAAGCAGGGATAGAGGTTCTAGAACCTCCCCCCAACCAAAGTGGTCCCTTTTCCCCTACTGGTTGGAACGTCATTAGACTATAATGAACACAATTTAAAACCACTGATTTGGATTTAGAAATAAAGCAAATACATGGGAATAAGTCTTTTTCTGACATATTAACTGTAAAACCATTGGCAGCCGGATTATGTATTTACCAAGCATTTATTTCATAGGACTTCAAACCCTGTAAGTCCAAATCAGTTTTCACAGCTTAAACGCTGGTATTGAAATAGTTACTCAGGTTTAATTTTAGAGAACCTGGGTCAATCAATATGTATGACTTTTAAGTTTAATCCTTCCTTTGGGGAATCATGGAAGCTCCTTCCGGCTCCTGCACGCTTTGATTTTCAGATTGTGAAGGGCAAGGTGGGACAGAAATAAACAAGGTGACTAGGTTTCAAGGGCTGGCTTTCTTGGCACGAATGAGTAATTGGAAAGCCAGCATAATCAAAGTAATTTCATCCACCATGTACAGAAAGGGAAATAGAATTCAGGTTATTAAGCTTGCAGGAAACTGCTTTTTGAAGGTATGTACATATTTCTTCCTAGGGGCTAGATAACGTTTCCTATTTCTATTTCTAAAAGGAGTTATGGAAAAAGACAACTGAAAATAAAACAGCTGTGGTTTCAGCATGACTCTAGAATAATTCATTAAAGAGAAGAAAAGAGTTTTAGGTTTCTTTTTTAAAAGGTGAGCTCATGAAACAGAACATGTGTTCCGGGACTAGGAGCAAGTGTCGTCCGAGGCTGCTGTCCTGGTAAGATCCTGCCAGTAAGAGCAAAATAAGAACCTTAGTTCTTAGCTCCTCAGAAGTTTATTCTGGAAGAAAGAAATTACATGACTTATTTTTTGGGTTTCACAGTTGTCTAGGCATGTGACCTTTTGCAGTTCAGGGGAAACAAAATGGGTGAACAGAGGAAAAGTGAGTCTATAGCTGAGATGAGAAGGAGAGAGAGAAACACACACAGGAGAGAGAGAGAGAGAGAAAGAGAAAGAGATAAATTCATGAAAGCCAGATTAATTTGGAAGAGAAACTACATTTGCTAACTGGAAAGACATGGAGGGAAGTCCCTAAGAGGGAACCAGCAGAGAAAGGCTTATGTACCCAAACTCAGTCTCAGAAAAGTGAATTTTTCCTGTGGAAAAGATTTTTCTTTTCTTATAATTTATGTTGACTTTTACTCTGTTGCTATTTGGGGAATTGGAGCCAAGATACAGCCAAAGCTTTGCTTATCTTTCTTTTTAAAAATTATAAGATGGAAACTTTGCTTTTCATTGGAATAAACGCTCCAAAACAGTGGGAACCTTGTTCCTTTTGTTCATAGTTCTCTAGTACCTAAAACAGTAGTAGGTGCTCATGAACAGTTTTTTGAATAAACAGATGAATATGTAAATAAAATTACCTTTGTATGTTTATTTTAGTTATCATTTTCTTTATTAAAAATGTAAGAAGACAACATAAGAATAAAAAGGGGTACAACTTGAGATCCCCACTAAAAGACCACAAATGATGGTCCAGGGGCCTCGGAGTTCCCCTGGGAGCATGGCCCCTGGCCCTGATGCTGCCCCTGTTCATAAATCACAATGGAGGTCAACTCTTCAGACAGGAATGGCTTGGACTTGGGGACAAAAAGAGTGACCATATCATGTGTGCACTTTATGGTCCTATGCATGTGTAGGATGTGGTCCTGCTGACCACTTACTGGAGGCGGGAGAGTGGATGGAGAGGAGGGGATAGGAGATTGTTGGGAGGATAAGACATGTATGGAGTAGAGAGGAAGAGTGTGCTGTCACCGGGCAGGGAGAGCAGTGAGAGCTGCATATAGGTGGGCACGCAAATTTACATGGGAGTGTACATTTTCACGCAATCATAATAAAAAAAAAAGAAAAAAGTTTAGGAGATTTAAATCAGCAGAGCATTCAGTAGTGGTGGCAGTAAAGGTTGGAGTTCTGTGTAGTGAAAGACTGTTCCGGTAGTGAAGACGCAGTCCAGGGCTATTGGGTGGCAGGTAATAGTTGAATGTTTTCCCAATGTTGAATAGACTCAGGTTGCTGAGGCTTCATTGTTCTTCTCTTTCATTCATCATTAGTTGGAGTTACGGGTTGTTATTAGCTGGTCTAATTACAGCAGCCTCCTTGCTTTCCTGTACTTACTGTTTCAGATTTACTGCTTATAAAAATCTAGGAAAAACTGAAGATTGTCCAGAGAGTAGGAACACCAAATTTGTTAAATCAGCAACCTTATTTTATACATATTTATAAATCATGGCCTTAGATAAAGATCCTCCTTTATTATTAAAGAAAAATAAAAGGAAAAAAAAACAGTGAAAGCAATTTTGCACACATGTAATTGCATGCACGAGTGCCAATCCTCCTCCAGTAATAGGCATTTGAGACTAGTTTTGGTTGGTACCATCCTTCAAAGCCCAAGTGCATGAATTCCATGAAGTTTTTCCAGTTAGTTTCATTTAAATTTCTCTTCTCTGAACAACTACGACATGGATTTATCACTTAATCGTGAATGATGGCATGTTTCTATTGTTAGATGGTGTTCACTCAGTCCTGATTCTTAGCGACCCTGTGGACAACAGAACCAAACACTGCTGGGTCCTGTGCTGTCCTCGCAATGGTTGCTGTGTTGAAACCCACTGTTGCAGCCCCTGTATGTTTTGAGTACCTTTGAGACCCGAGGGGCTCATTTTCCACTTCTGGGTCAGATGATGTTCTGCAGCTATTCATAAGATTTTTGCTGGCCACTTTTTCAGAAGTAGATAGCTGAGTTCTTCTTTCTAGTCTGTCACAGTCTAGAAGCTCTGCTGAAACCCTTCCACCATGAGTGACCCTGCTGGCATTTGAAATACCAGTGGCAAACCTTCCAGCACCACAGCAACATGCAGTCCACTACAGAATGACAAAGTGACTGGGGGATGGCAGTGAATACAATTCCCTAATTGATAGTGGTTGTTTTTTTTTTTTTTTCCCAACTAGATTTTAATTTCCTTGAGGACAAAAGCTATGCTGTTATAGGTGATGAAATACCCATTCCCTGAGCTCCTAATACAGTTCTCCAGGCATCAAAGGTATGCTGGTCCACCAAACTTTGCTCACTCCGATTGCCTATGGAGGGCTTCTGCTGACCTCACACCAGGCAGGACAGGGACAGATGGGCTTCTTCCACCTGCTGAAGACCAGGATACACTACTCAGTCACTGCAGCTGCCTAAGGCTGCACGTCTTGCACCTTGCTCCTGATGAGAAAGCAGAGGAGGGGAGACTTTTCTTCTTTGGGAAAGGCAGGAAGAGCATGTGAAACCGCCTGACCTTCTAGTTTGGAGTCATCATTGGGCTCTAAGTGGGGTAACCTTTTTTGTTCTTGGAGTTTTCCAAGCAACACTCATCCAGCATTAGGGTGGAAAAGAAATCTTGGGAGCCATGGAGTTAGATTGTTTTTATTTAACCATTGTTATTAATAACTGGATGTTTTATATTTCTCCCTGGAGGCTGAACTAAACTCCAGACATCTTAATTACATATAATGTTGCTCTCCTTAACCATCACATTCCACAGGGTCCCTAAACCTTCTTTAATGAGACAGTTTCTGGCTCCATGTCATCTGTCATCATTGCATTATGCATTTCTGGGTTTGCAAAAGCTGAAAACTTTCACAGTATATACATGAGAAAAAAAAGTGGAGAGAGACAGACAGAGAGACTTGGCATTTTTTCTAAAGCCTGACAAGCTTTGTTTGATATTTTATTATTGCAACAAAAGCTTCAGGTTCCCTATGATTTTATTATGGTTAATACCCTGAGGGTTTATGCATGATGACACAAAGGTGATGTCTCCAAAATATAATTGTGTTTGAATTTTTTTTCTACCTTAGTCCCTCACTTTTCTAATCTGTAGATCTCAAAATTATGAAAAAAAGCATGACTTCAATTTCCTTTGCTAGTATTTTTCCTCTTGAGTTACAACATTATGTTTTAATGAAAAAGATTTGGGGTTTTCATTGCATTTGGATGGTAGAATTTGTGGGAAAATAGTCTTTTACTTATTTGACAGCAGAGACATTGAAAACAATGTAATTTTAGAACTGTAAAAGTTCCAGAAGGTGCTACACGTCTGCAGCCCTTGGAGAGTTTAAAAATAGGTAGGTACCAGGGACCTCCCCCCGGAGAATCTATCCTAGTAAATCTATGGCGGGACCCAGAAATCAGGATTCTGATACAGTTGGTTTGCAAACTGCAGTTTGGAACCACTGGTTTAGAATTTATCTTATGGGGTTCCAAAAAGGTGGGATAGGATATTGGTCGGAAAGAGCCAGTTACTTTCCTGGATCTAAGCTACCTGTTGTTTCAGCTTCAACACTTTTTAGGTTACAGTAATGACTTGAAACGAACATGATGCATTGTATGTGCTCAAAAGCACTTTTGTCTGGTTCTCATTCAGAATCTTTCAGCAGCTTCTAAAGGCATGTTTCATATACAACTAAAAGCGGTAGGGGGATCCTGGTGGTCCCAGTGGTTCAGGTGCTTGGCTACTGACAAAAGTTTGGTGGTTCTAGCCCAGCAGCCACTCTGCGGGAGAAAGCTGTGGTGTCCATCTTCTGTAAAGATCTAGAGCTTTCGAAATGCTGGTGGGGGAAGTTCTGCTCAGTCCTGTGGCGTCGCTATGAGTTGGAATGGATGCGATGACAGTGGGCCATGACTGAAGTGGTGTGAGTGACTTATGATCAGCTACTGACCTAAAGGCTGGCAGTGTGCGCCCAGCCAGTGTCCCTGCTGAAGAAAGGCCTGGTGACCTGCTGCCGTAAAGGTGACAGCTTGGAAAACCCTGCGGGGCAGTGCTGCTCTGTAACGCATGGGTCACCACAGGCCAGGGGCTGGCTTGATGGCTGCTGACAACAACTAAGGTCGCTGTTTCACGGGCAGAGTCATAGTCACATTTTCCATCAAAAAAAAAAAAGTGGTCTGTCCTCCCTCAATAAAATAGACCCTACTTGCCAGTGAAGAGAGTGAAACGTTTAGATTTTTTAAGAACCTTGATGTTTTAGTGTATGTCCTCTCTAAGGGCACTCCCAAGGACATCTTGCAGAGAAGGAATTTCTCTGAATAGCTGAGCTTTCCAGATAACTAAGGGTTACCCAAGAGAGACACTGTCTCATTTTTGCTTCCTTTTGTCCTTCATACCTGCCCTGTTACTTGGTTCCCTAATAAATAATTTTTAAGGAATAAATGGATCAAATCATAAGTCTCCTTTCATTGTTACTGTATATTATGAATGCTTCTGTAATTTAATTTTTTTTTTTATGATTGCTTAGGCCATCATGCTGAGCTCTAGTGGCCTCAGGGGTCTTCCGTAGTGTGTAGCCTGTTTTTAGTCTACACTAAATGATCCTAAGCTGCTGCGATTTTTATTTCTTCTGTTTGCCTTGTATAGTTGTTTTCCCCTTGCTGCTAAGCCATCAGCTGTTCCTCGTTACTGTTACTGATGCTCCTCTTCTGGATGTCTTTTAATTCGCTGCCCTTGTTGGGCTGTTTGTTTGGAAACTGCATCAGCCAGCATGTTAGAATTTCTGAAGAGGAAGGCTAGGCCCTGACTAAGAAACCCAGGAAACCCTTTCCGTCCAGTTCCTTAGTGAGACTGGGCTCTGTGGCAGAGATGTTGGCTGCCCAGAAGTCTCCTCTGTTGGCTTCTTGGTCCTCAGCTGTGTTCCAACAAAGTGAGTGCCAAACAAACAAAGTGCCATTGTGCCTGCAGACAGAAATGAAGTGCCCTGCTTTTCCACTATGGCTCCTTGTGCTTCTGGCAGTTAAGAACTGCTTGGCACACATTTTTGTCTCCATGCTTCTTAACAGAAAGGAATTTGCTTCAAGTGACAGGGAACCTGATAAAGCAGCTCAGGACAAGTCCTGTCTCCTAGGTGAGGCTCAGATCCAGTCTCCCCAGCCCTGTGAAGGTTAAAAGGGTTGGCTGCTCTGCTTCTGAGCCTTGCGAAGCAGAAAGAAATGGAAAAATTTGTAGATTTGTGAGGAAGCTAAGTCAAATATTTTACCCTCCTTCATTGCCTTCATTATACAGATGAAGAAAGTAAAGCATTTGCTATAAAGTGGCCACTGGGATTCAACTTTAAACTTCTGCTAACGTTAAATTCTAACCATCTATGACTGCTTTATCTCTTGGGCATTCTCAGCCTTCCTCTGGTGCGGTGACTTTGAAGACTGGTAAGCGTGTCTCCTGTGGACTTCTTCTTTCCTGGGTATCACAGTGACACTTGTCTCTCCTCATTCTCTTCTGATTTTGATTTCACGGCAAGCTCCTCTTCCCCTTCCTGTCCTCAGAAGCTGGATGTGCTCTAGAGCTCTGTCCTTAACCAGCTGTCTTTTTTTCTCGCAATGTCTCTGGTGATCTTACCTTTGCTGTGAGTCTGTCTGACTAGATTTTCTTCCTAAAAACAGTAACAACGCAGAACAAACCTCTCTGGAGCAATTATACAAATGTGGAGTTTTTGTGGGACTTGGGTGCGGCTTCCTCCGGCCCCTCGTGCGTCTGACTGAGTCCACCCTCCACGCGCATCAGCTCCGTGGTTCCTCTGCCTGCCTTCGCTCAGGGCCTCGGCCTCCACTTTCTGGCCCTTCGGTGCTGGGCTCTGGCCTGGTTACCTCAGCTTCCTTTGGCATTAGACCCTCATATTTAACTGCATCCTGATGTGGTTTCCTTAATATCATACGGGTGCGGCATGCTCAACACATCCCAAATAAGACTGGCTGTCTACCATCCCAAACCAAGGACATTGGAATCATCCTTTTTCTTTCCTATCAACTCAAACTTTACTTTCTGTCAGTTTTCTCTATATGATATATTACTGACTGGTCTCCTGCTAGCTGGGCCTGTGGAGCCCTACGGGTGCAGTGGTTAAGAGCTCAGCAGCTGCCCGAAAGGTCAGGAGTTCAAATTCACCAGCTGCTCTTTGGAAATCGTATTGGGGCAGTTCTGCTTTGTTCTGTAGGGTCGCTATTAATCAGAATTGGCTTGACAGCAGTGGGTACAGGTAGCTGTGCCTGTATTAGCTTTCTGTTACTACATATACGTAACACATTAGTAAAAGTTTAGCAACTTAAGACAATACACATTTGTTATCTCATAGTTTCTGTGGCTCAAGAGTCCAAGCATGGCTTGCTGGCCTGCCTCTTAGAGGCCCCTGTAGTTCCTCACTGTCTCACAAGTCTTCTCACAAAATGCCATGTGCTTCTTCAAAACCAGCGTGAGAATCTCTCTGCGGTTTCCAGTCTCTGATCTCTAGATGTTCTGTTAAGGGATCATCTGATTAGGTTGGGCCACCCAGGATAATTTCCATTTGGGTTAACTTAAAAGTCAACTGACTAGGGACTTTAATTGCATCTTCAGAATTCCTAAACCTTTTCCATGTAAGGTAATAAGGTTCACAAGTGCTGTCCACATTTGAGGCGAGGGAATTATACAAAGTACTTACACTGCGGAGCACCTCAGAATTCTAGCTATCATGGTAACTGTCACCTCCAGCCTAACTACTGTAGCTTCTTCCATACCAGTCTTCCCACTTCTACCTATTCTAGTCTGTCTAGCCTCAAATCTAGTGATTTTTTTCTGAAGGATAGTTGTAATCAAGTAGTTACCCTGCTAGATTCTTTCAAGTTCTGCCATCAAAGCAGGGTAAAACAAATTCTTTTATGGGGCATCAAATCCAAATAAATGAAATGCTGTCTTAACTACAGAAAACTGAACTCTTCTTTCATGGTAGTTGCTTTCCTGCAGAAATTAGGAAACATACTGGGAGCATGTAGTTGTTCTTAGAAGACTTTGAGACTCTGCAGGGTTTTCTAGTGAAAATTAAGCAGTAAATAGTGAAGAACATATGTTCAACATAGTAAAAAGAGAACATACAGATTGGCAAGAAATTTTTGGCTATGATATACCTGATAAGAGTCTAATATCTAAAATCTACAAGGTACTGCAGTACCACCACCACAACAAAAAAAATAACCAGATTGAAAACTGGGCAAAGGATATGAACAGACACTTCACCAAAGAAGACATGCAGGTGGCTAACAAGTACACGAGGAAATGTTCATGATCATTAGCCATTTGTGAAATGCAAATCAAAACTACAATGAGATTTCATCTCACCCCAAGAAGGCTGGCACTATCCAAAAAACACAAAATAATAAATGTTGGAGAGGTTGTGAAGAGACTGGAACACTTAATGCACTGATGGTGGGAATGTAAAATGGTACAACCACTTTGGAAAATGTCTTGGCACTTCCTTGAAAGTACAATATGATCCAAGTAATTCTACTTCTTGGAGTGCATCCCAGAGAAATAAGAGCTGTCACGCTGTCTCCGAAATGGGCACATGAACATTCATGTTCATTTCAGCATTGTTCACAATACCAAAAAGATGGAAGCAACCTAAGTGCCCATCAACAAATGAATGGATAAAAAAATTATGGTAAGTACACACAATGCAACACTGTGCAACAGTGAAGAATAGTGATGAATCCATGAAACATAACATGGATGAATCTGGAGGGCATTATGCTGAGTGAAAATATTCAGTTGCAAAAGGACAAATACTGTATGAGATCACTATTATAAGAACTCAAGAAAAAGTTTGAGCACTGAAGTAAGCATTCTTTGATGGTTACAGGGTGGTGAGGGAGAAAGAGAGATAGCCGCTAACTAGATAGTAGACAAGATCATCTTCAGTAAAGGGCAGGACAGCACTCAGTGCAGGGGAAGTTGACAATTGGACCAAAGTAAAAGCTAAGAAGTTCCCTGAATACATCCAAACACTTTGAGGGATGGGGTAGCTGGGGCTGGAGCCTGCAGACCACAGTTTCAGGGGCCATTCAAGTCAATTGGCATAGTGAAATTTATTTAAGAAATTGTTTTGCATTCCACTTTGGTGAGTCGTACTTGGATCTTAAAAACTTGTGAGTGGCCATCCAAGATTGTCAGTTGGTCCCAGCCTACTTGGTGCAGAGGAGAATGAAGAACACTAGACACAAGGAAAATATTAGTCCAAGAGACTAACCCCTTCCCTCAAAACCCATGAAACCTGTTGCTGTAGAGTTGATTCCAACTCATAGTGATCCTATAGAACAGTGTAGAAATGCCCCCACAGAGTTTCCAAGGAGTTCTTGGTGGATTCAAACTGTTGACCTTTTGGTTAGCAGCCACAGAACTATGCCACCAAGGTTTCCAAGAGACTAAAGGCCACATAATCAGAGACTCTACCAGCTGAAACCAGAAGAACTAGACGGTGCCTGGCTACCACTAGTGACTTCCCTGTAAGGGAACACAAAAGAGAATCCCAGACAAAGTAGAAGAAATTCAAATTCATATAAAAATACCAGATGCAATGGTCTGTCAGAGACTGTAAGAATCCCTGAAACTATGGCCCCTGGACACTATGTTAACCTAGAACTAAAACCATTCCCAAAGTCCACATTTCAGATAAAGATTAGATAGGAGTATAAAACAAAAATGAATACACATGAGGTATGTAGTTCTTAGTTCAATCACATACACAAGACCAAATAAGTCACTCTGGTCCGGAGGCAGAATGTAAAGGCAGGCAGGGACAGGAACTGGTTGAATGGACACAGGCAACCTGGGGAATGTGTGCAGCTAATGTCATAAATGTGTGCAGCTAATGTCATAAACCAGTATGTGTGTAAATTTTTGTGTGTGAGAAATTAACCCGAGCTGTGAACTTTCACCTAAAGCACACATGCACAAAAAAAGAATGTATATTCAGGAGGTGGAGCAAGACAGAAGGGAGTGGATGCTCCCACTTACTCCGCCAGCAGCCAACCCATTGAACAATGAATACAAACAGCACAGACTGAGATTACAGAGCTCTGGCTGGCAGCTGAGGTTCTGGGGAGTCAGGGTGAGCCCAGAAGCAGGGCAGAGGAGTGGAGATGGCTCCAAAGGTGGGAGGACCTGCCCACTAACATTGAAAGCGCTCTGTCATTACAGCCATTTTGAGATGGGAGTGGGCAACACTAGAAAAAGAGGGAACAAGAAGAGGAGCTAATCTGAGGAAGCTATAGATCAGTTTCTTTAAAAGGGACACAGATTGGGCATGGGAACTTATGGGCCACACTGTTTGATGGAACAAAGGGAGATCATGGCACTATGAGAGTGTGCTGTTGAATCTCACTAAAGCACAAGATGGTAGGACTGAAAGGAGCAGCAGGGGCAGCAGGGTGAAGGGAATACTTCAGACTAATGGGGTGGCCGAGGGAAATAGCCCACAGTGGAACACCAGGGGTGAGCTTGTGGAAGGGTACCCATGACAGAAAAACACAGAGAGCCCTCCACCTGAGCCAGGAGAAATTTGAGCCCCACTGCTTATATCAGCATCTCCTCAGCTCATTGCATGGATATCAAATCCCAGAGATCAAGCATCTTGTATCAGCACTTTAAAAAGCTAAGGATAAGGTTTCCTTCTGGTGGTTCTCAGGAGAAGATACCACCTGCACTGCCACAGCACTGATTCTGGCTCACAGCAACCCTATGGAGCTGGTGGATTGGCCCCATGGGGTACCCAAAGCTGTGAATCTTTGCAGAGGGAGGCTGCCACATCTTTATCTTACAGAGTACAGACTGTGGCATTTTGATTGGCACCCAGGCATGTAGTTGCTTCACCACCAAGGTGTCCAATCAGAGAATCTTTCCACAAAAACTAGAATACGAAATTTAAAAGACAAAGATAAGAAAGTATCTGAAGTTCAACATTAACAACAACAAAAAATTGTAAAGCAAAATCACAAAAGAAGAAGAACCAGTCAAAAACAAAACATGAAAATGAGGAAATTTCTCCTATGGAGGCTAAAATAATGCAAAAAATTGATAATTTTCAGACTGTGGTATTAAATACATTTAAAGAAAGCAAAAAGTACACCTATAGTGAACTAGCAGAGAGCAGGAAACAAATAGAGGAAGGAAATGAGAGAATTAACATGGAAATTGAAAACAATGATAGCAAAGATAACCACCAGAACTGAAGAATAAAACAACTGAATTAGAAAGTGCAAGAGAAATACTCAACAAGAATTTAACAGACAGAAAACTGAATAAATGCAATAGAAGACAAAATAACTGGAATTATCAAATCTCAAGAGAAACAAGAGAAAGGAACAGAGAAAAGTGAACAAATCCACAAGGAAATGCAAGGTTCAATAAAGAAATTTCACATTAGAATTATTGAAGTCTCAGAACACTGTAATAAAAATAAAGACATAGAAATGATTCTCCAAGAGAATGTCAAAATTTCCCAGATTGAAACAGACCAACAAGCAACAACATTAAAAACAGAAAAGATTGATGTTGCCGAGGATGTCATTTTACTTAGATTCACAATGAACATCCATGGCAGCAACAGTCAAAAAATCAAAAGATGCATTGCACTGGGAAGATCCGCTGCAAAAGACCTCTTTGAAGGGTTAAAAGGCAAAGATGTCACCTTGAAGACTTAGGTCCATGAGAGTGGGGTGCTGCTGTAGCAAATACCTAAAACGTGGGAGCCATTTTGAAAATGTGAATGGATAGAAGATTCAGAAGGAACGAACGAAGAAGGTGCAGATGGTGAGAAACAGAGGACTGGTGGTGGCAGCAGCAGCGGCAGCAGCAGGACCGGGGGCAGTGCTGGAGCTGACCCATGGAGTGAGAGAGCTGAGTGCCTGAGCACAGTTTTCCTCGTGGAATGGGGTGCCTCTGGGCTCTTAAATTGGTGAAGCTGGCCTTGCTGACCCACAGAGTGAGACAGCTGAGTGCCTGTGGACAGGACGCTTTCTAGCAAGAGTGGGGTGCCTCCGGGCACTTAACTCAGTGGAACTACAGAGCTTTGGAACACTTGCCTGGCAGGGCAGATGTGGGCCTGAGGCCTGGGCCATGCAACCATAGGAAGCTGAAGCTGAAGAGACAAACAGCATGAGAAGCTGAGCTGCCTCAGTCTCAAAAGGTATGGCCATGACCTCAGGGGTTTGAAAGGGTGGAACCATGGCATCCTGTGTTTGTAAGGGTAGAATTGATACTCATTTGGGCTTAGGGTGCTCCTAAAGCCAATGGGACAGAGTTTCTGTCCAATCAGGCCTTGAAGGCAGAGTTGTAGCACAGGGCTGGGGTCTCCACTCAGAATCCAGAGTGTAGCCAATACCTAGAGTCTGGAGAGCAGTGCCGTTGTGTAGAATGTCTCAGAAAATGTAAAAGTATTTCCAAAGCTTTGAGGGCTAATGTAATGTGTTCTGCTAACTTGCCTGTTGCCTGTTAATGCCTTCTTTCCCTGCAATTTCTCCCGTTTGTAATGGAATGTCTGACTTGTGCCTATTCTGCCACTGTACCTTTAGAAGCAGAAAGCTTGCCTTCTAGGTTTCACAGATGTAGAAGAGTTTTTGTAGTTTGGACTTGGAACTGATTTAAGAATTCTGTCATATGGGATGGAAATGATTTTGCAATGATGAGATGAATGTGTTACATGTTTCTATGATGTGATTTTTGGGGTGCCAAAGGGTGAAATGTCATGGATTGACTTGTGTCCCCCTAAAAATAGGTGTAGCCATGTGGCTGGGACATGATTCCCAGTATCTTGTGACTGTCCTCCATTTTGTGGTTTGCCTATGCTGTATGCTAAAGGATTAGGGTGGGGCTGTAAATCCCTTCTTAGGATCACCTCCCTGCTCCACTGTAAAAGGAGTTTCCCTGGAGTATAGCTTGCCCCACCCTTAATCCTTTCATCCCACAAGAGATGAAAGGAAAGCAGGCCGAGAATTAGGAACCTCGTATCATCAAGAAAGCAGCACCGGGAGAAGAGCGCGTCCTTCAGACCCAAGGCTCCTGTGCCAAGACACTCCCTGGACAAAGACTGATGCAATACCAGACTTTCCTCCAGAACCAACAAGGGGAAAGCCTTCCCATGGAGCGAACACCCTGAATATGGACTTGTAGCCTACTGGACTGTGTAAGAGTAAACCGTCCTTTGTTAAAGCCATCCACTCTGTGATATTTCTGTTAGAGCAGCCCTAGCTGACTAAAACAGTCCACCTGACCCAAGCCATGCTGTTTTCAATCACCTTTTATGTGTGTGAAAGCTAGACAATGACTAAGGTAGACTGAAGAAGAATTGGTGCCTTTGAGTTACGGTGTTGGCAAAGAATTTTGAATATACCATGGCCTGCTGAAAGAATGAACAAATCTGTCTTGGAAGAAGTACAACCAGATTGCTTCACAGAATTGAAGATGGTGAGACTTTATCTCACATACTTTGGATGTGTTATAAGGAGGGACAAGTCTCTGGAGAAGGAGGCATCATGCTTGATGAAGCAGATGGTCAATTTAAAAGAGAAAGATTTTCAACGAGATGGACTGACACAGTGGCTGCAACAATGGGCTCATGCATAACAAGGATTGTGAGATTGGTACAGGACTGGCAAGTGTTTTGTTCTGTTGTACACAGGGTTGCTGTGAGTCGGAATCAACTCAATGGTACCTAACAGCAACAACAATAGAGAAACAAGTCTTCAAATGCAGGAAGCTTCACAAGCTCCAGTTAAAAGAGACACAAAAAGATAAACTTTATGCCATGTCTTAATAAAATTCTTGAAAATGAAAGACCAGGAGAGAATTCTGAAAACAACAAGAAAAGAATGTAACATACCAAGGGCTTGGTGTAGTGGGTTAAGTGCTACGACTGCTAACCAAAAGGTTGGCAGTTCAAATCCATCAGGTGCTCCTTGGATACTCTATGGGGCAGTTCTACTCTGGCCTCTAGGGTCACCATGAGTTGGATCCAACTTGAAGGCACTGGGTTTTAAGGGCTTTCATAAAAATCAGTGTGGGTTTCTAATCAGAAATTCTAGAGGTTAGAAGACTGCAACAGTGGGCTCAAACACAGCAATAATTGTGAGGATGGCACTGGATGAGGCAGTGTTTTATTCTATTGTACGGGGGTTGGTAGGAGTTGGAACCTACTCGGCAGCACCCAAGAACAACATCCTGTAAGAACACAGATGAAGTTTTCAATAAAATTTTAGACAACAAATTTCAGCAATATAAAATAAAAGAAAGAATTTGTACACCAGGATCAAGTGTGATTCATACCAGGATTACAATGATGGTCCAATATTAGAAAATCAACTAGTATAATCTACTACATAAATAAAGCAAAAGAACCATATGATCATATGAGTTGACGCAGAAAAACATTTGATAAAATTGAACACCCTTTCCTGATAAAAATCATTAGCAAAATAAGAATAGAAAAGAATTGTATCAATATAATTAAGGGTATATATTTAAAACCAATAGCAAACATTGTAGTCAACCGAGAAAGGTTGTCAGCTTTCCCTTTGGGAACAGAAGCAAGGAAAAGATACACATTATCATCACTTACTGAACACTGCACTGGAGATCCTAGTCACAGCCATAAGCCAAGAATGAGAAGTAGAAAGTATCCAGATCAGAAGGGAAGAAGTAAAACTATTTGTAGATGACATGAACCCCGCATAGATTACCATAAAGATTCCACAAGAACAATGTAGGAACTAATGGAAGAATTTAGTAATGTTGCTAAAATGTCTATAGAATCAACACACAAAAAACTTATGCTCATCAGAAGACTTTGCTAGAAGAGTTAATAGACAACCTACAGACAGGGGAAAAAAATCTCCAGAAATGACTTACCCAGTAAGTTTCTAATCTCAGAAATCTATAGAAAACTGCAACAACCCAACAACAAAAAGACAATCCAGTCACAAAATGGACAAAGGATATAAACAAAGCCTTCACCAAAGAGGACATGCAAGCAGCCAACAAACATATGAAAAGATGTTCATGATCATTAACCTTTAGAGATGAAAATTAAAACTGCAATGAGATACCATCTTGTTGTGGCTGATTAAAAAAAGATACCAAATGTTGGCAAGAATGTGGGGAGATTTGAACCCTTATTAGTTGCTAGGAGAAATATAAACCGTATAATCACTGTGGAAAATGGTATAGTGCTTTCTAAAAAAAAACCTAGAAATAGAATTAACCTGTGATCCAGTGACCTCAATCCTAAGTATATACCTCACCTGAACTCACTGCAGTCGTGGTGATTCCAACTCGTAGTGACTCAGTAGGACAGAGCAGAACTGCCTCCAAAGGGTTTCCAAGGAGCACCTGGCAGATTCCAACTGCTGACTTTTTGGTTAGCAGCTGTAGCTCTTGACCGTTGCATCACCAAGGTGTATGGTGTATACCTTAGAGACCTAAAAGTAATGACACAAGCAGACATTTGCATACTTATATTCATTGTTGCTTTATTCACAGTAGCAAATAACTGGAAATAATCAAAGTACCCATCAATGGCTGAATGGATAAGCAAATTGTAATACATACATACAATGGCATACCCATGCAGCCATAAAGAATAATGACCATTCCTCAAAGTATAACATAGATAGACTAGATAGAGGGCATAGTGTTAAGGGACATAAGTCAAAACTATAAGGACAAGGGTTGTATGATCTGTCTGTATTTTACAAGAAAAATACAGGGAGATAAATATAGAGAGACCAATGTACACATTATACTTCAGAGACTAGTTATTTTTGGTGGTTGGAAAAGTGGCACTGAATGTGGATGCAGTGAACACAATACAAACTAAGTAAAAATGAATGTCTGAGCATATATGAATGGATATAGGCAAATTGGTGTATAGGTAGTTACAAATTTGTACACAGGTAGGAACAGATGGAAGCACCAACAGGTACATGTAAATACAAGCATATGGTGCAGGCACATATATTCATCGATGACAAAAAAAAAAAAACAAAACCAAAAACAAACCCAGTGCCATTGAGTCGACTCTGACTCATAGTGACCCTCCAGGACAGAGTAGAACTGATGACACAAATGCAAATACTTCTCAGACATAATCAAATACCTTTGAACATTAGTTTTCTGGATTTGAAGGTTTAGGACCATAATCTCGCAGGATAACTCAGTCAGTGGGCATAACATAATTCACAAAAATCATGATTGGTATCCCAGTGAAGTGAGTAGCATCTGGGTTTTTAAAAGCTTGCAAGCATTCAGAAAGTCTTCTTCATCTGGAAAGTTTTTTGACAAAGGCCCTAAAATTGTAAGCTGGGATAAAAAAAGTCTCTTCGGCAAATGGTGTTGGCAAAATTGGATATCCATCTGCAAAATCTGAAACAAGACCCGTGTCTCACACCTTACACAAAAACTAACTCAAAATGGATCAAACCTAAAATGATAAAAATCATGTGAGAAAAAACAGGATCAATGGTGGGTATTCTAATGCACAACTTAGACTTCAAAATCTAGCAAACCAAACTTGATTAACAGATGAGAAAATAGATAAATGGGAACTACTAAGAATCAAACACTCTTGCACATCCAAAGCCTTTATCAAAAGAGTTAAAAGACCACCTACAGAATGGGAAAAAATATTTGGCAACCACATGTCGGACTGTCATCTGATCTCCGTAAGCTACAAGGTTCTGCAAAATATCAACAAGAAAAAGGTATATAACCCAATTAAGCGATGGGCAAAGGAGATGGGCAGACACTTCACTAGAGAGGACATCCAGGCAGCCAAAAGACATGAGAAAATGCTCATGATCATTAGCTATTAGAGAAATCCAAATTGACCCTACAATGAGATACCATCTCACCCCAACAAGATCGACTGTGATCCAAAAAACACAAAACCACAAATGCTGGAGGGGCTGTAGAGAGATTGGAATTCTCCTACACTGCTGGTGGGATTGCAAATTGGTACAGCTTCTTTGGAAAGCAATCTGACACTCCCTTAACAGATACACTATTTGATCCAGTAATTGCACTGCTTGGAATTTATCTTTCAGAAACAAAGGCTGTCACATGAACAGACACACACATATGAGTGTTTATTGCAGCACAGTCCACAATAGCTAGAAGATGGAACCAACCCAGATACCTATCAACAGATCAACAGATAATCTATGGTACATATACTCAGTGGACATTATGCTATGACAAAAAAAATGATGATTTTAGAAAACATCTCATAACATGGTTATCTCATAACTCATAATATGCTGAGTGAAATCAGTCAATGGCAAAAGGACAAATATTGTATGAGACCCCTGTTATAAGAACTTAAAAACAGAATTATCTACAGAAGAAAAAAAACTCTTTGATGGCTACAAGGTGGGGTGGGGTGAGGGTTTATCATAGATGAGATAGTTGACAGATGTTAGAAATTTTATTCATTTAGTGTAATAAATAAATAAAATTGTAAAATATAAAAAGTTTGCAAGCAGCCATCTGAGACACAACCACAGACCTCTGCATGCCAAAGGGAACCGAAAGCTCAGAGAAGAAAAAAGTTTCCAAGAGCCACAACCTCATTTACCCTGAGACTAGAAGAACTAAATGGTGCCCAGCTACTACCACTGACCATTCTGACTGGGGTCACATATAGAATGGGACAAAAATATGAAGCAGAATCTGAATTCTTACAGGGGAGAAAAAAAAAGAGAATAGAGAACTCCCTGGGATTACCAACCCGAGACACTTTCTAAACTTAGAACTGAACCTATGCCCTGACATCACCTGTTAGCCAAAAAGCGAAGTGGCACATGGTATAAGGGATGTTACTTGTAAGATCGGTGTCCTACTTAAAAACCATCAGTTTGAGATCAAATGGTCAATAGGTATTCAAAAGCAGAGGTGATAAGAGGTAGGGAAATGAGAGTACTGGAAGGGGAACAAACTGAACACAGTTAATGAGAATGTTGATTCACTGTGATAAATGGACTAATGTCAAAGAACAATTTTTAGGGAAACTGTCAAATAGGAACCTAACCTGCTGTGTAAACTTTCTCCAAAAACTCAGTAAAATACTTTTAAAAAGGATACCAGCTGGCTTCTGGTGTAAAGTGGTCATATGTGTTTGTTTCAGACACCTGACTTCACCTGTCTGGCAGCTCACCTCTCTGAGCTTCCTTTACCTGGACTTCCTACAGAGTAGACCTTAGGCCATGGGCGCTGAGAAGGCTGCGCAATGCAGTGAGTAAACTGATGTCTCAGAGTGGTTCTTGCCTTGACAGCTACTTGATTGGAAAACTGCTGGCACAGATAATCTCCAAGGCCCGCTCCCTGCCTCGTGTGACTCCAGAAGCCATATCCAATTGATCCGATTTTACCATGAAACATGGAGTACTTGGAATCCTCAGCTTCTTGAATTCTCCACCCAGGGGAGAAAAAAGAAAATGAAAAGCGTTTGGCATGGTGAAGGATGTGAGCAGGAGTTTGGGACTTGTTGTACAGAGACATTGGTCAACAAAATTGTGTGTGATTAAACAGCTGATTCCAGTGACATTCCATTAGCCTCGTTTTTAGTAGGAGCAATTAGAAACTTCAAATGCTGTATTTGTCAGCTGCCCTGGGGACTCAGTGGTGGCACTTTCTCCCTACCTGGAATGCCTCTGGGAGTTCCCCTCTAATTTATTTTTCTTTGTTTGCTTGAGTCTGATTCACATGTGGGTCAGAAAGAAAGCATTTTGTGCAATCTCTTAACTGTTAAGTTTGCCATCCATAGAACTCTTGGGTCCTCACAGTATCACACTTTTGACTGTGTTATTTAAATTAAAAAAAAAAAAAGGCTTTCAGGAAATGTGGACAAATGGCTAATATTTAAATGCAGTTTTTTTTTTTTTAATGATCATATTTCAATGATACTTGTGTTGCTATTGACCTGGGCTGTTTATGTTTAGATTTTCAACAGAATCTTCCAGGGGTTTTCTTGTAGGAAATAATTGTATTTCTCTTGTGTGTTTCGGTTAAAACAGCATTGTTTTCTAAATCATGTGAATGAAATACAAAGGCACAGAAAAGTCATTTACAAAACACTGGATGAGGCTGGATATTTGAATACAGAATAATTTCCCCCATATCTTCTTGTATATTCAACAAATAAAATATCTTTTTGTCAGTGGGGTTATCAGACCTCACTGAGCTTCAGAGAAGTTATTTTTATTTTGTTTAATTTTTGCCATATTGCTTTGTCAAAAGAAATGAATTTGCCTATAGTTGGTTGTGAACCAAAACCAAAAAAACAAGCGAATTCTGACTTACAGTAATCCTGTAGGAGAGAAAGGGACTTCCCCATAGGGTTTCCAAGGAGCGGTGGTTGATTCAAACTGTAGACCTTTTGGTGAGCAGCCAGACAGTAGGTGTTTATTATATACATGCTGAATTCATTTTAGAGATAGGTACTGGTGGTTCTTCTTACCTGGGAATTGGTCTATGGGAGCTTGGGCTGGCTGAATCCTTTTTTCCCAACCAGGAAGAATTTTTAGAATTCAGTAGAATTTAGACCCAGCCAGGGTAAACATCATACATACAACCAAGAGGAGGTGGCAAGTAAGGCCTGTATGATTAAGGATAACAATTTTCTTGTCAATTATATACCTGTCAGTATTCATTGAGAATTCACAACATGTCAGGTCCTAAGAATGGACAGTCTCTTTCCTCAAAGACTCCAATTATGCCACAATTTGCATTCATTTTCTCAAGGCTCTGTGTTACATGAATGTACTCTGTTAAGTGTTACACAAATGTACTCTGGCTCCCCCACCAACTGCCCCATCAATGAAAAGGCTATGGTGCTTGGAGTCAAATGAATCCAGGTTCAAATCCTGGCTCAGGTATTTCTCATGTGTGACCTTGGTCAAGTAATTTAACCAACATAAAACTCATTTTGTTTGTTTGAATTATATAATGAGGTCAATAAATACCTGGTTGTGGTAAGGGTTAGGGGTAATATTATAAATTGCCTTTCATAGGGCACGGGCTATTTGGAAATTTCGTATTTGACTATAATATATGAGTATTTTTAAAATTTGGTTTCACTCTTCTGGGCAGGTTGAAAGAGAACACAGTTCCACCCTGTTTGTGATAGCCGATGTTGTCCAAACCATTACTTTAAAACATACACCTTAATGAAAAATCACAGTAACGGCATTCTTAGAGGAGCAACTCTACTCAGGCAGTCCGGGCCTGTCTTCCTTGGTGCATCTTCCATGTCTTGGCGGACAAGTCATTGCAGCTTCTCCCAGTGTGAAGTCTGACTTGATGTGTTTTATCTGAGGACATGTGCTCAGCATAACCAGAGATCTTTGTCCCCAAGCCCTTGCTGAAGTGGAGGCTGGGTGGACTTCTCAGGGAGGACAGGCTGGCTGGGTCTCACCAATGGCACATCTTCCTTGGGAAGCAGCAGACGATGTTTCCCCAATCCTTTTTGTCAACACAGTGGGAGTTAACTGAATTTTATTTGGGTATTAACTGCTGTGTGAGTTGGGTTTCTCTCTGTTAGAGAAGCTGCTGTTATTGGATTAAAACCACAGTTGTTGGAAGGCACTTAAGACTCCATGGGGGATTTCTCTATCAAATAACAGGATCAGAGTTTTATTTTTTCTCTTTTCTAGTAACCACACTCATCAGAGAGTACTGCTTTTCAGGTAACTATCACTTAGCTGGAGACCCAAGAGACAGAGAATTTCTTTTTTATTACCAAGATGCTAGACCAGTCAGCCTGGAAATGATCCAAAGCTTGATTTGGTACTCAGCTGTGTGCCTGGAGCCACCAGCCTGTTCCCCCCTGTCAGGAGATAATTTGATGAGTTATAAACTCTGGGTAAAGCCATACATTCTATGTTGGGATAAAAGACTACCATATGAATATTAACTCACTGTGGCTTAGGCTCACTGTAGATCTTGTATTTTTATACAGACCCTGGCAGCCTTGGAATTTTCCAGAGTAGTGTTCTCTCCAAGGCTGGCCTCCAGAGACTGTGGGCTGGCACCACTGGGACAGGCAAGGTGGCATCCACTGGCCCAATGGGCTGGGAAACCTAAAGCCCAGATTCTGACCCCAAACCTCCTCCACCTGTTCTTAGCCTGTAATTCTACGTGGCAGAGGGAAATGCCTTGCAAGTTTAGCATCTGCTTCCTGTTGGCTGATGCTACTTTGCAGACTCATTTAGAAGTTTCTGTTGGATTCGGATGAGACAGAGATGGCATATTTTCCGAGTCTCTCCTGAAGCCTGCACCCCACTTTGGGAGCCTCATTTACATGCACATCCGCTGCCGTCTGCTTACCTCGGACTGCACCTTTGAGCGGATCTGGTGGGATCCCCGCCCCCGCGCATGCAAATAAAGCTGTTTCACTGGTGCCTGCTCTACAGAGGCAAAGAGCAGGCTTTCCTTGAAACTTGTTACAGTGACAGACGCACTCCAGGCACCACAGTAACATTTCTTTTTTCCTTTGCTAGCTTGTGTGCTGAGAGGACGCCGTGTAACTTTGTTTTCCAGACCAAGGTAATTTATTTAAACATGGATTATTTGAAAAAATGGGAAGGGATACAGGGCTTGATTTTAATCCCTGCTAACACAGAGAAAAGAATGCTCGTGTCACAACTCAGTGAGTGTAAAAATTAAAAAAGGCTCAGACTATTGTTTGAAAACAGGGAAAATAATTAAAATTATTATGGAATAATCACATATCACACAACAACCTCCCACTCTTCCGCGCAACAATCCAAAACAACTCCTCCAAAGCGGGCCCAAGGGCAGAGGTTCTGTATATCATTCAAAGACCATCTGTCGTACAATTCCTGCAGCGCCTTCGCGCCGTTCGCAGGGCGGGCGGAGATGCGGTCCCGGCAGTCCTCTGTCCAAGGGCCAGCAGACAGCCCGATGGCCGAGAAACACGGCAAACAATAGACGTTTGTAATGAACTGGAAAGGGATGTGGAGTTTTGGAACCAGCACCAAAATAAGAAGTTTTGGGTCCTGTGCTGGGCTCCTGGGACTCCCAGGGCCGGTTCCTGCCATGTGGCAGCTCAGGCAGACATCTGCAGGCGTGCGAGTCTTGCCACAAACTCAGCCAACCTGCTAAGGGCCTGATTTAAATAAGGCTCTTTATTCTTAAAAAAAAAAAATTAATCACAAAGACTCAAAGCTAGCGTTTTTCCTTGTTCTAGGAAAGTCAAACATTGTGACTAGTTCTGAAAACTTACTGTTTGCAATCTTTACTTCTATTTAGAGGCGCTGTCTTTTCCTCTCGGATTACCGTCACAGGTGTGTTCTTGTGTGTTGTCTCGTTTCGGGGCTTTATAGAGCCTGCTAGAGCGTGTGGTCTTGATGATTATGGTGTTATCTGTGTTTATTTTCATTGTTTTAGAAGGACAAATTTGAGTTCTGACTGTTTGCTGTTGAATCAGGGCATGAAAGTATTGTTATATCACTCTTCAATAATTATAGTTTTAATTCACAAATTAGTAATACTTCATTTTCAAAACAAAAGCTGTTCTTTTGAATGTTTAGAACAGTGTAGAACTCTGACCCAAGGTCCTTTTTAAAATCATTTCTCAGTCACTTTTCTGTGAATCACACACACACATACGCATGCACACACACACACATGCGTGCACACATACTCAGAGGCTCGTGTTAGTATATCCAGCTCTCCACACCACACCTGCACCCTCTGTCTGTCTCTCACACACACGCACACACACACAGATTTTTAGTCTGAAGTCTCTAGAAGACACCACAGTAGGTTCAAGAATGGATCACTTGCTAAGCAAAACAGTGTATTTACACTAGGCACAGAACTAAACTTTTACTGATTTTAATGTCTAGGTGGAGTAAGAACATGTTTGCTACAGCTTATCTTGTAAAATTAACACATTACAGGGAAGAGGACACTTGACTGCACTGATAAAGAACCCATGTGAATCATAAATACACCTTCTCTTTATCGACTCTCTCGTTATCACACATTTCACGTTTACGACAGTAGTAAAAAATCTACTGCTGGACTATTTTGCACGTTAACGGCCTACACCTGGCAGTAAGGAATGCCGAGGTGCAAGGTAACAGAACGCTGGCTGTGGTCGTTAAAGCTGTATGTGATTCTCAGTGGTTTGGCAGTTATGTGATGATGTGATTTGGCAGTTATGTAATGATATATTCATCTTCCATTTTTGCACGGCAGTGATTTCACACGCTGACCTGGTCTTTGGAACCTAACCATGTCTGTAAGTGAGGAGAGGGTGTAGTACCGTCATCCTAGATCTCTTATGTGGATTCTAGCAATGGGGAGGGTCATTTGTGTACACTGTCCATCAGTCTATTAACAAGAACTGCAGTGGAGTGAGTTTGCAGAGATTTAGAAGTGAGTTCCAGCCCTACATTACTGACATTGTTAAAAGGCAGGGAGCTGATGTGTGTTACTCTTTCTGCACCCCCTTTCTTTGGTTCTTACTGACAATTCTACCCTAAGGGTGTGCTCGGCTCCACTGCTAAAGTTCTAACTTACCCTTGTATCAAGCAGATTTTTATTTCCACCAGTGGCTTGGAGGCAACAGGATTTTAGGCTCAACTCAACTAAAGTGATTTTTTTTTTTTTTTTTGATTAGAGCTAAGCGGCCTAGCATTTTAAAGCTAGACTGAACTTTAGGGGATTATTTAGTTCACTTTTCCAGATGAGGCAAACTGAAACCTAGAACAGTTATATGAATTTTCCTAAAGCTTTTCAGTAGGGGAATCAGGGCAGGATTTGAGGCTTTCCAGTAACAGGCCAGTGCTCTTTCTCTCACACCACACTAACCCTTAGGTCTTGGAAGTGCTCACCACCACCGTCAGTCGCTGAGGAGTCAGCTCCAACTCATGGTGACCCCAGGTGTGTCAGAGTGGAACTGTGGTCCCTAGGGTTTTCAATGACTGATTTTTCAGAAGTAGATCACCAGGACTTTCTTTTGAGGTACCTGCAAGTGGGCTTGAACTACCAACCTTTCAGTTAGCAGTCAAGTGAAGTAACAGTTTGCCTTACCAAGGGACTTAGCCAGTACTGGTATTGATGATTACATTGGAGATGCATAGAAATCCATATAAACAATATTTTACAATACCTGAAACTTATCTATGTATGCTACTAGGAAGGAATTCACTCAGAGTACTGAATAAATTTACCACATCTCCATATAACATCTGTGGGTTATTAATGTCTCCTTGCAGATGAGGAAATGAAGGCCTAGGCTACTGTAGCTTCTATGAAGTTACTACCTGAATTGACTATGTCATTACAATTCCACCAGCTCAGCATGCAGTCATCGGGCCTATTATGTCTAAGACCTGCCTCAATTAACAATAGTAGAAATACCCTGTGTCTTCTTCTTATTTTTCCTTTTCAAATTCAGGACAATCCATACACGTTTAGTTCCTCTAGAAAGAGGGCTGGGGATGTCGGCTCTTGGTTCAGAAACTTTCAGTTATGATGATTTCGTCTCGTTTCTCTGCTTCAGGGTCTTTACGACAAACTGCAAAGGGACAATTCTATGCTCTCAGGCCAGGAGGTAGAGGATTAAGCAGCAGTGGGCAGCAGCTGGTCAGTTTAGCCCACAGTTCTAATGTGGAGATCTTCCTCTAAAGAGAGTGGAGATTTTCCATCCTGGCCCATGCTTCTAGGGCCAAGTGCAGGCATAGTCTCTGCCAGCCCCAAGTAAAACTGGAAAGCCTGCTGAAAGCAGATGCTGTTAAAAATCAAGCAGGGAATTTGACTACTTCAGAACCTCCTGGATAGTGAAGTTAAGAGACTGAGTAGAGAGTTTAAAAATCAATGCCAGGCCAACTACTAAGTCATCAAACCAGGTTAGTAAATTGGCCATTCCCTGAAAACGTATGTGTGAATCTCTGGGCTGAGTTTTATCTCACAAAGCCTCCTCTTCTTTCCTCCCATTTCAACGTGGGGACTAGCATGGGTTATCTGAGCATTACTTTTCCTTCAAGTACTCAAGCATGAAATCTCTTTCCCTGTCAAAACTAGTGATAGTCCCAACCTCACACTGGAAATCTCTGTGTTCTAGTTGCTGCCAGAATGTTTTATGAGAAAAAATGCCAAGCTGGAACTGAGATGTGAATTCTAATTCTAGTTTTGTTATTGAAGGACTGAATCTGAGACACTGGATAGGTGAACTCCTCAGTTAGGTCCTCAGTTAACTTGCTGCTAAATGACATTAAAACTAGGTAATCTGTATGTGTGTCAGGCTGGTGACTCTTGAATACAACTGTTTGGTGCCCCCTCTTTTCCTATCACCTGCATTTCTCTCCTTATGACTTATGCATTTTGACTTCTCCCAGCCTCTTTTAGGATTCTAAGTGGGGCTCCCTTTCTTTACAGCCATGATTCTCACAGTGTGATTCCTGGACCAACAACAAAGGTATTGTTGGGAACCTGGTAGAAACGCAGTTCTCAGATCCTACCTGGGATCTCAGTCAAAAACTCCTTGGTTGGGGCCCAGGAATGTGAGCTTTGATAAGGCTTCCAGACAAGTTGCGGATATAAATGGAAAAAACGTTATTTCTATAGCTTTAGAAAGTGGATTAAGTGGTGAAGATGAGGGGAAGATGAGCAGCTGTCTCAAAATGCCTGGGTTGTCTAGGCCAGAGTTCTGTCACCTTCATCCTGCAGGCCAGTTGTTACGAGTCTGTGAAAATGAAGATTGTGGTGTTATTATTGTTAGTAGTAAAAGCAATAATAAGGAGTTCCGGTAGTGCAGTGGTTAAGCACCTGGCTGCTAACTGAAAGGCTGGTTCAAGCTCACCATCTGCTCTGCAGAAGAAGGATGTGGTAATCTGCTTCTTAAAGGTTACAGCTTTGGAGCCTCTGTGAGGCAGTTCTACTCTCTTATAGGATCACTAAGTACTGGAATCGATTCAGTGGTGATATATATGTATTTTTAAGCAGTAATATGTTTATTGTACTTTTTTCACATTGTGATATTTCCACCTCATTTTCCCATTTGAGGCTTGGAGCTTGTGGGGAGAGTCATGATCATGAGAGGCTGTGGTGCTCTGAGTAGTGGTCAGCAACTAAAAAGAGTGATTTGCATTCATGGCTAAGTGGGGTCTCTGCTTCAAGGCATGGATTTCCTGGAGTGTGGTGCTGGGCAAAACCCCACTAGGACCAAGCACATATTCTGCTCTGTATTGGACTTGGATCTGTGATCTTTTCTGGGGGGTTGTGGATCTGGCAGGGCAAGAATCACATATCTTAACCAATGACAGATACCACGTGAAAAATAATTTTTGCATTTAAGTCACTCAAGTCTGTGGCCAAATAACTTACAAGAATAGAGGGAAAAGCTCTTATTTCTGCAGCTCCTGAGTGAGAGGAGCCTGCTGACTAGGAATTAACATACACAGAAAGTCAGAAGGGGCTGCAGAATCGTGTGACATATGGCCCTCGGGCCTCTCACTCCTGTGATTGGCAGGTCACACTCTCTGGTTTTTTTGACTAAGGCCTGTCACAATCGAAAAGACAGCTAGGGAAAGGGTTTTCACTTCACTGAGGGCTATGCCACAGGTCACCCAGTGCTGCCACCCTAACAGTGAAATGCTGCTGTGAGCCTTGGTTGAGGACAATGCTTAGTGTAGTTGTGCTTGGCTGGATATTGCTGCTGGATAAAGTGATTGCCACTTCGACTAATGGAAAGAAAGGGAACCGTTGTCACCTATATGTATTTGCCAGAGCTGGCAAGAAAAAGTATTATTTATTTACACATTCATAGGCAAGTTAGAATCATGTTAGTGATGGCCTAGTTAGTATAAGAAATAAGGGTGTCCAGAATAGCTTGTTTTGCAGAAGCATTAAGAAACTAGCAAGAAAAATATCTCTTTGCCATCTTGATTCAGTGGGAAATTTATAAGGAAGATCTGGAAAATCAGGAGTGTCTTTCAGGCAGTAGATCTGATAGAATTCAAAGTACACTGGGCCAATCTCTGCAGAGCTTCTCTTGTTTGTGTACATCACACAACCCCCTGTCTTCATTAATGAAAGTACCTATTTAATTGTCCTCTAAATTAAATTATACAGCAATCAGAAGTGAATGCATGTGCAGCTTTTGGGATTGTTCATGGTGAGATCTCCCTAATTGTTTTGTGTGTATGTGAGAACTCATTTGAGTCAGTGACAGCCTTTCACAGTTCAGGAAAAGGGTGTGGGGATTATCCAGGCAGACACTTCAGTGTTTTTGCCTGATAAAAAGTGGAATGGCAGAGAGGTTGGTCTCTGTGTATTTTTCTAAAGTAACACCTTTTCCACTTCTTTTTGTTTGTTTGTTTTGTCTTTAAAAAAATAAATCTTGAATTGGAGCTCAAGCTCATTGTGGGATATGATTAGAAAAACAGAAAATAACTTCAAAGCTGATAACATTGGTGAAACATTCCTTTAAAGGGATTAAAAAAGTCAGAAACCACATAAATGTAAATATCTCGCTTTAAAATCTTCATTTCATCCTGTTTCCGAGGGCACATTGATTTTTGAGCGTTGTCCTTGATGCATCAGTCGAGATCAGGAGATAGGATGTGGTGCGTTCATCACCGGAAGAGATCTGTGGGATGACTAAAGAGCAAATTGCCTTGGGAAAACTGTATGTTCTGTCAAAGTAAAATCATTCTTTGTCCTAGTCATCTTTTTCCTAGTCTCCTTTTGTCTGTATTTTTTTTCCTAATTTTCAATTATCTTTTTTTCTTACAATTACTGACAAAAAAAAATTAAGCTTTCACTTCTATATTTGTAACTTTCTGGTTGAATTGATGGTATATCTCACCATTAAAGGACAAAACTCTGGCTAATGTCCATGTGATAAAGAACAGTGGTCAAATTAATTAAACAGAGTGCCTTTTTTATTCTATGTGAACAAAGCTAATTATTTTTGCTTTTACTATGCCAGTGAAAATGATAATTAATTTGTATTTCCATCAATGTGTTTAAATTTAATACCTAGTGTAATTCACAGTAGGGACCGAGGCTCAATTAGCGTTTGCTTGTAGTGAGTCTTTTCTTTTTTCTAAATGTAAACTAACAAATAATCATCCTTCAGATTAAAACCTTTAATGAGTTTCCAAATTGGTGAATGGTTGTTTCCTGATATGGATGTTATTTGCTGTGCAGTGGTTTGACACATACCTGTTTGTTTGACTGGATCTGCTCGCTTATAGGGTTTATCTCCATCTGAAACCCATCTTCTCTCTTTTAGCTAAACAGGTGGTCTTTGTTTAGAACACCCTCTGCTGGCTGTCTGCCCACCTGGATTGTCTCCCCGGTGTCCCTTCTAAACTGCACTTTCTCAGGCATTTTGCTCTGGGCTATGTACATGTGAGGTCAAGTGACAAAAAGTATTAGAAATCCTGACATCAAATAAATGCATGCTCTAACTGGTTTACTGAGTAAATTTGTTTTCTTTTAAAAACTGAATTCTATCAAAGCAATTGTGCATGTGGATACAGACCGGCTGTAGGATATTTGAAAAGGTGCCTGTTCCTTTAAAAGATGGTCCTTACTCTTGAACTTGATTTTGGTGATACCCAAATTGTGGCTTGCTCCTTTCTTGCACTGTGAAACCACCTGTGTTCCATACTGGGGGGCTGGGGTCTGTGAGGAATTTCATCATCTACCCTGTTGCTTCCATGACAACATCAACAAGACTCGCTCCTGTCTACTGCAGAGTTCACAGGGAAGACCCGATTCTCACTCTGGACGATCTTTGTGGGTAGCTTAGAACTCTACGTTCTTCATACTCTTGGGATGTCTTTCCTTCTGAATTTCTAAGCAAACTGAAACAAGCCGAATAGCTTTCGCCTAGTGGGTCATGCTAAATGCAAACAATTAGCAGTTCCTGGCTTGTAGTGATTTTCATATACTGAAGTCTGTAAGCCTTTTCTATCTGGTGAAGGCTCTGTCTTTTGAGGGGAGCAGTGTATTAGTCTTCAAAATTCTCATCTGGTAGTGAGATAGCTAGTGAAGTCCTTTCCCACCCCCCTCCACTCTTAAGGTCTTTTTAAAATATGTATCTTAAAATATTTTTCATACACTAAAATTAAAGTTTATTGTAGAAAATATAGATAAGCAAAGTGAACACAATAAAAATCAGCTTTGATTTCATGTTCTACAGATAAAGCGCTCATAATATTTTGAGGAATTTGCTTCTAGAAATTTTCTGCTATCTACATAAAACACTAGCATTATTTCTTTACTGGAGCTTAAGGGGTTAAAAGGAAAAAGGAGGATTATTTCGCTTCTTGCTTACATTTTCAGCTCCCTCAAGGTCCCCTCTTTAACAGACTGTCTCTGGAGTGATTCAGGATGCTGGGGCAGTTGATCACTGAATAAATCTTCCCTGACTCTGAAAATGTTACAGTATTATGCGGCACACACAGTGCGGGTTGCAGCTGAGCTGCTCTGCGGCCAGAGATGATCTCTGGGTAAAGAAACTGCCTAGAATTACCCAGGGGAGCTTGCATTTCAGTAGCGAAGTAGTGAGTGCAGGAGTGGAATTGAGTGACTTGCTCAAAATTTTGGTCATATAAACACTAAGTACAGGCTGGTAGAATGTGAGATAAAAGAAACCTCAGTGTCTTGATTCAAGGAAGAGAAGGGCACCTTATAAATGTCATTCATTAGAGAAACCCAGAAATAGACCATTTCAATCTCATCTCCACACTATGAGCAGGATGGAATATCCTGGAAGCCCCATTTCTCTTGGAGCCACTCTGAACAACAAAGGCAAGTAGCATGAGGTAACGTCTGCTTTAGAAAGTCACAGAGCTTCTGATGTCAGCCTGCCCTCTGTGATGGTACTGGGATGTGGGAGATGGGGGAGTACTGCCTCACAATGTATTCTCCCACAGATCTGTTTCCTCTGTGTTTGGATGGTGAGAAATCAGTTTTTATGCCTAAGCCAAAAGAAGTATTTTGATACTGTTCTGACCAGAGGAATCACTTAGAAACATATTCCTTTAAGCTCTGAACTGCTTTTCGTACTCAGTTTTGTATTTCCAGTGATGAGACAAGTGCCTGGCATATAAATACACGTTTATTGAATGAAGAAATGAATATGTGTAGTTAACATTGACTTAAAACAATCCACCAGTCGGACTTGAGTAGATACTGACTCCTGACGATCCCATGTGTTTCAGGGTGGAACTCCAGCCCGTAGGGTTTTCAATGCCTGTAATCTTTCAGAAGTATATCACCAGGCCTTTCTTCCAAGGTACCACTGTTTGGGTTTGAACCACCAACCTTTTGCTTAGTGGCTGAGCATTTACCTGTTTGTGCCAGCCAAGAACTCCTAACATCGACTTAGCATTCACTGTAATGTGCGGTGGTATGTGGCCATGCACAGCAGGAAATACTTTTGTGTACCATTTGCTGTGCCAGCCAAAGTGAGCCTTTAAGATAACAGCAGCATGGTATGGTTCACGGGGTCTCAGACTGTCAGCCTTAGCTCAGGACACAGATGTACTTTCCATGGCGTGAGGGCTGAGGTGGGGTAAGGTGAGGGTGGCTTGTAGTAAATTCTAAAGAAATTCTCCATATAAATACTTAGGAAAGAATATTTTCCTATACACACATTTACTGCTGTTAAGAGACATTGTCCTTCCCATGGATTTAGTTGCCTGAGTTTTGAAAGCATTTGAGTGTGATATACCCTGGAGTGGGGCAAAGCTTCCCCATACCAGATCTATTGAATCAGGCTATCCAGAGGTTTACAGTTTCTAAAAGCTCTTTATATGTTTCTGCCACAGGTGGTCTTACAGATAGGCATTTAGGAACCAGTGGCATAGAGGAAGGAGTCATGTGAGTTTTCCATTTTTCTGCAATTTATGTGAACCATTTATTCTTAATGCCCAATTACTATGCAGCACTGTAACAGTTACCACATGTAGGTTGTTGAATGTGTGCACATTAACTTTATTGCAGGTTATATGTGTAAAGCAGGAACTGTACCGACATGGGGTCTTAGTCTTCAGAGACTATATATTGTAGCAGAATATTAGGAACATTAAAGGGAGCATAGTTTGGACCCAAGGTTCAGCATTAGGGCTTTTGTACGTTTTGGGTGGAAAGTTAAGCTGTAAATCATTTGTCATAACTTTTTAAAAATTATTTTTTAATGTGCTAGAAGATTGTTGTTTCACAATTCTTGGATTTTCATTTCCTCAGAACCCTGGTGGCACTATGATTAAGAGCTTGGGTGCTAACCAAAAGGTCAGCAGTTCAAATCCACCAGC
This sequence comes from Heterohyrax brucei, assembly GCA_028571685.1. Lineage (NCBI taxonomy): Eukaryota > Metazoa > Chordata > Mammalia > Hyracoidea > Procaviidae > Heterohyrax > Heterohyrax brucei. Next base: position 120,289,497 of record CM053144.1, on the reverse strand, counting down.
CATCACTTGGAAACCCTAAGGGGGAAGTACTACTCTGTCCTGGAGGGTCACTGTCAGCTGGGAACTGACTTTATAGCAATGGTGTTTTATGATGAATTTTTGGCTTTGAAGAAAGAGAAAAGCTTCATCTAAAAATATGCAGAACAAAAATTCAGTCGTTGTGATGGGGCCATCTCTCTTCTAGAATGTTGCTGACCTAACATCAGAACATAGGTAGTGCCCGTTGACTGCTTGTTGATTATGGGGCATGGCCAAGAGAGCCTGAACCAGATTCCACGTGGAATTAAAGATCCATCTGAAGGAGAGAAAGATTTTGTTTAGGGCAGACTTTACAGAAGTGCCCCTGGTTTTGCCACATCCTTGACTGCTCCAGAGGTTGCTCAGTGCCTCTTATTTATGGAATACACCTTGTCAGACACAGCCTTTTCTGAAAATGAGTCTTTTAAGTTAAATTTTATCAAGTTATCTCTGTCTCGCTCCACTGCAGCAAAACAAACAAACAAAAAATGAAGACAGAAAAGATAGTTTGGATAAGATATACCCTGAAACAAACTTTTGGAGAATCTTCCTTATTCTAAATAGCTATCGAGGGTGCTGAGTGGATAAGAAGGCATTGTTCCGATCATCAAAGGGGACAGAATGGTAACTGGGCACTCACCTGCAGGCGTTCACAGTTTGCCTAGCTTTTCCTGAGTCCAGTGTGTCATCAGCGGGAATCCTTTTTCCTGAGCTGCCCAGCCTCTCACTGTAGTAACCCCCTTATGGTTTGGTGAATATGTGGAGCTCTGGCAAAGTGGGATATGTCCTGCTTTTGCTTCATTTTTACCCTGATGATCCCGTGGGAGGCCTGGGCACAGCATGGATTTTGCCATTCAGGCTGACCAGACTTCCCATTCCAGCATCAGGGCCAACTTCTGATGCTGTTTAAGTCCTCTGAGAAATAGGGATACTCACTTTGTAGTCTGCTGCTAGGATCAAGTGCTTGTGTATTCACAGCGCCTGTCTCATGGTCAGACATCAGCACCAGGCCACTTGTGGAGTCAGTCCTGACTCACGATGACCCCGTTGTTTGTGTCAGAGTAGAATGGTGTTCCACAGGGTTTTTAATGGCTGATTTTGCAGAAGTAAATGGCCAGACCCTTCCTCTGAGGCACTGCCAGGTGGGCTTGGATCTCCAATCTTTCTGTGACCAACTGAGTATACTAACAGTTTGCTCCACTCAGGGACTCCAGGTGTCACTAAATGGTGGCAATTTTTCCTTGCTGGTGACTCTGGAACCCTGATGGTGCAGCAATTTAGAACTATGGTGAGCTACAGCTGCTAACCAAAAAGTCGTCAGCTGTTCTATGGAGCAGTTCTGCTCTCTCTTATGGAGGTGCTATGAGTTGGAATCAACTTGATGCCAACTGTCTGGTTTTTATTTAGAGGGTCTATGGAGTGGCCCAAAGTTGTACTGCCACAGCTGGGGCTACAGACCCTATGCCAGAGTAGACAATACTGCACACACTGCACAATACTCCACCACTTTGGGGTGGCTGGGTGCATAGGTAGGAGTTATATACAAACCAATACCCTTCCCACCAAAGGGTAACTGGATATGTCTCCATAACCAGGGGAATTAATTTGGATCTGGGAATTGCGTTTTACCTGAAGCACACTGCTGGAGTGAATTCTTCTTGTAGTTAGTTCTGTGTCCTACAAAAGTAAACACAGGGGCATGTTGCAAAAAGGTGATAGAAAGGTACTCCTTTCTGGGGCATGCGTGGGGAGAAGGACAGTCATGAGGTCCACGAGGAGCGTGGCTTTTCTGATAGGCAAGGAGAGCACAGTGCTTCCCTTGCTGACCAGATCATCATTAGTGAATGGTGCACATACATCAAAGAGTCTGCTTCCAGGTGTGGCTGGCATCTGTCTCTCTCCCAGACCCACATCTCCTTCCTAAAGAATCAAAGCCTCTTTTCAAACTGATGATTTCTGGCAGGGATGGATTATCCAGTGAGCAAGGGAGCGTAGGCTTGCTTACTAATCTGTGATGACCCATTTCACACGTGTCATTAAACAGCTGTCTTCTGATCAACTGAGAGCAGAGGACTCACGCCTCCTTCCTGTCTGTGTATACGTAGTGTTTATACATCCCTTCCGGAATGGAGCTGGCCCGGTACGGGATAGGCAGCACACTTTGCCTGCATTTTACCAAAGCCTTATCACATCTTTCGTAAAACCCTGATCCAGTGTCATGGTCATAACTCACTGGATTTTACATGTTCTGCGTGAGGGTAGTTCTCTAGCTCACAGCTTTATTTAGAAGGGGATGAAGAGGGAAGGAGTGGACCTAGGTAGCAAATATCTCTCATGTGGTGAGGAGGTGCTGTTTTTATGATTTAAGAAACGTGGCTGCAGACTTGAACGATGAGGACAGGGTCTTTTGCCCTGAGACACCAGTCTTCAGTAGGCTCGAGATAATTTCTTCTTACTGGATTGAGTGCCCAGAGGAAGGTTATATTAGCCATGAAGAAAGAGTTGTTCAAGATAAAATACTTTTATTTCATAAAGGATACTAAATATAGTTGATGACTGAAGATTTGGTATTAGGTTGTAGTATGTTCCCTGTCGTCCCTTCCTCTGGTTTTATGAGCAGCGTCTGCAGCCCTGGTGGCCCAGGGGTGAAGAGGTTTGCAGTTTGGATCCACCAACTTCTCCTTGGAAACTCTGTGGGGCAGTTCTGCTTTGTCCTGTAGTGTTTGCAGGAGTTGAAATTGTTTCTACAGCGATGGTTTTGGGTTTTTTTGGTCTTTTGAAGATCTGCTTTTCTTACTGTCTGTCCCTTTCCCTTCCTTTCAATGCTTTGAGTCCCGTTCAAGTACGTCAAGTTCATCTTCATGTCACACGGTACCCTCTCCACATTTGGTCTTGCTCTCTGGTTAGTTCCATGACATTTTGCCTGTGATTTGGTGTGATGCTTTGTATTGTGTGTTCAATATATTCCACATTTACTCATCTCCTGTAAAAGATTATAAACTTTCAGAGCGCAGGCAGGAATTTTCTCTTTGTCATTCTTTTAGCTTGTAGCCTGAGGTCATGGATATGCTGGTGAGTGTGGCATTAAATACTAGTTGGATAAACAAGTGCTCTGAAATGCCAGCTGTTGAAAACTCTGTGGAGTCCATTTCTGCTCTGACACATAGGTTGTCATTGACTCAGGTTGATGGGTTAGGTAAATTAGTCGTGTTCCTAAAAGCTGTTGGGTGCAGCCAGTGAATTCTTATTATAAGAAAGACTTCAAGAACTGGAATTCATAGGGAATGGGATATTAGCTTTCTTTAGCTCTCCTGGTCATTTTAATTAATGTAGAACTTCCAGCATGGTTGAATCTTCATTTGCTAATTAAGGAAACTGCCTTAGAACAAAGGCTATCACACCTGACCAGACATTATCCTTGGTTTGGTTTCTAGGAAGTGGTGTAACTTTTAGACAATTTACTTCAGTACTATCTGCCTTGGCTTTGTCATCTGTGAAATGAGGGGGCTGGGACATGGAATCTCTGGTTTCTGGTTTGGGCTAAGATTTTGTCATCTTCCAGTGTTTTAAGGCCTCCGTTGTGATCTCAGTGCTGTGGAAGCTATAGAAGTAGAGTTATTTATTTTTTTAAATTACATTTCCAGTGAACAATTTTTATCGTTATTGTTCTTTTGATAAAATTACAAAAAAATAAAAAAAATTGGTAAATTGTGTGTTTGAGTTAATGAAGGTTTTACTGAGGGTTTTGCCCTGTATTACGAGCAATTCAGAATGGATCTTTATAAAATGCAAGGGCACATTTCTAATGATTTTTATGGACAACATTTGATAGCACTGTTATAATTACGGTTTTTAATTTTGTGTTTAATTTTAAAAAATGTTAATGCTATTGCATTGTATAAGGTAGAGAGACTGAAAAAGAATCTAATATCCAGAATAAATATATATTTTTTTAGGTAAAATTAGAGACAGTATTATGAATGTTCTGCCTGATTAATTTCTGATTATACCATTCTAATTGGAAAAGTCCTTCAGGTAAAATGGACAAGCTGTAGAATAATAGGCTGGGAAGTGCGGACTTTTGTACATAGTCAGGTACCAAGTATTTAGGAGTGCTTTTGAGGTGTGGGGTTCTGGGCTGGGGACTTGTACGGAGACATACAAGTTTGGTGGATTTCAACCACCAAACTTTCATTCTGTTGTAGGACTTATATCTTCTACAGCATAGTACCTACTCCTCTACCTCTATCTATCTGTATCAAGACCTTTCCCCCCCTAACTCAGGGCATACATTTATACAGATATTCATAGAGTAAATAAATCTAGCCACCCAAATTCTTATTTTAGAAAGTGGAACACAAACCTGTACTTTTGTACATTCTTTACCAAAATGATATTCAAAATTTTACTTCGCCTGTAAATTTGATACTGGTTATCTGTACTGTACAGAGCCCTGGTGGCATAGTGGCTGTATTAACTCTGTTAGCCAAAAGATCTGCAGTTTGAATCCGTAGTCACTCCTTGGAGACCCTAGAGGGCAATCCTGCTCAGTCTGTAGCACTGCTGTGAGTTGGAGTTGACTTCATAGCAGTGGGTTTTGTTTGCTTCTGTGTTGGGGCTGCACTTTGAACTCAATGATGGACATTCATGTAATTCCTCACCTGCGATAGACTTCTTTACTGAAAACAACACATTTGCCTGAACATAGCATCTTTGAGTTATCTGATGAATATGATTCTTTTAAAAGTCAATCAGGAGAGAAAGAAAACCTAGAACAGATAGAAACAAGATACCCTGATTTGTTTTAGGTCGTGGGTCTGAGTTTATTTTCAGACCTATCTCAAAATATTGTATTTATATGTAGTTGCCTTTGTTCCCCCCAAAGGATTTAAGGTTACTCTATGTTCTCTATTTTTAATTCTCAAGTAGGACTAATTTGAACAAATCAGCCTGATAGTACAAAGTTGGTCCTATGTCGCATGCATGGCAAGCACCCAACTGTGACTGAGAAATTAAAGGGGTGCTAAAAAGCTTCTGAAGCTAGAGTGTTTCCTCCACTGACCTTCCTATTATCACATTTCATTAGAATCACTTCTAAGGAATATTCTAGAGACAGACATTTAACTGGGTTAAGATGTTACCTGGGAGAGGTGCCCAGTAAACTAATCTGTGATAATGTGTTATGTATCTGATTAATTCGTGGTTGCAAACCCAGTGCCTTAGGGGCCAGGCTAGTAGCTTGCAGGAGGGCCAGTGGCGAGGATGGTTTGACAGAGGGGTGAGCCAGCTGTGGCTCAGCCCTGTGACTGTGTGATACCAGAGTCCAGGCTGCCAGTTTGTCCCATTTTAAAAGATTAATAGATGAAATATCCTGATTGTTGGTGTTGGTGATTAATTAGAATTTTTGAAGACACTGCATGGTCTTCAAAAATCTCTGGCCGCTCTGATTTGGCTGAGCTTATAGACATATAACTCACCCCCTTCGGATTAGTGTGCTGGCTGAGTTATATCCTAATGGGGGGCAAGTGACTATTCTGAATGCAGGTTTCTGATGGAGGGCAGGAGTGAAGGCGAGATCTGATACCCAATACCTGGGCTGTGGGATTATGGGAGCCTGGGAGCAAGAACCCGTCCTGTGGACTTGACCGGAGACCGCTGTGAAAGAAGAGTAGGGGCACAGAAAGGGTGCAGACTGGCTCATTCTTCTGTCTGGGATGAGACTGTGAATGACTGGGAGGCTGCTGTCAGCTGCAGTAAATGACGCTCCTTTTCTTTTGATGGGGAAGCTGCCAGAGTAGGGAGTACTCTGTGTGTTCTTTGTTTTTCAAGGTATTCCTAAGCAAAGCAGATACCAGGGTCCTGCCCTATCAGTGAGCAAACAAGCCCCCAGTGAGGCTTCCAGCTGGGTCTCAGCCAGAGGATTAGCAGTGAATTAAAGAAACACGGGAGAACACTTAGAAAAGTGTCTTCTTGGCACTGGAGTCAGTCCACAGCTGGCCTTCAGGAGAAATACAATCCTTCAATTCAGGACCAAAAATGCAATATTTCAAACAACTCCCAAGAGCTCACTCTGACAGTCTGGCATTTATGACAAGGAGACACCAACTATACCAGGTTCAGTGTGAAAGAGCTTCACTCTGCCACAGGCACAGGACTTAATGGGAATACGGGGCCCCCAGTAGTAGACCTGACCAGTGGGATTGTATCACAAAGTCTGCTGGGGATGGTAGGAGTTTGGGGGTGGTGGATGAGAGGGTACAAGAAGGGGCAAACTTATCTTAAACAAGATTAACAGTGGAGAAGTGGCTTGTTTTGTTTTCTGTCTATGGAAAAGTAAGATAGTATAAAACTGGTTTTCCTGTATGAGCCTGTCATTAGGGGGAGCTCTGTGCTTGATGAAGATACAGAGATGGCTTCGTCAGGCAGGCGTCTGAAATCTTGGGAGAACTCACAGTCTACATTTCATTTCCTTCTCACGCTATGCTTTTTGTCCTGCAGCAACAAGCGATTGCTCTAGGATGTTATTTCAGGAATGGGTATGAGAAGGCACTGGGGCTGAACGAAAGAGGAACAGCTGGTGTGGAGTTTAGTATTTTGTAACATGAAGAATTTCTTTTGGTAAAGGAATATGTGAGTGAGAGAGAGAAAAAAAGAAGAAGGGGGGAAGAAAGGAATGAGGGGAGAGAGAGGAAGAGATGGTATTAGTTTCTATTCCTATGAGATTAACCCTGTGTATGTGCTTACTGTAGGTAAGTGTCTAGGAGCCCACTGACACAGTGGTTAAGACCTTGGCTGCTAGCCCAAACATCAGCAATTCAAATCCGGGAGCCACCTCTTGGAAACTGTGGGGGCAGTTCTAGTCTGTCATACAGGGTCCATATAATTCAGAATCGACTTGACTGCAAAGGGTTTTGTTTATGTCTCTTAGGTGAGTAGTGGAAGCCCTGGTGGTGTAGTGGTTAAGAGTGATGAGTGTTAATGAAAAGGTTGGTAGTTCAAATCCACCAGGAGCTCCTTGGAAACTGTATGGGGTAGTTCTACTCTGTCCTGTAAGGTCACTGTGAGGTAGAGTTGGCTTGACTACAACAGGTTTGGTTTCAGTTTAGATGGGTATCAGTTTAGATGGGTATCGGTTTAGATGGGTATCACCGGCGCTGGTTTTTATTCTTCACTATCATGATCACTGCATTTCCGTTGTCCTGGGTTATTTGACACCTGGCAGATGACCAGCTGACCAATAGATCACACATAGTTAAGAACAATTAAAAAGATTAGTAGTTTTGATGCACTGCTCGATGATTGACAAGTGGGCAGTTGGTGTGATTGTATCTACAGGCAAGATTTTGCATGGTCTCTTTCAGTGTGTGCTGCGGGCTTTAAAGTATTGATTTAATCCCCTGTTAAGACAAAAACAGGAAACCCTAGTGGTGTAGCAGTTACTAGTCTGGCTGCTAACAAAAAGGTTGGCGGTTGGAATCCACCAGGTGGTCCTTGGAAACACAATGGGACAGTTCTGCTCTGTCCTATAGTGTCACTATGAGTGGCAATCTACTTGATGGCAAGGAATTTGGTTTTTTATTTAAGATTAGGATCTGGAAGTGTAAGTATGCTCTGTGACTGTTCTGTAACAGCACACAGAGACGCACCCTACGTGTTGCCATTGTGAGAAGAGGAAATCTGTGCTCTGAAATTCCCTCACTGGGGTCCCCTCTTCTTTCTCCTTACCTTCTGTCCCCTAAAAAGGACTACTGTGTTTTTCATTGTTACTGGTTAGCAGGAAATGAAAGAAAGAGTAGATTAAATGAGATCAAATGTGTTAAAATACCAATTGTTTTTGTTGAACAAACAACAGTTAACAATAAAGTGGCTAAAATGAAATAGAGGTTTTGTATGTGGAATTTGGTGATCTAGATTACATTAGATTTTTGTTAATACTTACGTGTATATTGCCTAGCTAGCAATAACAGCAAAGTTTCACAGATCTTGAAATGGGTAATAATATTTCTTTAAAATGTGTACAAGAAGTGAAAGTTATTTCAAAGGACTTTAATTGCTACAGAGTGATTCCACTTTCCACACAGACTGTTTTAAGATGTGGCTTCGGTTTCTGGAAGCAGCTGATGGTGGCATAAATCTGGCGAGACAGGACAGGTGCCACGGAGCTGGCAGTATACCCTGCGGGCCAGTGTACCTGAATGTCACAGGCAAGACTCTGGAGAGTAGCAAGCAGGGACTGATGTCATCAGTGCAAATTGATCTACAAAAAAGGAAAAAATGTTGGTTCACTGGTTTACGTTAGAGAGGAGCAGTTCTAATGCAGTTTGGGCTGCAACAGGGCAATATTGGGAAGGTCTTGGGGCCATGTTCCTCTAGCTGTGGTCCATGGCATCAGGTCTGTGGTCGCACTGCCGATTCCTTAGTCTCTATTGGATCAGAGCAAGGGAATGCTTGTTTTAAAAAGGCACTCTAGGTGATTCTTTGTACATCTAAGTTTGAGAACCAGTACCTTAGGGATGCCAGGTCCCCTACCTATCTTAAGAGGTTAGAACAGGGAAAGGAGGGCAGGGCTTAACATTTATGGAGTGCCTTTTATGTGCCAGCTGTGGTTCCCTGGGCTTTTGCCATGTATCCTTCCAGTAATCTTCATAGCAACCTCAAGTGAGAGAAATATCAGTGAGGAAATAGAACGACAGACGAGTTAAGTAGATTGTCCATGGTTGTGCAGTTAGTAAGAGCCAGAGCCAGCCCCTGACTTCTCATTAATTTGATTTTGAAGTTTATTTGATTCTTTTCACTAAACTATGAGACAGAAGATTTTTAATTTCCTTGTCAGAGAGTCCCCAGATGTCATTCATTAAAACCAGGCATGAAAAATCTTTAATTCCCATTTCTTAATGTTTGTTCAGGCTCCCTGAACCCCCTGAGGGGGGACCCCTGGTGTCTGCCAGCTGTGGTCCCATCCAGGCTGTCCCAGCATACTTCACAGTAGCCACCCTTGTCCTTGGAGCCACTCTGCACACTTAAGAGGAAGGTTTCACACCCTGTCTCTAAGGGAATTCAGACTCCACACTCCTTAAATTTTACATTCTTTTAGCTAATATGATGTATCACACTTTCTGTCAGTTTTTAGTTTTCCTTTGTTTGTAGAAAGTGAAACTAGGTATACTCTAAGGTAAATTTTAGGTCAAAGAATTCTGTTTCCAGGATTGGCAATATTCATTGTTTTTCAGAGGATTGTAGTCTACAAAAGACAAGCTTTCTTTAAAGATGGTTTCCTCATGGGCCTCTATCTTCAGTGAAGCCCCCAGCCTTTTGTGTTCGAGAGAGTGATTTTAGAGTGTTTTGTTTCCTTCTCTGCCCCTCAGATATGCTCTGAAAGTGCAGTCTAACCTACAGAATTTGCCTTTCAGGTCAGGAATGGAGTCAGCGTGATTCTGTGTAAAGATTGTGGCCAGCGGAAGCACAGAGAAACAAGCTACTGAACTGTTTGGGCCTAGTTTCCTTAGCCATTAAATGACCAAACCAGTTGCTGTTACCCTTGATTCCAGCTGACAGAGACCCTATATGTGTCAAAGTATAATTGCTCTCCGTAGGATTTTCAGTGGCTAATTATTTGGAAGTAGATCACCAGGCCTTTCTTCCAAGGGCCTCTGGGTGGGGTCAAGCCTCCAGCCTTTCCATTAGCTGCTGGCTGCATTCGTACCACCCAGGGCCTCCCAACTACTAAATAGGGTAATAAAATCCAAAAGGAGGCTGTGATGATTAAATGAAGTCATGGTCATGAAGGGCCATGGCAGTCAGCACGTGGGGGGAAGACGGGAGGCAAGCTGTGACCATTGGCTTACAGCCGGCAGAAAGTAGAATCCGAGGCCAGAGGGCAGGACACAGAGGTGACCATAGAGAGGGGACTAGATGACAGTCACCCAGATGTGCAGTATTTCACCTTGACAAGAAGTGAGCTGTGCTCCTGTCTTTAGCTCCAGGCTACTCAGCTTGCTAGTGGCCATCCTTAGTCATGACAATGAACCTGTGTAGGGCACTTCACAAGGTGTGAATCTCTGTCCAACCCATGTTGACTTCTCAGGTTCATAGCCTATCACTTATTAGCTGTGTGACTTTGAACAAGTTACTTGCTGTAAGATGACAGTGTAGGGATACCTCTTTCATATGGTGTGAAGATTAACTGTGAAATGCTTTTGCAGGGCCTGACACACAGTAAGCACTCAATAGCTTACTATTTTTAGCCTCTATTTTTATTAGTCACACTTTTATTTGCAGAATTGGAAAACCAGCTTTAATCAAGGTCCTCTTTCTCTTCCTGGGGTGCAAAGTTAATAGAGGCAAAAGCTGTCATTGAACTTTTTTTATTTTTATTGTGGTAAACATTTATATAAGAAGACAGTTGTCATTTCAACGTTCTTCTCATGTCCACTTCAATGACTGTGTGTTTATCACGCTGGGAAAACATTACCATTGTCTGCTTCTAATTTTTCTACCTTTAACAGAAGCTCAGTGTTCCCTAAGCAGCCACTCTGTGTTAGAGGAAGAAAAGTGTGAGGCAGAAGGCTCCATAGTCACCTGCTGAATAATGAACTACATTCATCTAAGTCCTTGTTGCTAAGACTTAGTTTGCCTTCATGTGCATAAAATCCATATCCTTCCCTTCCTTAATTCTTTTTCATAACTGTTCCACTAACAAGATTTGGTTCTCTCTGGCCAAGTTTAGTATCCTACATTTCCCACTTAAAAATTATACTGATGTGTCCAGCAATGTCAGCATATTTTATTTTGACATGACTGTCCAAGTGAGAATGACTAGAAAAGCTAGGGAGAAATTGAAAACCACCCTTTTGAATGTACTGGAGAACTCTTGAGGCAGTGGAACTTGAGGAACCAAAGTCTCAAAGGGAGGGGAAGTCCAGAGATAGATTTGGGATTTAGTGTCAAGCATTTGCTTACTCCCGACTGGCAACTTGTGGGGCCAAGAAGCTGTGCAGAGAATTATAGCTAAGAAGCTGAGGAAAATATCCAGCTGTCTGTCCCTGGGCTAAGCTGGAAAACTGGTGTTTAGGACCCACTAAAGAGGATGAGCTCTGGGGCTTCAACTGGAGCCCCTAAAGCTAATCTTCTTTCTACATGGTTCTCCCCCTACAGTTGCTTGTGAAGTGGTGTTCATAGTAGGTTAACAAAATACTGTATAAACAAGTGATGGGCCATTGGCAGTTCGGTGGTGGAATTCTTGCCTTCTACGCTGATACTTAGGTTCAGTTTCCAGCCAGTGCCACCACTTCTCTGTCACCAGTGGGTTGTGTGTTGCTGTGATACTGAAGATACTGAAAAGGTTTTCAATGGAGCTTGTAGACTGACTAGGAAGAAAGATCTGGTGATGTACTTCTGAACATCAGTCAATGAAAACTCTGCTAAACAAAGGGCCAGCCTACAACCACTCATGGGGGAGGACCCGGGAAGGAATCATTTCATGCCCTTGTGCGTGGGGTTGCCAGGGGTTGAGGGTGACTCAGTGACAGCTAACACCAGCAAATCACTGGGTAGAGAGCTGTGAAAAGCTCGGATGTTAGTGAAGTGAGGGTGCTCCCCCCTGACAGTGTGACCATCTTTTCAACCTAATGACCCTCAACCTTTGAAAAGTCACAGTTTCTTCATCAAATCATGAGATCAGAAGGAGTTAAACAAACAGCCAAGCAACATTTTGATTCACTTCCTACAACTCACTGTGTTTCTTAACTGGGTTGCTGACTGCTTGGATGTTTGTGGGCTGTGAGTGAAGAGATGTTAAAAACATCTCTAACTAAATAAGACAGCAATGCTGTTTTACCACGATATATGTGTTTTTAAACTGTGTATGTCTGAGATTGAGTGCTTTCAGAATTTCATCTATCTGAATATTCTATTTCTGTTTTAAAATATGCTAGACCAAGACATATATGACTGTACTTGGAAATTTTCAAGTGTAAAATTGCTTTAGAACCTCGATTTTGAACAGTGCCTAGCTTTAAAAGGTAACATGCAGTTTTGTTTTATTGATTTTATTTTTTTGTGCATGGAAATGTCAGCTTGGTGCATGGCTGCCATGAATAACTCCTTTATTGGTTAGAGATTGGGAAGCTTTTGACAACAGGATGTCGTGGTTGTGGTAGAGTGGATACACTCAGAGTAAGGGCATGCTTTGGTCAAATGCATCTGTGTGATGCTATTCCCTGGTTTGAGCATCTACTCAAATTAAGTAACAGAGGACAGTCCAGCACTGATCCAGAGGCTTGCAATAACAACAAAAACTTTCTACCTAGAAATAATTTCCCCTTAGAGAAAAATGTAACTTAAAGAGAAAGGCTTAGACTTGTACAAAGAACACCCTAAAATCTTAAACTATATTCACTTGTTGTTAACATTGTACCTGATTTAGTTTTATTGTTGTTGTTGTTAAGTGCTGTTCAGTCGATTCTGACTCATGGCGACGCTGTGCACAGCAGAACGACATACTGCCTGGTCCCTTGAGTTATTGTTGCAGCCACTGTGTCAGTCCATCTGTGTTGACCTCTCCCTCCTTCTTACTGATCCTCTGCTTTACCCAGCATGATGTCCTTCTTCAGGGACCGATCCTTCCTGATAACATGTCTAAAGCATGTGAGACATAGTCTCCTCATTCTTACTGTTAAATCTTATAATGGTTTTAGGGTAAGATATTACAATGAATTGTTACATGTCTTTAGCCTCGCTTAACCTGGAATATTTCCTTAGCATTCCTTTGCCTTTTTTGACCTTGGAATTTTTGAAGAATACATTTCCCCATTATTTTAAGACAGAACATTGTTCATTTTGTGTTTGTTAAATGCTTCCTCATGGTTGGACTCTGACTATGCAGTCTTGTCCAGAATACTCAGTAAGTGATGTTTGTAGTACATCCAGAGCAAGTAATAAGTGTCTCCTCACATTGGTAATACTAATTTTGATTAGTCTGCCAAGATATTGTCTGATTTGTTCACTATGTATTTGCTACATTTCCCCTTGCAACTAATAAGCAGTCTGAGAGGAGACACATCAAGACCATGCAAATATCTTGCATGGCATCGAAACTTCCCTCTAGACATAGCATTCATTGCTGAGTTATGCCTGACTCAATCTTTGTTCTAGTGGTTATGACAGGCTGTGTGACTGTGTACGCTGGGCAGTTAAAAGGTTCACAGTTTTAGAATGTATATAGCCAGTAGTGCACTTCATCTCTAAAGGTGTGAAGTCCTCCCCACTGCCCAACCCTTCTTTTCTTTAATCTAAGACACAAAATCATGTTGAGTTTAAGCCCCCATTTTTCCTGGCCAGCTAGCACGATTATGAGATTTAGATGAATGTGCTAGCCCTCTCCCCTTGTACGTGACCCATCTTTAGCTGACCGACCTGGGGGTTGGTGGGAGTGGAGTAGATGGTGTCTCATTAGAGAGCTCAGAAGTGAGTTTGCTTTCTCCCCCTGGCCCATTACAGTGGATTGATCCACACTTGAGCTTCTCAGGGCTTCTTTTACTTAACTTGTTAACTGGTTTTGCTTTTCCTGGCCCCGTAACCCTTGGGAGAGGCAGAGGGTGATGGGGGAAGAAACACCTACCTCTCGAGTATTGACAAAGCCATGGGTAGAAAGAATAAATAAATAAACAAAAGAAGGCAGGTAGCTAATGACAAGGAGACTGCAGCCCTGTCCCCTGCAGGGAGTTCGCACTTTGGGGTCCACAATTCACACATTACAATCCGATAAGCAGGAAGATAGTGGTACAGGCTCCTCTCTGCCTCAGGGGGGTTGCTTTTCCTGTGGCAGAAACTATCTGTGCTCCCCAGTAAGTCCAGGAACAATCTCCACTTATTATACCAGCTCAAAACCCAGGTCTGTTTACAGCCTCATGCCGACAAGACACTAACCTTCGCTCATTACGGTCGCGGTGGGGATTTATCTGCACCACACTCTCCTTGGCGTGAGCCCCACATTTTCATCCAGTAAAATCACATATTGTTAACTCAATATATACAGCGAAAACAGCATGAATAATGGAACCTTTAATCCTTGTTTCTCAAAATTAGATTTCTGCTTTATCCTTCTCCCCTTTCCTCTCTTAAAAAATTCTTCTCCATGCCAAGCTGAATAGATGTTGTCGAGACCTCGGCTCTCAGCAGATTCTGTGAAGCAGACTCTGTGGTATTTCCATTCTATTACCACGTACCTTTGCAGATCCAATTTCTGGGGGGATTGATTGTATTTCTTTCCTGGGTCCTCTCACATGTGACTCTTGGAAAATTAACACTGTTCTTGTCACAGATGAAGGGATGGGCCCACTGACACTGGGTACATTTTAGTGAATGGAGTGAAAACTTTGTCTGATTAAACTCACATGTGTAGTATCAGAGAGCATGAAATGAAGACATGTTCCTGTGTCTTTTCCTCAGTCTTCCTAGGTAAACAGATTTGTCCACTTGGGATCATTTTTGATTTTAAACCAGAAGTCAATAGTACGAAGCAGACTTCTAGAATGGAGTTTGGTCAAAGATTGATACAAGGCATTAAGACCTCTTTGTCAACGTGTACAATCGTATAGAACATGTAGGTACAACTAAGGGTTGTACCTAGGATGCTCAGCTTTTTAATTTTTATCTTCCTGGGTATAAACGAGTAGATCTAAATGGGCCACGTGGCTTTTGTTGGCTGCTATGATGGCCCACCGTGCATAGACTGTTCATTCCTTTTAGAGGTTAGAAACGGCTACTGCATATCTTTATGTAAGACACCTCTGAGTATCTCAGTGCACCTATAGGCTTATCTCTGTATGTATTTGTATGTGCATAAGAGTTGATTTCATTTCTGGTATGGAGTATGTCATGGAGAGGTTGTTCTCTGGAGTCCACTGAGTTCCAATCCTTCTCTGTCACTATTTGCTACGTAACTTGGATCGAGTTCCTGATTTTCTCATCTTTAAACTGAAATAATCGTGAACCCTGCCTTGCAAGGCTGTGGTGAGGATTGAAGGTAGTAATGCTTGTAAAGTGCTGGGCTAGTGCCTAGCACGCACTGAGCAGGCAGTGAGTGTAGTTGTTGTTATCAGAAAAGCAGTGTAGTGGAGAATGGATGAAGTGAGTTAAGGCTCGCAGGAGCCTGGTCAGAAACCACCCTCTTGATAAAACCAATTAAATTCTCCAGCTAAAACCAGATGATCCACATACATTATCAAGGTGGCCGAGATAATAGATTGGCTTGCCTGTGATCTATTCATTCCATGACTTTATATCTGTCCTAAGAATTTCTATTGAAAAAACTTATAAATTAATCTTTTACTGTCACTTTCAAATTTTAAGGAGGGATATAAGGTCTCTCCTCCTTTGGATGGCTCATTTTTATCAAATGAAAGCCTTTATTAATGTATGTGGAGAGATGTAAAGTCTTCCTTAATGAAAACTTCTTGGTGGGAAATACATTGCAGCTCACCACTGTTCTTGCCTTTTCTTCTGACCAAGCATTACATATCTGAAAATAAGGCTGTTTGTGTTCTGTGGTGGCCCACTGAGAAGAGGACCATGGCTCTGTTGTTGATAACCGTCAGCATTTTTCCTGGCATGCCCACTCCTGCGTGACTCAGCTGCTCTCTGAGTCAGAGTATCTCTGAAGAAGAGAGAAGGAGATGTGGGTAGGTCTGGTGCTCAGGCCCAAACAGAACCCCACAGAAGCATCATCAGTTACTGAAATAGCAGCAGCTGGTCATGTACAGATGCTTCTCTTCCCCAGGAGGTCACTTCAATAGCACGTACTCAGTTTGCAGCATCAGGGACTTTTTCAGGCACTTGGAAAACCTTTGGGAAGAAAGTCAACATTTCCGTTCTGATTTCACATACAGTGATGTGAAAGTAGAAGAGTGGAGATTTACTTCATCCTCACCGCATTGCCCATGCTCATGTTGGCAGCCCTGCTGGCAAAAATGACTAAGCACTAGGTTATAACTGAAAGGTCAGCAGTTTGAACCCACCTGCTGCTGGAACCCATCAGCTCCTCTGCCGGATCAAGACCTGGCAGTCTGCTCTGGTGAAGATTACATCCTAGGAAACCCTATGGGACAGTTCTACTCCACCACATGTGTCACTGTGAGTTGGAAATCAACTGAAAGACACACATCAACAACAAGCATTGGCAGAAGAGCCAGTTTTGAGAAACCCCATGAAGATAAAATGGGGAGAGGGGAAGAGTACTGATTATCAACAGAATATTGATTATCAGCCTGTGTAGGACAGGTCCAGTTTTGACTTCATTCCCACTGGTTGCCTAAACCTTTCTTCACCAAGTGACAGATAACTGTGTTCAAAAAACATGCTGGCACATGTATGGAGTCTAACTGCCATTTAAAAAGATCCTGTGAACCAGGGCAATGTTTGGGATCCCTGAAACACTCAAAACTCACATGTGTGCACCCACTGCCACACAGGAGCATGTGGCCTTCAGCGGGGAGAAGAGTGTCCGTCTTGAGGTTCCAGATGAGAAGAGCTGACAAGAGCACAGGTAGCTGGCAGACAGCTATATCCTTTGTGAAGTTTCTAAATTACTGTGGTGACTTCTCTTTTGTTCTTTAAAGAGGTCATGATGATAAAGTTAGCATTCATCTCACTTGCTTTATAGTCCATATTTTTCCCCTCTCTCCATTTCACCCGCACTGGGTGAGTGCAGGACTCAGGAGATGTGGTGAACTGCCACTGCCCAGAACAGCTGTGATTTCCGCTTGCCCCATGGGGACCCGCTTAGTCAGGGAGGTCCCCGTTAGCAGGGGGACAGCTTTACAAGCGGCAGCATTACTTCAGTTCTCGGCTGTCCAGTTCAGACCTGAAGCACATTTAATGACTGGGCATGTGATTGCTTTAGCAGTGTGTCATCATCTCAAAAATGAAATGTGCTTTAAATGAGGCTAAGGTTTCAGTAGTCGTGCTACAAGATCTTGTGAAAGCATAATTGTCATGAAGCCAGAGAAAATGAATAAAATGGCTAATCCAGACAATTTTTATTAACCATTGCTAGGCCCTTTCTAACAGCGACCACCTCATTCCTCTCCCTCGCTGTCACCTGTTCCTACCTCTTGGTTCAGTGTTGTCTGGTTTACAACTTCAAGACCAGGGACAGCTCAGTAGCATCTAGTAATAGATACAGTTTACATGCTGTTTGATTATTCTGATAGTGTCCTAGCTGTGACTGTTTTGTGGTTTAAGCAAGAAGGTGGATTCTTTTGAATTTAGGTGAATTTATATTTAGTCTCATCATACTCTGTCTTGAAAATGGGAAAAACAGATCTAGAAAATGTCGTAATTCTTTTTTTTTATTTTTAATTTCATGAGTCAGATCCGACTCGATGGCACTTGGCTTGGCTGGTGCTTCAGGTAAAGGTTTAAAGTGCAAATTAGTTTCTCATTCAAAAATTAATACACAGATTGTTTTGTGACACTGGTTGCAGTTCCCACAACACATTAACCCCGTCTGCCTTTCCACCCCAGTTTACCTATGTCCATCCGTCCAGTTTTACTATCCCGTCCTACCTCCTCTTCTTGACTTTTGAGCAGGTATTGCCCATTTGGTCTTGTATACTAAGAAGCATGTTCGTTACATGTGATACTGTTTTTATTTATTTATTTTAATTATGATTCAGTGAAAATGTACATTCCCACATAAATTTGCATGCCCACCTATGTGCAGCTCCCACTGCTCTCCCTGCCCAGTGACAGCACACTCTTTCTCTCTGTTTCATATATGTCTTATCCTCTCAACAATCTCCTGTCCTCTCCTTTCGAACCGCTCCCCTTCCTCCAGTAAGAGGTCAGCAGGACAACATTCTATAGATGCAGAGACCCATAAAGTGCACATGTGATATGGTCACTCTGTGTCCCCAAGTCCAATCCATTCCTGTCTGAGAGTTGACCTCCATTATGATTTATGGACAGGGGCAGCATCAGGGCCAGAGGCCATGCTCCCAGGGGAACTGTGCGGCCCTTGGAACATCAATTGAGGTCTTTCAATGGAGATCTTAGGGTACACCCCTTTTTATTCTTGTATTGCTAGTGAGACTCAACTTTGTGAGCTCCATCACAGCTATAACTGGTGGTGGCTGGGCATCATCTGGTTCTTCCAGGCACAAGTCGATGTAGTCACCCATTCACTTGGGTCTCTCTGTCTTCTGGGTTCTGTTTCCCCTATGGAGTTTTGGTCTTTGGTAATCATCCGTTCCTGCTAAGTTGGGACTATTTGCTGTACCCTCAGATAGCAGCTTGGCAGCTTTTAAGACCACTCACCAATGTGGGGTGCAGACTGCTCATAGCAAAACGCTAATTGTGCCAATTTGGCCCAGATTTCCCCAGAGAGCATGGTCCCTGGCCACCCACCCCAGCTACTGTGTCCTTTCAATATTGGGTTAAGATAGGAGGAATAATCATGTTGTGTTGGAGTACAGTTACTATTGATCTTCTTTCTAATGTGTGCCGTCACAGATTTCACCCAACCGAATTTCTATCAGCTGCCTAATCTAAACTCTTCCCATCTTGCCCTCCCTCCCTCCCCACCCTGGCAGCCGTCAAAGAGTCTTTTCTTCTATGCATGAGTCTGTTTTTAAGTTCTTATCATAGGGGTCTCATACAATATTTGTCCTATTGTTGCTGACTACTTTCACTCAGCATAATTGTCCTGCAGCGGAAATCAGGTTATGAGATGTTTCCTAAAATCATCGATGTTCTTTATTATTGTGTAGTGTTCCATTGAGTACATATACCATAGTTTGCCTATCCATTCCTCTGTTGTTAGGCATCTGGGTTGATCCATCTTTTTGCTATTGTGGACTGGGCTACGATGAACGTTCATGTGCATGTATAAGTTGGTGTGAATGGCCTTGATTCTGTAGGGTATATTCAGAGCAGTGGAATTACTGGGTCAAATGGTGTATGTATATCCAGCTTTTTAAGGAAGTACCAGATTGCTTTCCAAAGAGGTTGCACCATTTTGCAATCCTACCAACAGTGTAGGAGAGTTCCAATCCCTCCACAGCCTCTCTAGCATTTGTTGTTTTGCATTTTTTGGATCATGGCCAACCTTGTTGGGGTGAGATGATATCTCATTGTAGTTTCGATTTGAACTTCTTTAATAGCTAGTGATGGTGAGCATGTCTGCTTGTGTTTCTTGGCTGCCTGGATCTCCTCTTTAGAGAAGTATCTGTCCATCTCCTTTGCCCATCACTTAATTGGATGATTTATCTTTTTCTTACTGGTATTTTGTAGTACCTTATAGATTATGGAGATCAGGCATCGGTCTGACTTAGAGTTGCCAAATATTTTTTCCTGTTCTGTAGGTGGCCTCTTAATTCTATTAATAAAGTCTTTGGATGAGCAAAATTATTTGATTCTTGGTAGTTCCCATTTATCTATTTTCTCTTCTGTTTGTGGTTTGACAGATTTTGAAGTCTGCGTTGTGTATTAAAAATTCCATTGTTTTTCCTACTTTTTCTTGGATGAGCTTTATCGTTTTAGATTTGATATTTAGGTCTTCTATCCATTTTGAGTTGGTTTTTGTATAAAGATATGAGTCTTGTTTGAATTTATTACAGATGGATATCCAATTTTGCCAGCACCATTTGTTGAAGAAATTGTTTTTACCTAGTTTAATGTCTTAGGGTCTTTGTCGAATATCAACTGTTCATAGGAAGATGGTGTCATCTCTGGGGTCTCAATTCTGTTCCATTGATCTATCTGTCTCTTTTTGTACAAGTGCCAGCTGCTTTGAGTACTGTGGCACTGTAATAGGTTCTAAAGTCAGGCAGTGAGAGGCCTCCCAATGTGTTCTTCTTCTTCAGTAGTGCTTTACTTATCTGGGGCTTCTTCCCTTTCCAAAAAATTTGTTTCTCCATCTCATTAAAAAAATGTCACTGGAATTAGTATTGGGATTGCATTATATAAATAGATTGCTTTGGGCAAAATAGACATTTTCACGATGTTAAGTCTTCCTACTCATGAGCAGGGTAGGTTTCTCCATTTACGTAAATCTCTCTTAGTTTCTTGTAATAAGGACTTATAGTTCTCTTTGTAGAAATCTGTTATTTCTCTGGTTAGATTTATTCCTAGATACTTTATCTTCTTAGGGTATTGATTTGGTAATTTCTTCATTAATAATCTCGTTGTTGGTATAAAGGAATCCTACTGATTTACTTATATTTATCTTGCATCCTGAGACTTTGCTGAACTCTTGTATCAGTTTGAGTAGTTTACTTGTGGATTCTTTAGGATTCTCTGCATATACAATCATACCATCTGCAAAAAGGGAGATTTTTACTTCTTTGCTGATGCAGATGCCCTTTATTTCTTGTCTTATCTAACCGCTCTGGCTAGAACTTCTAGTATAGTTTTGAATAGGAGAGGTGAGAGTGGGCATCCTTTTCTAGTTCCTGTTCTCAAGGGTAACTGTTTCAGTCTGTCTCCATTCAGGATGACGTAGGCAATTGGCTTTATATAAATGGCCCTCATTGCATTGAGGAATTTGCCATCTATTCCTATTTTGCTGAGAGTTTCCAGCATGAATGGGTGTTGGACTTTATCAAATGCCATTTCTGCATCAATAGACAAAATCAGGTGCTTCTTGTCTTTTGTGTTGTTTATGTGGCTGATCACATTAATTGTTTTTCTGATGTTGAACCAGCCTCACATCCCTGGTATGAATCCAGCTTGGTCATGATGGATTAATTTTTTGATATGTTGTTGTATTCTATTGGCGAGAATTTTGTTGATGATTTTTGCATCTAGATTCATGAGTGATATTGGTCTGTAGTTCTCCATTTTGGTTGGGTCTTTCCCTGACTTTGGTACCACGGTTATGCTGGCTTCTTAGAATGAATTTGGGAGTATTCCATCCCTTTCTATGCTGTGAAATAGTCTCAGTATCTGAGATAATTCTTACCTAAAAGCTTGGTGGAATTCTGCAGTGAAGCCATCTGGGCCTGGGCTTTTTTCGTTGGTAGTTTTTTGATGACTTTTTCAATCTCTTCCTTTGTGATAGGTTTATTAAGTTGTTCTGCTTTACCTTGTGATAATTTTGGTAGGTGATATTAATCAAGGTATTTGTCCATTTCCTCTAGGTTTTCAAATTTGTTAGAGTACAGTCTTTCATAGTATTCTGTTATGAAATTTTTGATTTCTTTTGGATCTGTTACAACAAGTCTCTCATTTCTTATATGGGTTATTTGTTTCCTTTCCTGTTTTTCTTTAGTAAGTTTAGCGAGTGGTTTGTCAATTTTGTTGATCTTTTCAAAAAACCAGCTTTTGGTCTCTTTTGATTTTTTCAATTGTTCTTTTTTTTTTATTGAACATGACTGAGTGAAAATGTACATTCCTGTATAAATTTACATACTCACCTATATGCAGCTTCCACTGCTCTCCCTGTCCGGTGACAGCACACTTTTCCTCTCTGCTCCATACATGTCTCATCCTCCCAACAGCCTCCTTTCCCCTCCTCTCCACCCACTCTCCTTCCTCCAGCCAGAGGTCAGCAGGATGATATCCTATAGATGTATAGAACCATAAAGTGCATCCAATATATGGTCACTCTGCATTGCCAAGTCCAATCCATTCCTGTCCAAAGACTGGAACTTCATTATAATTTATGGGTAAGGGCAGCATCAGGGTTCAATTGTTCTTCTATTCTCAACTTTGTTTAGTTCTGTTCTAATCTTTTTTAAAAATTTTTTATTTATTTTTTAATTTAATATGACTGAGTGAAAATGTACATTCCCATATAAATTTACATGCCCACTTCTGTGCAGCTTTCTTTTCTAATCTTTATGGTCTGTTTTATTCTGGTGTCTGAGGGGTTCCTCTGTTGTTCTGTCTCTACTTGTTCAAGCTGTAGGGTTAGTTGTTTGGTTTGGTTTCTTTCTTCCTTCCAGATGTGTGCATTTGTGGAGATAAAGTGACCTCTGAGCACTGCTTTGGCTGTATCCCAGAGGTTATGGTAGGAAGTGTTTTTGTTCGCATTGGAATCCATAAATTTCTTTATTTCATCCTTGATTTATTCTATAACCCATGGGTTTTTGAGTGAGATGTTGTTCAGTTTCTATGAGTTCCGCTTTCTATCTATGTTTTTTTCTGCTATTGATTTCAACTTTTATGGCTTTATGATCTGAGAAGAGCCTTTGCATTAATTCAGTGGTATGCATTCTGTTGAGAATTGCATTATGTCTTAACACATGGTCTATTCTGGAGAATGTTCCATGTGCACTGGAGAATAAGGTGTAGTTGTCCACTGGTGAATAGAAAGTTCTATATATGTTGAGATCTAGTTGATTAATTGTGGCAATAAGGTCTTCTGTGTCTTTATGGAGCTTTTTTTTACATGACTTATCCAATATTGGGAGTAGAGTGTTGAAATTTCCCACTATTATTGTGGAGTGATCTATGTCATTTTTGAGTGTAGTCAGTGTTTAATTGATGTATTTAGGTGATCTAATGTTAGCTGCATAAATATTTAATATTGTTATGTCTTGTTTGTATATCAAAGCTTTCAGCAACAAATAGTCCACAATGGTGGATTTTACATTAAAATCTATCTTATCTGAGATTAGAATTGCCACACCTGCTCTTCTTTGTTCATTGTTAGCTTGATATATATTCTTCCATCCTTTAATTTTCAGTTTGGTCATATCTTTAAGTCTAAGGTGAGTTTCTTGCAGGCAACATATAGATGGGTCATGTCTTTTGATCCAAGATGTCACTAGATATCTCTTTACTGGAGTGTTCAGTCTGTTTACATTCAATGTGATTATCGATAGGTATGTGTTCAGTGCTGCCACTGTGATATGTTTATTTTTTGTGTTGATGTTTTCTCTGTTATTCTTATTAATCTGTTCGGGAACATTCTTTTTTGTGAGTTGATTTTTCAACTTTTTCAGGGTTGGTTTTGTGGTTGTTGAGACTTCTGTATTATGTTTCTTGATTTGATATGTTGCATCTTTATTGTGCTTTATGGCTGCCCCTAAATCACACTTAATAAACTATGTATAAACCCAATTTCAATTACTACCATTCTTATCAACTTCCTCTCCATCTGGAAGGACTATAACGATTGTAGTACATCCCTCTTTTCAATATGATGACATCACAGTTTTCATGATATGATCACTGGGTTATTTCTTTCACTATTATAGCTTTGATTGAGTTTGGAGCCTTCCCTAACTGAGTAGGATTCTGGGTGATGAGTCCTGTATTTGCTTTGTTTTGTTCTTCTAAGCAAAGAGATTCTTTCAGTATTTCTTGTAGCTTTAGTGTGGTTTCTACAAAGTCTCTGAGTTTCTGTTTATTTGCGAATGTCTTAATTTCATTTTCATATTTCAAAGATAGTTTTGCAGGATATATAATTCTTGATTGGAAGTTCTTTTCCTTCTGGGCTTTGAATGTGTCATGCTACTGTCTCCATTTCAGCATTGTTTCTGCTGAGAAATCGATGAAAGCCTACAGGGTTTCCTTCTGAATGTTGGCTTTACTTTGAGTCTCGCTGTCTTTAAGAGTTTCTGCTTATGTTTCATTTTGTTAAGGTTGATTATAATATGCCTTGGAGTCTTTCTTTTGAGATCTATATTGAGCGATGTTCAGTATGTATCTTGGATATCTATATTCTCTTCTTTCATAATTTCTGGGAAGTTTTATGTCAGTGGCTAAGCAGCAATGCTCTCTGTGTTCTCACGTGTCTCAATCTGTTCAGGAACTCCAATGAACTGTAGATTGTTCCTCTTAATAGAGTCCCACATGCTTCTTAATGCTTCTTCATTTTTCTTGTTTATTTTTTCTGGTTTCTCCTCATAGATACTGGAGTCAGATGTTTTGTCTTCCCATTCAGAAAGTGTATTTTCCATTTGTTCCATTCTATTTTCTTGGCTTTGAATTGGTATGTATTTGATTTTGTTCTTGATCTGTTGGATTTCAGAGTACTGGTGTTCCATCAGATCAAACAGGTTGCTTAATTTTTCATTTTGCTCTGCTGCATTTTGTATAAGGTCTAGGAGGGCTCTCTAGATAATCCTTTTGTATTCACCTTTCAGTAGTTTCAGAAAAGCTTCTTTGTCTGGGAAGTTGTGAGGTGCTTTCTTTTGGGTGCCTTCTGAAGCCATGGGTAATTTCTTGGTTATGGTTTTCTCCAGAGTTTGTTGCATTTTGGGCATCCTGTGAGTCAATAGGGGCTGGGAGAGATGCTGTGAGGATGGATCACAATTTTTTCTCTAGGCTGTCTTAAAATGAGTGGTCAAAAGTATCTGACAACTTCCAAAGTCAGTCAGGTTTTCAGGTGTGTAGGTTCCTTTTCCCACCTTGCAAAGTAAGCACTTCTATATCAAACCCCAGATGTTATAAACTATCTCAAAATATAGAAAGGCTACTGCTCTGCTGGCCTCTGCTGTCATGCTCCAGCCGTAGGTGATGCTGTGTGGAATATTGCTTTTCTCCTGGGAAAACACTCTCCTCTAGGCAGGTGCTGCCTCCCAGCCCAGGAATTAGGTCCAGCTGAGTCTTCCATATGGGTATATCCACCTCCCAGTGTAACAAGATAGTGTCCCGCCCAAGGTTGCTGCCTGGCCGGGTCCAGGCTACTCTATATCCAAGGCAGAAAGAGAGGCCAAGATGCACAGAGTCCACAGCCTGTTGCCAGGCCCCAGCCACAGGTGACACTGTGTAAAATACTGCTTTTCTGCCAGAAAATTGCTGTCCCCCAGGCAGGCATTGCCTCCCAGCCTAGGAACTAAGTCCAGCCAGGGCCTCTGTATGGGTGTATCCGCCTCCCAATGGATCAAGATGGCGTCCTGCACAAGCTCACCGCCTGGCTCAGTCCAGGCTACTCTATGTCCGAGGCAGAAAGAGAGGCCGAAGGTGCCAAGATGAACAGAGTCCAAAGCTGGGCTCTCAAAATATGGCAGTTTTACTTGCTGATCCCACCAGCAGTGCGTCTGAGATTGGTGGCTAGTCAAGTCCCTGCTCTGTCTGCTGGCTAAGATGGAGAAAAAGTTAAAACAGTGAGTTACCTTCAGTCCGTGCAAGTGTGTGCTTGCTGAGAGTGGGGTCAGCGAAAGAGAGGACGTTTTCTGTTCTGTGGTATGAAGTCCAAATTAACAGCCCTGTGCCGTGTCTTAGGGCTCACCACGTGTCCAGAAGGCTCTGTTTCATTGTCAGTTCAGGTCTTGGTTTCCAGAGGGATTTATGGAGGTGTGTGTTTAGTCTGCCATCTGACCTGTCATAATTCTAAAAAACAGAATAGTTCAATAAAAAGAAGTGAATGCTTGTTTCTGAATTTATATTGTTTTTAGTGCATATCATGACTGTAGGTCAGAGGTGTGCTGAATTTTGGGTGGGTATGGGAGAGGCAATGAGAGGGCACACACGACAGCAAGTGCTGCATTAATTTAAACTCCCCCATGGTTTCATCCAGCTTAGAGTTTTCATAAAACAAATGGAGCCTCTTTATAAAGCCAGTAGACAATAATGAGTGGCAAATCTATCTCTTTTTTATAAAAGAGGTGCAAAAAGGAGTATAGTTTTACTCTTGGTGGGGTTGCTTCTGTAGCGTTGTTCTACATAAAGATCCAGAAGAAACGAAAGACTGTAACTAAATACTTGTGGCTTGTAATGCCTTGTAATTTTACCACACTGTTCATAGTGATGATTTCCTCATATGTGAGTAAAACAGAGCACCCGTTTAAGAAATACAGATTTGGGTAAAGATTGACAGCCTCGAAAACCCTCCGGAGAAGTTCTACTCTGTCCCGTAGGGTTGCTTTAAGTCTGAGTTGCCACCGTGGCAGTGGGTTTGGTTTTCGGTTTAGGCCTTTCATTTTTCTCCCTTCTCTGGCCAGCAGGGGGTAGTCTGACACCAGAGTTGTTCACAGGAGGAAAGGGGAAAAAAAGCTCTCAGTCTGTAGTCACTTAGCTGTCTTCCACTTGAGGAAGAGCCATCCAAATCAGGCTAGATCTTGCTACCTTGATGAGCCTGACTTGCCACTCAAACACAGTGTTAAATGATATTAGTACAAAGGCAAACCCTCAGCTATTTTAAACTGCAGATGAAAGAAGTAGAAGACAGTGTTTAGTGTCTTGCATGATCATCTCGTGCCTTGGCAGAGGCACATTCGTTTGCACTTTCTAAATGAGTGTGTGCACGCTGCTTTATTTCCCCTCTTGGGAGTGTGTCCTTTCCTGCTGCCTGTTGGCCCCAGAGCCTCCACTGCCAAGTGGGCAGTCTCAGTCCTTGCTGTCATGGAGGATGTCATCATAGCAACTGAAAGGTGTCCTGTTCCCGCTCACTTCTCAGCAGGCGGAACTAGGATTCAGTCGTTCTGTCTAGATAAAAGGAAACTCTGGTTGCGTAGTGGTTAAGTGCTGTGACTGCTAACCAAAGTGTCAGCAGTTTGAATCTACCAGTCACTCCTTGGAAACTCTATGAGGGCAGTTCTTAGTTGGAAATGGACCTGACAGCAGTGGGTTTGGGTTTGTTTTTGATTTTCTCTAATTAAAGACAAGATGGTTTCTAGCATTCAAAACTATTCTTAGATGTTAGAAACTTGAACAAGTGCAGCATCTAGGGATTTCTGGGAAACAAATCTTGCCTATCTGGATTTACATTGACCAGTATGGTAGCCAGTAGCCTCAGGTGGCTTTTAAATTTAAACTAATTGAAAATAAATAAAATTAAACACTGTTTCAGTGCTCTATAGCTGCATGTGGAGAGTGGATACTGCATTAGATAGTACAGATACAGAACAGTTCTACCATGTCAGAAAGTTCTGTTGATCATAACTGGTTTCAAAGCAGTATGCACGTTCTTATTCTGGGTCCTGAAACAATACTTTCCAAAAAACCTCCCCTCTCTGCTGTCATTTCAATTAGCCACCTTGCCAGGGCGACTGGTGATAGGAGACTCTTCCTTTTATAGAATCAGCTAGTCTTGTGTAAGAACAGAAACTACTGATATGTTGTTGGTGTGGTGATAAATGACTATGTCTAAAAGTAAATACAGTCTCCAGTGCTGCCTTGTTGGTGACAGCTCTGGCCAGACTAGCTAAACTCAGGTTGCAGAACACACTGGGGGTGTTTAAATCATTGGAAAGATGGGAGAATTTGATTATATATTAGCCATTTACATCCTATTCACAGGTGGCCTTTCTTCAGCTTGAAGTATTATTAAAGAAGAAACTAATCTTGAGGGGAAAGGAGAAATGTTTCTAAAATCTGTTCACATTTTTGTAGTTACTGAAATTCCTTCTCTATACTCAATTTTTTTTTTAACTTCTCTCCCACATCTTTCATTAAATGTGAGATTTCCGTAATGTTTGGACAGTGCTTAAATGTGAACATTTATTTAAGAAACGAAACCTTCAATTACTAGCTTAACTATAAAGAAATGAGAGGCATTGGCTTGTGGTGAGGGAATCATGGGTCCCAGTTTGCCTGGGACAATCTCTGGGTAATTATTAATGGCACCCTCTTTCTCTCTTAGAAAAGATCCCAGTTTAGATGATAAATTACATGGTTGCCATATAAATGATGTAAGAAGGCCTCAATATTTACAAATTGACTGAATTTAAGGATGCCCTCCTTGTTTAATTTTAGTTTGAATTTCCCTCTGAACTGCCATGAGGTTTATCTTTTCAACATTTTTAATTCACTGTTTTTCCCTCTCTGCTCTGATCAAAAATTTATCACCCTAGAAAGTCTCCTGTCTCCTTGAAGACCCCCTTCCTGCTCCTGTCTCTTTTCCTGGGGCATCAGTGCTAAACTTTGAGAGAAGATACTGAGGCATCCATGATTACATGTGGATTTACATACTTTTGAAAGACATCAGTGTTGACATCTCAAGACGGTGCTTTTGTTGTGATGTCTATTTGCTTTTCAATTTTGGCAAATTCTGTGCTTTTGTGCCTCAGTTTTTCCATTTTGTAAGTGGGGATATCCATACTTGATAACTGCCTCACAGGAATGTGAAGAGGAGAAATGTGGCTTTTTAGAAAGTGCTTTGAAGTTTTTAGATGAAAGATATTGCCATAATTCAAAGCATTAGTTAAGAAAGATACCAAATTGTTTTACATGTGTATATCACTTAACATCTTTAGAAGAGCAGGGCTGTTCTGACAAAATGCAAACCTCCTGCCTTATTCACTCATCACCATACCAGTGGCTTAGGAAATTATCAGTGGTTACTCATGGAGTCATGAAGAGCTGAAGAACTGGTTATGGGATTTCCTCTTTTCTCCCAAACACCTGCAAATACAGGAAGAGGGAAAACATTTTCTCAGAGTATAATAAGTCAGCAACCTGACAGAAAGACAGCTACTGAAAGCCCTGTCTGGGGTACACATGATTTCATTTGCATTTTGATTTCTGTGATTTAACTGAAGGCACAGGTTGTGTCTGCCAAATATCCTTGGCCTACCCAGGGATCCGAGGTAGAACTGCCCAGAGCGTCCCGGACTGGTGAGGACCGCACAGCTGCACAACCAGCGCATCCCTAAACATTTAGTAATAAAAAATCTGTTGTTTTGTGGTCGCCAGGATTTAACAAGCCTAATCCCTAGGAGAGGCGATAAAAATTCATTAATCTAATTAAATACTTCTTATTGCCAAAGTGACTTTGTAGAGTAGCTTTGCTGAAGGATAAGTGCAAAGTAAAATGGGGTCCCAGCAGAGAAACAAACGTTAGACTTGAGCAAGCTGGTGCACGCTTCATTAAACTCATAATTATCCTTTGGTTCTAAGTAGCTGATAATATTTAATGAGTATCCAAGATAATTTAAAGAAAATGTTTACTAATGAGGTACAAACAGTGCCATGGAACAGATACCTAGGGTATCTGCCATAACCGTGTATCTTCCTGCTGAATCTTGTTTGTTAGATATTGTGAAGGAGATCACAAGCATTGTGGTAGATATGTGATCTGAGTGAAGTGAACTTTATGGTAAAAACACATCTCTAGAAGCTAAAGGTATAGGAAGTTTTATAAGACAGAGTGTCATGGATTGAATTGTGTGCCCCCCAATGTACGTATTGATTTGACTCAGGAGAGCCGTTATGGTGCCATTCCTCCCATGTGCTGTGAATCCTGCTTCCGTCATACTGATGATGACAAATGGGTGCAGTTGTGTTAGTGAGGCAGGACTCACGCTACCGGCTTGTGGGATATAAGCAGCGAAGTGAGCAGAGGAAGCTGGGCACCTCACTCCACCGAGAAGCAGCATCAAGAGCAGAGCACATCCCTTGGACCTGAGGGTCCTGGGCCAAGATGCTCTCACTGGACTTGAACTCAGCCTACCGGACTGGGACAATAAAAGTTTCTCCTTGTGAAGCCTTCCACTCATGGTATTTTCTGTTAGAGTGGTACCAGGTGACTAAGAAACGGAGCAAATGCTTAAGAACTGTGCCATTGGAATCAAGGTTAGGAGAAACAAAATTACTGAAAGAAGACTGAGTACACTGTTACCTGAGAAATAGTTGAAAAGCCTGGGTGTTTCAGATATTTAAGGAACTCTCCCATGGAAGTTTACCGGACTTGTTCTCTCTGACATCAGAGGCAGAAAATGAAGACCAGTGGGTAGAAGCTCCAAGGAGATAGCTTTAAAGCCAACTTGAAGACCATCTCTCTAAAACTTGGACCTGATTGAAAGTAGCAAGGGTTTCTTTGAGGGATGGCTAGATCCTAAGCATTGGCTGGTTGACCATTTTGGGGAAATAGTAAAGAAGAGATCTTTAAAAATTGTGTTAATATTTGCTAAATATTCCATTTTTCATCTCTGTGTGGGCCAATTAGACATCTTTTACCTGCTGCATGTAGGAGTGGTCGCAGGGCTTGCCCTGGCCAATGAGATGTGAACAAAAGTGACACCTGTTACCTGCAAGCAGTTTGCTGTGTGTCTTTTCCCTTTGTCAAGAACAACTGGCAACATTTGGTGAGCCTTGGTTCCCAGATGAACAGTGGCAGAGCAGAGCCACAGACAGTCCGTAGTAGACATGCGGCATGAGCAGAAACAAAGCCTTAATACATCTTTTAAAGCTACTGGATATTGGGACTGTATATGATTGCAACATAACAGAGCCTATCTTAACTGATGCAGACTATTTTGGAAGAAATGACCTCTAAAGTCTTCCATAGCTAAGGTCTTACAAATACTTTGATGCAAAGTATTTTAATGTATGATAACATCTATCATATCTTTTACTTTTAGCTATTTCACTCCTGTCCTTTTAAAATTATGGTTGAATTGTACTTCTCAGAGGTTGTACATTCACTGAAAATCGTGAGTTATCAAAATTGAAAATAATGAAAAACCCATAAAACAATAAACACTACACAGTATATACAATCCTGTAAGTGTTACATATACATTTGTAATGAAATAGTTGACTTCTGTGTAAGGGTCCTGTTGCAGGACAATAGAAACAATCAAACAAACAAACTTGCTTCTGCTGAGTTGATTCCAGCTCATAGAGACAGTGTAGGACAGAGTAGAAATCCCCCATAGAGTTTTCAAGGAGCACCCAGTGGATTTGAACTGCTGGCTTTTTGGTCAGTAGCCATAGCTCTTAACCACTGCACCCACTGCACCACCGGAGTTTCCACTGCATATCTTTACCTGCTGCAATTACATGTAGCATAACAAGGGACTAATAAAATAAAAAGCATTTTAAAGGCTCCTCTTCCTCTTATTGACAGTAACAATGTTAGTGCCTTGGGTAAAGGGATAAAGGGTAGGAGAGAGGATGAAGTGAGTAGCAAGATTTAAATAATGACAAGGTTGTACTTATCCACGTCTTCAAGCATTAATGCACCAAGAAGGCCCATATACTTTGGCATGAATAAGAGGAAATGTTAAATAAACTAACAGTTTCATGCCATTCAGCAATTGCAACAATCTACTATATAACCCACTGCTATCGAGTATGTTGCACTTCAAAACATTTTCTAGTCAGGGATTGACCAACCAGTTGCTGTTGAGTCAATTTCAACTCACAGCAAACTTATGTGTGCAGAGCAGAACTGCACTACATAGAGTTTTCAAGGCTGTGACCTTTTAGAGGCAGATTACCAGACCTTTCTTCTGGGAGAGCCTCTGGATGGGTTCAAACTGCCAACCTTTCAGTTATTAGCTGAGCTTT
Organism: Heterohyrax brucei; assembly: GCA_028571685.1. Classification (NCBI taxonomy): domain Eukaryota; kingdom Metazoa; phylum Chordata; class Mammalia; order Hyracoidea; family Procaviidae; genus Heterohyrax; species Heterohyrax brucei. The sequence goes on along the minus strand of CM053144.1, from coordinate 120,258,297 downwards.
TAACCAATGGCACCACCCAGGGACTCCTAGTCACGGATTAGATACTTGGCTATGGTGTTGTTGGGTAACCACTGAATCGGTTCCAACTCATATTGTCTCTATGTACAACAAAATAAATGCTGCCTGGCTCTACTTCATCTCTACAATTGTTGTTATGCTTGAGCCCATTGTTGGAATCCATTGCACTGAAGGTCTTCCTCTTTTTCGATGTCCCTCTGCTTAGCCAACGTGCTGCATCCTTCTCTAGGGCCTGATCTCTCCTGATAACACATCCAAAATATGTGAGAGAAAGTCTTGCCTTCTTGGCTTCTCCTGAGCATTCTGGCTATACTTCTTCCAAGACATATTTGTTTCTTCTTTTGAAAGTCCACAGTATATTTAATGTTCTTTGCCGACACCATAATTCAAAAGTATCAATCCTTCTTCTGTCTTTCTAAATTCATTATCCACCTTTGATGTGCATGAAACAATAGAAGACACTATGACTTGGGTCAGACATACCTTAGTCTTCAAGGTGACGTCTTTGCTTTTTAACACTGTAAAGAGATCTTTTGCAATAGATTTGCCTAATGTAGCGTGTCATTTGATTTCTTGACTGCTGCTTGTTTGGGTGTTGGCTATGGATCCAAATAAGATGGAATCTTTGACAACTTCATTCTTTTTTCCATTTTATCATGATGCTGCTTATTGGTCCAGTTATGAGGATTTTTGTTTTATGTTGAGGTATAATCTACAGTGAGGCCTGTAGTCTTTGATCTCCACCAATAAATGCTTCAAGTCCTCTTTACTTTCAGTGAGCAAGATTGTTTCATCTGTATGTTGCAGACTGTTAATGAGTCTTCCTCCAGTCAATTTTTTAAAGCTATTATAGTAGATAGAATAATGGCTACCAAAAACAGCAAGTCCTGGTCCTTGAAGCTTATAAATGTTACCTTATTTGGGAAAAAGGATATTTGCGGGTGTAATGAAATTAAGGCTCTTGAAATGAGGAGATTTATCACGGTTTATTTGGCTGGGCCTTAAAATGCCTTTGGAGGTATCCTTATCAGAGGGAGGCAAAGGGGAGATAGTGTAGAAAAGAGGATCAGGCCATGTGACCAAGGAGACAGAGACTGGAGTGATGCAGCTGAAAGTTAAGGAAGTTCAGCTATAAACAGTCAAGAGAAGACTCACCCTAGAGCTCCAGAGAGAGTGCGGCCCTACTGACATCTTTATTTTGGACTTTTGACCTCCACAACTGTGAGAGAACAAATTTCTCTTGTTTTACGTAAACTGCTTCATTTGTGGTAATTGTTATAGCAGCTGCAGAAAGCTAGTACAGATTTTTAATGAAAAGTGTAAAAGGATTCCTGGGTCCCCATTTCTTGAAAGCAGCTGACTGGGCATCTAGCCTCCTAGGAGAGTGAGCAGAAATCTCCATCAAGGGTTCCTTTGGTTTTTAACCAAGGGGCCGTGGTTTCATCACAGTAAACTTCCTGTTTCGAAAGCTCTTCTGGTGAAATGCAAGGTGCTCGGGTCCTCCAGGGTGAGGGCAAGCACTATGTGGATTGAATCTTGTAGGTCTGTGGGGTGCTGGAGAGTGGGCTAGGGAGAGGAAAGGGCTTTGTACAAAAGGAGGCTGGGAATGGCTAACTTTTGATTTTTACCTCCCCGAGATGCCCTCTTCTACTGAAATGAATGTTTCTAGTTCAACTCTATCTGCATGCAAATTTCAGTCTCTTTCAACCCAATGGGAGACTGGTTGCCTAATAGATTGGAATTAGGGGGTCTATAAGCTCTAATGGTTTCGCTTCTGTTGCTTCACGAGAGGTGGGATTTTTCCTAATAATAGAAGACTGGCAACATGCTTCACTGTTATGTTCAGAAGACACCATGTATATAAAGCTCACCAACAGGGATCAGGTAAGATAGCTTCTTAACAGTACTTACGAGGCTCACAACTGGGAGGTGGGGGGTGGTTTTAATGCAGGAAGAGTGTGATTTGAGCAGCTGCCTTTCCTGCTTCTGGGAGCGGTTTTGCAGATGTGTCACCTGTTGTGCAGCACAGAAGGGCCAGCATAGTAAGCAGTCATCAATAGAGTCAGGAGCTGTCTGCTCACCTCCTGGAAGTGTAAGCACATGATAACGGCCTGAATACTTCATCTTGTAGACAGAGTGAGATTCATAAAACTGTCTTTTAGCTGTTTTAGAGTTGAATCTTTCTCACCCTCCAAAGCGCTTCTTCAAAAACTAGCAGGCATTTTACAATTGAGCAGAGAGGCTGATACTTTTAAAACTGCTTTTAAGGGGCATAGTAAATGGAACTAGCTGTTTTAACTTCAGACCAGCTGGGAATGCAATCTCTATTTTATGTAAAATGGAATGATATGTGGTTAGCTTCACTTTTTAATATGTGCTCTTTATTTTTTCCTGTAGTTTTTATGAATGCTATAGAAACATTCCACTTATAAAATCTTATTTCCAATGTTAAGATATGCACAATGATTGTTTAAAGTTATTAGAAGCCTTTCCATTCTCCATTCACTTTTAATTCACTTGTCTTGTCACCCTCCACTCCTGCCCTGACCCAGTAAATAGCGCTGTCCAGATCTATGCTTGTAGCATGACATAGAAATTTGAGGTCATTTTTCCGGGTAATTGGAGATACAAACCTCACTCCTACTGAGAACATACTTGGTTTAGGCTAATTATCCCAATACTAATTATTTCCATTTTGACCTTTCCAGTTACAACTACCTGAACTTGATGTCCCCAGATTTTCTTTCCCTTTTAATCCTACACATCAAAAAGCACTCATCTGTAGGTCACTTTTCTGATCTTGCTCTCTGCTATCCAATATACCATCTAGGCATTTTGCTAAAATAAATACTGGGCTTTGTGTTTGTTTCAAAAGAGAAAAATATTTCCCTCTGAAATTTTTTCCCCGCCATACACTCTATTTGAACGATCTATGTTATATGTATTCTAATAGACAGTAAAAAGCATTGGTGGTCTTAGATTAAAAATTTGTCATTCTAGATAAAACAAAAACCAAATGTTTAGAAGGCTGGTTCTCATCTTCTTCAGTCTTTAAGCACATTTCTTTAGAAGCATGACTTTGTTTGGAGCATGGATGTGAGAGAAATATCTTTCAATCCCAGCAAAAGCAAATTCTTTCCTCTAAAGCTGTGGGCTGGTAAGGGATGGGGAAAACACCATGAAGTACTATTTCCTCTGCTTTAACGAGAGCACAGTGAGTTAATTTCTGCAACACATGAGTTGCAAAGAGAAAGTCACACCAGTTAGTAACAGGAAGGACTTCAATGTGCCTAAGATATGAGAAGAGCTTATATAGGGTTACTCAAAAGCAACTGTCATCTTCAAGATCTACTGATGTTTAGTTTCAGGAGATTCCGTTCACCTGCATTGCTTACACTTTTGTCTTAGCATGCTCTACTTTGTCCCCAGAGAGCCAGTTTCCAGGGGCTCCTATAGCAGCTCCATTCTGTGCCACCAGCAAATGCTGACTTCACAGATGCCATCCCATACCTCCAGGTAGTGACTTTCTGATGTGGTTTTCTGATCCCCACATCTTTGGAAATTTGGCATTCTTCAGCAGAAATTTTAGGTATAGATTAAATCTTACCTTTGTCTTCTATGGTCATTTTTTAATGTATTTGACATTTGGATCCATAATTGCTTGTGCATGGCCTTCCAGAACATAGTTTTTAGTGAATAGTTTGAGTTATTTAACATCTTGAGTCTATGATGCTCATAGCCTATTGAATTGGAGAATTCCCAGGAAAGCTAGAAATGCTATCCACACCAATTCCTTCTTGAACTACCTTAGGCCAGGCCATATCAAACGGAAAAGCCAGGCATAGCTCAACTTTTAACTCATTAAAGTCATAACTCTCATGGGTCACCAACTTTTCTGGGCAGCTGGTTAAAGCTCTGAATGCTTTTCTCTTGGTTTATTTTGCACTTACAAACAACATTTTGTACAGAAGCTCTCTGAAACTCATCTGTGAATACCCACTAATAACCTAGATGTCAGAAGACTATACTATCCAAACCCAACCCACCCCATTGTTGTTGAGCTGATTCTGACTCGCAGCAACTCATAGTGCAGAGCAGAACTGCCCCATAGAATTTCTAGGAAGCACCTGGTGTATTTGAATGGCTGACCTTCTGGTTAGCAGCCATAGCACTTAACCACCACACTACCAGGGTTTCTGAGTATTGTACTATACAATGTAAAATAAAATAAAAATCTATGTCCCACATACAATGGCTTGAAGAACAATGACCAAAAAGAGATTTTATTATGTAAGAATTCTGGCTACCTCAGCTTAACAGACAGAGGGTTGCAGAGTTAGGCTAAGGATGACTGATACTTTTTGTTTCATGCAGTTACAGCAGAAGAAATTAATAGGGTATATGGATATGTATATTACTACAAATAATATTCTAGTAAAATAATTGGACTTTTGGTGAACTATTTTTCTGTTTGCCTTGTTTTGAGAAATACAGTCACGACAATTTCAATTTCTGTTGCTGTGATTGATAGTCTTGTTTAATACTGGATACCATGGGCATTTGTGCCATAGAATACGGAGAAGCTCAGAACGAACAGTCTGGGATGTTGTAAACAGGCATTTGGGATTTATTTAAATTATTCCTCATTTTTAAGGATTTATGGAATACTTCTGTTTGCCAGGAAGGGTTTGTTGCTTGGGATATAATAGTGGACAAGACAGATAGGATTTCAAATAAACTTTGTTTGCAGCTTTTTAAAATGGAGAAATTTCTCTATTAGAGTGAAAAAGTGGGGGTAACATACTTCGTTTTTGCAATTATTTTTTTAAGTTTCAGACAAAACGTTCTCTAGAAGAATCGTTGGGGAGACAGGGAGGAGGGATCCCACAAGATGGCTTTTAATTGCAAAAAGTTACAATGACTGATGAGAGGAATAGAGATTCCTCAGTGCAGAGTATAGTTAGGAGAGGCCCACATTAAAAAACAAGAGAAGGGATGCTTTTACCAAGTCTAGAAAATTACCCTGAATTGTGAAAGAAGCTTACAATTGTAATAAGCTATAAGGTGAGAAGCTTTTTGAAAGACCAGAGGAGTTCGGTCAATCAGTTATCTCCACAACCATAAAAGAACTTCCTCCTTTACAGACAAAGATGAGGACAGCAATAAAGGCGTGCGTGGAGCCGACACGCCAGCTTCCAATAACGCCTGCCTGGCGTACGGAAAAGGCTGACTGCAGGTGATAAAGTTGTCAGGTGTAAAGGACAATTGCCAGCACTGGCAGTAGGGACATCCATGGTGTCAGTGCCTCTGACCTAATTTACTTGAAAAAAAAAAGGAAATCAAAGAAGAGAAGGATTCAAGAATTCCAAGGATAAGAAAGTGCCATTTTTTTTTCCTGTGCACTGCCATGCATCACTTACTGTCCACAATACATTCTGTGAAATAGGACATATGTGGTTTGGACTTTGTACAGCACCGTATTACTTAGCATAGTGTAGATGCTTTCTCTCCAGTCTTCTGCTCTGCTTCTGGCCTCTTCCGCTCCATGCCCTTTCCAAAGCCCTCCTGCAGCCCCTGCCTCTTGGTCTCTCCCCCAGTGTGCCCAGCCTTCCTGGGCTGCCTGGCTGCACAAACCTGGTTCAGAAGAGAACGCTCACCGTGTGCCATGAGCGGGCTGTAGAGGTTTTGTTGACTCAGCAGGCCTCAGTCTGTCAGCCCAACCGAGCCTGACTCTTTGAGGTTCACTGACCTCCAATGACTTATTCACACATCCCTGCCCAGCTCTCCTTCTTTTCTTCTTTATCCCTCTGTCCTTTACCTTCGGAGTCAAGACAAGTGCATACACTTCGTGTAGCTACCTGGGACCACAGATGTACGTGTGGTCAAACGTTGCCCAAGTGGATGCTATGCAACGTGTGACTGCATAGTAAAAGTATAGCTGTGCTGATATTAAGAATAATTATATTTTCTATATCCCTTGGTGTAGGGATAAGATATTTTTAGAGGTGAGAGGAAGATAGTGATTTACAAGTAAAAACCAGTGATAAAATTCAGTTGTAAGCCATATTTTTATGTATTTCAACAGCTGCTCACATAAAAGAGTGGACTATGGAGAAGTCGTTAAGTATCAAATTAAAATATTTCCCCTACAGGTGACCACATAAGGTCCCTTGATGGTGCAGTTGACTCTGAGTTGATAACCTGAAGATTGGTGGTTTGAACCCACCCAGCTGGGCTGCGGGACAAAAGGCCTGAAGATCTGCTTCTGTTAACACTCCGGCCAAGAAGATGGAGCAGTTCTCCTCTCTCCGTGTCTTGGGATCACCAAGAGCAGGAATTGACGTGACAATAACTAACAGCAAGGAGAACAGCAACACAAATGCCATGCTGAGCCCTTTGCTACAGCAGGATCACTCATGGTTTCGAGACCACAGTTGACTGGCATCTTTTGCGCACTATTTCTGGATTTTGATGATTTCTCATATGTGTTGTTATCTCAAGATAAAATCTAAAAGCTGTATTTCCACACATCCTTTCCTGTGGGGAACCGGTGTATCACCTAATCTATTCACTCAGATGACAAGAATGAGACTTGCAAACAGAAGGGAGTAACATGAGCGAGTGCCCAGGGGAGGCGACAAACACGATGGGAGAGGTGTCTTGTTCTCCCGGGGTCTGTAATGGAGTACCTAGCTTCTAAGCAGGGTTGTTGTGTTGGGCTTGGCTGTGTGGCTTATGACTTTGAGGCCTCCACTGACCAGGATGCAGTCTGTTGTTTGCCATTAAGAACATTAATCTACAAGGTTTACCAATTGGTTGGAAATGTATCTGGTAAATTAGAAAAAGAAGCTGGCTTAGAGCCCAAACCCGAATCAAAACCACGGCTGTCGAGTTGATTTTCACTCATAGTGACCCTACAGGACAGACTAGAACTGCTACATAGAGTTTCCAAGGAGCGCCTGGCAGATTCTCACTGTCTGCCTTTTGGTTAGTGAACATAGCACCCAGCCACTACACCACAGGGTTTCCAAGTCAGAGCCAACCTACCTTGTTTTCAAGTTTCGGCTCATACTTAGTTTAACACAAAGACTGCAAATTTGAGTCCCTGTCCTTCCTGTTCAACTGAATTGTAGCCTTAGATGTCTTCATCCAGGAGTCAACAAATTGTGGTTTGTGGGCCAAATATGGTTCACTGCCCATTTTTAAAAGTAATTTTTTATTAGAAAACAGCCATGGCCACTCATTTATGTATAGCCTAGAACTGTTTCGAACTACACCAGCAAGGTTAAGTAGTTGCTGCAAAGACTTATGATCTGCAAAGTCTACAATACTTACTGTCTTGCCCTTTATGGAAGATGTTTGCTAACCCTTGTTTTAGGCAGTAATTATCAATTAGTGGTCTGTCTGGTGAAATGAAGTCTCTTCTGCCTCCGTGTTATTACATGTCCTCTTAGTCCTCCAGGTGGCACAGACAGTTATGTGCTTTGCTGCTAACCAAAAGGTTGAAGGCTTGAGTCCACTCTAAGCTACCTCAAAAGAAAAGTGTGGCCATGTACTTCTGAAAAATCAGCCAGTGAAAACTCTATGGAGCACAGTTCTACTGTTGCCATGGGTTGGAATTGACTCAACTCAGTGGCAGCTTTTACGGCATTTGTTCAGTCATCTCTGATTGCTTTTGTTAGTGGTACTAGCATTTAGCATTGTATCTGACTTGAAGGGTGGTGGAGATGAAAACTGTGCAGGCATATGTAGGGGAGAATATCCACATACATGCTAAAGGGATACATATATACTACTTTTTGTGTTTTTACAATGTTTTAAAATTATTGTGGGTAATTTAGGAACCTGTCCTTTCTCATGAGCTAAATATTCCTTCTGAAGATGGTTGGTTTGATAGATTTCAACTAAGGGGAAAAGGACAGCAACTTGATCAAGATTGCTTCCCTTCTAAGCTGGCATTTAATAAATGTCTTCAGTCAAACTGGACGTTGGCCACTGTTCGAAATGACTGGTACAAGTCCCTGGAGATCTTGGGGAAGATTCATAGGTCATTAGCTTCAGGTACAAAAGATCAGTGTTGTCTTAATGCCAACTTTTTGACCTTTGACACAGAATGATCCAGGTAAACAAAATCTGGCTTCTTAAAACCTTGGGAGAAAGACACTGAGTTCCCCATATTTCTTGTTGATAACTGGCTTAATTGCCCAGCTCTAAGGAGCTCCTGGCATTTCCTGAAGCTGCTGGTCATCTCACACTTTGAGGTTCGGTAGCTGCTGCCTGTTGCCTCTGCCTACCACGTGCATCTTCATTGCTTAGCTAGCTTCTTTGACGCCTTTGCAACTCAAGCCCAGTGTCATTCTCTCCAGAAGGATTTCCTCAGTCCCTGTGGCATGGACTTTTCATGCTATGTTGTGTCAATTTACTTTTCTGCTTCCTGCAGTTGACAGTGCAGGGACTGTGTCATTCATCATTGTGTTTTCTGCTCCTTCCTTGAGTAGCACCAATGGTTTGTATTCTACTACTGACCTAAAGGTGGGAAGTTTGGACCCCTCCCCCCCAGTCATGCTGCAGAAGAAAGATCTGGCCATATGCTTCCGTAAAGATTATATCCAAGAAAATCCGCTATAGAAGTTCTGCTCTGTAACAGATGGGTCATCGTGAGTCAGAATCCACTTGGTGACAATGGGTTTGTTTGCTTGTGTTTCTGTGTACCTAGCAGCATATTTAACATATGATGGATGCAAAATAGGTTTATTTAAAGACGTGACATCCTTTTTTTGGCCCCAAAGCAGAGTGCTGTGAGTAGAACTAGGCTTTCTTTTGTGACTTCTTCTGCAAAGAATTATGATTCACTGGAGCTTTGTAATTATCATGGTTTGAATTGCGTTCCGCCCAAATGTGTGTAGCAGTATGGCTAGGCCATGATTCCCAGTGTTGTGGAATGTTCCTCTGTGCTGTAAATCCTGCCTCTAAGACGTTAATGAGGGAGGGTGGGCAGCAGTTGCGTTGGTGGGGCAAGAACTAGTGTGTAAGCTTGTATTGTGCCGTGAGGCAATCATTTGGGATCTAAAGGAAAGGGAAGCAAGTGGAGAGCTGGGGACTTCACACCGCTAAGAAGGCAGTAGTACCAGGAGCTGCGCATGTCCTTTGGAAACGAACTGGGGTCTCTGTGCCTCAGAAGTTTCCATTCCAGGGGAAGATTGCCAGCAGAGAAAGCCTTTCCCTGGAGCTGACACCCTCAGTATGGACTTTTAGCATACTAGACTGTGAGAAAGTAAAATTTTTCTTTTTAAAGCCATTTACTTGTAGGTATTTCTGTTACAGCAGCACCAGTTGACTAAGACAGTAAGTCTATCTGCTTAACGTGAATGGAAAGAGGAAAAAGGGGAGGAAATGCATCAAAATGCAATGGCATGTAATTCTGGGTAGTGGGATTCTGGGTTATTTTTGGTTGTTTTTAATGTTTTCCTGTATTTTCTAAGTTTTCTCTGTATTTGTGTAGTTTTAATTTTCCAAAAAGAACAAATAGACCTTAATAACCATTACAAAAAATAAGATAACTGGAATGAAGTATCAATTATTTATTATAAAATTAGAACTTTTAAACAAGCATCTTAGTTTTAAAATTCTACATAAAATATTAAATTAAGGGACAAAAATGACATCTGATTTTAGAAAAGCCATATAATGATGTTGAAACATTAAAATGATTAGACTGGATGTCTGGTATTCAAGCCTGGGTTTTGCTCTGAGTTCACTCTAGGGTCGGGCCCTGTGTTCAACTCCCTTTTTCCTCATTTCTCCCAGTGAGTACAGATGGACAGTTTTTGAGAACTGTCCTTGTTAACAACCCACTGCCACTGAGTTGTGTCTGACTCATACTAATAGCTGCTCTACATTCTATGAAAGGAATGCAGCTGAGAAACTTTCCAGAAGTAGAAAGGGAGAAAGTCATGGTCATGTGGAATCAGAAGGGCATCTGCTACACATCCAGGCAAAGGTGACATATTGTAGCATTTGCAGACCCAGCAATCAGAGAGTGGGAGAGTGAAGACAACTCAGTGCAGCGGAGGCAGGGTAGGTCAGTCAGGTACTGAGTTTGTCTAAGGGCAAACTTAAGACAAAGGTCTCAAATGCAAAGCTTTGCTGTTTTGAACATACGTGTAGCCCAGCTGAATACACTTCTAAAAGAGAAAGTGCTGGAGAGTCTGCTCACAGCTCTGTGCATTAGAAAGGTCTAGTGCATGCTGTGTGGACCCACAGAGGCAAGCTTGCAGGCATCTATCTCTCAGGATGGCTTGGGAGAGATTTCCCAAGGTGTCATGCTTATGCACACAATAATTGAATTCACATGTAAAACTCTCCCATCATACAATGGCCAAATTGTTAATGTTTGTGTTTACCCCAGTATATATTTCAAACTGTTTTTCAGTCATAAGTTTATAACGCTGTTATATTGAAACTTCAACATATACCTGGGCCTCAGTTCCCAAAGCTGAGTTCCAGGTTGAGATTTTTGAAATTTTATTTACTCTGTTACATGTTAATTCACAAACAGGCACATCTAAAAGCATAGAAGAAAAACTCACATCAGGAACTCTAGGTACACAAGGTTGATAAAGGATGCGTTGGAATTTGGGGATGGAGGATATAGTTTTATTTCCCATTATCTAAGTTTAAGAACTAGATCATTGGGTTCACTGGCTGCATCTTCTATATCAGAAAATATATGTTCATAATTCCATGAACCAATCTGTCTTTCTTCATACCTGACCAAAAACTTCATCGTAGAAATCATGTCCTCTTTGTAAGAACTGTCATCTCTATGGGACTGTGACCCTTAAAGAGTTTGTTACTCTGGCATGGATGTTGTTTTTGTTATTGTTAGAAACTAAATGTAGAGCTTAAGGGAGTGTTTCTGACAGTATCCTTTTTTTTTTTTTTAATTATGATTGAATGAAAATGTATTCCCATATAAATTTGCATGCCCACCTATGTGTAGCTTCCACTGCTCTCCCTGCCAGGTGACAGCGCAGTCTACCTCTCTGCTCCATACATGTTCCATCCTCCCAACAGTCTCCTTTCCCCTCCTCTCCACCCACTCCCTTCCTCCAGTAAGGGGTCAGCAGGATGATATCCTACAGATGCATAGAACCATAAAGTGCACCCAAGATACGGTCACTCTGCGTCACCAAGTCCAATCCATTCCTGTCCGAAGAGAGGAACTTCATCATGATTTATGGGCAGGGGCAGCATCAGGGCCAGGGGCCATGCTCCCAGGGGAACCTCCAAGCCCCTGGACCATCAATTGTGGACTTTTAATGGAGATCTCAGGGTGCACCCCTTTTTATTTTTGTGTTGCCAGTGAAATTCAACTTTGTGAGCTCCATTGTGGCTAATACTGGTGGTGGCCGGGTACCATCCGGTTCTTCTGGTCATGAGTTGATGTAGACACCCACTCATGTGGGTCTCTCTGTCTGACAGTATGCTTTAAAAGCATCTATGTAAGTATCAGTTTTTAAATAAACGGGACGGTTGAAAACACCTTCCTTTCCTCACCACCAGCCTCACAGTTCTCTGCTGATTCATCCTGAAAACAGAGGCTGGGTCAAGTGCCATTAACCCTTTTCAGCTGATGCTCAGTCTGTCACTCAGAGGTGCTGAGGAGCTCACAATTTCACTATTTTCTTTTGTAGAATTCCAACAAAAGTCTATACTTTTGTATTGATTGCCATTAAATTGTCTCTCCTCAGGAAAGTCCTGTATTTTTAGATCTGAATACTTTTCGTTGCCCAGGGGAAGGGATGGGTGGCCCCCTCTCGTCACTGTGGCGATCCCTCCTGTGAAGCTGGGTGGGTGTCGTGGTGTAAGCCGATGAGGAATGGCGCCTGCTTTTTGGACGCTTTCTGCATCATCACCTGTAGCACTTGAAGCCACCAAACTACCCTGCTTGTTAGCATTTCAAGTGCTCGCCCTTTAGGACCCACGGGAGGTAGCTCTCTGTTAGATTTTCTGGGTGCAACAACTAAAACCCAAAGTGATTAAGGAGCTTCCTCAGGTTTGGACCATGTCTGCCTACACAGCATGGGGTGGAGGGTCTGGCAGCAAGCGTGTTCAGAGTGGACCACAAACCAGGCTGGCATTGCCCTCTCCATCCCTCCCAGCCTTAAATCCCTCTTCCTTCCCCCCTTCCTCACTAGTCTTTTCCATGAATTGCCTCGTAAAAGACTCAACTCACCCCTCCCTGACACTGTACTTGACTTCATGAATGGAATCTGAGCGAGCTGAGGACTATGGACATGTCCGCCCATGGTAGTGGTCTCGGGGAGAAGCTGACCGCTCTTCCGCTGAGGCCCACTTCTGCAAGCTCATACAGCCTTCCAGCACTGGACCTGTCCTGCATATCCAGAGGGAAGGCCATGCAGCCGTGGTGTTTCCTGTTCTCTGGTGAGTCAGGCGAAGGTTGATAAGCTAACTTAGAGGACAAGCTTCCCCCATTGGGGATCATTTACCTATTTCTCTGTAGAAACTAATCATTCATTTACTCATTCAACAAATATTATCTGTTGAACTCTGTTTCAGGCACTAGTGATATGCAGCTTGTAATCTAGTGGGAGAGGCAAATAACTAAGGGAGCAAAAAGGATAATTTCACCTTGTGATATGCAATGGCGTGGGTGGGGAACAGGGGATTGAGAGAGGGTATCCTGGGAGAATTGTTCTTTAGATGGAGTTGTCCTGGAAAGTCAAATTAAGTAAGGAGCTGAGTTTTGTGCTGACACTCTGCAGAAATGAAGGGCTTGGTCATTCCAGGAGCTGAAGGAAGACGATGTCAGGCAGCAATAAGAGGACAGTGCTTTGATGTGGGTGTGGGCATGACTTATTGCAGGGACTGAAAGGCCAGTGCAACTGGAGTGCAGTGAGGCAGGGCCCGACCTCGTTGAGCTTTTTGGTGGTAATGATGCTCAGAGCACACTGGTACGGTCTCACTGTTTACAGCAAGTGCTCATTCTGACTGGTCATTGCCCTGACTAGACAGTTTGACTCTCACGCCACTCTGAGGCCATAGCAAGGACAATTATGCTTTGAAAGCACGTGTTTCACTATTCCTTGTTAATCTTCCCAGGACATCAACATTAGGTGAGTTGTCAAGGGCTGAGGAGCTCGGCTCCTGCAGAGGGGACTGTCTTACCCCTTGAGACCGTGGGCTGGAGTGGACCACGGGTTGGCCGTGTTCCTGTTCTGACGTTCTGTTTATCCACAGTCATTCTGAGACACTTGCATTTCCTTTGGCAGCCTGTACAGCACTTAACCTTCAACATGCAAATTAGTATTACTCTATCAAGGATTCTAGGCCAGCCTGTTTTTGTCCCCATTAACCTCTGGCTAGCCTTACCCTTCTCTGATAAAAAAGAACTCCATTTTCTAATCAATGGTCACTTCCCGATGGAAATCATAATTATGGTTATGCAGCATACAGTTAGCATACACAGCTTTTATGAGTGTGATTGATAGGAGTGAGGCAGTGGGACTGAGTCGGTCACACACCCAGTTGTTTTGCTCATCTCATTTTGTAGATTATGTAGGGTGACCATGTACTTAACTGTGTGAAAAAAAACAAAAAAACAAACCAAACCCAGTGCTGTCGAGTTGGGTCTGACTCATAGTGACCCTAGAGGTCAGAGCAGAACTGTTCCATAGAGTTTCCAAGTAGCACCCAGTAGATTTGAACTGCCAACCTTTTTGGTTAGCAGATGTAGCACTTAACCCAGTGTGCCACCAGGGTTTAGGCAGTGAAAAGGGATCCTATAATAACTATGCCAGGAAAATTAGCATACAATGGGAAGAGTAGACACTTGTAAAGGATTGAGTTGTTTTGTTAGATGCCTTTGAATTGATTCCAAATCATAGTGACCCTACAGACAGAGTAGAACTACCCCTTAGAGTTTCCAAGGAACGACTGGTGGGTTTGAACTGTTGACCTCCTGGTTAGTTAGCAGCTTTGGAACTTATCCACTATACCACTAGGGTTTCCATGCATTATGTCCCCCCAAAAGATGTGCTTGAAATCCTAAGTATCTGTGAATGTGAGCTTGTTTGGAAATAGGAGCTTTGAAGATGTTATCAGTTAAATTAATATAAGGCTATACTGAAGAAGGGTGGGTCCTAATTCAGTATGAGTGGTGCCCCTGAAAAAGAGAAGAAGAGACACAGAAAGACAGAGGGAAGATGGCCATGTGATGACACAGTGATGCTGCAGCTGACAGACAACGGACGCTTGGGTCCACCAGAAGTGTGGAGACACAGGAAAGGGTCTTCCCCTAGATCCTTCATACAGAATATCCTGAATTCACACTACTACTAGTCTCCAGAACTGTGACATAATGTATACATGTTGTTTAAAGCCACTCAGTTACAGCAGTCTTGCCCTAGGTTTTAAGGTATTTGTGTACCACACTCTGATATATTTTGTAGGTTTTGCTGTGTAGATGATATTCACCATCTCTTGCCTCTTATATTGCTACTCAAGTATATTACATTCTTCCATTTTCTAGATCTAAAGATAAAGTCAGAAATTGACCTTCCTGATGCACTATGACTGTGGCATATACCACCTGGTTAAGGAGGAAATACCTAGGATGAAACCCATAACCTCAGTACTTCTCTAAGCATTCTAGGTGGTTAGGCAAGTGATGGGGATATCTGAAAACTCTTTTGTCCCTCCCATAGACATCACTGCAAGAGGAAAGCACTTCTGAAAGAAGAGAGGCCGGAGGTAGGATGGACACAATGTGCCTAATGATCTGGGGTCAGACCACCTGCTGGTGACAGTGAAGGGGGAGAAGGAGTTGTTCTCCAGACAGCAACTAATTTGCCACAGTAAGAACCCACTGTGCGTGCCAATAAGAAAACAGACTTAGGACATTGTGGGGGAAGGAAAGGCTATAACTCTGAATGTCTCAATTGGCAAGAATAATTTTTAATAAAAATAAACTGTTAACTTATTTAAAAATATCTTTGAGAAGAAAAAGTCTTGGCTGACTATACAAGGTCTCAGAGTAAATTTAACGTTGTATCCTGTCCTTCTTACCCAACCCATATTTAAGCCAAAACTGAACCAGCTGGGTTAAAGATGTTTCACACAGACTGAGTCCCAGTGAATCTGTCAGTGAGAAATGCTTTCTATTGGGATGGTTTTCTTGAAGAGGCAATTTAATACTAAATAAGATCTGATGGTTCGTTTTTTCAAGGGTAATTTGTCTTCTTTAACATGAGCATCTGACTGAGACCTGCTGTGAAGAGAATCTTTAGTTAGATAAGTTGGGCTAACAAAGTGTCTTATGCCACAATTCCCCACTAGTGTTTCAGCAAGTCATGACAACACACTGAGAAGCTGTGGACATTTACAGGGAAGCCCACCTAATCTTCCAGTGGCCCACATCTTCCTCTTCCTCCCTGCCTATTGTTTCCTCCCTTTTCCCTTGCTATTCTTTACACCTGCAAAAAATAGGCCTTCTCTGTTATTGAGACAGCTGCCCCTTTGAAATTCTGTGTGCTTGGTCCAAGGCAGCTCAGTTTGGAAACAGTGTACATAATTTTAGGAAGCCACTGGGTATAACTAAGAAAACAAGGATGAAGTTGCAATTGGAAAAATATCAAATGACCCAGTGTGAATTCCATGGATACAGATACGTTGTTGTTAGGTGACGCTGAGTCCCTTTAGACGCATAGAGGACCTGGGTATGACAGAATGAAACACTGCTTGGTCCTCTGCTGTCCTCACCATCACTGCTGTGTCTGAGCCTGTTATTACAGCCGCTGTAATATCTTTACAGGTATAATGTACAGTCCATCTCACTGAAGACCTTTTTTGCTGACCTTCTGCTTTACGGAGCTTGAAGTCCCTTTCCAGAGATAGGTCCCTGCTGATAACATGTGCAAAGTACATGAGATCAAGTCTTGTCATCTTCCCTTCTAAGGGACATTCTGGCTGCACTTTTTCAAAGACAGATTTTTTTTTTTGTCCTTCTAGCAGTCTGTGCTATTTTCCATATTCTTTGCCAACACCATATTCCAAAGATATCTATTATTCGGTCTTCCTCATTCATTGTCCAGCTTTAGCATGCATATGAGATGATTGAAAACACCATAATTTGGGACTTTAGTCCTCAAGGTGACATCTTTGCTTTTTAAGACTTAAAAGAGGTCTTTTGCAGCAAGTTTTCCCAACGCAATACATTGTTTGATTTCTTGAAGGTTGCTCCCTTGGGTGTTGATGCTGGTATAAGAATGCTTAAACCTAGAAGTGTTTTGCCATTTAGACCAGTGCTGTCCAGTAAAGATATAATGTAAGCCACACATGCATTTAAAATTTTCTAGTAACACATTAAAAAACAAAATTTATTTCAATAATTTATGTATAGCATTGTATGTAAAATATTATTATAACATAATATCAATATAAAAAATATAAAAAGTGTTGAGATATTTTACTTTTGTTTTCATACTAGTTTACTTGTAAATGCTCTGCCATCAAGTCGATTCTGACTTGTAGTAAGCACGTGTCTAACCGCACGAATCACATTTCACGTGCTCAGCAGCTGTATGTGGCTGGTCTCTACTGCAATGTACTTTTTTGGATGACTGGTACTCAAAGTGTAGTCCATGGGCAGATGCCACTCTCTGAGCTCTGTACAGGTTTACTATCAGATAAATTCAGAAACGGAGTGGAAGCATTTAAGATTGACTATCACAGCTTGAGAAGTTCTTTCCTACACTTTCCATCCTCTCTTGCACCTCTCAACTTCAGTCAGTCCAGCAACCTGCAGTGATGGCATCCGTGAAAACTGCTCATTGTCTGCAAATCTGTGGTTTCTTCCGGGTTCTTATCTTTCTCTGTGTTTCATAATATTTAGCTGTTGACCCCATCCTGTTGAAATTTCTCTTCCTAAGTTTACTGATTCTCTTAGTGTCTTTGTCTTCCCCCTACTTTCTAAATCCAAGTTCGTGAAGGGAAGAACATATTGGATGCAGGTTTTGGGGAGAATAATTGCTTCATTGAATGCAGGAGAATGAGAGCGAGAGGCTGAGAGACAGGTTGGGTCAGCCAGAAGAAGGAATAACACATATGGAATTGAGGTGAGAGGTGATTCAGCCCTCAAAAAGACAAGAGTAGTGGAAGGGAGAAAAAAGGACCAAGGTCAGAGACAGGAGGGAGTCGGGGGAGGGTGTCAGCTGTGAGGGAGGTGAGGGAGTAGCGGCTGGCTCTCCAGCTTTGCGAGGATTCCGAGTGGTTAATTAGGTACTGCTGAGTTGATTTTGACTCATGGAGACCTCACGTGTGTTAGAAGAGAACTGTGCTCTCTAGGGTTTCCACTGGCTGATTTTTTTTGGAAGTAGATAGCCTTGTCTTTCTCCTGAGGCACCTCTGGATAGCTTGAATCTGCGCCCTTTCAGTTTACAACTGAGCACATTGTTTGCAGCACCGAGGGACTGCTGGTGGAGACCCCCCCGAAAGTTTCCGCAGCACCTCAAAGTCGAAATATCAGAAGTAAAGCCCCTTCCCACTCCTGTCCTCTCACCTTCTATCCTCTCACCTTCACTGCTCCTCCTGATGGCCATTCCCTGAGCAGCAACACCATCCTTCATGTCAGCTAGGTTCAAACCTGGAGGCACCTTTGCCTTCCTTCTGCTGTGGCCCATCGAGACAGTCTGTATCCATAGGCTCGCTCTTTTCAGACCTCAAATTTCATTCATCTTCCAGAGCTACACACCCTTAGTTACTGACTTGATCAGATGCATTCTCTAGAGATTCACACAATATTCTCCTAACATTTTTTTTACTGCCAGTCTTTACCTGCTATAAGCCACTATTGCTTGTCACTGCCAAGTAATCCAAAGTAACACTTTCAGTCTTGTCTTCCCTGCCCGTGAATTTTCAGTGTCCACTCCTTATCTACCAGTGATGCTTAGTCTCCATCACCTGGAATTCAAGGCCATTCATGGTCTGGCCCTAGCAGATATTTTAGGGCTCATGCGCTACATGATGTTAGGGAGCTCTCTACCGATCAGGGATGCGGGTGGAGGTTGCCCTGACTGTATAAGAATTCAGGGAGGGAAGAGCAGGACTTACTGGGAGCCTATGATAAGGGTTTCAACCTGACTAAAAGGTTCAGATTAAGCTGAGCCCTAAGGAATTTTTAGGAAACAGCACCTGCTAAAGCCTAGAGATGACAAAGAATTCCTTCAAGGGCCGAGAAGATCAGCCATGTGGCTGGCTTACCAAGGGCAAGGTAGAAGCTCACAATGGAGCCAGGGTAGGTCACAAGATGATTTTCTTGAACTTTTAGGACCTACTTCTAAGGACAGTAGAAAACCATGGAAGGGTTTTAAGCGGGGATGTGAAATGATTAGATGTGCCTTTCTTCACTCTAACTGCTCTACAGATTTTAACTCTTGGTCACTTTCCCTCTCCTCCACTAACATTTTCTTTCAGTAAGATTTTTAGCCTTATATTAATTTTCACCCCCGTGTAGGCAGGGAATGCTAAAACTTATTTTTCCGAAAAGTCGTGTTCTTTGGAACTCCATCTGGGGACTAGTGACCTAAATACTTCTCTCTGCCTAGAATGCCTCCGTGCTCATTTTCCTGTTGCCGTCCAACCCATCTTTCCAGATCTGTACCCTAGCTGCGTTTCAAGCCCTGGCTCAAATGCAAGGATGCTCTTCTAGGCCCCACTATCAACCCTAAAGTCAGTGTTCTTCATTCTTTAAGAAGACTCTTCTCAGATCTAAAAGACTGTAATTCTAGGGTATCAGAAACCTCTCTCTTTTCTGAACAAGTATGGTTTGCTGTTGATGTAAGTCTTGGGCGCTCATCAGTCTACCTTTCCTTAGCACAGGATGTGGCGGTCTCAATTCCATCTAAAGGCAGGGATTGGAGTTTTTTTGTCTCTGCCACTTTCTTGTACTCTCGACATCCTCTGGTAGGGTTAGGAAGATGCCTTGTTCAGAGGAGGAGCTCGATTGATGTTTAATTAATTCTAGTCCCTTGAGAAGCCACCTCCCACACTTCTGGGCTGCATATAAATACAACTTCTTTGTATTTTCGGCAGAACTGCAATCCTCCCTACCTTGTCTAGGTGTCTGTCGGCGCACCTGTGCCCACAGGCATGCTAGAGGCGAGATGTGGCAACCAGGGGAGAGTTCCCCCCACCTCTCGTCTATTGGGATGATTAAAGCTCTGCCAACCTCCTCACATCCACCCCTGCTTCTGCCCACCATGACTGAGGCTCAGGAAAGCTTTCTAGAGATCCCCAAGGACATCTGGAAAGCACAGATCCAGACAGACACAGGAAGGGTACCTTCATCTCTCTACCTATTGCTGACTCGGTTTCCCAGTAGGTGGACCAGAGAGGAGACGGTTTGATTCTTGTTATGTTTTCGGGTCTTTTCTGAGCCTGTTCCTAAGAACGTTCTTTCTCTGGTCTGCACAGTATCACAGCTGTTCTTCCTCTTTTATGATCGCATGTGTGTGGTGAAGGCAAGTGGGGAAATAATGGCTTTTGTCACAGAGCCTGTCCTCTCTCACATCATTGTTGGCTCCCTTTCCTGGGGCTTGTTTCCCCTCAGTCCTTGTGGGAAGGGCTGTCAAAGATGTCAGGATAAATTCTCCACTCCCACTTGCTCCTTTTCTTGCCTTCTCTCCCTCTCCCTCCTCTCTTTTGATTCTGTCTTGATGTCATCTCTTCAAAGTATACTACCTGTAAAATATTGATTCACAGCAGGCTGCATCTGCCAGGATCCGATTTCCCTTTCACTGGCAGCAGTAATAAACTACCAGAGACACTGCAGACCTGGTGCCAGCTTTATCCCCACTTCACACACACATCACTGTCTCCCGCCTGACTCTGCCTAATGAAACAGCATCCAGAGATCTTTTGGAAGTGGAGGAACCGTGTAACAAGCAGTGGGGACAGAAAAGAGCACTGGGACTCTATACACGGAGGGTAGAACAGGAACCACTCCAGGCAGCGGGTTAATCGGAAATTTCCTGAGAGCAAGCTGGAGCCATAGCAAAGGGAAACAACATTCCACCAGTTAGCTGCCAACGGGCATGTAATTACAGTGGTCTTCCTTCTAACTTCTGCCCTTTCTCCCTCCCCTCAGTAATCTTGGGCCGGTGTGCAGAATTGTACCTTGAAATATTGATCACTTATGAATCCTGCTGAGCACAGCATATCTAGAAAAAGTTTTTTTTTTAATGTAATGGAAGTATATGGACTCTGGACCCAGGAGGCTTGGATTTAGTACTTGACTCCTCCACTTAACATCCTGTGATTCAGGGAAAGTTATTAAACTTACATATGCCTTAGTTTCTTTTTCTGTATAATGGGACTACTTTATGATGAAATGAATTAATAGTTGTAAGGCATTTAGAATAGTGCCTGTCACATAAACAAAGAAACAAAAATCCAGAAAACAAAAACAGTTACCATCGACTCAAGTTTGATTCATGGAGACCCCATGAGTAGAGTTGCTCCATAGGGTTTTCTTGCCTGTGGTCTCTATGGAAGCAGATCACCAGGCCAATCTTCTGTGGCACTCCTGGGTAGTGACGAACTACTAACATTTACGTTAGTAACAGAGAGTAAACTGTTCGTGCCCCCAGGGACTTCACCTGGCATGTAAGCACTATTTAGCCAGCCAAGCCAAGTGCTGTTGAGTCTATTTAAGTGTTTATTAAATATATGCATAAACTTAGAGCAGTGAAGCGTCCTGGTTGACAGGCATCTCGCTGGGGATTAATTGATTCATCTTTCACATCTGGATACTACAACTGACTAAGTAAGGGACCACTTCAGAGCAGTGTGGGCCAGGTAGGCAGCCGAGAGATGAGCAAGCATCCAGGGAGTCTGAATGTCCTTCTTTTGTCATGTCTACAGATGTGCCCTTGCTCAAAGGTGTGCCCTCTCTGAGAAGGTAACTCGTTTCCAGAAGGACAATTGTTGTGGAAAGAGTTGCCGGAAACCTGGTGGTGTGTTTCTTAGACATTTGCATCCTGGCTGGGGAAGGAAAGCATTAAAAAGAGAAGTGGCCATCCAAAGTCAGTAAATCCATCACCAGAGATGACAGCTGTGGGTCTGCATCCTTGTTTTACTGCGACTTTGAGCAAGTTGGTGAAGGTGGCTTTGGCATCCAGCTCTGGCCTGTGAAGAGTTATGATTTTCTACTGTATTAAGCTACTGAAGGGACCCAGCCACTTAGTACCCTCTGGGGAGCCTTCTCTTTTGCAGTACCGGGAAATTTACCTCTTGTGACCAACTGTTAAGCTTCCTTTGAAGCCTCTTTTAATTCAGATTTGGTTCAGCTCATGATAGCTGCAGAGTCAGTGGGGAAAACGTTTACGATATGACAGACCAGCAACCTGTATTTTTTACATACTGTTAGAGAAATCACGGGTCTTTTATACTCATGTTCTGTTGCTTTTCGTTGGGAGAGATGTCCTTTGAGACCCCTCAGCTACTCACTTTATATTCTTTCTCCTCTTCAAGCCTCAAAGCCTCTCTGCACAGTAGCAGACTTCTCTTTGATGAGGGAAGCTGGAGAAAGTTTCATCTGAAGCCTGCCAGAGTCGATGGTCTGTGGTTGAAAGGGAGACGCGAAGTCAAGGGAGGCACCCGTCCCAGTACAGGGGGGATTCAGTTCCTTTGTAACTAGGTAGGCAATTTTCATTCCCCAAAGATCTGTTAGGCACACCAGCCCACAGACTTCCCATGGGCCCAATGTGCCCACCTTCTCACCTTGGCATACTCCATAGAACTCTCTTGTTCTTCTTTATGCTGGGATCTTAAATAATCGTTTATGTCCCTTTTCTGACACGTGAGAACTGCCAATTAAGTTTGTGAACTCATCCTAGAGAAAGTGCTACATAGTCGAGTGCTGAATATCACAATGTTCACCTTCAAAGTACTCCCCTTGGGAAGCTATACACCGATGCCAGTGCCTAGTCTACCCTTCAAAGCAATTTAGGAGCTCTTTTTCTGGAATGGCCATTAGAGCTGTTGGTGTATTACCCTTGACTTCCTGAATGTCATCAAAATGTCTTCCTTTCAATATTTCCTTTATCTTCAGGTGAAGAAAGAAGTCACTGAGGCCAAATTAGATGAGTAGGGAGGGTGTTCCAACACAGTTATTTGTTTACTGGCTGCAAACTCCCTCACAGACAACTATACAATTAAGTTCATGAACTTGCCTCCAGAAAGAGTTCCAAAATTACTTTAAATATTGGACTAGGCACTGGCAAGGGTGCGTAGCTTCCCAAGGGGAGTACTTTGAAGGTGACCGTAGTGATATTCAGCAATGAGTTATGTAGCACTTAGAATAATTATGTTCACAAACTTGTCAGATCTCATACAGCAGATTAACACAGTGAAAGCCTCTGGGGACATCCAAAATAGTGTTATGGGAGGCACCTAGGCACAAAGAACAGTAAGTGAGGTGTCAGCAGGACGTGAGAGCCAAATCTTTGTCAAAGGCATGATGTGAAGAGTGACTTCCCAGTATAAGAAGGGGTAGGGCGGTAGGGAGAGACGTATTTGGAATCTACATGTACGACTAATAATCAGATGCCACTGAACCAATTCCAATTGATGGTGACTCCATGTGAATTAGAGTATAGCCATGCTGCATAGGGTTTTCAGTGGCTGTATCCATCAGAATTTTGGGAAGTAGATTACACGGCTTTCTTCCATGGTGCCTCTGAGTAGACTTGAACCTCCAACCTTTCGGTTAGCACCTGAGCATGTGAACCATTTGCACCATCCACACATGTAAGGATACAGTAGTGTAATTAATGGCTTAGGCTTGGAGCCCCGTTCTGTGTTTGTATGATTTTGGGAAAAATGACCTAGACTCTCTGCACCTTGGGCCCCTTATCTTCAAAATGGGTTGATGCAAGGACTGAACATGATAATTCCTGTCAGGTATTTGGCACTGAGGCTGGCACATAGCAAGGCTCGGATTAATGTTAATAAAATACTTTTATAAAGAAGCATCATTTGTTAAGTAGTCCTGAGGAGTCCTTTGGGAACACCATGGAGCCACCATAGAAAAGAAATAGTTTAAAGACCAGTTGGCAAAGAACTTAGAAGTCACTTTGGTTTTTATTCACCAGCAAAATTGTTCACATTCTTCCTCTTATTTACATAGTCTATGACAAGTAGTAGGTATCAATAAATACTTATTGAATAATGAATACCAGTCTTACATTTATACTTTTGAGCTCAGTGATCATTAATAGCCTAAAACAATAACAAAAAAATCACCATTGGTTTCACTGATCTGATAATGACTTTATGTTTCCCTTCAGTTTCTTAAAGAAGAAAGTGCTATCATTTTGGTCTCTTTTAGATGTGAAACTTGGCCCTGGATTAACTTGAGTGACTAGCTTAAGCTACATTTTACCAGTTGTTTCCTGTGAATTAATTTAACCAGAACTTGTTGAAGAGCTCCCATAGTTCACTAGGTGCTGTGGTTTAGTTCTACCCTCAAGATCTCAAAGAGAATAAAATAGACTAAATACGTTATGTTAAGTGTTAAGACACATACAAACAGAAACTGCTTTGTGAATACCAAGTAGGGGAGCTTTGCCCACTGTGTACATGTGTGTGCACATATGTAGATATGTGTGTGTGGTGTGTGTGAGGGACAGGAGGTGGTGGCTGAGAGTGACACATTACATACACTTCAGTGAACAAGTGGATCTGTAGTGAGCAAAAGTGTTTATATACTGACTAAGCTCTTAACGATATATATTCTGGTACAAGGGAACAGAAATCCTACCGTGTAGGAATGGGGCTCTCAAATCTGGTCTTGCAAACCATGAAATGAAGAAATGTCTCCGGTGAACTTGCCTGGTGTAAGTGTCTTTACCTTCTGCAGGCTGGTTCTGTCAATTATTTTACTGAACAGTCAGTGAGAATCTGGAGAGCAGACTGATGGGGAAAATAAGTCTTTTCTGTCTAAGGTTCCAGCTTTCTGGTAGAAATTAGCAAAAGAGGGCAAACATGCTATATGGAGCATATTTCCTATGGCTTCTGCTCCTCGAGAGATGAGGGCTTTATTTCACACTGACTGACTAATATCTGCCTAAGGAAAAAAAGATACTGAGAGTTAACACAAAACATCAGTAGATCTTGTTTATTAATAACAATGAGATGAGACACACGGCACCTGCCCTATTACTTAGGAAATGGGTTAGATAACAAAAGTCCTTTTACTTCAGGAGTAAACACAGACAAAGGTATACGAGTCAAAGGGAAGCTAGTTTAGGTAATGCCCAGCATCCACAGCGGTAAAAAGGAAATGATGAAGTGTTAGAAAGCACAGGGAAAATTCATTTGAAAAGAGGGAGAATCAATAATGGTAGCTAGCATGTTTGCTCATCTGTAAAATGAGGGGTTTGGGCTGGATGGAGTCCAAGGTTCTTGCCGACACTGACACATCACGGACTCTGCATCCCGAAGGAGGAGACAGGCAATAGAGGGAACTGCCTGGCCTGTTAATTACAACTTATTATGCTTTTCATCTCTAGAATTCAAGGTGCCACACAACAGTGTTTAAACCCTGGGCATTTAAAGATAAACATGAAAACACAGAAAAAGAAAAGTCAGAAAATGGGTAAAAGAGATACCACATAGGCAAACCAATACTTTAGTGCACATGCCATCTTCTCTAACAATGAGATGATTTGGAAAGTTTGAGACATTTAATAACTTTCATAAGCCATTTCTTTGTTGTATTAGAATTATCCCCTAAGAGAAGACAGTTTTATAAAGTTTCAATCATTTATAATTATGGTACAACTTTGCTATTGAGAAAGAAAGAAATATGTTTTTGACTTTTTTTAAAATAATGCTTCATGAAAGAAGGCAAGTATGAATAGAATGTTGTGGGAAAAATTGCGCTTGGGAAATGGCATCAAGTGCATTCATTTTTTATGCTTACTCCGTGAACCCCAAAAATGAACTTTAGGTTCTTCAACTGTCGATAACCATGAAACATTTTCTGCTGTTGCTTTTATTACACAAACACAGTGGACCAAATAATAAGGGTAGCAGACACATCTTCTGGTTAAAGGAATTTCCCACTAAGTTTTCTCCTTTTGACTATTATTCATTGTTGTTAATAGCTGCTTATGCTCCTTACACTCTTTAAGCACCAGAGCTAAAGTAGACCCAAGAGTTAGGTAAGCAACTTCAGGTCTTCATAAAGACAGAACTTACGCTTTTGTAAGATTATGAGTCAGAATCAACTTGATGGCAGTGGGTTTGTTTTTCTTTCTTTCTTTTTTGTCTAAACATACCCTTAAAAAACTAATAGAAAACTGATCACAGCCAGAATATTTTCATGGGAAAATTGATCACTGTTTTGGATTGAATTAGATCCCCCCAAACTATATGTTAAAGTCCTAACCTCTGGTACCTGTGTATATGACCTGACTTGGAGGTAAATATAATTGGCTAAGCTAACTTGTGTCCTTATAAATAGAGAAGAGCCCCAGAGGGAAGGGAGCAACATGAAGGTGGAGACAGAGGGCTGAGTTACATGGCCACAAGCCAAGGGGCTACCAGAAACTGGAAAAGACAAGGAAGAATCTTCTGTTACATACTTCAAAGGGAGCACAGCTTGGCTGACACCCTGACTTTGGACTTCTAGCTTCTAGAACTGCAAAAATATGTAAAAGAATCCATTGCCATCAAGTCAATTCTGACTCATAGTGACCCTATAGGACAGAATAGAACCGCTCCACAGAGTTTCCAAGGAGGACCTGGTACTTTGAACTGCTGATCTTTTGGTTAGCAGATGCAGCACTTAACTGCTATGCTACTAGGGTTTCCTCTAGAACTGCAAGAGAATCAATTTCTGTTATTTTAGGCTACCTACTTTGCAGTCATTTGCCGTAGTAGCTTTAGGAAACAGACACAATCGCTACACAAAAATTTCTGTGTGGTAAAGCACTTTAATTAATATGGATGAAAAGATGAAGAAAAAAGCTATACAGTCAGGATTGTTCCCCCACAAAAAAAATTGCCATCGAGTCCATTCTGACTCATTGTGACCCTATAGGACAGAGTAGAACTGTCCCATCCAGTTTCCAAGGAACACTTCATGAATCTGAACTGCAGGCTTTTGCTTAGCAGCCATAGGTCTTCACCACTACATCACTAGGGTTATTATAGCCATGTCACTATTTGTGGTATCCACCAACTAGTTTAGTCAAAACTAATAAGAGCTTTTCTCCCAGAGCAGACAGGACTACTTCTAGATATATTCATATTCTGACCACCTCACAGACACTTGCTCTCTTCTGGACTGACCATTTTTGCATGTAATTCACAGAAAGGCTTTATTAGACGATGGTCACCTCATCCAACTCCCTGGTTGTGTGAAACTGTTAAATATTCAACCATTGTTCTTCAAAAGTCTTCTGAGTACCCATTTTGGTTGCTATTATTGTTAGGTGCCATTGAGGTGACTCTGACTCGTAGAGACCCTGTGGACAATAGAATGGAACATGCCTGGTCCTGGGCCACCCTCACAATCATTGATAGCTCAGCAAAGCCCATTGTTTCAGTTACTGTGTGTTATGAATGTTTTCCAGCCAGAGGAGACTTGTCTTCCAGCATCAGATTAGATGATATTCTATTGTGATCTGTAGACTTTTCATTGGCTAATTTTTGGAAGTAGGTTACCAGGCCATTTCTCCTTGTCTGCCTTGGTCTGGAAGTTTTGTTGAAGCTGTCCACCACTGGTGACCCTGCTGGTACTTGAAATATGGTGCCCTAACATCCAGTTTCACAGCAAGAACACAAGCTACCACAATACAACAAACAGACTCTTAAAAAAATTACTTTGGATTTCTTTTTTAAAAAATATGGGATTAGTCAGAAAAGACAAATTCTGCCAGGGCCAAGACTAGAGTGAGGTGACTGAGGTGGCTCCAGTACAAAATTTAAGAAGGCTTTCAGGCTCATGTCACACTTGAATGACCCTGTAAGCCAGTGCCTCCTGAAAATTTGCTCCCTATGTACCTTGTTTGCTCACTGTGGTCCCATTCCTCAAATCCACATGGTCAAGGGTTAAAAATGTGCACAGAGCAACTGAAGGCTGTTCAGACATAGTTTCTGCCTGAGTTTGGTATCTGGTAGTAACTTCTTAATGAGAAACGCAGGGAAATCAGCTCCAATGTCAAGGTGAGTTCCTGCTGAGCAAGTGACACCAGGAAAGAAAAGCTCCTCTTTTAGCCTATGCTTGAATAATAATAATAATAAAAAAAGACCTGTAATTGGATTTCCTTAAAGACTCAAAGAACTAACATCTTTATAACTTTTCAGATTGAAAGGTAGTCCCTTTGAATTCTGTTAACTTTGCAGCCTACATTTTTTAGAAAGTAATATTATGTAGCTTCTGAAAGAAATCAGGAACAATGAAGTAAGCAATATTTGCATTCAGAAGTTATTTGGCATTGGCAGATTGTCGTCTTTTATAGAAATATCACAATTTTTCAACAGGACCACTTTGAAGATAAAGAATTATATTTAATCATTTTTTGGGGGGAGGTTAATAAAAAAGTCGTTTTTGAATACTGATTTGAAAAATCAAAGATCCTGCTCCCCCTTTCCCATGGAGCAGCCCACTTCAGGTACCCACATTGCAATCAAGGGCACCAGTGCACCCTCAGATTTATTTCCTGGAGAACAATAGCCCCCATCCACACCGAGGTTTCTGTATTGGCTTTAGTTGAGCCATGAGAAACTGGTTATCGAGGAAATTTTTGTAACGAACAACTAAAGAAATGGCAGCTAACAGCACAGTGGAAAAGAGTAGCTAGCCCATTGCATAAACCAGAATATTGTGTTTTACATTTCTAAGCCTTGATCTTCTGTACCTTGTGAGAAAGAGCTGGCCACACTCAGCTGATGAGACTCACAAGGTCTCGAGAAATCCTAAGGGATGTGCTCTCTCATTACTAGGAGACCCTGGAGGGTGTGAACTATTAACGGCTTAGCTGCTAAAGGAAAGGATGGAGGCTGGAGGCCCACCAGTGGCCTTGGGGGAAATGACTGGGGCTGCCGTGAGTCAAGGCTGGCTCAATGGCAGTGGGCGCTCCTTCATCACTTACAGAGGTTTCAGGGAATCGAGGGTGGTAGACAGAGCTTTCTACCTCAGGAAGTTGTAGGTTTTCGCACGTGGGAAAATGGTTGGTGGCTGCGTTCAGACACGGGGAACTGGACGTGGGTGCCCCGTCAGGCCGTAGATGGTGATCCTAAGTGTAACCACCACGTTGAATGCGTGACTTCAAGGATGTGGTAAAATGCCTTTGTCTGTTTCTTTTTATGCTGCTTTGAAGTGGGGAAAATCTTCTTCTGCCTATAGATGGGAAATCCCATGACTTTCACATTTACTTTTATGTGACGATTGGCCTATACTAACTTTAAGCTAAAAGCAGTCTCAGTTGAAACATCAGAATCTCTAGCTTAACTGTTTCTTAAATTGTTTGAAGATGAGACTGCCTCCCTGGAGACCCACCCGTGCTGCGGCCTGCAGTGGACGTGCAGCTCTGACAACGAAGTCCATGAACTTAGTTGTTCTCAGTGCTAAATACTTCACTGCTGAGTATCACTAGCCACCTTCAAAGTGCTCATCTTGGGGAGCCAGGCACCAACACCAGCACCTACTAGTCCACCCTTTAAAACAATTTTGGGACACTTATGAACTTGATTGTATAGTTGTCTGTGAGGGAGTTTTTAACTAGTAAACAATTAACTGTATGGCCACACCCTACTTATTCACCTGACCTGACCCCAGTGACTTTTTCTGTTACCCAAAGATAAAGGAAATATTGATAGGAAGATATTTTGATGACATTAGGACATCAAGAGTAATATGACAACAGCTCTGATCGCCATTCCAGAGAGTTCCTAAAGTGTTTTGAACAGTGGACTAAGCACTGGCATTCGTGTATAGCTTCTCAACGGAGTACTTGGAAGGTGACCATAGTGATATTCAGCGACGAAGTATGTAGCACTTTTTCTAGGATGAGTTAGTCAACTTAATTGACAGTCCTCATATTTCCTGTCCAACCTGCCGACTGTACCACATTGGAGGAGGAAGAAGAGGAAAGAGGGTTGGGTTCTTTCTTTAGGGTGCTTTTGCAGCACTTTAGAGGGTCTGTTACTGGGGATCCCTTCCCTGTAGTTCCCTTAATGTGGGCGGAAACCTCTGTGTTATGGACCAGATTGTGTGCAGCATTTTGGCTAAACCGTGACTGTGATTGCTGGTGTTGTACGATGTTTCTCTCTGCTGTAAATTCTGACTCTACAGTGTTAATGAGGGAGGAAGGCAGCAGCTGGGTTGGTGGGGTGGGAATCAATGTGTAAGATTGTACTGTGCCTGGAGGCAATCTTTTGGCATATAAAAGAAAAGGACGCAAGCAGAGATTTGGGGACCTTATACCACCAAGAAGCAGTGCTGGGAGCTAAGTATGTCCTCTGGAACGAGCTTAGGGTTCCTGCACCTCAGAAGCTCCTAGTCCAGGGGAAGCTTGAAGACAAAGCTCTTCCTCTAGAGCCAGCAGAGATAGCGTTCCCCTGGAGCAGAATTTGGACTTTTAGCCTAAGGGACTGTGACAAAGTGGAATTTCTATTTTTATTTCTGTTAGAGCAGCACCAGATGACTAAGACACTCACCATGTCCGGTCATTGCATAAGACTTCTTCCTAGGCTCCTGGGCAGAAGTGGAACACCTGTAACCTCCTCCTCTGGAGTCTAAGACCCGAGGTGATCTCATTCCCTCATGGACCATTTTTAATTACAGGGAAATATCGGCCGTATTGGTGCAGGCTGGCGGGGCTGCTGCTCGTCCTGTTGCCAGGATTTTCAGATGTGCAGGCTCCAGTCTCAATGTCTCTGTGGCAGAGAATACACTCACTAGGCTTGAGGGGAAGAGGAACTCTTACATTTCTAGTAGCTAACAGGTAATAGCTCTCCCCCAAATATACCTCTCCACAAAGTCCTGTCCTTCCAGTCCTGAACATTTTATACATTTGTATGTGGTGACCTGTGACCTACACACACCCGTGCTGTGGCCCATTGTAATAGCGTTCAAGTGAAAATCGATGCCAGAAGAGCCTCATTTAATATTGGGCTACAGTAATGAAATGGAATCATTGAGAGATTTGTTACTTAAAATGTTTAATTATTTAATTTTTTTGTTCACTTAGTATGCTCTATTATAAATGCTTCACTGAAGGCTGCTGTGTCCTAGCTGGCTCATTTGCAACAGTTCACACTCTCAGAACAGCTCACACTCATTAGTATAGTGCACACTTATCTGTGTAGTTCACAGTCGTCTGTGCAGCTCATATTCATCGGTATTAGTTTCATCAGCACAGCTCACACTCATCTGCATGGCTCATACTCCTCAGTATGGCTCACACTCCCAGTAAAACTCACACTGATTTGTATCATTCATACTCATCTGTAAAGCTCACACTCGTCTGGAGTATGTCAATCCTCCCTAATATGCTTTCACTCAAACATCTGCCCACTTCGCTCTCAAGTACAGATACATGGTCTCTACTCACCTGGACCTGACCAGGATACAAGTATTTCTTACCTGTCCCTCTCTGTCTGCTTTTAGGCAGCTGTGCCCAGAACCTCACAAATTGCCGGAGTTTTCCATATGTCTGTTTCTTTGAAAGGGCATTGCATACTTCCATGTTACATTCTTCTGTAAAAGTTAGGGTCTAGAAACCCCTGTAGGGCAGTTCTGCTATGTCACATGAGGTCACTGTGAGGCCAAACTTACTTGCCAGAATCTTGCAGCAAGAACAGTGCTATAATTCATAAAAAATAATTTCATAACCTGTTAGCCTAACACCTTGTCTTCCTTGGAGCCCATCCAAACTTGACCCTCACTCTTCGTGTCCCCATCTTACCCTCTGTACTAGTTAGTTACCTTTCAGCTGATTCCAACTCCTGGCAACTCCATATATTTCAGGGAAGAGCTATGCTCCATAGGATTTTAATGGCTAACTTTTTGGAAGTAGATCACCAGGCCTTTCTTCCAAGGCACCTCAGGGTGACTTGAACTGCCAGCCTTTGGGTTAGCAGCTGAATGAGTTAACTACTGCATTACCCGTGGACTCCATCACTTACACACACGTGCGCGCACACACACACAGACACACAGAACTTAGGCTCCTTAGGAAAGGACCTTGTCAAGTGTCAGGGGAATAAATACAATATCTAGATAACATAACTAAAAACCATTGCCTGAATGTTTAGAAACCTGATTCCACTGGGCCACCCAGGTGGGCAGAGGCAACAGATTTCTCTCTTTTCTGATAGTTGTGAAACAAACTGAGTTTAGAGCTTGGGACCCCTAGAGGGTGCTCTGCTGGCATGTGGCACACAAGCATTATACTCTAGGAAGCCTGGAGGGGCCTCCTGAATTTAAAGCTTTGCCTCTGGACTTCCCACTGTCTCTAGCCTCCTCTTAGTTTTGGAGCAGCATGTTGGAAGGCACGACTCAGGGTGTGTTTGTGGGCTGAGGGAAGAATCTGGAAGCTGTCTGTTTCAGGGGTGCTTCTGGCTGGGGACTTCCAGAAGGCGATTGGTGTTTCTTACTTGGTTGTTTCCCTCTGTGCACCAGTGAGAAAGGTTGACAGGTACTGCAGAAGTGTAGGAAGAGAAGCTAGCCTAAGCATATAATAAGCTTCTAAAGAAACTTATAATTAATATAAGTATTCATTCTGCCCATGAAGACTTCAATGAGGGCAAAAATCTTATACAGGCAAAACATTACTCTTGAAAGAAGAATATGAACAACCCAAATGAAGAATTCCCTATAGTTTTTTTTCTGTTCTTTACTGTGGACCATTCGATTTAAGTCCTGTTAACGAAAAGCTTGTCTAAGTTGGGAGACATACATTTAAACAGGATGCAGGCCTTGCCTTCCAGGAGCTTACAGTAAGAAGGATATTACCTGGTATTTGATAGTTAGCCATCTGTTTCTTTAAATAAAGGTTGGTTTTCACAACAGCAAAGGAAATGAGCAGCTTTATACTATGTGATGATCAGGAAAAAGGAAGCTATTTCTAAGATTATTAATTTCTCCTACCCAAAGAATTCGGTGGATATTAACAGCACAACTGCACCTAAAACAAAGATACATATTGTCTGTTGTTTTATTCATGAGAGAGGTCTGAAAATTTATCAGAGAATATCTTGTATCCCTTCTTGCCAGCCACTTTTTTTCTATTATTATCTTCTAACGGGGTGCTTTCCTGTCTCTGTGATTTAAGCAAAAAGTTATTTCTCAAATCTCATCTTTAGGGCTTAGTCTTTCATTTACTTGGTGAACCCAGTTTCATGGCCTAGCATGTCACCCCATTATCCATTCTATAGCTTAGCATATCATTTCACACTCAGGCTTATCAACCTTACATCTTTAGTGTAAAGCAAATTCATCTTTTTCTCCAGCATAAAGTTTGTTAGAGTGAACTAGCGCTGTATGTTCCGTTTAAGGGAGACTCTTCCCGAGAATATCGTCTAGTGTTTTTCTACTTACATGCTTTTTTCCCTTCTCTTTTCCCTTTCTTCATCTTTTTTCACCTAAGTCTGGCCTGTCCTTTATGTATAACACAGATGCTACCTTTTGTGACTGGCCATTAGGTACCCCTGGCTCTCCCAACACAAAGCACACTTGTCTGTGATGAATGCCTATTGCATTACTCATCTGTGCTGTTGGCTCTGTTTGGTTCTCACTCTCGTCTGGGGCATGAAGTAGGATTGTTTCTCCCTGTAACTGAGGGAAACAAGCATGGTCATGGCACTTGCTTTAGCCCGTAAAGTGCGAGTGGAAGTGGTATGGCTCACATTCACGTGGAAGCTTTCAGAGCTCAATGTGCTCTGCTGTATGTTTTCTTTTTTGCCTCTCATGGCAGTCAGTGATATTGCATGCAGCAGACAAAGATCACAGAGCAGAATGGTGATTGAGTCTCCTGTCAGTCTATGATAGAAATGTTATAAGAGCAAGAAATAAACCCAGGCTGTTTAAATCATTGCAGTTGTGGGGTTATTTGTTATTGCAGCAAAACCTAGTTTACCTTGACTGATAGGCCTGCATAGATTGCTCGTGGCTCTTTTTTAGCCAGCTCACTTCAAGGAGTGTATTGACGTCTATAGTTCAGTTAAGCTATCAGATGACTGCACCTCCAGCCAAATATCTGACTGCAACCACAAAAAAAAGACTTTGAGGGAGAGCTAAGAAGGAAAGGAGAGTTTCTTTGGTCACTTGTTTTCTCAGTGACCATGGAAATTCTTAAAACTAGTCATTTATACACAAGGAATGTGTGCAAGATAGGAGCAAGACAGACCTTTCTTGACCTCCCTGTTAAAGGCTAATGTTCCCAGAGTTCTGACCTTGACCCTCTTCTTTGTACATTCTCCTTGGAAAAAATCATTCTCCACCCAGATTTCAATCACAAGCTATATTATCTGTGCATCCTACATTCTCTTCCTAATTTTCTGTCTTACAAGACTGAGTAAAATAAAATGGTTATTTTAAGCCACTCAGTTATGGAGTGATTTGTTATGCAGCAGTAGCAACCAGAGTAGTGAATACCCTTCATTGCTCCTCTTGCTCCTTCCTCCCCCAGCTCAGGTCCTGCCTAGGTGCTGGCAGCCTCCCTTGGCCAATTCCCATGGTCCCTCCTCTGGGGACCCCATCCTGGTCTTAAGTGTAGAGTCTACACACCTGCTGAGATCTTGATAGAGTGGGCAGTTGTTCTCAAATTGATGAATTTGTGGATGGCCTTAGACTCCTGCGTGGCCTCTGAAATGTGGATGAGTCTAACTGCTCCTTTGTGTTCTCAAAGCTGTTTACAGTAGTGATGTGCAATTTTGCTTTCCCTTTCAGGACCTCACTATGCAAAGAGGAGTGATGTTGGCTTAGTAGTTAGTAGTTTCCATGAATATATTCTGATTGACTTTCTTTTGATTCTAATGGTAGAAAGGTCTAAAAATTCATCTACTTGCTTCAGATTTGGGAACACAGCAGCATGCTATTGCCATTTTTAGATTAGTCTGACTTGACAAGAGTGTCTCTGCTAATAAATAGTGGTGAGTGACATTGTCAGGGTGGGCTGGGGCTAGTAAATGAAGGACCTTGAGTACCGGGCGAAAACACTTCCTCAACTGTGGGTGGTGGGAGACAGTGACACTTTTTGGATAGAGGAAGGCATGATTTTAAGAAATCAGAAGTGGAGACCCTGTACAGGTTGAGGTAATTCCAAGAGTAATGAGATTGGGGTGAAGACATGATCACAGAAGTCCAGGTGTCACTAGAGAAGGGGGAAGGGTATCTGCATGAAGACCTGGCAACAGGATGGAGAAAAGAGGACAGAAAAGACCTGGTGGCCAGAAAAGACCTGGTGGCCACTTGAATTAATACATGAGGGAAGCAGTGTTAGAAAGAAACCCAGTGTCAAAACTCCAGAATGTGTCACTATACCACAATTCAGTATCTGTGCAGCGCACACTAACAGCCTGTGTAGATACTTTTATTAATCTTCCCAGTAACCTTGAAGGCTGCTGGTTCCAGTATCCTCATTTTCCAAAAGCACTAACTGAGGCACAGAAGTTAAAGCTCAAGGTTATACAGCTAATAAATGATGGAGCCAGGATTTGAACTCAGGCAATTTACCTCCAAAGTTGATATTCTTCACCAGCTGATATTTTTTCTCCCTGTATTTATTTTCAGAACTCCCACCTTTTTTCTAATTACAGTTGTTGGGCTTGATAAAACATTATTTGATGCTGCATCTCGTTTTTCAATTGCTAATAAATGAGTACCCTTTCCTAACTGAGGAAATAAATCAATTATATTCTGGGGCTGTGGTAGCATTTCTGAATTAGGGTATGTGGGGGTCAGCCAAGAACATATTAAGTGGTATAGCAATATCATTACTAGCTCTTTCTCCATGCACATTCTCTGTTGCTAGATATTTGCAACGATAATTGCTCTCTAAATCCCTATATGAAATTTGCTTGAAAGAGAGGGAGACCCTCAAAATAATGTGTCTGCTGTGGAGTCCTTCACA
Source organism: Heterohyrax brucei (assembly GCA_028571685.1). Classification (NCBI taxonomy): domain Eukaryota; kingdom Metazoa; phylum Chordata; class Mammalia; order Hyracoidea; family Procaviidae; genus Heterohyrax; species Heterohyrax brucei. The sequence goes on along the minus strand of CM053144.1, from coordinate 120,223,111 downwards.
TGTACTGCAAACTTATGTTTCAGGGTGACCTACCCCGATAATGGAAATATTATTCATGGAAAAGATGATCAGAAGGCCAACTGCAGAGGGAAACAACCTGAAAACTACATTGTTAAATATAATGGGATACAGTTCTTTTCTTACCTAGAAGTTGACAGAGGCAACCAAATAAACAAAAGCACATTAATGATAAAAAATGTGTGTATTGTTTGGGGGTGGAAATGGGTAAGAAGTGAATTTTGAAAACGATTATAACTGCTTTACGTATGCGTGGTGCCTTTGCCATGAGGACCTTCGGTCTCTTCGAAAATGATTTCTCAAGTGTGGGTTAATCTTCCCAGCATCCGCAGAATTCATGTGATAAACAGTGTTTATCGATAAATGCTGTCCCTGTGCAAAAAAGAAACTCAGCTTAAGCAACTGAAAGATGATAAAAGTTGCTGTGACAGTCTTGTGGGCCCCCGGACTGTGGGTGCAGCCCTAACATCTGGACGGAGCCTGCCACATCTGGATTGAGCCTACCGGTCAGACAGAGAGGGGAAGAGTGCCTCGTTTTACATCAGCACTTCCTCCTCTGTCCCTTCTCCCTCCCTTCCTCCTTCCCTGCCTTCCTTGCCTCTCTTCCTCTCTCCTTTTCCCTTCTTCCTTCACTACCCCCTTCCCCATTCCATCCTTCTCTTTCTCCCTCCCTCCCTCTGCTTTCCTTCCTTCCTTTGACATTTTCTGAGATTACTCAAAATTCTGACTAAGTGTTTGAAAGAAATCTGGTTCTTTTTCTCTTTTTTCTTCGTTATGCTTAATATGAAAACACAATCTCATCGCAGTTGTTTCTGATTTGCGTTTCTGTTCCATGGGCGGGTTTCTCCCTCTGTGTTCAGCAACATCTCATTTCGAATGAGTATTTATAGCTTCCCAGGGTTTCTGTGGCCCTAAGTATCGCCGCTGAATTTATCAGAGTTCTTGCCTATCCTGATTGCCTGGGCGCACCTGCTGTGGGATTTATAGTCTTGAAAATAAGTACAAAACACCTAGTGACTTCTAAACTTTTTTTTTCTTAAATCAGTCTTTTCAGATAGGTTGTTTCCCACCCTCTCCCTCCTTAGGAGGTCCAGAGTGGCTGTTTCTACATGATGTTGAATCGTGTAGATGAAAAGTGAAAATTCTGTCAATCTCCTGTTCTCAGCTGTAGTTTAATGTAGGAGGCATTTGTGTGGTTGTTGCAAGGACAACAAAGTTGGGAGGAGGGGAACAAGTTCGAGCTTGGCCTCCCAGCCTCTCACCTCTGTCTCTCATCCTGAATTACTGGGTCCTTTCCTCCTGTGATCATCACTTTGAGACCAACGGAAGGAGACGATGCCTGCTTCTGAGACCAAACTCTGGGCACTAAGGTTCTCTGTCCCCATATCTGCTTTTCCTCACCCTGGCCCATGTCCTTGGCCGCACACATAATCCTTTGCAGAGGCTGAATATTTGTTCCATGGATTTTCTTCTTTATTGTTATAATGCTTGGTTCACCTGCAAGTATCAAACAGTGTAACACCGTCTTTAGAGTTCACCCTTCAGGTGCACAGCGTCACTAATGTGGTTTATGTCTGACGTGTGTCTGACATGTCTGCATTATAACAGATTTTGCCTGTGAGCCTGTCTGGTGACATGGGAGTGAATCCTCAAGTGTCCGTTTTGTAATCACCACGGAATGGGGTTTCTGTCTGTCAAATGCAGGGAAAACATGAGAATGAGAAACTTCTGTTGAGAGATGCTGGACGAACTGTCCAATCTAGGATGATCTACTCCATCTCTATTGTGAAGAAGTGGGGGATTAATGCCTAAAACTCCAGGTCAGGCTGGTAAGTGGAGCAAATGTGGCAAACTGGGGGTTTCAGATATACCCTGTACTTCCACACCATCTCCTAGGGCCAGCAACTAGGCATGGTGGTGGTGTGGCTGGAATGGTTTGAGAGGAGCTCCCTTGAATGCATTTTCTGTGTTCCCTGAATCACAGCCTGCATGGTCTTACTCCTAGGACTGATGCTGAGATTCTACCATTTTTCCCCTTTGGGTTGCTCTGAGCTGGTAAGGGGGCCTAGCAGTCTCACCTGCCATTTTGGGGTTGGCTGACCTGCACAGCCCGTGAGCGGGAGAGCTAATCTCTGATCCACTGACCTTGGTTTCACCAGCGTCCGTGGCTGTGCGAGACTTGTATTCCAATCCAGGACTTGGGAGGGTTCTACAATTGTGTGAACTGTTTCATTTATATAAATCTCTTTCTATGTATATATTTACATACTTTACTGATTTTTCTTCTGTAGAGAACCCAGTCTAACACCTATAGCAGCACGATAATTGACATTTCTAGGTGCCCTACTTCTGATGGGGACCTTTACTGCATCCCTGTTGAAATGACTTAACCTCCTACCCAGTTCCTGCCCGTGTAACCCTCCTGGCAAATCTTCACTAGGCAAGTGTTATGGTCCTTCTTGTTCCTGTTGGCCTCAGTGGGTTTACCAGCATCTTTCTCCAGGCAAGTTCTTGCCATCTTCAGTAAAGACCCACCTACTTGGCTTCAAGTTGCTGTGTTGCACGCTGGAGATCCAGCCGAGGCCCTGGCACTTATGAAGGAAGAGGGCCTTGTCAGTGTCTGAGGGCCTGACGGTGAAAATGCCCGAAATTTACAGCTGCCAATTTACCACAAGTTGGGATCTCTTTGTGTCTAGTCTCTGGGGAAACTTTGCTTATCTCACTATTTGTTTTTCCCTGGTTCAGTGTAGGCTCTATCATTTCCACAGAGGATACATGTGTGCTCTGCTTTCCTTTTTGTATTTTGTCTGTTTGAGTTTTTCTGTAGTTCTTGGTATAACATATAGCTGATCCTTGCTACTGACCCAAGCTTCCTCCTCTCATCCCCAAGATCTTACCTTCCACTTTGCCCTCCCTGGACAGTCCCGGTACATTGACCTCCCTGTTCTGCATATAAACCCTCTTTTCCTATTTCTGGACTCCACATAGTTGCCAGTAGTGTTCTCTTTGCTCATATCCAGCTACCTCCATAGCATCTATGTCTTGTTAATCATCACCTGGAAAGGACTGTGCCTTTGCACAGGAGCTGTCATTGTGTGTGGAGAGTGGCTGTTTCTTCACAGGTCCTATTAAGTACCTCTGAAGACCATTGTATCAGTGGAAAACATCTGGCAAGTAGACTGTTGGGAGACTTTATTGTTATTTTGACAGCAAATTTGCTTAGCACCAAATTTGATACAGTAAATACAATTTTGATACAGTAAATAAAAATTTTGATACAGTAAATAAAAGCTGACTCTAAGCTGTCTGCCTGGTTTGCTTTTGCCCTGTGGGCCAGATAACAACAGTCAAGTAACACTAAGAAAAGGGAAATACTATGTCTGGGACTTGTGAAAAATAATTTGTGATGATTTTACTTCTTATTCTTTCTGCAATGGCCTTTGTGTATGGTAGCAAGGTGGCAAGTTCACAAACTGAATTGCATAGTTGCCTGAGAGGGAGTTTTTAGCCAGTAAACAAATAACTGTATTGGAACACCCTCCCTACTTACCTGATCTGGTTCCCAGTGACTTTTTTCTTTACCCGAGATAATGGAAATATTGAAAGGAAGACATCTTGATGACTATCAGGACATCAAGGTAATGCAACAGCTATGATGGTCATTCCAGAAAAAGAGTTCCAAAATTGCTTTGTAGGATGGACTAGGCACTGCCCTCGGTGCATAACTTCCCAAAGGGAGTACTTCAAAGGTAACCATAGTGGTACTGAACAGTGAGCTGTGTAGCACTTTTTCTAGGCTGCGTTCCTGAACTTAACTGATAGTATCATAGAACATAACATCAGGATTGGAGGAAGACTTATTAATAACCTTTGTTATGCAGTTGATACAACTTTGCTTGCTGAAAGTGAAGAGGACTTGAAGCACTTACTGGTAAAGATCAAAGGCTATATCCTTCAGTATGAATTATACCTCAACATAAAGAAAACAGAAACCTTCACAACTGGACCGAGAAGAAACATCATGATAAACAGAGAAAAGACTGTCAAGGATCGCCTTTTACTTGAATCCACCCGTAGAAGCAGCAGTCAAGAAATTAGATGATGCATTGCATTGGACAAATTGGCTGTGAAAGATCTCTTTCAAGTGTTAAAAAGCAAAGATGTCACTTCGAAGAGTAAGGTACATCTGATCTGAACCATGATGTTTTCAGCTGCCTTATCAGCATGTGAAAACTGGACAGTGAATAAAGGAGACTGAAGAAGAATCGATGCTCTTGAATTGTATGAATACACAATGAATTGCCAAAGAAATGAACTAATCTGTCTTGCAAGGAGGACAACCAGAACGCTTCTTAGAAGCAAGGATGTCTTATATACTTTGGATGTGTTATCAGGAGGGAACAGTCCCTGGAGAAAGACATCATGTTTTATGAAGTAGACGATCAATGAAAAAGAGGAAAACCCTCAATGAGATAGATTACACAATGGTGGCGGGACTGGCTTCAAGCATAATGACTTAGTCATCTAGTACTGTTCTAATAGAATACCACAAGTAGATGGTTTTAGCAAAGAAAAGTTTATTTTTATGCAATCTAATAGGCTAGAAGTCTGAATTTAGGGTGCCAGCTCCAGGGGAAGACGTTGTCTCTATCCACTCTGAAGGAAGGGTCTTGTGTTGCATCAGTCTTTGTTGGCACAGGAACCTCAGATCTGAAGGACTCACTCTGCTCTCAGTGCTGCTTTCATGATGGTGTGAGGCCCCCAGCTCTGCTTGCTTCCCTTCCCTTTTATCTCTTGTAGGGTAAAAAGATAAAAGGTGGTACAAGCTGCATTCCAGGAAAACTGCCTTTACCCTGGAGCAGAGAGCTGACCTTAGGATGGGTGCTACAGCCCCACCCCAGTCTTCTTTAACATAATCCAATCTATTAACCACAGGCAGAGATTAGGATTTACTGCCCAAGAAAGTCATAAAACGGAGGACAATCCCCAAACTCTGGGAATCCTGATCCAGCCAAATTGTTACACACATTTTTGGGGGCACACAGTTCAATCCATGACACATAACTGATTCTGAGGATGGCACAGGACCAGGCAGTGTTTCACTTTGTTGTGCGTGGGGTTGCTATGAGTCAGAACTAACTCAGCATCACCTAACAACAACCACAACCACCACAACACGGTCTGAAGTCTAGATATCTGAAGTCAAGCTGTCAGTCGAGCTCTGGGAGACAATGTGCTCCCTGTCTGTCTTCTAATTTCTGATGACAGCTGGTTATTCTTGGCATTTCATAGCTTGTAGCCGTGCCATTTCAGCTCTCCCTCTGTCTTTCCATGTACTTCCTCTGTGTCTCTCCTTCTCTTCTGTAAAGACAACACTCATGTGGAATAGGGACTTACTCTATTCCAGTATGAGCTCATGTCAATTTAAACGATGATGTCTTCAAAGATCCTGTGACGGTTGATTTTACTTGTTGCCTTGGCAAAGCTATGATGCCCAGCTGTTTGGTCAAGCACTAGTGTGGTTGCAGTTAACTGCTAGTTACATATGAGTAAGTCAACCAACCTTATGTAAAGTAGATTGTTTTCCAGGATGTGAGTCTCTACCAATCAATTGAGGAAGCAACTGAAGAGCAAAACAGGAATTTCCCTAGGGTATACTCGGCCTCCAGGCTGTATTTCTACATTTTTCCAGAATATTTTCACTTTTTACTCTTTCTCTTACCTGACCTATAGATTTTGGGGCTCAACACTGCAGGGGTCTCTAGCCCGTTGCCAAATCTCTCTCTAGCCCATTGCCTGATCTTTATAGACTTTGGACTTGCCCAGTCCCCACAATCATGTGAACCAATTTCTTAAGACAAATCTTGATATATTTATATACCAACAGAAGGAAAGAAAGAGAGAGACACGGAGAGAGAGATTCTGTTGGTTCTGCTTCTCTGTAGAACCCTGACTAGGACAGTCAGGAATGTCAATTATAAGAAAAATATCAAAGCTATCTGCTAGGATCTAGGACTGACTCCAGGCAAGACCAACAGGACTTTGATCTTTTTAATGTCTCTCTGTGGAGCTCTTTCCTAAACCAAAAAACCCATTGCCGTCAATTTGACTCAGACTCATAGTTACCCTATAGGACGTAGTACAACCGCCTCCTATGGTTTCCAAGGAGCACCAGGTGGGTTTAACTGCTGGCCTTGATTAGCAAGCCGTAACTGGTAACCACTGGGCCACCAGTTATCTTGAAATCGCAGGTAACTGAACTGATCAGTTACAGCAGTTAGGAGTTACTAAAACTGCTTATTTGGGTGATTTGATTTGTTATTTCAGTGAATTGACCAAATAAACAATTACTTTGCCTTCTGATATCTTAGTAAACATTAACCATGTCCATGTACCAATTAGTATACTGTCCAACATTTAAACTTCTAACTTAGCAGTCTTTCAGTGAAGGTAGCAAAAGTCCTTGACGCATGAAGAGCACTTTGGTACTCCTGGGATGTTTCAACAGAAAGATTAGGCTGTTTGGAATTAACCTTCCACTATTCACCTCTACTTTGTTTTATGAAGTCAGGCAGGTGGGGATGTTGGAGTATGTTTTGATCTATGTTGAAAAGAGGTAACATGACACTTTGAACTCTCTGCTCTCTCTGGCAGTTCATTCTTTCTACTGCTTCTCCTTTTCACTAAAGCTTTCCGCCAAACATGTCATACCTCACTTTTGTAATGCCTGATTCCTGCTCTGTCCTTGAAAGCATTCTTTGATCCTTCTTTTGTCAGCATTTCATTCTGGTAGTTTCTCAATGAATTACTGTATAACTGCTCTTATCAGAGCCTGAAATTACATCCCTGGAGATCCTTATAGTTTTCTAGTTTTGATGAATATTCAAGTACTTGTCCAAGAAGTCTCTTTCCTACTGCTGAGTAGTTTACATTTTTGTCATATATAACTCAATTCTAATAGCATGCATACATCTGCACACACGTACACACACATGCACTCTCACATACACAGTTCACTCACTAATGAAGAGCATTATTCATCTCTTAGCTGTTTGCATGGGTAGCTGGTTGCCAAATCTTACTTTATGTATTCATATTCCAGTATATGGTGGGCGAACTATTTCAAATGGCGATGGATGATACTACCATATGCATTCAATAGATATTTATTGGGCAGCCCTTGTATTAGTTACTAGGGGCATAGTGTTGATCAGACATGGTAAATGCTCACACTAAGCCTATGACATTATAGGAGAAATGGATTTTAATCTAGTAATCATACTAAAAATGTAAAACTATACCAATGAGAAGGGTTAGAAAACAGAAGGGTAGTACCCCATACCCCAGAAATCTGTATGAGAGCATTTGATCTAGCTAGCAATGGAAGACAGGGATTCTCTACAGAAATAATGGTTGAGCTAATGTCTGACGGAAAGGTGGCTATTAAGTAGATGGAGAGGGCAGCATGTTTTGTAGTGGGCAGAACAGCAAGCACAAAGACAGTGACTGGGAGGGAGGGTGGCACATCTGAAGAACTAAAGACAGGATAAAATAAAAGGCAAAAGTTTGAATGCATCAGAGAACAATCAAAGAAGCCAGAATTTGCAGGACCAAGATCCAAAAGAGAGAAGAAGTGTGATGGTTGAGGTTATATGTCAGTTTGGTCAGGCCAATGTTCTCATTGGTTCAGCAGGTATTACGTAATCATCGTCCATTTTGTGATCTGATATGAACAGTCGGTTGAAAGGTGAGTTTCCTTGGGGGTATGGCCTCTTTCTTGATCGCTGGCATTCAATCCTTTATTCACTTGTCATGCTCTAACCTCTGGTTTTGAGACATGAGCCAGCAGCCTATCACCTGACCTGCAGATTTTGAATTTGCCAGCATCTGCTACCATGAGAAACAGGATAAGCCTCCAGCCTGACCCTTGACCCATGGGTTTAGGACTTGCCAACCTCCACAACTGTGTGAATCGTTTCATTGAAATAAATCTCTATCTCTATGTAAATATATACTTCACTGCTTTTGCTTCTCTGGAGAACTTAGCCTAAGACTTTTTGTACCACGAGGGGCTCTAGGGGAAGAAAATCTTAAGGATGAGTTTCTTGAATTGATTCTTAAGTCTTAAAGGCATTGATGACTGTGTCTCTGGGAGCAAAGAGGGCATTGCTAATCTAAGGCATGAGGTGGTGATAGAAACATGCAAAATGCCACCATCACTGGATCAAATCTTTGTGAGTGACAGGACTCTGAGTGACTGCATGTTTGACACTTCTCCACCAATTTGTCAGAATGACAAGTTTAAAGAAAGTGGCTGGTTGGTCTTACTTTTGTTAGATAAATTGATGAAAAGAAGAGATAAACTCAAGGCTTCTGAGTCACAGTGCAATCACTGCATAAAGACCCGAATATTGGACCTGAACTGTGCCGCTTGTACCCCGAAAGAAAACCTTTTTCTTGTAGTAACAAAGCTGATATTGCCAAAACCCAAATCTAGATTCTTATTTTAAGAGTGACTGAGCTACAATGCCAAATGAATTCCCAACTTTGAATGGTATCTGAAATTAAAATGAAGATATTGTGAAGAAATTCAATCCTGAAATTTGGGATGGGGACATATGGAAAGGTAATCAGAGGCTAGGGACATTGAGCCTCTAAATTCCATTGAATCACACCTGGCAACAGAACCATCACTGTTGCTCCCCTTGTTATTCGAGCTTTGTCTGCTAAGCCACCCTCTCCAGTAAAGCCTTACTCCTTCTTCCTTCCCTTGATTAGATTAACACAGCCACATCTAAAGAGTCTTTGTGATATTGCCTGGGACATTGCCTGGGGCATCATCTGAGGCAGATGCCTTGCAAGACATTGCTGGATGTCTCCAGGACTCACTCCACTGCCCATTTTTGCTTTTGGACCTATAACTAGACTTCAGTTTCAGAAAACCCGAAGAAGTAGAGTACAAAATATTACTCATGAGAAGGCATGCTATTTTCTAAAAGAACTGCTTGATTTTTCTAACATATAAAATAGAAACCTCAGGGATATGCGTGGGAATGGAAATTGAGGGTGTGGGATAATGGTGCAGGGAAGGTAGAGTTAAATTAGTCTGAGTTTATTAACACAGGCTCACTAAGCACAGATCATTCATAAGGTTTTCCCTCACTAATTCTTTTCAGAAGAAGACCGCTGGGTCTTTCTTCCTACTCTTAGTCTGGAAGCACAGCTGAAACCTGTCTACCGTGGGAGACCCTGCTGGTACCTAAATACCAGTGGCTTAACTTCCATCACCATGACAACAAGCTAGCTGCCATTGATAGACAAGTGGGTGTTCCACACACAAATGTCTGTATCCTAGACATTAGCGAGCTGAAATGGACCGGTATTGGCCATTTTGACTCCAACAATCTTAAGGTCTACTATGCTAGGAATGAAAACTTGAAGAGGAATGGTGTTGCATTCATCATCAAAAAGAGCATTTCAAGGTCTGTCTTGAAGTACAGTGCTAACAGTGATAGAATAATATCCATATGCCTACAAGAAAGGCCAGTTAACATGCCTATTATTCAAATTTACTCACCAACCATTAAGGCCAAAGACGAAGAGATTGAAGATTTTTACCAACTTCAGCAGTCTGAAATTGATCAAACATGCAATCAGGATGCCCTGATAATTACTGCTGACTGGAATGCGAAAGCTGGAAACAAAGAAGGATTCATAGTTGGAAGATATGGCCTTGGTGATAGAAATAATGTCAGAGATCACATGATAGATTTTTTCAAGACTAATGACTTTTTCGATGCAAATACCCTTTTTAAACAACACAAACAATGACGGTACACATGGATCTCACCAAATGGAATATACGGGAACTAAATTGACTACATCTGTGGAAGAAGACAATGGAAAAGCTCAGTATCAGCAGTGAGAACAGGACCAGGTGCTGATTGTGGCACAAGTCATCAATTGCTCATATGCAAATTCAAATCAAAATTGAAGAAAATTAGAACAAGTTTACAGAGCCAAAGTATAACCTTGAGTATATCCTTCTTGAGTTTAAAGACCATCTCAAGAACAGATTTGATGTGTGGACCACAAATGACCGAAGAGCAGATGAATTGTGGAATGACATGAAAGACATCATCCACGAAGAGAGCAAGAGGTCATTAAAAAGGCAGGAAAGAAAGAAAATACCAAATCGGATGTCAGGAGAGACTCTGAATCTTGCTCTCAAATGCCGAGCAGCTAAAGCAAAAGGAAGGAATGGCTAAGTAAAAGGCCTAAATGAAAGATTTCAAAGATAGCTCGAGAAGACAAAAGAAAGTATTATAACGACATGTGCAAAGAGCTAGAAATGGAAAACCAGAAGGGAAGAACACATTCCGCACTTTTCAAGTTGAAAGAACTGAAGAAAAAAAATCAAGTGTTGAGTTGCAGTAGTGAAGGATTCTACAGGGAAAATATTAAACGACTCAGGGAGCATCAAAAGAAGATGGAAGGAATACACAGAGTCATTATACCAGAAAGAACTGGTCAACATTCAGCGATTTGAAGTAGTAGCATGTGATCAGGAACCAGTGATACTGAAGGAAGAAGTCGAAGATGCATTGAAGGCATTGGCAAAAAACAAGACACCAGAAATTTATGGAATATTACCTGAGATATTTCAACAAACAGATGTAGTTCTGGAAGTGCTCACTTGTCTATGCCAAGAAATTTGGAGGACAGCTACCTGGCCAACTGACTGGAAGAGATCCTTATTTATGCCCATTGGGCAGAAATTACCAAACAATGTTGTTTCAGAATGCAGAAATCACCAAACAGTATCATTAATATCACACATGAGTAAAATTTTGCTCAAGATAGTTCAAAAGTGATTGCAACAGTGTATTGACAAGGAACTGCCAGAAATTCAATCTGGATTCAGAAGAGGATGTGGAACCAGGGATATCATTGCGATGTCAGATGGATCTTGGCTGAAATCAGAGAACACCAGAAAGATGTCTACCCGTGTTTCATTGGTGATGTAAAGGCATTCAACTGTGTGGATCGTAACAAATATGGCTAACATTGCATAAAATGGGAATTCCAGAACACTTAATTGTGTTCTTAAAGAGTCTGTATATGTATCAAGAGGCAGTTGTGTGAACAGAGCAAGGAGACATTCCATGGTTTAAAGTCAGGAAAGATGTGCATCAGGTTTGTATCCCTTCACTATACATTTTAAATATGTATGCCTAGCAAATAATCCAAGAAGCTGGGTTCTCCAAAGAAGAACAAGTTATCAGCACTGGAGGATGACTCATTAACAACCTGTGTTATGCAGCCAACACCACCTTGCTTGCTGGAAGTGAAGATTTAAAACACTTACTGATGAAGATCAAGGACTACAAACTTCAGTATGGACTTTACCTCAACATCAAGAAAACAAAAATCCTCAGAAGTGGCCCAGTAAACAACATTGTGATAAATAAAGGATTGAAGTTGTCAAAGATTTCATTTTACTAAATACTTCAGCAAAAATACAAAGGTTGTCAGACTACATTCAAGACAACATCATTATTATTTGCTGCTTTAAAGAGACATGTTTAATTCTATGGTCCTGAAAACCGAAAAAAAAAAAACCAAAAAACAACCCAAACCCACTGCCATGGAGTCAATTCCAACTCATAGAAAATCTATATAAGACAGAGTAGAAGTGCTCCATAGAGCTTCCAAGGAGTGCCTGATGAACTGAAGCTCCTGACCTCTCGGTTAGCACAGGTAGCACTTGACCACTACAGCACCAGGGTTGCTATGGTCTTAGAATGGTATAAAGGAAAAGACTGGAAGAGGATATACCATGGGATGACAAATCAAAAGGAAGCTGCTGCAGCTTTATTAGTATCAGACTAAGATGGAATTTGACCTAATCTTGTGCAAAATGCAGCCCTCAGAGAAAAACTAAGTTTCTTAGTATCTAACTGCCAAAATAAGTAATGTTTCTAAAATGTATTGAAAAGATTTTCATGGATTTTCTAAATTAAAGGTTGTGATTTAAGGCATATTCACTGCTTACAATGCACTTTTGAATAAATGTAGATAATGGTGTCCAACTTTGAATAGAATGTACTTTAAATCTGTAAGGTTTGTGAAAGTTTAAGTCTTCAGCGTCTACTCAGGTGTGCAAATCAAGGTAAAATTATTGAGCATACTATTAGTAGTTTTGCAAAGCTCACTTAAAACAAGCTGCTACTGTCTAGCTGAATCCAACCTATAGCGATCCTAGGGGCCAGAGTGGACCTGCCCCATGGGGTTTCCAAGGAGCCACTGATGGATTTGGACTGCTGACCTCTTGGTTGGCTGCCATACCACTTAACCACTGCACCACCAGGGCCCCTTTTTAATGATAATTCTATATGTAGTAAAGCTTCATTAATCTGAAATGCTGGAAACAGAAAAAAATACAAGCTTGGAATGGATTCGACGTACACTGTCTAGGACTTAATAAAGAACAATAACTTGTTTAATTGAAGAGGAAATAGCAATTGCTTCAAATTACAATGTGTTTTAATAAACCATGGTAAGACTAATAGGGAGTAACTTACCTTATATAGGGATTAGGCAGTCAGTATTACTATTTCAGAATTAGTTTCAAGAGTGGAAGCAGGCTAATGAATGTAACAAAGAGATTAGACAGTGTTAACTTGTGATGAACTTTACCTTAAAACATCCTTGCCACACACAAGGATGGTGGCTCATATTACACATTTGTCAGTCTTGAGTGAAGTCTATCAACAGTCAGAAAATTGCCATCATCTGAATAAAATGGGCAACAGGCACAGCCGCTTAGGCCAGGTCTTCATTTGCAAAGAGCAACACAAATCAGAAGTAGAATTTTGTTACTAGTTCTTTAGAATTTATTACATGAGACCACATATATAAAGTGGCTATGAGTGTGGACTCGGCTACTTGCTATGTGCCCTTGGGAAAGTTACTTCACCTCTCTATGCCTTGGTCTTCTTACCTGTAAACTGGATGTGATAATACTGAGACTAACAGCAGTTGCCATCCTGTCAGTTCCAACACTTGGTGACCCCAACTGTGTCATAGCAGAGCTGTGCTTCAGTAGAGCTGTGCTTCACAGGGTTTTCAATGGCTAATTCCTAGAAATAGGTCACCAGGCCTTTCTTCCAAGGTGCCTCTGGGTGGACTTGAACCTCTCACCTTGTTCACAGCTGAACATGTTGACCATTTAAACCACCCAGGGACTGGGAGGGTGGTTACATATGTTGCCATTGAATCAATTCTGACTCATAGTGACCCCGTAAGAAGGAGTAGAACTGCTCCGTAGGGTTTCCAAGGAGTGGCTGGTGGATTAAAACTGATGACTTTTTGGAACAGCTGTGTCTCTAAACGACTGCACCTCCAGGGGCCTCAGATGTAAAGCACAGTGCCTTGCATTTAGTTAGTATTCGGTAAGTATTAGTGCATTGTTATTGTAAATACCTGGCATATGGTAGACTATCAATTAAACATTTATTAAAGGCTCATTCCAAAGCCTCCCACTATTCCTTAATAGGTGGCCATTTGAATAGCCTTTTTTTTTCTATAGAGATTCCATTGCCGTGAAGTTTATAACTGTAATACGGCCTTACTCCCCAGTTAATATGACAATAGTCCATTTTATTGAGTTATTCTTTTCATGTTCCCTTGGAGAATCCTTCCATTCAATTTCATCTCCAGCCCTTGGGTGATGCACTAGTGCAAAGAATAAAAAGGTTACCCCATTCTTTGGGTAATTAAGATTTTATTGAGACTTAAATTAAGTAATGCGTCTTTTGTAGCATGCCTATGTGGAGAAGAGGAGTTTCCCAGACGGAAAATCAAAGCACCTCATAGAGACAACATGGAGCCCTTTTCATTCCATAAAGGTGGGGTCACACACAGGCTGGGTTGTTAGACAAGTCCCCTCCTGTTTCTGGCTTGTCCTGCCCATTTCCATGACCCCACTACTGTGTCCAGCAGTTTCCTGAGCAGTCCTCAGGCATGGGCCTTGGGATCAAGGTTTTTTAAAAAACATCCTTCATCAGACTTTTCCGTTCTCTTTCTTTTAGGGTTGAGCTCAGTGCTTGGGCACCTAATGTGGAGAATCAACCCAAATTGATATGCTAGTGATTTATTTGTTTATTTTTTCTAGATGATACTGGCAATATTGGAGGCTTGTAGTAATCGTGTAGGGCATAGAAGGACACAGTGGTCAAACACTGAGCTCTAGAGTCAGTTCAGGTGTTCGCTAGGGTTGCACATTTGAGAAGGTGACTTAGTTACTTTTAGTTTCAGGTTTCTCGGCTACAAAACAGAGGTAATGATATTGCCTAAAAATGAGGTAACTCACTTAGCTATGATTATCATTACGAGTGAAGACTGTGTGAATGTCAGAAACTATCACGAGGAGGCATTTTGGGGCCATGTATCATTCTAGACCCTACAAGTCATGCCTCCTATTATGATACCTGGTGACTCACCGTAATACTGGTCTTGAAAATACTATATGATTAACAGCTGGTTACCCATTTTCATTACACTGGAAATGAAAGAGTCTGACTTATTCTTTCACCAACATTTGTGTAGCACTTACTATGGAAACCTATGTCTGCTAACTAGAAGGTCAGCAGTTCGAATCCACCATGCATTCTTTGGAAACTATGGAGCAATTCTACTCTGTCCCATAGGGTTGCTATGAGTCTGAATCAACTTGATGGCAGCAAGTTTTGTTTTTTGTTATATACCAAGAATTTTGTAAGATAATAACAAAACAGGTTGCTGTTGATTCAGTTCTAACACGTGAATGACCCCATGTATGTGAGAGTAGAACTGTGTTCCACAGGGTTTTCAGTAACTTAAGTTTTTGGAAATAGATTGCCAGGCCTTCCTTCCAAGGCACCTGTTGGTGGACTTGAGCCTCCATTCTTCCAGTTAACAGTCAAGTAGGTTAACTATTTGTACCACCCAAGGACCAACTAGAGATTTAAAAAGGAATAATACAAGAAATTGATAACATACAAATTTGTGTGGTGAGTACTTTGAGATTCTTGGGGTACTTTGAGATTTCTTTCATTCTTGCTTACCTGCCTTTTACCACTGAGAGAACCTCCTGGAACAACTTACTTGTTCTGATGCAGACATGTTCCTGCAGCTCCTTTAGAGCTGTCTTTACCTTAAAAAAGATCCAGATGGAGCCACTTGAACTCATGGATTCCCAAGTTGCTGCCGGGGTATGACCTTCTCTGCCTGGCAGAGACCTTTGTAGAAAGCTGAACTGGCCATGTCTCATCCTGATGGGTAATAGGGCTTGTCACCCTTGAGTGCCCTCCAGATTTACTCCCAGTTCCCTGGGGTTGTCACCTGCAGATAAATCCCACGACCTGCAGCAGGATCCTTTTCTCTCACTGAGGCACCTCCTGGGCCCGCTAACTGTCTCTTTAGCTGGCCTGCTTTGGCCTCAACTAATATGGATGTCAAACCCCTAACACCCTCAATTTTCCAAATGTGTGTCTGCAGCCATCGGATTTCTAGATCCTTTGGTCTGCTGTCGGCAAACTCCTAACCCCATGAGTCTTCCCTTTTGACAGCACCATGTCCTCAATCGCTGATGGATTTATTGTTTGTTAACCTGCAAGAACTGGTTTAGTCCCCATGTGGGCTCTGTTTGCTTTAGCTGACAGCCAACTGGGTCGCCTGTGGTCTCCATACACACAGTGTGATGGGCTGAGCCCTCCTGGCCCCTCTTGGGCAGAGTCAGTTCTGACCGTATGCTGCATCTCTGCTTCAAGACACAGCTTTGGGGTGGGCAGGAAGTAGGAGAGATGGCTATATACCAGCAGTTAGGCTGGTGAATAGCTGCCTCCTTGCCTTGCTTTATCTCAGTAGCTCTATAAAGCCCTGGTGGTGACAGTCTCTGCCTCCGCTCCTGTTAGGTCTTTTGTTTTGAAAGAATCTACCCCCCACCCCCACGACTCCCGTACAGATGATCCGAGAGTGATTTTTGGCTCTCAGTACAGCAGGATCAAAGAAATGTCTATGAAATGTTGCCTCTAATCGCTTTAGACAGTTCAAGCTTCTGTAATGCCCCCAGTGTTTCAATTTAACATTTACTGTTATGCCTTGTGTAAATAGGTGCATTTGAAATGTAAGCCTGTTATAAAGGGGGAGGTGGCAGTGCGGCAAAGGGGTAGGGTGATTTGTACCAAAATTCTAGGTGGCCACATGCCAGCCCCCTGTTTTGCACTCATCCTTCCGGGTGAGCCTAGGGCACCAACTTGCCTTCGTTTTCTTCCGCTCCGAGTCTAGAAGCCCATGCTAGCAGTGACGACAGACTGGATATTATCTAAACCCTCAGTGAATCACGGCTGACAGTGCTGCTATTTCTAAGCCACAGAATCACTCTTTGAACAAAATGCAAGTGCTGTGTCTTTTCAACCTGTTCTTCAACAGCGGAAGCAGCGGGATTCCTGCACTGTATAATAACTGTCAGAAACAATTTCTGCTCTGTAAGTGAGGTGAAGCAAAATGTCAAAATATTTGAATACATTTCATCGAGGATATCTTCTTTTAAATTAGCGAAGGCTAGAGAAGAAGAATCCCATTCTCTTGCATAATAAATATGCATGGAACTAAGGAGCAATGTGCATTCTAATAAAGCAGAGTCCTGGCTTGTTAATGCATTAAAGGTCCACAACAATAAAACACAATAATTATTAGTTAAAGAGATGCCAGTATTGGCCTTTTACCAACATCCCTGAACATATAATTCATAATAAACTTAGTAAGGCTGAAGTCAGCCTGTTAATTAACCTCTTTTCTGCATTGACTGGGATAGAGGAAGCAATCAAGTAATCCAGCAAGTCACCCTCCTAAATGTTTGTATCTCATTGTTGGGTGGATTTGCAGCTTGGATTCCTGAGCCTTGTTTGTGTTCAGGGAAATGATAAGGAAGCACCTTACTGTGCAGCTACCATTTTTTAAGACAGAAATTACAGGACAGTGTACACACTGCCTGGTAGGGTAAGGGTACTTTTAAGCCAACAACTAGGATGAGGAATGAGCCAAGGAGAGGGACTAAGAGACCTAGGGAATTGGATCAAGATGATGGACTGAGAACGTGTATCCTTACCCCTGTTTTGCTCAAAATCTGTTAAAAATACATGTTTTAAAGAATAAAAATATCACTGTCCTGCTAAACAGGCCAGGGTATCATTTTTTTGCCAGAAATTGAGAAATTTCTGGATCACAGAAAGCAGAAAGGGTTAGGTTGGCAAGAGCAGAGGGCCTTGCAGTCTAAAACAAACCAAGAAGAAAACAACTCTGGACTTAGGTATCTCTGGATCCGCCCTTATCACCCTGTAAGCTGATGCCAAGAGAAGAAAGAGGCGCTGGTGCGGTTACTGGGATAAGAGAAACTTGCTGCCAGACCACCTAGGCCAGTTCTCCGCTCCTCACTCCCTCACACTGAACAACAGGTGGCAGAACTGCTTGCCCCCTGCTGAAAGTTAATAACCACATTCTGAGGTACGTGAATGAAATCCATGTGGCATAGTGGTTAAGCACTAAGGTTGGCAATTCCAATCGACTAGGTGCTCCTTGGAAACTCTACGGGGCAGTTCTACTCTGTCCTATAGGGTCACTGTGAGTCAGAATCGACTAGATGGCACTGCGTTTGGTTTCTGTTTTAAGGAACATGAAGACGCTGCCTAAAGAATTCTATAAGGTGAATGTAGGGTCTGAAGGAATACTAAATCCCCGAGTTAGTATCTTTTGGATTAATAGTCTGATCCTGAAAATCTTTCTATTCTGCTACGAGTGTTAGTATATAAGTCCCTGTCCAGTTCAGAGCTAAATTTCTAACTTTCCTCTTCCTTAAAGATCCAATGGGCAAGGGCTCCAACTCCCAAGTGTGGGCTGGGATGGAGAAGGGGGCTTCATGTGACAAGAGACAACGATCTGCATTCCCCACTGTGTCTGGTTCTGTACAGTTGCTGCTGCCTGCCGTAGGCAGTCTTGACCAGGCTAGAGGCTGATATGGTTTACTGTGTGGCACAGGAGATGTCCTTCATGCATCTGGCCCCCTTCCTCTGTAAATTATCCTAGGAAGATACAGCCATTGCTTTATGCTTCCCCAAATAAGGTCCACTTACAACCTCTATGACAAAGTCTCCACACCTCCACTGGCTGCTTGTGTTCCAGACTAATTTCTGTGACATACCCAACACAGGATGACCTGTTTGGGAGAGCTCAATAGCAGTCTGTGTTCTGGCCTTCCAAAAGGCTAAGTCACTCCATATTCCTGCTGTGTTTCCATCGCCCTGATAACATCACATGAGTTGCAGGTTTTACCAAGGGAGCAAATATTAAGATGCAAGAATCCATATGCTTTATTCAATATCACCTTGAATTTCCAAGAGATGATCCCTTTAATGCTTCACTGCTCACCGTCCCCACAGCACAACTCCTTCAAAGAAGAGCCAGTGCAAGTTGATCTTCCCTTCGGGGACTGTGTTTCCTAGATTGTCCTGGCTCTCTCTAGACCTCACCTTTCAACTTGAGGATGTGGAACTTATTAAAGGGACTTCCAGTTTGAGTCTTTAGTCAAATCTCCCAACTGTCTTTTCATATCCTCTTGACAGCCTGGTTGTTGTGAATAGTACCTAAGAATGGGCTTCTTGGAACTCAAAATCTAAAGAATGAAGTATCCTCTTTGTTTTTCCTCCAACTGTGAACTGTCTCCATAGCAATCTATGCACGTTCTGTTTAAGAACCAGAAAGAGGAAGTCCTTGCAGACAGCCTGGGAGAACAGGATAGCACATCTTCAGTTAACTGTTTATATCACCTCTGCAAGGACACTTGACTAAAAGGAATTTAGCCACTAATAAACAAGGAAAGAAAACTGAGAAATGCAATGAGTGGCCTTCATGGTAAATATTGTTCCTAAATAAGAATCTACAGGAGTGGGTATTCAGTAAGTTCTCCAGGTGGTTCCCTTGGACAACCAGGTTTGGGCCACTCTCCTTTTGGACAGTGTTCCCCTTGTCCGCAGAGCAGTGACGGATGGGACAAAGAGACATGCACTACCAGCTCCAGAGCATTTGTGAATGTCTGACATTTGGGTGGCTGCCTGCTCACAGTGAGAGATGCAGCATGGACAAGAGGCATAGAGAAAGCTCAGAGAAGAAAGGATGCAGCTGGATGAAGTCAGCCAACTGGTACTTGTTTGCATGACTTTTTAGCTCCTTTAAGCCTAGTTGTACTCACTATAATTGGGTTATGGGCGATCTGCTAGGATCTTTACAATAAGTCCATTTTCCTTATTTTGCTTTTGTTAGAATGGGTGTCTGGACCTTAAGGAGCCCTGGTGGTGTCATGGTTAAACACTCACCGGCTAACCTAAAGGTCAACAGTTCAAACCCACCAGCACATCAGGAAAAGAAACAACCCGGCGATTTGCTCCCATAAAGCCTAGGAAACCCTGTGGGGCAGTTCTGTTGTGTTGCTTGGTGTTACTGTGAATTAGAACTGACCTTATGGCACCTAATGTCAATAATAGAAGGAGTATATGAGCCTTGATCCCCTCAAGGGAATGAAGATTTGTCCTCGGGAAGGAGAGTGGAAAGAATCTTACATCTTACAATGGTTTGTAGCCCTTCAAAATTATACCCAGTGTGAAGCAATTTTATTCCTTAGTATTTAATCCGTCTCATCAGGGAGACATTTAATTTAATAATTAAAACAAAAAGCTTCTCCATAGGGGAATTATAAGAGGAAAAAAGATTTGAGAAACAGTCAACATAACCTGACTGACACAGAGACCCTGTTCCCTCTAGTGTTGTCCCCTAAAATAATACAATCAAAACCAAAGAGAAAAGCAGAGTGACTCTGTCCCTCAAAGTTACTAAGATTCTTTGTGTCCCAGAACTGGAAATAAAGTTGTATGAATGCAGACCATTCTCAGATCAATACCAACAAGAAGTAATCCTCATTTTACAGTTTTATCATAGAAAGAGAATACAAATTGTTTTATGTTCAATAGTCATCTTGCATAGGGTTGTTGTCATTAAGTGCTGTTGAGTTGGTTTGGATGCTTAGCAATGCCGTCCGTGTACAACAGAACCAAATACTGCCAGATCCCGTGCTACCTCACAATTATTGTTACGTTGAGCCCAGAACTGCAATCACTATGTCAATGCATCTTGGTGAGGTTCTTCCTCTCTTTCTCTGCCCTTCTGCTTTACCAAACATGATGCCCTTCTCAAGGCACTGGTCCCTCTTGGTAACACGTCCAAAGATAAAGTCTCACTATCATTGCTTCTAAGGAACATTCTGGCTGTATTTCTTCTAAGACACATCTGTTCATTCTTCTGGCAGCCCATGACATATTCAGTGTTCTTCACCAACACCCTAATTCAAAGATGTCAATTCTTCAGTCTTCTTTATTCATCCTCCAGCTTCCATGTGCATGTGAAGTGATGGAAAACAACATGGCTGGAATCACGTGCACCTCAGTCTTCGAGGTGGCATCTTTGTTTCTGAACCACTTTAAAGAGGTCTTTTGCAGCAGATTTGCCCAATGCAGTGTTTTGTTTGATTTTTTAACTGCCATTTCTATGGATGCTGATTGTGGATCTAAATAAAATGAAATCCTTGACAATGTCAATATTTCTCCATTTAATATAATGTTGCTTATTGATCCAGTTGTGAGGCTTTTTGTGTTCTTTATGTTGAGGTATAACTCACACTGAAGAGTGAAGTCTCTGATCTTCATCAGTGAGTGCTTTAAGTCTCATAAGGTTGTGTCTTCTGTCTAAGACAGATTGTTAATGAATATCCCCCCAATTCTGATGCCACATTCTTCCTCACATAGTCTAGTTTCTCAGATTATTTCTTCAGCGTACAGATTGAATAAGTATGGTGAAAGGATAGAATCCCAACACACACTTTTCCTGATTTTGAACATTGATCCCCAATTCTCTGTTT
The DNA here is from genome assembly GCA_028571685.1 of Heterohyrax brucei. Classification (NCBI taxonomy): domain Eukaryota; kingdom Metazoa; phylum Chordata; class Mammalia; order Hyracoidea; family Procaviidae; genus Heterohyrax; species Heterohyrax brucei. Next base: position 120,202,086 of record CM053144.1, on the reverse strand, counting down.
TGCATTTAATGACAGAGAGCAATTTAATATGGTAAGAAATAGAATTTGGCTATAAAAATAACGAGCCAGTCACCTCACTCTTCTATAGCTTTTTTAGTATTTGGAAAATAATACTCTTACTATCAATAACAATAAACCTTTTTGAAAGGAGATTTATTTCTCCCCATGTTACCATTATTTTTGCATGTCATACTCCTCTGAATTCTTAAAGAAAGTATCAACAAAAGCTAGAAAGTTCTTGATTTAAGCTAAAAAGCCTTTTATAAAATCAAACCAAGTATTTAGGTATGAAAGAAGACAAAACAAAGTTTATACAACTGGGAAACTCTCCTCTATACATTGTAATACGGTCCATGAGAATCATTTGAAAACATACCTGTTAATGAAAGCCATTCTTCTGCCTCATTAAGAGTCTCCACCATTTGAAGAATATTTGGTCCTGCCTATTTCCACATAATTTTCATCATTGTACTGTTGTGCCTTTAAAACTGTTACTTTCTTATTTCAGTGGCTATAGATCCTCTCGGGTGATGCAAATCAGGCTTTACTGGGATCTTCACACATGCCTTGGTAGTTTTAATTCCCAAGTATTATGTGACCTTGACTAATTAGGTAAGAAGCTCTTTTCGGTTCCACTCATCTCTTTTAAAATTACCTTGAGTTTTGAAAGCAGTGTAGGTGATCCTTTACACTGCCTTCTGTAGTCCTCTTAAAATTAGCTATAAATATCTACCTGAAAGAAACCTGGAGTATCAGATACTTTGAATTTCATAGGAGACACTGTAGAAACATTAATAGTGAATAAGTCAAGTCATTGCCTCACCCTCTTTATCCAAAATAAAAGCCAAAGCCACTACTGTTGAGTTAGTTTCAACTCACAGTGACTCTGTAGTCAGAGTAGAACTGCCCCATCAGGTTTTCAAGGAGTACCTAGTGGATACGAACTTCTGACCTTTTGGTTGGCAGATGTAGCACTTAACTACTACGTCACCAGGGTTTTCAGTATCCAAAATAAAAATACCTAATTTTATTTTAAAACTTCCACTTCATCATAGAGTAAAGTCTGAGTCCTACATGTGCTCTACTGAATTAGGCAATATAAATGTCACAGATATTTATTTATGCATCAATAGAAAATGTTGCTAAGACTGGCAAACAGTGAGAATAAATGGAAAGAGTGTTTAATAACAGAAGAGATAAGAACACTTAAGGTCTTTCATGAACATTGCACATTAACAGTTGTAGTTATTATTGATCAATTATGTCAGAGATAGGAATGATTTTTGCTCATAATAAAATTCCATTTTCAGTAATAGGACAAGATAAAGATGGAAATCACAGCTACCCATCTGACTGAAGAAAGTCTCTTTTGGATGCAAGTGATGGAAAACTCCAAAGTGTGAGGAGGATTTACCGGCTCGTGTAAAGCCTTGGGAAAGAGCTGACTTGGTGCATAACTGTACACTGTTTTCAAGTTGGAGTTTCTCTTTGTCTCTTGCCTTGTTTCTGCTTTCTGTGAATTGACTTCTTTTGCAGTCACTACTCACTGGCTAGAAAACTGGTGCAAAGATTCTGAACCACGCCTTCCTGGACCTACATTAGTTGGTCCGCATTCCTTCTTGACCTAATTTGATCCTTAGATATGTAATTTAATGGTATGCATGCTTGGACGTCTGTTATCTTCTAGTCACGTTTAGCTTGAATGCTGGACTACTTCTTGTTGACTAGCTTATTCTATTGTTTCCTAAACATCATTGTGGTATTCAATGAGCACTGAATACCTGGTTGCAGTATTCTTGATAAATCAGTGTTTCTGGATCCTGGCTGCATAATTAAACATCCAGAGAGCATTAAAAAATCCCATGGACCAGGGACCACTTGAGAGCAAATAAATTAGCATGCCTAGCAGTGGGGCCTAGGCACTGGGACATTTTAAATTTCCTAGATGATTCTAATATACTGCTTTTGTCAGTGGTATGTTGTGAAATGTTTAATAATCAATACTTTGCAGTTGAATGGTAGAGAGGAGGAAGACCAATTTGTAGTGTTTGCCAATTTCCATGGTGTAAATACTCCCGTGAGCAGCCCCCACTTGTCTGTCAGTGGAGGTTTGTTTGTTGCTGTGATTTTGGAAGCTATGCCACCGGTATTTAGGTACCAGCAGGGTCCTCATTGGTAGACAGGTTTCAACTGAGCTTCCAGACTAAGACAGACTAGGAAGAAGGACCTGGCAGTCTACATCTGAAAAGAACTAGCCAGGGAAAACCTTAGAATAGCAGCAAAACATTGTCAGATATAGTGTCAGAAAATGAGTCCTCCAGGTTGGCAGGCATTTAGAAGACAACTGGAGAAGAGCTGTTTCCTCAAAGTATAGGCGGCCTTAGTGTTGTGGATGGAGTAAAGCCTTCAACATCTTCATTTGCTGATGTGACACAACTCAAAATGAGAAGAAACAGTTGCAAACATCCATTAATAATTGGAACATGGAATGTACAAAGTATGAATGTAGGAATACTGGAAATTGTCAAAAATGAAATGGAACATATAACATTGTTATCCTAGACATTAAAAAACTCCACTGCCATCAACTCATAGCAACCCTAGAGGTCAGAGTATAACTGCTCCATAGAGTTTCCAAGAAGTGCCTGGCAGATTAGAGCTGCTGACCTTTTGTTTAGCAGATGTAGCACTTAACCCACTACGCCATCTGTGTTTCCTTTCCTAGGCTTTAGTCTCTGAAATGGACTGGTATTGGCCATTTTGAATCTAACAATCGTATGGTCTACTATGCTGGGAATGAAAACTTGAAGAGGAATGGTGTTGCATTCATCAGCAAAAAGAACATTTCAAGATCTATCCTGAAGTATGGTGCTGACAGTGATATGATAATGTCAATATGCCCACAAGGAAGACCAGTTAATATGACTATTACTCAAATTTATGCACCAACCACTCAGGCCAAAGAAGAAGAGACGAAATATTTTCACCAGCTTCTGCAGTCTGAAATTGAGCGACCATGCAGTCAGGATGCATTGATAAGTACTGGCAACTGGAACGCCAAAGCTGGAAACAAAGAAGAAGGATCAGTAGTTGGAACTATGGCCTTGGAAAGAAATAATGCCAGAGATCACATGACTGAATTTTGCAAGACTAATGACTTCTTCATAACAAACAGCTTTTTTAACCAACACAAACAGCAGCTGTACACATAGACCTCACCAGATGTAATACACAGGAACCACATCGACTACATCTGTGGAAAAAGATGACGGGAAAGCTCCATATCAGCAGTCAGAACAAGACCAGGTGCTGACTGGCACAGATCATCAATTGCTCATATGCAAATTCAAATTGAAACTGAAGAAAATTAGAACAAGTCCACAGAGCCAAGTATAACCTTGAGTATATGCCTCCTGAGTTTAAAGCCCATCTCAAGAACAGATTTGATGTGTGGACCACTAATGACTGAAGGCTAGATGAATTGTGGAATGACATCAAAGACATCATCCATGAAGAGAGCAAGAGGTCATTAAAGAGACAGGAAAGAAAGAAAAGACCAAATTGGGTGTCAGAAGAAAGTCTGAATCTTGCTCTCAAATGCTGAGCAGCTAAAGCAAAAGGAAGGCATGGCAAAATAAAAGACCTAAATGGAAGATTTCAAAGACAACTTGAGAGGATGAAAGAAAGTACTATAATGACATGTGCAATGAGCTGGAAATGGAAAACCAGAAGGGAAGAACATATTCTGCACTTTTCAAGTTGAAAGAACTGAAGAAAAAAATCAAGTGTTGAGTTGCAGTAGTGAAGGATTCTACAGGGGAAATAGTAAATGACTCAGGGAGTATCAAAAGAAGATGGAAGGAATACACAGCGTCATTATACCAGAAAGAACTAGTCAACGTTCAGTCATTTGAAGTAGTAGCGTGTGATCAGGACCCAGTGGTACTGAAGGCATTGGCAAAAAACAAGGCTCCAGGAACTGATGGAATATCAACTGAGATATTTCAACAAACATATGTAGTTCTGGAAGTGCTCACTTGTCTATGCCAAGAAATTTGGAGGATAGCTACCTGGCCAACTGACTGGAAGAGACCCATGTTTATGCCCATTCCAAAGAAATGTGATCCAAATGACTGTAGAAATTACCTAACAATATCACATGTGAGTAAAATTTTGTATAAGATAGTTCAAAAGTGTATTGACAAGAAACCACCAGAAATTCAATCAGGATTCAGAAGAGGATGTGGAACCAGGGGTATCATTGCTGATGTCAGATGGAATTTGGCTGAAAACAGAGAATATCAGAAAGATGTTTACCTGCTTTTCATTGACAATGCAAAAGTGTTTGACTGTGTGGATCATAACAAATTATGGCTAACATTGCATTAAATGGGAATTCCAGAACACTTAATTCTGCTCTTAAGGAATCTGTATATGGGCCAAGAGGCAGCTGTGTGAACAGCACAAGGGGACACTGTATGTTTTAAAATCAGGAAAGATGTGCATCAGGGTTGTATCCTTTCACCATACATTTTCAATCTGTCTGCTGAGCAAATCATCCAAGAAACTGGACTATACGAAGAAGAATGAGGCATCAGGATTGGAGGATGACTTACTAACAATGTACATTCTGCAGGCAACAGCACTTTACTTGCTGTAAGTGAAGAAGATTTGAAATGCTTACTGATGAAGATTAAAAACCACAGCCTTCAGTATGGATTGCACTTCAACATCAAGTAAACAAAAATCCTCACAAATGGACCATTAAGCAACATCGTGATAAATGGAGAAAGGATTGGGGTTTCAAGGATTTCATTTTACTTGGGTACACAATCAATGCCCATGGAAGCAGCAGTCGAGAAATCAAAAGACACATTGCATTGGGAAAATCTGCTGCAAAGGTTCTCTTTAGAGTACTGAAAATTAAAGACGTCATCTTGAAGACTAAAGTGTGCCTGACCCAAGCACACACCCATACAACTACATTGTATGCTTGTGAAAGCTGGACAGTAAACAAAGAAGACAGAAGAAGAATTGATGCCTTTGAATTGTGGTGTGGGAGAAGAATGTTGAATGTACCACAGACTACCAAAAGAATGTAAAGATCTGTTCTGGAAGAAGTACAACCAGAGTGCCCCTTGGAAGCAAAGATGGCAAGACTGAGTCTTACAGACTTTGGACATCTTGTCAGGAAGGATCAATCCCTGGAGAAGGACATTATCCTTGATAGAGTGGAGGATCAGTGAAAAAGAGGAAAACTCTCAACAGGATGCATTGACAGTGGTCACAACGGTGGATTTAAGCATAAAATGATCATGGACGTGGCACAAGACCAGGTAGTATTTCTTTCTGTTGTTCTTAGGGTTGCTATGAGTTGGAACAGACTCAACGGTACCTAAGAACAACAAAAAATACTTCTGCCATTGTGTGTTCAAGCTACAAACATGACATCACTGAGTATGGCAGTGGGAAGAGATACACACAATTGGCTATGGTGAGCTATCTGCAGCTCACACTATACAATAGTAGAATTATAGTTTGGATGAGCAATAGATATTCTCTGCAGGACTTAACCTTTGACTAATCCCACAACATTGTTCCACTTCTGCTGTCTATCTGGATGTTCTTTCTCCAAAACAATTTTCAAATCTATCTTCTTTTAGCTAAACTTTGTGTGTTGTAACTCCTAAATACTTGTTGACCTAAGCTTGAGTCTCCTCTCACTAAATTCTCTCCTTACATGATCTCACTTCTACCCTGGCCCCAATTACTATTTACATAATTAATGACTCTGACTATTACACTTTCGGCATTTACTTCTCTCCTGCCCACTCCCAATATCCAACCGCCTACACCAGTCTCTACGTTCCGCATTATAAAAACAATACCCTTCTAATCCTTCTCTTCCTGCAGCATTCTAGAGCTCAGTGAGTAATACCCCCATTCACACTACTGGACTAGTCAGAATGCAGGGAGACACGGACACACTCACTCACACTCACACCCTTGTGTCAGTCACTGAATCGTTACCTTCTAAATAACTCTTCATGGCATCCACTTCTCCCCATAACTTGTATTGAAATAGAGCGTAGAGAGGAGAGAAGCTAAGTGCCTAGAGAGCTGCATTTGAGCTGACAATTGAAAGATGAGTAGGAAACTGCTGGAAAAAGGGAGGACAGTATTCTGGGCAGAAAAAAAATAGGATCCTTATCTGTAACTAACAGATTCATAAATTCCATCCTTGACATTTTTGTCCATCTGTCTTCTAGGTATCTCAAACTTAACACAGATAAACAGAATTTTTCTTGTACCCATTTCTCTACATTTTGAAGCAGTCTACCTGATCCCTGGAAATGGCCCAACTATCCCTTCAGCAATTGCTAAATGCAAATGGCTAGGCATCATCATTTATTCTTCCTTTTTTCTCATGCCACATCCAGTTTCTCAGCAAGTTTTATCTGCTGTATCTTAAATTATGTTGTGAATGTTCCCATTTATTTGTATCTCCACTGCTACTATCTTTGTCCAAGTGATGTGCATATCTTGCTTGGCTCGTAGCAATACCCTCTTGTGCATCCTCCTTAAAATCCCTTTCAACGTAGCAATCAGAATGATCATTATGAAAAAATAGATCACTCTTGCTTAAGGACTTCCAATTGCTTCCTATTACACTTAGAATCAATTTCAACTCCTTCCCCCTGGCTGAAAGTCTCAACATGCTCTCTCCTCTGACCACCTCTCCCACCGTGCTCGGTACCAACCTCACTCCATAGCTCCAGCTTCTCTGCTTCTCTTTCTGTCCCACAAACATAAACACACTAAGCTCACTTTCCCCATAAAAAACATTGCTGGATTCCAGCTCATATCAACTCTATAGAACAGATGAGAGTGGCCCTGTAGGGTTTTCAAAGAGCAGCTGGAGGATTTGAACTGCCAACCATTCGGTTAACAGCTGAACTCTTAACCATCACATCAGCAGGGCTCTGAGAATTGTAAGTCTTCATAAGTCAGAGATCTGGTCTGTCTTTCATCCTGTTTTCCTAGCACCTGGGGCTGTGCTGGGTATACAGACAGTATTCAATAAATACTCCTACTGTATAAATGGAAACCCTCATGGCATAGTGGTTAAGTGCCACAGCTGCTAACAAACAGGTCAAGACTTCAAATCCACCAGGCACTCCATGGAAATTGTATGGTGCAGTTCTACTCTGTCCCATAGCATCACAATGAGTTGGAATCTACTTGATTGATGGCAGTGTTCTGTTCTGTTTTTTTTTTTTATTAAAACTTACTGTTTGTATTTACTAAAAATGTTTTCAGAGACTAATCTTCCCGAACAATGAAAAAGAAACCATTTGACTCCATGTATGCTTTGTTCAAATGACTTATTTGACCTCAGGCAATCAATTATATCTCTTCTTTACTTGATTCCTTACTCTGCAAAATGCAAACAGTAATATTTCCTTTATATTTTCCAGAATAAAGAGCTTAAAATGTATGAGAACACACAGTATTTTGTAATATAAATAAATGGTAAATAAATATGGGTCAGGGACAACAATTATTAAAGCATGATTGTTTACATCCTCTTCTCCCTGGTTTCTAAGGAGCCCCCACACAAATCAGAGTAAGGAACGAGAAGGAAATTAAAGTGGAGAGGAGGTTAGCAGAATTTACATTGCAGATGGAGAGGATTACTCATTAAAGAGAAAAAAAAGAATGCCAGGAAAAAAAAAAAGGGTCCGAAAATAAAATTAGAGCTAGGAAGACTGCTGTGGATGAATTGGAGAGTAGGTTATGGAGAGCCCGAAGTAGGGGAAGAGTGTTAAGATTCTCTCAGGGTACCTAGGAGCTGTGCATGTGAAGGCAAGCACAAGAAATAGATAGAGAAAAAGCAGTTCAAACAAGATTTGCTGTGGTTTCTGAATCCTTTTTTTTGCATTTCCAAGAGATGACAGTAAAGACTTAGTTTACTTTCAATCAAATTTTTGGCTGTCAGATTGCTTTCTTTAAGACAAACCCACAGACTTTTTCTGGGGCTAGCCTTGAGAAGAGAGCAAGCTAGCTTGGCTTTATGAGAGCCAGCATCTGACCATCTCCCTTATCACACTTCCTCTAGCCATAACTGGGAAATTGTGTCTCAAACGCAGTGAACTGCATGCTGAAAGAATGTGAAGACGGAGACAAAGATGTCTAAGTTCTCCAGTGTGGGAAGCACAAGGCTAGGAGCTTAGAGAAGTTTATTAACTTGGCCACAGTTATACAGCTGAGCCGCTTTGCCCTGGACTTTAACTGGCTCCAGAAAAGCCTGATGACGCAGTGCCTTCTGGCAGCTAGTGAAGCACAAAGAATCTTGGACTGGAAACTGGAAAGTTGGGTTACAGACCAGCTTTGGCTCTCACCAGCCATGGAGCTTTGGGCGCATCACAGAGCCGTATCCGTACTTCTAAGATAAAATGCTGAACCCAGTCAGTCAATTCATGAAGAAGTTTTCATTAGTCAGTGGCAAATTAAAAAAAAAAAAAGAGAGAGAGAGAATGATACGTCTAACATCATTTATACTTTTGTTACTGAAGATTGCTAAACAGCCTTTCTTGGAATGACCACTCAATTTTTTTATTAGAAAACAATATTTTATGGTATCATGGTGATATAGGTGGTAATTACTTTTGAAAAAAAATGGTCTTGGCTTATCAATATAAAACGTTCACAACCCTGTTTTGGTCCACCAACATCTGTGAGGTCACTGAATTAGCTTATTTCTAATGTCCCTTTCAGCTTTGAAAAATCATACTAGGGGAGGAGAGTTGCAAATCCAACTGCTGAAGCAGCCAGTAAGGCATTTAAGTATTTGATAAGACTTGATGTAGGACAACAGGTGCTAAATGGTTCATAAGTACTCAACTGTAACATTTACTAGTTACACTGCCTTGAGTTTTTATCATGCAGATGGAAGATGGGATAGTGGATGTTTGTGATGGTTGCACAATATGATTGATGCAACTGGTTCACTGGATTGTGCAAGTGACAAGTATAAATTTATTGTAAATTTATTATCTATATTCTTTACAAAGCTTTTTTTCAATTATGATTGAGTGAAAGTGTAGAATCCAATTTAAATTTGCCTGCCCGCCTGTCTGCAATTCCCTCTGTTCTCCTTGCCTGCTGACGGTGTACCCCACCTTTCCGTTCTGTATGTGTCATAACCTCTTAACAATCTCCTGTCCCCTCCTCTCCACTCTCTCCACCCTCCCCTAGTAAGAGGTCAGTAGGACGGTATCCTTTAGATGCATAGAACCATGAAGTGCACATACAATATGGTCACTCTGTGTTCCTAAGTCCAATTCATTCCTATCCGAAGAGTTGACCTCAGTAATGATTTAAGATCAGGGGCGGCGTTAGGTCTAGGGGCCGTGCTCCCAGGGGAACCCCCAGGGCTTTGGACCATCATTTGCGGTCTTTCAGTGGAGTCCTTAGGGTGCACCCCTTTTTATTTTGATGTTACCACTGGGACTCAACATTGTGAGCCCCATCACAGCTGTCACTGGTGGTGGCTGGTCACCATCTAGTTCTTGTGGTCACATGTTGATATAGTCACTCATTCACGTGTGTCTTTCTGTCTTCTGAGTTCTTTTTCCCTCACATCATTGTTGTCCTTGGTGGTCATCTGTTTCAGCTGAGTTAGAATCATTTGGTGTACCTCAGATGGCAGCTTGCTAGCTTTTAAGACTGCAGACACCACTCACCAACATGGAGTGTAGAAGACTCTCTTAGCGATTGGCTAATTATGCCAACTGGCATGGTCCCCAGACCCCTGCACCTGCTATTCTAGCCTTGCAATATTGGTTAAGCTTGGAAGAGTTTTCACGTTATATTGAAGGCCTGCTAAATTGATTTTCTTTCTAATGTGTGCTGTCACTGATTTCACCTAACCAAATTTCTATCAACTATCTAATCAATAACCAACACTCTCCCTCCTTTTCTCTCCTCCCTTGCAGCCATCAAAGAGTCTTTTCTTCTGTACATGAATCTGTTCTTAAGTCTTTATACTAGGGGTCTCGTACAATATTTATCCTTGTGCTGCTGACTGAATTCACTCAACCTAATGTCTTTCAACTGAAACCAGATTATGAGATGCTTCATAAAATCATCATTGTTCTTTATCATTTCATAATGTTCCATTGAGTATATATACCAGTTTGTTTATTTCTTCATCTGTTGTTGGCCATCTGGGTTGATTCCACCTTTTTGCTATTGTGGACTGTGCTGCAATAAACATCTGTGTGCATGTATCTGTTCATGTGGCAGCCCTTACTTCTGTAGGATATATTCCAAGCAGTAAAACAACTTTTTAAGGAATAAAAAACACTTGCTCATCAAGCAAAGTAGTCAAATGTAAGTGTTCGTGAGTAGTATGTGGCTGCTGGCCATCACTTTGTAAAATTGTGCTCAAGTAATGTCTAGTAACTTTCTTACTTAACAATTTTAGCAGTCTAACTTTCTGTTTTGAAAATCACACTCAAGTATTTAGGCACGTCGTGGGTTGTATTGTTTCTCCCCTCAAACATGTCAACTTGGCTAGGCCATAGTTCCCAACGTTGTGTGATCATCCACCGTTTTGTCATCTGGTATGATTTTTCTGTGTATTGTAAATCCTTCCTCTATGAATTTAACAGGAAACCCTGGTATTGTAGTGGTTAAAAACAATGACTGCTAACCAAAAGGTCAGCAGTTCAAATCCACCAGTGCTCCTTGGAAACTCTATGGAGCAGTTCTGCTGTGTCTTATAGGGTTGCTATGAGTTGGAATTAACTTGATGGCATTGGATTTGGCTTTGATTTGGATGTTAATCAGCTGGGAGTACTGACAGTTATATGAATGAGGCAAGGCTCATTCTATAAGGCTAGGTTGTATCTTAAGAGAGTCTCTTTTGAGAAGTGATCAGAGAGACATGGGGGGGGGGCCTCATACCACCAAGAAAGCAGCACTTCTAGCAGAAGACATCCTTTGGACCCGAAGTTCCAGTCTGAGAAGCTTCTATGACAGGGGAAGATGGATAATATGGACCTTCTCCAAGAGCTTCCAGAGAGAGAAAGCCATCTGCAAGAGCTGACAGAGGAAGCCTTCCCCTGGAGCTGATACCTTTGACTTGGACTTCTAGCCTGCTAGACTGTAGGAGAAGATACTTGGTATGTTGAATCTACCTACTTGTGGTATTTTTGTCATAGCAGTACTAGAAAACTAAGACAGCATATTATTATTTTTATAATTTCATTCCATACTCAGTATGGCAAATAAAATTATGTTATGGTTTGGTCTACAAATGTTTCACATCATTAAGAACAAGTTTCATAAGAGTTGTATGTCTTCACATGCTACCCAAATGCAGGCTTTTTGCTTGGGTAAAAAAAATGGAGTGAGTCTTTCAGAGTGTTTAATAAAATACATGCTGAGCTTACATATTTGACCAGGTCACAGTGTATAATTGATTAGCAGAACTTGTACTAGGTCATCTCATTCTTTATGCTTTTATTTTATGGTTTCTTTCATGAATATAATACTAGTATTTCCACACAATTAGTGAAATAATTATTTAGGCTGTCAATGCATTACAAAATCTCAAATGTAAGAACTCAAGCTGCTCTAACAATTTTCTAATTTCAGTAGTATCAATAAAGATATTTTAACATTTTCCCAAAGTCAGTTTGCAGATCTTTAACTTTATGAAATATTGAAAAAGTATCCTCTTTCTGTAATGTAACTTTGACCCATCTTCCTTTGTCAGAGAAAAAGAAAAGAACCAGCTACAGATGAAATTATGTCTTGGAGGTGTGTGGAATGAGAACACATGCTATCCGTCTAGCAAAATCTTTGTTTTGATATACGATTGTAGATGGGGCTACAAAGGTGAACTTCCAGACATAGTAAGTATGGAGTCCCTTTGATTTTGGTGGCCACAGAAGTCCAATGAGAGAATGAAAAAGAGGTGTAATGGGTTTGAGTATGATTTGAAGTAACCCTGGAAGTCATGACCAAAAGCATTCTGAGAGGTAAATGACCACATCTCCCTTATTTAGAGGTGAGACCTTAGTTAGATAAGGGATTCTTTGTTGGTAAACACGCTGCTTGCTAGCTATAGAGTCAATACTGGAACATACATCTCCTGATACATCAGTGTTCTTTCTACCAAGAGAAAACAAAACCATTTGCTGTGTAGTTGTTTCCAATTCGTGGTGACCCTGTGTGTGTCAAAGTAGAACTGCTCCACAGTCTGTGACTTCTTGGAAGCTATCTCCAGGCCTTTTTTCAAAGGCATATCTGGGTGAGTTTGAACTGACAACTTTTAGATTAGTAGTTGAGCACTTAATCCTATTACATCACCCAGGGACTCTAGGTGTTTCTACTACTCCAAACAGTAGTTGTCCTTAATCGTTTTTGCAAATCTCAATCTCTTCTAGTCTTTAGTCTCCATTGTCATGACATTGTCCTTTAAATGTCATCAATATTCCTATGCATTTTGACCCATCTTTTAGAATTTGAGTCTTAAAATAAGCTCTGTGTAGCCATATTAATGTCCCCCTTCTTTTCTTTCCATTGTCACAATTTGTAGCTATATCCATTCAATTATGAATACTTCTGGAGTCTCATTTTTAAAACAACTTTCATTTTGGAGTATCAAGTCATGGAGATCCTTCTTGACTTTTCTCTGAACTTTCAGAAGCCATCAGTATTGAAATCTAAGACCACATTTACCAAAGTGAAATTCACTTAAAAAGGAAGATCTATGGGATTGTTGTTTGTGCTTCTATGTTATGAGGGGGGTAGAAAAAGGATTCCATTATAAAATACATCTAAGAAACAGTGATTTAAATAGGTTCATATATATATGTATTTTTGAAGACTTCTCACAACATGAATTTCCAAGACAGCAATAGAATAGGGCTTCTAACCTATGTTATTTTGGACTCATTTTTTGCTCAGGAAACATCTGGAAGGATCATGTTCTATGAATTTATTTAACAAAATTCTAGCCTATGCCAATGATCATCAAATACTAGTTCATATAGAAGAAACTGAGAATCTTAAATTATACTCACATTTATAAGTCTCACTTTCAGACACTGTCTTAATAGATCTTTTAGGGACCTCAGGAATATGCATTTGAAAAAGCATCTTAGAACAATGTGTCTCAAATCTTAATTTGAGTGGGAATCACCTGCGATTTTGTTAAACTACAGATAATGGTTCCATAATCCTGTGGTGGATCCAAGAGGCCACATCACTCCCAGGTGACGCTGTTGCTGCTGCTCCAGGGCTTGTACTTCAAGTTAGCAGCTGCAGCTCGTGACCACTGTGCCACCAGAGCTCTAGGCAAACCTAGGACATATTTAATTTAAAGCAAATAATTCTTACTAGCAAACCTAGTAGGAAAATCTGCTGCAAAGTGTCTCTTTAAAGTACTGAAAAGTAAAATGTCTCCTTGAAGAGTAAAGTGCACCTGACCCAAGCCATGATATTTTCAATCGCATCATATGCATGCAAAAGCTGGACCATGAACAAAGAAGACGGAAGAAGAATTGATGCCTTTGAATCGTAGTGCCGGAGAAAAATGTTGAGTGTACTATGGACCACCAAAATCAAAAAGCAGATTTGTTCTGGAAGGAGTACAACCAGAGTGTTCCTTGGAAGCAAAGATGGCAAGACTGAGTCTTACATAGTTTAGGTATGTTGTCAGGAGGGATCAATCCCTGGAGAAGGACATAATGCTTGGTAGAATTGAGGGTCAGTGTAAAACAGGAAGACCCTCAACGAGATGGGTTGACACAGTGGCCGCAACGATGGGCTTAAGCATAAAAATGGTTGTGGACATGGTGCAAGACTGGGCAGTGTTTCATTCTGTTGTGCACAGGGTCACTATGATTCAGAACCAACTGAACAACACCTAACAACAATAGCAAAACTTTTGAGTAAACTTATGTTACTACATATTGGATGATAGTTACCATCTCTTGGGAGGGTGTCCTGTCTTTATGATTCCAATCTAAGCTGGGGCCTTGGACTCAGAGTGTTCTCTAATAGGGAGGCTGGTAATTGGGTTTTCTCTCTTGCCCAGCTCCTTCTGCTTGTCAGAGAAAGCTTCCTCCCTGTTCTGAACCCACGGTGACCTTCTCTGCCTCTATGACTACTTATGACTGCTTAATTGTACCAGTTAGTAGAGAAAGAAATGTTATTTCTGATCATATGCCCATGATCAGAGGACTGTCATGCTGTTTGAATTGAGACAAAACCTGGCAGCAGGATGTTCAGGCAAGGGGCAGCTGAACAAAGGCCCTCCTCTTACCCCCTTTCCATGTTCCCATACAGTTGTAGATATGAAACGCCTTTCACCTGTAACATGAACTCAGAGCCTTACATGTGTTGAAGAGTTTTCCCGTGTCAACTCATCCTGGGACAGCGGTCTGAGGGAGGCCCACCTCTCAACGAATCCTACCCTCATTCATCTACATCCTAACGGCTATGTAACTGAAAAAAAGCTTGTGATCTTGCTACCGACTAATGTCAATTAATTATTAAGAGCGACAGCCCTCCATTATCCCATTGTTCATCTGGACTCACTGCATCATCCAACTGACCATGATTTTTAGTTAACAGTTGAAATCCTTCCTGAGTTATATGAAGGTCTTTGGGGCTATGTTGGCTGTCTAAAGGCACTGCTGATTTTGTGTGTGCTAGATGGGTACTCTACTGAGGATAATGTCTGTGAGTAACTTTTAAAAATTTTTACTGTGTTTTAGGTGAAAGTTTTTCTTTCAGAAATGTATACATAAATTGTTCTGTGGCATTGGTTGAGATCCCTACAATGTGTTAGCGCTTTGTATCTTTCTCTATCCACCCTGGGTTTTCTATTTCCATTCTCCAGTTTTCTTGTCCTCTCCTGCCTTCTAGTCTTTGCTTATGACTAGCTTTTTAGCAGCTTTTCAAGGAAATGACTTTCCGGTGCTTGGTCTCACTTTATGACTCTTCCTTTGCCTTTTCTATATAGCAGAAATATAAAGAGAAATTCCTTTGCCTGAGACAGACCCATCCTCACTGCCATGACTACCAAAAGCCTTTCATTTCCCCTTGACTTTTGGATAAAGAAATAAACATCTCTCTTCTTATAAGTTTCTAGCCAGAAATGACTACCTTTAATGCCATTAAAATTTACATATAATTACTCCCTTGGCAGGTCTTTAGTAATGATGGTAGGCTTGAGTTCAAAAGTTCCATGACTGTTTTCTGAAAGGATTTGCAACTCTATTAAAATATACATTGAATGAAGTTTAAGCCTATTTTTAGAGTTAATTTAAAATGACTTTATGACATTGCTGTTTGAATTATATTCATCATTGTTATCTTACATTTAAATGGACTATTTATGTTAATATCATTCAATTTTCTGCATAATAGGAAAAGAAATTTAAAATGGAAATCAAACCCAGGGATATATGTTAGTGACATTGTCTGTAAACAACAAACTCCATGAATTCTCTATGACCATGAAGAAGACAGTCGGGTTTCTCTTTCTTTCTTTTCCCTCCTGAGTCTTCTGATTGTTGCTGGTAATCATTATCTCTTGGATTTCTCTACAGCCTGAGTCTCCTTGTGTCTCAGAAATAGGAAGAAGGGAGGGCATTTGAGATAGAGGGAAACAATGGTTATGGTTGTCTAATGTCTGAAGTCAGGGGATAAGAGCTAAATGACAAGATTCTGTCTATCTTCTATTTTATCTTCTATGTTTTCTCCACCCAAATCTTTACCCCATCACAGAATTTTTTGTATCCATTTGCCTTTTGAGAAATAGTCCTACATTTATACAAGACCTGCATGTTTTGTGCTGTTCTAAACCTTGGCTCCCTTCTCCCAGCTTGTTTCTTTGAAATTTACTTCAATCTTTGTTGTGGTTATAACTAAACTATCTTCTGACTCTTCTAGAAGACATTAAAAGGAGTTTGAGTTACTAAAAATGTAGCCTAAGCCACTCACTTTCAAGTAGAAAATCGAATAAACTAGGAATTTTTGAAAGAAATAACTGCAAAAGTTTGCAAAGATATGTAATTATAATTCCAATGTTTAGAACATTAGAAACTTTAAATAACATATGTACCTAACAATAAAATTATGGTTGACTATATTAAGATAGTTCCACATAATATGCAGGCCTTCAAATTACTATGTAAATACTTACTTACCTACAGGGAAGGTTTCCTGGGTAGTGTACATTGTTAATGCATTCAACTGCTAACTACTAGGTGGTTTGAGTCACCTGGAGGTCCCTCAGAAGAAAGGCTTTGTGCTCAACTTCTAAAAAATCAGCCATTGAAAAGCATATGGAGCACAATTCTACTTTGACATGGAGTGAAGTCAACTTGATGGCATCTGATTTATTGATGCAGAAAAAGATTTATATGTGTACATATATATATATAATACATACATATATGCAGCCCCGGTGGTGCAGTGGTAAAGAGTTACAGCCGCTAAGCAAAAAGTCGACACTTTGAGTCTACCAGCCACCCCTTGAAAGTCCTATAAGGCAGTTCTGCTCTGTCCTGAATGGTTGCTATAAGTTGGAAACATCTCGGTGTCAATGGATCTGGTTTGGTTTTTTTTTTGGACAGGGGGGTTTATGTACATATATTTATTGTTATTGGGTGCTGTCCAATGAGTTCTGACTCACAGTGATTCTGTATACAACAGGATGAAACACTGCCCCGTCCTGTGCCGTTCTCACAATCGTTGCTGTGTCTCACCCCATTGTTGTAGTTACGGTGTCAGTCTGTGCTGTTGAGGGTCTTTCTGTTTGTCTGCTCACCCTCCACCTTACTGAATGTTATGTCCTTCTCCAGGGACTAGACTCTTCTGATACCATGTCTAAAGTATGGGAGATGAAGTCTTTGCCATTCTTCCAAATAGCCCTCTGACTGTACTTCTTCAAAAACAGACTTTTTTGTTCTTTTGTCAGTTCTTAGTATATTTAATATATATATTTTTCTCAACACTATATGTGAGGTGTGGCAATTAAGTTTGTAAACTTGTCACCGTGTGCTTATACTGGCAGCAGTGTAAAAAAACTCGGTAAGGTTTCACAACCTTAGTATATCAGTGTCTCACAGCTGTGTTCATATCGATCTGTAGCCATGTCTTACTGAGTGCCATGCATTACTATTATTGCATGTTTTTGTGTGCCCTGGTGAGAATGTTAGAGATGGAGTTTGAGCAACAAACAAACATTAAGCTTCTTGTTAAATATGGCAAGAGTGGAAGTGAAATCAGGGACTTGTTAGTCCAAGTGTATGGGGATAATTCCATGAAGAAAACAGTAGTGTACAAGTGGATTAAACATTTTTCTGAGGAGAGAGAAAGCGTCACAGATAAAAAGAGGTCAGGGTAGCCAGTAACAAGCAGAACTGATGAAAACATTGCAAAAATTTGTCAAATTGGAGGGAGTCAATATGGCAGACTAAGCCCATGTCTCCTTATATCCCTCTGGAAACCAAGATCTGAACTGACAATCAAACAGAGCCTTCTGATCACCTAATCAGCCTCAGGACACGGCACAGAGCTGTTAATTGGGACTTCATAACACTCAGCGAAAAACCTCCTCTCTTTCGCTGACTCCCCCTCCTGGCTAGCCCCGGCTCTCACGGACGGAAGGTAAATGCACCGTTTTGACTTTTTTTTTCCTCTGTCTCAGCCGGCGGGTGGAGCTGGGTCTTGCCTGGTGGCTGGACTCAGATGCACTGCTGGGGGGATAGGCAAGCAAAATTCCCATATTTTGAGAGCCAGGCTTGGGACTCTGTTAATCTAGCCATTTTTATCCTTTCGTTTTGTAGCTGCCTCAGCGGGGTTTGTGCGGAGCTTCGCAGTCAGTGTGTGGGATGCCATGTTGGTAACGAGATTTTAGTGGGACCTTGTTCTTAGCCTGGGAGCCAGCACCTGCAAACGGGATAGCGCTTCTCCAACAGAAAAATAGTGATTTTGCACAGTGCTGCCTACGTTGGGGGCCTTGCAACAGAAGCAGAGGAATCACTACCTCTCGGCACCTTTAGCCCCTCTGTCTGCTGCCTGTGTGGAGCATGCCATCTTGGATACAGCTGGACCTAATTCTTAGCTTGGGAGCCAGAGCCTGCCCACAGGAGAGTGCTTTTCTATCACAAAACCAGTACTCGACGCAGCGTTGGCTAAGGCTAGGCCCTGTCAGCAGAGGCCAACAGGGCAGTAGCATTGCTGTACTCTGAACTAGTTTGTTATCATCTGGGGTTGGATATAGTGGCGCTTACTTTGTCAGATGAGAAGAGGGACCTATACAACTGAAAACCTAACTGACTTGTGAACTGGTCAGATACCTTTTACTTTACATTTGAAGACAGCCTAGAGAAACATTTGCAATCCATCCTCACAGTACCTCTCCTAGCCTCTGTATATTCACATGGGACTCAAAAAGCAACAGACAATTGTGGCATACAAGCAATCACTCATGGCTTTGGAAGGCTCCCAAACAAAGCAACCAAGGGGTTTTCCAGATGAAGAAACTTTTATGAAAGCATCAGGAAGTGAATACAAATTGATTATATACAGAGCCCTTCTAGACCTTATACAAAATGCAGCAGAACAAAATGAAAAATTAAGCAAGTTGTTCGATCTGATGGAACACCAGTACTCTGAAATCCAACAGATCAAGAAGAAAATCAAAGACATAGAAACTTCCATGCAAAGCCAAGAAAACAGAATGGAACAAATGGAAAAAAGAATTTCTGACTTGGAAGACAGAGCTACTTATGCCAGCATCTATGAGCAGAAATCAGAAAAAAGAAACAAGAAAATGAAGAAACATTAAGAAGCATGTGGGACTCTATTAAGAGGAATAACCTTCGATTAATTGAACAGGGTGAGACATCTGAGAACACAGAGAGTATTGTTGCTGAACTGCTGAAATAAAACTTCCCAGAAATCATGAAGGAAGAGAATATTGACATCTCAGATGCATATCGTACGCCACCCAATATAGATCTCAAAAGAAAGACTTCAAGACATATTATAATCAAGCTTAACAAAATGAAACATAAGCAGCAACTCTTAAAGGCAGCAAGACTCAAGGCAAAGCTAACATTCAGAGGGAAACCCTGTAGGCTCTCATCAGATTTCTCAGCAGAAACCATGCTGGCACAGAGACAGTGGCACGACACATTCAAAGTCTTGAAGGAGAAGAACTTCCAACCAAGAATTATATATCCTGCAAAACTATCTTTCAAATACGCAAATGAAATTAAGACATTCCCAGATAAACAGAAACTCAGAGACTTTGTAAAAACTAAACCCAAACTACAAGAAATACTGAAAGAAGTTCTTGGCTTTGGCTTAGAAGAACGAAACCACTAACTTTATGTTTTAGAACGACACACTACTCAATACTCTACTCATTTAGGGAAGGCTCCAAAGTAAATCACAGTTTTGATACGGAAAGAAGCAATCCAGTGATCATCATGAAAACTATGGTGTCGTCATAATAAAAAGAGGGATGTACTACAGTCGTTATAGTCCTTCCAGATGGAGAGGAAGATGACAAGACTGGTAGTAATTAAAATTGGGTTTATAAGTAGTTTATTAAGAGGGTTCATAGGGCAGCTGTAAAGCACAACAAAGATGTATCATACCATTTCAAGAAATCCAACACACGAGTCTCAACAACTATAAAACCAGCTCTGAAAAAGGTGAAAAATCAACTCACAAAAAAGAGTGTCCCAGAACAGACTAATAAGAACAACAGAGAAAACATCAACATAAAAATAAACATATCACAATGGCAGCAGTGAACACGTACCTATCAATAATTACGTTGAATGTGAATGGACTGAATGCTCCAGTAAAGAGACACCGAGTGTCATCTTGGATCAAAAGACACGACCCATCGATATGTTGTCTACAAGAAACTCACTTGAGACCTAAAGACAGGAACAAACTGAAAATTAAAGGATGGAAGAATATATATCAAGCTAACAATGAACAAAGAAGAGCAGGGGTGGCAATTCTAATCTCAGACAAAATCAATTTTAATGTCAAATCCACCATCGTGGACAAAGACAGACACTATTTATTGCTCAAAGGTTCAGTACACAAGCAAGACTTAACTATATTAAATATTTATGCACCTAATGTCAGAGCACCTAAATATGTTGAAGAAACACTGACTACACTCAAAAGGGAGTTAGATGACTCCACAATAATAGTGGGAGACTTTAACACTCCACTCTCATTACTAGACAGATCATCTAAAAAAAAGTTCAGTAAAGATACAGAAGACCTCATTGACACAATTAACCAACTAAACCTCAATGATATATACAGAACTCTCCACCCATCGGCAGACAACTACACCTTCTTCTCCAGTATACATGGAACATTCTCCAGAATTGACCACGTGATAGGCCATAATGCAATGCTCAACAAAATCCATAGCATTCAATTACTGCAAAGCATCTTCTCAGATCATAAAGCCATCAAAGTTGAAATCAATAGCAGAAAAAACAGAGATAGAAAGTGGAACTCTTGGAAACTGAACAACATCTTGCTCAAAAAAACATGGGTTATAGAGGAAATCAAGGATGAATTAAAGAAATTCATGGATTCCAATGAGAACGAAAACACTTCCTACCAGAACCTATGGGATACAGCCAAGCAGTCCTCAGAGGTCTGTTGATCTCCATAAATGCACACATCTGGAAGGAAGAAAGAAACCAAATCAAGGAACAAACTCTACAGCTTGAACAAGTAGAAAGAGAACAACAGAGGAACCCCTCGGGCACCAGAAAAAATGAGACCATAA
The DNA here is from genome assembly GCA_028571685.1 of Heterohyrax brucei. Classification (NCBI taxonomy): domain Eukaryota; kingdom Metazoa; phylum Chordata; class Mammalia; order Hyracoidea; family Procaviidae; genus Heterohyrax; species Heterohyrax brucei. The sequence continues at coordinate 120,181,220 of CM053144.1, read as the reverse complement.
AGATTAGAGCAGAGCTAAATGAATTAGAGAATAGAAAAACAATTGAAAAAATTGAAAAGACCAAAAGCTGGTTTTTTGAAAAGATCAACAAAATAGATAAACCACTGGCTAAACTTACTAAAGAAAAGCAGGAAAGGAAACAAATAACCCAAATTAGAAATGAGAGGGGAGTTGTCACTGCAGATGCAACAGAAATCAAAAATATCATAACAGAATACTATGAAAGACTGTACTCTAACAAATTTGAAAACCTAGGGGAAATGGACCAATTCCTTGACTCATACCACCCACCCAAATTATCACAATGTGAAGCAGAACAACTTAATAAATCCATGACAAAGGAAGAGATTGAAAAGGTCATCAAAACACTGCCAACCCAAAAAAGTCCGGGCCCAGGTGGCTTCACGGTAGAATTCTACCAAGCATTTAGAGAAGAGTTATCCCCAATACTACTGAGAATATTTCACAGTATAGAAAGGGATAGAGTACTCCCAAACTCATTCTATGAAGCCAGCGTAACCCTGATACCTAAGCCAGGGAAAGATCCAACAAAGACAGAGAACTACAGACTAATATCACTCATGAACCTAGATGCAAAAATCTTCAACAAAATTCTTGCCAACAGAATACAACAACGTACCAAGAAAATAATCCATCATGACCAAGTGGGATTCATACCAGGGATGCAAGGCTGGTTCAACATCAGGAAAACAATTAATGTGATTAACCGCATAAATAACACAAAAGAGAAGGATCACCTGATTTTGTCCATTGATGCTGAAAAGGCATTTGATAAATTCCAACACCCATTCATGCTAAAAATTCTTAGCAAAATGGGCATAGACAGCAAATTCCTCAACACAATAAAGGCCATTTATACAAAGCCAATTGCCGACATCATCCTGAATGGAGAGAGACTGAAAGACTTTCTCCTGAGATCAGGAACTAGACAAGGATGCCCACTGTCACCTCTCCTATTCAACATTGTGCTAGAAGTTCTTGCTAGAGCAATTAGACAAGACGAAGAAATAAAGGGCATCTGCATCGGCAAAGAGGAAGTTAAAATCTCCCTGTTCACAGATGATATGATTGTATATGCAGAGAACCCCAAGGAATCTATAAGTAAGCTACTCAAACTGATAGAGGAGTTCAGCAAAGTCTCAGGATACAAGATAAACATACACAAATCAGTAGGATTCCTTTACACCAACAATGAGACTGTTAAGGAGGAAATTATCAAATCAATACCATTTACGACAGCCCCTAAGAAGATAAAGTACCTAGGAATTAATCTAACCAGAGAAATAACAGACCTTTACAAAGAGAACTACAAGCCCTTACTACAAGAAACTAAAAGAGACTTAGATAAATGGAAAAACCTACCCTGCTCATGGATAGGAAGACTTAACATTGTGAAAATGTCTATTTTACCCAAAGCAATTTATTTATATAATGCAATCCCAATACAAATTCCAGCATCATTTTTTAATGAGATGGAAAAACAAATCACCAATTTTGTTTGGAAAGGGAAGAAGCCCTGGATAAGTAAGGTACTACTAAAGAAGAAGAACACACTGGGAGGCCTCTCATTACCCGACCTTAGAACATACTACACTGCCACAGTGGTCAAAAGACTCTGGTACTGGTACAAGAACAGACAGATGGATCAATGGAACAGAATTGAGACCCCAGAGATGACACCATCTGCCTATGAACAGTTGATATTCGACAAAGGCCCTAAGACATTAAACTGGGGTAAAAACAATATCTTCAACAAATGGTGCTGGCAAAATTGGTTATCCATCTGTAATAAACTGAATCAAGATCCATATCTTACACTTTATACAAAAACCAACTCCAACTGGATAAAAGACCTAAATGTCAAACCTAAAATGATAAAGCTCATCCAATAAAAGGTAGGAACAACAATGGAAGTTTTAATACACAATGAGGACAGACTCCAAAATCTGTCACAGAAACCTCAATCAACAGAAGAGAAAATAGATAAATGGAAACTATTAAGAATCAAACACTTTTGCTCATCCAAAGACTTTATTAATAGAATTAAAAGAACACCCACAGAATGGGAAAAAATATTTGACAACTCTATGTCAGACCGACGCCTGATCTCCATAATCTATAAGATACTACAAAATATCAATAAGAAGAAGATAAACCATCCAATTAAGCGATAGGCAAAGGAGATGAACAGACACTTCACTAAAGAGGAGATCCAGGCAGCCAAAAAACACATGTGGACATGTTCACGATCTTTAGTTATTAAAGAAATTCAAATCAAGACAACAATGAGATACCATCTCACCTCAACAAGATTGGCCATGATCCAGGAAACACAAAACAACAAATGCTGGATAGGCTGTGGAGAAAGTGGAACCCTCCTACGCTGTTGGTGGGGTTGCAAAATGGTCCAGCCTCTTTGGAAGGCAATCTGGTGCTTCCTTAAAAAAATGGATATTGATATACCATTTGACCCAGTAATTCCACTACTTGAAATATATCCTACAGATTCAAGGCCTTTCACACCAATGGACACATGCACCAGAATGTTTACCGCAGCACAGTCCCTGATAGCAAAAAGATGGAATCAACCCAGATGTCCAACAATGGAAGAATGGATAGGTAAACTATGGTACATATACTGAGTGGAGCACTACATAATGATAAAGAATAACGATGATTCCAGGAAACGTCTCCTAATCTGGTTTCAACTGGAAGACATTATGTTGAGTGAAAGTAGTCAGTGACAAAGGGACAAATACTGTATGAGACCTCTATGATAAGATCTCAAAAACAGACTTGTGTATAGGAGAAAAGACTCTTTGACAGCTGCAAGGGAGGGGAGGAAGGGAGGGTGGGGGGAGGGTTTAGTTTAGATAGTTACTAGAAATCTAGTTGGGAGAAAGTGGTGATAGCACACATTAGAAACAAGAACAACATTAAGTGGACTTCAGCATAACTTGAGTACTCCTTCCATCTTAACTCAATACTGCAAGGATAAAGTAGCTGGGGTTGGGGGGACCATGCTCTTAGGTGAATTCCAGGCCAATTGGCACAACTAGCATTTTGCTAAGAGAGGTCTCTGCACCCCACATAGGTGAGTGGCATCTGGGGTCTTAAAAGCTGCCAAGCTGCCATCTGAAGACACAGCAAATGGTCCCAACTCAGCAGGAACGGATGCTCACCGAGGACCAAAATGACATGCGGTAAAGACAACCAAGAAGACAGAGAGACCCACAAGAGTGGGTGCCTACATCGACTTGGGACCGGAAGAACTGGATGGTGCCCGGCCACTACCAGTGATAGCCACGATGGAGCTCACAGAGAGGAGTCTCACTGGCAACACAAGAATAAAAAGCAGTGCATCATGAGATCTCCACTAAAAGACCTCGATTGATGGTCCAGCGGTTTTGGAGTTCCTCTGAGAGCATGGCCCCCTGCCCTGATGCTGCCCTTTCCCATAAATTGTAACAAAGGTCCACTCTTTGGACAGGAATGGATTGGATTTGGCAATGCAGAGTGACCATATATTGGAAGCACTTTGTGGTTCTATACATCTATAGGATATCATCCTGCTGACCTCTGGCTGGAGGAGGAGGAGTGGACGGAGAGGAGGGGAAAGGAGGCTGTTGGGAGGATGAGACAGGTATGGAGCAGAGAGGAATAGTGTGCAGTCAGCAGACAGGGAGAGCAGTGGAAACTGCATATAGGGGGGCATGTAAATTTATACGTGAATGTACATTTTCACTCAGTTATGTTAAATTAAAAAAAAAATTGTCAAATTATGTGTCAAAATCATCAGCTAACTGTGAAAAGCATAGTAGACCAAGTAAACATTGGTAGAAAAACAGGAAAATCTTAACAGAAAATCTTGGCCTGAGAAAGTTGTGTGCACAAGTGGTCCTGAAGGAGCTCACTGGTGAACAAAAGCAAAGGAGAAATGAAGTTCATCAAGACCTTTTGAAGAGGCAAGATGGTGTTTGGGGGCACATACTCACTGGTGATGAAACATAGGTGCACCAATATAACCCTGAAACAAAGCATCAAAGTGCAAAATGGAAGTCAGCCACTTCTCTATGACCAAAAATTTCCATCAGTCCAAATCGAGTCAAAATAATGTTGACAACATTTTTTGATATCAGAGGGATTGTTCATTATGAATTTTTACCAAACGGACAAACAGTTGACCAAGTTTACTATTTGGAAGTGCTGAAAAAGTTGCATGAAAAAGTTAGATGAAAATGACCCAAGCTTTTTGCTAAGAACTTATGGCTGTTGCATCATGACAGTGAACCAGCTCACATGGCAATGTCTGTGAGGGAGTTTTTAACAGTAAACAAATAACTATATAGCAACACTCTACATACTCACCTGAGTTGACCCCATTGAACTTTTTCTTGCCTGAGCCAGCCAAGTAGCCAAGTGCCGTCGAACAAAGAAAATATTGAAAGGAAGACATTTTGATGACTTTCAGGACATCTAGGGTAGGACAACAACAGCTCTGATGGCCATTCCAGAAAAAGAGTTCCAAAACTGTTTGGAAAGATGGACGAGGTACTGGAGTCAGTGCACAGCTTTCCAAGGGGAATACTTCAAAGGTAACCAAAGTGATAATCAGTAGTGAGGTATGTAGCACTTTTTTCTAGGATGAGTTTGTGAACTTAATTGTCGGAACTTGTATAGTAGATATGGAGTCACTGGGTGGTGCAAACAGTTAAGCACTTGACTACTAACCAAAAGGTTAGCAGTTCAAACCCACATCAGAGACTCCTCAGAGACAGTCCTGGCCATCTGCTTCTGAAAGTTCATAACCTTTAAAACGTTATAAAGCAGTTCTAACTTGCACATACGCAGTTGCCATGAATTGGAATTAACCTGATAGCAGCTAACAAGACATGCGATAGATACAGGTTAAGTAAATGAGTTATAGAACTAAACACACGCTGTGATTTTATGTATTTCTATAGATTAAACCCTGGTGGCACAGCAGTTAAGAGTTAAGCTTCTAACCAAAAGTTTGGCAGTTAGAATCCACCAGCCCCTCTTTGAAACCCTTATGGGGCAGTCTCTGTCCTACAGGGTCACTATGAATTGAAATTGACCCCGTGACAATGAGTTTGGCTTGAGATTTATAAGTAGATAGCTATGAAACCAAAGTTAATCTAGATATTTATGAAGTAAGACAAAAATTTATTGTCTAAATATTTGACAGGGAATATGTTAGGTGCCACTGAGATGATTCTGACTTGTAGAGACCCTGTGCACCACAGAATAAAACACTGTGCAGTCCTTATGATCATTGTTATGCTTGAGCCAATTGTTGCCAATTGCCAATTGTTGAGCCAAGTGTCAATCCATCTTGCTGAAGGTCTCTGTCTTCTTTGCTGACTCTCTGCATTACCAAGAATGATGTCCTCCTCTAGGGAATGATCCCTCCTGACAACATGTCCAAAGGATGTGACAAGTAGTCTTGCCATCCTTGCTTCTAAAGAGCGTTCTGACTGTACTTCTCCCAAGAAAGATTTGTTCATTCTTATGGCAGTCCATGGTATATATGGTGTACTCACCAATGACATAATTTGAAGGTATAGATTCTTCATTGGTCTTTCTTATTCATTGTCCAGGTTTTGCATGCATATGAGACCACTGAAAACACCATGGCTAGGTCAGGTGCACTTTAATCCTTAAAGTGACAGCTTTGCTTTTTAAAACTTTAAAGAGGTCTCTTGCAGCCAAGTCACCCAATATAATACATTGATTGATTTCTTGACTGCTACCTTAATGGGAGTTGATGGTGGATCCAAATAAAATGAAATCCTCGACAACTTCAATCTTTTCTCCATTTATCATGATGTTGCTTACTGGTCCAGTTGTGAGGATTTTTGTTTTCTTTATGTTGAGGCATAATCCATACCAAAGGCCTTAGTCCTTGTTCTTCAGCAGCGCTTTAAGTCCTCTTAGCTTTCAGCAAGCAAAGTTGTTCTACTTGTACATTGAAGGTTGTTAATAAGTCCTCCTCGAATCCTGATACCATATTATTCTTCATATAGTTCATTTTGTCAGATTATTTGCTTAGCATACAGATAGAATAAGTACGGTGAAGGATACAACCCCAACTCACATCATTCCTGACTTTAAACTATGCAGTATCCCTTTGTTCTGTTTGAATGACTGCCTCTTAATTTATGTACAGGTTCCTCAAGAGCATAATTAAGTGTTCTGGAATTCTCATTCTTTGCAGTATTATACATAACTTGTTATGATCCACACAGTTGAATGCCTTTAAACAGTCAATAAAACTCAGATAAGTATCTTTCTGGTATTTTCTACTTTCAGTCAAGATCCATCAGGAATCGTCAATGACGTCTCTCATCCCACGCCCTCTTCTGAGGCTGCAACTACTTTCGAATGATCTTCAGCAAAATTTTACTTGTGTGTGATATTAATGGTAAAAAAAAACAACCAAAAAACCCAAACCTATTGCCATCTAATTGGTTCTGACTCATAGTGACCCTATAGGACAGAGTAGAACTACCCCATAGAGTTTCCAAGGAATGATAGTGTTCAATAATTTCCATACTCTATTGGATCACTTTTCTTTGTAATGGACACAAATACGGATCTCGTCCAGTTGGTTGGCCTGAGAGCTGTCTTCCAAATTCTTGGCATAGATGAGTGAGGCTTCCATCACAGCATCCATTTGTTGAAACTGAAATGTTGGTATTCTGTCAATTCCTTGAGTTTGTATTTCTGTTTTTTGGTTTGTTTGTTTTTTACCAATGCCTTCAGTGCAGTTTTGACCAGTACAATCAGTTCTCAATTATATCCTACCTCTCGAAATGATTAAACATCAACAATTTTTTTTGGTTACAGTAACTCTGTGTATGACTTTTATCTTCTTTTGATGCTTCCTTTGTCACTCAGTATTTGCCCATAGACTCCTTCACTGTTGCAACTTGAGGCTTAAATTGGTTTTTCATTTTTTTCAGTATGAGAAATGCTGTGTGTGAATTTCTTCCCTTTCGGTTTTCTGATTTCAGGTCTTTGCACATGTAATCATACTACTTTATTTTGTCTTCTGAGTTGCCCTTTAAGATTTTGTGTTCAACTCTTTTCACTTCATCATTTCTTCCATTTGCTTAAGGTATTCTGTTAGAGAGCAAGTTTTAGAGTTTTTCTGACATCTCTTCTGGTCTTTTCTTTCTTTCCTGTCTTTTTCTTTATAACCAGTGGTTACAATTTACTCTTTCTCTATCCATCCACTGGCTCCTCCAACCGCATGCCCAGCCCCACTCCCCAACATTATCTGTGCTCAGATCCAAAGTCACAGAGCCACACAGTCCTGCTGGTTCCACCCACAGGGCATGATCATATGATTCAGTGTGACCTATATTTTGCATAGCTTTGTTGCTCTTGTCTGTGTGAGATTAAAGGGGGAAGACAAGTTTGTCCAGAGTCTGGACATAGGGCTAGATGACATGGGAGATAAGGTCTTGTTCCCAGTACTCAGACAGAGTACCTTCCATCCTAATCTCTCCAGTCTGATTTGTCAAGGCCCAAGATACAGAGGACCCCTCAGGCTCTAGCAGACACCAGGTGGGGAAGTTCTAGAGACAGCCCTCAGTAAACCTCTGGCTCCTTTTTTTTTTTGCTGCTAAGTAACCAGTATTTATTCACTGAGGCACCTTGGGTGACATCTAAGGATGAGAGTTTAAACAGCTCTTGGTTGACAGCCTTGAATCTGTCACTAATGGGTGATATATTCTTTGTATCCAGTGAAGAAGGAAGCAGTTTCCTTGCCATCTGAGGCATCATAAAGAGGATGCACTCTGTTTGCTTGACCTTGATGGATTTAGCAGCTGCAAGACTTTGCATCACTTCATTGAGTCTGGACTGTGAACTTGGGTCTGCAACTGTTGTTTCCACTTGATAAGTTCTGGTGAGTCAAGGCACTGAAGACAGTTCTTGGGATCCTTGGAGTAAATGTGGCAAGTATTGGTCTTGGGTATTAGTTTTCAATGTGTCAACTCTATTCTTGAGATGGTTCCTTAGGCTGAGTTTTCTAGGGAAGCAAAACCAGTAACACATATAGGTACGAGGAAAGATTTATATAAAGGAAACAGCTCATGCAACTGTAGAAGCTGAATGTCTCAAGTTCTTGGCACAAGCCTCATGTGGCCACAGGAACTGGTGAACCCAAGGTCAGCAGATCAGAGACCAGAGTTCTAGATCACTGGCTACCTGGGTTGGTGGATCCCAAGCTGGTGGCAAGACTGCGAAGTCTCTGCTGACTCATGGAGCTGCAGGGGCTGGCAAACCCTGGATCGTAGGTCAGGGAAAAGGATTCTCACTCACTGACTGTAAGGGTTGATGTATCCAACAGCTGCTAGCTCAGGTCCAGGAACCAGACAAAAAGAGAGCAGGTGCTGCTGGCAACATAAGCAGACAGGAACTAGGTGGTGTAAGGTGGAGAGAGGAGAGCTGTGGGGTGGGGAGCCACTATAGGCTCCACCCCTGTCAGACATGGACTTGCCAAGCTGACACACGATTCACCACCACAGATGGTCTCTAATTTCAGTGGAATATACTCATGGTTGTACTTCAGCTCTCTTGAACTTGTTCTGATTTTCTTCAATTTCGACTTGAACATGGCATATGAACAACTGATGGTCTATTCTGCAGTTAGCACCTTACCTTGTTCTGATTGATGATATTGAGCTTTTTCATTATCTCTTTTCACAGATGTAGCAGACTTGATTCCTGTGCATTCCATCTGATGAAGTCCATGTGTATAGTCTCTGTTGATGGTATTGAAAAAATGCAACAAACATAGATACTAATATACTTAATGAAAAGATAAGCCAAGTGATCATTTGTCAGGGTCAAGGCAAAAGACACTGGGGTTGAGAAGTTTCGGCTAACTGACCTTTATGATTTTTTTGTAACTCTAAGATCACGTGATGGCTAAAATCCATGTTCGTAAACTACCTGCATTACCTGAGAAGTACCATGGTCATGTGGAACAGAAGATGGGCTGATAAAAATACTGTATTTTTGATGATCATCAGCATGAATGACCACATATCCACAGGTGATCAAGGAGAGACCCTTGATGTTACCAGCAGAGTTTGTCAGAGCTCAGTATCTGACCTCTAGCCAGTTACAGTAGCAGTAATTTCAGTGGTGTGCCTTTGTACATTCTCTCTGTATTTTCATCCTAAATGCTTCAACACAGTGTTAGATAACCAACACTTGCGATTTTCTAAGAACGCTCTACCTAAACCTGACTTATTTATGCATCGTCCCCTTTCCCTCCTTCGCTAACTGCAACTCTGCACCTAAAAACATACTGGCTAGAAACTGACATTTAAAGTAGCTCTCTCAGCTGCAGCTGAAAGGATCCTTGGCAAGAGTCTGACTATCTAATGCCCTGCTACTTTGAGAGGGGGTAGTGCAACAATAAAAGTAACAGGCAAAAAAACAGCACAGTTTCTGGAGGATGGACCAAAAGGGTGATTTTGGAAAACAGAATAATCTCGTTAGAAGATTTACTAGTTTGTGATGATAAAGAATGTGCTCTTTACTTCTCTCTTTAAATTGCCAGTGAGGAAATGCGTCCACCTTTATGCACCCTGAGGTTCTCTCCTCAGCAGTACTGACGGGCGTCTGCAGGTCAGTCTCACTGTGCTTACCCACCTCATTTTGCTTCTGACATGTGAGCAAAATGATTAACTGGGCTCATGTATACCAATGGTTCATAGTTATGGAAACAATTCATGCTAATTTCATCTCAAGATCTCACACATCCTTCTGACAAATAAAGGAGATTCTTAAAAGTAATTAAGACTGTGCTTTGAATCAACATGTACACACAGGGGGGGAAAAAAAGCCCTAAAATTGGTAAAGATCTAAGAAAAATTAGGAAACAGGCTAACGAGAATCTTATAGTAGTATTTTTACATGTAAGCTTACTAGCTGGCGGGACTTTGAATCTGAATATCAAGAGATCTACATTGAGATGGGGACAATTGTTATATTATCGAAGAATTTTAATGAATAGTGATCCCATTTGTTATTTATTTTCTTCCAAATGTTAATAAACAACTCCACTGATAATTGATAGCTTTCTATATTTATGGAAAACTGGCATTTCATAAATATCAAATTGTGATATCATCTACTTTTATGCTGAGTTTCTATGAATATATAAAGTTAGTAATTACCTCTAGAAGTATAAGTTAATTTTTGTATGTAGATAAATCAAGGAGGAGAATGACAAGTCCTTTCTATTGTTCTTTTAAAGATTTATCTACAATGATGTCATGGAGTGGCTGAGAAAAATCTACAATACAAAATTTTATATTAAGGCCATCAAGATGTTCATCAAAACTAAGTCAACACGTGGGCATTTGACAGGGACAGTGCATAGAGCTTTCTCTAAAGACCCAAAGGTTACAAAGACTTTCTAGGTACCAAATAATCAATGTTGAAAGGAAAACAGTTGTACAAAGGTTATATTAATGCAAACTCGTAAAGGATTTCTTTTTTAGTGGAAGTTTTAGCTTATTTTAGTTCCAGAAGAAAAGAAATTCCCATTTGATATGTTTACTATTAAAATGTATTCTGTTGGATAGTATTGGCAGAAATTCTCCATTAATATTTATTTTTAGAACTTTGCTCCATTTCATGGCTCAGTAGAGAATTAATATTTAACAAATATGTAATCAGCTTCTTTTTTGTTTTATGGCTCAAATTTATCCAAGTCTTTCATATGCAGTATTTATATGCTTTGTAATGAGTATGTATTTTACTCCACATTGTGGCAACACCCTTGATTATGGGCTGCTGACAACCACCTTTCTTTCACAGTTAAATCGCTTTAAAATGGAATGAACTTGTAGTAGCTAAGGGGCAATAATGAGTCTTTGGCTAGAAAAAACTCTTCTTTTTATGGACTTGATACCTATTTTAGGATAAATACTCTAGGGAAGTAAAATCAGTAAAGCATATGAATACAGATATGTATATGTATACACACACACACACATATATATATATGAAGAGAGAGAGAGAGATGTTTTGTCAAAGAAATATCTCCCATGGTTGTAGAGTTTGGAACACCCCAAGCCCATGGGTCAATTAGAGGCTTCTTCTGATTCAGGTAGTTGCAGGGGATGGTGAACCTAAGATTGGTAGGTCAGAGAGCAGTGATCTTGCTTGCAGGCTGCAAAAATCTATGAAACCCAAAATCAGCAGGCAAGAAACACAGTTAAGCTACTGTCTCAAGTCCCAAGAACTGGAGGTCAGATCAACAGGAGTCAGTTGCAGGATCTAGAGACAGCAAAAGCCCAAGAGCCTTACTGGAATGTTCACATATGCAGGCCAAATGCCTAAGGAAACTTGTGTTAACTGACTGGCTACTCACAGCTGATCCCCTCATGGAGATGATCATAGTATATCAGATCTTATCATGAAAGTGATCACAACATCATAGACTTCCAGAGTACATCATAACTTCCAAACCATTTAAAATCATGGCCTACCTGATACACAACCTTAACTGTAACAGTGTCCTAAAATATATGACTGTGAAATATTAATCCAAAATGCTAATTAAAATTTTCTGTAATAGATACACCATGTTTCTCAGCAGATCTCAATAGTAGAGTAACCTTTCTCAGGATGTTTAAATCTAAATGGAAATTGACACCTGTGCTGTGAAGGATGCATCTGGTGTTAGCAAAGAATAAGCTATAGTAGATAAATTCAGTTCAAGAGACCACTAATCTGACAAAGACTAGGCAGTTGTCAATTCAGGAAGCAACTTCAAGATCAAAATTTCCATTAATCGGAGGAATGTGTCATCTTTCCCAATGGTTCATGGACAACCTGGATGAAGTCTGTTTGTAATCCAGGCCATGATGCCAATATCACCTCCAATTAAGTGTGTTAATCAGGAGGCCCAAACACAAATTCAGTTAACCACTTCCGTGGATAGAGTTCCATCTGAAGCTGACCAGAATAGAAGTCCAGCATCAGCTAATCATAATTAGAGAATGCTATACCTTTTCTTATTAGGGAATTAAAAAATAATTATTTGCACATTTAAGTAAAAGCACATATGATCTGAATGAACTTTAGAATGCTATAAAAGACATAGTCCCTGAATTGAGTTTTCTGTGGCTGAGGCTGATCCAAATATTGGTCACAGCTTTGGTTTTCAGAGTTTAATAAAAAGTTGATTAAGGAGTTTTCTGACACATGTACCAAGGTAAAATAAACACTGGTGGAGCTTCTGAGAATTGCTACACAATACTTTACCATCTCTGTGCTTTCAGTAGCTATCGAGTTTGATGTCTATAATATTCCCTGGAAAGAACGAAAACCCCAAATAGAGGCCAAACATTGACTCCCAAAGTGTGTTTGCGCTCAGGGCAAGTGTAGAATTTTCTTTACGGGTCTAACTGAATCCCAACCTATGTGATGCTACGATAAGAATTTCTCTCTTTTCTCTTTCTTTTCAGAGATACATGAGATGATTCTCAACAGAATTGTTTATTACAGGCAGAGATGGCTTCTCTACCTAAAAACTCAACAAGAAGTTCAAACTCCTAAAAATTCATAGAAGCTATCACAGAAACTTTCAATAAAGAAAACTCATGGTGAGTGCTTTTCCATAGTATGTAAAATGATCCAATTATTGCTTTTAATCATCTTACTTCTATAAGTGTCCCTGTAACTCTGTAAAAGTGGACTTGGTTTGGTGAAAATAACATAATCTGTAATAAGCATCTAAGTTCACCATTGTCTTTGCAGGCAAATGTAAGATGGTAAAGATAACTGTCATACCTAGTTGTCAGGGGATTTGTTAGAGGCCACTTCCTAAGTCTTCCCTATTGCTAAAATATTGATTCCCTAGTTGACATTCTGATGGGAATCTGTGAAACTTCTTGAAGGTAATGGTGCTGGAGTTTTAATCCTGAGAATTTATGGAGCTGCACGTAACTGAGGTATCAACTTTTGAACCTATATTCATGTATGGATTTTTCACTCAAGTTGCCCTTAAAACTGAGTATCACTAGATAACCTAGAGTATTGGCTGAATCTAAATGACAATTTTTCAGAAAGAGGCATAAGGCTCATTTTTCTTCATTGACTGTGAACCACTGTGAGAACCATGAGTCTGCAGCACCACGAATAACAGAACAGTAATAGTACCTACTAATATTTATTGAGGACTCATAACAGATTAGCTCCTAACTTTCAAACAACCGTGAATTATATTAGTATTCTCATTTTAAAAATGAAGGTGAAGAAACTTGTGCAAGCTCAAAGAACTAGTAATCACAAACAGACTGACCATTTAAACCCAGTCTGGAGGTTCTCATGGTACGACTCACCCACTTGAGATGAAGGAGCCTTTGTGCCACTGTAGAATGTATGCTGAGCCTTGTTGCAGGGAGTAGGGCCAGTAGAACTCTTCTCTTTAGGTCAGAAGGAAGACTAAAGCTTTCAGATTTTCACTTTTAAAACACAGCAGCAGAATTCGGTACCGGTGGGGCTTCTAGCTGTCATCTCAGTTTGGCTAAATTAACAAGAATTATAATTTAGGGTCTTATTTTCTGAACTGTCTAAGATTTCTTAAATTCTGCAATTTCGTATGTGTGCTGTTTTTAGTATTCCCTGTTTTCTCTGTGGAAACCGTGGTGGTATGGTGTTTAAGAGCTATAGCTGCTAACCCCAAAGTTGGCAGTTCAAATCCACCAGATACTCATTGGAAACCCTATGGGGCAGTTCTACTGTCTGTGGGTTTGGATGGAAGCCCTGGTGGTGTAGTGGTTAAGTGCTACAGCTGCTAACCAGAAGGTCAGCAGTTCAAATCCACCAGGCATTCCTTGGGAACCATATGGGGCAGTTCTGCTGTGTCCTATAGGGTTGCTATGAGTCAGAATAGACTTGACAGCAGTAGGGTTTTTGGTTTTCTCATGGTGATTGGTAGCAAAATTCTTCAAATTAAGAGAGCCTGGGTACTAATGGAATTCCGGTGTGCAGAGCTGCTAACCAAAATGGTAGAATTTGAATTTATCAACTGCATCTTGGAAACGCATGAGGTAGTTCTATTCTGTCCTCTAGAGCCACTGTGAGTCAGAATCAACTTAGTGGCCATGGATTTAGTTTGGTTTGGTTTTGTGTACTAATACTTGGAGGCATCGGGAAACTACAGCTTTGGGAACGGAATGTTCTTTTCCTCACCTAGTCATGAACGGAGACTAACTGCAAAGACTGGTGTGTATGATGGGCAGCTTTAAAGAAGGAAGACAATAAGTATGACTATGTATGGAAAGATTTAAAAACTTAGCACTGAGGGAAAAAACCAAGATGCAGTGTGATACAGCTTAGTCAAATAGAGAAAATAACAGTTTCTAGTATCTATAGATTTATATGTGTATGGAAGGAACAACAAAAGGATGGAATGATATACAGCAAATTCATAGTAATGATTGCTTCTGGGGCAGTAGGAAGGAAACTTTAGTTATAATTGCAGTATTTAATTTTATGTGAGAGAAGGAAATATGATCATTGTTATGTTGGATGGTAGAATGTGTTGTATTTTTTCTAAAAAACTTTTCCATAATTTAAACATTTCCCAAAATAAAATAACTTTTAAAAATAAAAAGAAACAAAAAATAGAGGGAAAGAAAGTAGGTAGACAAACTCACTAGAAACTTCAAAAGAGAAGACAGAAAATGGGGCACTGGCCTGGGTTTGAGAATTGGCCTTGTAGTTGTTTGGAGTGCCTTTTATCTAGATTTAAATGGCTATGAAAATTCCTTGGTACGTCCCAAATTATTCTAGAGGCTGAAAGGAAGCAGGGCTATGGTTTGTGCGTGTGTGGAGGGGAACTGATTATTTTTTTTGATGGCGGAGGAGATTATTTGGAGGAAGTATTTAGCTATATACATGTACTACCACACCACTGACAACCCAAGTCTTTGCTCTTGAAACAGAAGAGGCAAAAATTGTTGCCTAGCCATGTTTGAGTTCAGTATATGGGCATTCTTGTTTTCTTTGCTTCTTTGCAGCTTCTTTTCCTCAGTAGGTGATAAACAGTGCATTTTCTAGACTTTCTGCTGTGGTATATGATAGTAAGTTCCTTGAGAGCAAGAAAGCTCAACAAATGCCAATCAGTTGCCCTGGAGGCTGGCCACCAGTTTCTTTTACTTCAGTGGATTTTATACAATTCCCACTCTGTTCTCTATTCATGCAAAATGCTTTGCCCTTTCATTTAAATCCCGATGAAAGAGCCTGCAGAATCTTAGGAAAGGTCAGACTGAAAAAATTAGATATGATATCAGAGAACAGTTTGATCAAACAAACAATAGGCAGAATATTGCATTTTCATCCTCGTGTTTAAAGCACTGCTGTGTGGAGGAGAGTTTTTTTCAGTATCTCCTAAAAAAAAACTGGGTATGGTGGGAGGAAATCCAAGATCTGATGTACACAGGGGGAGAATATTCCTTAATTAGCAGCATGTTTCGTGCATAGGGGGCTATCCAGAACGAACAAGCCATCTCAGGGTATGAGCTATGACTTTTATTCTGGATATAATAATCTAAGTGAGATATCCTCACAAACGTTTAGAGCACCATAAGAAACCAGTAGGCAACATTTGCTAGCTTTTAGGTGCCAGTAATACTAACAGTGCCAAGGCTGAGAGTCCAGTTGTAACCGAGACTCAGAAAGGAGTGTGTCAGTGTGTTGTAATGTGCTCCTCCCGCTTTCTCCCAAACTGGTCCTTTTCAGATCACCATAGATCCTGTGTCACTACAAGAGCTGAACTGGACCAGAACGGTACGGTCCAGCCCCAGCTGTACCTCCAGCTTAGTCCCTGTCTGGAGTGACACTCTATAATCAGCGTGAACCAAGGGTCAGCAAAAATAAGCTCCACAGAACACATTCTACCCATCGCCTCTTTTTGTATTTGGCCTATCATTTGTTTTATATGACTTGAAGGCTATGAATGGTTTTCACATGTTTAAACGTGAAAATATTTTTTAAATCATGGTGACACATGAACATTATATGTAATTCAGATTTCAGCATCCACAAAGAAAATTTTATTGGAACATAGCCATGCCCATTCATTTATGTATCGTCTCAGACTCCTTTTATGCGATAGTGGCATGGCTGAACAGTTGCAACAGAGAACTTATGTGGCTTGCAAAACTAAAAATATGTATTGTCTGACCATTTACAGAAAAAAAAATTGCCAGCTTTCAGCCTAAAGTGCTATTTAACTACCACTGAAATGGTAGCCTACTTTATCCTAAAGGATCACCATGAGTCAGAATTAACTCCACAGCCAATTTTTTTTTTTTTTCAGAAAGGCTTTGAAACAATTGTGGACAATTTGATCGAAGATATGAGGATGAACTGGTTTGCTTTGGTCCATGTAGGTGCCCAGCTGGATAGCTCCAGAAGCTGTCCAGCAGTGTACTCTGCTGTAGGAAATCTGCAGTTGGCTAGATAGGTAGCCAGACCTTATTAAAGTCATTTTCTTAAATATACCTTTCTCCAAACAGGGCTTTGTTGTAAGGCTGTGACAGTTATGTACTGTACAATTTCTGTGTACACCACTCATACAGATCTTGATGTGAATGGTACCCCCTGAAGTTGTGCACTTGAGGGACCAAAAAAAAAGTCAAATAGTGACCCTATGGGGCAAAGTAGAACTACCTCATAAAGTTTCTGAGGAGTGCCTGGTAGATTTGAACTGCCAACCTTTTGGTTAGCAGTGGTAGCACTTAATTACTACACCTCCAGGATTTCCAGATTTTGAAAGATCTCCCCAAAACTTATTGTCATCCGGTGGATTCTAACTCATAGTAACCCTATGGGACAGAGTAGAACTTCTCCATAGAATGTCCAGCAGACTCATACTGCTGACTTTTTGGTAAGCACATGTACCACTTAACCATTACACCACCAGCGTTTCCAAATTTGAGAGAAGCACCTTTAAATTGGAAGTAGGGCAGTGAGCAAATGTGTTAGCACATTTGCTGAGACAGAATTAGATGTACAAGGGACTTACTGGAGGAAACACCTGTGAGGAATAAAGTTGAGTGGAAGCAGGAGTTGGTGGAAGAACTTCAGACTGAGATGAAGACATGATCTCTGTGAAAGGAGAGAGGAAGGAAAGGTAATTGAATAATAAGAGCCTGAGACTTTAGTGCAGCTGAGGACAAGGTCTTCACCAGGCTGATGAGGGTCCCCGGAAAAAGGTTTTTTGTTAGAGGAATGCCCCCCAGGAAGAAATGAGCTGGGCTTAGTTCCCCTGCTGTGCTTACTCATCAGTGGGGAACAGCCCAGGGGAAGCCTGGCCTTGGCATATACCGGATCATTCCAGAGGTACCAAAAGTGGATCCCTGGCATGACAGCTAGAGACTGTTGGTCAAGCATATTCCTCAGGGAAGACTGCTTTTTGAAGATAGTTTGGCCAGCATATTCCCATGTCCATCACAGTGGGTATGAATGGTCTGCATATGTGTCAGGGGGAGAGAGACAGAGATGGGGAGGGACAGAGACAGAGAACTGCAGAGGGGAGGAGACATAAAGACAGTGTGTGGAGCTACCCGTTACCGTTAATCTTAAGATAATCGATGTCACCAGCCATTACTGTACAACACCTTCCTGTACCAATACTGCAGCAGATATAATAACTGTGATGATTCCAACCCAGTGACACTTCTGTAAACTCCCTAATTATTGTAATGTTTTCCCAGTTTTATGGTAGAATCCTTGATTTCCCAGATGGACTCCTGTCTCCACACATCAAATGTCCCCTAATGATGACCAAGAAGTATTCCTACCACCCTTGATACCCCCTTACATTGGAGGAAGATTACTAGTTTTTCCAATCACTGCCATTTCTCTGATTTTATCGTTAGACAATCTTGAGAGGTAAAAAGACAGGCCTTATTTCACTCATTCTGCAAAAGATGGCTGTAAGTTCAATGGTTAAGTGATATTTCTAGAGCCAGAACTCAGGTGTTTCACCCCTTACCGAGTGGCCACATGTTGAACTAAGCCCTCGACACGATTTTGAGAGTAACGTGTACAGGGTCTTGCTGAACTACACGCCAGTGACGTCTGGTTAGAAAGATATACCAATAGAATGCCATCTGCTTTCCTAAAGAAATTTCATTATATTCATCTGTAAAATGGCCCAAACCTTAGCCATATGTGCATCCCTTAAAAATTACAAAGACAGAATGCCTAGAAAAAGAATTTTGTATCAGGAAAGAGCAATATGGTGTGAAAGTATGTCCCCACTCCCAGAAATTTATCCTTTGAGATAAAAAATAGAATGAAGACTCAGTGAACTGTGGCCAAGGCAAAGTCATATAAGCTTTGAACACACATTCAAACAGCTTGAGGGACCAAATTACAGGGGCTGAGTGGTAGGGACCATGATCTCCAAGGACATTTAGATCCATTAGCCTAATATAGTTCATAAAGAAAATGTTCTACTTTCTACTGTAGTAAACAGCATCTAGAGTCTTAAAAGCTTGTGAGCAGCCACCTAAAGATCCATCTATTGTTCTCACCATGTTTGGAGCAAAGGAAAGTGAAGAAAACAAAAGACACAAGGAAAATATTAGTCCAAGGGACTAATGGACCACATGAACCACAGCCTCCACCAGCCTTAGCCCAGAGGAACTAGGTGGTGCCTGGCTACCACCACCCATCACTCTGTCAGGGATCACAGTGGAGGGTTCTGGAGAGAGCGGGAGCCAACTGTAGAACAAAATTCAAACTCACAAAAACAGACCAGACTTGCTAGTTTGGCAGAGACTTGAGTAATCCCCTCAAGACTGGCTCGCAGACTTCCCACTAATTCATGCTGAAACCACTTGAGAAGTCCACCTTTCAGCCAAAGATTGGACAAGCCTATGAAATGAGAGCAATATCCTTCTTAGCTCCATCAGGTACATGAGATCAAATGGGCACCACTTGTCCAAAAGCAAAGATGAGAAGGCAGGAAGACACAGGAAAACTGGACAGATGGGCATGGAGAACCCGAGGTCGGAATTGGGAGAATGCTGACACAGTATCACATAACAATTTGTTTATGAATTTTTGAATGAGAAAAAAAGAAGACACAATAAAGTAAGGTAACTGGGTAATCAGTTAAGGAAAACAAAGCTGACTCTTAACCCAAGTGAACTAAGATTTAGATGTGAAAATTCAAACTATTAAACAGCAGATTAAAATGTAGGACTCGTGCATGTAGAGAATCTTTGAAGGAAACGGCTGTGAGGCTCGGAGTGGCTGCCTTGCATCTCTTGCTGATAATTGTATGTCACCTTCTCTGTGATTTAACTGTGGATGAGGACTTTTAAAGAGACAAAACACATAGCAGATAAAATGTAACATAATAAGAGATAACGTTGCTGGTTGACACAGAATAGTTCTTTTAGTGGAATAAATGTCTGGCTTCAGAAGGTACGTAAGATCAACTGAGTGGTCCCCGTGCTTATTGCAACATGACATTACACAGAACACATGCATACAATGGATTTATATAGAAAACGAATAATAAGAGGTAAAACTTGAAGTCTGCTAAGCTTATAAGGAATCAACTACAAAAAAACCGGATTTGGTGTGTCCAGGTTTTGTTTTGTTCTTTGTGATTTGTCAGTGTGAACCTAAGTTCATTGACTCCTTTAGCTGATATACTATAGAGTCCTCCCTCTACAGTAGGGATTCCCTACAGGTACCAAAATCCATGGATGCTTCATTCTCTTCTTTAAAATGGTGTAGTATTCACATATGGGGGCAGTTCAAATCCACCAAGCTTTCAGTGAAAACTCTGTGGGGCAGTTCTACTCAGTCTTTAGGGTTGCTATGAGTTGGAATCAACTGGATGGCAGTAGTTTTGTTTGTTTATTTATTTATTTTTTTGTGGCCTCATGGTTAACAGCCTATCTGCTAACCAAAAGGTGTACAGTTCAAATCCACTAGCTGCTCCTTGGAAACCCTGTGGGGGTGGTTCTAGTCTGTCCTATAGAGTTGCTATGGGTCAAAGTGGACTCGATGGCAGCAAGGTCATTCACAGGTAACTTAGACACGCTATCCTGTATCCTTTAAATCATCTCTAGAGTATTCTAATACTTAATACAGTGTAAACTATAGGTAAATAGCTGTAAATAACAGTTAATGCTTTCTCAGCCTTGGCGAGCTCCTGCAGCAAGTGCTGGAGAGAGACTGAGGGTGTGTGTGACGCGTTAGTCTACAGTGGGCTAGGACTACACGTCACTTCATTCGTGTGGAGTCATCGTAGCGTAGGACAGGCAACAAGTTCCAGTTTTGCTTTTTAGAGTATTTCCCCCTTCTCTCCCCAAGTCTGTGGTTGGTTGAATTTGTAGATGCAGAATCCTTGGGTATGGATGTAGAGGGCCGACTGTATTCCAACAATTTGCTGTACACGACGTGATAGTTGTTTATCACAAGCTTTCTGGAATCAATAAATATAGCACTGGCAAATTTTCCTGGCAGGGAAATTGTTTTCAGTAAATTCTAGAAGGGCAGCTGCTAAGTGACAAGAAGGAAACCAGAATGACAGCATTGCCATTGACCTTAGCAAAAAAAAAAACAAAAACAAACTGGCTTCCCGTTTTCCACCTGACCACAAAGATCGTTGCACAAACACATCAGTTTGGTGGGAGGAAGGGTGGTTTTGAAATACACAGGTAGGAAACTGCTAAGATATCTTGGAATAAAATAAGTGTACCTCTTATCTCACTAAATATGCGACAGTTTGGGTTATTGCTCAGTGACTGTGACAAAACAGAAAAATGCAAATTTTCTAGATATTTAACTTTTTGCAAAGTGAAGCTTTCATGCTGTGTGGTCTTCTGTAGCTGCTCACTTCCTAACCCCTTAAAATCTGGCTTCTGCCCCGTCGTTCTGTTGACAGTCTTCTCTTGAGTTACCTTCCAGCTGTCATATTTTGTATCTCATTTTCTGCTGTTCTCGTTGACCTCAGCAGCATTCGATGATGTCGTATGCTCCCTTTTTGAGTCTCTCTTACCTCCGCTTTCATGGGGCAATACCACGCTATCTCTCCTGCCTTCCGTCTGTCGCCCCTGAGTCTCTTTCATTAATTCTTTTTCTTCTTCAGACCTCTTCAGTGTGGCTGTCCACCAAGGTTCTGTGCTTGGTCCTCTTCTTTTCTCTCTCTGTGTTCTATTTCTTCAGTTTCACTATTTCCTATGGCTGTATTATGACTGTCTGAAGTCTGTATCCCCAACCTCTAAACTCATGCCCTGCTCTTCAGTTCCAGTGACTTGCTAGATGCCTTCCTACGAACAGTCACCTCTGTTCTGTCACTGGTTTCCAACTTTAGTGTAGCTCCCTAACCCCTTCATTAAATGACCTATTCACTTGCCAACGTATCTGTCTTTCTTTCCACAACTACCTACCCCATTCCTGACTTCCGTGTTTTGATGCTTGGTGCTGCTTCAATAGCTGGTTCTACAACTGGCTAATGAATTCATAGCTTAAATTTTAAAATCCCAGGTGATCAGAATTCAGGGACAGATTACCTAGTAAACAAACTAGTGCAGGCTTACTTGTGTTCACTTACTAATCTGTAGTGCACAGATTTTACCCAGGTTTCACCACATCCTGATGAAAAATCTGTACGTATGAAGTCTGTGCACTGCAGATTAGTAAGTGAACACATTAAGCCAGTGGGTACCTTGCTCCTTGTACTGGTACATACAGGGTTTGCTGTTAATCTGCCCCTGGAGTAGGTAAAGTAGCCAGACATGGAAGCAGCTGTGTGAAGCTCAGATCTGCTAGTTTGAATCCTTTTTTTAGAAACTAATATTGAAAATAATAATGAGAAACAGGTAAGTCTGGGAGGGGTGCTTATCAATAGCAGATGCCATAGTAAGGAAGAGCTGCCAGTCTTTAGCCCGGAACGCGACATGATCAGGCCAGAGCAGGATTAAGCCCCGGCCCGGGACCACAGCTGAGGAACAAGAGGTTGAGACTGTACAGAGCAGATCCCGCACAGCCGAGGACCACAGCGGGCTGGTCAGCTTCAGATACAGCTGCGGGAAATGTTTCTGCTTCATGTCATTGGTGTATCTCAAAACATTGTTGTTGTTAGGTGCCGCTGAGCTGGTTCTAACCTATAGCAACCCTGTGTACAACCAAATGGACCACTGCCCAGGCTTGTGCCATCCTCACAATCTTGGTGTGCTTAAGCCCATTGTTGCAGCCACTGTATCAATCCATCTCATCAAGGTCTTCCTCTTATCATTGACTCTGTAATTTAGTAAGCACGAGGTCCTGCTACAGGGACTGATCCCTTCTGAGAATATGTCCAAAGTATATCAGTTGAAATCTCAATATCCTTGCTTCTAAGGAGCACGCTGACTGTACTTCTTCCAAGATACACTTACTCATTCTGGCAGTCCATGACGTGTTCAATGTTCTTCAACACCACAATTCAAAGGTGTCAATTTTTTTTATCTTTCTTATTGATTGTCCAACTTTCACATGCATATGAAGCATGGGTCCGGTGCGCTTTAGGTCTGGGTATGTTTACAGGAAAGGAAGTTTAGGGATATATGGGGGTTTGGTTAGTACATACATAACCATGAAAACATCATGTTTCACTGACACTAAGGAAGAAATGCTATTATCTCATAAATTTGAAAACACATCCAAATTCAGAGATGTTATAGTGTTTTTTAAAAACTACAAATCTAAGAATCAATGAAATACTGTAAAAGCATTCCATCACCCAAAAAATTAAAAAAATAAAAGAGGCTACATAAAAGATTTTTCTTTTTAACTCCCTGTCTCTTCAGGTGGGCAGTTAGGATGAAACAGCCAATACTGTAGAAAATCTGTAATGCATAAAAGGTGGCATTCTTTGGTTGACACTGTGAGTTAACTGAATCCTTTCTTCACCTGTGACTTTATCCAACATTGAATTTTAAACTATAAATTGTTTTATTTGAGGAAGCACAAATGGAGGTGTACCAGAAATTAACTTTATTCTTTAGGATTTGAAAAAAAAAAATGTGTATAAAAAAATTAAGAGACAGCTCAACAGGAGATCTTTTTCAAAAAAATGCCATCATGTTATAGGTTAGCAGCATCCTCTGTCCCCAGCTGTGACTTAATAAGAACCTGCCCCATCCATTTGTTCAGCATAAGGAAGGTGCTCTCTTGGCACCTCCTGGCAAACCAGGAGATCACACCATATGGTGATTTCCAAGGTTTTGACTGATTTCAAGCCAAGGTAATTTCCCATTGGCTGTGGGTTAGAGTACTGCCACAGACCAGACAAACACACAGACAGTCAGCAGGCAAATCTGGCTTCTAAATTAGAACCTCCACGTTCAGAAGAGTTTTCAAAACTGTTTTCCTGATTACTGTGTCTGCACCTGATTTCCATGGTCCTTGATGACAGCAGCTCTCAGGAAAATCCTGCCCCGTGACTCCATTGCTAAGCTGCTATTTATTTGCTCTCGACTGCTGGTGTTGGTGGCCTGAGTTTAGAATTAATGCTCAGGGCATCAAAGGCTAGTCTGATCCAGTACATTCTCATTTTTGAACTAGTCTTGGATTAATCCCCAGATTCTTTAAAATTCTGGGTGAATTTCTACCCAGAGAATGGCAACAAGATCAATTAATGACTCCTATGTTTTTTCACTACCGAAGGACCCTGGTTTAGTGCGGATGCGTCTTCCTCTGTTGAAGCCTTTTACCTCAGGAGAGAGAGCAGAGGAGCGCAGGAGGGCAATGGTTTGTTTTGACAGCATCAAAGGAAGGAATGAAAAAAGTTATTCTTTCTTTTGTCTAAGTACCACACATCATAAAATTATAATCTTGTACCTCTTTTTGTTTTGGTGAGACAAAGTCAAGAGAGATGCTTTTGTTGAAAATCTAATTCCTGAATACTTAGTATCAAATATCAGATTGAGATCTTTTGTTTCATGGCATTTTGCTGAGCAGCTGTAGCTTGTGGATTTATTTAAGTATATTTTCCCCCAATTCTCCAGAATGACAAAAAGGATTATAATGCAACAATTCAATTCCATGTTTATACAAGTGTCCTTAATGTCCCTCATATGTACCATTGCCATATTTATGTTTGGGGACTGAAAATACAAATGAAACCGAATTCTTAAGAAGATGCTTTGATCAAATTTTCATACTCTAAACCAGTAGTGATAAAGCAATATAGAGACTGCCAGACTGTCTCAACCTTCTGTTTACTAATAAAAGCAGCATTTTTTATGCAATCAAGCTTTTGTGTTCTGAGGTGAACATAATATAATGATTGCATTTGCATTTTCAAGTATTGATCGTGTTAGTATCTTTCGCAGCACACCTGTGAAATTTATACTTTGAAAAGATTGCTTTGCGACGTGAGGAGACTCCATTCTAGTTGTCTTAGGGTAGTGTTAGAGAGCAGAGGTTTTAAGCACAGATTGGCTTTGGGCTCATGCAATACTGGACCTGAGTCTTGTCTTAGTCATCTAATACTGCTGTACCAGAAATCCTGTAAGTGGATGGCCTTAAGAGAAAGTTATTTCTTCATAGCAAAGCAGGCTAAAAGTCCAAATTTAGGGTGTCAGTTACTGGGAAAGAATGTCTGTCTCTGTTGGCCTTCTCATCAGTCTCCCTGCAGACTGAGAGCTCCTCCTCCCCAAGAACTGGGGTCTGAAGGACTGCTCTGCTGCAGGCACCGCTTTCTGGGTAGTGGGGGGTCCCTCCTCTCTGCTCACTTCCCTTTCCTTTTCATCTCTTGAGAGAAAAGGTGGTGCAGACCACACCCCAGGGAAACTGCCTTATGTTGGATTGGGGATGAGGTCTGGGTGAGGGTATTAGAATCCCTCCTTAAGCCTCTTTAACATAAAATTGCAATAACAAAGAGAGGACAATACTGGGTGTCACAGCCTAACCAACTTGACACCTATTTTGAACGGATACACCTCAATCCTCATCAAGTCCAATTTCACCATGCCAGTGTGTTAGTCTGCATGCATAACTTAACGTTTCTTAACTTTAGTTTTCCCATCTGTGAAATGGAGTAAATAGTAATACCCAGGGGCAGATTATCCAATAGGTAAGGTGAGCATGGTGCTGACCATGATTATTAGATCATCAATTTCACGTTTCTTTCTTTTAACCACATCAAAAATTCTGCATCTAGGTATGGCAGGTGTCTGTCTTTCTCTCAACCCCAGAGAACCCCAGACTCCTACAGAATCAAAGACTCCTTTCAAATTTACAATCTCTGACAGGAATGGATGACCCCATAGGCCAGGTAAACAAGGCCTTCCTTGTGCGTACCAACTAATCTGTAGTCAACAATTTCACCTGGTTTCCACTGCATCTTTGATCTCATGTAAAACTGTTTGATAAAGATTAGTAAGTAACTACAAGTGAACCCGTGCTTCCCTTACTTACTGGGTCATCCATCTGTGGTAATACGTGCTAATAGGACTGGTTCATGACTGAAGCACTTAGCACAGTTATGGGATTGTCATGATCAGTAAAAAAGTCCGACTGATTGTCTCTGACTGGTGCATGGGACGCTAAGGACACAGAAGCCCATGAAGAGAGAGATCTATGGAAAAGGAAAGACAGCTAGAAAGAAGGCTTTTGCTTATGCAGACTTGATTTCATTTGTTCTACAACATCAGAGCAAAATGGTTCTTATTTTTGGCTCGTGTAGTTTTTGGTTTTTCTTTTATTATAAAGAAATAGGGAGTAGGACCAAAGAGACTGTTCCAGGATGATGCCCTATAAACAAGACTCAGGGAGATGGGTCCCTGGGTTACAAGGTTCTTAGTCTCCACATTCATCTCAGGGCCCCTTAACACTGAAATCATCAGGAGACTGTGGTTTATTTTGATTACATCGCTTTTGTTCAATGTCTTTTTCTCTCTCAGTGGGCAAATTTTCTCTTCTGTTTACTTTCAAAAAACACTCCGGCTTCTCTTCAACAAAGCTGGCTTTGTTTGGGAGGATCAAGATTCATGCTGATTTTGATCTGCACTCTTCTCTCAGGTATTAAAATGGGAGGAGTCTGTCAGAGATACTGTATTTCAGGGGTTCTTGCTTTTGGGGGGTGACATGGATTGCATTGAAATGTTTGCTCTGTCTTCAGGAAAAATGCAAACATAAATATAATTTTGTGTATCATTATGTGTAGTAGTTATGGAAGTCATAAATTCTGCTTAAGACCATCCATGGGACTTCTAGTTATGAATTCTTTGTGTGGTTATTTCCTAATCTCAGATACCAGAGGAAATAGTCCTTTGAAATCCATGACTTTAATTCTGTTGGTTTCTGAGAGCCATTGTGGGCTTCAAAGTAGAGAAGCTCTAAAGAGGCATCCCAGATTTTTGACTCTAGTATTGAGAGGATGTTGAAGGGTGACTAGACAGCACATAATAGACAGCTGTGACTAAACAGAGTCCAAGAGGAGGGAAGTGGGTGAGTAGAATAATTGGACGATTGAGGCCAACTAGAAATAAGAAGAGAGAGAGCATAATGTCTTCAAAAGTTGACCTGATTCAAGCTTGGGTAAGGTTTGTATGTCTTGGTTGAGGGTCTAATTATACTTTAAAGTAGGGGGACTCTTCAAAACATTCTTTGTTTTGCCTAGGTACCTTATACAATTAATACCACAAGAACTTAAGATATTGGAATTGTATATAGGGAATGTTGAGAAATTAACTCTGAGGGAATAGAGCCATATGCCTGAGGGTTAATGGAAGAGACAAAAATAATAATAATGGGTATTTAAAAAAATCCCATGAATGTGTACTTTTTGGGGAAAGAGAGCTAATAATTACTAAGTTGTTTTTTTAATTCATCATTTGTTTAAAAAAATGGGTGATTGTTCAAGGGACGGTTCTGTTAGAAACACAGAAAATAAATTTCTTGAATCAGCTTATTAAGGAGTCCTATTCTCTGTGAGATTACAGACACTATCCCTAATTTATATTTTGAAATTTAAATATTGTTGTTTCTTCCCCTTTGTAAAATAATTCCTAATCAATTTCTCTAAGTGTTCTCTTTTAAATAGTATCACTTCAGGTCTCCAGGGTTAGTGGGGGAAGAAATGTGTCAGCACTGTAGATGGACACTAGTTTTTCCCCCTACCTAAAACTGGTCTGGAAACCCTGGTGGCATGGTGCTTAAATGCTATGTCTGCTAACCAAAAGGTTGGCAGTTCAAATCCACCAGGTGCTCCTTGGCAACTATGGGGCAGTTCTGCTCTGTCTGTAGAGTTACTATGACTCAGAATTGACTTGACAGCAGTGGATAAAATTGGTCTAGACTTGTCTGAGGGGATAGGCACCTGGAATTTTTCCATAAAAGGTGAAAATATTCTGACTGGTCTGGAGCATCAGGTGGACTCAATAGTTAGCCTTACGGAGGCTCTCACAGACCTCGTTTTCTCCCGTTTGTCTCCTTGCTTGCTTGGATGTGCAGTCCTGGCCTCACTGAAGGCACACTAACATGGCTTGCATATTCCTGCTCAGGGCCTTTGCCCCAGCTGTCCCTTCTGCCCCGAAGGCCCATACCCTATACAGCTTCTAAACTTAATTCCAACCATGGCTCAAATATCACCTTCTCAGACAGAATTTCTTTGATCATCCTACCTAAAACAGTGCTAAAATAGCACTTTATTACTCTACATGCCCTTTCTTACTTTATTATTTTTTTTTCCACTGAACTTTTTACTGGCAGGTGTTGTATTATGTATCTCTTTATTCTCTGTTAACTATCTGTGTCCCAGCTAGAGTATAAACACCATGGAGGCAGGGACCTCGCATTTTGTTCATTTCTGTGTCTCCAGCACATGACTGATGTTTGTAAATGTTTCTAAATGATCAAAGAGATCAGTCAGTCAATCAAACTCCCTTTAAGTTAAGCTGAGATATGTAAGAGAATAAAATAAGGTAAACTGTCTGCCAGCTCCCTCGAGGAAGGTTACTCTGGCAAAAGGAATGCTGATCTGGTAACCAGCTACTTCTAAAAGGAGAGCACAATCTGAGGAGAAGCTGTAGCTAATACCTGTGGGCAAGTGAACATTCCACAGTTATGGCCTGGAGCCATAGACAATTTATGGTTGGGAATTTGTGAATCGGGTATCGCACCACAGGAAACCCTGATGGTACAGTGGTTAAGTGCCACGGCTGCTAATTACCAGTTTGGCAGTTTGAATCCACCAGGCACTCCTTGGAAACCCTATGGGGCAGTTCTACTCTGTCCTATAGGAGTGCCATGACTTGGAATCAACTTGACTGCAGTGGGTTTGGTTTTGGGTACCATGTCATAAAGTGTTTTAGCCCACATTGTGCAGCAGAAGCAGGGACTTTGAAGCTTAAAGGACCTGCGTTTATATCCTGACCTCACACTATCGTAGGCCAGTGACTTAAGTTCTTTAAACTCCTGTTCTCATCTGTAAAATGGGAATAATACTATCTACTCTACAGGTTAGTCAGGAGTACAAAATTAGACTAAATATGTGTTATGTGTATAAATAGACTTACTATATTAAATACGGTGTTATACATTACGGAGCCCTGGTGGCGCAGTGGCTAAGCATTCAGCTCCAGAGGGTGGCGCTGTGGGGCAGTTGTGCTCTGTCCTCTTGGGTCACTGTAAGTTGGGTCAACTCAACAGCAACGAGCTTATCATACATTATTATATTATTATGTTTTTATTCTCGTTATATAATAAATCACTATAACACAGATATTATTGTATCTATCCTACTTCAGTGCTTCACTCAGTCACTGTCAACTAGGAGCCAAAATGCGGTGTTCCCAAATAGTCTATGCAATTTTACATTTTATTCTTACATTTCATGAAATGTTTACCCATCCCGTAACCATAAGTGAACGCCCACACCATCTTGTCCACTGAGAAAAATACTACACATATTTGAAGGTCCGCTTGAAAAGTTACCTTCTCTTTTCAGCTTTCCTTGACTTCTTAGCCATCACCATGGTAGAAATCAGGTGTTTTCTTTTTTCCTCTCCATACTTCTGTAAGGGTTTCAATAAGGTCTGACATACCCCACAGCAGTCCAATGGCCTGTGCACATTTCTATCTGTCCTTGCAGGCTGTGAGCTTCTTGAGGGCAAGACCTGGGTCGTCTCTGTCTTTGGAGCTCCCGTGCCTTCCGCGGACATGGCCCGTAAGAGGCCTCCGAGAGGAGGTAGGCGTGGATGGGAACAGGAAACTGACAGCGTCTTCATGTAGAAGTGTGTAGGCAGAGTGAGCAGCGCAGGGCAAGGCGCAGGCATGTGGGAGAAACGGCCCGTGTGTGCTCTCTGCTTGGAAAGAGGGTTCTATAGAGGTGGCGTCAGCTTAAGTAGCTTGAAAAGTAAGCTAGTTGCCAGGTACACTCTGACCGATGGGGACCCTGTGCAGAACTATGCTGCATAGAGTTCTCTGTGGTTTATTTTTCTGAAGAAGATTGCCAGGGCTTTCTTCCAAAGTACCTGTGAGTGGACTCAAATCCCCATGCTCTCAGCAGTCAAGCGTGTTAACCATTTGAACAACACAGGCACTCCTGAAGCAGGTGTGTAAGCTCAAGAGCCTGATGTGCCACCCTGTGGAGCAAACCGCACCCTGGAAGCTGCAAGGGTAGGGCAGGGGTGAAAGGAGGAGCAATATGGTGCATTCAGACTTCAGGAAGGTTCAGCTCAGAATAGTGCTGAGATAAGGAAGCGTTTTTGGTGAGAAAATCTCAAACACCAGCCTCCTGCCTTCATCTCCTTTCCCCCCATCACTCTGTCAGCAGGGCTGCAAAGCCTCTCTGGCAGTCTTGGCCCTGCTGCAAGCCCTCCTGCCCCTCGTTGGGGCTCGGGGGGTGGAGGCACCACAGGGGAAGCCTAGGCTTTCGGAACCGTCCTAACTGCTTGCCTCTTCGCGCCAGTGGGCCTTTCTCACCAGACAGAGGGCCTGGGCTTTCCATTTGGCACCCAGATTCTGACACGTGCAGATGCCTAGTCCATAAATAGAGCTTTCTAGAATGTCTGCACTCTGCAAATTCTTTTGCTTCTCTTAAAACCCTTCAAACTGAGCACCTAATTCCCACCTCTGACCTGCTGTAAACCCTTTCAGAGAGGGAAAAATAGCCACTTGCAAGGACCTACTGTTTTTATCGGAATACTAATGCTCACAGGACAACATCCCACAGATAGTACTGTAGAACACCCTTGGGTTCCATATTTTAATTTTATCACAATGAATTTCCTAAAATTTATTTTATGTTTAGACCAAATACAGGTACTCGCTGTTATTTCTGGCCCATGCTGATATAGCATTTTTGAAAGCTTGAGAATCCAAATGCTATGGGAGGCCTGGGATTCATTTCTGCCCCTTTGGGAAAAGCTGCCTCGTTGCTCTTCCTCAGGCGTTACGTAACCTAACCCTTTACGACTACCAAGGCAGCATCTCTTCATCATGTGTAGCTGGAAAGGGACAGGAGAGGGTACAGCAAATAGTGAAAAAGAGGTGGACAGAAAGATAGGATATCACAGATACGGAAGGATTTGTTTTATGGTGTTGTCTCCTTGAGGAGGCTATGTTATCCATGGGGAGAAAGAAACCATCGAAAGGAAGAAACTCTTGAATGCAACATTATTCCCCAAATACCAGACACTATGCATAGAATTGGAAAGTGTTTTCTTTTTGAAAAATTATTTATGTATTGTTGTTGAGTGTATATACAGGAGACCATAGTACCAATTAAACAGTTTCTGTGTTACAATTTACTGACATTGATTGCATTCTTCAAGTTATGAGGCATTCTCATTCCGTTTCCAAATTGTTCTTTATGCATTAACATAAAGTCACTGATCCCTGAGTTTCCTATGTAATCTTTCAAGTTATTATCAACAGTTTGATCTCATATAGATCATTCTTAAAAGAACACAGTACTCAAGACAGACACTCTTTTCTAGTCAAGCTGAACTGTTGTTTGGACTTAAGAAGACTTCAGGGGATACTTTTGGTTTAATGTTTAAAGATTATCTCAGGATAATAATTTGGGGGTTCACCCAGCTTCCATGGCTCTAGAAAGTCTAGATTCCATGGGAATTTAAAATTCTGTTCTGCATTTTATCCCTTTTGATCAAGATTCTGCTATATAATCGTTGGTCAAAACATTCAGTAATGGTAGCTGGGTAAAGTCCAGTCTCTGTGGTCTCATGATTTTGTTTGTTTTGTAAGTATCAGTATAAGGCATTAAAAAAAAACAATCTAGATGTCAATTAAATAAAGACCTGTGTACAGGGGTTCTAGCTATTAAAGTAGAAAGATTTGTATCTTCTTGGCTCCTTTTACTTTCCTTCAGCAGGGGTTGATGTGGTACCCCCTTTTTCAAAGCACGGTGGGACTCCACTTATTCATCTTTGGTATTCTGTCAGCATCACCAATCTTCTCTCCCAGTCTGCCTTGTGGTGGTCGTTTTCTCCTTGTATGTGTCTGTCAGGAGTGCACAGGTACAGCCTGACAAGGGCTTAGGCTTCTCTGAGGAGGCAACCCACTCAACACACATATGTGCACAACTTGGGACTCTCAGGTCAGGTGAGCTATTAACCAGTGGGGGCCAAGCACCAAGACATTAAAGCCACCCTCTTTCTTCACTGGGAAGTGGACTTTGAGACACACTGCATATGGTTCCTTAGGCCGTCCCTTAGGATTCAGCAGGAGGCAGCTCCGTAACGTATTGTTGCATTTGTGTTCCCTCCTTCCTTGTTTTGCTCCCCAAGTCACTCACTTGCTATCTGGGTCACATACCCCTAATAAACAGGGCTACAGTAACCCCTGGTTTACCCATAACAGCACCTGTGTAAACTGTTGGGACAATATAATTATTTATCATTTTCCCTCTTACCCTCAAAATTGTCCTGGTTTGGATGATGAATTATATGTTCTATGGGATTATAGTATAGATTGCACTTTAACATCAAGAAAACAAAGGTCCTCACAACTGGGCCAGTAAGTAACATTGTTACAAATGGAGAAAGGATTGAGGTTGCCAAGGATTTCATTGTACTTGGGTCCACAGTCAATGCCCATGGAAGCAGCAGTCAAGAAATCAAAAGATGCATTGCATTGGGAAAATCTGCTGCAAGCGATCTCTTTTAAGTATTGAAAAGTAGAGATGTCACCTTGAAGACTAAAATGTGCCTGACCCAAGCCATGGTATTTTCAGTCACATCATATGCATGTGAAAGCTGGACAATCAACAAAGAAGACAGAAGAATTGATGCCTTTGAATTGTGGTGTTGGAGAAGAATGTTGAATGTACCAATAGACTGCCAAAAGAACAAGAAGTTGGAAGAAATCCAACCAGAGTGCTCCTTGGAAACAAAAATGGCAAGACTGAGTCTTACATACTTTGGACATGTTGTCAGCAAGGATCAATCGCTGGGGAAGAACATCATGCTTGGTAGAGTGGAGGATCAGTGAAAAAGAGAAGACCCTCGACAAGATGGATTGACACAGTGGCTGCAACAGTAGGCTTAAGCATAAAAACAATCATGGACATGGTGC
Organism: Heterohyrax brucei; assembly: GCA_028571685.1. Lineage (NCBI taxonomy): Eukaryota > Metazoa > Chordata > Mammalia > Hyracoidea > Procaviidae > Heterohyrax > Heterohyrax brucei. The sequence continues at coordinate 120,148,580 of CM053144.1, read as the reverse complement.
AAGACTGGGCAGTGTTTCGTTCTGTTGTTCATAGAGTTGATGTGAGTCAGAACTGACTCAACAGCACCTAACAACATGGGATTACGTGGTGCAAATGGTTAATGCATTAAGCTACTCGTGGAAAATTTAAGGTGGAAATTGTATGCCACCTCAAATAAAACCATAAGAGCAATGCAAGTTTTCCAATTCTGTATAACCTGGAGCCAAAGTATATCATCTCTCTGAACCACAATGTACTCATCTGTAAATAGGAATACTGGAATAAGCTTACAGAGTTTTTTGTGACCATTAAGTGAGAAATAGATATGGAGATACCTTGTAGACTTGAAATCTCCTCCCAAATGAAAAATATTATTTCCAAGTCTAGACTGATAGCAGAGTCTAGAGACAGCAGAGGTCCAAGCTGCCACCATGGAAGAAAGGCCTGGCAATCTACTTCCAAAAATTCAGCCTTTGAAAATCCTACGGAGCACAGTTCTACTCTGACACACAAGAGATTGTTGTGAGTCAGAATGAACTCTAGAGCAAGTTTTTCAGTGCTAATAAAATGCCTTTGTCTTCAAATGGGAAAACTGAATTCAGGGAAGGAAATGACTTACCCAGGTGTACATACTTAGGGATTTATTTCTACTCTTTCTGTCCGGTACTTTGTCCACAATAGCACTAATCTAGTTGTGATTCAAATTTTTTAAAAGTTGCCTATTACTACAGATTTGCTGAATTTTGGTTATGTGTCATGAGTAATCTCAAAGCTGTTTAGATGATGACAGATGCCTCCTGTGGACAGAGGGGACTATCTAAGACTATGGTCATCAAGATTTACTAGGCAATGTTTCCTACTTAAAAGCTGGACAGAGGGCATAGTTTTTAATGGTGTAGGATATACACTGTTATGAACATTTACCTCTGGAAATGAAAATAAATGATGAAATTCCAACCTAAGTAATTCCATAGTAGCAGTGCACAACAGATTGTGAGACAGAAAACTTGAGTTTGAGCATGAAATCTGCTATTTCTGGATGACCTTGAGTCAAAGTACATCACCTCTCTGAATCACAATGCACTCATCTATAAACGGGGATGTTGGGAATCAGGTCACAGAGGTTTTTTTTTAATGTGAAAATTAAAAGAGAAATATGTATATGGAGGCCCTCTGTAGACTTGATAGATCTTCACAAATGAAAAATACTATTATTTCCAAGTCTAGACTGATAGCGCATGGTTCTAGTATAGGTAGAAAGGTGATGTGCTTTTTATTAACTTAGATTGGAGATAAAATAAAATATTGTAAATAGTTTATTATTACAACCTTTTCTTTCAATGACAAAATAGTTAAAGTATTCCATGCATCTCAAAGACATTTGGGAGATGTATTTCACTATAATACCTGTGATTCTCACCCTGAGAGCTGAGAATCTTCACCTTCAGAAATCCTACTCCTTGGTAAAACAAAAGACTAAAATTTCCTGACACTGTGCCCCAGCCCTGGACTTGGCCCTTACTATTAAAAAATAAACAAACAAACCCAAACCAAATTCAGTGTTGCTGAGTCCATTCTGACTCAACTATCCTATAGACAGAGTAGAACTGCCTCATAGAGTTTCCAAGGAGCGTCTGGTGGATTTAAACTGCCAACCTTCTGATGAATAGCCGTTGCACTTAACCACTATACCACCAGGGTCTCTGGCCCTTGCTATAAGCCCCTTTAATTCAGGCTGTATTGGGTGTTTTCCTGAGGGACACACAGGTTGAATTCATGAACCATTGGTGAGTCCTGGATGTCTACTCTGATCAAGACTAAGAGGTGACAATGGAGCAGGACCTGTCCCCATGATAAAACGTGTTGGATGGTGAGGGGATGGAAATAATATGGCTAACAACAAATGTTCAGTTTTATAGAAGCCTTAGAAGCTGGTGTCACAGAAAAATTATTTGTACTTGGAGAAGGCGTTGCACAGTAGTTAAAAGTATAGGCTGTGGCATTAGATTGTGTGGGCTCTTATCTTGATCTATAGATTGTGTAGGCTCTTGATCTATAGATTGTGTAGGCTCTTGATCTATAGATTGTGTAGGCTCTTATCTTGATCTACTAATAGTTAATGTAGCTTTGTGCAAGTTGTTAAACACCTCTGATCTTTAGTTTTCTTGTCTATATAATGGGGATAAGAAAACACTATTGTGAGGATTAACTGAAATAATTCTTTGCAGCAATAAATAATACATAATACATGCCAGTATCTGACATACAGTAAATAAACTGTCAATGTGCCTATCAACGTATCAACCATTCAGATATGTTTCTTTCTCTACATGTAACAATAGATATGAATACCTATATATGAGGACTGCCAATTAAGTTCATCCTGGAGACACTGCTACATACCTCATTGCTGAATATCACTACGGTCACCTTCAAAGTACTCCTCTTGGAAAGCTATGCTCCAATGCCAGCACCTAGTCTACCCTTCAAAGCAATTTTAGAACTCTTTTTTGGGAATGGCCATCAGAGCTGTTGTTGTGTCAACCTTGATGTCCTGAGTATCATCAAAATGTTTTCTTTTCAATACTTCGTTTATCTTCAGGTAAAGAAAAAAGTCATTGTAGGGCCAGCAGATCAGGTGTGTAGGGAGGGGGTTCCAATACAGTTATTTGTTTCCTGTCTAAAACCTCCCTCACAGACAACTATATAATTAAATTCATAAACTTGCCACCATACTACTGTGTGCAATGGTCATTCAAGAAACAGTTCCAAAATTAATTTGAAGGGTGAACTAGGTGCTGGCATTGGTGCCATAGCTTCCCAAGGAGAATACTTCCAAGGTGACCACAGTGATGTTTAACAATGAGGTATACAACTCTTAGAACAATTAAGTTCATGGGCTTAATTGTCAGACCTCATATTTTAAAACAGTAATTGTTGTGCCTTTTTTTATTTGAGTATATGGGGGGGGTGGGGAGAAAAGATTGATCCTAAAGCTACATTTAAAAATCTTTCCTTCAATCAAAAAAGAAAAAATGATAACTGAGAAAACTACTTGAAAATAATCACATGAAATTAGCTCAGCTTGTGTTTTAGCTAGTTAATACTTAAGCATGCAGTGGTAGCGATCCTTTCCTCCTGCCCCCGCCCCCATCCTGTTGGTCTTAGTTGTGAAGTTCTGTTTTGGATAATGTAGACATTTTTCCCGAGAGTTTTAGCTGGACCACATGATCTATTCCACCAGCCTTTTAAATGTCCATCTGAGAGTAACCCGGCTAAAAACAGTTTTCCAGAAGCTAAAGTCAACACTGTGTGTCCCTTAAGAAAAGCCAGAACTACCACTTCGGAAGGGCTTATAGCAAGGACTGAAACCCTGGTGGCGTAGTGGTTAAGCACCGGGCTGTTAACCAAAAGTCAGCAGTTATAATTTACCAGGTGCTCCTTGGAAAACCTATAGGGCAGCTCTACTCTGCCTCATAGGGTCACTATGAGTCAGAATTGGCTTGATGGCAACAGGTTATAGTAAGGGCCAATCCCAGGACTGAGGCACACTGTCAGGAGATTTTCGTCTTTCTTTTTCCTGAGAGATGGACTTTCTGGACGCAGAGAATCCAGATCTCTCCTTTACCCCAACAGGACTCTCAGCCTTTGAACGACTCATGTAAAAATCTGCACACCTTCTCATACTGTGGGGTGCTTTTCTGGTGCCAAGATTCCTCATGTGAAGAGAATCAGCCAGAAATGCATGGTGTGTCTTTATCCCTGTTGACATCTTTGTGACTAAGAAAAAACCAATTTGGGTTTAAACTTTATTGTTGTTTGTTGATGCAGAGTCAGTTCCAACTCATGGCAACTCCATGTGTGCAGAGCATGCTGCTCCATGGAGTTGTTAAGGCTATGCCTTCTGGGGCAGATTAGTAGGCCTTTCTTCCAAGGTGCCTCTAAAGTGGGTTTGAACCACCAATGTTTCAGCTAGTAGTTGAGTGTATAACTATTTGCACTACCCGGGTACACCCTTTGGGTTATATTAGCTGTCTCCAGAGCCCTGGTGACACAGTGGTTAAGAGCTCAGGCTGCTAACCAAAATGTCAGCAGTTCACATCCACCAGCCACTCTTTGGAAACCCTATGGGGACAGTTGTGCTCTGTCCTATAGAGTGGCTACAAGTTGGAATTGACTCAACAGCAATGGATTTGGCTTTTGATTTGGTTAGTTGTCTCCAGACATCATTTTGAAAAGGGAGAGAATCTGACCTACATTCTGACACTTATGATACTAATAATACTAATGTTAATAAAAGGACACATGAAAGATAGCTACTGTCTCTAAGTGGACTGGCTGAAATTGTTTTTTAACTGGAGAAGACAGAAAAGGAAAGTAAGTGAAATTTCCATGAAGGTAAACGAAGAAAAATGAAGCAGACCTTCAGAAATCGCGAGCGATATGGGTACAAGGTAAAGCATTTGCCACCCTGTAACAAAATACCCATGAGGCTTAAAGGCCAGCACATCATCCCAGCACATTCCCAGAGGGCCACCCTATCCCTCTTCCCTGAACCAAAGTACGCTCTCCCCTGGGGAATAATTCACATCATTGTCTCCTTCCTTATGGAGCCAGTGACTCAGAGATGTTGTTTGCCAAGAAGGAATTACAAAATAGGACTTCATTCACACTCCAAATAAGCAAAAGCAAGCATACTTAAACTGAACACCAGCAGTCTCTTACTGGGCAGAACCGTGACTGAAGCCATCATCGCGAGCTTACCTGTTGACCCCAGCCAGAAAGTAACGTAAGTCACGATGCATAAATACTAACTGGCCACCGTGCTAAACTTCTCCATGATATGCAGTGCTCTCGGGTATTTAAGGGTTCCCTTGTAAAAGCCAACGTACTCATTTCCTTTTCAGTTTTGTGATTCCTTTAACCTAATGTCACAGAGAAGCTTTTAATGAGTTTGTAATTAAGATCTGTTCTTCCTTAAGGATAAAACTGGATTAATCTGTAGCTGCTTTTATTTGACTTAATAATCTTGAAATGCATTTGTTCTATTAACTTCCCTCCTCCCTTGGAATATTTACTACTTTCCCCAAAGAAGACTAGAGATGAAGGAAATTTCCTGAGAAGCCAAGTCCAGAAGCACAGAGCAATAATTGAAGGGACCTGATCTTCCAACCTTTGCTCCAAACAGGGACTACTCGGGGCTTCCATTTATTTCATCATCCACCCAAAGGTTTCCGTGTTGCAGCAGACTGAACCAGAATGAGACCCAGCACTAACCATTCCACATATCTTTGGCCTTGTCCAGAGTTCTTGGTCATTAAAAAAAAGTGTGAGGCAAAGAAATTTTACCGTTGTTATCTCTGCCCCAGTGACTGCTCTGCCCTGTGTTGAGGAGCGTGCACATCCAGTGGGTAGGAGCAGAACAGGAAAGAAAGAAAGCTGTTTGTCTGATGTTATTACGTATCATCATACAGAAAACTAACAGCTAGCATTTTTGGGAGGACTTATTTTTACCAGATACTGTACTAACGAGTCCAGGTGGTGCTGTGTTTAAATGCTGGGCTGTTAACCAAAAGTGGCCGGCGGTTCTAACCCACCAGCTGCTCCATGGGAGAAAAAGATGTGGCAATCTGCTTCCATCAAGATTTCTTCCCTGGGCTCTACAAGGAGGAACTATTCAACTACTGCTAGTTATTATTTTTTTAAAACTAATTTGTCCACATCAAAACCCTCTAAGATGGGCAAATATTATTTCATTATTTCTTCTTTTACAAGTGAGGAAACTGATTTTCAAAGTATTTGAGAACTTTGTCGTAGGTCCCTCAGGTAGTAAGTGGCAGATTTTTTGCAGCTTGTATTTTCTGGTACTCAAGCCTTGTAGTCATTACCACTCGAGGTTCCTTTGGGAAAATAGAAACCACTCGAGGTACTCTAGCAGGAAGAGATGTCATACAGTGAATTAGAGGCTTGCACAACTATAGGAAGCACTTGGAGAGCAGAGATCAGGGAGGCCGCCCTTGATTTTCAGAAAATCCAGACAGGCAGGAATTATAGGAAAGCCACCACAGATGATCTCAGCTTTCTGCAGCACAAAGTGGTTGATGCTCCAGACAGTGCCAGGAAACTGCTGGCAAACTCCGTATGTGACAGACTTCTACTGACGCCGGTGTACCAGCCACTGCCAGACGGAAATGATGTTTCTTTCTCTTCCACTCTTTCAATCTTACGGAAGTGCCTCTTAGTGGCAGAACCTAACCAGGAACCCTGCAAGCAAGGGGTTTTAGGGAACAGAGTTCACAGGCTGCTCCCCTGTGATGAGGGGGAGAGTACAGAAGAGGGGATTAGAGATCACAGTCTGTTCCACCTGCTCCTCTCTGCTTCCTCCCTGAGAAAGCACTCCCCATGGTGTCAGAGAGAGCTGCCACCCATCCCCAGCAAATATTTACTAAACTTCCTTTCACTGAGACAAAGGATTTGATACGTTTAATAGCCCAACTCCTGGCCTCAAGTGTTCACACACTACGCACTGGTCCTACTCAGATGACCAATCATCTAGAGACTAAAAGCATTTCCCACTGTGTCATCCTCATCTTTTATCATGTGACTTATTTAATGAAATGCATCAATCCCTCTCCTCTCAGGGTTCTTTGTTACTTGTTTATCTTAAATAATCTTCTCCAGGGTAGAGGAATGAACATGAGACTATCCTTAGCATTTATGGCTGAGGTTATTTTGTGACTTTTATTAATGGTTAAATTAGTGACTGTGACATCTACATTGGATCTTTCATCTGTAACAAGGCATAGCCCCCAGTGCTTTCAGGTTCCCAAATTCTAGAAGAACACCAAAGCAAGAGTCAAGCCATGCATCAGGTATCACTGGCAGAACCAGAGCATAAGTAACAGAAAGAATATTTAGGAAAAGAAGAGAAGGTAAGCAAGAAGTAGAAAGAAAAAGAGAATTGTGCATCATGGGCAACGGAGCCTTGGTCATGCAGTGGTGAAAAGCTTGTCTGTGAATTAAAAGGTCAGTGGTTGAATCCATCATCTGCTCCATGGAAGCCCTAAGGGGGAGCTCTATTCTGTCTTGTAGGGTCACAATGAGTTAGAATCCACTTGATGCCAACAAGTTTGTATTTTGGCTTTTGGAAATGGCTACAGTAACATCACCAACTGGTTTGAAATTGACTAGACAAATTGAGGCAATCGATTCTAGTTCCTTAGTATCTCTCCACTCTATGTACTTCTTGACTGCCCAGTACCAGCATTCATCTTCTTCCACGTTACTGCAACAGCCTTCGCATTTGCTTTAATGTCTCCAACCCTGTTCCCACCGATCCAGTTTCCTTAGGACAGTCTTACAAAAAGTGAAATCTAATTACTTCTCCCCATGCTCCCAAGCCTACTGATAACCTTTTCTTGCTTACAACAGCTTTTAATGTGGACAAGCTTATAAGGATAACTTTTAAATGCTGAGTTTAAAATTACTTTTACAATAAATATCGATTAAATAAATAAACAATGTATAAAAAAGATTGGAAAATATCTGATGAAATACTAGTTGTGTGACTCTGCGTGGTAAGAATTTGGATGATCTTTTTGTCTTTTCAGTTTTTATACAATGAGCATACATTTTTTCATAATAAGAAAATAGTGAACTTAAGAAAAGAAAGACACAATAATAACCCAAGGTATCACGTTATGATAAAACTCAACCATTATCTCCGCACTAATGTGATATCTAGTAAAGAGTGACAATCAGCCTGCGCAATTTTTCTTGGAGAGAAGAAAAGAGTAATTAGCCAAAATACACTCATCTTTTTGTGCTCTGTTATCAACCTTCAAATGAAATTTGCAACCCAAAATGAGAAGTGAAAAAATAGCATGCACCTACACATATTATGTGTGTGTTACAGACATATCAAAGTCATCATGCAAGTTGTCTTTGTATAGAATACAGAATACAGTTTCCTAAAAACAGATGCAATGGAGGCTCTGAGACTTTCTGCAACCTTCCCAAGGTTTCCCAGTAGGTGCTGCCTCATGAGTGTTGTTCAGTTCCCCTGACAGCAGCTCTCTGTTAGTTCAGCTGATCCTTGCTACCTGCCAGGTAAAAGAATGACAGAAGTCTTTCATCTCAAGTCTCATTGGTTGTGTTAAAATTTAATGGAAGTACTTATTGTTATGGCCAGTCTTTAAAATCCAGGAGATGAAAACACCTAATCCAATTAAGAAGATGTTTCCCCTCTATTGTCGGAGATCAGCATCTTTCTTCCAGTTTTCCAGTGAGTTTTACTATAGATTCCAGCGCTCGGCCACTCTATGGCTCTGTTGATTCTTAATTGGTTGTAACTGGCAGGTCATACTGAGAAATTCTCCATGACCAGTCAAAGGGTCAGGAAAGATCCTTCCTTTCTGCCTCATTCCATCTCAACATAGTTCATTTCATAGGGAATACACATTAGAAGAAAATAAAGAAAAATATCAGAATGTTATTTATCAAATTCATAGTGCTATACACATAAGTCTATTAATACTCAAGGATCTCCAGCTTTTTCTTATTTTAATCTATTCTTATATGGACTTGTTACCTAATCAGCATTTCCACTCTAATAGTTCCCTCTGTATCCAATGACATCTTTCCTTTTTTTATTTTTGTTTCAGTAGAAGTAACCAAGTAGAAAATAATTTTGCAGCTGAGTTTTTAGGATCAGGTTTTACTATTGTCTTCTTTTTACATTTTACTTTCTATCTCTGGTGGAATATGAATGAATTATTTTAAGTGAAAGTGTAAACTATGAAATACATGTTCTTATCACATGACTTTTATATAAAACAGTCACAAGTTTGTGGGTACACTTTTCTCTCTTTAGAGACGATTTTGAAACATAATAACAGCTAAACCTACCTACTTTAATGATGTTATCAGTCACTTTATAAAGTGACTTCATAAAGTCACTCTAGCTTCATAAAGTTAAGGTTGAATTTGTCTGCCCTGAGGTAGAATAGGTCTCAGAAATCACTCTGACTATAACTTTTCATTGTATCACAGGAACCATTAGAGTAAGGGTAGATAATGTATTCAAAGAAGTAAGAGGAAATGGAATCAGAAAGTGAAAAAAGAAAAAAGAAAAACAAGAGAGAAAAAAAAACTTTCTATGTCTTTGTTACAAATCTGACCAGAAGTATGAATCATAGGTAGAGGAGGAAATGGGTCCAGGAAAGGTGTTTTTCTTTTTTCTCTTAATTTTGTTTTCAAAATAATCTACTAGAGAGAGAAAGCTTGATGATGCAGAAGAAAGAGGACAATTGTAGGAGAGAAATCCGTGAGTGGGCAAGTGGTGGGAGCAGATGCACAAATAGACGGTTGGCCTGAGAGAAACACTCAGATAGTTGAGTCATTGAAAAAAAAAAACAAAAAACAGTGTACAGGTTTAGAGTCATACAGATAGGTAGATTCATTAGTGAGGATGTCTGGCAGCTGTCATGCGATTTCTTCTGATTTCTCAGTGAAATAAGAAGGGTCTTCATCTGAGATTGAGGGGGTGAGGAGGGAATGTTGATTGTTTGAGGAGAAATAGGGTATGAAGAGTCACCTTGACAAGTGGAAGAGTAACGTGCCTAAGGAAATGTGGATGCAGTGCCAGTAAAAATTCTTGACCGTTCCTAAATGCTAAAAAGCAAACCCATTGCCATCGAGTCAATTCTACCTCATACTTGAGGTTAAAACCCATTGCCATTAAGTTGGTTCTGACTGGTGGCAACCAACCAACCAACCACATGTGTCAAGGTAGAACTATTCTCCATAGACTCTTCAATGACTAGTGTTTTTTGGATGGGGATCACCAGTCCTTTCTTTTGAGGCACGTCTGGGTGTACGTGAACCTCCAGCTTTTTAATTAGCAGCCAAGAGTGTCTGAAATAACAGCAAAGTCAACCTATTATAATGAAGTTATCAGTTGCTTTGTCAAGTCACCTTAACTTCATAAAGATATACAAAGGAAGTCCATTTTAGGCTCATCAGACAACCAAAGCTGTTGCTATTGAGTTGATTCTGGCTAATTGTTATTAATTAGTGTGATCAGTTAGTATGGTCTAATGCTTTTCACCAGCCAAGTTCTGCTGTCTAGGTGTGAGCCAGAGAAGAATGAAATTTGGATTTAACTATGGTTACAGTTTTGTCACATAGTTGATCTAGGTGTCCAAAAAGCATTGAGAAGCTGATGATAAGAAACAGAGTGGGAAGGAAAATCAATACAAGTTTGCATTGTTGAATTACCTGTTGGGTGACGGTTGCTCAATTTCACAGGGATTTTCTGAGGAGGTTTATGAAATGTATCTCATCTAACCACCCAGAGCAGAAAGCATTTATGCAAGGGATTTCCACAGACATTGTCTTCCCACATTTCCAGGCTGTGTATGTGTGAGGCCTGAGAAGGGTCCTCTGTGCTGCACTGGTCCGTGCTGCATCAGAGAAGTGCCAGGGCACAAAGCTGGAAGTCAATCTTTTCAGGCTTGCACCAAGGTAGCATCTTGTTTCACAGAGCCTTCATGGAGCTGGTTGCTGCATTGCCATAGAAAGAGATCGGGCTCAGAGGATTTGCTGTGGTACGCAAGAGATGTCTAATGCATGTGGTGAATGTGAGAGGTAAAGGTGTGGAGGGTAAGCTCAAAGGAATGGTGATCATGACGGACAGTGATATCTAAGTTAGATTAGGAAGGAAGACATGAGGGAGATGATGGGCAGTGAACTGTGGTCGAGTCAGTGTATTGGTTGAAATATTATTAAACCCTGGTACCAAAGGGAGTAAGCAGGAAAAGACAGAAGAATAAGAAGCATGAAACTGAGATTATGGAGGGGTTGCAGATATTGGTAATGACAAGGTCTAGTACGGCTATGTGTGTGAGTATATATACCATATAAATGTGTGTATATATATGTATAATATAAAATAAACTACCAAACCCAGAGACATTGAGTTGATTCCAACATAGAGAGAGAGAGAGAGAGAGCACTCTGGTTGCTCAGTGGTTAATCACTCAGCTGCTAACCAAAAGTTTGGTGGTTTGAACCCCTTAGCTGCTCCTCAGGAGAAAGATGTGGTAGGTTGCTTTCGAAAAGATCATGACCTTGGATACACTAGGGGACAGTTCTGCTCTATCCTATAGGATCGCAACAGTGGGATAGTGTGTGTGTGTGGTGCAATAGATTAACATGCTGAGTTGTTAACTGGAAGGTTGGTGGTTCAAATCCACCCCAAGGTGCCTCAGAAGAAACGGCAATCCACTTCTAAAAGATCACCCCCAGAGCACCCTAAGGAGCATATCTGTACTCTGACACACCTGGGGTTACCATAAGTTGGGCTCAGCTGGCGGCAAACGGTTGGTTACTATGACTACAGGAGTGAGCGACTGAGACAGGGTGGAGAAAAGTTCATTAGTTACAAACGTCAGAATATCTTTTGGTATTTTTGATAGCCTAGTAATAATACCTTTGAGGAGTGAAAGGAGTGAAAGGATTGGCAGAAATAGGTAAGGATTCTCAGTGGTGTGGTCTGATGACAAGAACTTCAAAGGAGCTGAGTGCTTAAAGGCAAGAGAGCGGGTGAGTGATCTCAAAGGGAATGGGGAGTCAGGGAGTTACCTACCTCACATCTGGATCCATTTACATAAATTCTTTTACGTACAGGAAGAGTGTGAGAGGAAAAACAGCTTCAGCTTATTAAGGCTGAAGGGGAGGCAGTGCCTGCAGGGAGTGGCCAAGTTTCAGTTAGAACAAGAAGGTGGAAAGGTTGCCTGGAGAAGCGGTTTAAGGGTACAGGGGATTTTGGTGTGTTCTGGAGAGCACAGTGGAAGGGTTTGGAATGCCAGGGAGGGATGAGAGGTGCAATCCAATTTGATGAAGACCAGAGCTAAAGGGATTGTGTCCTGTGCAGTGGGCTCATCCACACTACCAGAACAGCAGTGCTGGCCAGTGCTTAGCTCAGAGCTCAGGGCTCTTACAGCTGACTTTTGCTCACCTTCTGTGTCCCCGGAAGTTTTTTAGAACCTCTGCTGATTGCTCGGCTGGCTGGCTGGCTGATTGCTCTGACCCAGGATCCCTAGAGCTGCAGGAGCTGAAGGGGGCAGGACCCAGGGGCTAGCACACTATACTCCGTATCTCTCTTAGTCATGTACTACTCTTCTAACGGATATACCACACGCGGATGACTTTAATAAAGAGAAATTTTATTCTATCACAGTCTGATAGGCTAAGAGTCCAAATTCAGGGGATCAGTTCCAGGGGAAGTATTTCTCTCCTGGCTCTGGAGGAATGTCCTTGTCATTAGTCTTCCCCTCAACTGGGAGCTTCTGAGGTACAGGGACCCCGGGTCCTTTCCAAAGGACACACTTTGCTCTTGGCACTTCTTCTGGGTGGCCTGAGGTTCCAGACTCTCTGCTTGCTCCCCTTTTCTTTAGTCCCAAGAGATTATCTCAAGGCACAATATAATCTTAACACATTGAGTCCTGCCCCACCAGCACAACTGCCACCCATCCTCCCTCATTACCATCGATAGGGCAGGGTCTGCAACATAAAGGAACATCACACAATACCAGAAATCATGGCCCAAACCAAGTTATCACACACATTTTGGGGGGGGGCAGGGAACAATTCAATCAATAAACCTTAATAAACCTCTATCACATGCCATGTATTATTCTAATTGTTGGAATATGCCATAATCATGCTCTCAGTTTACTTGCAATAGACACGCAAACATATGATTGAAATCTAGTGTGACTAACTGCAATGTAAGTCAGTGGAGGAATTGACCAATTACCCAGGAAGGGGTGGAGCAGGCATTTGCATTGTAAAAGATAAACGGAAAAGTTTCTGTCAGATGGGGGTGCTGGGACTATTCCTGATAGAGGAAAGCTATATTATTTTAAAGTTGTGAAAGTGTGAAAGTATAGCTTGTAGTTAGTAGAAACTCTGTTGCTATAGTGGTTAAGTACCACATCTGCTAACCAAAAGGTCAGCAGTTCAATCCACCAGGTGTTCTTTGCAAACTCTATGGAGTGGTTCTTACTCTGTCCTATAGGGTCATTATGAGTTGGAACTGACACACAGTGGGTTTGGTTTTTACTTCTTCTTTTGGTTTTGTAGGGAGAGGCATGTGATTCCACAGTGCTCAGAGAGGAAGGCGTATACACAGAAGTGGGAGGAGATGAGCCTAGAGGAGCAGCCAGAGATCAATTTGTGAAGAACCCAGAGTAATACTATGGCAAGGGGCTGAACTTAGGCCTTGAGGAGAGGGATTTAAAGCACGTGGTCGTGTCTGATCCTTTGTTGTTGCGCTTTAGGTGAAGGTTTACAGCTAATTTCACATACAAAAATTTATACACGCGTTGTTATGTGACAGTAGTTGGAGTCCCTATAACGTGACGGCACACTTCCCCTTTCCACCTGGGGTCTCCTGTGTCTGTTGAACAAACTCCTGTCCCTTTCTGCCTTCTCATCCTGCTTCCAGGTGATCCCCATTTACCTCTCCTGTATCTGCTTGAATTAAGAAGCACTTTTCACAAGTATTACTTTATGTTTTATAGTCCAGTCTAATCTTTGTCTGAAGAGTTGACTTCAGGAGTGGTTTTGTCTTGGATTAAGAGAGACTGTGGCAGCCCTGTCTTCAAAGATTCTTCTAGTCTCAACCAAATTTTATGTAAATTTGAGTTCTGTACAGCACTTTTCTCCTGCTCCAACAGGGAATTTGTGTTGTGTTCCTGTCATAACAGATGCCAGTCACCAAAGTGGGATGTAGAATATTTTCATAACAAACTTTGTTATGTCAACTGATCCAGATATCCCCTGAAACCACAGTCCCCAGACCCTTGCTGGTCTGTCTCTTGAAGTGTTTTACTGTATTCAGGAAGCTTCTTAGCTTTTGAGTTAGTCCAGTTGTGTTGACTTCACCTGTATTGTGTGTTGTCTTTCCTTTTACCTAATCAAAACCACCAGGTTTTCCAAGCTAATTTTCAACTATCATCTATTATCTAGCTGGTGAATTCCACTCTTACTTCCTGCCTCCCCACTCTCATAACCATAAAAGAATGTTTTCTTCTGTGTTTGTCTTTTCTTAAGTTCTTATTACAGTGATCTCACACAATATTTGTCCTTTCGCAACTAATTTCACTCAGTGTAATGTGTTCCAGATTCGTCTATGTTGTGAGATGTTTCTCAGATTTATCCTTGTTCTGTATCTTTGTGTAGTGTTCCATTGTGTGAATATACAGTAATTTGATCATCCATTCATCCATTGATGGGCACCTAGGTTGTTTCTATCTTTTTGCTATTATGGACAGTGCTGCAGTGAACATGGGTGTGCCTGTATCTATTCCTGTGACATCTCTTGTTTCTCCAGGATCTTTTCCAAGCAGTGAAATTGCTAGATCACATGGTACTTCTATTTCTAGCATTTTAAGAAAGTACTAAATTGATTTCCAGAGTGGTTGTACCACTTTACATTCCCACTGGCAGCATGTAAGTGTTCCAGTTTCTCTACACCTCTCCAACTTTTATTATTATTATTATTTTTTGGATTAGTGCTAGCCTTGCTGGAGGTGAAATGGTATCTCATTGTACTTTTGATTTGGATTTCTTTAATGACTAGCAATTGTGAGCATTTCCTCATGTATCTGTTATTTACCTGCATGTCTTCTTTGGTGAAGTGTCTGTCAATATCCTTGGCCCAGTTTTTAATCAGGCTATTTGTCTTTTTGTTGTTGAGATTTTGCAGTGTCTTTTCGATTATAGAGATTAGACTCTGATGAGGAATGTTGTAGCCAAACCTTTTTCCCAGTCTGTGGATTGTGTTTTCACTCTTTGGGTGAAATCTTTGGATGAGCATAAGGGTTTGAATTTTAGGGGCTCCCAGTTGTCTACTTTCTTTTCTGGTGTTTGTGCATGCTTGGTTAGGGTTTGGTTGTTTATGCCACATATTAGGGCTTATAGCATTACTATTTTTTCTTCCATGGTATTTATCATTTTATATTTTATATTTAGGTCTTTGATCCATTTTGAGTTAGCTTTGTACGTGGTATGAAGTATGGGCCTTGTTTTGTGTTTTTGCAAGTGATGTGTTTTATCTGAAGAGGAATGATTGACTATAGCATAAGTGAGGGACTAGAGAGGGCTATGACTTAAGGTGGAGAGTATGGCTGAAATAGTTCATTCACCTTATTTGTTCATCATATATTTATTGAGATTTTGCAGTGTTTATTTATTGAGTGCTGCTGTTTGTATACCAAGGACCATTTTAGGTGTTAGAGAGATTTCAGTGAACAGTAAAGAGAATGCCCCTGTCCTCACTGAGTTTACCTTCTCGTGGAGATGATAGACAACGGCAAGTAAGTAATTTCACAAATAATATCTGTTAATGGTAAGTAATAATGAAGAAAATAAAGCAAGATGGACATCTTAAACTGGGTTCTCTAGAGAAAGAAAGCCAGCCAAGTATATAAACATATATGTTGTTGTTAGGTGCTGTCAAGGGAATTCCGATTCACAGTCACCCTAAGTACAACACAACAAGACACGGCCTGGGCCTGTGCCTTTCTCACAGTCAGTTACACTACAGCCCATTGTTGGAGATGCTGTGTCAGTCCATGAGGGTCATCCTCTTTCATGCTGATGCTTTACCACGGAAACCCCGGTGGCATAGTGATTAAGTGCTACAGTTGTTAACCAAAAGTTTGGCAGTTCAAATTCACCAGGCAGTCCTTGGAAACTGTATGGGGGGCAGTTCTACTCTGTCTTATAGGGTTGCTATGAGTTGGAATCGACTTGACAGCAGTGGGTTTTTACTTACCAAACATGATGTTCTTCTGCAGGGACTAATCCCTCCTGATAACATGTCCGAGGTATATTAGGTGTAATCTCACCATCCTTGCTTTCTGCTTGTACTTCTTCTAAGACAAATTTGTTTGTTCTTTTGGCAGTCCACGGTATATTCAATATCTTCAATATTCTTCACCAGTAATACAATTCAAAGGCATCAGTTCTTTTTTGGTATTCCTGACTCATTGCTTTGACGTGCATGCAAGGCTATTGAAAACATCATGGTTTGGGGCAGGTGTCTTTTGCAGCAGATTTGCCCAAGGCAATACATTGTTTGATTTCTTAACTGCTGCTTCCAAGGGCTTTGGTTGTGGAGCCAAGCAAAAGGAAATCCTTGACAACTTCCATCTTTTCTTGGCTTATCATGATGTTGCTTATTGTTCCAGTTGGGAAGGTTTTTGTTTCATGTGGAGTTGGTAATGAACACTGTGGTCTTTGATCTTCCTCAGTAAGTCTTCAAGTCCTTTTCACTTTCAAGGTTGTGTCGTCTGCATGTTGCAGGTTGTTAATGAATCTTTTCCCAATCCTGATGCCACATTCTTCTTCATATAGTCCATGAATATACAGAGAGATTCACATTAAGGAAATAACTGTGCAGTTGTGGAGGCTGGAATGTTCCAAGTCCGTAGGTCAGGCTGGAGGCTTCTCTTCATCCACGTAGCTGCAGGGTCCAGTGAACCCAGGATCAGCAGGTCATACAACAGCACTCTTGCTCACAGGCTGCAAAGAGCAGTGAGTCCCAAGACAAGCACATAGAAGAAAAGATCAGGAGCGGCTAAGAAGCATTCTGCTTACCATTCATCCCTTAATGAAATCATGCAAACTGAGTCCACAAATTACAAGGAGAAGACAACAAGCCTGTAGCAGCAACTCTGGGGCACCAGCACTGTAGCAGGGTATGAGTTGGGATGAACTGGGTGGAATCAAAGGACAAAAAATTCCAAAAGGAATGAGTCTTCTATTTAAGAGAAAAAAAAATCTGGTTCTGTCTATCACTTCAAGAAGTCTTTTGATGTGATAATTCTATTTTAATAAAATTTTGACTTCATGAACCTCTTGTTTTCAAAGCATTTCATAGATATTTTATGATTAATACTCATTACGTGGCAAACTTAAGATAACTACTACTGCTGTTTTACTGAGAAGGCAACTGGGAGCCAGGGAACTTGAGTAACTTACCCAGGTCACACTGATAGACCTGAATCCAGGGTTCTGAAGCAGAGCCCCAGGCACTGCTATTTCCTATCTTAATATAGTTGGAAAAATGTAAGTATCTCTTTTGGTTCTGTTCTTGTTTAAAAGATGGACAACTAAAATGACCATCAGTTGTTAGTTATGATTTCTTCAAGTACTAATAAAAAATAAACTGAACCAGTTTCCACTGGGTAGATGTTGACTCATAGCAACCCTCGTATGTATCACAGTAGAATTGTTCCATAGGGTTTTCAGTGGCTGTGATCTTTTGGAATTAGGTTGCCAGGTCTTTCTTCCAAGATGCCTATAGGTAGATTCAAATTGTCAGCTTTTTGTTTAGTAACTGAGTGCTTAACTGTTTGTGTCACCCATGAACCCCTTCAGATATTAATAGGACAGCTTGAAAGAAAGCACAGATTTTACATTTTTTGTAAGACTGAAATAATAAGTTATCTGTGTGTTTGAATTTACACTAACATTATTCTAACTCCAGGGGATTATTGGGTTCTTTTAAGCTCTTCATTTCAGAGGAAAATACACAATTGAGGTAAAAGTCACAGAACATCTGAAAAAAACATGTATTTAGCATCAGTGCTAAGTTGTGATTTATATGGCAGTTTCATCTAATAATTCAAAAATGGCATTTAACATAAAAGCTGAACCTTACTTTTTTTTCCCCAAAGGTGTACTTGCCCCTAACTACAACAGGACTTCCTTCAACATTCCATAGGCATTAATTAAATAAGAGCAGGAGAGAGCATTGGGGTTGGGTTCGGATAAATATCCCCAGCTTGAATGGGAGATGTTGCTTTAATGACTTGGAATATGTCCAGAAAGCTCAGACTGGCTAGCAGGCAAATCTGACAGCTACTGGATCTCACAGCAATAACATTCTAACCAATTAAAAATTGAGCTAGAAATAATGGTTTGTCACTGAGTGGTGTTTCAGAAACCAATTGGTCCAGATTAACCAAAGGATTAACTTTTCTAACTGAATTTAAAGGTCACAGGAAGCTGTCATTAATGAACAAAAGAGAAAAGCATTAATTAAAAGGTGGAAAACTTACATATAAAAATTCTTAGATTACTTGATTTTGCCGCTAGATTATTATTAGACAGCTAACCAAATTGCTGTCTTATGTTATGACAAGAGTTCATGGTAAGAGATAAATATGTTTATGGTAAAAAAAAAAAAGTAGTTCAGTGATCAATCAGGTAATTCTGAGGGTTTCCTCCTATGGATAGAGCAGAGATGGGTTTCCAACACCTACAGATGTGTTCTTTTTTAAAAAAGATTCCCGGCAGGGAACTCAGCCTATGTACAACTGCCACTCAACTCTGATGGAATCAAAGTCAAGTTAGTGACTTGACTGCCTGACTTGTAGGGGCATCTGCTATCAGTTTTTCTGATGGCAGGTGCAATATTTAGAAACAGGTATGGATAAGACCTTGCCAGCAGCCCAGTCTCATCAGGGCCGAAGACATAGGCGTGTCCAAGAAGAAGGCTGCCCTACCCTGGCAAAGCTGGTCTTCAAGGGCTTACTTTGCCTTGAAGAAAAGACTACTTCTCTAAGAGTCACCCTTCCTGTAGGAACCTAGCCCCTAGTATTCATCCTTAGGAGAAAAGTGTGCCTGTCAGTCCCTCACACATAAAGGACAGTAGCTTGCTATCAGTGTTAAGAGCCTTGGGATAGATCTTAGTTGAATTACTGGTGTGTTGTCCAGCTGTAAGGAGCCCTGGTGGTACATTGCTAATCGCTTAGCCAGGTGCTTGGCTTGCTTCCTGAAAGGTTGGCAGTTTGACCCCACTCAGTGGCTCCGAAGGAGAAAAGACTTGGAGATTTGCCCTCATAAAGATTACAGCCCAGGGAACCCTTTGGTGAAGTCTACGTTGTCCTATAAGATCACTGTAAGTTGGAATAGACTCAATGGCACATAAAACAGTCGTGAGTTAAAGTTATTCCCTGTTGAAGGTTGTGCCTCAAGCAATGCATGTTGCAGGGTATTTGGCTTTAATAACTGTTGAAAGAAGGTGATGGGAAAGGAGGTGAAGGGAGAGAGGGAGGGAAGAGCGAAGGAGCTAGGTGAGGGAAGCAGGGTATTGCTACTGACTGTGAGGAATTAGAACTGGTCAGATACCTCAGTCAGTTTTAGTTCTGTCATACAGGTGTAGAACCTGAGTAGAGGAGGGAAGTGGCTTTTAGTGTGGTGAATATGTTGTGTTGGAGGTGTGTGAAGGACCTTTTAGAAGTATGACGCCCTGACTGGTTAAAAGAAACCGTTTGATTGGTCTCTGTGATGTGGGTCAACAGCTCTCAACAGGCTCCATTTGATCCTATGCTAGTCAGGCAGGGATTAGCATTTTAGACAGAATTTGAGCTCCTGCACAGGCGCTGTTAACCAGACACACAGAGTCTAGTCAGTTTTATGGACCTCCTCTTGGAGTCAGTAGGCGCAGTGTTGCAGTCCTGTCGACGTATTCTACCCAGTGGGATGGAGCACTCATGGAGTACCTACAAAGTGCAAATGATGAAGTACTCAGCTGCTAACCAGAAGATGGGTGGTTGGTTCATGTCTACCTAGAGATGCCTTAGAAGAAAGGCCTGGCGGTTTATTTTTGAAAAATCAGCCATTGAAAACCTTATGGAGAAGTTCTACTGTGACACACATGGAGCTGCCATGAGTCAGAATCTTCAACAGCAACTGGTTTAGAAGCTTCCAAGGCTGAAAACCAGATTTTATGCCTATTTGAAGGGGTGGTTTTTAACCAGTATGCGCTGGTCTGGCAGTTCTGACTGTTAAGATATCAAAGGTCTTTTCTAACAGTTGTTAAATGGCTGCTGGACCAAGCATTCTGTCTCCCCCGTCCCCTTCAGTGTCAGTCCATGCTCTGGGCCTTGCTGCCCTGGCTTTTCCCTCACTGTCCAACCAGCAACTGTGGAGGGGGCCCTCCGGAACTGTGAACCACCGCTGCAGCCAGAGCTCGTCCTTCGGGATTTGTTGTAGAATAGCTTGACCTCTGCTCCTGCCCGCGTCTGCGCTGCTCTTAGCAGTTACTCGGCAAGTGTTCATTACGTGTTTCCTCCTTGTAGTTTCCACACTGGTTCCTATTCACTTGGCAGCATGTGAGTGCACTACCTGTGGCTATCAGTGAAGGAGTTAACATCTTTAGCCTGTATGCTGGGCCTGTATATACCAAAGAGAAGTTTAGAGATTATAGTTACCTGACTTATTCATATGGGAAGGCAGTCAAACTAGACTTCTTTATGTAAAATATACTTTGCTGGTTGAAATATTTAAATTAGTTACTGAAAAACTCACTGCTGATGAGATGATTCCAACTCCTAGTGACCCTACAGACAGAGTAGAACTGCCCCATTGAGTTTCCAAGGAGCACCTGGTAGATTCGAACTGCTGATCTTGTGTTTAGCAGCTGTAGCCCTTCGCTGCTATGCCACTGGGGTTTCCAACTGGGTAGTTAGGGGACTAAGCAGGATAGTCCAGGCCCAACTTCCTTGTAGAGGTAAACTTATTGCTAGCATTTTATACCCAGAAACACAATGATTTCAAAGGTATGCAGCATTAATAAAATTGTTGATAGATTGTTTTTCTTTGTTATCAGTTTTTCTTCTGTTTTAAATAAGTTTTACTTGAATTCTAAGAAATAACTGTGAACAACAGTTTTTCTTCTGTTTCAAGTAAGTTTCACTGGGATCCTAAGAAATAACTGAACAGTTCATTGACAAACGTTTATATTCTAAACTCAAAGACAAAAAAGCCCCGTCTTTCTAGTAAAATTTAAGTCATACTAAAGGTATTCTGTGGCATAGGTGGTGGCAGAATCAGCCAGAGTGGTTTGTGCCATTTCTGAAACTCAGCTGAGCCTCACACGCAAGAGACAGGCTCCTGTTGATAGACAGGGCAACTGTGCACTCAGCAAACACTCGGCGAGCTCCTGCTATGAGCCATGCACGGTTCTGGATTGCAGGGGCTCAGCAACGAGCAAAACAAAGTCCTTCTCTCACTGGGCTCTAAAAGATTAAAAACTATTGTGCTGTTTGGTAGAAAAGAACCTGAAATTCCTTATACATTTTGAAGATCTTAAAAGAGTTTCTGCTAAAATATTTATCTTTTCTGTTTTTCATTCATCCTAGTGATCATACTTTTCCTTTCTATTTTAGCTCCTGGCCAGAAATGAGAAACCTAAAAAGATGGAGGAAAACAGCTCAGAAAGATATCTCTTTTTCTATTCACCATTTATTTATGCTACCAGTCACAGGATATAGTTCTAGAACAATATAATAAACTACTTCTCTGTACATTTTCAGAAACCAAGAACAAAACCAATTGCCATCCAGTCAGTTCTGGAAGCATGGTGACCCCGTGTGTGTCAGAGTGAACTGTGCTCTGAAGAGTTTTCAACGACTGTATTTTTCTCCCAGAATTAGATCCCTAGGCCCTTCTTCCAAGGTCCCTTGGTGAACTTAAGCTACCAACCTTCCCATTAGCAGTCTAGCTTCTTGAGAGGGCCTCATTGGTTGGCCTTGGTAAACTACAAGGAAATACTTGGGAAGAAGTCTCCATCCTGAACCCTGCCTGCACTGTGCCAACCCAGCCCTTCTGTTCGTCCTTCTGGATATAAAGCTCTTCCTGATAATTTTCAGGAAACTCCTTTACTGTATAGTTTTTCTTCCACACACAGTATAGCCTTTAAAATCAAGGCTGCCACAGCAATGTGAAGACCAACTGTTATTTTAAAGTCCTGGTCAGATGGTAAGTTCTCCAGGAACCCTTTGTAAAGTTCCTGGTTTGGAGCTCCTCTCTCTTTCCTCTCTTCTACGGTCCATTATTTACTACTATGAGTCAGAATGAACTGAAAGGCAACAAGTTTTGTTTTGAGAATCGTCCTTAAATAACGTTCTTTGTGTATGTACCTGCCTGTTCCACTAAAGCCTGAGGACCAAGACAGTATTTTCACCATTTTCGTATTTCCCAGAGTACCTAGCACACTGAGTTACAGAGATTAGTCACTTAATAAATAGTTACTGAATTGAGTAGCATAAAATAACTCAGTGTTAGTGCAATCCTTTATCACTGACTTTGAAAAGATGCAAAGGAAAAAAAATTGGGTTAGGCTGAAATACACTCGTTTTTGCAACATACTATATCAGATATAAAGATCGTTCAAGCTATCGGTTTCAAGTTCCCTATACAGCATTCCTTCAGTTTATAGATACACTGTGTACTGGAGGACTGACGTGAACTACACCTGTGGTACCCTGTCTAAAGTGTATGGAGTTCACAAAATTGCACATGCTTTGTGGGATCCACAAAATGAGGGAAATAAAACCCATCAAACTTTTTGAGAACTGCTACAGAGAACTAAAATACAAAAAGGTAATTATGCGGCTGCCACTGCCGCCGCAGCAGCTAGACTCCGTAAGTTGTGTCAAACTGCCTGACTAGTGAGAGCCGTGTTCAGGGCTTCTCCCCCGCCTTTTCGTCGAAGCCTCGCTGCGGCTTCTGCTTGCCTTGAGAAACTTGTTCTCATTAAAGGGATGGGAAACTAGCCACATCATTACATTCACTTAAGGCAGAGTTTAGCTGGTCAGTTTTCACCACTGTCAGTAACAGCTGCCACTTGAGGGTTTTGAGCCCTTCTTGGCATTATGGTTTTGGGGTTGGGGATTTTATTTGTCTTCCTCTGAAATTTACATGTCTTCAGAACAACTAAAATTCACGAGAACAAACTAATTAATGGATTCCATTTTTGACAGCTACAAGAAGACGGATGAGAAAGTAACATGCTTCTGGCAGCGTGTTATCAATTGGGAGGCAGCAGTGCATTCCCTCTATGTGGAACAGTGAGCTGGAACCGACACTGACAGATGACACGGCCCTTGACAGTGACGCCTGTACCAGCTGACAGCTCCACTTGCAGTCAGTCAAGTCCAAGCTTTGCAGCGGAATTTTAACGGGCTTGATTTGCAGAATATGCTTTGCTTATTTCTCAGCTTGTAGAAGAAGTGAATAAAAAATTTCAAAGCATTCACATTAAATATGTGGATTCTAGGATCTGTTACCCAACCTTCTTTTCCCCTGAAAGATAATGATAATGCTAACTGCAAAGGAAGAGTAAGTAATTCCAGAAAAACAAAAACAAAAAACAAAACTGTAGAGCTTCTGGGAAAGGGACACTATTTCCCTTACAACTTCTTTTCTATAAAGCAAGATAATTCATATACAGTCACAATGTCTTAGGAACGATCAAATGCCATTTCCCAAGGTAACTGTAATTTAATCTGATTAAAATATGTATGTGTAAGTATGTATATAGGTAGACAGATATGTCCAAATCACAAGGGATTGATTCAATTGTTTTTAAAACTTATTTAGTATACTAAAAAACTATAGTCAAATATTAGAAAACACCTTTCTTTAAAAGCATTAATCTTGCTTATTTGCTTTCAGGTTTTAGATTATGAATTCTATTCTTTCCTTTTCCCATCTACTCTTTTTGAACAAGGAATGTCAATGAAGTTGATTTCCTATGTGACTTTTATAAAGTTACTATTCTATATTTTAATTCCTTCACCAATGTAGCTAATCACCCCTGTCACCACCAGTGTACTTTATAGGCTCAGGGCAGGAAATAAGGGCATCAGGGGTTGCAAACTAGCAGCTGAAAGGGAAAATTCAAGTGGCAGGGGTACTGTGGAATTTTGAACTTGAATGCCCCTAGGTCCAGCAAGTATCCTTCTGTTTACACAGCCTCTGCTCCCTATCTCTCGCCATGCCCCTTTGCACGTTATGTAACTTTGCCTGAGCCTGGAAGGCAAGAGCCCTCAAGGCAGTTGAGTCCATGACCGTGACATCACCAACCACAGTATTCTCACTACTTCTCATAGAAATGCACAATAATTCTAACAGTGTTGGTTTCAAGAGCATCACCATAAATAGAAGAAATAAAATAGAGCGTAATGTTGAAGGTAGGAAAATACAAATGAAATCAATATATAATTATTAAGAACAACTAAAACAAAAAGATAATATTGACATAGAATACAAACCATGTTCCAAGGTGATAAGCTAGCACTGAGCTGCACACGCTGACTGCTCTTAGCTGGTTCTTTCCCTGTGTCCACACTTTCCCTCTTCCGATAAACAAGCAGACAGTAGACAGCTAAGGCTAGCAATCTTAGAAAGACAAATGACTCATTTGTCACTTAGGTTATCTAGCCAATTAAGAAAACTGACCCAGGCCTCACATATGTGTAATAATAAATGATTACAGGAAATGATAGGGAAGGCATACACAGGAGAGATGAATTTCTAAAATGTCTTGAAGGAGGAAAGGTTCATGGATTGGTGAGGGAATGGAAGAAGTCATTTTAAGCAGCGAGAGTGGTTTATGCAAAGTTTCAGATAGGAAAAAGATCAAATTATCACCGCTAGAATGAAGCCCATGTAGTTTGTACTGAGGCAAAGATAAGGCTGGGTTTCCCAGATTAACTAAAAACGCAAAGCACCACAGCATGCCAATTTGTACTGCAGTGCATTTCATAGGCTGCATACAAAAGCCAAGTGAAATAAAATGACCTTCCATTTGTTTTATGGTAATTGGACATTTTGTTTCATAAAGTAAGTACTGCTATTATACCATGACCCATGATAAAAAGGAAAACTTTTCAGTTTACGTTTCACCCATCATAACCTTGAATATTAACACAAACTTACATGCTCCATTAACTAGAAAATAATTCACTGCTATGCTCCAAATTTGCCTAGGGTGTGGTTCTCAGCGAGGACAAATTCATTTGACATGTTTGAGGAATTTTAATGAAGAACTAGGGTAATTTCAAAGGTATGACATTTAATGTGTTACTCGCATCTTTTTAATGTGTGCTTTTATTCCATCCTTCAGTTTCTTGAACCTCCATATTTTTTTGATGTTTAACTTTGTTTGATTAGTGCCAAGTAAGCTGAGGACAATGTATCAGTGAGTATTAATTGGATATCTATGTGTTAGATGCCTTGGGGGTACTCAGAATAATTACTGGACATCATCTTTTCCTTTAATGAAGCAGTCAATAGTGTAAAGTACATTGTTGTGGAAAATGGATGTCCCTATCAAATAAATGATTCTTGGTAGGGTTCTTTCTTTTTTTAAGTCTCTGAATGATCAGTTTTTATCTGTAAAGCCCTTGACCAATTATGTAATAGAAAAATTTAGTTAATAGAGTAGAACTGTTCCATATGGCTTCCAAAGAGTGGTTGGTAGATTTGAACTGTCAACCTTTGGTTCACAGCCGCTAGGACTCCACACAAAGTGGTTATAATATAAAATATTCAGGTGGCATAGGGATTTTCAATAAGATGGATAAATGATAAAAAATTTGAAGAAATTTTCTCATTATGAAATGATGAAAAAATGTGGGAATCAAAATTCGAACAAATAACCTGAAGCAAGTAACGGGTAACACTGGGTCCAACAGGACCGGCTAGTGTTCTGGGCCCCAGAGCTGTTCTCAGCTCTCTTCCTGCTGCTGCTCTTCGGCCCACAGACCGCTGAATTCAGAGTGGGGCTGCAAGTCTGTTCACTGGAGAGCCACAACCTAGCACCACACTGTAGTGGAGTGAGGAAATAAAGCCAGTCAGGAAATGCATGGGGACTTAGGCTGCCTATGACTGAATTCATCCCTCCCCACTTTAGCCAGGGAAGCAAATGACCTTTGTTGGAACATTACTCTAAGCATGTGAGCTTTAAAGGTAGGATAACTGATAGTAGAGAAACAAAGTAATAATTTCTAGCCTAAATGAGCAGTATTTTTTAAAATATGGATTTTAAAATTAATTGAAAACTTTCCCGCTATTTGTTTTATAAATTTCCTAGGAAATGGTTTCATAGAATCACTTTGGTTGGCATAATCCTCCTTCTCCACAATTTGGCATAAAATTGAAAAGGAGGAAAGAATTCTATGTGATGTTAAGTGAGAGTTTCATTTAATAAAGAACTACTTCATAACAGGGATTTCCTGGGTGATGCAGATGGTTAAACTCTGGACTGCTAACGTAAAGGCTGACAACTCAAGTCTACCCTGCAATCTGCTTCCTGAGGTCACAGCCTTGACAATCCTGTGGAGCAGTTCTACTCTGCACACATGAGGTCGCTATGAACTGAAACTGACGTCCTGGCAGCTGAAAATAACTTCATAACATGAAGAGCTAGTTATGAGTCTATGAACTATAAATATTCTTTGATTTAGACCCCTGTTAATCTCATCAGAAACTGCTTTTTCTTTCCCTTTCTTTGAGCTCACTTTCTTCTGTGTCCACCTTTCCAGATCTTCTGGGACTCCACTGAATATGTGGACCTTAGAGAAGCTAGGAAAACCGAGATGGCACAGATTCAACGTGCCCACCGTCTCTTTGCTGGTATGTTCGTTTTCTGTGCCTGTTTGTTCTTTCCTTCTCTTCCTTTCTTCATTCCTTTAGTAAGTGTTCATTGCTTAAGGACCGTGCAGTGTTCAATGTTGAATAAAGAATGATGAACAGCACAGACAAGACCATCACTCCATTGAGTTTACAATCATGACAGAGGGTCTCACTTAGGCAACTACATCATACAACACAGTAGATGCTGTAATGGTAAAACATAGGAGGTGAACCCAACTCAGAGGCCTGGGGAAGCTTCCTGGAGGAAGTGACAATTAAGCAAATACCTAAAGAAAGAAAGGGAATTAACCAGATTAAGATGTAAAAATTGGGGCACTGGTGAATCAGTAGAATCTTTGCCTTCCATTTGGGAGATCTAGGTTTGATTCCTGACCATTATACCTAAGGCAAAGCTACCACCCAACTATAATGGTTTGTGTGTAGTTATGATTTGATGAAAAGACAATGGAAGGAATATACGGAGTCACTGTACCAAAAATAATCGATTGGTGTTCAAACATTTCATGAGGTAGCATTTGACCAAGGACCTATAGCAGTGAAAGAAGAAGTCCGAGCTGCACTGAAGGGAATGGCAAAAAACAAGGCTTCTGTAATTGATAGAATGCCAAATGAAATGTTTCAACAAATGAATATAGCACTGGAGTGCTCACTTGGCTATGTCAGGAAATTTGGAAGACAGCCATCCTGGCCAACTGGCTAGAATAGATCCATATCTGCACCCATTCCAAAAAAAAAAGTGGTCCAACAGAGTGCAAAAATTGTTGAACAGTGTCATTAATGTTACACACAAGCAAAATTTTGCTGAGATTATTCAAAAGTGGTTGCAGCAGTACATCAGCAGGGAACTGGTGGAAGTTCAAGTCAGATTCAGAAGAGGTCATGGAATGAGGGCTATCCTTGCTAATATCAGGTGAATCTTGGGTGAAAGCAGAAAATATTAGAAAGGTGTTTTATTAACTGTGTTAAGGCATTTGATTGTGTGGATCATAACAAGCTATGGGCAATATTGCCAAGAAACAGGAATTCCAGAACACTTAATTGTGCTCATGAGGAACCTATGCATAGATCAAGAGTCAGTCATTTAAACAAAACAAGGGAATATTGTGTGGCTTAAAGTCAGGAAATGAGTGGATCAGTTTTGTATCCTTTCACCATACTTATTCAATCTGTATAAAGATCAAATAATCCAGGAAAATGGACTATATGAAGAAGAGTGTGGCATTAGGATTAGGAGAAGGCTCATTAACAATCTCTGATACCCAGATGACACAACCTTGCTTGCTGAAAGTGAAGAGGACTTGAAGCACTTACTTGTAAAGATCAAAGACGACAGACTTCAGTGTGGATTGCACCTCAACATAAAACAAAAGTCCTCACAACTGGACCAGTAAGCAACATCATGATAAACAGGGAAAAGACTGAAGTTATCAGATTTCATTTTACTTAGCTCCACAATCAAAGCCTTTGGAAGCAGCAGTCAAGACATCAGTGCATTGCATTGGGCAAATCTGTTGCAAAAGACGTTTTTAAAGTGTTGAAAAGCAAAGATGTCACTTTGAAGAGTAAGGTAAGAATGACTCAAGCCGCAGTATTTTCAGTCACCGTATATGCATGTGAAAGCTGGAAAAGGAGTATGGGAGACCAAGGAAGAATTGGTGCATTTGAATTATGGTGTTGGCAAAGAATATTGAATGCACCAAAGACTGCCAAGAATGAACAAATATACAAGATCTTGGAAGAAGTACAGCCAGAATGCAACTTAGAAGCAAGGATAGTAAGGCTTTGTCTTATGTACTTTGGACGTATCAGGACAACCTACTCCTTGGAGAAAGACATCGTGCTTGGTAAAGTACAGGGTTAGCAAAAAAGAGAAAGCCCCTGAATGAGGTGGATTGACACAGTAGCTGCAACAGTGGGCTTCAGCACAGTAATGATTCTAAGGATGGCACAGGACTGGGCTATGTCTTGTTCTGTGTGTATGGGGACATTATGAGTCAGACCAACTCCCAGATGTCTAACAACAATAACTGCTTGATGCTGACAGTATTCAATAAAGGTTATAAACTAAGTCAGACTAGGAAGAAAGATCTGGGGATCTACTTTCAGAAATCATTCAGTGACAAGGAACGCAACAGCCAACCTCCATCTGATCACGAGGTGGCATAGCGCTGGGTAGTGTTTTATACCATTGGGCACAGAGTCGCCATGAGGTGGAGACTGACTTGATGGCAACTAACAGAAAAAGGAAGTGAAATGTTTTCCTGGTAGGTGGTGGGTATGGCTATGTAACAAGGCCCATAGGCTAGAGAATGGGAAGGAAATTTGTTATGGTTAGAATATAGGACACTTGTAAATGAGTAGTGGAGATGCATCTGAAACTAGACAGGTGGGCAGTGTTCTTATAAACTGTGGTGAGTTAAAACTTTATCTTCAGAGCAATGGGGAAGCCATCCTAGGAAGCTTCTTTTAAAAGGCTCTTTGAGTCAGAATCGACTCAGTAGCAAGTAACACCATGTATCATCTCTACCCACCGCCAGGGAGTCAGCTCCAACTCACAGTGACCCTACAGGATAGAGTAGGGCTGCTCCACAGGGTTTCCAAGGCTGCAGTCTTTATGGAAGCAGACTGCCACATCCTGCTTTCTCAGAGTGGCTAGTGAGTTTGAACAGATGACCTCAGTTAGCAGCCAAGCACTTAACCACTGGGCCACCAGGGCTTCTTGTTCATCTGTCTACCTCTGGAAATCCTGGGCAAGGCAAGGGAATTGCTTTTATTGGCAATTGTCGCTTTGTCCTGTTCATCTCATTATGCTTGTGTCTCTGTGTATGCGTGTTGGTAGAAAAGAAGCTCCCACCTATATGGGGTTCTCTTTGCCTCGAAATGGTCTTCCAAAGCCTCTCTGTTCTCATGAGTCCTGCAACCCACCTTTCTAAAGTGTACTTTCACTGATTACTTAAAATATATTTTAAGCACCTATTATTGCCAGTCATTATGCTAAGTAAGTGGGATATAATGGTGACGAAAAACAGATACACTGCCTGTTACGTTGGCATTTATGACTTACATTCCTTTCCTACAGAAAAACCCTAAATATGTAAGTAACAGATATTGTCACAGTCAGAAACGGATAGAAGTTTGTAAGCACCCAGTAACTTTCAAAAGAATACTTCAGAGAACCCAGATCTGATTGAAAATGAATCGTTGTTTATGTTTAAGCCTTGTTGACATATGACAAGTAAATATTTAGGCAAGTTATAAACTGATGTGTGAAGGCCACAGTAGTATCTCAACTTCCCCATTCCTTCTCTCTGCGTTACTCAGAAATGTTTTGTGAAAATGTTTCAGACTGCTGTAGTATACTGTCACACCAGAGGCAGGTTTCCAGAAAGAAAAAAAAATATGCGACAGCAGCTTCTCTGCCACCACAGAGATGAATGTTTTTCGGTTATTTATATCCTGTGGCATGTCTGAAGGTGCTACAGAGCGGGAGAGAAGAGTGGGACACATTCGTGGAGGAAAACACGTGACTAGTAAAAGAGGAGACATGAAAGGTGAGGGAAAATAAAATTTACGTGTTTTTTTTTTTTTTACAGGGTTCAAGAGGGGTCACATTAAGTAAATCTCACTGGCTAAATTCACAGCCCATGGGTAATGTGTATTATGGCCCGATAAAATGAGAGGCTGGTTCTCTCCAAGCTTGCAGTAATTAGTCAATGAGTATTTACTGAATATGTTTGTACTAGATAAAACCCCAGTGAGCAGCGTAGTGGTTGAGAACTTGACTGCTAACTGAAAAGTCGGCAGTTCGAATCCACCAGCTGCTCCTTGGAAACACCATGCGACAGTTCCACTATGCCCGACAAGGTACTGGGTGTCAGAATTGGCTAGACAGCAATGAGCTTGGTTTTGGGTTTGGAGAATAGTCAGGGAGCCCTAGTGGGTTTGTTTGTTATTTAACCAGATGGCACACAGAATATAAAAGAACAGTAATCCAGTGAGGATGTGAGCAAGTTGAGTTTGATTTTAATTCCATGCCACTTGTTCCAACTCTTTGGCTGGGAGAAGCTGACCCCTTGAAATACATTCAGAGCCAGATGCACATATCTGTGCTTTTTCTAATGTCATTCTGGGATTTCTTCGCATTGGTTAAATCTTTAGATTGTTGGAAAGGTCACTTCTTGAATGAAGCTGTAGGTGTTGTGATGTTAAAGATTTCTTTAACCAGGGAACTCTTGGGATCAAGTTTTCAACTCCTGGGGGCTCATCTGGCCAGAGAGATACTGTAAAAACTTTTATTAAATTGAAAATTGCACTTGGGACCATGTTCCCAAACCCAACTGTCTGTCAGAATTCCTATGGGGACTTTTAAAAATATCCATTCATGGTCCAGTACCAGGTTTACTGAGTCAGAATCTTCAGAATAGCAGAATCCTAATTTTTAAAAGTCTCCCCAGGGGTATTATGCACTCAGTTTACAAATAAATTTGGAAAAGACCAAATGACAGCTCCTACCAAGACTGCATTGTTTGATTTTAAGCAGTTTTCCTTTCGCTTTTCAATTCAGCAATGGCCATTTGAACATTTACCGAACATGTGCTATTTGGGAGTCACCAACAATCATGGAAAGTATTTTTCTTAAAAGCAGATTCGCAGTGATAATCAATAGCTTGTAGGATCCTTCACAAGTATTCTCTTACTCAATGGTTACAATAAACTCTAGGTGGTAAATAGTGTTATTGTCTCATTTTATAGATGGAGGCTTATGCAGCTTTAATATCTTAGCTAAGTCATGTCAGAATTTGAATCCAGGTCAGTCTAACTCAAGAGGTTGAGCTCGTAACCTCTCTACCCACTAAACTGTCTAGGCATCTGACAAGCAGAATACTGTCCTATACTGACCAGTGTATTGTTTAGACAACTGTCAAAAGCATTTGTTTTTTGGGTAAACTACTTTAAGTAGATTATTGCTTAGACCTTTTTTTTTTTTTTGGCTAAATAGGGCGGGAGCAAAGTGTAAACCGTTCAGAGGTAAGAATCCAAATTTATACTACTGCTGAATTAAATATTTGTGAGTATGAGTAGGCAGTTACTTATTTACATAGGTAGAAGTAAATATAGCCAAATATAGATGTCTATGTTTTTTCCTCAGTCAAAGTTTCTCTAGAATTCCTGCTTTGATACGTTCTAAGTGATTTATGCTTACTTCAGTGCTACAGTGTTAAGTATTTCGAGGTCTTGGCAGAGTGTAAGACAATTCTCTAAAGTTGCAAGTCCCCAGTAAAAGCAACCGACAGAATGACCTTGAAGCAAAGAAATAAGCAGTTCCTTATTAAATTGTGGGAAATAGCACATATGACTGTAAAAGAAGTTCCCTCAATTATTTGATCATGTTTTCTTGTTTTTGTTTTTTAAAATCTATTTTCAGTATGTATCTTTATTAAAAAGATGTTTTCACACAAAAATATGCTGTTCAGCTAACAGTTTTGCTTTTGACCAGAAAAGAGGATACTAAAGACTAAAAAAAAAAAATTCTAAAATGAGCTGTTTAGAAATGAGTAACATGAATAATGATCTTAAAAACCAAAACCAAACTCAATGCCTTGGAATTGATGTGACTCACAGCATCCCTATAGGACAGGGTGGAACTGCTCTATAGAGTTTCCAAGGAGCACCTGGTGGATCTGAAATGTTGGACTGTTACGGTTAGCAGATGTAGCACTTAACCACTATGTAGCCAGGGTTTCTATATTATGATCTTAGAAGCTTCTTAATGTTTTTCTTTAAGTACATAACCTGTTTTTACCACTGGTATTCAGAGTGACCCTGAGAAAGTTACTTAATTTGTTTGTACTTCAGCCCTCATATCAGTAGACTTTGTAGCAGTGTCTTCCTCCCAGGGTGGTTGAGAGAACTGAATGAAATAATAAATGTTATTTATTATATTCAATTATCATTTAAGGCAATGTAATAAATGTTACATTAAATGTGTTGCTCATTTCCATTTAACAAATATTTACTGAATGCCAATCATAGAAACAGTTACTGACCATTCTGAGGATAATACTGTGTTATCAGACACTAAACCATCCCCCTTGTGTGTATTACCTCATTCAATCTTCAGAATAACACCGTGAAGTCCATAAGCTCTTGACTCTGTTCTGTGAAGAGGAGACTGAAGTTTAGGTGGGTCATGTGGTTGGCAGGTATTGAGCTAGTATCCTTACAGGTAGTCTGACCTCAGATCCAGCCCTAATGATCACCAGGACACAACTCCACACAAACCACTGTCACAGGCACTGGGAGGCAATGGTGAGATAAGCATCAGGGTCCATTGCTGTTCCTTCTAAAAACGAGGACAGTCAATTAATCCAAACATTTCACAAATTATCATAATCTGGTTCTTCTCTGAGGTACTGACTTAGGAACTGATCTAAAAAGTGATAGGAGTTAGCCTGGTGAAGGATGGGTGGCTGTCACTGAAGAGTATTCCAGGCTAGTAAGATGGTGTAAGCAAAGGCCCTGAGGTAGGAAATTGCATAGCTCATTCCAGAGAATGTTATGTCAGCTTGAAACAGCAGAACATGTAGGCCAGCAGAGCAGTTTCAATCCAAGAGATAGCTGGAAGACACTAGGAGAAATTCCACAGGGAAGAACTTCTGTACAAGAGGGGACAAGAGTTTTCAAATCACATTCAACTCAGGAAATATGTTAAAGCTAAAGCCAGAGAGAATTGTAAATTTCTTCTTATCACAGGTGCCACAGATGTTCACGGGCAAGGGGCACACAAACAAAGGGCAGCAGGCATTTTGTAGCAGAATGTGCAAATTAATTTTCATATGAAGTGTCATAACTCTAACCGAGGCATCAGCAGGCTGTGGCCTTTGAGCTAAACCAACAACTAAAAGTGGTTTGTGTATTTTTAGTGTTTGGAGATAAGTCAAAAGAAAAATAATATTTTGTGACACTTGAAAAGCATGTGAAATTCACTTTTCAGTTTCATAAGTAAAAATTTAGGGGAACACAAGCACAGTCATTCATTTGCTTTCTGTCTCTGACTGCTTTGGGACTATACCCACAGAGTTGAGTAGTTGTGGCAGAAACTATTTGGCCCCAAAACCTAGCATATTTACTATATGGCCTAGTAAATTCCTTTATAGGAAGCCCTGATGGCTTAGTGGTTGAGTGCTACATCCACTAACTGAAAGGCTGGCAGTTTGAATCTGCCAGGAGCTCTTTCAAAACTCTGTGGGGATGGGGTGGAGTCAGGATGGTGGACTAAGCCCACGTCTCCTTATATCCCTCTGGAAACCAAGACCTGAATTGACAATCAAACAGAGCCTTGTGATCACCTAATCAGCCTCAGGACATGGCACAGAGCTGTTAATTGGGACTTCATACCACTCAGCGAGAAACCTCCTCTCTTTCGCTGACTCCCGCTCCTGGCTAGCCCCGGCTCTCACCAACGGAAGGTAAACGCACCATTTTGACTTTTTTTTTCCTCAGTCTCGGCTGGCGGGTGGAGCTGGGCCTTGCCAGGTGGCTGGACCCAGATGCGCTGCTGGGGGGATAGGCAGGCGAAATTCCCATATTCTGAGAGCCAGGCTCGGGACTCTGTTAATCTAGCAACTTTGAGCCTTTCCTTTTGTAGCTGCCTCAGCTGGGTTTGTGCGGAGCTCCGCGGTCAGGGTGCGGGACGCCACGTTGGTACCGAGATTTTAGTGGGACCTCGTTCTTAGCCTGGGAGCCAGCACATGCAAACAGGACAGCGCTTCTCCAACAGAAAAGTAGTGATTTTGCACAGTGCTGCCTACGTTGGGGGCCCTGCAACAGAAGCAGAGGAATCGCTGCCTCTGGGCATCTTTAGCCCCCCTGTCTGCTGCCTGTGTGGAGGACGCCATCTTGGATACGGTGGCTGCAGCTGGACCTAATCCTTAGCTTGGGAGCCAGAGCCTGCCCACAGGAGAGTGCTTTTCTATCACAAAACCGGTACTGGACGCAGCATTGGCTGAGGCTAGGCCCTGTCAGCAGAGGCCAACAGGGCAGTAGCATTGCTGTACTCTGAACTAGTTTGTTATCATCTGGGGTTGGATATAGTGGCGCTTACTTTGTCAGATGAGAAGAAGGACCTCTACACCTGAAAACCTAACTGACTTGTGAACTGGTGAGATACCTTTTGCTTTACATTTGAAGACAGCCGAGAGAAACATTTGCAATCCATCCTCACAGTACCTCTCCTAGCCTCTACATACTCACTTGGGACCCAAAAAGCAACAGACAATTGTGGCATACAAGCAATCACTCATGGCTTCGGAAGGCTCCCAAACAAAGCAACCAAGGGGTTTTCCAGATGAAGAAACTTTTATGAAAGCATCAGGAAGTGAATACAAATTGATTATATACAGAGCCCTTCTAGACCTTATACAAAATGCAGCAGAACAAAATGAAAAATTAAGCAAGTTGTTCGATCTGATGGAACACCAGTACTCTGAAATCCAATAGATCAAGAAGAAAATCAAAGACATAGAAACTTCCATGCAAAGCCAAGAAAACAGAATGGAACAAATGGAAAAAAGAATTTCTGACTTGGAAGACAGAGCTACTGATGCCAGCATCTATGAGCAGAAATCAGAAAAAGAAACAAGAAAAATGAAGAAACATTAAGAAGCATGTGGGACTCTATTAAGAGGAACAACCGTCGATTAATTGGAGTCCCTGAACAGGGTAAGACTTCTGAGAACACAGAGAGTATTGTTGCTGAGCTGCTGAAAGAAAACTTCCCAGAAATCATGAAGGGAGAGAATATTGACATCTCAGATGCATATCATATGCCACCCAATATAGATCTCAAAAGAAAGACTCCAAGACATATTATAATCAAGCTTAACAAAATGAAACATAAGCAGCAACTCTTAAAGGCAGCAAGACTCAAGGCAAAGCTAACATTCAGAGGGAAACCCTGTAGGCTCTCGTCAGATTTCTCAGCAGAAACCATGCTGGCATGGAGACAGTGGCACAACACATTCAAAATCTTGAAGGAGAAGAACTTCCAGCCAAGAATTATATATCCTGCAAAACTATCTTTCAAATACGCAAATGAAATTAAGACATTCCCAGATAAACAGAAACTCAGAGACTTTGTAAAAACCAAACCCAAACTACAAGAAATACTGAAAGAAGTTCTTGGCTTTGGCTTAGAAGAACGAAACCACTAACTTTATGTTTTAGAACGACACACTACTCACTACTCTACTCATTTAGGGAAGGCTCCAAAGTAAATCACAGCTTTGATATGGAAAGAAGCAATCCAGTGATCATCATGAAAACTATGGTGTCATCATAATAAAAAGAGGGATGTACTACAGTCATTATAGTCCTTCCAGATGGAGAGGAAGATGACAAGAGTGGTAGTAATTAAAATAGTTTATTAAGGGGGTTCATAGGGGCAGCTGTAAGGCACAACAAAGATGTATCATACCATTTCAAGAAATCCAACACACGAGTCTCAACAACTATAAAACCAGCTCTGAAAAAGGTGAAAAATCAACTCACAAAAAAGAGTGTCCCAGAACAGACTAATAAGAACAACAGAGAAAACATCAACATAAAAAAAAAAATAAACATATCACAATGGCAGCAGTGAACGCATACCTATCAATAATTACGTTGAATGTGAATGGACTGAATGCTCCAGTAAAGAGACACTGAGTGTCATCCTGGATCAAAAGACACAACCCATCGATATGTTGTCTACAAGAAACTCACTTGAGACCTAAAGACAGGAACAAACTGAAAATTAAAGGATGGAAGAATATATATCAAGCTAACAATGAATAAAGAAGAGCAGGGGTGGCAATTCTAATCTCAGACAAAATCAATTTTAATGTCAAATCTACCATCGTGGACAAAGATGGACACTATTTATTGCTCAAAGGTTCAGTACACAAGCAAGACTTAACTATATTAAATATTTATGCACCTAATGTCAGAGCACCTAAATATGTCGAAGAAACACTGACTACGCTCAAAAGGGAGTTAGATGACTCCACAATAATAGTGGGAGACTTTAGCACTCCACTCTCATTACTAGACAGATCATCTAGAAAAAACCTCAGTGAAGATACAGAAGACCTAATTGACACAATTAACCAACTAAACCTCATTGATATATACAGAAGTCTCCACCCATCAGCAGACAACTACACCTTCTTCTCCAGTGCACATGGAACATTCTCCAGAATTGACCATGTGATAGGCCATAATGCAATGCTCAACAAAATCCATACCATTGAATTACTGCAAAGCATCTTCTCAGATCATAAAGCCATCAAAGTTGAAATCAATAGCAGAAAAAACAGAGATAGAAAGTGGAACTCTTGGAAACTGAACAACATCTTGCTCAAAAAAACATGGGTTATAGAGAAAATCAAGGGTAAATTAAAGAAATTCATGGATTCCAATGAGAACGAAAACACTTCGTACCAGAACCTATGGGATACAGCCAAAGCAGTGCTCAGAGGTCTATTGATCTCCATAAATGCACGCATCTGGAAGGAAGAAAGAAACCAAATCAAGGAACTAACTCTACAGCTTGAACAAGTAGAAAGAGAACAACAGAGTAACCTCTCGGGCACCAGAAGAAATGAGATCATAAAGATCAGAGCAGAGCTAAATGAATTAGAGAATAGAAAAACAATTGAAAAGATTGAAAAGGCCAAAAGCTGGTTTTTTGAAAAGATCAACAAAATTGATAAACCACTGGCTAAACTTACTAAAGAAAAGCAGGAAAGGAAACAAATAACCCAAATTAGAAATGAGAGGGGAGTTGTCACTGCAGATGCAACAGAAATCAAAAATATCGTAACAGAATACTATGAAAGACTGTACTCTAACAAATTTGAAAACCTAGGGGAAATGAACCAATTCCTTGACTCATACCACCTACCCAAATTATCACAACATGAAGCAGAACAACTTAATAAACCCGTCACAAAGGAAGAGATTGAAAAGGTCATCAAAACACTGCCAACCAAAAAAAGTCTGGGCCCAGATTGCTTCACGGCAGAGTTCTACCAAGCATTTAGAGAAGAGTTATCCCCAATACTACTGAGAATATTTCACAGTATAGAAAGGGATGGAGTACTCCCAAACTCATTCTATGAAGCCAGCATAACCCTGATACCTAAGCCAGGGAAAGATCCAACATAGACAGAGAACTGCAGAT
This sequence comes from Heterohyrax brucei, assembly GCA_028571685.1. Taxonomy (NCBI): domain Eukaryota; kingdom Metazoa; phylum Chordata; class Mammalia; order Hyracoidea; family Procaviidae; genus Heterohyrax; species Heterohyrax brucei. The sequence goes on along the minus strand of CM053144.1, from coordinate 120,110,856 downwards.
TGATATCACTCATGAACCTAGATGCAAAAATCTTCAACAAAATTCTTGCCAACAGAATACAACAACATGTCAAGAAAATAATCCATCATGACCAAGTGGGATTCATACTAGGGATGCAAGGCTGGTTCAACATCGGGAAAACAATTAATGTGATTAACCACATAAATAACACAAAAGACAGGGATCACCTGATTTTGTCCATTGATGCCGAAAAGGCATTTGATAAAGTCCAACACCCATTCATGCTAAAAATTCTTAGCAAAATGGGCATACACAGCAAATTCCTCAACACAATAAGTGCCATAGACTCGACCGCACTTGGCTTGGCATACAAAGCCAATTACCCACATCATTCTGAATGGAGAGAGACTGAAAGACTTTCCTTTGGGATCAGGAACTAGACAAGGATGCGCATTGTCACCTCTCCTATTTAACATTGTGCTAGAAGTTCTAGCCAGAGCAATTAGACAAGACGAAGAAATAAAGGGCATCTACATCAGCAAAAAGAAGTTAAAATTTCCCTGTTCGCAGATGATATGATTGTATATGCAGAGAACCCCAAGGAATCTATAAGTAAGCTACTCAAACTGATAGAAGAGTTCAGCAAAGTCTCAGGATACAAGATAAACATAAGTAAATCAGTAGGATTCCTTTACACCAACAACAAGACTGTTAAGGAAGAAATTATCAAATCAATATCATTTACGATAGCTCCTAAGAAGATAAAGTACCTAGGAATTAATCTAACGAGAGAAACAACAGACCTTTATAATGATAACTACAAGCCCTTACTACAGGAAACTAAGAGAGACTTAGATAAATGGAAAAACCTACCCTGCTCATGGATAGGAAGACTTAACATTGTGAAAATGTCTATTTTACCCAAAGCAATTTATTTATATAATGCAATCCCAATACAAGTTCCAGCATCATTTTTTAATGAGATGGAGAAACAAATCATCAATTTTGTTTGGAAAGGGAAGAAGCCCTGGATAAGTAAGGCACTACTAAAGAAGAAGAACACATTGGGAGGCCTCTCATTACCTGATCTTAGAACATACTACACTGCCACAGTGGTCAAAACAGCCTGGTACTGGTACAAGAACAGATAGATGGATCAATGGAACAGAATTGAGATCCCAGAGATGACACCATCTGCCTATGAACAGTTGATATTCGACAAAGGCCCTAAGACATTAAACTGGGGTAAAAACAGTCTCTTCAACAAATGGTGCTGGCAAAATTGGTTATCCATCTGCAATAAACTGAATCAAGATCCATATCTTACACCTTATACAAAAACCAACTCCAACTGGATAAAAGACTTAAATATCAAACCTAAAACGATAAAGCTCATCCAAGAAAAGGTAGGAACAACAATGGAAGTTTTAATGCACAGTGAGGACAGACTCCAAAATCTGTCAAAGAAACCTTAATCAACAGAAGAGAAAATAGGTAAATGAGAACTATTAAGAATCAAACACTTTTGCTCATCCAAAGACTTTATTAATAGAATTAAAAGAACACCCACAGAATGGGAAAAAATATTTGACAACTCTATGTCAGACCAACGCCTGATCTCCATAATTTATAAGATACTACAAAATGTCAATAAGAAGAAGATAAACCACGCAATTAAGCAATGGGCAAAGGAGATGGACAGACACTTCACTAAAGAGGAGATCCAGGCAGCCAAAAAACACATGTGGACATGTTCACGATCTTTAGTTATTAAAGAAATTCAAATCAGGACAACAATGAGATACCATCTCACCTCAACAAGATTGGCCATGATGCAGAAAACACAAAACAACAAATGCTGGAGAGGCTGTGGAGAAAGTGGAACCCTCCTACACTGTTGGTGGGGTTGCAAAATGGTCCAGCCTCTTTGGAAGGCAATCTGGCGCTTCCTTAAAAAAATGGATGTCGAGATACCATTTGACCCAGTAATTCCACTACTTGGAATATATCCTACAGAGTCAAGGCCTTTCACACCAACGGACACATGCACCAGAATGTTTACCGCAGCACAGTCCACGATAGCAAAAAGATGGAATCAACCCAGATGCCCAACAATAGAAGAATGGATTGGTAAACTATGGTACATATACTCAATGGAGCACTACGCAATGATAAAGAATAATAATGATTCCAGGAAACATCTCCTAACCTGGTTTCAATTGGAAGACATTATGTTGAGTGAAAGTAGTCAGTGACAAAGGGACAAATACTGTATGAGATCTCTACGATAAGATCTCAAAAACAGACTTGTGTATAGAAGAAAAGACTCTTTGACAGCTGCAAGGGAGGGGAGGGAAGGAGAGTGAGGGGGGAGGGTTTAGTTTAGATAGTTACTAGAAATCTAGTTGGGAGAAAGCAGTGATAGCACACATTAGAAACAAGAACAACATTAAGTGGACTTCAGCATAACTTGAGTACTCCTTCCATCTTAACTCAATACTGCAAGGATAGAGTAGCTGGGGCGGGGGGCGGGAGACCATGCTCTTAGGCGAATTCCAGGCCAATTCTCACAACTAGAGTTTTGCTAAGAGAGCTCTCTGCACTCCACATAGGTGAGTGGCGTCTGGGGTCTTAAAAGCGGCCAAGCTGCCATCCAAGGACACAGCAAATGGTCCCAACTCAGCAGGAACGGATGCTCACCGAGGACCAAAATGACATGCAGTAAAGACAACCGAGAAGACAGAGAGACCCACAAGAGTGGGTGCCTACATCGACGTGGGACCGGAAGAACCGGATGGTGCCCGGCCACCACCAGTGATAGCCATGATGGAGCTCACTAGGTTGAGTCTCACTGGCAACACAAGAATAAAAAGGGGTGCATCCTGAGATCTCCACTAAAAGACCTGAATTGATGGTCCAGCGGTTTTGGGGTTCCTCTGAGAGCATGGCCCCTGGCCCTGATGCTGCCCTTTCCCATAAATTATAACAAAGGTCCACTCTTTGGACAGGAATGGATTGGACTTGGCAATGCAGAGTAACCATATATTGGAAGCACTTTATGGTTCTATACATTTATAGGACATCATCTTGGTGACCTCTGGCTGGAGGAAGGGGAATGGACGGAGAGGAGGGGAAAGGAGGCTGTTGGGAGGATGAGACATGTATGGAGCAGAGAGGAATAGTGTGCAGTCACTGGACAGGGAGAGCAGTGGAAGCTGCATATAGGTGGGCATGTAAATTTATATGTGAATGTACATTTTCACTCAGTTATGTTAAATAAAAAAAAAACAACTCTGTGGGGCAGTTCTACCCCATCCTGCAGGGTTGCTAGGAGGTGGAATCTATTCCGTGCCAGTGGGTTTGTTTGGTTTGGGCCCTTTGCAGGAAAAGTTTGCCAAGCCCTCTTCTAACCTAGCATCATTCCTGGGAACTATGCAGTTACAAAAGGGAACACAAACAGAGCAATGTAGCTGCTGCCGTGTCTTTATTCCTTGAGGCAAAAAGTGTTTGTACTTTGAAGCCTGGACTTTGAATCATTGCAGACACAGAAAGGGTAACTCAAAGCAATTAGTCTATAATCTTCTACATAAGCTAACAACCAGCCCAGCGTGTTCTAGTGTGGCTCTGTGTCACCACCAGACTGTGGTCATCTTGTTCCCCTCCGTATATACAGTGCCCACAAGGCTAGCACATAAGCCGTAAGCAAACCTGTTACTGTCAAGTTGATTCCAACTCATAGCCACCCTAAGAGGACAGACAGAGTAGAAGCACCCCATAGGGTTTCTGACAAGCACCTGGTAGATTCAAACTGCTGACCTTTTTTGGTTAACAACTGGAGCTCTTAACCACTTTTACTTGATATCCCACCGTGGTTTCACACTTAGTGTATGTTAAATAGATGTTTGTTGAATGACTCACTGATGTGTGAAAGATAAACAGATGAGACAGAACGAGGACAATGAAAGATAAGAGTCTTGGGCAGCGTAGAAAAGCAGCAGGCACTTTGCCTCTCCTAGCATGACAGAGTTAAGGGTTAGTAGGTAGACTTTCCTTCCTATACAATGCACCCCACTGAGCTGATGACTTCTCTAGTGATTTCTTTGACTCCTCCTCTGCTACTGCAGAACTGCCAGTTAGCCCAACTTTTAATAAGCTCTAAGTAAGTGTTTATGACTGTTTTCTGCTGTCTTTATAACATGGAAAAGTCATTGATTCATTGTTCTTAGTTTCAGTCTTGGATCCTGGATGCCAATTCTAGGGGAATGAAAACATGCTAATCCACCTCCTTCAGTTTGCTGTTCACAGACCTGATATCTGGGGGATGGCCCATTCTCAAACTCTGGCCTCTGGAAAACAGGCCTGCCTTCTACAAGATGGTTTCTACTGATGCTTTTATGTACTGAGCGGTGCCATGGACTCTCTCAGGGTTTGAGCACACAGCAATGAACAAAACAGACAATCATCTCCTTCCACAGAGCTCAAACTGCACTGATGGGGCCAACATTCTGTAGGTGGATAGATTGTTATAGATATGAACCTGCAAGAAGTTAACTCTCAGTGAGTGTGTTGGGCTCTTCCAGGTTCTGGGTCCTCTACACTGGGTGCCTCTCTCTCGATTCTTTCTCTTTAGGTTACTGACTCGATCCTTTTTTTTTTTTTTAAATAATATTTTATTGTGTTTTCAGTAAAAGTTTATACAGATAATTGACAAGTAAGTTCCCAATTGACAATTTCTACACAAATTTTTCAATGGCATTAGTTACATTTTTTACAGCGAGTCAATAATCCCTTTAATTTGCATTCTGGTTGTTCCATTTCCAACTCTGTTTTCCTGTTCTCTTTTCTTCTCATCTTTGAGTTATAGAATTAACCTTTTGGTGTCTGATAAATTACTTTTAATGGAGCACTGTACTCACAGGTAATATCTTTTATTTTGTGTGCACATCTGTTATTTTGCTAAAAGGTGACCTCAACGGATTGTTTCAGTTTGAAGTTTAAAGGATTTCTCAGAGTGGTTGTAGCAGTGAGTCCTCTGGTCTCAACTGGCCCAGTAGGTCTGGGTTTGTTTTTTTTTTTTTTTTTTTTTTATAAATCTCAATTGTGTTCCCTGTTTTTCTTCTGTCCTATCTATGGTGTCCCTGATCCAAATGGTCAGCCAGTTACCATCTAGTTCTTCTGGTCTCAGGGTATAGGATGTCACTGTTTGTGTAGGCAATTAGCCCTGCAGACTGCTTTCTTCTCAATATCCATTCTTAGTCTGAGCTGTATGCTATACTCCTCAAGCCACTTACGAAACCTCTTTCTTTGTCAAATTGTCCTCGGCCTCTCCCTTGGGGTTATTGTGATTTCTGACACACTGAGACTAGAGGTTTTGGGGTCTTCATGACGTGCACCTCTTTGCTGTCTTCAGAATGAACATCTCCCATTTCTGTGTCCCCGCAGTCCTCACCTGTGCCGCTGTTACACCACTGACCACACTTGAGGTCATCAACTGGTTCATTCCTCTTTGTGACTTCCCCCGCTCCTCCCGTGCACTGCCACCTCCATCGCCACCACAACTACTGCGCATGCCACAGTGGCTAACACTACCATCTTTGTGGCTTACACAAAGTAGGAATTCAACAGAAATTGTTTGAATTAAATTGTTTATCCATTAGCAATTAACCTTTCACTATACCAGTGCAGTCTTTTAATAACTCTGCCTAGTTAGGCAGTACAAGGGCTCACCCACGTCTAAGCTGGCAACAGGGACAGTTCATCACAAATGATTCTGCAGGAAGTGCCTGACCCTTGCCGTCCAACTCTCTATCAGCTGTGGCTATTGTGAGAATGAGCAGAGGCCTTCAAATTCTGTGTCCTCTCATGATCCGTGAACTCCCAGAAAGATATCTCTATAAAGGAGAGGTCTGTTTCAAAAATCTTTGCAGTGTTGACCAGCGTTTGAAATCTTATTTATTGTGTTTCATAATACGTCAATTTAGGATTCATGTTTAGTCAACTCTGCTGAAAAATGTTAGAACTGCAATCTGAGCTTCCTTTGTTGGTTTGAATTTTCCATGAAAGAATTTCTCTTATTATGAAAATAACCAAAAAGGCTTTCATTCATGAAAATATTTGAGGCATCCAAAAGCCTAGTATGTGTAGGAGTACTTTAGTACTGGTCTTTTTGAAGAAAAAAAATTTTAACTCTTCTTAAACTGTATCAAAAATGTTATGACAGATCTTCCAGTAATTCCTCTTCACAAAGAACCGCCACAAAATGAACACTCATTAAAAAATGACAGTTTCACTGAGAGTGGACAAAAAGTAGAGAGTAGATCAAGGTTAGTCTCAGTCAAAGAAAAGAAAGATCAAAAAGCCTCCTGTGATAACAAGCTGAAAAATAAACAGTGAATTTCCCAAGGCTAACTTGTAGCAAATTTTCTATGGCAACTGTTAGCTAAACAAAGGCACACGATGATGGAAAAATCTGGGAGTGGTTAGTGGTGAGGGCTGCGCAGCGTGACAAATGTGGTTAATCTCATTGGACTGTATATGTTAAATTTGTTGGAAGGGCAATTTTTTTTTATACATATACTTAAGCAGTAAAATATATTATATATTTATTTATTTATTTTTGTGAGAGTAAATAGGGAACTTTAATGTCATTTCTCCTCCACCTGACTTGAAGAAATTGTGAATCATACTTTCCCTAATTTTCTTCCTTGGTATTTTGAAACTCAGCCAAAGAGTTGGCCATTGAATTAGAGAGTCAGCAGTGCAGCCCCTTGAACCTGTGGCACTCAGGAATTTCTAGTATGAATGTTCCTTCAGAAGATCTTGGAAGAAAAAATTCAAGTGTATCATTAACAGAAAAGTGTTTAAAGGCGAATTTCATTGAGGACTGGAATGGGAGAGACTATAGGAACTAATTTAAAGTGCTAGAATAGAATCAGATGTTGAATGCTTCTGTTGGAAGAGAAAAAAAATAGTAAATAACTCCCTCATCTATCAAGTCAGCCATCTAACAAATATTTGCTTTATACCTGCCACTTGCCATCACAGAGTACAAGTAGTTAATTAAGGCCAGTAAAAATGCCAGGTGATAAAATTAAACTTACTTAGTTTGAGGCTCCTATTACCTTATTGCAACCCTGGGTGGTGTGGTGGTAAAGAGTCTGGCTACTCACCAAAAGACTGGCAGTTTGAATCTACCACAAACTCCTTGGAAACCTTACAGGGCAGTTCTCCTCTGTCCTGTGAGGGTCACTGTGAGTCAGGATCAGCTTGTCACCAACAGGTTTGGTTTGATGTTTTATCTTACTAACATATAATATATAGAGAAAATATTGCAGTTTTCAAGGATTTCATTTTACATGGATCTATAGTCTATGCCCATGGAAGCAGCAATCAAGAAACCAGACAATGTATTGCACTGGGCAAATCTGCTACAAAAGACTTCTCTAAAGTGTTGAAAAGCAAGGATGCCACTTTGAGGACTAAGGTGTGCCCAACTCAAGCTGTAGTATTTTCAATTTCCACATATGCATGCAAAAGCTGGAAAGTGAATAAGGAAGACCGAGAAGAACTGATGCCTTTGATTTATTGTATTGGGAAAGAATGTTGAATTTCCTAGGTACTGCCAGAGGAACAAACAGATCTGTCTTGGAAGAGACACACAGAATGTTTCTTAGAAGCAAGGATGGCGAGGTTTCATCTCACATACTTTGGGTGTTATCAGGTAGGTACAGTCCCTGGAAAAGGACTTCCTGCTTGGTAAAGTGAGGAAGAGTCAGTGAGAGAGAGGAAGATCCTCAACAGGATGGATTGGCACAGTGGCTGCAACAACAGGCTCAAGCGTAGCAAAGATTGTGAGGATGGCACAGGACTAGGCAGAGTTTCATTGTGTTGTTCGCAGGGTAGCTATGAGTCAGAACTGACTTGACCACACCCAACAATAATGTTATTACCAGTGTATCATTTACTTTGATGTCTTTTGTATTGTAATCTTCTGTATTGAAAATTCTGATAATTAAAAAAATAGCCAATTCAGACTTAAATTCCAGCTTCTCATAACATACACGAAAATTTTGTGTTTCTGGGATTTTCTAAGAATCATGAAAAGCGAAGCAATGAAGATGTGTCAGTGATACTGGAACCTGCAGGATCAGCAATTACATGAGTTATATACTTGGGTAGAGTGTGTATCATAAAATATCTACCGTATTAAAAAAAATTAAGATTTTAACAATGAGGTTTTTAATAGTTGTAATAATATTTTTTAAAGAGGAAATCTTTCCTTTACATCCCTAAAGGATAAACCCAAAATACACATACATAAACAATAAGAGTGTGGCAGTTAAAAGTACAAATTAAAAGAGCAACGAGATTCTCTTTTATGCCTTCAAACTAACAAATATAACTTTGCAACGGCAATGCCTGCTGTTGGTGAGAATCTTGGAAATAGACAACCTCAAATAGCTGTCAGTAGGAGTGTAAGTTGATGCCTTCTGGACGATGTTTTAATAAATACAGCGAAGCCTTTAAAAATGTTCATTCTTTTTGATCCAGCAGAGTAATGAGGAATGAGAACTACACAAAAAGGTACAGATCCATGGACATTCATCACAGCCTTCCTTATAACAACCAAAAATTCAATGCCTGACAATGTTGTTCACTGCTGTTGAGTCCATTCCAGTTCATAGCAACCTCATGTGACAGAGCAGAACTGCCCTGAAAGGCTTTCTTGGATGTGATCCTTACAGAAGCAGATCACCAGATCTTTCTCTTGGAGAACTGCTGTTTGGGTTCAAACTGTCAACCTTTCGGTTAGCAACTGAGCAATTAACTTTTGTGCCTCCAGAATTCTTCTGTTTAACAATAGAGGGCTGTGAAAAAAAAATTAGGTTACAGCATTTTTGCAATATTTTAAAGCCATTAAAAATGACATAACCAAGCACAATCCATGAAAGAAAAATTGGTATGTTGCAGTTGGTGAAAATAAAAACAATTCTGCTCTTTGAAAGACAATGAAAATAAAGAAAATGAAAAGACAAGCCACAAACTGGGAGAAAAATGTTTCCAAAACACGTATCTGACAAAGGACTTGTATACAAAATACACAAAGAATTGTTAAAATAGTGCCCAGCTACCACCAATGACTGCCCTGACAAGGGACACAACAGAGACTCCCTGATGGAGCAGGAGACAACTAAGGAGCAGAACTCAAATGCTGATAAAAAGATCGCACTTGATGGTCTGACTGAGACTAGAGGGACCCCTGAACACTTGGTGCCTGGACCCTCTGTTAGTCCAGAAGCAAAACCATTCCTGAAGCCAACTCCTTCAAGAAAGATTAGACTGGACTATAAGACATAAAGTGATACTGGTGAAGGACGTGCTTTTTGGCTTAAGCAGATGTTGTTGTTAGGTGCAGTTGGGTCCAGCTTCAACTCATAGCAACCCTATGCACTGCAGAAGGAAACACTGCCCGGTCCTGCTTCATACCTGCGACTGACTTTTATCCTTAAGCCCATTGTTGCAGCCGCTGTGTCAGTCCGTCTTGCTGAGGGTCATCCTCTTTGTCACTGACCCTCCACTCTACCAAACATTATCTCCTTCTACAGGGATTGATCTCTTCTGACAACATGTCCAAAGTATGTGACACACAGTGTTGCCATCTTTGCTTCAAGGAGCACTCTAGTTGTACTCTTCCAGAACAGATCTGTTTGCTCTTTCAGCAGTCCATGGTACGTTCAATATTATTCTCCAACACCAGGGTCGAAAGGCACCAATCTATCTTCCTTATTCACTGTCCAGCTTTCATATGCATATGTGATCTGACAATTAAGCCTGAGAAATTAATTTTTCTAAGTGTTGCATACCTTTTACTGAATGTCACTGTGGTCACCTTTGAAGTAGTGGGAAGCTATGCGTGGATGCCAGCACCTAGTCCATCCTTCAAAGCAATTTTGGAGCTAGTTCTGGAATGGCCATTGTTCACGGAGGCAAGGTGGCAAGGTCACAGACTTAATTGTCTCGTTGTCTGTGAGGGAGCTTTTAGCCAGTAAACAGATAACTGTATTGGAACACCTTCCCTACTTACCCAGTCTGGCCCCCAGTCACTTTGTTCTTTACCTGAAGATAAAGGAAATAATGAAAGGAAGTCATTTTGATGACATTCAGGACATCAAGGGTAATAAAAGACAGCTCTGATAGCCATTCCAGAAAGAGTGCTAAAATTACCTCGAAGGGTGGGCTAGGCGCTGGCATTGGTGCGTGCTTCCCAAGGGAAGTACTTTGAGGGTGACCACAGTCATATTCAGCCATGAGCTATGTAGTCCTTTTTCTAGGCTGAGTTCACGAACTTAATTGGCAGTCCTTGCATGATAGGATCAAAAATACCACGGCGTTGGTCAGGCGCACTTTGGTCTTCAAGGTAACATCTTCGCTTTTCAACACTTTGAAGAATGACTAGGCAGCAGACTTTCCCAGTGCAGTGCGTCTTTTGATTGTTTGACTGCTGCTTCCGTGGGCATTGACTGTGGAACCAACTAAAATGAAATCCTTGGCAATCTCAATCTTTTCCCCATTTATCACGATGTTGCTTAATGGTCCATTTGTGAGGTTTTTTGTTTTATTGATGTTGAGGTACAATCCAGACTGAAGGCTGTGGTCTTTGGTTTTCGTCAGTAGGTGTTTCAAATCCTCTTCTCTTTCAGCAAGTGGGGTTTGTCGTGTACGTGCTACAGGTTATTAACGAGTCTTTCTCCAATCCTGATGCCTCATTCTTCTTCACGTAGTTCAGCTTCTCAGATTATTTGCTCAGCACACAGATTTAAAAGGTATGGTGAAAGGACACAAACCTGATGTACATGTTCCCTGACTTTAAACCATGCAGTATCCCCTTGTTCTGTTTGTATGACTGCCTCTTGTTCCACATACAGATTCCTGATGAGCACAATTAAGTGTTCTGGAATTCCCATTTTCGGCAATGTTATCTATAATTTGTTGTAATCCACACAGCTGAATGCCTTTGCACAGTCGATGAAACAAGGTAAACATCTTTCTGGTATTCCCTGCTTTCAGCCGTATCCAGCTAACATTAACATTGATCCCCCCTGGTTCCACATCCTCTTCTGAAGCCAACTTGAATTTCTGCTGGTTCACTGTCAATATACTATTGCAGCCACTTTTGAATGATCTTGAGCAAAATTTTATTTACATGTGATATTAATGATATTGTTTGATAATTTCCACATTCACGTGCATCACTTTTCTTGGGAATAGGCATCAATATGGATCTTTTCCAGTTGGCTGGTCAGGTAGCTGCCCTCCAAATATCTTGACATATACAAGTGAGCACTTCAAGTGCTGTATGCGTTTGTTGAAACATTTCAGTTGATATTCCATCAGTTCTTGGAGCTTTGTTTTTCACCAATCCAGCTTTGACTTCTTCCTTCAGTACCATCGGTTCCTGATCATATGCTACCTCTTGAAATGGTTGAAAGTTGACCAGTTCTTTCTAGTATAATGACTCTCTGTTCCTCCCATCTTCTTTTGACGCTTCCTGAGTCATTTAATATTTTCCCTGTAGAATTCTTCATTATTGCCACTTGAGGCTTGACTTTTTTCTTCAGTTCTTTCAGCTAGAGAAATGCAGAGTGTGTTCTCTTTTAACTTTCTATTTCCAGCTCTTTGCACATGTCATTATAATACTGTGTCTTCTCCGGCTGTTCTTTGGAATCTTCAGTTCTTTTGCTTTGTCATTCCTTCCTTTTGCTTTAACTACTCAACATTCAAGAGCAAGTTTCAGAGTCTCTTCTGACATCCAATTTGGTCCTTTCTTTATTTTTAATGACCTCTTACTTTCTTCACGGATGGTGCCTTTGATGTCATTCCACAGCTTGTCTGGTCTTCAGTCGGTAGTGTTCAATGCATCACATCTGTTCTTGAGATGGCCTCTCAACTGAGGTGGGGTATGCTCAAGGTCATACTTTGGCTCTCCCCCACAGTACGACAAACTGACAGACAAGTGGGGAGCTGAGGAAGATGTATGAGACTAAATGAGGAACTCCTTTACGGAGGCGAGATGAGAAGGCAGAAAAGGACAGGAGCTGGTTGCAGGGACATGGGAGATATAAGGTGGAGAGGAGAAATGTGCTGTCACATTGTAGAAGAAACAATGTGTATGTACGTTTTTGTATGAGAAATTTAATTGTAAGCTTTCACTTAGAGCACAGTTAAAAAACATAATTGCAATATGGAAAAGAAAAGAATTGTAAAAACTCAAAAATAAGAAAACAACCCAATTACAAAACAGGTGGAAAACCTGAACAGATACCTCATCAAAGAGGATATACAGATGGCAAATAAGCATGTGAAAAGATACTCAACATCATATGTTGTTAGGGAATTGCAAATTAAAACAACAATGAGATAACACTTCCCACCTGTCAGAATGGCTCAAGTCTATTCTAAAAACATCCAAGTGCTGGTATGGATATGGAGCAACAAGAACTCTCGTTCGTTGCTGGTACCATGGAATACAAAATGGTACTGTTGTATGGCAGTGTCTTACAAAGCCAAGCATAGACTTAGTATATGATCAAATCATCATACTTCTAAGTATTTACCCGGATAAGCTGAAAGCTTATGCCCACACAAAAAGCTGCACATAAATGTTTACAGCATCTTTATTCAAGTGAAAAGCAACCAAGATGTTCTTCAGTAAGATGGACAAATAAGCAAACTGTGATTTATCTACACTAATGGAATACTGTTGTTATTGTTAAGTGCATTGATTTAGCTCTGACTCATAGGGACTGTCATAGATTGAACCATCTCCCCCCCAAAATGTGAGTAGACATTTGTCTGTGGTGTCATCCCCAATATTTTATGATTTTTCCTATGCTATACATCTTAATCTTTGCCTGTGGCTAGTAGATAGGATGATTATGTTAAAAGAGCATTAGGGTGGGACTGCAACACCCTTCCTAAGGGAGTTTCCCTCGAGTGTGGCTTGAGCCACCCTTCATCCTTTCATCCTATGGGAGATAAAAAGAGAGAAACAGAGAATTGGGAATCTTACACCATCAAGAAAGTAGCACCAGGAGAAGAGCATGTCCTTCAGATCTGAGATCCCTGTGCCAAGATGTTCTCTGACCAAAGACTGATACAACACAGAGACTTTACTTCAGAGCCAACAACCAGGAAAGCCTTCCTCTGGAGTGGACATCCTGGATTTGGACTTGTAGACCAATGGACTGTGTAAGAATAAACTCTTTCTTTGTTGAAGTCATCCACTTTGTGGTATCTTTGTTAGAGCAGTACCAGGTGACTAAACAGTGACTCTGTACAAGAGAATGAAACAGTGCAAGGTCCTGTGCCATGCCCACAATTGCCATGCTTAAGGTCATTGTTACAGCCACTGTGCCAATCCATTTTGTTGATGGTCTTCCTCTTTTTCAATGACCCTCTGCTTTACCAAGTCTTGTGTCCTTGGAGAAGGACTGATTCCTCTTGACAGTGTGTCACAAGTATGTAAGACATTTTCTCATCACCCTTACTTCTAAGGAGAATTCTGGTTGTACTTCTTCCAGATAGATCTGTTCGTTCTTCAGGCAGTCCATGGTATACTCAATATTCTTCTCCAGCATCACAATTCCAAGGCATCAGTTCCTCTTATTCATTGTCTGGCTATCACATGCGTATGACGCAGTTGACAATATCATGGCTTGGATCAGGCACATTTTAGTCTTCCAAGGTGATATCTTTTCAACACTTCAAAGTGGCCTTTTGTAGCACATTAGCTCAATGCAATGCATCTTCTGATTTCTTGACTGCTGTTTCCATGAGTGTTGATTGTGGATTCAAGTAAACTGAAATCCTTGACAACCTCAAATTTTTCTCCATTTATCATGATGTTGCTTATTGGTTCAGTTGTGAGGAGTTTTGTTTTCTTTATGTTGAGGTATAACCCATACTGAAGGCTGTGGTCTGATCTTCATCAGTGTTTCAAGTCTTCTTCCCTTTCAGCAAGCAAGGTTGTGTCATCTGCAGAACACAGGTTATTAATGAGTCATCCTTCAATCCTGATGTCCTGTTCTTTTTCATATAGTCCAGCTTCTCAGGTTATTTGCTTGGCATACAGATTGAATAGGTATGGTAGAAAGAATACAGTTGTGACTCACACTTTTCTTGTCTTTAAGCCATATAATGTCCCCTTGTTCTGTTTGAATCACTGCCCTTTGATCCATGTGTAGATTCCTGATGAGCACAATTAACTGTTTTGGAATTCTCATTCTCTGTAATAATATCCATGTATTTTTGTGATCCACACAGACAAATGCCTTACCACAGTCAATAAAACACAAGTAAGCCTCTTCCTGATATTCTCGGCTTTCAGCCAAGATCCATCTGACATCAGCAATAATACCCCTGGTTCTGCATTCTCTTCTGAATCTGGCCTGAATTTCTGGCAATCACATGTGAATATACTGCTACAGACACTTCTGAATCATCTTCAGCAAAATTTTACTTGAGTGTGATATTAATGATATTGTTTGATAATGTCCCCATTCATTGGATCACTTTTAAGGAAAAGAATAAATATGAATCTCTTCCAGCTGGTTGGCCAGGTAGCTGTCTTCCAAATTTCTTGGCATAGACAAGTGAGCACTTCCAGATCTGAATCCATTTGTTAAACCATTTCAGTTGATATTCCATCAATTTGGAACCTTGTTTTTGCCAATGCCTTCAGTGCAGCTTTGACTTCTTCCTTCAGTCTCATTGATTCCTGATTATATGTGCCTCTAGAAATGGTTGAACATTGATCCATTCTTTTTTGGTATGATGACTCTGTGTATTTCTTCTATATTCTTTTGCTGCTACCTGTGCCATGTAATATTTTCCCTGTAGAATCCTTTGATGTTGTAAGTTGAGACTTGAATTTTTTCTCCAGTCCTTTTACCTTGAGAAAGCATGTTCTTCTCTTGGCTTTCTGTGTCCAGCTGTTTGCACGCATCCTTACAATTTACTATCTTTTCAGGTTGCCCTTTGGGATATTCTGTTCAGTTCTTTTACTTCGTCATGTCTTCCTTTTGCTTTAGCCACTCAGTGTTCAAGATCAAGTTTCAGAGTCTCTTCAGACATCCATTTTGGTCTTTTCTTAGTTTACTGTCTTTTAACGACCTCTTACTTTCTTCATGAAAGATGTGTTGGCACCACTCATCTAATCTTCAGTCATTAGTGGTCAGTACATCAAATCTGTTCTTGAAATAGTCTCTAAACTCAGGTGGGATATATTCAGCGTCATACCTTGGCTCTTGTGGACTTATTCTAATTTTCTTCAACTTTAGTTTGAACTTGCATCTAGGCAATTGATGGTCTGTTCCACAACTGGCCCCTGGTCTTGTTCTGAATAATGATACTGAGCTTTTCCATCATCTCTTTCCACATATGCAGTGAATTTGATCTCTTTGTATTCCACTTGGTGAAGTCCATGTATGTAGTTGCTGTTGATGTTGGTTAAAAAAGGTATTTGTAATGCAGAAGTTGTTGGTCTCGTGAAATTCTGTCATACAATCTCCAGCATCATTTCTATCACCAAGGCTGTGTTTTTCAACTACTCATCCTTCTTTTTTGTTTCCAGCTTTGTATTGCAATTCCTAGTAAGTATGAATGCATCTTGACTGCATTTTTGATCTACTGCAGCAGCTAGTAGAATTCTTCAATTTCGTCATCTTTGGCATTAGTTGTTGCATAATTTCAATAATAGTCATATTAATTGGTGTTTCTTGTATGCATATGGATTATCTTGTCACTGACAGGGTTTTACTTAAGGACAGATCTTGAAATGTTCTTTTTGACAAGGAATGCAATGCTGTTCGTCTTCAAGTTGTCATTCTCAGCATAGTAGATCATATGATTGTCCAATTCAGAATGGCCAATACCGATCCATTTCAGTCCACTAATGCTGAGGGTATTGATGTTTATGTGTTCCACTTCATTTTTGGTGATTTCAAACTTCCCTACATTCATACTTTGTACATTCCATATTCTGATTGTTAATGGACATTTTCAGTTGTTTGTTCTCATTTTGAGTCATGCCACACCAGCAAGTGAAGGTCACAAAAGCTTGATTCCATCCATGTCATTAAAGTCAACTCTATTTTGAGGATGCAGCTCTTCTCCCATTGTCTTTTTGAGTGCTTTCCAACTTGGGGACTCATCTTGTGACACTGTATCAGACAATGTTTCAGTGCTATTCATAGTATTTTGACTGGCTAATCCTTTTCAGAAGTAGACTGCTGGGCCCTTCTTCCTAGTCTGTCTTAGTCTGGAAGCCCAGCTGAAATCTGTCCACTATGGGTGACCTTGCTGGTGTCTGAATACCAGTGGCATAGCTTCTAGGATCACAGCAACACACAAGCTCCCACAGTATGACAAACTGACAGACAAATAGGGGAATGGAATATTACTGAGCCATAAAAATAAATGGGATATCAAGCCATGAAAACACATGTAAGAACCTTAAATGTATATTGCTAAGTGAAAGAAGCCAGCATGAAAAAGCTACATACTGTATGATTCCAACTATATAACATTCTGGAAAAAAGCAAAACTACCAGGGAGGAAAGGAATCAATAGGTGGAGCACAGGGTGTTTATAGGGCAGTGAAACTCTTTTGTATGTAATGGTAGATACACAATATTAAGCAATTGTCGAAACTCGTAGAACACAGAGTAAACCTTAATGTAAACTATGGCCTTTAGTTCATAATGTATCAATATTGGTTCATGAGTTTTAGCAAATGTGCCACACTAACGCAAGAGGTTGACAATAGGAGAAATCGAGAGTGAGGGAGAGGAGGTGTGTGGGAACTCTTTGTACTTTCTGCCTGTGCAGTTTTTCGGTCAACTTAAAACTACTCTTATTTTTTTAAATCACATTTTATAGTAGTTAATGCCTGGAAAAATGTTCAGAATCTACTGTTAAGATAAAAAAAAAATGATACAGTAGTTTGCAATACGTGTGTATTTTACAAAACATGCAAGTGTCAAATTAGATATACATGGCCTGAAGAATACACATCAAAATGTTTGAACTATGCTTATGTTCAGGAAGTAGGACTATGAATAACTTGTATTTTTTCTTTTGTTGTAGATTCCTGTCATTTCAAAATTTTCTATCTCAAATGTATGTTATTTGTTTTATGTACTTTTTTATTGCAATTAAGTGGAAGTATACAATCTAATTTAAATTTGGCTGCCCACCTATCTGCAATTCCTTCTGCTGTCCTTGCATGGTGACAGCACTCTCCTCCTTTTTGTTCTATATGTGTCATATCCTCTTAACGATCTCCGGCGCCTCCTCTCCACCCTCTCCTCTCCCTATGGGTAAGAGGCCAGTAGGATAGCTTTCTATAGATGCATAGAAGCATAAGGTACACACATCATATGGTCACACTGTGACCCCGAGTCCAGTCCATTCCTGTCTGAAGAGTTGACCTCAGTAATGTTTCCTGGTCGGGGCAGCAGCAGGTCTAGGAACCATGTTCCCAGGGGAGCCCTCAGGCCTCCAGAAGATCAGTTGTGGTCTTTTGGTGGAATTCTTGAGATGTACCCCTCTTTTTCCCATGTTGTCACTGGGCCTCAATGTTGTGTGCACCATCATGGCTGTAGTTGGTGGTGGCTGGGCACTATTTGGTTCTTCTGCTTGCATGTTGATACAGTCACCCATTCACATGGGTCCTTCTGTCTTCTGGGCTCTTTTTTCCCTCATGTCTTTGTTATTCTTGGTGATCATCTGTTTTGGCTGAAGTGGGACAATTTGGTGTACCTCAGATGGCAGCTTGTTAGCTGTTAAGACCCCAGACACCACTCACCATTATGGGGTACAGAAGACTCTCCTGGTAATAGGTTAGTTATACAAATAGGCCTCGAGGTCCCCTGAGAGCATGGTCCCCACACCCCTGCCCCTGCTACTCTATCCTTGCAATATTGGGCTAAAATTAGAAGAGTTTTCAGTTTACGTCGAAGTCCAGTTAAGTTGATCTTCTTTGTACTGTGTGCTGTCACTGATTTCACTCAACCAAGTTTATATCAACTATCTAATCTACAACCAGCCCTCTCCCTTCCTCCCCTCCCTTGCAGCCACCAAAAAGTCTTTTCTTCTGTATATGAGTCTATTTTTAAGTCATTTGTCCTTGTGCCGCTGACTGATTTCACTCAGCATAAGGTCTTCCAGCTGAAACCAGGTTATGAGATGCTTCCTAAAATCATCATTGTTCTTTATTTGTGCATAGTGTTCCAGTGAGTACATGTATCATAGTTTATTCATCCATTCATTTGTTGTGGGGCATCTGGAATGATTCCATCTTTTTGCTGTTGTGCAATGTGCTACATCTATTACAAATGTATGTTATTTTTATAATAAGACCAACATTATAAACAGCATATGAATTTTCAGTCTTATGGCCATAGAACCAGCCATCAATGAGCTGGCCATGGGCAGAGCACACCATCCTTTGCTGGTTCTGGGGTCCCTCTGGGTAATGCATGCAGAGTACAAAAGGGGACAGAGAAACTTGCCAAACTTCCACAGGAACCCACAGGAAATAATAGAAGGATGAAGCTTTTGTGGAATTTCAAGAAACAGCCACTTCTTCAGGAGGACCTTATTGTAAATGGTATTTCCAAAGAAAAGGAAAGTCAAGAATAACTGGGGCTTGAGTGGCACTTTTAGCTTTTCCATTTACTAACTCATTTGATCTTTGCAACAACTATACAGGCAGAGCGGCTCTTAGTATTCCTGTTTTAATCATGAAGACATAAAGGTAGAGAGCCTAAGAGACAAACCCTAAATCACACGATTAGCAGAGTGGGCTGCACTTGGGACTCAGGTTTCCTGACTCTCAGGGCAGTGTTCCTATTCTGCCCCAGACCCTTCTACTTACGGGACTTTTTCCACAGCAAAGTCCCATGGAGCATGTAGGATCTTTCGGCTCTTACGAAAAGACAAAAAGTCTCTTAGCTGTTTTGCAAAAAGGTGAAACTAGATAGGGCTACAAGCAGTGAGAAGATTCAAAAGGCAAAACTCAGCCTGCTTTCACTCAGACTGAGAGGTAAGGCTTTGCAGCTAGTGTATTATACGAGTTCTGGCTTAAAGCCCTTGTGGAACCCAGTAATTTTCTATTTGATTTTTTTTTTTTCTTTTTGGTATCGTGTATGTGATGGTTAAGATTGTGTGTCAACTTGGTTGGACCAAGATTCTCAGTGTTTTGGCAGCTGTATCAAGTGGCAGGGGCAGTGCCTGTGCTGGTCCATCACCCCACAGCCCTCGTCTCTCGGCCTTGCCCTGCCTGCCGGTCTGCTCAGGCTGCCAAGGCGTTGGGTTTTTGCAGATCCAGCGGCTGCCGCTCTCTTGTCTTACATCTGGTTTTGGGACTCAAACTAGATGTTCTTGGGATTCACGGACCCTCACAGCCTGCAAGTAAGAGTACCGATCTCTGACTGGGTTCGCCAACCGCTGAAGCTCCGTGAATCGGCAGAAACGTTGCAGTCTCGCCTAACGTCTTGGGATTCTCAGACCTTCACAGCCTGTGTACGGAAACTCTTAAGTCTCTGACCTTTCAGCCTTGGGTTCACTAGCTTCCACAGATGCCAGAAGCTTGCATTTCAATCCGGGACTTGGGACATTTCAGCTTCTACAACTCCGTGAGCTGTTTCCTTTATACAAATCTTTTTCCATACATAATACATGCATTCCTAGTTTTGCTTCCCTAGAGAAGCCAGCCTAAGACACATGCATTTTCGTTAACGAAAGCATGCTGAGTCATGGAGTGTGTTTAAATTTTTGGTTCATAATACACATTTGGAGAAATATGCTGGAAGGCATGATTACTACAAATCTTAGGGGGAGGGGGCTCCTCGGATGCCGTGATTGGTGAGCACTCATCCATCCCGCCAGTCACGGGAGGCAGGTTGTTTTGTGGGACAGCTTCCGTTTAGGTATGTTGAGCACCGGTGGTTTTCCAAATATGACACACAAAAAAAACAAACCCACTAGGTGTCTCTAACTATCACACTACACCCCAAACCCACGGCTGTCAAGTCAGTTTCTACTCATAGTGACCCTATGGGACAGAATAAAACTATTCTACAGGTTTCCATGCTTGTGCTGTGGTGGCTTAGTGCTATATTTGCTAACCAAAAGATTGGCAGTTCAAATCTACCAGGTGTTCCTTAGAAACTCTGTGGAACAGTTCTGCTCTGTTGTTACGTGAGTTCGCTATGAGTTGGAATTGACTTGATGGCAGTGGGTTTGGTGACTATTATTTGATGGATCCTTAAAGAGTTAAGAAGGTGTCACTTTTTTCATCAACTGTAATATACCACTGTACATTTGCCCTGAGACCCAGATAGATAATAACATTTTGAAAGGGAAGTATAAGGAATACCACCATGGTAAAGTGTGTATATGGTGTTGGGTTGATCATCTAGTTGTAATGTAAAATTACATATCCTACACTCTGTCTTAAGGAGTCCTGATGGTGTGCTGGTTAAACACTTGGCTGCTAATGAAAAGGCTGGTGGATGAGCCAGTTCACAAAGGAAAGTGGGGCAGTCTGCTTCTGTAAAGATTATAGCATTGGAAATCCTGTGTAGTGGTTCAACTCTGTTGTATAAGAATGCTGTAAGTCAGAATCAACTTGACATGGGTGAGTAACCTCTAGCTTAAGGAGTTCCAGTGGTGCAGTGGTTAGTTTGAACCCCGTTTCATGATTATGTGAGAGAAAAGACCTGGTGATCTACTCCCATAAAAAATTTCAACCCAGGAAAACTTACGGGGCAATTCTACTGTGTCACATGGGCTGACTATGAGTTGGAATCAATTCAGCAGCCTCACAATAACCTCAACTGAATTATGAAAGAGTTTACTATCTAGGGACATTAGTTTGTATACTAAATGACTTTACAGTTCTACCCAAATGTGGTGTAACAACATGATTTAGATAGTTTTTTTTTTTTTTTTTGGTAATATATTTTATTTATTTATTTGATTGTACTTTAGACAAAGGTTGACAGAGCTAACTGGTTTCTCATTAAACAGTACACATTTTGTTTTATTACAATGCTTAACAATCCCACAATCTGTCAAGACTCTCCCTTCTCAGCTGTAGGTTGCCTATTACCAGCTTTCCTGTCCCCTTCTGCCTTCTAGTCCTTGTCCCTGACTGTCATGTCCCTGTAGTCTTGTTTTGGTTTACGGTCTGGTCTAGTCTTTGGCTGAAGAGTGAAGCTCGGGAGTGACTACATTACTGAGCTGAAAGGGTGAACAGGTCCCCCACTGTCAGGGGTTTTCTGGTCTCTGCCGGGCCCTCAAGCCTTTTTTATCTTTTTGAGTTAGAATTTTGTCCTCTTCTGTCTGGAACCCTCTGTTGTGATCGCTGTCTGAGCAGTCAGTGGTGGTAGCCAGGCACCGTCTAGCTACACTGGACTCAGCGGGTGGAGGCCATTGTAGATGTGGTCCATCAGTCCCTTGTATCTTTAGTTTTATTCATTCTTCCTTGCCCCTAAACGGGTAAGACTAGTGGAGTATCATAGATGGCTGCTCAAAGACTTTTAAAACCCCAAACACTGCTCAACAAAGTGGAATGTAGAACACTTTCTTTGTAAGCAAGATTTCACTAGCTGATTTCGATGTCCCCTGAGACCATGGTCCACGCAGCCCTCAGCCAAGCAGTACAGTCTCGCAGGGACTCTGGATGTGTGTGTGGTGCTTCTGTGGCCTTGTCTTGTACCAGTTGTGCTGACTCTCCCAGAATTGTGTACTGTCTTACCCTTCACCAAAGTTACCACATACCTATTGTCCAGATTTGAATCATTTTTGTTTTAAGTACTCAAAAATGGGAGTTTGGGAGAGATAGTTTACAACTCTATTTTTAATGAACTGATTTAACTGTAGATATTATAACTGCAAATAAAACACATTTACAAAAAGCTGTTGTCTTTAGAATTGTAAATCTGGCAAGGTTTTTAGCAGTAGAATCTTAGATAAATAAAAAGTTGCATCTTTGTAAACTGGGTGTTAATTGGGCTTTTCTTACCATCACGAAGAGTCAAAGCAGATGTTGAGCTGAAACAACGCCTTCCCGTATCAAGAGATGGTGCTTTCTATAATGCTGTATTTGTATATTTTTACCAACCAGATTTACCTGCTGGTCACATGCTTATTCTGACTTGGAAATACCAACCAATGATAAGTAATTCAGGAAGTAGCTACTGCTGGAAAGGAAGTATCCAACAAGAAAGTCACGGCCATGTGTTGCCAGTGGACTCTAGCTGTGTCAAGGTGAAAGAAACTAATCATTTCACCTTGATGTGCTAAATTAAGTAGTGTGAAGAAATCAGAAGACAATGGTGAATAAAATGAGCTGAGTGAATAACTTGCTATTTCCTTGCATAAATAAATTTTTTTTGTGATGATTAAAGCTTAGTGAATAAGTTCAGTGGCGGGGGTGGGAAAGACAATTATTCCATATAACAGGAGAAAGTATCTGTAATTATTTCATGATAACTATTTAGAGCCAAACAGAAGTCATCAGAATGGTTGTAGTTACATATTTATTTTTAGTAAGTTAGGAAAAGAAGAATTTGTCACAGTAACTCTGAAAACTTGAAGTTTAATCCATCTCTTTCAAACTGGAAGGACGTATTATAAACATGGTCATTTGAGAATGTCCAAGTGCTAAAAGCCTCCCGGGTTTGGGAAGAGTGCTTGGAGAATGAACAAGACCAAGGAAGCCTGCCTTCTTCCTCTCTCTCTGCTTGTTCTCTCTCTCCACTCACTTCAGTATAAGAACTATAGTTACTGAGCACCTGCTAAGTTCCAGATCTCAATAGATGCTAAGGGTACAGCAGAAGCAGTTCCTGCTCTCAAGGAAATTCAAAGAAGTGGAGGGAGGTCTGTTGGGTGATTTCTTGTTTCAGTTAAGTGCTGCCCAAGCAGAAAACTTTCCACATCAGATTGTAAATGAGAAAATCAACTGTAAAGCAGCTAAAATGTTCATGAGCAAGGGCTCCCTCCTGGTTTACTCAGCTAATCTCCACCTCAAATGCATGTATGTGCACAGGTGTGAGCATGTGTGCACATAGCTGTGAGCATATGTTCACTTCTGTGCATGTGTGTGTGTTCGTGTGTGTGCTTGTGTGCCTCTAATAAACCACCAGTGAGTATGGCATGGGATTTTGAGAGTCTGAGGGCCTAAGTCCAGGACTTCAGCAATCCTGTCTGTACATTGGACCTAGTGGCATAGTGGTTAAGTGCCACGGCTGCTAATCAAAAAGTCAGCATTCAAATCCACCAGGTGCTCCTTGGAGACTCTATGGGACAGTTCTACTCTGTCCTGTAGGGTCACTAGGAGTTGGCATTGACTCATGATCACTGGGTTTGGTTTGTTTTTTTGTTTCTGTGCATTACTATTTATTCTATTTCAGAAACTGATTGTTTTCTATTGCATATGAAATTTAGAGCATACCTAAACTTCTAAGTTACACTGTTTCTCTTTATGATTTAGCACATATTATTACATGTATGTCAACACTTTGGTTGCAACTTTTCCTGCCCACCCTAAATCTACCTAGAAATTTTTTACTGATCCGAACTAAGAACTTGTTTCATCAAAGCTGGGACAAAACGTATGTACTTGGGGCATTCCTTGATTTCCTTACAAAGGAACAAGTAGATGCATTATCAATGAGATTTGGAACATATGCATTTTTCTACTAAAAGCAGGCAAGGCAGGGTCACATGCCAAACTCATTAGCCCTTGGCTTCTGCTCATAAGAGTAAAAACTAGGATCTTCTTTGCCTGGTACCATGTAATAAGTGTTGTGGACATATTACTGAAGCCAGTGGAAGGGCATTGGGTCTAGATTATGCAGTGAAGGATGTCTTCCTGGAGGAGGTGATGCATAATCTGAGAACTGAAGGATAATCGGGAGCTAGCTAAGGAAAGAACTGGGGGTTCAGTAGTAGAATTCTCCACCTTCCATCTGGAAGACCCAGGTCTGATTTCCAAGCGATAGATCTCATGAGCAGGCACCATCCATCTCCCAGAGGAGGCGTGTGTGTTGCTGTTATGCTAAACAAGTTTCAGTGGAGCTTCAGCTGGACTAGGAAGAAAAAAAAAGCCTGATGACCTACATTTGAAATTCCAATCATGGGGCTGACCCAGGAGTGAGACCAGTTTGCTCCATTGTGTGTAGGGTGGCCGTGAGTCAGAGGCAACTAACAACATCTAGGGAAAGAACGGAGGGGGGAGGAAACATGTTTCAGGTAGAGGATCTGATACGTGAAATAGAGACACCCATTTCAGAGGTGAGAGAAGCACACACATTCATGGAGCTTCGAGAAAATTCAGTATTACTGGTGCAATGACTAAAGAGAAAATTCTTGCCTAAATTCTACATCTAAACCAAAATGTTAAATACATCAATAATTATAGGTAACTCAAAAGATTGCGTTATTTGTTTCAAAAGGAATCGTGTGGTTTGCTCTTCTCCTTTCCAAATGGAAGTGAAAACAATACTTTAACCACATGAGTTGAAGATCTGAGCTTACAAACTTCAAAGCAACTTGATAGTAGCAATCTCTGGAACACTTCATTAAAAATAAGACAATACAAAAACTTGCTTTTTAAGAAGAACTTATTCCCTCTATCCTGTATCACAGCATCAGAAAATGCTCCTTCAAGTCACCTGGGAAGAACTGATAACCCTTCCATGAACGATTCGTGCCTGAGTACCTAGTCTAACAACACCACTAAAAGACTTGTGGAATACAAGTAGCACTGTGTGTAGTTACCTTTATGAATATAGAAGAAAATTCGTATATGTAAATTTGTAATGAGAAAGATAGTCACAAATAAGGTCTGGGCCTTCAGGGCATAGCACTGCTGTCGAAGCCCACAGAGAGGCCTTTGCATGAGCTGTCAAGACACCCAGATTCAAGTTCTGCTGCTCACTGTGATCTTACTGTCGCTTCTGGCACTGACGTTCTGCCTCTGTATCCATAGTATATCAGGTCATGTCTGAGAAGGATCGCAGCTACGTAGTTCAGGCTGTACTTAGTCTTTGTCTGCATCTTCCATCATAGATGAAGAACCTAAGTCAGAGAACTGTCCTCACATGTCCCCATCCCTGAGGTTGCCAGGATAGCGCTGTTAATGGTAGGAAGCCTGCTTTTCTGGGCCTCTGGGCAATAGGCAGTGAAACTGTGTAAAGCTTGGAAAGCTTTTGCCTGCATGATTTATGGCTATCACCAGTTCCTTATTCCGTCACTTTCATAAGCACCAAATTCTGTTAGAAAACTTCAGGGGAAATCTGCCAGTCCTGGGCTATTTTGGGGTTTCTTCATCATCTCCTGACCTTTGATTTGACAAGCCAAATAACAAAATGAAAAATGGGCTCTGTAGTCTTGACCAAGATTACTGGCCCGAGCGGGCAGCACTAGGAAGGGGAAACAAAAAAATCCACACTCTCTGCAGTAAAAAGGTTCTGAGCTAGTGGCAAAGGAAGAACTGGAGAATTTGGACACACAGTCTAAATAAAGTCAATTATTTTAAGTATGAGCAATTATGTTTGTAAGTTGCATCTATATTTACAGGATAGAAATGGAAACCTAAGGAATTGCATGCCATTTTAAGTGGCCTTCTATATCAGGCCCATTTGAAGGATAATTTTGATGTCCCTAATGTCTATGAAGTGACTATCGGCATTATAAAATGAACTTGCTATTATTAATGTCTTTATGATACTCTATAAAGTTAGCGTTTTTGTGTTTTGCTTACCAGTGATCACGATTTTCCTGTACCGTGTCGTCATTTTGTCTGAACATCAAGGTATTTCAGTATTGTTGATGGTTTTCCATTCTTGCTATATATAACATGTCTAAATTTGAAAGTGAAAGCACAGTGATGAGAAAATTTGCAAGGCACTGAAATATATTCCATTCCTTCCTTTCCTGACTTTTTCCTTGCAGGTAAGGAAGAAGGTGCAACGTGCAAGTTCATCTATTTAAATGAAGCCATCACTTTTTAAGATTTGAAGCAAAATATTTTTTAGACATTTACATGCATAAACAATTACACTGTGAAAGCTAAACTTAGTCATACAATCTACCTAGATCTTTAGAACATGTGCATACATTAAACCAGTTCAAAATTAATAAAACTCTCTAAGTTATGCATGGCGCAGAGGTTGAAAAAGTTGATAACAGGAACTGCTTCCTGCCTGGTGCTATGAATTTGGCAAGGCACTGAGAGCAACCCTATGGGTATGCACTGGAGAAGATCATAATAAGGTGTAATTGTTGCTCGCTCATTTGTTTGAATCCCCAAACTATTTCCAATAACAATATACACATAGAATAACGTTACAGAGAAGGACTCACACTGGAATGGCTCCCTGTTAAGTGAGGACATTGACTACCATAGGCTACAAAGTAGCGACTGCTGATTAATCTGGAGCTCTAGGTTTGCAAACTGGAAAGAGTATCTAAAGAATATTTCCTAGAGTTTGAATGTGTAAAGTTTTAACGGCTCCATCTGGTACATGCCCTCTGATTACCCAGAATGTTGGCTGGCAGTTTGAGGGACTCATTTGATATCTGGCCAAGTTGAAAGGTCTCTTGGAGGTAAAACAATGCCCACCCTTTAACAAGAGGGCCATTGTTTCTGAACAATGAAGCTCTCTGGCTTATTTGAATGTCAACAATTCAGAAAAGTTGGTGTTTGGAGCCATCAAATAAAATGTTTTTGTGAAACAGTTTATTATTTCAGTGGTAATTATTTGAATCATTCATGGTAAAGGATGTTTGCTAATGAGAGCTTGGCTGCTGTAAATTCCAGAGAGACTGAATGCTCTTTGTGCTGACAAAAAGACCCAAATCACTGGAGAGTGACTGACTGGACAAATCATTCATCTATGCAAATGCCAGCCGAAATGGTCAGATGCATTTATTACCCTCCTCATTATAGTAAACAAGACTGGAATCGTGACTGGCAGTTATCAAGTTGCCCTGAAGTATGATTTGTTCTCCTACCACTATTTAAATGAGAGGAAAAAAGGCATGCCACTAGGGAGTTTGTTGGTTTATAAAAGAGTAAATGTCACATAGCCCAGTTCTTAAAGACTTTTGATTGACAAATGTTTTATTTGACATATCAAACAATGATGGTTTTCATATCAAATAGTCCATATTTGTTAGCAAAAATCTTAACCCCTTGAAGTTTGGCCAAAGCTTTCTCTTCAGTTCTGCCAACACTCAGAAACTAGAACACAGATGGCAAGTTACATTAAAGGCAATACCAAATATCACTACACATAATGTGCAAAGACCTAAAAATATTCTGCATTGGGTGACAGAAATGACACAGTGTTTTATCACAACACATATAGTGTAAAATGTTCTTCTGAACTGATAATGCAAATTAAAGTGATGTTGACCTACTTGCACTTACCAAGTATTCTTCTGCTGTTTAGTGCAAGATAAGCTAAACATTAGAATATATACAGCATATGTCACAGTGAAATCTAAATTGCTTGGTGTAACTCTTCTTAAATGTCAAAACAGTGTCACAACAGGCTCAGAGTTTCAGGGCTTACAGTTAAAGCCGCAGTACCCTCATATAACCTCTTGTTCTCAAGTGCTGAAAACTTTTTCCTTCTTCTTTAAGTTTTGTATGTTTCATCCCAGTCGAAATGATATTTACCAGTATACCTTGTAATACAGAGACATGCAGACATACATGTGAGCTTACAGAATTTGTAATCACAGCTATGATTTGATTAACATCATAGGATAATTTACACTGCAGGCATGGTGAGGTGTCTCTCACATCCTTTCCTTTCTTTTATTGGTGTGTTTTAGGCTGTTCACCACTGCTAGTGATGAGTACCTGTTCTTTCCTGGAACTGAGATCAAATTGTTCCTTTTAAAAGTCATTCTAATCACTAGAAGAAGTTTTAAACAGGCCCATAAGTATGGTATATTTACCAAGTATAGAATATAAAACCATTATACAAAGTAAGGGCTTATCCATCTGTTCTGTTTCATTACAGTTAAGCTGACATGTTTTTAGGCTTATAGGTTATTATCTTAACTGTGAAAATAAATCTAGTCATTTTCATTAGTAAAATTTGAGCCTTCAAATGCACATTTTATCAGAAGAAATAATATTCCTCCTTTAAATGTATGATTGTAAAAGGTTTGCTACTTCTCAAGTAAAATTACATCATTTTGGATGTAAAACTTTCTCCACAGAAACATTTTCACTTTCATGGTAAGTTGCACTATTACGACTATTAGGAAAGCATAATTCTGCTCTCATATTGCTCCTTCCTTTCATATGGAAAGCTACCCACTGGGGAACTCTTGGTCTATGTCTTCTCAGTCAGTCAGTGGCTTCTCTGACTGGTGCACTTCAGAGAAGTCTGCCTTCCTCCTCTGCCTGTCACTTGGGGCTGTATCTATTTGCCTGGCTGCCAGAGAAAAAGCATGAGCTCTGGTCAGTCCCTGGAGTAGCGAGGTTGACATTCCAGCCTTTTGTGAGACTGAGTGGATAAGTCAGCCTAATTCTGGGTACAACATTAGAAAGCCTGTTGTTGCCACGCACCAGGGCCACAGTCTTCAGCAGTCCTATCAGAAATTTGATCAGTCTCTTCTTGACTTCTTTAGCAGGTTTAGAATTCAAGAGAGCAGGAGAAGTATATTGCTTTGATGTACAAATGAAATTTGTTTCATTAATAAGATTTTGCAAACACATTTCTTCTGCACAAAGCAGTACAAATGCATCAAAAAAGCCTAAACTCAACTAACTCTGTCAAATATTGTTTCTTTTAGAGGTAGAAAAGTAAAAGTAACAAAAATAATTCTCTTTCAAACAAATGTGCCAGGCTTTGTTCTCTAACTCTCAGGAAAGTCTTTGGAGTTTTGGACTTTGGTGTAGATAAAATGTGCAAAATGCCCAAACTGGAGTCACTTTTGTGGTCCAATTAAGAATTATAGTCCTGCTCTATCTACTTACCTATTTTACTTCCTGTTGGGACTGAGAAGCACATTTCTTGATGGAAAGCTTCATGAGGCCAGGGAATCCTTACAGACAGCTGAGTAAGATATCTCTTAGAGCAATGATTTTGCCATGGCCTCAGTGGCTCACTTTGCACTTTTTCATTGACACTGAGATGATCTGTTTCAATTTGTCAAATGAAAACTGGGCTAAATGGGTCATGTTTCTTATGCTGTGTATCAGTAAACCCTGCTGTTTTGCTTTGTGGCTATTTCTTGCTCTTTGCCTGAAATAACTATCTTAGTCATAAGGCTTTTGCTGAAGAAATTGTTCTGCCTTGCATGGAACAAGTCCCACATTGCTGTCTATTAGTATTTGTTGTGTTATTTGGCATTCCTGTTCTGATCAGCTCCCCAAATACATCCCTGGTTTTCTAGCTCTGACTCTGTCTTCATCTAGTTGATGCTGCCTGTTAAAATTATGCCCTCAAAAATGTTAGAATGGCTATCTCTGGATGATAGTATGGTGGGTCCACTAGTTGTATAATTTGCTTCTTTATATTGTCTTTACATTTTGTCATGTTTGTACTCATACTGAAGGACTCCCTTTAATAGTTCTTGTTAGTTTGGTTTGTTTTTTATGTGTCCCCTTAATTTCTATTTATTTGGAAATGTCCTAATTTCAGTATCATATTTGAGCTAAGGTTTTGTAGGGTATATTATTTTTGACTGGCAATTTTTTTTTTCTTTCTAAGTTTTATGTATGTCATTCTGTTATCTGCTTGCTGCACAGTTTCTGCCAAATAGTCAGAACTTAGTCTTATAGTTTCTCCTCTGTGACTTTTTGTTTTGCTGTACCTGCTCTAAGAATTTTCTATTTGTGTTTGGTTATAGCAAATGTGACTGTGACATGCCTTGGTGATTTTTTGGGGGGCGGGGAGTAGGGTCTGTTCTATATGGAGGAAAAACTGGTGGTGTAGTGGTTAAGAGCTGTGGCTGTTAATCAGAAAGTCAGCAATTTGAATCTACCAGCTGCTCCTTGAAAACCCTATGGAGCAGTTCTACTCTGTTCTGTGATGTCACTAAGAGTTGGAATCAGCTCAGCAGTAGTCAACTGGCTTTTGTTTTTCATCCTATATGCGCTTCTTTGAGTTTCTGGAATGGTCAGCTTTCATCTATCATGATATCAGGAAAGTTTTCTGTCAGCAGTTCTTCAGTGATTCTCTCTGTGTTATCCATTTTCTCCCCTGTTCTGGAACTCTGGTTACTCATAAATTTTTGCTTTTGATTGTTTATCATGTAATCTTCAGGATTTCTTCATTTTTCTTCATTCTTTTATCTGTTTTTTCCTCAAACAGAGCTGTAATGCGTGTTTCTCAGTTTCACTGATCTTGTCTTCTGTTTTGTCAATCTTGCTCCTCAGCCCTT
The DNA here is from genome assembly GCA_028571685.1 of Heterohyrax brucei. Taxonomy (NCBI): domain Eukaryota; kingdom Metazoa; phylum Chordata; class Mammalia; order Hyracoidea; family Procaviidae; genus Heterohyrax; species Heterohyrax brucei. The sequence continues at coordinate 120,080,415 of CM053144.1, read as the reverse complement.
TAAGACAGTGTCCATTTCTGAAATCTTGTTGTTTATCTTTTGGATTTCTGATTGTTGTTTTCATAGGATTGTTAGTTGTGCATTTATTTGCGCATATTTTCCTCGTATTATTTTCCTGACTTCTTCATTTTTTGGGAAGTACTTCCATGATTTGTTTTTTTTTGCTTTTTCCATGAATTTGTCTATTTTTTTCTTAATTTTTGTCTGCTTTTTGCTTCAACTCTTGAATAGCTCTGAATATTAGGATTTGAATTGTCAGTCAGATGGTTCTCTTGACTTTTCTGTTGGAAAGTCATCTGGTGTTTTATTTTGGACTCCTACTGGAACTATCTTGTCCTTTTTTAAATATATTTTGATATTTCCTGCTGTCTTTGGGATACTATGAATTTTCTTCATTTCTTGATTGTGTATCTGTTCTTTTCACCTTGCTTTTTTGTTTGATTTGGTTACGTCAGAGCAGGTGGGCTGTGCATTCTTTGTCATTTGTTCATGATACTTTTCACCTTTTTGTCTAATAGGCAGAGTCAATCATTCAGCTGTGGTGCTCCAGGGCAGGTCCAGTGAGTGATCTGTGTCCTGCTGGGAGCTCTGAGAAACTTCTTTCCTGGACTCCTCTTCCATTGATCTCCACTGTGGTCAGGGAGAATCCAAACAGGATGGATGCTGTACTTCCTGGCTGACTAAGCCACTGCAGCTAGTCAGGGAAGTGTTGGAGGCAGAGCAGCAGGGAGAGGACGGGTCATGTGAAAGTGCATGTTGCTGGTTACCGGCTACTTTGTCTCCTGTTGGGATTTCCATGAAGCTGTTTTCTTTTGCTCCCCAGTGGATACTCTCCCTAGGCTTTGTCATGTTTGTTATATTTATTTTATAATTACATAAAAGAGGGTGAAGCTGCAAGTGTTATAAAATACTCAGATTCAAATGATGTTACCAGTTTCTTTCAGTTGGCTAGACTGTGCTTCATTTCTGTCAATCTTATTCTTAGACTTGCATTCCTCTCATTTTACAAGATGACTGTCTATTGTCCTTCAGGTTACAGTCTTCCTGGCTCATGATAAACAGGAAAGTGTTAAGAGTATTTGTCCCAGAATTCTCATTAAAATTCCTGAGATTCAATCTAGTTTGAACAGCAAAGGTCATGAGTCCATTTTTGAATCAATCATTGAGGTCAAATTTGATGCAGTGAGTGACTTAGGTCTGGGTCCACTCTTTGGAGCTTGGAGCAGAGGATCACTTCACCCTAGACGAAGAGAACTAAGAGTAGGGTACGGATATATTGCTAATCAAAAAGTTAGCTGGACAGGTAAACAAAAGATGTCTACTCTGCCTTTCTGGTCACTTTTATGTTAAGTGACCAAGAGAACAGTTAACTAAAGCCCATGATGTAGTTAGTAGTTTTATGATGCTCTCAGAATATACCTGAATTACCTTTCGTATGTTAGCTACTGTGATTTTTGTCGTGGAGATTTTTGAAATGATTTAATTTTCCAGAAATTTCAATTGTTGAAAAGCACCTTGAGTTCCTGCTGTAGTTTTTTATTTCCTACAAGCCTTTGAAAAATGTGAACACATATATATACATATAGTTAGCCTAACTTTGCTTGGATTGATAACTAACATCGGTAAATAACTCTTTTAGACTCCAATAATGACTTTTCTACCCTGCATATATCATGTTAGAAATTGTTTGTGTCACTTGAAATAGTTAGCTTAAATGTTTGGCAAAAGAAGGAAAAAATATATCAAAGTTTTGAGGTTAATGTTTAAAAAATTAGTACATACATTCTTGGTGATTCTAGAACTAAATTAAAAGAATCAACCCTATAGTTAGTTAAATCACACACAAAGTCCTGCAAAACAAAGAGACTTGCTAAATCAACTGTTGATAGAGCTACAGATATTTGACTGAATATTCAGAAGAGGAACTGGAACCAGGAATATCATTACTAATGTCAGATGGATCTTGGTCGAATGCAGAGAAAGATGTTTGCTTGTGTTTCATTGACTATGTGAAGTCATTTGACTGTATGGATCATAACAAATTATAGATAACATTGTTTAGAATGGGAATTCCAGAACACTTAATTGTGCTCATGAGGAATCTGCATAAGGATCAAGAGGCAGATGTATGAATGGAACAATAGGACACTGCATGGTTTAAAGTCAGAAAAGGTATGCATCAGGGTTGTGTCCTTTCACTATACCTTTTCAATCTGTATGCTAAGTAAATAATCTGAAAAGCTGGACTACATAAAGGACACCAAGGCAGCAGGACTGGAGGACAACTTATTAATAACCTGTATCATACAGATGATACAACCTTGCTTGCAGGAAGTGAAAAGGATTTGAAACACATACTGATGAATATTAAAGACCATAGCCTTCAGTATGAATTGCACCTCAACATAAAAAAACCAAAAATCACAAGTGGACCAGTAAGTAACATTGTCATACATGGAGAAAGCATAGAGGTTGTCAAGGATTTCATTTTACTTGGTTCTACAATCAATGCCCGTGGAAGCAACAGTCAAGAAATCAAAAGACACATTGCATTGGGAAAATCTGCTGCCGAGGACCTCTTTCAAGTGTTGAAAAGTAAAGATGTCACCTCGAAGACCTGCCACAAGCCATGATATTTTCAATTGCATCGTATACATGCAAAAGCTAAACAGTGTGTAAGGAAGAATAAGGAAGACAGAATAATTGATGCCTTTGAATTGTGGTGCTGGAGAAGAATATTGAAGATACCATGGACTGCTAAAAGAACAAATGGATCTATTCTGGAAGAAGTAAAACCAGAGTGTTCCTGAGAAGCAAAGAAGCAAAGATGGAGAGAGTACATCTTACATACTTTGGACATGTTGTCAGGAGGGATCAGTCCCTGGAGAAGGACATCATGCTTGTTAAACTAGAGGGTCAGCAAAGAGGAGGAAGACCCTCAGCAAGATGAAGTGGCACAATGACTGCAACAGTGGGCTTAAGCATAAAAATGATTGTGGGTGCCAAGACAGGGCAGTGTTTCCGTTCTGTTGTGTGTAGGGTTGCTGTAAATCGGAACCAATCTGATGGCATCTAACAAGAACCAATACTTGAGATGTCACTTAACTGTCAAATATACATAACTGTAGCTTTTTCTCTGTAAACAAAGAAAGCTGTAATGCTGTTCACCCAAGTAGTATTTGTCAGCTGCATGGTATTGGATATTTTAAAAATATTAATAAATTCTGCCAGGGTTCTCATGTTGGCATCTTTGTTTACAAATGAAGCTATCTAAAACCGCTCAATAGAGTAACAGTAATCTATAATTAATAAAATGCAATTCGAATTTGAATTTCACTTTTGTGCTTTACAACTACACGTAATAGGAATTTTAAAAATGAAATATGGCTAGAAGTAGATTTCACATTTTTTAAAAAATCAAAGGAGGAACAACATCAAAGCTTATAAAAAGTAGGCTTACTACGGGCATCCCTTGATATTTGAAAGGCAACATAAGTCAAGTGAAAGATACTACTATTTTAGTTGGCTGGTATAAAACTTATTTCTTAGGCCACTGTGTTTATGAACTGGTAAAGATTAATAGGCAAGTTGAAGAATCCTGTGACTAAACAAAAATTGAAGGAGAGTTCGGCCCTAGTGCTGATCCTGTCTACCTCAGTGACCATGGTCAAGTCACTTTACCTCTCTGGACCACATTTTCCTCATCTAAAACAGGATTGATGATTTCTATCTGCAAGGCTCCTCTGGGGATTAAATGAGATAACATTTGTACATACACTGAGTATTAAGCACCTAATATAAGTTGGTTCCTCTTTCTCCTCTCCATTCATGGAGCTATCAGTCTTGGAATTGTAGCTATACCTTGATCACTATTGTATCATTATTATTGATTTGCTAGTCATTCTCACTAGATTGAGCTTTTGCAGGGTAGAGGTGGAGGCATCTGTGCCTAACCAGTGCCTGGTATGATGTGTGTGTTGTTGTTGTCGATTCTGACCCACGGTGAGCCTGTGTGTTAGGGAGTATTACTGGGGTGAGCCCGCGTATTAGGGAGTATTATCGGGCTCTGTAGAGTTCTCTGGGCTGTCGTCTCTCTGAAAGCAGATCTCCAGGCCTTTCTTCCACAGAGCCTTTGGGTGAGTTTGAACCACTAGCTGCCATCAAGTCCATTCCAACTCATTGTGGCCCTAGAGGACACAGTAGAACTGCCTCATAGAGTTTCCAAGGAACACCTGGCAGATCTGAACTGCAGACTTTTGGTTAGCAGTTACAGCACTTAGCCACTACACCACCAGGGTTTCCTTCAGTTAACAGTAAAGTGCAAATTGTTTGTGCCATCTAGGGACTTGTTTTGCTTACCAGGAGGTACAAAATGTGGCACAAAAGGAATGGGCAAAGGCACAGAAGTAGAAACAGATGTAAATGTCTTAGAGGTGTACTCAAAATATAATCTTATATAGAACATAAAATACATTTGGAATGAAAAAGAAAACAAGATTGATTGCATAGTTATGGCCAAGTTATATGAGACTTGTATGTCTGCATGAATGCCTGTACTTGCAGTAGCCTACATCCTCTGCTAAGCAAACAACAAAAAAAAGTTAAAGGAAAAAAAAGAAAAGTAAAGCCAAAGCTCTTACAATGGCTCACAAAGACTCCAGGTTTGCACTGCTATGCCACCTTCTCCGTGAAGTCCACCTGACCTCTGTATTTAGTACAGCATCTCTTCTAGCATACCCCTGTTCTCCTAGTTCCTCCCTACCCTACTCTAATTTGTCTTTCCCCCAGAGCACTAGGCATGTCGTTATATTCTATCAAAGCAAACCAAACCCAGTGCTGTCAAATAAATTCTGACCCATAGCAACCCTGTGGATTGACATGTTTATTATGGTATTGTTTTATTTGCACACTCAGTGTCAGCTCATTTTATTCACTGGAGTAGCCCAAGCACCCGGTACATCTTCTTGTTGTCTGTTGCCATAGAGCTGGACCCCAAGTCAGGGTGACCACGCACAGTGAGACTGGCCTGTTGTTATCCACAGGGTTTTCACTGCCTGATTCTCAGAAGGAGATCACGTTTGCCAGGAATTGGACCTCATCTCCGGCATGAAAGGCAAAAATTCTGCCGTTGAATCACCCTGTCCCGACCTGGCACATAGCAGACCTTAATAAACAATATCAAATGAATAAATGAAGAAGCAACATGACTTCAGTTTTACTAAAATGAAAACAAGACTGAGATTCCAAACTGAAGCAACTCCCCCTGTTAACAACTGTTAGAAATACTGGGGCTTTCACTTCCAAGTTTAAGACCCTGACCATGTTGGTAATACAGGGTCAAGCCTTAACAGAATCTGAGCTTTTGTTTTTCCATGCATTTACGTATCTGAAAGTCACTTGAACTTTATAGAGGTTAGAGGAAAAAAGCGAAAATAATGGATGGAGAGCTATGGCTTTCACACCGACGTTAGCTGAAGCTGAGGAGATAAATGCAGAAGAGAAAGCCCTCAATCAATGAACTTGGTTTAGAATGTGTGTTAAGAAAGCCTGAAGTGTTAATTCCTTTTCTTAGAAATGTAGAAAGGTCAGAAACCTTGGTGACAGAATGTTGTTTGATCTTCCAGCAAAGGGTTCCAAATGTTTTTCAGATATTTAAATGTGGATAAAAGGTCAAACATCTTGAACTAAAAGTTATAATAAGGCTTTAAAACTTGGTATGTTAAACAGTTACACAAACTAAATCACCAGTCATCAGGGAGCGAGAGCAACTTAGAAACAAAAGCTGTGGCACTTAAACATTGTCAGCACAAATGGTAATTTGTCAATCAGCTCAATTCTGGGCAAGAAATTTTCACCTCCCAGTGGGGATAATGGTTTTAAGTATCATTAGAATTTTGTGCCAAATTGAGAAAAATATTTTAACCATATAGTAAAAATCCAAGTTGAAGGTGTTTTTTTTTTAATTATTATTTTTCCATGGTACTCAATCATAGAACTTGAGTACTTTAGCCAGGCATAAAAAATTGGAAGACAGGTGCTATCTTTCACTTTTTTTTTTATCCTTTGTACCTTATATTTTACTAATCAGTTATCAGGGTTTATGGATTTTTCCTTTAAAAACTCACTAGTTCTGGTATCTTCTCTTTTCTCATTGGCACACCCTGATGTAGGTCTCTGGGAGCTTGTTTCTCACTCAGGGCCTTTAATTTACTGCCCTTACTGGTTCCAAGAATAAATCTGTGTTCGAAGTTTGACCAGAGTGCTCCTTAGATGCTAGGATAGTGAGAGTATGCCTTACAGACTTTGGACGTGTTGTCAGGAGGGAAACAAAAGAGGAAGACCCTCAGTGAGTTAGATGGACACAGTGGCTGCAACAGTGGGCTCAAGCACAGCAGTTGTGAGGGTGGTGCAGGACTGGGCGTGGTTTTGTTCTGCATGTAAGGTCACTGAGAGTTGGAACCAAGCTGATGGCACCTAACAGCAACATAGTAATTTTTCTAAAATACTTCCTCTGACATTCAAATTAACAAATATGTATGAATATCTCCTCTATATAGTCTGAAGGAGCCCTTATAGTGCAGTAGTTAAGCAGTTGACTGTGACCTAAGAGGTTGCTGGTTTGAATCCACCAGCCACTCTGTGGTAGAAGGTTGGTAGTCTGCTTCCCTAAGGATCTGAGCTGTGGAAACCTTGTGGGGGTGGTGTTACTTCATCCTGTGGGGTCACTATGAGTCAGAATCCACTTAATGACAACAAGTTAGGGGTGGTGATGTATAGTGCACCTCATCTGTATGTTACCTCTTACTCTGTATTCCCTTCTGGGAGTCCTTAAGGGATGGATCCCAGCAGAGCATTGCTCAGTTTGGTGCTAGGAGAGGAGCCCCTTAGGTGGGAAGGCAACAGTGGCCTTGAGTCCAGCAGCTGTCACGAAGATGGCACGTGGCCAGGCTGTGTTTCACAGGCGGTCACCATGCATGAGAGCTCACTTCCTAGCATCAACAGATACACGGTACGCAGCAATCACTTTTAAATTTATCTTCTCTCCTGATCTTTAGCCTAAAATTCCTGGGAGCTTCTTGCTCACTTATTCAGGAGCTCTCTTTTTCTGAGTGACAGCATCTTCATCCTGCATGACGCGTTATCTAATCCCTTAGTTGTGTCTACTCATTTCATGCTAACTTTGCCACGGATTCTACCACAACATACAACTATTTGGGGATTATGGTTATTTCTTCTGACAGCTTTCATGACATAATCTGCCTATGTGAATTTGTCCTTTTGCTCCTCAAGGAGCAAGAGGTAGGGGTCAGGAAATTAGGGGGCCAGAGTCAAGGAAGCCTCCATCTGTGGACGTGCGTACAAAAGATACCCGCGAGTATTTCATCGTATTTCAAGTCTGAGATTACTCTGTCAAGAAGCAGAACTGCAACTCACCCTTCTTCATGACAATAACTTTTGTTCTTTTAAGACATGGTTAGCTGCATGGTTTTGCTGCCAGTCACTTGGAATGCCACATCTAAACAGGGTTTGGTTTGGCTGTACAGTTGCCTTTGCCTTGTATATCAATCTCTTCTCCAGTCAGCCGTCACTAAAGTAGAAGGTTGTTTTTATGAAGTTAGAGGCACATCTAATCCTAGCTTTCTAGGGAAGAAAAAAAAAATGTCAGAGACTTTCCTTAGAAAAGGGCTGTGTACCCTACAGATCCATAAGTGTTCATGAACTTGTGTAATGTGGCTAATACATACCTCTTTCTTTACCCTGCTATTGTACAATGAATCTAACTACAATAAAGATCCAGAAACTTTCCAGGTGTGGTTCAGGCAATGGTTTCTGTCCTGGCCCAGTTCAGATGCTCTTCTTGTATTGACCTGAATAAGTCCTCTTTTTCTCTGTGTCCTGTGCCCTTTGGGTCCCCTCTCATCTCTGTTAAATGGTCACTCTTCATACCACAGATTTTAATGTCTCTTCATCAGCACTTGGTTCTTTATTAGTCGTATTTCTCCCTGGCCTCTAGTAGCTGCCTACTTTTCCAGGAGTAGGTTTTTTCCTACCTGTGTTTGCTGCCTTGTCCCTCTCTGTTCCAGAGCAGTGGTGTGAGAAGTGCTTGGCATCCCACTCTCCATTTCTAGGAGGAGGAAGTCGACAGAATTGAATCGAAGCAGGCTCCACTATCTTGAATGTATAGACTCTGACACTGTGGCACTGTGGTATTTTTTTAAAAAATTGTTTTATTGTGATTAAGTGGAAGTTTACAATCCAAGTCAATTTTCCACATAAAACCCTGAGCACCTACGTCTCTGCAACCTATCTGCTTTCTTCACCCTGTGACTGCACCCTCTTCTTTTCCACTCTTTACTTGCAGTATCCGTTCAGCCAGTACTTGTTCCCTCCCCTCCACTTTCTTCTCTCCCCTGTAAAAAGAAACCAGCAGGACAGCCTCATATGTGTATTAAACCATAAAGTACACACCCTGCGTGCATCGCTCTGTATCCCCAAGTCCAGTCCACTCTTTGTCTGAAATGTTGGCTTCAGTACTGATTTCAGCTCTGGGCTAGCGGCAGGCTAGGGGCCATGTTCTCAGGGACACTCCAGGTTGCTGGACAGTCAATTCTGGTCTTTTAATAGAGTTCTTGATCTGCACACATCTTTTCCTCATGCTACATCAGAAAGTCTACACCGGGTCCCCCATCAGAGCTGTCTTGGGTGGTGGCTGGCCGGCATCTAGTTCTTCTGCTCTCATATTGGTGCAGTTTCCCGTTAATATGAGTCCTTCTGTTTCCAGGGCTCATGTTTCCTTGTGTTTTTGATGTTCTCAGTTGTCACCTATTCCAGATGGGTTGGAAACAATTTATGTTCCTCATACGGCAGCTTGCTGGCTTTTAAGACCCCAGATGTGTGGCATTGCAGTATTCTGTTGTTTGATCATTTCATGGCCACTTTAGAAGGGATAACTATGTCAAACATGGAATATGCACCAATGTCCTTATTCAAGTTTATCAAAATAGTTTTTTATCATAAGAAGATAATATGATTTTCTTTCACTGACATATTAATACGTATTCTACTATTGAACTATCCTTGCATTTACAAAATTCACTTTATTACCTCATTCTTTAACGTTTTTCAATTATTTGAAGTAAATGAACTTATCTTTTGTTTAGGAATTTTGTGTCAGTTCTTTTAAGGGAGGTTGGTTTGAAGTTCTTTGTGCTCTGCTTGACAGGTAGTGCAAACATCATATAAAGAATAGAGACAGTTTCTTTATCTATGTTCTGGACCAGTTTATATAGCATAGAAGCAATTTGTTCCTGGAACATTGCAAAGAATTCATCTGTAAAACCATCTGGGTCCTGCACATTTTTCAAGAGTAGTTCTGTGACAACTTTATTTTTTCCATGAAAATTGATATATTTAGGTTTTCTACCTCTTCATGGGCCAATTTTGGTTATTTATATTTTCTTAGACTACTGGCCATTTCTCTCAGATTTTAATAATATAGAGCTGTGCAAAACATTCTCTCAACATTCTTTTAATAGCCTCTCTGTTTCCTTTTTCGTTTCTAACTTCGTTACAGACCACTTCTGACAGCATAATTGGTTTTTGTAAAGTTGTTAGAGAGGAGCACCAGCAGCACAGTGGTTAGGTGCTCAGGTTGGCAGTTCTGAAAGCCCCAGCCACTCCATGGGAGAACAACGTGGTGGTCTGCTTCTCTAAGGATTTACCTCCTTGGAAATTGTAAGAGGCACTTCCACTTTGAGTCAGCATGGACTCAGTAGCCGGGGAGTCTAATTGTTAGAAGTCCAGTCTCTTTTAGACAAATTCTTTTTATCTTATAGATACAATGTTATAAAAGAGTTGTTTTTTATAAAAGAAATTTCCTAAGTTAATCATCTATAAGTAAACAAAAGGAAAATACAAAATATACTTTTTAAGTAGAAATAAATATTTATAATAAGATACAGACTGCAAACATTTCTTTTGGAGGATTTTTCTCTTTGAATTACACAAGGTAGGCTTTCTTAAAATAAGTTAGAATATTTAGATTGAGAATGTTTTTTTCTGTTGTTTATAAGATTCCTTGAAATAAAGAGATGCATTTCTGCCTTGAAAATTTCCATTGTACAAATGATTGGGATGATAAATATTGTAAGTTGGTGTTGATTTCTGCTAATTCTACACAGCAATCATAGTGTTCAAGGAGTAGAGTGAATCTGGAGAGACAGGTAGGGAGAGATCATGATGGGTCATGTATATTACATACCATCTGTAGGACTCTGGACCATGTCCTATAGATGGTGGGGAGCAACCAAAAGGTTTTAATCTTTCATATAGTATGCTTATATTGGAAATATAACTCTGGTAGCAATGGGAGTCATGGATCTGAAGGAAGGATGGATGCAGGAATACTAGTTATAAAGGTAAGGAAATGAGTAAGGAGACAAAAGGTGGAGTAGCAGGTTTTAGAGACCAACTGAGTATGAAGAGTAAAGGAAGGCGAGGTATTTAGATTGATTTCCACATCACACATGGCCTGAGAGATTGGGTGAATGCTGACATCACTAGTTAAGGTGTGCAGGAGAATGAACAAATGTTAGCAGGAAGGTGATAAATTGCTTTTTGCACAATTTAATTTTAGATGCCTATATGGCAGCGGATTTTTTATTTTGTTTTGTTTTTAATGGAACACCCAGAAAATCTGGTGGTCTAGTGGTTAAGTGCAGTGTCTGCTAACCAAAAGGTCAGCAGTTTGAATCTGCCAGGCACTCCTTGGAAGCGCTATGGAGCAGTTCTTGTCTGTTCCATAGGGTCGCTGTGAGTTAGAATCAACTCAAAGGCACTGGGTTGTTGTTTTTATTTTTTTAAAAAATGGAACATCCAGAGCTCTGGTAGCTCACTGGTTAAGTGCTTGACTGCTAAACAAGAGGTTAAGAGTTCAAATCCAACCAACCCGACCCTCCTTGGAAACCCTGTGAGGCAGTTCTATATCATGTTGTAGGGCTGCTATGAGTTCGAATCAACTTGATGACAACAGTTTTGGGTTTGGTATGGAATGTTAGGAGGTCTGATGGCTCAGTGGTTATGAGTTTAGCTGCTAACCAAATGGCAGACGGTTCGAATTACTTAGTAGTTGCTCTTTGTAAACCCTATGGAGCAGTTCTACTCTGTCCTACAGAGTCGCTATGAGTCAGAATTGACCTGATGGCCATGGGTTACGGACTGTTCATCATAGCAACTCTGTAGTATCACTGCAAGTCAGAATTGACTGGATAGCTGTGGGTTTGGTTGGAACCCTCAGGAAGAGCTATGTTTGGAGTCAGCTGTATAAACTAATCTAAAACTCAACAGAGAAGTTTGAGCCTTTTTTCATGATTAGCGTTTATAATAGAGCCATAGAGTAAGTTTGTGTAGAGAGAGTGTTTTGAATATGAAATGAAGGTTGCCCAGTCCCCATACCTAGGAAATACCAAAGTTTAAAAATGACTTTACTTAAATAAAACTGTTTTTTACCCTTCCCCTCCCAAACTAGTTCCTCTCTTCTGATCAGTATCTTCTTAGGCACCACGGCTTAAATACGAGCGTCATCTTCACCTCCTTACTACCTTTTTGAATTCAAATGGTTTCAGGTCCCGTTGAGTCTGTTTTCATCAAGCCTCTTAGATCTGCCCCTTTTCCTCTACTCTCCCTTTCTCTGCCCTACATCTCCAATACCACCTACTTAGTAGGAGGCCCCTGGAAGCCCTAGTGGTGTAGTGGCTATGTGCTGTATCTGCTAATCAAATTTTGTCAGTTCACATCTGCCAGGTGCTCCTTGGAAACCCTGTGAGGCTGTCCTGCTCTGTCCTATAGGGTTGCTGAGTAGCATGGCTTGATGGCAATGGGTTTACTTTGGAGCAGGAGGCCTTTAGACACAAAGGCTATCTTATTAGAGATCACTGGGACCAGTGGCTTGTCAGTTGTGTTCTTAGATCTGTTTAAACAGAAAATCCTAAAATGTTTGATACACCTCTATCTTGTCAGTATATGTGACTGTACATTTACTCACTCATGTTTTGATATAGCCATGGCCTTTTTAAAAAATTTACTACAGATCCATTCATTGGAGTTCTGCTTTATACTCCAAAGCAGAGTACTTTTTAAAAAGCCATATCCATAGTGCATAATTATAGCTGGCACTTCTATGTAACAGATGTATTTTTATGCCATTTAAAAATATTAACTCTATTCATCTTCACTGTAACTCTCTGAAGTGGGTAATATTAGTAAGACTGTTTTATAGAGAAAGAATCTGTGATACAGACAGGCTAAGAAACTACTCGAGGTCACATATATGGCAGGTGGTAAAACTGCAATTGAATTCATCCAGTTTAGCTCTATAGGCTTTTAATCACTGTGCTACACTGCATCATTTATTCTGAAAGAATGTATGATCCTTACAAAACAAAAACTGACTGCAGAATCCTAGGTTTTCACTTTCCTCAAATCTTTTGCCATTGTCTTACCCACTCCTAATCCTATAGCAATTATCTAGTCTTTCTGAGGCAGGTTAGTTTGGTTTTCATTGAATAATCAGTCCTTTCATTTTACACTCATATAAAATAAGCATATACTTTGGTTTCAATAGATTTAATTAAATTTTGTAATTACAACTCAAGTTCAACAGACAAATACAAATTTGAGTGACTCTTGGGAAACAAGCAGCTTTTCTGGTAGACTCAGAAATGCAAGGGAGGACTAGAGGGCGTTGTCCTGGTCACAGCATGCAGGATGCCCTAAGCATCAAGTCGCTGTATTTTTAGAGACAGTGTAAAGAACAGGGACTAATAAGACACTGATGTTAAGAGGAGGTCTGCTGAGACAACTTCAATCGTTTCCTTTAAGTTTCCAACCTCTTGCTACTCTGATCCATGCTACCCTAGCTTTCAGAGTGAGTTGTTTTCCTAAATGATCATACCACTCACCGGATCAAAAACATGCAGTAATTTCTCCAAGGCCTCAGAACAAAGTCCTGAGTTGAGTGTGACGACCACAATTCTCGGTATGGCATTTAAAGCCTTCAGTGATTTATCCCTAACTCCTTCTCTAGAGACATATCTCACTTAACCTTTCTATTCCCCAGGAATGACTATCTATGCTGAGCTTCAATTTTGAAGACTCATAATTAACCTAAATAATAATGTCTCTAAACAGAGATGAGGCTTACTGTCTAGTCCTCTGCCTCTCTCAATTTATTCAAGAAACCACAAAAATGTAAAGAGCATAGCAAAGAGAAGGAGAGAGACAGAAACAGCCCTGCAGACACTTGTCCTATGGACTCTCTAGGGACCTTTGGAAAATTGTGTTTTCCAGAAATGACTATTGCAATATTTCTGGTTCCACATGCTATTTAGAATCTAGTCACTCCTCCTACCAAGAGGTGGGGTCTCTGTAACATCACTTTGAATCCGGGTACGTGCTTGTATCAGCTACCACCAGTAGAATACAAAATATAATGCTACGTTATGTCCAAGGCTAGGTAGGTCATAGAAAGGATATAGCTGACATCTCTGTCTTTCCGGATGCTTGCCCTTAACTTTCGTATATCATACTGTGATGAGGCTACATTAACTGTTTTGCAAAAAGGCCACATAGAAAAGCTCACATGAAGAAGCAGGTCTGCAGATGATGGCTAAGATAGCAGCCAGGTATGAGTGAAAGCACTTTTAGGTGATTCCAGCCTTCAGCTGTTCAGTTAAGGCCCCCGACAGTACAGAGCAGAAGCAAGCTGAACCTATCATGCTCTGTCCAAAGTTTCTGAAAAATATAATCTTTGAGCATATTAAATTGCTGTTTTACTGTGCTAAACTGTGAAATGATTTGTTATGAAGCCATAGTAACTGGAAGAGACTCTTTAGGCAAATAAGCAGACAGATAACATGTTTAGGGGTCCTGTCATGGATTGAATTGTGTTCCCTAAAAAATCTGTATCAATTTGGCTGAGCCATAAATTCTAGCATTGTGTGATGTTCCTGCGTGTTGAAATTCCTGCCTCTGTGATGTTGATAAGAGTGAATGGGTGCTGTTGTGTTGGTTGAGCAAGATTCAAAGCGTAAGTTTGTTTTCTGCCTTCAGGTAGTCTTTTGAGATATAAAGGAGAGGAGCTAACAGAGACATTTGAGGACCCCATCTCACCAAAAAGCAGTGCCGGGAGCTGAGTGCATCCTCTAGAAAGGGCCCGGGTCTCTGCATCTCAGAAGTTCCATTCTGGGGGAAGACTGAGAACAAGGACCTTTCTCCAGTGCCAGCAGAGAAAGCCTTCCCCTGGACCTGACACCCCAAATTTGGATATTTAGTTTACTAGACTGTGACAAATAAAATTTCTCTTTTTAAAGAGATCCACTTGTGGTATTTCTGTTAGAACAGCACTAGCTGACTAAAATAGGTCCTCTTCTCAGAATTGTGAGTTAGAAATGATTGGCAGAGTCCCCCCATTTGGGGGTTACTTGCTCAGAGTTTTTACCCTCCGCTCACTGTCAGCATTTGACTTCGATTCGAGTTGAAGTGAAATCAAGTGCAGAGCCTGCAGGCCCAGCTGACAGACCCTCGCCTGCTGGCCTTGTCCTCCCGGCGGCCTTCGCTGTGCTGTGGTCTCTCCACACTGCCAGAAAGTAGCTCACAGAGTATTAGCAGATGGTTTCTTTTGAATACTTCTCTCAGGACTCCCTGTGTGTGCCTGCATGTTAGTTAATGGCATCCTCAATTCCATCGCACAGTTTTAAGAAGTGACATTACTGTACACATGTGCCAAAAAAGTTACTTTTTGCTTTAGAATTTGCTCACCTATTACTCTGTGTTTGACAGTAACGGGTTCACAGCATAGCTGAAACTGTAGTTATCACAAAGTGTGGTGAGTAGAAGAGGAGGCTGCGTGGCAGGAGAGTCTCGGCTTGTTTTTCCTGAATTCCTGTCTCATCAGTCATCTCAAACACTTACACTTTTTTTTCCCACTACAGTCTTTTGTTCACATTGTTGCCTTTGCCTGGAAATCCCTGAAATTGTACTATCTTTTCAGCTGAGCTCAAAATGGCAACTCCTCTAAGCAGCTATCTGTACTAGTAATCTCGTGCAACTTCATACTCCTGCAGAATTTTGCTTATCTTGCATTTAAACCCTCTTACTATTGTGATATAGTTCCATGGGTATATCCGTTATATCCTTGGCTAGATAGGGAGGTCCTTATTATTCTTTGCTTCTCAAGAACATTTTGTTTAGTGCCTTGCATGTAGCTGATCCTCAAGACAGGTGGTGGTTGTTAGGTGTCATGTGCCCTGGAGTCAGTTCTGACTCACAGCAACACTTTGTAAAACAGAATGAAACCCTGGCCCATCCTCGCAGTCACTTCTGTGGTTGAGTGCGTTGTTCTAGCCACTGTGTCAACATCTCTTTGAGGGTCTCCCTATTTTTGCAGTGACTCCCTGATGTCCTTCTCCAGGGACAGGACCCTCCTGATAGCATGTTCAAAGTAGGTAGGATGAAGGACTACCACAGTCCCTTCTAAGGAGATTCAGGCTGTACCTCTTCTAAAATAGATTTGTTCATTCTTCTGGAAAGCCTTGGTATACTTAATATTCTTCAGCAATACTGTCATTCAAAGACATCAGTTCTTGTCTGGTCTTTGTTATTCATTAACTAGTTTACACGTGCATATTAGACAACTGAAAAATCTCATGATGTGAGCCAGGTGCACCTTCATCCTCAAAGTACCATCTTTTCTTTCAACCACTTAGTCAGGTCTTTTACAGCATATTCGCCCAGTGTAATACATTCTTTGATTTCTTAACTGCTGCTCCGTGGCTGTTGACTATGGATCCAAGCAAAATGAAACCCTTAAAAACTTCATTTTTTTTCTCTGTTTATCATGGTGTTTATTATTGATCCAGGTGTGAGTTTTGTTTTCTTAAGTTATAGTATAATGCAAACTGAAGGCTGTAGTCTTTGATCTTCCTCAGCAAGTGCTTCAAGCTTTCTTTACTTTCAGCAAGCAAGCTTGTGTCATCTGTATAATGCAGTTTGTTAATGAGTCTTTACTCTAATCCTGATGCCCCATTGAAAAGAGGATATGTGTGTGTGTGTGTATACATATGTGTATATATACATATATTAAAATATATAGGAAAGTGGAGTCTTGTCGTAAACATAAGTTAAAATTATTTAAATTGTGAATTGGCCAAACTATTAAAACACAAAATGGCTGGGCTTGAGCTAAGTAAGATGGTAAGAAAATACAAAGTCGTGGTGAAGAAGTAAAAGGGAGAAAAATAACGCCGGATGGAAATGGCAGATGGTCAGAGAGACGATAAAGACAATAACAAATCCGAAGAAAGTCAACAATTAAAGGTACCAGAAGATAAGACTTAGGGACTGGATGATGGTAACCAAAACCAAGCTAACAACTTGGGTAAAAATCCAGCACACTGGATTTGGCATACGTAGTCCCCCCAGGGGTCTGTGTCCCCAGTCTGCTGCTGGACTGTCTGCCTCACCCTCAAAGGCCTGGGTTGCACTGTCCCCTCCGGGGCTCTGTGCCCACTTGGTGTGTTGTGGTGATATGACCTGATCCTAAGACCTTGGCCTGTGCTGTATTGTAACCTGATACTAATACCTCATCTACTTTGCCCTCAAAGGTTGGTTTGAGTGGCTGTGACCACTTTCCTGTTGATGCCTGAGCCTCCTGTGCTGTCCCTGCTGGCTCCACCTCTAAGACACATCGATGCCAGATTTTCCTGATATCTGAACAGTGAGAGCACAGCCAGTCCCTAAATTTCATAGAGTGAAAATGCTTTTAGTGAAGTGTAAGCAATGATATTTACTGCATAGTCTCTGTGGGACCAGGTTGAACCTGTGGGGGTCTTAACTAATGTAAGTGAGAGTTCTTAACTCGTGTAAACATAGATGAGAGTTCTTAAATAACACAAGCAAGAGTGCTTTGTGTGGTGCTAACACCTCCTTCTACCACTTAATTGTGAGTGTGTGGTGATTACATGCTTTCCTCTTGTGACCCCCATCACTTTCTGGGTGCTCAGGACACCCATTTTTCTTCATGTAGTCAAGCTTCTCAGATTATTTGCTCAGCATACAGATTAAATAAGTATGGTGAAAGGATACAGCACTACCTCACACCTTTCCTGAATTTAAACCACTCATATCGCTTTGTTCTGTTTGAGTGACTGCTTCTTGTTCTATATACAAGTTCTCTATGGCAGACTTAAGTGTTGCGTAGTCAGTAAAACACAGGTAAACCTCTTTCTGGGATTCTCTGCTTTCAGCCGAGATCCATCTGACCTTAGCAATGATATTCCTCATTCCTATTCTGAATCCAGCTTGAATTTCTGCAGTTTCTTATTGATGTATTGCTGCAACTGTTTTTGAATTATCTTCAGCAACATTTTATTTGTGGGTGTTATTAATGATATTTTTGATAATTTCTACATTCTGTTGACTGGCCTTTCTTTGAAATGGGCACAGATATGTATCTCTTCCAGTCAGTTGGCCAGGTATGTGTCTTCCAAATTTCTAGGCATAGAGGAATGAACATTTCCAGTGTTGCATCCATTTGTTGAAACATCTCAGTTGATATCCTATCAAATCCTGGAACCTTGCTTTTCATTAATGTGTTCAGTGCAGCTTGAAATTTTTTCTTCAGTACCCTTAGTTCTTGACCACATGTTATCTCCTGAAATTGTTTAATGTCAAACAATTCCTTTTGATACAGTGACTTGGTGTATTTCTTTCATCTTTTTTTTTATGCTTCTTGCATCATTTAACCTTTTGCCTGTAGACTTCTTCTATATTGCAACTCAAGGCTTGAAGTTTTTCTTCAGTTCTTTCAACCTGAAAAATGCTGAACATGTTCTCCTCTTTTGACTTTCTAACCACAACAAGTTAGTTGAATTAAATTTCTGAGTTAAATATTTAAATGAAAAGAAGTAGTTAAATAATAAGGTTTATAGTTTTAGAATTTTTAAACTGATGAAGGTCTTGATTTGAGTCCAGTTGTATATATGTGTGCGCGTATAAAAAACCCATTGTCATTGAGTCAATTCCAACTATAGTGACCCTATAGGACAGAGATGAATTGTGCCATAGGGTTTCCAAGGAGTGTTGTATCCTTTCACCATACTTATTTAATCTGTATGCTGAGTAAGTATTCTGAGTGCCACCCCTCTAGTTATCAGCCACGTGCTTAACCACCGAGAGTACATACCTACATATATACGATGATGATGTAAATACATACATCATTTAAATTTGTCTCTTATTTCTTTGAGCCTTTTTATAAGTTATTGTTTACACTGTTTGGGCTTAACTTTGTACATAAACTCAGCTACAGTAGAACCAAGAACCCAACCCACTGTCTTTGAGTCAGAATTGATTCTATAGGACGGAGCAGAACTGCTGCATCACATTTCCAAGAAGCAGCTGGTGGATTTGAACTGCCAACTTTTTCATTAGCAACCTGAACTCTTAACCAGTGCATCACCAGGGGTTCCAGTAGAAGCAAGGGATTTTAGCGATAGTAAATTATTGCATATACATTATCATAGATTGCAATGCCCACCCCCCACCCCCAAACTACATAGCCATTTAGGCCATGATTCCTGGCATTCTGTAATGTTCTTCTGTGTTATAAATCCTGCCTCTGTGATGTTAATGAGAGAGGGTGAGCTCTGGTGGTATTAGTCAGGAAGGACTCCATGTGTAAGATTGTTTTGTGCCTTGAGACCATCTATTGGGATATAAAGGAAAAGGAAACAATCTGGGACATTTGGGGAACTCATACCATCAAGAAGTAGTGCCAGGAGCAGAGCAAGCGATTTGGACTGGTGTCACTATGTCTCAGAAGCTCCTAGGGGGTAAAGATTGACAAGGACCTTCCTCCAGAGCCAGCAAAAAAAGCCTTCCTCTGGAGCTGACACCTTGAATTTGGACTTTTAGCCTACTGGACTGTGACAAAATAAAATTTCTCTATTTAATGCCATCCACTCAATGTATTTCTATTAGAGCTGTACTAGACAACTAAAACACACATAGTGTTTAATCTGGATAGATAGCAGACCTATTTATTTGTTCAGTTATGATTATTTATAAACCTATACAGTGGCTGAATATGAAGTTGAAACATGGAAAGTAGTAGAAAAGAAGCAAGAAAGTAATCTTGGTATTTTAAAATATTCTTTAAGTTTGAAAATGTGTTAGCACTGTGTACTCTCTAAATTATAAGAAAGTTACTGGGCAATCTGGATACATTTTATTTCAAATTTGACTTGGACTTTGGTAAGGAGACATAACAACGGATGAACTACAGGTCTTCCTGCTACAAAGCAAAACATACTAGAAAACTGATGCCTCATGTTTCCTATTTCAAAATATTTTCTGGATACATGCACCAGCTTTTATTTGGAACTGAAATTAACTATACAAAAGAATTGCTTAGAACAAGTACACATGAATGTATTATTCCGTACTAACAATATGATATACATCTTCCATTCAAAGATATTAATATAAATCTTTTCATTATGCAAGATTTTTTTCTAGCTACAGCATTTCAATTAACATAACCATCTATTTTCCATATGAACAGGTATCAGTGCTAATTGTACATTAATTCCTAAGATGAATAATTGAGATACTGGATGTAACACCTACCAAAACTAAATCTTGTTTGGTGCTTGAAGTAACAAGTCCTGAGCTATGAGTTAATCAAGAAAACTATACATAGGTTCATTAACATACCAGGAATCAGCCCACAGATAACGAAATCACTGAACATGCACATTTAATGGTGCAAAATTCAATCATACTTAACTCAGCCTGAAAATATCAGTCTCTTAATAATTCCTTGTGTTTATATAGAGATTTTCCTGTGGAGAGAGCAAAGTTCTTTTGCATATCTTCTTTGATTAACCACATTTAAGAACAGATGCCATTATCCCCACTTGACGGAAACAAAATATCAAAAAGGTGAAGTAACTCAACCAAGGTCACACTGCCAGAGATCTGAATCTGTCCTAGACGTCCTGACTGCAATCAGTACCTCTCTTGAATTCAGAAATACACAGGACAAAATATATTTCTGCACTTGAACATTTCCAAGTTATTGCAAGGTCTCAAAAATGGTGCTATCACCACCTCTGCTTCCCTGCCAATGCCGTATGCAATAACTGAGGAAGGGTAGAAAGTGAGGGAGCAGGCACCTGGCAGGAGTATTGAGCCCTTGACCTGACAGGATGATATAAATGGAAAACTGAGACTCATTTGTGTGTCTCATTGTCATGAGCTATGGCTTGGTCATAAATGTTCTAAAGTATGGTTCAGGAGTTGTTAGAACATGATCATTCACACCATGGAACCAGTCACAAAACACCCAGTGGTAATATGGCCCCGTTTGGAAATGCTCCTGGATGAAGATTGCCAAGGATATGGTTTTGGTTCTGCGAGTCAGTAGGTGCTGGTTCAAGGACCCTCTCTGGTTCATGTGTGTATGTATGAGAGTGACTAAACAAGGAGTAAAGGAAGTTTTAACCAAAAAAAAAAAAAGTTGCCTTTGAGTCAATTATGATTCATGGTGACCTTACTAATGTCAGAGAAGAACTGTGCTCTGCTCCACAGCATTTTCAATAGCTGAGTTTTCAGAAGTAGATCACCAGCCCTCTCTTCTAAGAAGAAATAGCGGGCTCAAACCTCCAAACTCTGAGTTAACAGCTGAGTACATTAACTATTTGCACAATGCTGGCACTTCAGACTAGGATGGAAGCTGAGGTGAAATTAGTAGAATTGTCCTAGGCCCTTGATAGGACTCTAATCTACCCTCAAGGTGATTTGGGGGTTTGGTTGGTACTAGTATCTAGATAGAGAGTATCAGATACTGGAAAAACAAAACAAAACAAAAAATCTTGGTTATATAGTGGTTAAGTTCTAGACTGTTAGCCAAGAAGTCATCAGTCTGAATCTACTAGGCACTCCTTGGAAACTCTGCTCTGTCCTGTAGGGTTGCTATTAGTTGGAATCAGCTTGAAGGCAACAGGTTTGGTTGGGTTTGGTTAGTACCAGTATCTAGGTAGACGGTGTCAGATAATTGAGATTAAAAAAAAAAAAAAAAAAAAAGACTGGAAGTTAGCTTGGTACTAGATCTGGGCTGGAAAATAAATGGCACATCTGTCCTCATTCCTTTGTCCTGTGTCACTAGAAATGGAACTCATCTGTCTTTCAGGACTAGATGCTCTTTAGAAATCCTTCCACTTGCAATATTATCTTTTCCTGCTTAAGTAAAAGAGTTTTTGGAAATTATTGAACAATACAACTTATTTATCAGACTCTGCTTAGCCACCCTCTCTGAATGCACATAAGTGTGATTGGCTTTAAAAACAGATAACTAAAGGCAAAGTATTACAAGGTCATTTCAACAGCAACAGGTAAAAGGCCCAGATGCCTTCTATTTAGATATGTAAACAGCAAAGCCCACAGAAAACGTGAGCTGACTGATTTAGCACATTTCCAGGAGATGAAGGTATATTACAGTCCTGAAGAAAAGAAGACTGAGAAAACTTTGCCCATAAATCAGCAATAACTGGTAGTTAGTCAATATCATAGGTTTGATAAAATGCCAGAGCCTGCTAATGGTATGAGAGCATTAAGTCTTTGGTCACAAAGTCATAGCGAGTCCTTGTTCAGATTTACTTGGGAGCTGTCTGTCTTGGAGCTGTTGCTGTGAATAACAAATAAGATGTTTTTTCCTTAGGCCTTCATTTCTGTAATGCTATGTGGCACTTGCACTTACAGAAAACATGAGAAGGCCAGAATGGATCCACGATTGGAGCCGTGATGTATTGATTTAGAGCTCTGACACACAAAGTTAAACTGGTCGCACTCATGTGTATTTGGCACCTGCCAAAATTCTGTGTCCCCATTTTTATAACATTGTCTACTGGGGTCCTCAATTACCTGCACGATGGACCAGTTATATAGTCTCTGTGACTAAAAGGATACTCACAAGTACCATCAGCTTGTGGGTATTTATCTTGCACTTGCCTACTCAGTAAAATGAAAATAGAACATGGATTCTCTGCTTCTATTTCCCAGGAAATCTAGGACTATCTAAAGGAGTCAGTACAAACGTTTTTTAAGAACTCTATTTATCTGCCTTGCTGAGGTCTGCAGTTAAAGTTTAGGTATTGTTTTGTAGTATTGTATTGGTTCATGGTAAGTCTTCAGAGTCTAGGTAAAACAGTTTCCAAGTGAAACAGACTAAAGCTTTCTATTCAAAGTGTAGGGCCATTCAGATCACCTGAGGGCTTGCTAGAAATATAGATCTCAGGTCCCACCCCAGAACTATGCAAACAGAACCTGCATTTTAACAATGTCCCTAGGAGATTCATGTGCACATTAAAATTTAAGAAGTGTTGGCCTATAGGACTTTTCTCATGCTCACCTGCAATTATGATTTGCTAGACATCTGTCATGGATTGAACTGTGCCATAAATTTCACTTTGCTAAAGCCGTCTATTTGTGGTGTTTGTTACAGCAGCACTAGTTAACTAAGACAGCATTCCATGTAAAAGAATGCTTGAGTAGATTGTTACCCATAGGTGGAGGCTCAGACAAAATTAGAATAAAGGATCCCAAACACAATTTGTATCTAAGACTCAGTCCTCAGTCTAAATCAGTATCAATTCTTACCAGAGAAAGAATAAAATATAGACACTGTACTTACTAAAAGGTGGTGCCTCCCATCATAAAATTATGACCTTCAAAGAAAGTAACTGAAAAACCCACTCTTCTGAACTCCAAATACCTGCATTCGTTCCCTAAATAGTCACTTTTAAGTGATTGCATTAAGGTTGCCATTTGGCTGCTGTAAAGACTACAGAAAAAAAATTCATTATTAAGGAAACAGGACATACAAATATGAAATTAGCGTCTAAGACCTCTTATCCTATACAATAATCCAATACTCTGTGAATAGCAGTCTACTTAGTAAATAGTAAATAAAGTGCCCAGTTCCATAACAGATAGATCCCAGCTAACCTTCAGCAAATCAACCATCAGTAACTAACACCTGCAAGGTGTTGGCGCTGTGTTGGCGGCCACCATACTCAAGGGGCGGGGACCCTGAGTGGGTGGGGCCAACAGCTGCTCCTACTTCTTACCCTCTTCTTTTGGTGATGCTCTTTGTTAGTCCTGTGATTTGGAGGAAGAAACCCCTGCGTTAAAGTAATCAAATCACTTACCCTTAAAGTCAAAAAAATTATCAGCAAGACAAAACAAAAACAGGAAAATAGCGTTTTATGGGTTTTTATACTTGGTAATGTTTTGGTAAGCCCACTTAAGGAGAAAAATCCACTTTTCCTCAGAAAATGTGGAAAATGTCTACCAGTTTATAATTAGAAAAAAAAAGATCTACTCTAAAAATTGTTTTCTATGGTTTTTAAGGGACTTTGAAATAGAGGTTTCCCAACAAGAAACAAAAGAATCTAACCAAGAAACTCAAAACACAGTATCACAAAGGGTGATTTTTTTAAAAATGCACTTTTAGAGAGCAGCTTGCCAGCCTACCTTTGTCCTTCCACACATATCCACTAAAGATACAGAGCTTCCAGATAAAGAAGATGGGAGATTTAGAATAATGTTTCCTCAGTTCTTGTAAAGATATAGTTTTAAATTGTATTTAATGCATGTTTTTGAGACATTTGTATCTAGTAAAGTTATATTCTATTAATTAGGTGGTGAGAATGTGGCTTAATACAAAAAAGATGGATACATTTCTTCATGTTTCTAAAGATATAGTTATCCAATAATAATTTCTGGGTTTTGAAAGGATAAGCTTTGAACTTTTATCAGACATTTCATGTAAAAGGATGCATGTTGTGATTCCCACCTCTAGTTGGAGGAAAAAAAATTCTGTTTTTCTTTTAGAGAGGAGGTTTCATTAAAATGTGGAAAGGAAAAGAGGTTTGTTTTAAATACTGAGGTTGTGTTGAAACAGACGAATACTGAGAGTTAAGCTAGGCTCCCCAAATGTTCAAGTAAGGACAAAATAATTGTGGGGTAGGGGGAGGAGAAGTGGGGCTTGATGATCTTGAATTATATGGAATATTTATATTGAAACCCTCAGATAATCTTTGATCATTTTTGTTTTACTTGTATGGACAGAAAAAAAATTGCTGTTTTCCTGTTGAGTACCGTGTCACTCTGTGCACTTGGCTTGGCTTTGGCTGTGAATATGAGGCCTCATGCAGATACTCAAGAACTCTCAGAATCAACTCTACTTAAAAAAAGGAGAAAGTTGGAAGGAGAAGGATTGTTGCCTTAACTAGGCTTACTTGCTTTGAGGCCTGGCCACTGTTTCATTTTCATGGCCATGAGCTCCATCCATCATGAAAGAGTCAACTGTGACATCAGCAAGAGGTGTCTTCTGTCTGCTGTTGTCAAGTAGCATCTCTCTGACATTCCTCCTGACTACCAACAATCTTTTATGAATTCTCAGTTGTTAATGAAATGATCCACATTACAGAAAGTCAAAACATATCAAACAGTGCAAAATTTATTCATGTCAGTGATAGGATAATATCCATACATCTACAAGAAAGATTAGTTAATATGACTATTATTAAAATTTACACACCAATCACTAAGGCCAAAGATGAAGCAATTGCATATTTTTACAACTTCGGCAGTCTGAAATTGATCAAAGATGTAATCAAGATGCATTGATAATTATTGTTGATTGGAATGCAGAACAGGGAAACAAAGAAGAAGCATCAGTAGTTGAAAAATACAGCCTTGATAATAGGAATGATGCCAGAGATTACATCCTAGAATTTTTCAAAACCTATGATTTATTCATTGCAAATACCTTTTTCACCAACATAAGTGGAGAATTCACACATAGACTTCACCAGATGGAATATACAGGAATTTAATTGACAACATCTGTGGAAAAAGACAATGCAAAGCTCAATATCATCAGTGAGAGCAAGGCCAGGGGTCAACTGTGGAACTGGTCCTCAATTGCTCATATGTAACTTCAAGTTTCCCCCACACGTCTGCCAGTTTGTGATACTGTGGGGTTTGCATATTGCTGTGATGTTGGAAGCTGTGCCACCAGTATTCAGAAGCCAGTAGAGTCACCCACAGAGGACAGGTTTCAGTGAGCTTCCTGATGAGTTGCAGAATGACATCAAGGACACTGTACATGAGGAAAGTGAGAAATCATTAAAAAGAAGAAACAACCAAAACGGATGTCAGAAGAGATTCTGAATCTTGCTCTTGAACATTGAATAACTAAAGCAAAAGGAAGAAATGATTAAATAAAAGAGCTGAACAGAAGATATCAAAGGGCAGCTTGAGAAATATTATCATGACGTGGGCAAAGACCTGGAGTTGGAAAACCAAAAGAGAAGAACACAACTCAGCGTTTTTCAAGCTGAAAGAACTCAAGGAAAAAATCAAGCCTGAGGTTGCAACACTGAAGAATTTTATGGGGAAATCAGTAAATGACATAGGAAGCATGCAAAGAAAATGGAAGGGATAGAAAGTCACTGTACCAAAAACAGTTTGTTGGTATCCAACCATTTAAGGAGGTAGTGTATTGTAAGGACCTGATGGTACCAGAGGAAGAGGTCCAAGCAGCACTGAAGGTCACTGATGAAAAACAAGGTTCCAGGAATGACAGAATACCAGCTGAGATGTTCCAACAAACTGATACAGCACTGGAGGTGCTCACTCATCTTTGCCAAGATTTTTGGAAAACAGCTATCTGGCCAACTGACTGGAAGAGATCCATATTTGTGCAATTTCCCAAGAAAGGTGACTCCACTGAATGTGGAAATTATTGAAAAAATCATTAATATCACATGCCAGTAAAATTTTTCCAAAGCAACTGCAACAGTATATTTACAGGGACCTGCTAGAAATTGAAGTCAGATTCAAAGGAGGACGTGGACCCACGGATATCATTGCTGATGTCAGATGGTTCATGACAAAAAAAAAGTAAAGAATAACAGAATGATGTTTCCATGTATTTTATTGACTGTGCAAAGGTATTTATGTGGATAATGGCAAATTATGGATAACATTGCAAAGAATGGGAATTCTAGAACACTAAATTGTGCTCATGGGGAATCTGTACACAGACCAAGAGGCAGTCCTTCGAACAAAACAAGGGAATGTTGTGTGGTTTAAAGTCAGAAAAGGTATGCGCCAGAACTGCACCCTTTCAACATACCTATTTAATCTGTATGCTTAGCAAATAATCTGAGAAACTGGACCATATGAAGAAGGATGTGGCATCAGGATTGGAGGAAGACTCATTAACAACCTGTGTTACACAGATGACACAACCTTGCTTGCTGAAAATGAGGAGGACTTGAAACAGTTAACTGATGAAGAATAAAGACTACAGTCTTCAGTATGGATTATGCCTCAATATAAAGAAAACAAAAATCCTTGCAACAGAATCTATAAATGATAAACAGAGAAAAGAGTGAAGTTTTCAAGGATTTTACTTGGATTCACGATCAACCCCATAAAGGTAGCGATCGTGAAATCAAATGATAAATTACACTGGACGGCTCTGCTTCTAAACACCTCTTTCAAGTGTTAAAAAGCAAAGACATCATTTTAGGGACTAAAGTGCACCTGACTGAAGCCATGGTGTGTTCAGTGGCCTCCAATGCATGCAAAAACTGGACAGTGAGTACAGATGACCAAGGAAGGTTTGATGCCTTTAAATAATAGTGTTGCATATCGAGTACACCATGGACTACAAGAAGAATGAACAAATCTGTCTTGGAAGAAGTACAGCCAGAGTGTTCTTAGAAGTAAGGATGGTGAGACTTTGTCTTTGGACTTGTTATCGGGAGGGACTAGTGTCTGGATAAGGACATCACACTTGGGAAAGTCGAGGGTCAGCAAAACAGAAGAAGACCCTCAGTGATGTGGATTGACACAGCGGCTACAACAACGGGCTCAAACCTAGCCACAATTTTGAGGTGGCCCAGGACTGGGCAATGTATCATTCTGTGTTACACAGGGTCTGTTTGAACTGGAACCTGCTGGATGGCAGCTAACAACAACAGTCTTCTCTAGAGAAACAGAATCAGTGAGATATAGATAGATAAGATACTAAGGAACTGGCTCGTATGTTAGTGGAGGCTATGATTCTAAACTCCATAGGTCAGCTACAAGCAGAAGAGTCCTGCAGTCTTGTGTTCCAGAATTCACTGATCAAGTGACAGGAAGAGCAGAGGATTTGTGGTAAGATGTCTATTTACAGTTTGGAGGCAGAATACACCCTAGGGTGAACTCTCTTTTTGCTCTTAAAGCCTTAAACTGAATAGATGAAGTCCACCTACAGAACAAAGGATAATCTGTTTTTCTTAAGGCCTACTAATTTAACACATGTGATTATTTTACAAGCTCGGCTGCTAACCAAAAGTTCAGCAGTTCAAAACTACCAGCGTCTTTGTAGGGGAGCAACGTGTCTGTTTGGTCCTGTAAAGATTACAGCCTTGGGAATCCTATGGGGTAATTCTATCACATCCTATAGGGTCTCTATGAGTAGTATTCTTCTCAACAGCAATACCATAGCCTAGTCAAGGTGACATACAAAATTAGCTATCATAGGACTTACAGCTACTTCAAGGTTTATGGTAATATGGGAACATGATTAGTTAAACTTTTATAGAATTATAAAGTAATGAAGTATTATTACAAATAATTCTGGATTTAGGGTAATAGAATTAGGTTTCACTGAACACTCTGTCACTGATTTCAGGAAGTCGCTTAATCTCTCTAGGCCTCAGGTTCCTCATCTGTAACACCAGAGGGTTGGACTACATGAGTTTTGCTTGGGTTTCCTTTTTGATTAAAACTGTGATTCTCTTTCTAATGGCTGTGACTATTTCTAGATGAACACTGTGACAAATATTAAAATAAATCCCTTTTAAGGAGTGTAAGAGGTTTAAAGAAAAGATAGACAAAAAGAGAACTGCCACTGGCTATTCATGCTCTTTGGACATCGGTATATTAAAAACCTTGGACTAATATAATGAACTGAAATACAGACCAACTTCTCACAAAGTAACTTAAGAATCTTGGGTTGGTACAAATTGTTAACACGCTTGGCTAAAGGTTGAGTTCACTCAAAGATACCTTGGAAGAAAGGCCTGGCTGTTTACATCTGAAAAATGAGCCATTAAAAACCCTATGGAGTATAAATGGGGTTGACATATACTGGAACTGACTTCCTGGCAACTGGTTTTTCATTACCTTATGATTTCACAGAGAAGAAAATGATTTTAACTGAGTTGTGTCACAAATGAATGGAGAGACATTTTCTGAGAGGTCTTGTCTTGAGATAAGACCTTACTTGGGCATGGATGATAGAAACTCAAATTCACAAGGCACTCGTTGTGAAGGCAACATTTTTGGTCTCTTTCTTGTGTGCTGAATGATATCTCTACCTCTCAGATACGGTTTCTTATTGTCATGTGTATTCATACTTCTGAAAGTTTTATAATAGATAAACATTTTGTTTTAAGATTTAAAAAAATCACTTCAAAACATTGAAGGGTATGTTAAGATTTTTTTTTTCAAGAGTTATGGACAAAGAAGAGTATGTGAACTTGCTGCTTCTTTGCCCGCCTCCTCTTTGAGTAGAACATTGTAACTTTTGAAGCTAACACAGAATGGACCACAACCAGTTTGCTGAGCTGTGACTTTATGCACAATTAAGCCTTGTTGAGATTTTCTTTATTTGTAACAGTGCGGTTACAGCGTGGGTTGCTATTCATCTCCAAACAACATTCCATTTAATAACTAGGCAGTAGTTCACTCACTAATCAGGGCCTTCACTACTGATAAGCATCACTGCTTTCCTTTGCCTCATTTGGCACTTTTGCCCTTAAAACAAAGCTTAACAACAGGGTGTTCCTTGACACAAGGAAGTGAGAGAGAGGATATACAGACTGAACAATGATGACCAAAATTCCATCCAGCCCAAGAAAGCACTTTCTCCTAGTCATAAATATAATGTCCTTTCCAGACAAGTACCATTAAATAGAAAGCTAAACAAAAACCCAAACAAATAGCAGCACCAACAACTGGATCTCTGAGATATAGAAAAGATGAAAATTTAAGGAGTGGCATCAAAAGATATGCACCAAAAATATGAACATATTTAGCTTTGTAATAACCAAAACTAAAAATGGCTCCAATGTCTATCAGGAGTAATGCAATAGATAAATTGTGGTATATTCATACAATAAAAACTCAAACTATAAGAAGAATAAGAAGCCCGACACAAAGGAGTGTATGATGCACGATTCCATTGATGTAGGGTTCAAAATATGGCAAAATTAATCTGCGATATTACAGGTCTCTCACTTGCCTTTGGAAAGAAATAAAGGTAGAGAATGAAGTAATTATGAGGGAGGCTTCTGGGTACCAGTAATGATCTATTTTTAAATCTACATTCTAATTACATGCATATGTTGACTTTTCATTGAACTGTGAACTCATAAAAACTTTATTTAAAAATTATGTTGGGAATGAGGAACTGCTTCAGTTAGACTAGATCTGAGGACCTGTGGACATCATCTCAATTAAGACTCAGCGATATAAGGGTCAATTTTGTGTAATTATTAGTAAATTTATTTTATTATTTTAATCCATTTTTCATTTTAGAATTGACTTAGAGAAAAGTTGCAAAGCTAGTACAGAGAGCACCACTCACCCAATTTCCTCTGTTGTTAACATCTTACACTACAGTGATGTGTTTGTTATAGCTAAGAAACCAATGTTGGTGAAATTACTAAGGAAATGCCACACTTGATTCTAATATCCCTAGTTTTTTTTTCCACTAATGTCCTTTTTGTGTTTCAGGATCTTGTCCAAGCCCATACTTCATTTAGTCATCTTGTCTCCTAAATCCTCTCTTGCCTGTGACCATCTATCTTTCTTTATTTTTTTGTTGCCTTGACAGTTTTCAGGGAGTGTTTGGCTGGTGCAAATGATTATCTACCTAGTGGCACCTCAGAAGAAAGTCCTGGTAATCTGCTTCTGGAAGATCAGCCATTGAAAACCCAGTGGAACACAGTTCTTCTCTGACACAGATGGGGCTGCTATGAGTTGGAAATAATTTGACGGCACCTAGGTGGTTTATTTATTTACATTAACAGTTTGAGGGAAACTGGTCAGGTATTGGGAACACTTGAGGTGCCATAGTTAAGAGCTACAGCTGCTAACCGAAAGGCTGGCAGTTCAAATCCACCAGGTACTCACTAGAAATTCGATGGAGCAGTTTTTTCTTACACGGTTGCTATTAGTCAGAATCTATTTGACAGCAACGGGTTATTTTATTTTTGGTCAGGTATTTTGTACAGTATCCGAGTTTATCTGATGTTTGTTCAGAATAAACTAGAGTTATGGGTTTTGGGAAAGAAGAACCCTTCTTTGGGGAAGAAGCGCCTTACTTATCCGCTATATCAGGGTATATGCTACAAGTTTGACTTATTAGTTGTTAACCTTCACCTGGCCAGGGTAGAGTTTACCAGGTTTTTCCACAGTCAAGCTACTTACCTTCTCTGCTTCACACATGTACCCCTTCTTATGGAAATAAGGCACTGTTCGCTGCTCACACTCAAGCAGGGTAGAGGGAGTAGTGACTAAGCTTTAATTTTATTTTTAGATTTCCATTTTCCATACATTTTATACATCATTTATTAGCTCAGTTCATGTATATGCCAGCCAAGTGCCGTCGAGTCGGATCCAACTCATGTATATAGTTTATAAATAAATATCCTTTCTATTTCCCCTCTTGAGTAGTAGTTAGATGGCAGGTAATTTGTCATTTAGCCTTTCTTCATTATTATTTTCCCGTCTTAATGGCAACCCTGTAATGGGATAAATATAACTCGGACTACAGGAAGGATGAGACTTATTTACTTAAAGTAATTAAAAATGCTCCTCTGGGGTCTTAAAAGCTGCTACGCTGCCAGCCGAGGTACACCAAATTGTCCCAGCTCATCAGGAATAGATGATCTCCAAGGACCAAAATGACATGGGGGAAAGAGAAGCCAGAAGACAGAGAGACCCATGTGAACGGGTGACTACATTGACATGTGACTGGAAGAACCAGATGGTGCCCGACCACCACCACTGATAGCTGTGATGGGGCTACAAAGTTGTCTCACAGGCAACACGAAAATAAAAAGGGGTGCACCCCGAGATCTTCACTAAAAGATAGCCATTGACGGCCCAGGGGCCTCAGGGGTCTCCTGGGAGCGTGGCCCCTGGCCCTGATGCTGCCCCTGTCCATAAATCATAGTGGAGGTCAACTCTTTGGGCAGAAATGGATTGGATTTAGGGACACAGAGTGACCATATCCTGTGTGCACTTTATGGTTCTGTGCATCTATAGGATGTCATCCGGCTGATCTCTTACTGGATGGGGTGGAGAGGGTGGAGAGGAGAATATAAGAGATTGTTAGGAGGATACCACATGTACAGAATGGAGAAGAGGAATGTGCTGCCACCAGGCAGGGAGAGCAGTGGGAGCCGCTCATTGGCGAGTATGCAAATTGATATGGGATTGTATATTCTCACTCAATCATAATAAAAAAAATATTTAAAAAAATGCCTGAGTATATTGATCCTGTGAACATCTTATTTATCAGAAGTTCCAAATGTTGGAAAGGAATGAAACTACAGGAAGGAGTTGTATACGGGGCATGAGAGTTTGCAAACTTGGAGAGATATGTAGAGAGCCTATAACAATTATTCCCACTTGTCCTCTGAGGATACATCTATAACCCTATCGATTACCTGATCCACTAGCTCTGGACTGAAGAAACCCTAACTGCCATAAATGGCGGGCTGCCGTGAGAGGCGGATAATTTCACCGAGGATCTGCAGCCAGGGCCGGCGGTGGAGTAATCAGGCGGCTCACTGGGAGCGCCGGCCAGTCGGCGGCCCCGCCCCGGCCCGGGAGCGGGCGGTCCCGGGGCCGCAGCCCCGCCCAGAGCCCGGCCAGGCCGCCGTCCTGGCCCCGCCCCGCGCCG
Organism: Heterohyrax brucei; assembly: GCA_028571685.1. Classification (NCBI taxonomy): domain Eukaryota; kingdom Metazoa; phylum Chordata; class Mammalia; order Hyracoidea; family Procaviidae; genus Heterohyrax; species Heterohyrax brucei. Next base: position 120,048,317 of record CM053144.1, on the reverse strand, counting down.
GGCCGCCGCGTCTTCCTTCCGGGTTGCGCGGGGCCCGCTGGCTGCGGTCGCGCCGGGCGCGGGAGCCTGGGAGCCGCCCCCGCGCCGGGCCTCTCTGCGCCGCGTGGTCGCTGGTGAAGCCCCCGGCGCGCGCCTCTCCCGGACCCTGCAGGGTACGGCCCTTCCTTGGCTTTTCTCCCTCCTGCGCGTCACCAGCTGTCTCCTTCGGCGCTGGGGGCTGGGTGCCGGGCCCAGGGTCTCCGCGGCTATCGGTCCCCGCCGTCCCGCGCCTGCCGGGGACCCTGAAAGCGGCTTAGGTGTGTGGGGCGCTGCTTCTGTGCACCAGTCCGCCTGTAGAGCGCGAGGCCTGGCCCCGGCGTGCACGCTTGGCGAAGGCTTGTTTACAGGGCGGACTCTGCGGTGGTGCTGTCGGCCACCAGCCTGTCGTCTGTATACGTGTTGCTCCTTTGCCTTTTGATTTGATTTCCCATTACCGTCCTATGGTTTTTTTCTAAAGTGGCCCGTGTAGTGTTTTCTCGGGATTGCCATGCGATGCCTGGCTCAACCTTTTTTCTCTGTTTAGGGGTGTCTTAGAGCATGGTGACCACCCACTTGACCTGCTTGTCAGAATGTTTGCAGTGGCGGTGGTTTCGGATTTCATTTATGGTTTCTCAACTGCTTCTTGCTCCAAAGCCTAGGGATTTATTTACTGATCGAGTTATGTAAATAGCCAAAATTACGTGAACCTGTGGTCACATAGTTGTGTCTGTCTGCTCTATGTCCTGGAGCAGTCATTAACACTAGGTGCTTGCATCTCCATTCTGGTGGAGGACACATTTGTCTTTAGTGATTTCTCCTTACTTTGGCTTTTCTTAAGCTCATTTTTTTCTGTCAAGCTCATTTTACCTTCTCACCTCCTATACTGTGTATAGTATCTGTTGGATGCGTAGAGAGAGATTATCCAGACACACCAACGCTCCCATAGTCCTTTATTAAGGGTGTGTTGAGGGAAATAGAGTGTGTTCTTGTTTTTCTAGTCACAAGTTGGATGATCACATAGTCGTTGCTGGTTATGTGGTGTGGGCTCCCACTTGATGGACGTCAGAACAAAACATTGTCATACTCTGTGGCACCTTCAGGATGATTGGTATGCACAAGGCCACTGTTGCAGGCCCTGTGTATTTTGAGTGCTTTGGAACCTAGGGGACTCATTGTCCAGCATGATATTCCGCCGTTGGCTGACTTCTGAAGCAGATTGCTAGCCTTTCTCTCCTAGTGTGTCTTAGACTGAATGCTCTACTGAGAGCTCGCCACCGTCGGTGACCCTGCTTATATATGTGATATGAGTGGCATAGCTTCCAGCATCATAGCAACAAGCAAGCCCACCACATTGTGATAAACTGTGAATCAAGACATCTCATAGTAATTTTAATTGTTCATTGCATCAGATTCTTCTTTTCACATTTCTTTTTTTGAGTGCTGACCTTTTTTTGGTGGAGTAGGGTGGGAGGGCAGTAGGGGTTCACTAGTTTTCCTACCTCCAATGCAGAAGACTGGAGTTCAATTCCTGACCAGTGTACCCCCAGTGCAGCCACCACCTGTTTATCAGTGGAGCTTTGTGTATTGCTGTGTTGCTGAACAGGTTTCAGTGGAGGTTCCAGACTACCAGCGGGGAGAAAGGTCTGGTGATCGACTTCTCAAAAATGAACTCATGAAGACTCTGTGTGTCAGAACAGTCTGAGACTATTGTTCATGAATACTATGGATTAAATTGTCTCTTCCCCAAAATATGTGTCATTTTGGCTAGGCCTGTTTCCCAGTATTGTGTGGCTGTTCTTTCATTTTGTTACTGGATATAACTTTCCTCTGTGTTACAAATCCTAACCTCTGTGATGTTAATGAGGCAGAACACATTTCGGGTTAGGTTGTATCTTGAGTCAGACTCTTGAGATAGAAAAGAGAGAAGTGAGCAAGGAAGAGACGGATCTCGTACTACCAAGAAAGAAGGGCCAGCACAGGATCACATTCTTTGACCTGGGGCCCCTGGGCTGAGAAACTACGAGACCCAAGGGAAGGCTGGTGCCAAGGACCTTCCCCCAGAGCTGCTACAGATAGAGAAAACCTTGTCGTGGAGCTGGCACCCTGAATTTGGACTCGTAGCCTTATAGACTGTAAGACAGTGCATTTCTGTTTGTTAAAACCGTCCACTGGTAGTATTTCTGTTACAGTGGCAATAGATAACTAAGACGAGGGGGTTACCATGAGTCTGGCAGACTCACCAGCAGCTAATAACAACATACCCTGTCAACACAGTAGAGAATTTAGATTATTATTTTTTTTGACTAGTTTTTGCATTCACTTGTGTTGGAGGTCATTTGCTCTGTTTCTGTGGTTAAGCACTGTTGAGTCAGTCTCACAGCGACCCTGTGAGGCACAGAATGGAACACTGCGCTGTCTTGCCCCATCCTCCCAGTCGTTACACTTGAGCCTTCTGTTGCAATCACTGTGTCAGTCTGTCTTGAGGGTCTTCCTCTTTTTTGCTAGCCGTCTACCAAGTATGGTGTCCTTCTCTAGGAACTGGGCTCTCCTGATAACTGGTCTCTCTTTTGTCTTCTCCCAAAGGGTGTGAGGTGAAGTCTTGCCATCTGTATTTCTAAGGAACATTCTGTATATACCTCTTCCAAAACAGATTTGTTCATGATATATTCAGTATTCTTCACTAGCAGCATAATTTGAAGATATCAGTTCTTATGTCTTCCTTATTCATTCTCCATACAAAACAGCTGACAACACAGTGGTTTGGGTCAAGTGCACCTTAGTCCTTAAAGTGATGCCTTTAGTTTTAAACATTTTAAAGATTTGTGCAGCAGATTTGAGCAATGCAGTGTGTCTTGGTTTCTTGCCTACTGCTTCCATTGTCATTGATTATGGATCCAAGGTAAATGAAATCTTTGATGACTTCAATATCCTCTCCATTTATTGTGATGTTGCTTCCTGATCCATTTGTGAGGGTTTTTATTTTCTTTGTGTTGAAGTATACTCCATACTGAAGGCTGTGAAGCTTGATCTTGCTTCAGGTCCTCCTCTCACTTTGAGCAAGGAAGGTTGTATCATCGGCATGTTTCTGGTTGTTACAGAATCTGCTCCCAGTCCTTGTACCACACTCTTTTTCATGTAGTCCAGCTTCTGGGATCATTTGCTCAGCATACAGATTGGAAAACCAGTGCTGTCAAGTTGATTCTGACTCATAGTGACCCTATAAGGTAAAAAAGTAGAACTGCCCCATAGAGTTTTCAAGAGGTGCCTGGTGAATTTGGACTGCTGACTTTGTGGTTAGCAGACATAGCACTTAACCACTACTCTGCTGCTGGGGTTTCCACATACTGAATAAGTGTAGGGAAAAGATACAATCCTGATGCACACCTTTACTGATTTTAAATCACGCAGTATCCCATGTTCTGTCTGAGTGACTGCCTCTTGGTCTATGTACAGGTTCTGCATGAGTTCAATGAAGTGTTCTGGAATTCCCATTCTTTGCAATATTATCCATATTTTGTCATGGTGCACACTGTCAGATACCTTTGCATCACCAGTAAAACAGATAAACATCTTTCTGGTATTGGTATTTTCTGCTTCAGGCAAGGGCCCTCTGATGTCAGCAACGATATCGCTCCTTCCATGTCTTCTTCTGAATCCTGCTTGAATTTCTGGAAGTTCTCTGTGGATGTACTGCTGTAATCACTTTTGAACGGTCTTTAACAAGATTTTACTTCTGTTTGGTAATAGTGATATTGTTGGACAGTTTCCTCATTCTGTTGGATCACCTATCTTTGGAATGGGCAGAAATGTGGATATCCTCCTGTTGGTTAGTCAGGTAGCTGCCTTCCAGGTTTTCTTGCCATGGACAAGTGAGCACTTCCAGCACTAAATGTGTTTGTTGAAACATTTCATTTTTCTGTAAGATGGCTAACTTCACTCATAAGTACAGATACATCTTGACTGACTGGTTTCTTATCTGGATTCCTGAAATCATGATAGTCATTGTTCTCTTTTTCAGACAGTTGAGTGATTGGGGTTCTTGAACAGGCTTTGACCTGGGCATAATGAATGGGCAGATACAGAGTACAGCATTGAACTTTACTCAAAGATTTTTGTCTTTTCCTTGATTCCTGAGAAACTATAAAACCTTGGCATTTCCTCAGTGGATGATATATCTTGTATGAGGGTTTACAGCCACACCTGAGGGTTTAAGCTAATAAGGTGGTTTAGGTTGGGGCTGGCCAGGGAAGACAGACCCACAGTATATCAGCTGACTGGGAAGGAGGCTTGATTCAGTAGATCAAATCTACATAATGAGGCCCCAGTAAAGGCTCCGGGGAGTGCCTGAGTGGCACAGATGGTTAAGTGCTTGACTGCTAGCTGAAAGACTGGCAGTGCAATCTCAGAGGTGCCTCAGAAGATAGGCCTGGCATTCTGCTTCCAAAAGGTCACAGCCTTGAAAACCCTAGGGAACAGTTCTACTGTCTGTATATGTGGAGTCACCATCAGTCAGCGTTAACCTGATGGAAACTAACAACAACAGAGGCTTGATGTGGAAGCTTCAAGGGATTGTAATAGACAGAAGTGTGTGGGGGAGGGTAATGAGTCCATAGGGGACCCTTCCAGACCTCACCCAATGCAGCTTTTCATCTGTATCCTTTCTGCTGTAATAAAACTGTATGTATAGTGTCATTCTGAGTTCTGTGAGTCCTTCTGGTGAATTTTTAAGCCCAAGAAAGTACTGAGAACCAATAGGTTAGAAGTGAGAGGGCTGGGGAACCCTGAGCTTATGGAGGCATCTTGAAAGGATAGTGGGAAAACCCCAAATTTATAGCCAACAAGTCAGAAATGAGGATGTTGTGGGGACTCCCTAGCTTGTGGCTGGCACCTGAAGTCCCAGGGAGACGTGGCAGTCTGGAGGACTGTACCATTTAACGTTTCAGGCCTGACCTAATCCTGAATGATTAAATCAGGAGGAAGTGCTGCAGTGTGTAGCTGGTGTTGAAACAGAAATGGGACAGAGAGGAACAGATTTGATAATAACTCAATTTAGATTGAACCTTATAGTTTGGTGTTACAGAGAAGTAAGATTTCACTTTCTGAACATTAAGACATGCCAACTAGTAGATGTCCATTAGAGTATGCTGGTTGAAAATAAATAAGCTAGGATGCCTGTAAACAAGGATATCATATCTCTAACTTGGCTCATCACTTGGTTCAAAACAACTAAAGACTAGAAGTATACACAACAGTTCCTTCATCATAAAAATTCCTTAGTGTAGCCCCTTTGCAGTGGTCACAGTCAGCTTGTCTCTCTTCCTCTAACTCATGGCAACCACTAATGTGTTTCTCTTCCCTGTAGTTTTGCCTTTTGTAATATCATATAAATGAAATTGTAATATGGAGGCTTTGTGGCCCAGCTTCTTGCACTTAGAAAAACGCATTTACAATTTATCTGTGCTACTGCCTGAATCTTTTCTGTGTATTATTGAATATTCCTTCATTGTATGGGTGTTATCAGGTGCTATCGAGTTGGTTCTGCCCTATAGCAATCCTGTGTGCACCAGAATGAAGAGTTGCTCCGTCTCCTGGTGTGCCCACAGTTGTTTTTATGCTTGAGCCTGTTGTTGGCAGTCGTTGTGTCAGTCGATCTCGTTGAGTCTTCCTCTTTTACCTGACCTCTATTTTACCAAGCATGAGGGCGTTCTTCACAGACTGATCCCTCCTGACAACATATCCAAAGTATACAAGATGCAGTCTTGTCATCTTTGATTCTAAGGAGCACTCTGGTCGTACTCCCTCTAGAACAGATCTGTTTGTTCTTTTGGCAGAGAGTGGTATGTTCAGTTTTCTTCTTTAGCACCACAATTCAAAGGCATCAATTTTTCTATCTTCTTTAGTCATTGTCCAGTTTTTGCATACATATGATGCAATTGAAAATACCACGGGTTGAGTCAAGTGCACCGTAGTCTTCAAGGTTATATCTCTACTTTTTAATGCTTTAAACAGGTCATTGGCAGTGGATTTTCCCAATGCAGTATGTCTTTGATTTCTTGACTGCTGTTTTCATGGGTGTTGATTGTGGAACCAAGTAAAAGGAAATTTTTGACGTCGTCAGTTTTTTCTCCATTTATTATGATGTTGCTTACTGGTCCAGTTATGAAGACTGTTGTGTTGATGTTGAGGTGCAATCCATACTGAAGGGTGTGGTCTTTGATCTTCATCAGTAAGTGTTTCACATCTTCTTCACTTCCAGCAAGTAAGGTGGTGTCATCTGTGTAACGTAGGTTGGTAATGAGTCTTCCTCAAACCCTGATGCCTGTTCTTTGTGTAGTCCAGTTTTTCAGATTAGTTGCTCAACATACAGATTGAAAAGACATGGTGAAAGGATACAACAACCCTGGTGCACACCATTCATGAAACACTTTGTACTTGAGGACTTTTTCCCATGCAAGTTTCTTACAGCTACTTTAAAGTGATTTTTATACTCAAACAAATGTATACAAATAATATATTTTAACACTTTATATATTTCTGCATGTTGCAAAACAAAATCTTTTAAATATAATGCTCTGTAATTGTTTTTTGCATGATATTTTATGAAACAATCCACAACGTGCATCCTCGACTTGTCAGGGCATGTATCACAATAAAAAACACATTACGTTAGCCCTCAAAGCTTTGAAAATACTCTTACATTTTCTGAGACATTCTATATAATGGACCTGCCCTGCAGACTCTAGGTATTGGTCACACTGTCTGGATTCTGAGTGGAGACCCCTGCCCCTGTGCTACAACTCTGCCTAGAAAGGCTCATTTGGACAGCAACTCTGCCCCCTCAGATTCAGGTGCACATTAAGCCCAACTCAGTGGCAGTTCCACCCTTTGGAACACAGATAGCCCTGGCTCCATCCTTTCGAACCCCTGAGATCATGGCCACACCTTTTGAGACTGAGGCCTGTTTGTTTCTTCCGCTTCTGTTTCCGGTGGCTGCATAGCTTGGGGCCTCAGGCCCACAGCCGCCTTGCTGGAGCAAGTGTTCCAGAGCTCTGTAGCTCCGCTCGTGCTAGAAAGCCTCCTGCACAAAAGCACTTAAAGATTTTCTCAGAAACAGTATGTCGTGGCATATTGATCTGCTCGATCAATGCCACCCATATATTTTATGTAATTTATTATAATATTAGGTTTCTTGATGTTGACTTCCACACCACCTTGTAAAACCCTTTTTATGGTAGTCATTCCTGCTTTATCCCAACTGGTCAAACAGTGACTATCCTTTTATCTTTCTACACTAGAAGTGGAGTGTTACCTTTTTGATATGCTACTGTGGATTTTTTTTTTAGGAATTTTGGTTTTTTTATTTTGTTTGGTAATTCCTTTCTATTTGTTAGACTGTCTGTGTTAAAAACAACAGTTGTTGCTGCTCAGTTGCCTGAGACAGACACGACTCTCGAGTTACTGCATGAAATGCTGTGGTGCCTGAGAGGGGTCTCTCTAGTGCAAAGGGCTGCACCGTTGACTGTCCTCTTCTGTTCTCACGGTTGCCTCTAGGTCTACGTACAGATTCCTGAAGAGCACAATTAAGTGTTCTGGCATTCTCATCCTCTGCAGTGTTACCCGTAGTCTGTTGTGATTGACACAGTCGAATGTCTTTGCATGGTTAATGCAACACAGATAAACATCTTTCTGGTATTCCCTGCTTTCAGCCAATATCCTTCTGACATCAGCAGTGATATCCCTGGTTCCATGTCCTTTTCTGAATTTGGCTTGAATTTCTGGCAGTTCTTTGTCAGTATACTGTTGCAGTCATTTTTTTGAATGATTTTAAGCAGAATTTTACTTAGGCGTGATACTGATACTGTTTGATAATTTCCACATTTGGCTGGATCATGTGTCTTGGGGACAGGCGTAATATGGATCTCTTCCAGTCAGTTGGCTGGGTCACTGTCCCCCAGGTTTTTTGGCATAGACAAGTGAGCACTTCCAGTGTTGCATCCGTTTGTTGAAACAGCTCGATTGATACAGGTGTACCACTATTTATAAACTTAGATATTGAAGAGTATCTTGGATGTTTCCAGTTTTGGTTAATTATGAATAAAGCTGCTATACATGTTTCTATATAAGTTTTTATTTGAACACAGATTTTTTAGTATTCTTGGGTAAATACCTAGAAATGGGATCGTTGAGTCATTTAGAAAGGATATTTTGAATATTAGAAACTACTAAACTTTTTAAAAAGTGGTTATGCTAGGTTGTATTCCCATTGGTAGTGTTTGTAGCACCTGATTTGTTATCATAAATTTTGATTAATCTGTAATTAAGTCTTCCAGATTTAAGATGCCAAAGTCTAATTGCCCGAGGATTGACCCTGGTAAAACTATTCATAATGTCTTCTTTGGTAAAATGTTTCCTGTTTAATAAATATTTTCTTCTAGAACTGATACGCAGCTTGGTGTATCTGCCACTGTGTTTTTATGTTTTTGATAACATTTTAGTATTCATTTCCATTTTTTTGTTGTTGTTAGGTCCTGTCAAGTTGATTTCAACCCAGAGCAACTCTGTGCACAGTGGAATGAACCACTACCGGGTCCTGTGCCCTGTTCACAGTTGTTACTGTGCTTGAGCCCATTGTTGCAGCCACTGTGTCGTTACATCTCAAGGGTCTTCCTCTTTTTTGCTGACCATCTACTTTACCAAACATGATGTCCTTTGGGGACTGATCCTTCCTGACCATGTGTCCAAAGTGTGCAAGATGTAGTTTCACCGTCCTTATTTCTAAGGAGCATTCTGGTTGTGCTTTTAAGGCAGATTTATTCGTTCTTTTGGCAGTCCATATTCAGGGTTCTTTGCCAGCACCACTATTCAAAGGCATCAGTTTTACAGTCTTCCCTGTTACAGTCCAGCTTTCACATGGCTGTGAGGCAGTTGAAAACACCATGGCTTGGATCCAAGAAACCAAACCAAACCCATTGCCCTCAAGTCAGTTCTGACTCATAGCGACCCTGTAAGACAGAGTAGAACTGCCTCATAGAGTTTCTAAGGAGTGCCTGGTAGACTCAGACTGCCCACCTTTTAGTGCAGATATAGCACTTAACCACTGCACCACCAGGTTTCCGTGGCTTGGATCAGGTGCACATTATTCCTCAAGGTAACATTTTGGCTTTTCAACACTTTAAAGAAGGCTTTTGCATCATGTTTACCTAGTGCAATGTGTCTTTTGATTTGATTGCTGCTTCCAAGAGTGGTGAGTGTGGGTCTAAGTGAAATGAAATCCTTCACTTCATTGCAGTCTTTTCTCCCTTTGTCATGGTATTGCTTATTGGTACAGTTGTGAGGACTTGTTGATTTCTTTATGTTGAGGTGTAAACCGTATTGAGGGCTGTGGTCTTTGGTGTTCATCACTAGGGCTTTAAGTCCTCTGTGTTCAGCAGGTTAGGTTCTGTCACCGTGTAACACAAGTTATTAATAAGTCTTCCTCCAATCCTTATGCCGCATTCTTCCTCATACAGTCCAGCTTCTTGGATTATTTGTGCTCAGCATACAGAATTAATAGGTATAGTGAAAGGATACAGCTGTGACACACACCTTTCCTGATTTTTAACGACACAGTATCCTGTGTTATGTTGAACAACTACCTCTTTGTCCTTGTATACATCTCTCATAAGCACAATTAAGTGTTCTGGAATTCATATTCTCTGCAATGTTATTCGTAATTTGTTATGATCCACACAGTCAAATGTCTTGGCATAGTCAATAAAACACAGGTAAACCTCTTACTGGTATTCTCAGCTTTCAGGTAGGGTCCATCTGACATCAATGATACCCCTGGTTTTATGTCATCTTCTAAACGTGGCTTGAATTTCTGGCAGCTCTCTGTCAATAGAATGCTGCAGCTGCTTTTGAATGATCTTCAGCAAAATTTTGATATTAATGATACTGTTCGATAATTTCTGTATTCAGTTGGATTACCTTTCCTGGAGACAGCATAAATATGGGTCTTTTCCGGTTGGTTGGCCAGGTAGCTGTCTTGGCACGTTTAGCACAACATCCGTTTGTTGGAACACGTCAGTTGGTATTTTGTCAGTTCCTGGAACTTTGTTTTTCACCAGTGTCTTCAATGCAGCTTGGACTTCTTCCTTCAGTCCCATCAGTTCCTGATTATGTGTTACCTCTTGAAATGGTTGAATGTTGGCCAGTTCTTTGATGTGTAATTCCATTTTAGAAATCGATAATTCTAAGTCTACTGTGTACATTCTTTCCACTGGTCTAAAAGTATGTGTAACTTGCCAAAGACGCTGTCACATTTGTCTGACATTTGTGTATTTCGTGCTATCATATTTTTACTTATAGATTTTTGCATGCCTTTTTTAATAGTGTGAGATAATTTACAAGTAGTGACCAACAGTCTGTTGTATTTTCTTCTGTTGTTTTGCATGTATATAATGACTTTTTTTGGTGCATTTAGAAAGTGTATATGTGAGATGTTTCCTTTTCACCTACGCTGTACAGTACGCAGTCTCTTCTTTCAATGCACTATTAGGACTTGAATGACTGAAAAAATCTCTGATTATTTGAGCATCTGTTGCTCCTAGATGGAGATTCAAAACAAAAATAACATTGTTCACGAAGTAGGAAACTTGTGGAGTTTCTGTACGTGTTGTTTGTAATTTATTTGAAGCAGCACATGCTGTATAACTGTGTCTGAGACTGTACCATTTATGTGCATGTGTATGTAAGACTGTGTACATGTGCTTATGCACAGAATACGAGATCAGTACAGTCATGCACTGCATAACATCACTTTAGGCAACATCTGAATACATTTATGTTTGTGGTGTCTGGGTAACAAACATCCTATTTACATACAGCCTGTAGTTAGAAACCAATCCATAAAACCTATTATGTTAAAAATTTGAGTTACATGCAATGATTCGTAACAGCAAACAGACACTGCTTTATGGTGTGCATCAAAACATTATTACTATATTTTTATGTTAAAGATGTTTCAGTATATTTGGATGTGTTTCTTTAATACTTTTATGCATAAAAATGTAGATTATATATACTGTGTACTAAAACATTTGACCAACTTATGTTAGATACAAACTCTGCCTAAGTGTTCCAACTTATGCACAGATTCTGCTTAGATATAGACTTAACAGAACTCATTTGTAATCTCGGGACTGGTTGTATATAATGTGCTGTTCATACAACATCCAGAGTTTCCTTTTTCATGGAATGTATCTGGATGATATGTGATGCATGACTGTATGCAAAAGCCAGCTATCATTCTGTGTACTAGTGATGAACAACTGAAACTTAAAAAAGGTTACAATAGCATTAAAAACTTGTAGTAATTAGACAGAAATTTAGCAAACTAAGACGTGTACATTGAAAACACAGAACATTGCTGAGAGAAGAAATTAAGGCTGAGAGTGGAGATAAAAATGGAATAATAAAAATTAACCCAGTTAATCTGAAAGAGGTAGGAAAAGAAAAGATACAGGTGCTAAACTACACACACACACACAACAAACCTCATACCATACACAAAAGTTGAGATAGATCTTATGTAAGAAGTAAAACTATGAAATTTCTAGGAAAAAAATAGAAAAATCTGTGACTTTGGGTTAAGCAAAGAGTTCTTAGAATTGAACACTAAAAATATATATATACCACAAATGGAAAAAAATAATAAATTTTACTTAGTACTAAGTCAGAAACTTTTCCTCTTCAAAAGAAATCATCATGAAAAAGCAAGCACTGACTGAGAGAAAAATGTTTGCAAAACTTATCTGATAAAGAGCTCATAGCTAGAACACATAAACAACCCTTAAATAAGGAAACAAAAAGTCTAAAATGTGGGCAAAATAGATGTTTAACTAAAGGAGATACAAATGGCAAATAAGCACAGAAAAAGGTGTCACATTCACTAGCCAAGTGCAAAATGCAATTTAAAACCATAAGATGCCATTACACACGTACCAAACTAAACCATACCAGACCACAGGTGTTAGTATGGAGCTGATTCCAACACACAGCAGTTCTATAGGACAGAAGGGAACTGTCTCGTGGGTTTCTAAGGAGCAACTAACGCATTCAAACTACTAGCCTTTTGGTTAGCAGCTGTGCTCTTAATCATTGTTCCCTCAGGACTATACCCAGCTCTTAGAGTGACTGAAGACTGAAAATATCAACTATGTGGTGAAGATGTGGAGCAACTGACCTGTCATACATTGCTGGTGGGGGCATGAAATGGTACAGCTATTCTAAAAGTGGCAGTTTGTTTTAAAGGTAGACATTACCACAGACCAAAAAACCAGACTCATCAAGTTGATTCCAACTCATTTACCATAAAACCTAGAAATCCCACGACTGGGTATTCACGCAGATGAGATGACTTGTACATTCTTGTTCATTTAGCTTTATTCACAATGGGCAGAAACTAAAAGCAACCCAAATGTTCATCAGTGGGTGAGTAGATACATCCATACAATGGAATGTAAGTTATAGAAAGTAACACACTGTTGATAATATGCAAACATGAATAAGTCTCAAAGGTATTCTAAGAAAGGTAGACCTGAAAGAGTTGTTCCCTTCACAGGAAACTCTAGAATAAAGGACAACCTTAGTCATAGTGACACAAGGGAATCAGTGCTGTCCTAGTACAGGAGTGGATGTGGGAGTGAATTCATTGACAAGGGACAACAGGGCACTAGGGAACCCTTGGGGCTGATAGAAACAGTATATATTTTGATTTTGGTGATGGTTGTATTGTACTCTGTGTTTAAAATGGTATATGCTTTTGGAATGTAAATTACAACCAAAGTTAACAGTATACCATTTTAATGTAACTTGCCCTTTTAGCTTTGAATAGCTATCAGTGACATCCATGTGATACTGTACTTAAAGTTTTGTTAGGATGGCTAACTTTGAATCCAGTCTATTTTTATTAGGTGAACTGTTCTTTGTTTCAGTATGCAAAAATGTGTAGCTAGTATGTGGCATGTCAGTTCATATCATGATCTTAATGACTAGATGAAGATAACATTTTTGTCTGTCTTCATTAGTTGCATAAAAAGTACTCTCAACCATATATCCTTTGTAATATTTCAGGTTTTAGTGAAATATACCTGTGTATCTGCAAAAGGCTTACGATTATTCTGAATTCACATGTGTTCCATTTAAATGGTTTATTACTCATCATTAAACAATGAAGAAAAAGGAAAATGTAGATGCCCTGGCATGTGTAATCTATATTTCTGGTACCTTATGCCTTGTGTATTTTGGAACATGCCCTTCCTTGTCAATTTATGAGAGATAGTACCTAGGAGAAGAGGATTTCCATTTTCACTGTATCAGGAGCCCTGGTAGTGGAGTGGTTAAAAGGTCAGCTGCTAACCAAAAGGTCAGCGGTTCAAATCCATCAGCCACTCCTTGGAAACCTTATGGGGCAGTTCTCCTCTGTCTTATAGGGTTGCTATGAGTTGGAATCGACTTGATGACAACAGGTTTGGTTTGTGTGAGGAAACTATCACTAATCCTACTGCACTGTTTTTTTGTTTTTTAAATATCACTGACTCCTAATTCCTTTTCTGGCTTCTTTTGCTACTAACAACTGTATTGGAAAGGTTTCAGAAGCTTAGTCATCCTGTAGAACTGTTAGTTGCCATCCAGTCAGCTGTGACTCGTACAACAGTATGCATAACAATGCTGTCTTCACGTTTGTTTTGAGTCCATTATTGCAGCTGTCTTGTCAGTCCATCTTACTGAAGGAAAAAGCGTGTTGCTGTGGAGCCAACTCACTCTGCTGTAGAGCAGAGAAGAGCTGTCCCATAGGGTTTCCAGAGGGGTGGCTGATGGACTTGAACTGCTGACCTTTTAGTTAGCAGCTGTATCTCTTAACCACTGCACAACAGGGTTTCCTCTTTTTTTTTGACCATCTCCTTGTACAACATGATGTCATTTTTTAGTGATTTTTTTCTGATAAATCTCCAAAATAAGTGAATCACATTCTTGTGATCATCACTTCTAAGAAACATTCTAGTTATATTTCATCTAAGATCTGTAGAATTACCTGTTACCAGTTTCTAGGTTAAATTGGTTCTACATCTTATCTCTTTCTTCTGACAAGTGCACCCCTAGCCTGACTTCTTTACGCCTCTTAGTCACTACCATTCATTTACTAATTCAGCAGAAGTTTTTGAAGACCCTACTGTATTCTAGACATTTTTCTATTATGCCTTTGCAGTTTTGAGCACTTCCTTGATTCTTAGGGTCACTGTGAGTTAGAATTGACTTGATGGCAGTGGGTTTGGTTTTGGTTTACCTTGATTCTTGGAAGAGAGAGGAGTGATGTTTACATTGCTGGTTTTCAAGATTATTTGTCTGCCTTTAGGCCAGTCCTTTTGGTCTTTACTTATACTTCTTTTTCACTTACCTTCTTTCTGTTTCATTTTTCTCCTGTACATTTTTGTTACTTATTCTCTTGCTAATTTTTTTTAGGGCAGTTTTTGTTTTATGGATGAGTTCAGGCTTCCAAACATATTTCTCCATTTTAGCATCCAGGCATGGGTATCTTTGCTGCCCATATGGTAACTACAAAACAGTCAGCCCTTAACTTCTTGCACTTGTATCCTGGTTATCTGCTTCTTGAACACTGGGGCTTTTCCCTGGGTGTGTGTCCCCCTCCCTTCTGATTCACTTGCTTAGATTTTCAAGAAGTTTTTGGATCGGGTAAGAGGATCTTTTATTCCTGTTGATTGACTTGGTTAAGAACTTCTGCATTTATTTTGCCTCAAATCCTTATTAATTAAAAAATAATAGTAAACATGTTTGAACTGGAGGAGAATTTACTTCGAGGAAGAGGGCACACATTTAGTGGTAAAATACCAACCCCAACTGTCTCCTTACTGATACTTAGATTTTCACAGCCTATTAGTTTTAAGCATGTAATACAATGGGCAGGCAAATAGATATGATGAAGAAAAAGAATGCTTTGCTAACACTCAGCCTTAGCTCTTCCCCAGTATGTCTAACATAGAATAACAATAACCTGTCCTTTTTTTGCCTTTGCTTTTTACATTATCATGTCCCTTGACCTCTCTTATCCTTGCTTTTAGGTTAACTGTGTTTCTTTTTTTTTTTGAGGAACTTCTTTTCTTCTCATACTTTCCCTAGTTTTCCAGAATCAACCTATGGTCTTAATATGGATTTGGAGTGTTCAAAAAATCATTGTATTTGGAGTAATAGCTTTCTCTTACCTCTCCAATCATCTCTCATGAATCAATCTTTAATTTCAATCAGAGTGTCTTTGTGACCAGAGTCAAGTCTCTCTTATTATTCAGGACTTCTTTTGTACTAATAAAAGTTACCACTTTTTTACATTCTCTTTGAACAGCCCAGTTTCAATATGTATACTATTCCTTCTTGGATGGCTTCAGAGAAGTTCGTATGTTTGATTCTTACATATTGTGTTTCAGTTTTTATTATTTATTTTTTTCTCATTTTACTCCACATCGAGATACAGAACTTTTTTTTTACTTCATTTTTTGGTGCATATGTGCTTTAATTTTGAAGAGTACATAGGTTTAATTTGTGATGTTTATTTTAAGCTTTTTTATTTAATGTTTTCATGCTGATCTACTCTGCCTATTTTAATAAAATAGAGCAAATGTTTATTGAACGTGTGTAACTTCTTATGCCCCAGGTGTGTGGTTAGAATAAAGGTAAATTCTCTTGAGAAATTCATAGTCTGTTAGGGTATAGAAATATATCAGCAGGTGTGATGGTTAAAGTTGTGTGTCAGTTTGATTGGGCCATGATTCTCTCTGGTTTGGCAGTTATGCAGTGATTTAGTCATCCTTCATGATGTGATCTGATGTGATTAGCAGATCAGCTTGAAGTTTCTATGAGGGTGTGGTCTCCATCCAGTGTATATACAGATGCTCTGGCAAAGTTTCCTCTTGGGTGGCATCCTGTGTCTGGCTTGTCATCATCAGACCTCCTATTCTTGGCACTCCTTGGCTGTCTACCCTCTGATCTTGGATTCAATAGCTTGTGAGCCAGCAACCTGCCATCTGACCTGCTGATTTTGGTTCCCTTAGCCCCTGCAGCTATATGAATCAAGAGAAGCCTACTGCCTGACATCTGACCTGTGGACTTGGGACTTGACAGTATCTATAACTGCCTGAGCCATTTCCTTAAGATAAATTTCTCTCTCTCTCTCTTTCTACCTACACATTTTCCTGGTTTTGTTTCTCTAGTGAACCCAGCCTAAGACAATGGGTAACTGAAATGGCACACAAAGTATAAGAGCAAAGGAAACATGAGTGGTGAATATGGAGTGAATTAAGGTGTGAGCCTGACACTAAAGGATGAGTGACAGGGTGCCAAGCAGAGGAAGAGAGAGGCCATTCCAGACCCACTGAGCCTCAGCTGAAGACTTGTGAATGTATGAAAGCATTAGCACAGTGGAGGGCACAGCAGTTCTGTTGGGTCTACAGCAAGGGTTTGGGAGTGTAGTAATTAAAGACAGGTGCAGAGGTGGGGGAAAGTCCTCGTATATCAAGTTATCAGAAAAAAAAGGATTTCTTCTAGTGGTGTCTCTTACATGGTTAAGAGACCTGGGGAGGAAGATGACCCAGAAGTGAGACTGAGAAAAAGTTAACAGCGAAGCCAGAGGATCGTGTCATGGTATAGAAGCCTAGGACGGAGGACTGACTATGTATGAATGTCAGATGCTATGCCAAAGTAAGATACAGTTCTACTCTTTTCCTGATTGATATTTTCCTCCGTTCCCCCATGTCTTGACTTTTAGATTCAACCAGAAAAACCCTTTCCTCAGAATGGTGTCTTTTGATCAGTTTCAGCAGGATGAGCTAAACCATGTACGGTTGGCCGGTTTGCCCTTGATCTACCATTCCCTTATGCAGTCGATTGCGTTTTGCTGCCATCCTGCAAAGCTGTCTGAACTCTCATTTTTCTCTCCTACTTACTGCCCTGTCTTTGTGGAGTATTTTGCAAGGAAATACTGCGTTACTACTTCCTTTCAAAATAGGTCTGTGCTTTATTGTCTGTCATTTTTCATCTCTCTTCCAAGTCTTTTTACTTTAAGCCGAGATTCTCGTTTGAGTTTTAAAATTGTTAACCAGATTTGGAAAACAAAATTGTTATCTGGATTGCATGAAAATTACAATCCGTGAACCTAGCCTTTCCTTTGTCCTGACTCTAACTCACTCTCATTGCCTCCTTCTGTTTATTTCACGAAGAGCCCTGTTTCTTACCCTCCTTACCTCTGCAAAGCACAAGCCGTCTTCTCTGCAGTTCCTGCCATCCTGCTTCTCTCCGCCTCATCGACTCCCCATCTCACTTCAAATCTCAGTAGTAAACATATGTTCTCCCTTGTCTGTACCTCTTAATTTCTCTTTTCCACTGTTATAGCTTTCTCTGTGATTATATTATTTAACTGTGTTATGCAGTTTATAATGTGAAAGATATAGTTGAAAATAAAGTTGTATTGTGCTAAAATCATGTCTTATAAAGCAGGTTGTTTCCCAAGGAGTATGAAAGTCTCATGACAGAAATTAAAAGGGCTGTTGTTTTGTATTCCTACATTATGCTAGGAATAAAAGTTCAATATGTTGTGGAGACTTTCTCACCCCATAATCATTGTTGATTGTTGACTGGGTTGAGCAACTAGTAAAAACCACTCTATTTCTAATTTTGACTTTTTCTTAGATGAAAAATGATGCCTTTTTTTTTTTTTTTTTTTTTTTTTAGTATGTAGTGAGAGTCTGTAAAATCCAAGTAGATTTTTGAATGTATTGGAAAAGAAGTGCCTCCTGAAAGGTTTATCGTAAAATCATCCATATGGACAGGTTTGATGTCTTACATTAATGTGTATTTGTATCAAGTGGGACAGAAACCATTTTGTCTTTGATTCCCCTTCTCCTCATAAAATAGCATTATTGTGTCTTTTACATTTTGTTTATTGCCCTTTGGGATGTTCTTTGGTTATCCCGAATTGCTTCCATGGGTTGGCAGAAGTCCAGACAGTACATACGTGGACTATTTGGACTTCTTTGTTGGTTGTTGCTGCACACGAGTCCTGAGACAACGGCACTACTCCCCATTTCAGCTTCATCTCCCAGGGAAAAGTAGAGGGAGCTCTCTTGTCTTCTCCATATGTTCTTCTCCACCCCCAGAACACTTCTGTGTGTCATCTTAGTAGGTTGTGAAGGAGTTCAGAATCAATGAAGGGTGTTAACAATAGGTCTCCACATTTTTCTTTTTTATTTCTGGGTCTTATTTTCAAAAACAGGTTTTAACTTCTATTTTGTTTTTCAAATAACACTGTAGGAAAAGAATACTTATTTTTGCGCTCTTCCTTTACTTTCAAAAAATTTCTTTTATCATTTTTAGCTTTATCTCACAGAAAATTAACTCTAAAAATTACACTTATCCATAGTTAGAAAAAACAAAGTATCCATTTTGCATTTCTCTTCTGTACTAAAGAAGTGTGAACATATAATACATATGTACATTCTTTTACAATTTATAACTCACATATGTTGCCTCAATGTAAAAGTTTACTAAGCTTTAAAAATTTTAATTTAACTTTAAAACAACTTACATGTGACATGGCCCATATGACAATCTTAATGTGTCATATACTACCTGATAATCTACAGTAGTAAAAGCTCACTTGTAAATAGTTATAAAGCTTGAAGTTTTGTATGTCAAACAGAATTTGATTTTCAATATTTGTCTCACTTTTCTTTTTGCCAAAAGTGATTGTGAAAGCTCACATAAATGATGTTTCATTTTTTAGATATTTCCTTGGTTTTATAAAACTACTCTCTGATTAATACAGTTTTAGAAAGAAAATGGAAAGAACTTAGTTGAAGTGGTTCTTAGATTGTAGAGTGAGATATACGGTAAAACTTTTCCATCTTGGTGAACTGTTTTCTGTCCTTCCTGTGACAGTCCCGGGAACACAGTGTCCAGTCTTCCAGATAAGCTGATTTGTCAATTAAGTTGGATACTTGTTATAAATTTTTGTTTACTTCCTGTATTTTATTTTTGCGGTATAACTCTACAGCAGTCCCAGCTTATCCGCAGGGGACATGTTACAAGACCTTCCCATCGGTGCCTGACACTATGACTAATACTGAACTATATGTATTTATGTATACACACAATATATATACACACATATGCACATACATCTACACTGTTTTGTCCTATGCATACATACGTGTAATAAAGTTTAATTAATGATTGGGTACAGTAAGAGATTGACAGCAATAACTAATTATAAAATAGAATGGTTACGACAGTGTACTGTAATGGAACTTAACATGAATGTGGTCTGTGGACCAGACAGAGAGAGGGATGTCCTGAGATTTCATCATGCTGCCATTGAACATTTTCACACTGGTGTTGACCATGGGTAACTGAAACCATGGACGGAGAGGAAATACTGTATTTCATTAATTTTTTTTTAAGTAACTTTAGGAAAACAATCCTAACTTTACCTGGAGGCCTATTTTGAAATAAAGTACTTACTCTAAGAGAAAAAGTTGTACCTCACATTTTGATATGGATTAGAGATTCTTAGTTGTAAAAAATTTTTTGGAAAAGCTTATACTTGTGGTACATGAACTGTTTGAATAAAGAAGTGACATAATGAGATAGTTGTTTTTCCTTATGTTTATAACATGACTTGTGCTTCAGTACTGAGTATTACATGTCCTGAGATGAGTGTGGTTCATGATTTAGCAGTATGAGGAGTATGTGCTGCAGAAAGATCTTTCTTACTTTAGTAAATGCTTTGTTACAGCTATTCCAGAAAATCTCTTGTTTGTCTTGCTCAGATTATTCTATTATTTCATGTTCTTCAGGTACAAGTTCACCCATCTGGTGATTGTGCTGATTCTCCCTCAGTGTGGTTCGCTTTCTTTCGTGGTTTTTTTTTTTTTTAACTGTGATGTGTCTTCTATGAGAGCCTAGTATGCGCTGGGCTGTGGAAGCATCCCTGAAAAGAGATTCTACGTTTGTCCCTACCTTACCTTGAAGTTTTAGATGTTTGGGACTACTTAAAGTTACATATTTGGGGCTTGCTGGTGGTAGGAGAAGGATCCTAAATCATGATGGAAATGTAAATTTAGGTCCATGCTGTGTGCATGATACATGCTTGCTGTGGGTTGAATTATGTCCCTCAGAAATGTTTGTCTACTTGGCTAGGTCATGATTCCCAATATTGTGTGATTGTCCTCCATTTTCTGATCTGATGTGTTTGTGTTGTAAATCCTAACCTCTGTGAGATGAATGAGGCAGATGCAGTCTACAGCGTTAGGCTGTATCTTGAGTCATTCTCTTTTAAGATATAAAGGAGAAGCAAGCAGGAGCGAGACCTCATTCCCACCAAGCAAGGAGAGCCTGGAGTGGTGTATAGTTTGAACCGAATGTTTCAGCCCTGAGACCAGGGGAAGACTGAGGACGTAGACCCTGCCACCGAGCTGACAGAGAGAGAGCTTTCCTGAATTCAGACTTTTACCCTCCTAACTTCTGAGAGAATGTAATTTATGTGTCAAAGCTATCCAGGTGAGGTATTTTAGCAGTACTAGATGAGTAAGACAATGCCTAATAACCTACTACTTTCCCTCTGGTGACTGTCCCTCCAGTGCCTCAGGTGATGTCATACCCCCTCAAGCTTTCTGACCGGTGAGCTGAGTTTTCGTAGTCCTGATTTTCATAGCTGGGCTCTCCAAGTCTTAGCTTTGTGAAGCTCCTTCCATATGTAACCTGTGGCTTGAAAGAATCTCTGCTTGGATGGAAAAAGGACCCCTCTTAACAAGTAAGGCCCGTAACTGGTTCCGTCAGTCAAGTTAGCTTCTGTTTGACTTTCCTCTTTGTTTCTCACAGCTGTGGATTTTTCTTGTGTGTTTCAAGCTCAGCTCTTTATTTACTGTTACACTGCTTGTATTTTATTAAGCATTTCATTGTGTTTGAATTTGGCTGGGGTCAAGAGGTAGAAAGATACTGTTATATAACTTTAAGTGTTTCTAGAGCTTTATAAATTTGTTTTTTTGTTGCTTATCTCCACTCTAGCGATAGACCAAACATTTTATGCCGACTACATATATACTTAGCTAAAACCCAAACCACTGCTGTTGAGTCAGTTCTGACTCATAGAGATCCTATAGGACAGAGTAGAAATGCACCATAGAGATTCCGCGGAGCACCTGGTGAATTCGAACTGCTGACCGTTTGGTTAGTAGATGTAGCACTTAACAGTTATGCCACCAGAGTTTGTATATATGTACTTAGTACTGTGAAAAAGATGTTTGCCTAGATTCTCTCCTTTAAGAAACCCACTTCTAATTCAGACTATTATGGAGCTAGGACATACTTCTGATACAAGTGTAATTCCAGTAGGTGTCAGAGAGTAAGCTTTATTAGTCATTAAAAGTATGCTTAGTAGAATAAAGTAGTTGGAAAAGGAATGATAGAGGAAATAAGACTTAAAGTAAAATATGAAAGGTGATTTGAACTTGACTGACTTGACTATTAGACAATAGGAGGTGGATATAGTTTGAATAGAGCCTTGAAATGCCAACCCAAAGGATTTAGAATATATTATGTAGGTTAGAGAAAGCTGTTAGAGATTATTGAATGGGAAAGACATTTGATGCAAGTAATGTTCTGATTTGGAAGGTTGGCATGTTTCTCTATTAAATAAAAGGTAATACTTTTCCCTTTTACTAAGGAGAAGTTACATTCAAGACTTTGGAGGTGTAAGAATAAATATGGTTGATTTCTTGTTTATATAGACAAGAGGTCACCTATTCAATGTAGACAGCCTGATTATTAGCTAGTGAAGTTGGCTGGGAACAATGACAGATGCTGGGAGACCTCAGGCAAGCCTCTTCTCATGAATTCCTTTCAGTTGTTAAAGGCTGCACACTGTTTGATGGCAGTAAAATATGTCTACAGACATTATTTGTTGCATAAGCTATGGATTTGCAACTTTTCTATAGAGAAGATTATTATATTTTTGTTACACTTTGTCCTAAAAAATGTATTAGTTGTCCACAAGATTTAGAAAAATATGACCTGCTGAATTTGAATGTTGTGTCTAGTAAATGGCTGTTTATCTCTAATAGTAATCTTTTGGTGAATTTGACTTCTTAAGTTGGAGATAAAAATACATTCTGAAACTTTTGTCTTGCAAATAGGGAAATGTCACATTTCAACATTTGTACCTGAAGTGAACATGCACATTGCAGTCCACATGGATGTGTGCCAACGTTTGCGTTGCCTCTGTGTATCCTGTGACCATTCTGTCTGGGGTGAGTGATTTCTAAGAGTAGCTGGCAGCAGACCAGATGCCAGCCAGCCATGGACTGCCCTAACAAATAATGCTGAGAGTTATAAATTAAACACTGTCTAGCGATCTGTGATGTGTAAGACCATTTAGTTGGTCTGGATTAACTGTCAACTCTGGAAAACTATAGTCTCTTATTATGAAATCTATACTTACGATGTTTGGAAGAAAGTAATAACTAAACAGAGAATCATTTTTTAAAAATGTGAAATTACAGCAATATCTAAGATTATTTTGAATTTACAGCAGCATTTTAGTGGTTTACCATGCATTCTAAATAATTTTAATTTTAAAAGTTTAAGGATTTAGGTTGTTGAATGATGGGTATAATGTTGTATGAACTAGATCTTTTTGAATCATACATCTTCCATTGCCTTAAATACCCATTTTATTTCTCATATGGCACAAAATTATATACATTTACAATATTTAGGTTCCTTAGAAATACATTAGATAAGTTTTTTTATACCAGAGACTCACAGTTTCAGTTTAAAACTTGTTTTCTCAGAGTTTCTTTTGGAGACATTACATTGGGGAAAAAGCCTATTAGTTACCTTATCCATGCATTTTTTTTCTTATTTAAATTATTTTACTTCACCAAGGCATTCATTTTTTAGAACATCCTTCAAAGAATTCATGCATCTTTCTGAGGACACCTGACCTTTTGAAGCTTCATAATTCACATCTAGATGTCACCAGTCTTTCCCATGTTAACAGTTCTGACTATGTTTTATTATATATGCCTTCGGCGCCGAGCCAGGACAGCTACAAGAGGAGAAATGAT
Organism: Heterohyrax brucei; assembly: GCA_028571685.1. Lineage (NCBI taxonomy): Eukaryota > Metazoa > Chordata > Mammalia > Hyracoidea > Procaviidae > Heterohyrax > Heterohyrax brucei. Next base: position 120,025,125 of record CM053144.1, on the reverse strand, counting down.
GAACAGCCATAGAACTATAGAATCAAACAGCCGGACTTCTCCTCTCAATGCAGAGGTGGTCCAGTATGCCAAAGAAGTAGTGGATTTCAGTTCCCATTATGGAAGTGAGAATAGTATGTCCTATACCATGTGGAATCTGGCAGGTGTACCAAACGTATTCCCCAGTTCTGGTGACTTTACGCAGACAGCTGTGTTTCGAACTTATGGAACATGGTGGGATCAGTGTCCCAGTGCTTCTTTGCCATTCAAGAGGACACCACCTAATTTTCAGAGCCAGGACTATGTGGAACTTACCTTTGAACAGCAGGTGTATCCTACAGCTGTTCATGTTCTGGAAACCTATCATCCTGGAGCAGTCATTAGAATTCTGGCTTGTTCTGCAAATCCTTATTCTCCAAGTCCACCAGCTGAAGTAAGGTAAGACATGTTTTTAATTACCTAACTTATATGGCTGAAAACCTTGATTGCTATAATACTTAGTCTCCCCCACTCCCCCACTGTTATTGGAAGCATTTAAGTAATTTAAATAAATTTGATTTTTTAAATGTCCTTTAATACATTGTAAGGGGAGGAAAAATCATGCTATTTAATGCCTTCTTCATACCTGTAATACTCCACACTGTAATATTAATAGACTGTAAGATTTGTGTGCCAAGGTTTTATGCACATGAAAAGCACCATTTGAACTAATTGGAACATGGGCCAATCTGAGAAGTTAGTAGGAAATATGACTTCTAAAATGTTTTTAAAACAGGCAGCACATTATTACCTTTAAATACTTTTGAGTAACTCACAATAGGCTGTAAAATGATACCTGCGTAGAGTTCTTAGGGGATTAGCTTTACTGTTAGTTGGATGTTTTTGTAACAGCATTTTAATTTAAAAATGTTGCTGTAAGTAATTTATGCATTCCTCTTAAAAGCATATTTGCATCGTTAATTTGCATAGCAACTTTTTGTCTGTCTTTTTGTAATTCAACCTGAGTTTTTAAATATTATTTGAGTGGGTCGTATATCCACATTGTTCAAAAATCTAAAAAGTGTATAATACAGTCTCTCATATACCCTGTTCCCTATGTACCTGGGAATCATCTGTCTCCCAAAGAAAATACATTATTGGTGTCACTTGTATTGTGTCTTTCTGTAGTTTCTCTATGCTGATATAAGAAAATATTAAAATATTTTTACTTCCTTTATATACAAAGCTAACCATACTATTCACATTATTCCATACATGGCTTAATTTCACCTAGAATGTATTGGATCTTTTCGATACAAGTACAGAGTTGCCTCATTCTGTTCTGCAGTTGCAGGTAATGAGCCAGCCAATGAACAATACATATATACCCTAACTTCTTCACCAGTCCACTATTGATGGACAATTAGCTGTTTCCAATCTTTACTATATTTCGACTTGACGGCACTTGGCTAATCTTTACTATTGCAAACATTTTACAGTAACTAACTTTGTTGTGAGTCATTTCACATGTGTGCAGGTGTATCTGTGAGATAGCTCCTATAAGGGATTCCTGGGTCAAGGATGTATACACTTGTAGTTTTGATCTGTAGAGCTAAGTGCCCTCCAAAGAGTCTGTACCTGTTTATATTCCCACCAGCAATGTATATCTCTACCTGTTTTGCTAAAGCCTCATCCACAGAATTTGTTAATTTTAGTATTTTTTGCCAATTTAATAGGCAAAAAAATGATACCTCATTTTAACTTTAAATTATTTAGTATCTGAGGTTGAGGATCTTTTCATGTGTTTAAGAGCCATATATGTTTCATTTTCCTTGCACTATCAGATTGTGTTATTTGTCCATTTTTCTATCATGTACTCAGGTCTTAATTAATTTACCCTTGCATTAAATATCTGTATGTCTGCCATGTGCCAGGCACTATTTTAGAATTGGAAATATATCAGTGAACGTTGAAAAAAATAGACCAAAATCTCTGCTCTTAGGAGCTTATTGTGTTGTGAAGAGAGACATAAATGAAGTAAGCAAATTACACAGTAAATTAGTAAGTGATAAGTACTGCAGTGAAAGGCAACACATGGAAGGAGAGGTATCATTAAACTAGGATTGTTGAAGAACTTACTGAGGCAATAATATGTGAGCAAAACATGAAGATGAAAGGAACAAGCCATGAAAGACACCTAGATGAAAAGTGCTGCAGGCAGAGGGAACACCAAGAACAAAGGCCTGAGGTGTGAGTGTACCTCATGTGTCGAGAGAGCAGTGAGAAGGCCTCTGGGGCTGGAGCCAGTGGAGGGGTGCAGTGGGAGGAAGTAGGGGCAGGGTGGTGGTGGTGGTGGAGAGGCGGGCAGATTAGAGCTTGCTTAACCTCCGTAAGAACTTTTACACTGAATGAAAGTGGGAAGCAAATTGGAGAATTTCAAGCAAAGAAATCACATTATCAGACTTACATTCTAACAGGACACTCTGTTCTTTGTGTTGAGAAAAGACTAAAGGGGAATAAGGAAGGAGGCAGGCTATTATAATAATCCAGGTGGGAGGTGGTGGTACTTTGAACTGGGGTTACAGTAGTATCAGAAATCATAACAAGTGGTTAAATTATGTGTATATTTTTATACAGACAGATCAGTATATGGTAAGAGAGGGAAGAAAAGAATGAAAGAAGAATTCACATGTAACTCCCAGGTTTTGGACCTGAGTAACCGAAAGGATTGAATGTCAATGACTGAGGTGAAAGATTGTGGGAGAATAAATTTATTTCTGGTAGATATGGAGGAGCCATGTTAAATTTGTGATTCCTGTTGGGTGTATTCTTGTCGATATCTAAGAGACAGTTGCATATACCCATTTAGAGTTCAAGGGAGGAGTATGGGCTGATGATGTAAGTATAAAAGTCTTCAGCGTGGAGAGGTATTTAAAGCTGAGATACCAAGTAAGAAGAAACAAGAATCAAAAACAGAACCCTGGGGCACTTCAAGTTACAGAGATTGAAGAGATGAAGATGAAACAGCAGAAGAGAAGAAAGGGAGGTACAGGAGGGCCAGTGAGGTAGGAAGAAAACCGAGAGACTGATCTCCTAGAAGCCAAGTGAAGCCAGTGTTTCCAGGAGGGAGGCATAATCAACCGTGATATTTTTACTGAGAGGTTAGTAAGATAACTACTCAGAAGTGACCATTGATTTTAGCTATGTGGAGATCATAGTGTCATTAATCAGAATAGTTTTGGAGTACTGGTATGGACACATTCCTGAGTGTGAGAGAATGGGAGGAGAGAATTTGGATGTACAAGAATTGGCTACTTTTTCCAGGAATTGTTATATAAAAGAAATCAGGAGAATGAGGACCTAGCTGGGGACAGCTGTCAAGAGAGGATTTTCTTAAGGTGAGAGAAAGCATAGCATGTTAGTATCTTATATAGGAATGATATATAGAGAAAAATCGGTGATACAGAGAGATGGGAAAGGGCTAGAGGAATGCCATGGAATAGGTAAAGAAGGGGGAGTCCCCTGTGCCGGTGGAGGAGGTGACCGTAACCGGGAGTGTGGGCATTCTTTTCATTCACAGAAAGTGACAGAAAGGTTCAGAAGCTGTTAGGTGGGTAGACGTGATGAAAACATGTGGGAAATTCTCTTCTCATTGCTTCTGTTTTCTGTGAGGCCAGGCTCATTAGCTTGGAGTGCCGATGGGCAAGGAAATATTCTAAGTATGACTGGAAAGGTGAAGGTATGAAATAATCTCAAAGTGAGAGGATTAGGCATGTGATGTGTAGCTATGACCAACTTAAATAATTTTATAAAATAAAGAAATTAATCCTTTGACTCTGATACGTTCTTGTTGTTAGGTGCCATCAGGTTTGAGTCATAACAGCCATGTGTAAAACTAAGGAAAACACCGCCAGGTCCTGTGGCACCCTAAGGACTCTTGCTATTTGAACCCATTGTTGCAGCCACTCTGTCAACCCATCTCTCTGAGGGTCTTCCTCCTTTATTTGACTGACTCTTCACTTGATGGAAACCGTGGTTGCACAGTGGTCAAGAACTACATCTGCTGACCAAAAGTTAGCAGTTCACATCTGCCTGGTGTTTCTTGGAGACTCTGTAGTTTAGTTGTACAGTAACCTGTAGGGTCACTATGAGTTGGAATAGAAGGTGGCTTTTTTGGTGACTTTTACTTGCCAAAGCATGATATCCTCTAAGGATTGAACCTTCCTAATAACGTTCATAATAGATAATATGAAGCCTCACGATGTTGCTTTTAAGGAACATTCTGGCTGTATTTCTTCCAAAATATTTTTTTCCCTTCTTTTAGTAGTCTGTGATATATTCAACATACTTTGTCAACACCTTAATTCAAAAGTGTCAATTCTTCTTTGGTCTTCTGTACTCATGGTATAGCGTTCACACACATGTTAGGCAATTGAAAATACTATGTATTGAGTCAGGACACATTAGTCCTCAAAGTGACATCTTTGCTTTTGAACACTTTAAAGAGGTTTTTTTCCAGTACATTTGCCAAATGCAATTACGTTGTTTGATTTCTTGACTATTGCATCCATGGTCATTGATTATAAATTGAAGTAAAATGTAATCCTTGGCAACTTCAGTATTTTTTTCTGCTTATCATGATGTTGCTTATTGGTCACGTTGTGAGGATTTTTGTTTCCTGTATGTTCAGGTGCAGTTAGTACTGAAGGCTGTGGTCTTTGATCCTCAACAGTAAGTGCTTCAAGTCCTCTTCACTGTCAGTAAGCAAGGCTGTGCCATCTAGCTATCACAGGTTGTTAATGAGTCATTCTCCAATTCTGATGCCTTGTTCTCCACCATCCAGTCCAGCTTCTTGGATTATGTGCTCACTGTAGAGGTTGAGGAAACCCTGGTGGCATAGTGGTTAAGTGCTACAGCTGCTAACGTAAAGGTCGGCAGTTCAAATACTCCAGTTGTCCTTTGGAAACTCTGTGAGACAGTTCTCCTCTGTCCTATAGAATCATTATAAGTTAGCAGCGACTCAGTGGCACTGTGCTTGGCTTGGATACAAACTAAGTAAAAATCATGGAAGGTTACAACAACCCTGACACACACATTTCCTGATTTTAAGCCATGCAGTATCCCCTCATTTTGTTTAAACAACTACCTCTTGATCTGTGTCCAGGTTCTTCATGAGCATAATTAAGTGTTGTGTAATTCACATTCTTCTCATTATTATCCATAGTTTCTTAGGATCCACACAACCTAATGCGTTTCTATAGTTAATTAAATACAGGTAAACATCTTTTAATACTACCTGCATCGTTATACATTCCAGCCAAACTTCTTGATCTATATCCTCTTGTGAATCCAGCTTGATTTTCTGACAGTTCTTGTTGGTATACTGCTGAAACTCTTTTTTCACTTGCGTATAACATTAATGATGTTGCTTGATAATTTCCCTATTCCTTTGGATGGATCACCTTTCTTTAGAATGGGCATGTGTATGAATCTTTTCCAGTCATTTGACCAGCTAGCTGTCTTCCAGATTTCTTGGCATAGAGTGCATATCCTTCCAGCGCTGTATCTGTTTTTGAAACATTTCAGTTGGTGTTTCACCAATTCCTGGAGTCTTGTCTTTCACCAGTGCGTTCAGTCTAGCTTGGACTTCTTCCTTCAGTACCGTCGGTTCTTGGTCATATGGTACCTGCATCGTTCTTCACTTTGACTATATACGTATTGCAACTTGTGACTTGGTTTTTTTTTTTTTCCCAACAGTTGTTTGACCCTGAGTAATGCTAAGCATGTTCTTATCTATTGGTTTTCTGAGTCCAGAAGTTTACACATTTCATTATAATCCTGTCCTTGGCCTTCTCAATGCTCTTTGAAATCGTCTGTCGTCTGTTTGACTCTTACTTCGTCAGTTTTTCCTTTTGCTTTAGCTACTCTTGAGCCCTGCTGGTACATTGATTAAGAGCTTGGCTGCTAAACCCAAACGGTGGAGGTTTGCATCCACCGTCTGCTCCTGGTAAACACTATGGTGCAGTTCTAGTCTGCTAGTAGGGCAGCTATTGGTTAGATTTGATTTGACAGTATTATGTTTGTTTAGCTAGTCTATATTTCAAAACCAAGCTTCAGAGCCTCTTTTGGCATCCATTTTGGTCTTTTCTTTCTTTCCCGTCTTTTTAATAACCTTTTGCTTTCTTCATGTACAGTATCGCTGATGTCATCCCACAGCTTTCCTGGTCTTTGGTCATTGGTGTTCAGTCCATTCAAAATTAAAACAGCCCTTTCCCATTTCATGAACCTACAATTCAACTGTTCAGTAAGTGAAGTAGAAAAAATACAGTTAGTTCTGTCAGATTTAAGTCTTTTGATGTCTTGCCTGTTACTGCATGCCTTCAAGTCCATTGCAAGTCGTAGTAAGCCTGTAGGACAAAGTAGAGCTGTCCTGTAGGGTTTACAAAGAGCTACTAGTCAATTCAAATTGCTGATCTTTTGGTTAACAGCCTTTGCCACCAGTGCTTCCCCTTGGTTCCCTATTAAAAGGAAACAAATAAAAAGGGGTGAAGAGCATTCTGGTCCTGATGAGAAGACCCTAATGGATGCTTGTAACATGTTGCTCAGGGTTCCGTTTTGGAAGAGAGAAAAGAGAAGGAAGAAAATGACAAATTGAAATCATATTAAAGAAATTGATTTGAATAAAGTTACTTGGGGATAAAATTTTAGTGGTGTGGATCTGTTTCTTTTTGAGTGTTAAAAGTGTGCTAGCTGTGTAATGTTGAAGTTACAAAAGTGGAAAAATTGTCCTGGAGAATTTGGTGGCAAAGGAAGTTGTTTAATCAGTGGTTCAGAAATTTGTCATGGTGTATGTAGTCCCTTTGACTTTGTTGGCCAAGACACACAATTTTGCCATTTAAGCTGGAATTGACCAGACCCTTAACAGGTTGATTTTTTTTTTTAAACAGAATACCAGTTTGTTAATTTTCAGTTAGAGGTATATTAGGAGGTAGGCAATAAGGAGATTCAGCTATCAGAATATTTGTTTTTTATTCCTTCTCTTTTCTTGTTCTGTGCTTTCAGTTTCAGTTACTGAAATGGAACAGGGTTGGCAAAATAACTTTCTTTCTTTAGACTACAGTTCTTGATATGCTTACTAACCACAGGAAATTCTGTTTACAAGGAAGCTTTGTGTACCTATGTGCCTGACTTCAAAACTGAATGTAAGTCAGAAAACTTGTTCTCTGTGGTTTCCGTTATTGAAACATCTCTCTTCTCCTCTTGTGTACTTGCTGCTTCGTGTGATCCTGGAGAGAATTTCCCGGTGGTAACAGCATTTCGGCATTTGCAGAGAAGAGAGTAGTTAATGATTTGTTCTCTAGCTCTAGGCGCATAGAAGATATTCAGTGCAGTCCAAGCACTGGGAGCCGTAGGCCAACAGAAAGAGAAATGAGTGGTGTGTAAAGAGAACGCTGCTGGTTTCCTTGGAGAACTGAGTGCTCCAGCTGTGGACTGAAGACCAGTCAGAGGAGGATTCCAAGATGAATTTCCCACATGTGATCCTTTGCAATACTTAACAGCGTTCAAGTTTTGCCACATTGATCCAGTAGATAAATAGAGTGTGTGAGAATAAGTACGAAGCATAAATGTACACACTATACTGATTAAAGGAGCCCGATTACATAAACACTGCTCTAGATCCAGAGAATTTAAAAAATTGGGGTTATCTCTCAGAAAAGTATGTGTGTTTGTGTGTGTGTATGGATACATACATGCATACATGTACACGCTAGTGTGCATGTGTGTATGCTTGTGTTTTTAAAATTCTGGCTTTTATTATTTTTATACAATAAAAAGAAATTGGCATATTATTTCCTTAGTAAAATAGACACTTTTCTCTTTCTGTCTTTGAAATGATGCATTCTAGTTCCAGTAGGGTATTTCAAACAAAAATTCGCTTGATCACATATACCACAGACTCAGTTTGTGTTGGTCTCAGAGTTAATGGTAGTTTAATTCAGAGGGCCACAGGCCTATAAAATCATTTTTTCTTGTTTTACTCTGTTCCTTTTTAGGTTATTGAGAAAAATCAAAGTGAAAAAGAAATAAACTAATAACTTAGACATATTTTAGAATCTTTTAAAAAATGTGTATTCTTCTGCTTTTGCTATCCTACAACCTATGATGTATGTACTAGTAAATATATACTTTTCATTCTGTATAGACGTAAAAGCAGAAATATGCTGGAATACCATTACTGTTGATGTATTCAGGCATGCTAGAGATGTTAAGGAAGTCATCTTGACCTGCTGTTTTGCATATTCTGCAAAGTGGAAGCAGAAGACTGTGGTAGATTAGCAGTCTTTCTGCTTTAATCCATATCTTTTTAGGCTAATATTTTTAATTTTATAATTTAATTTGCATTGTAAGGTGATTCAAACTGTACATGAGACATGTGTTTGCTTGTTTATTTATTACAACATACATGGTAGAAGTGATTTCCATTTTCAGTTGTCTGTTGAGACCACACAGAAGCTCCTCATTGAAGCCAAACAGTAGAATAATGCTGGTTGAGTCTACATGTATTGTGAAATGGTGTAGGTTGTCATTTCATAGGGACCTGAGTGGATCTGGTTTTCTGGACAGAAGACATTCCTCTAACATCTGTTGTCACTTTGTGGTAACAACACAAGAATAAATAAAAAATTTGTATTTATTGTATGAAAATAACCATCAGTCTGGTGGGAAAGTGGGATTGGTTCATTCGGAGAGGTAGTAGGCAATCTGATTCACATTTTATGTGATGGGTGCTTGCGAGGTACTGGATATACAAGGGTGACTAAAACATGATAATAAATACAAAAGGTAAAATTTAAAGCGTGTAAGTAAGAAATGCTTGGATAAAAGTTTTTTTTAAAAAACTTGATAATAAAGCGAAAATCAAAGATAACATGAAAATGTTGAGTATGAGGCTGGTAACAGAAATGGAAAAGCTGGAACAGGGGACCTTCGGGAGACAAGGTGGTCACTTTGGTTCCTCAATGGGAGAGCTTTATCCTATGTGTGTTGTTCTTACTCTGAAACTGAATGTTCTTCAGGTATCTCTTAACTGCCAGTCACAGTTTTAAAGCTGACTGATATGAAATCTGTAAAAGAGATGCTTTCCAGGGAATTGTAAAAATAGTTTGAGTAATAAGGTCTATGGCATTTAGTTTTTTAAATATTTCGTATCTTGGAAATAATACTTGTATTTTGATTCCAATTAGTTTATTTAGTATCTTTGCTTCACGTTGCATTTTATCAGTATGGGCAACTTTAAGGTAACTAAGGTGTATTATAGGGAAGTTTTTTTCTTTGGCAGATGGGAGATTCTTTGGTCAGAGAGACCCACGAAGGTGAATGCTTCTCAGGCTCGCCAGTTTAAACCTTGTATTAAACAGATAAATTTTCCCACAAACCTTATACGGCTGGAAATGAATAGTTCTCTTCTGGATTATTACACTGAATTAGATGCAGTTGTGCTACATGGTATGAAGGACAAGCCGTTGCTTTCTCTCAAGACTTCACTTATTGACATGAATGATCTAGAAGATGATGATTATGAAGAAAAGGATGATTGTGGAATGGACAGTCTTAACAAAAAATTTAGCAGTGCTACCCTCAGGGAAGGGTCAAATAATGGATATTTTGATAAACTACCATATGAGGTAAGCAAAAAATATTTAATAGCAATATTGACGTGACACTACAGATTTTGACAGTTCACATAGTCATGGTCGTTTTGCTAGATATTAAAGGAATAGAAGCATTGGTAAGGTACACATGATCTGATCTATGTCTTGATTTTTGTAAAACTAGACAGAATTATGTAAAGTAATTTCGCCTCTTACTTTAGATAGACTTTACTAATTCTGGATGTACTATTAAATATTTGCTATCCAGCCAGCCAAGTGCCGTCGAGTTGGATCCGGCTCACTGTATCACTAATTAACAATAAGGAGTCCCTGGGTGATGCACCCAGTTAGGTGCTTGACTGCTAGCCAAAAGGTCAGTGATTCAAACTCACCCAGAGGTGCCTCCGATGACAGGCCTCGCGATCTGCTTCTGAAAGGTTACAGCCTTGGAAACCCTGTGGCGCAATTCTGTTCAACACACCTGAGGTCACCATAACTTAGAGTCAACTGGACAGCAGCTAACAATAGTCAGTATGAGTAAACCAATGGTAAATTGTACTCTGCTTTAATTCATAATTATATAAATGTGGAGGGTATGTGCTCAACTGTGTGCCATTTATGTTAAAGATGATTTGCTGTTAAAATTACGAGTATTAATGACGTTGTACAAGGAATGCTTATTCCACTTAGTAGTCCATGGTTTCTTTAAGCTTTGCTTGTTCTTTCCTAACCCAGTTCTGTACTTTTTGGTCTAGGCAGGCAGAGTAACTTAGCCTAGAAATACTATTTTTGTGTCTAATTTGAAATTCTGTTTTCAGTTTCTCTCTAAAGGGCACTCTGTAATGTTTCTCATTTCTGGTTCCCAGGCATTAAATACCAGTAGTGTGTCAGTCATCTAACAACCAATTGTCTCCTCACAATGCATTCAGATACCCTGTGGGACTGTGGCACACCCACACATATCTTTTTTTCCTTTGTGCTTTAGAGGAAGGTTTACAGAACAAACTAGCAGTATGTATATTGTTTTGTGACAGCAGCTAACAACCCAAAACAAGTCAGCACTCTCCCTTCTCAACCTTGGGTTTCTTACTACCAGCTTCTCTGTCACTTCCTACGTTCTACTTTTGCCCCTGGACTGGCATGCCTACCATTTCTCTTCATTGCTGGGGACTACTTTATGTGGTTATAAATAATATAACAAAATTTCCTTTTAAGAAAAATTTACTTTTTGATTTTAACCAAAGTAAACTATCCCCCTTCCAAAGTGGTGGGTATTTTAGGTTTCCTTGTAATAACATGAATAATAATAACATGTAATAACAACATGTAATAACCTTCGGGTAATAATAATAAGTCGCCTCTTGAATGCTTACCACTTTTAATGACTGTAACGTCTGTACTGCATTCTACAGTTTACATCGTGTGAAGTAGCTAAAGTTGCCACATTTAAGAGTCCCACATAATTCAGTCAGTCAACCACTGAAGCAAGATACCACCCAGGAATTCTAATTCATGCTTTGTGTTATGGAAAAGAAGTTTCACAGACTGGACGAGAGCCTTGTGGTCATTAGTGGTGAGGATGGAGGAGAGAAGAAGGAAGATGGGGAGAGAGAGCAGCGTGGGATATTGACAGTATAGTTAATAACTGGAGAAGGACCAGCAGGAGGTCAGGGTGAGAGTCAGGGACACGTTAGCAAGTTAGTACAGTAATTTAGCCAAGAATGAACGAAGCCTGGGAAGTAGGAAGTTTTGGGGAAGGGATGAGGTGAGAGCATCATCCAGAGTTTCAGAAGGTACATATCAAAAGTAACTACTAAATGGAGAAGAAGCAGAAAATGGGATGGGCTTTTGGGTTTCCACTTGGAATGACTCAATGGATGAATGTGTCATTAACCGTAACAGAGGCGTTAGTGTGTGAGTGTGGAAAAGACACATTGACTTGGAGAGCCCTGTGATTGAGGAAAGCATAGTTGCTGTTGAGGACAGTGGGTAGTTGCCATTTGAATATGAAACTCAGGAAGAAGTTGTAATGTAGATCTGGGTAAATCTACTCAAAAGAGGCAAATGGAGAGCTGTGGTAGGTGAAATTTACCTATGAAACGCTATAGGGAGAATAAAAGGTGAAGAATGTAATTCTGACATCTAAGGATCTCGTAGAAGATGGGAGAGTCTTAAGAGCAAAGTGTTGTAAAGCTAATAAAGTACATCAAACATAGAAAGGGCACAGTAGCAACATTGACTTCTGCAGAGAACTAAGCCAGCAACAGGACTTCAGACCTGTTTGTTCCAGTCCCAGGAACTTGCACATAAGAATCACTTGGAGATACTGTGAAAATGTGGATTCTGATTCAGAATATCTAGGGTGGAAATGCAAATTCTCAGCAGGAGTTCAAACTGGAACAAACAAGTTCAAAGTCCAGGTTAGAGGCACCAGTGTATATCGGTGGCCCTTTGCCATCATCAGTTGATAGTGGGCCTCACATGTATGGTAAAAGAGGAGACAACCTTACCATACTTGGTTATGTCATTAAGTGTGGGGGCAGGAACAGAGCCAAGCGGTGTTTACATTCTGAGTGTCAGCAGAAAAGATACTTCTATTAATGTATTCGAAGTATGGACTGAAACATGGATAAGACTGTCACTAGTAATGAATTCTTTGTGGTGGACCTGTATTCTGTCACTTGGAGTGCCACACTGGAAAAAGAGTATATCAAAGCTAAGAGTATGAATTACAGGTAGAATCTGCCCTATTTTATAAAGAGAAAGAGATAGGGTGGAGGATGTGTGGAGTGGTAGGGTTTCTGTTAGGATGCAGGTTGAGAAAGATTTTGGCTTGTTCATACGAGATCATGCAGTTAAGTCCGTGAACTTGATCTAAGTGGTATGTGCCTTATTGCTGAATATTAGTACAGTCACCTTCAAAGAACTCCCCTTGGGAAGTGATACACTGATACCAGTGCCTAGTCCATCCTTCAAAGCAGTTTTGGAACTCTTTCTATAAAGGCTGGTGCATACGGTGGCATGGTGGCAAGTTTGCAAACTTAACTGTCTAGTTATCTGTGAGGGAGTTTTTAGCCAGTAAACAAATAACTATTGGAACACCTGTCCTACTCACCTGATGTGGCCCCCAGTGACTTTTTTCTTTACCCAAAGATAAGGGAAATATTGAAAGGAAGACTTTGATGACATTCAGGACATCAAGGAAAATATGATGACAGCTCTGATGTCTGTTTCAGAAAAAGAGCTCCAAAATTTCTTTATAGGGTGAGCTAGGCACTAGCATTGGTGCATAGCTTCCCACGGGGAGTACTTCAAATGTGACCATAGTGATATTCAGCAATGAGGTATGTAGCGCTTCTTCTAGGCTGAGTTTGCAAACTTAGTTGGCAGTCTTCATATGCTGAGGGGAAGAAAGTAGTAGAGAGGGAAAGCTTGAAATACATGTAAGGGGTTTAATTAATACAAGTCCCATCCAAGAAACCGGGAGATGGAATCAATAGTTGTAGAAAGACATGTGAAGAATACTATGTAAAGAGCTAATGCTGCAGAACACTGGAGGATCACAGTGGGTGAAAAGAGAAACTCCTTGTAAAAGGCAATTTGATGGTAACCCAAATTATTTAAACTTAAAAAAATGTAAATGTGTCAAGTAATATAATGACTTGACGGCACTTGGCTGGCTGGCAGTTGAGAGTAATTGTATTATGAATAGAGTGGAGTTTTGGTAGTCTTTCCCAGTATGTCATATCCTGTATTCATTATGGTATCAAGTGGAACTTCATGCCTGGATACTCCATGTGAAAATGCCTTTTGACAGATAGTAAGTAGATACTAGATGAGTAATGATTAATGGGTGTTATCTGGTAGGCTTGAAATCTGTTACCTTTCATTTAATTATAGTCTTAGTGATTTTTCATTACTTTTTCTAACTTGACACTTGTTTAAAATGTAATATTAAGCATCAAATAATGTTTTCATACAATATGTATCTTTTAATATAGTAACTTTGTGGAATCATGCCCCAGGTTGCTAGGGGTTATTTAAATTACGTATCATCTGGAAAGAATAAATTGTTTGTCATCTGATGCAGGGATATGTCTGATTTTTAGTGCCTCTTTAAAAATTCTGCTGAAATAATTCACAGTATTATAGTTAAAACTATAAAATTTTAATTCATTCTACAAAAATTTACCATTGCCAGGCTCAAGTGATTCTTAGGTTCCTTCAAACATTTAAGGAATGTGTAATTCCGATATTATTTAAATTCTTTCATAACATAAAGAAAAGGAAGTTTTCAACTTTTTATGAAGCCAGTATAAACACTGATTAAGATAGCACACAAAAAGAAAATTGCAGACCAGTTTTGCTTGTGAATATTAATATAAACATCTTAAAATAATAGCAAATACAGATGTTTTAAAAGAATAGTAACATGAAATCATCCAGAGTTTAGACCTGAAATTCAGGGTGTTTTGTATTAGGAAATCTAGTTATATGTGTGTGCACACACATGCGTGCACACACACACACACGCACATATACGCACAGAGTTGCATAATAGGAAATCTGCATTTTTATTATACATATTATATGCAGAAGTATAAGATATAATATGTATAATATCTTATACTTCTGCATATATGAAGAAGGGAAACCCTGGTGGCACAGTGGTTAAGTGCTTCGTCTGGTCAGCAGTTCAAATCCACCAGGTGCTCCTGGGAAACTATGGGGCAGTTCTACTCTGTCCTGTAGGGTCGCTATGAGTCACAGTTGACTCGACAGCAGTGGGTTTTATGCAGAAGAGCTGCATGTAATATATTTTATTATATATACTACATAATATAAAACCTACTTATAGATTTTTTTTATTATACATATTCTGTAATATGAAAATATCCTCAGTTCCAGGTCTAAATTCTGAGTATTTCATCATCTTATTCTTTTCAAACAATTCCGTTTGCTGTTCCTTAAGATGTGGTAATGATACCATAGCACTAAGTCAAAGAGAAAATTTCTACAGTCACTTCAGTAGATGTACAAAATAGTTGGACAGATGACAGCTAGGTAGATATCCAAATTTTTATCCACTTCTGATTTTTCAAAAATGTCATATTAACATGTCTATTAGTTGTCTACTTCCCAGGAAAATTCGGGAAAAGGAGAGCAATGGAGGAGGTGCTAGTCCTGTCAGATATTATGAAGCTGCTGTATTGATGTTTATGGTTGACAGGCAAGGTAAATTCTTTTTTGAAACCAAATAATTCAGTGCATTCCAACACCTGAACTTTTAAAAGTATAGAACAATGCATATTTATTTGACCTAGAAAGCTACTGATAGGAAGAAATAATGAGACATAAAACAACAGAGTAGAATGCAGAAACAGACCAGCAACAAAAAAAGAAACATTTGTAACTAAATTGGCAAAGAGCAATCCTGTAGTAAAAAAAAAAAAAAACAAAAAACCCCACACACGAAGAAGAACTGCATGTAAAAATAACCAAGTCATACTATATTTGGGTGTCTTTTTTTTTTTTTTTTTCCTTTTCAGAGTGGCAGAATTTAAAGATCTGATACCGTGGTGACTAGATGTAACTCATTGCTGCCAAGTCAATTTTGTCTTACAGTGGCCCTATAGGACTGAGTAGAACTGCTCCGTAGAGTTTCTAGGGAATACCTGGTGGATTTGAACTGCCAGGCTTTTGGTTAGCAGCTGTACCTGTTAACCTACTATGCCACCAGAGTTTCTGCCTAAGATATAGGTGAATGGATAATTTTATACATTGTGCATGGCTGTGTAAATTGGTGAAAAACCCTCTGAATGGCAATTTCACATGCATATGAAATCTTTTAAAGGCATAGAATTTATTCCAAGAATATACCACAAACGCTTTTGAAGATGTGTATAAATGTATACTCAGCAATGATGTAGCATTATTTGCAATAGGAAAAAGAATAGGAAATGTTATGAAATAGAATAGGCGAATGTGTATGTGCAGATATAGGATGATCTACAAGATGTATGTAATTAAGATTTAAAATGTTCTATAATTGTTTTTCCATTTCAGACATCACAATAGAGAGGTAGCTTTTGATTTGGAAATACTTTTTTAAATGTATTAATTGTCTGTGCTGAAAGTATGAAGGAAAAAAATTCTGTTGAAAGTTACATGACCTTCTAGAATTATTGATTCTATCTCCTGATCTTGTACATTTGAGGTTGTTAATTCATACAAGTTTTGTACCTGTTTTTATGTTTGTACAATATTTTACTGATCAACAGGGTTATCTGAATGATGAGAATATGGGCTAATTTATTTAATTTTATTTCATGTATTTCCCTGTTTTATAGTGCACACAAACACACTTTCATGTTATTTTTTAAATATCCTAGTTCAAAAATTAAAAATAGTGAAAGCACACCAAATATCATTATATGAGTTCTGACAATTGAGTTCACAAACTTGCCACTGTGTGTTTATGGTGGCTCCACTGTACGAACAACTCAGTAAGGATTCATAACCTTGTATATCGGTGTCTCACAGCTCTGTTCATGTCAACATGTGGTGGTGACTTGCTGAGTGGTGTTCCTTGTTGCATGTTTTTGTGTGGCATAGAGGGAATGATGGAGTTTGAATTAGAGCAATGAGTAAGATTCAGTTTGTTGTTAAACTTGGCAAGAGTAGAAGTCAAATCAGGGACCCGTTTGTCCAAGTTTATGGGGATAATGCCAGGAAGAAAATGGCAATGTGCAAATAGATTAAGTGTTTTTATGAAGGCAGAGAAAGTGTCACTGATGAAGGGAGGTCAGGGCAGCCAGTAATGAGTAGAACTGACAAAAATATTGCAAAAATTCATTGAATTGTGCATCAAAATTGTTGCCTGACTGTGGGGAGCATAGCAGACTAAGTGAACATTGATAGAGAGACAGTAAAGTCTTAAGTGAAAATCTTGGCATGACAAAGGTGTGTGTAAAAGTGGTCCCAAAGGAGCTCCCTGATGAACAAAAACAAAGGAGAGTTGAAATTTGCCAAGATGCTTTGGAGAGGCAAGGCAATGTTTGGGCCATGTTGTCACCGGTGATGAAAAATGGGCACATCGACACAACCCTGAAACAAAGCGTCAGAGTGCACTGTGGAAGTTAGCCAGTTCTCCACAACCAAAAAATTTCTGAGAGTAAATCAAGAATCACAGAAGTGTTGCTAACCTTTCTTGGTATCAGAGGGATTGTTCACTATGAATTTGTACCAACTGGACAGACTGTTAACCAAGTTTACTATTTGGAAGTGCTGAAAAGGCTGTGTAAGAAGGACGAAAACGACCTGAACTTTTCACCAGCAGATCCTGACTTTTGGCGTCATGACCGCACCGGCTCACTGTCTGTGAGGGAGGTTTTAGCCGGTGAACAAGTAACTGTATGGAAACATCCTCCCTACTGACCTTATCTGCCCCCAATGACTTTTTTCTTTACCTGAAGATAAAGAAAATATTGAAAGGAAGACATTGTAATGACAAGATGTCAAGTGTAATACGATGATAGCTCTGATGACCATTCTAGAAAAAGAGTTCCACAACTGCTTTGAAGTGTGGACTAGGTGCTGGCATCAGTGCATAGTTTCCCAAGGGGTGTACTTCGACGGCAACTGTAATGATATTCAGCAGCAAAGTATGTAGCCCTTTTTCTGGGATGAGTTCGTGAACTTAATTGGCAGACTTTGTGTGCAAGATTTGTATTAATCAGATCATGCCTGTGTTTTAGAAATGTTCTTTAAGCTTATATTTTAAAGATCATTTTGTAGTCATTCTTTATTGTATAAAATTTTGACCTAAAACAGTGAAACTCTGACCAGAAATTAGTACCAAGTCTAGGTATTAAAATAGATTGAAGAAAATGTTTAGATTAAAGGACATAACTTAACAACAAAAAATATAGCTAAATGAAATACGCAGCATTGAGTAAAAAAACTCTATTTCCTCACATCTAAATTTGTTACCATTTAACAAATATTTCACCTTTTTTCCGTGTGTTTTATTTGTTCACAATAGTCTATGGAACAATATTTCTGTGAAACTAGTTTAGAAACCTGTAATTTTTCATCCATTAAGAAAAAATGCTGGGCTGATTCAAGGAGACAGTTTTAATTAGACCTAAAAGATCTTTCTGATTACACCTCCCTAATGCTTTTTGTGTCTGTTACTCCAATGTCGATCCAATTGCCTTCTCTCTTCCCTAGAATGTTGCACTGGTACCTTGGCTAGGTTTTATTCCTGCCTCCCTACAGTAATCTTGGCCTCTGCAGTAATTGTTCTAAAATACAAATCTGGTCATATCAGTCTGCAGTGTGAATCCCTTCAAAGCTCCTTATTGCTCTCCAGATAAATCCAGACTCCTCTGTAAAGCCCTCTGAAACCCAACCCCTTGCCATTAAGCCCGTTCTTTCACCTAGTTACTCCTCCTCCTTTAAACTGGAGCCTTCTTGGCACAAAGACGTTGAGGTTAGGTCCCTGTCTTGCGGGGTGGGCCCTAGTGACATTGTGTGCTTCTCTGCATCAAAGCTGTCACGACAGATCATTGTAATAACCCATCCCCACTGTGCTTTCAGCAATGAAGAGTGGGAACTCCTCCATCACCAGTATCTGGTATATAGTAGATGTTCACTAAATAAAAATTGTATTATTTCATAGATTATGGATAGTCTTTTGTACCCTAGGGGAAAAAATGAGTAGTCAACATGAGCAGAGTACACTTTAAACAATTGGAAGTGTAGTGTAAAGTCTTATGATATCTGATTTCTTTGCATTTGGGTAATTCTGTTGAATGTTGATTTATTTTCTGCGTGACAATTTTTTATAAAATCTCTATATTTTTAAACTTCCTTATATACTTAGTAAAGAGATTCATATTGTTTTTTGATATTGATAATCTTGGTTTCTCTGTTTTATGTAGCTCATTCAACTGATTCTGAATCATCTTACGCTGCCAGACCTATGCAGAGTAGCCCAGACTTGTAAGCTGCTGAACCAGCATTGCTGTGATCCTCTGCAGTACACCCACCTCAATTTGCAGCCATACTGGGCAAAACTTAATGACACATCTTTGGAATTTCTACAGACTCGATGTGCTCTTGTCCAGTGGCTTAATTTATCTTGGACAGGCAATAGAGGTTTCATCTCTGTTTCAGGATTTAGCAGGTCAGTGCAAAGCCTTGATGCGATTGTTTGCCCAGCCTTCTGTATTTACTGTATTTTCACCAAAGTGTGAGATTATATACCATATACTTCAAAGAATTAAAAGGAAATACATTTAGTGTGTCATCATGTTCAGACTACTGCTGCTTATAAAAAGGAGTGAGTTTTACCATCCTCTTTAGTTCAACTTCATAATAATATGAATGGCAACTATGCCCTTTGTCTCAAACTTTTTCAATTTCATGTAACTTTCAACAGAATTCTCTTTTTTCTTTCTTGTATTTTCAGCACAGATGATTAACATGTTTTAAAAAGTATTTCCAAATCAAAATCTACCTCTCTAATGTGATTTGTCAGAAATGGAAAACAATTTATTATAGAACATTTTTAATTAAATCTTAATTACATGTGCAATACATCACCCAAATTTAGAAGCTCATTTAAACTAATTATGTTGAAAATGCAATTGCATGCTAAATAGGCGACCACACTTGCAGACCTGCCCAGGTGTTTTTGCGTTATTCTATTTAAGCATTTCATTTCCTTACTATTAAATGTCACCTGTTAAAACATTTGAAAGCTTGCGTAAGTGCATATTCATTTACCAGTGCCATAATAATTTTATGATGATATGAACAGGTGTTTTTCTCTTAACCTTCATGATGGTTATCATTGTATGTTATAGTATAATTCCATAATTTTCATTAATTTAAATAATGAAGGAGTGGAAACTTTGGGAAAATTTTTGTTATTTTTGATTAGTGAATAATCTTTTACTCCTTTTGAAATTTAAAAATGAAATAGAAGTATCCCTGTGTACATTGCCAGTTGACTACATTCTTGGACAGTGGTTTATGAATTAGAAATTCGTGTATTGAGCCTTGTTTCCCCTTGAGTCAGATTTCAAATATAAAAATGCGGTTCCAGAAATAAATATTGGATCCACTAGATTCAGATGATGTAATAATGTTTAAAAATAGTATCAGCGTGTTCAGAATGCTAACATTGATTTTTTTATGCATAAGAGAAAACATAAAACACATGCAGTAACGACATGCAGCACACAGTGAAACCAGGGATGAGCTGGGTTTCTTTTCTACCAGACAGAGGCTGGAGTAAGTGTTCTTAGATAAAACATTATGGGTATTGTGGGTCAGAAAGTCAAATGATTTTGTAACATATACAAAATCATTGATTATGTAAATTTGCTTAACTGGGGATATCTGTAGTAGAAAAAACTACAGCTTATGTTTTGTTTTCTACTTCCTCCTGCCCACAGCACATATACTTACTTCATCTGCGTATTTTCTCTCTGCTAATAGGACCAGGGAGAACTGAAGCTAAAGATAGCTGTGGGTACTTACAGCATATCATATTGATCATAAAACAGATAGAACAGATAGAAGACTTAGTGTCAGTAAACAGTCTTTTACATTATGAAGACTTTTAGGGTGTTTTAATTACCTTGTAGCTCTTCACACAATGTTTTGCACTATTAGAAATTTATGAAGTGTTTTCACCATTTGTGTGCAAGATATATGTAAGATATAATATAGCTCCTGCCTCCAGGCTACAGAGAAAATAAAAATAATACATACATACATAGCCTTTATGTATTTATATAAATAAAACACCAGGGTGGCAACTAGTAAGTACAGACATTAAAGAAGACATTGGGAGTGAATGGCGAAAGTCTGGCTTCTTTGGTAAAGTGCTGCATAAGACCGTGCTATAATGAGCAAGAGTCCGTGTTTTAAAATTCTGTTTAACCCTTTCTGGTGTATGAGAAGCAGCATCAGTTATGAGAAGAAATGCTATGTTTTAAATTTTAGACTCATAATGGATAAGAGCCTTTGCATGGTTAGAACTTCAGTCTCCTTTCTCACCAGCAGTTTTTCTTTCATTATCGGTTCACCCAGGCTAGTGCTATGGAGATGTTTGAATAATCACCAAAGTGTGTACATTAATTCATGTTCTCCGTATTTTACTGTAGTACTCCAGGCAGTAGAGCCACAAATCTTGATATCATTCCCTTAAGCATAGTCATTGCTGCCATTAAGAAAAAGAAGTGTAAGTAACAGGAAGAGAGAGTGTCCTGGGAAGGGAGTATTGAAGTCTTGCCTCCTGATTGCTGTTGGCCCCCTTGACTTGACTGCTCAATCGATAGTCATTATGGCTTGTAGGCAGCATTCCCAGAATAAACAATAAATATTCATAACTTGATTATTAATGAATAATCTGTGAATAAGTGTGGTCTATTTATGCTCATTACTGGGAAGAAGACTTATTTATACTTCAAAGAAAAAAAAGTATGTTTTTAAACTAGAGACTGATGATGAGGAGCTGTTTTTTCAGCAAGTCTCTGGGAAAAAGTTTGATACAGTTTATTTTTGTTGCCTGAAAACTTTATCCCCACATGTTAAAACTGTTTAACCGGATTTTAGAGAATTCTTTTTAGAAATTTGTAGTTCTTGAAATAGCAAGGAAGTAGGTTAAATTGGAATAATGATAACTTAAAACTTTTCTAGCTGCAGATTTGTGATTTGCAGGTTCAGGTACTGCTCGCGCGTGTCATTACCCATCAGAGTCGCATCTAATATAACTCTGCTGTGCTTTTCTAATACGGTCCCCTGAAGTCTAGGGTGTCACTTAGACTCCCTGCCTGCTTGTGCTGTGAGGCTTCATGACATCATTCGGATGTTCAAAAGTCTTAGGTTCATTTTTTCACTACCATTTTTTTCAGATAGTTCCCCAAACTTAGCACCTTGCTCTCTACCTCAATTATAAGTGGGTTTTCACCCTTTCCTTTCTACTTATTATAAGTGGTATATATTGAGTCCTTCAGAAAACATTATTGGCTATTCTAAATGCAGGAAGTTTAGTAGATGTTTTGACACAGAGCTTCAGTTTTATGGTCTGAAAAGCTTATTGCCTATTTATAGATTTGTTTTGTTGTCTGTTTTTTACAGTTGTCTTTCTTAGTTTGCCAACTCCTCAACAGTAGAGATAATTGTAAGACTTACCTTCCCTTCCTTCTACCATTGCTAGACAGTACATATACAGCTAAACATGAAGTTTTGTTTTTAATGGTTTTCTTTTGTATCAGATATATTAAATAATATTCTAAATTCTTTGGGATTAAAATAACCTTGAATATTCTTTTTATAACACTCAGTCAAGGTCAGATAACAAAACCTAAGATTAGAAGTCAGAAGCATGGACCTTTATACTTAATTCTCTCCTTACCTTTATGTTTCAGGAGGGTTGTAAGGATCAGTGCCTTTTGTTTTGTGATAAGTAGACTCAGATTAAATCATTCTTTTGTGATATTATTTTAGGGTGCAAGTTGCTATTTTATAAATTGCTTCTTGTATTACTCAGGGCAAATTAATTCACCTCATAAGAATAAGCAATTTATTTCTCTCTCCAGAGACACTTTTTTTTTGGTAGCAGAGGACCTCGCTTGGGATTGTTTATGTGAACTTAGGTCTTCTCACAATACTGTCGGTATCAGGAAATGCTTTGAGAACTCGCATAGACTGAATAGGCTGAAGCAAATGAAGACGCTGTTGCTCTCTCTTACATAATTACAAAGCATGTGCGTAATTATGCATTTAAAAAGAAACTTATATGAAGAGAATTTTAAAAAAGAAAGAAGAGTTGAGTCCCGCTAATGTAGTTTGCTGCTCTTTCAGCCTCCATGGGATGGATGGTGTTGTTCAGGAAGTGAATAAAGAATACTGACCAGATAATCTGTTCAGGGTAGAAACAGGCAATGTACGGATCTTTGAGAGAAAGAGTCAGAAAGTAGTATAGGCATGATCACTGTGTTTATTGTGCTTTCAAAGTCTCCATGGGTTAACTCAGCCTGGCAAGATTTTTACTGCCTAGTAACCATTGTCTTTTTGGTGCTTGTATTGATACCATTCTGTAATTCTTTGGAAGGGAAAAACTCACTGATGAGAACAAGGAGAAAAGAGATAATGAACCGTTCTAAGCTCAAATATCAAAAACAAGTAAAACAGTGCTTTGCCACATGATAAAGATCTTAAAACAGTAAAGCCCCTGAAGGTGTCAGTTAGTTTATATATTCATTTAACTTTTATAATCGGCAAATCATTTTAGATAGGATATCCTGTAATATTATATGAAACCCTGTATATATTTCTGGATTGCTAGTTTATGAATAGTGAAGAATCCTGACAACTACTGTAGTTAGTCAAAGTTAGATAAAAATGTGAATTTCATCTTATTTTTTGGAAATAGTTGCCCCTGTTAAAACAGTAAGTCCACAAGTCTCTAGAACTTAGTAGATTTAATAATAGAGGAAAATTAAGTC
The DNA here is from genome assembly GCA_028571685.1 of Heterohyrax brucei. Lineage (NCBI taxonomy): Eukaryota > Metazoa > Chordata > Mammalia > Hyracoidea > Procaviidae > Heterohyrax > Heterohyrax brucei. The sequence continues at coordinate 120,001,988 of CM053144.1, read as the reverse complement.
CATTAGGTGAATTTTCATAGTTTTAAGGTTCATTCAGCAAAGTCTCATTATATTTATTATGTGTCTGACATCGTGCTAAATGCTGAGTATATTGACAGTCTATTTAAGACACCAAAGGATTTGAGGCAGCTTACAAATCCCAACATAAATTAATGCTATTGGAAAATAATGTCTGTACAGTAAGTGATGTTGCAGTACAATTTGGTGCATAGAATTGCCAGACTCAGGCGTGGCCTAATTTATTGAATACAAGGACTGCCAGTTAAGTTTGTGAATTCATCCCATAAGAAGTGCTACATCCCTCAGTGCTGAATATCACTGGGGTCACCTTTGAAGCACTCCCCATGGGAAGCTGTGCACTGGTGCCAGTGCCTCATCCACCCTTGAAATCAATTTTGGAACTCTTCCTGGAATGGCCATGGAAGCTGTTGTCACATTACCCTTGATGGCTTGAATGTCATCAAAATGTCTGCTTTTAGTATTTTGTTTGTTGTCAGATAAAGAAAAAAAGTCACTGGGGACCAGATCAGGTGAGTAGGGAGGGTATTCCAATACAGTTATTTGTTTACTGGCTAAAAACTCCCTCACAGGCTACTATACAGTTAAGTTCACAAACTTGGCACTGTGCCACCGTGTACAACGGGCATTCCAGAAAGAGTTCCAAATTGCTTTGAAGGTAAACTAGGTGCTGGTGTTGGTGCATAGCTTCCCAAGAGGAGTACTTTGAAGGTGACTGTAGTGATAATCAGCAAGTTGGTGAACTTAGTTGTGAGACCGTGCCCCTGGCTCCCCTGGTGGCACAGATGCTTCCCTCTTGACTGCAGACCTAAAGGGTGGCAGTGTGAACTCACCCAGTGGAGCTGCAGAAGAAAAGGCCTAGTGATCTGCTTCCGTAAGATGACAGCTGAGAAAAACCCAGGGACTGGTTCTTCCCCAAAACACGTGGGTCCCTGTTAGTTGGAATCAACTCAGTGGCAGAAACAACCTCTGAAGTAGATCCGGAATCTGAGTACTTACCACCACAGCCGCTGCCTACCCACCCCTGGACCAAGTGCTGCATTCTGTCTTACCTGATCACTGCACGCTGCCCTGGTGGTACCCTGCTGTTCTTTCTGTTCCCTCATCAGTCTGTTCTTCAAACAGGAGCTAGCGTGATCCTGTTAAAACTCAAGCTGAGTCAGGTCACCTCCTTGTGCAAAACCCTCTGGTGATTGAGAATCCTGTTGCCCTTGAAATTTATGAATAGTGAAGAATCCTTTAAACTAGTGTATGTAGTCAAAAGCTTTATAATGATGGAAATCTTGGTAGTGTGGTGGTTAGGAGCTATGGCTGCTAATCAGAATGTTGGCAGCTCAGATCCACCAGGCCTTCCTCGGAAACTGTGGGGCCGTTCTGCTGTGTCTTACAGTGTGCTGTGAGTCAGAATTGACTGGGTGGCATTGGGTTTGATTTCATTTGGTTTATAGTGATAGATACCACATGAGCTACCCCGCCCTTTGTGCTTTCTTCTCACAGTTCCTCACTCTAGGTCTTACCCCGTCCCAGAGCCTCTGTGCCCGCCCTTCTGGAATGCCCTTTCTCAGTAGGCTTCAGTCCCTCCCACACTTCCTTCCATCAGGCTTTTGCTTGTCTTTCCAGTGAGCCTTATCTGACCACTCTGTCTGCGTTGCACACTTCTTATTCTCTTGCCTGTTTTTGTTTTTTGCCCTCTGCTTGCAACTTTTCCTTTTCTAACCTTCTGTTAACAGGGGAGCGGTGGTTCATTAGTAGAGCTCGTGCCTTCCGTGTGGGAGACTCAGGTTTGATTCGTAGCCACTGTGCCTCAAGTGCAGCTGCTGCTCCTCTGTGGACTCTTGTGTGCTGATAGAATGTGGAACAGGTTTAATGGAGCATCCAGACTAAGACTAAGTCAAGTAATACAGACTCTTATAAAGGAGGCCTTTGAGGCTGGCATTTAAAAGGAAATAGTGATTTTAGGGAGAACAGAACACAGGGCACAGTTGGTTGAGGATGAAGGGATATTCAGTGTAAATAAGATGTGGCTACTAGGTTATTTACAGTATTTAAAACACAATATGTAGCAACTGAATTTTGTTGTATGGATATGAGGTGGTCAAGATGTAATTTTTACTTAAATATTTGTGGACTGCTTTAACCTTTACAGGCTGCTTTCATGTCTTGCTTGATGTTTAAAACCGTGAGATGTATGGTGAGTGGTGTTATATCCTTCAAGTTTGCCTTTCACAGCTGAGGAAATGCTGAGACCTGAGTAAATGCCTTTCCTAAGGTCACATGCAAAGAAGTAGAATAGAACAAAAAGTGTATCTTGAACTTATACTTCAGTGTTACTTACTTTATTGAAATAAAAGTGATCTGATTAGTGAATTTTATTGTATTTTTATTTGTGAGCTCATTGACTCATTTAGGAACAAGATGTGGCAGGGTCAGATATATTGCTGATGTGACATGGGCAATAAAATGTCAAGACAACTGGAAAAAAATAACAGGTGCAGTATGTAAGGGTTCAGTTTGTTTCATGAAGTTTCCTGAATTCAATTATTACTGTTGTGTGCCAGAGTCAATTCCAAGTCTTAGTGACCCTGTATGACAAAGTAGAAATTGCGCCATAGGATTTCCTTGGCTGTGATTTTTTTTTTAATATTTTATTGTACTTGATGTGAAAATTTATAATTCAAGTCAGTTTGTCATGTAAAAACTTGCACACATGTTGTTATATAACTCTAGCTGCTTTCCGCACACAGAGACAGCACACTTCTCTCCACCCTGTTTTTCCCATGTCCATTCAACCAACTCTCTTCTCCCTCTGCCTTCTCATCTGGCCTCCAGAAAGGAGCTGCCCAGTTAGTCTAATGTATATACTTAGGCAAAGAATCATACTGTTCACCAGTATCATTTTATATTTTATAGTCTAGTCCGATCTTTGAAGAGTTGGCTTTGGCAGTGAATGTGGGGGCTGTGTCTTCCAGGGATCCTCCAGTCTGTCAAATCATCAAGGCTGGCCTTTCTAATAGAGTTCAAGTTCTACACCCCAGTGTTCTCCCTCTGCATCAGGGACTCTTTGTTGTGTTTCCCATCAGGGCAGTCATTGGTGGTGGCTGGGCACCATCTAGTTCTTTTGGTCTCATGTTGATGCAGTCTTTGAATTACGTGGTTCTTTCTGTCTCTTAGGGTCGTGTTTTCTTTATGTCTTTGATGTTCTTCATTCTTTGCTCCAGAGATGGGTTGGGAACAATTGATACTTCATAGATTACCACTTGCTACCTTTTTAGAACCAGGTGTCCTTGGCTGTAATCTTTATGGGAGCAAATTGCTAGGTATTTTCTCCTGCAGAAGGACTGTGGGTTTATACCATGACCTTTTGGTTAACAGCCAAGTGCACTGTCAGGGCTCCTTAAATACTATTATTGCTAGGTTCACATTTACTTTTAGATTGTTTTTCAGTTGATAATTATGGATAGGAATATCCCTCCACCCCAGCCAACAATGTAACTAAAATAAATAGGACTCCTACTCTCCTAGGGAATTTTGTGTCTTGCACTTTGGATCGTAGCTATATATGTTATGTGCTGCTACAATTGAACACCTAGTAATTTCAACATCAAGTCATCTAACTACTAAATAATAATGTATCACAACAGTATAGTTAAGCCAACCCAGGAATTTTCTGAATTAGAAAAGTCTGGTGTGACTTGTTTTGGGTCACTTAATTTAAAGCAATCACTTTAATGTGTAGTGTTTGAAATACGTTATCCGGTACCGAATGGGTATTGCTAAGGGGGAAAATATATTCCAAGAGTTTATAGATTTTTGCTATATTTTGTTTGTGGCTTTACCGACTCAGATATGAGTTACAAATAAGTAAGAGATGTACACCCTCTGCTACATTTGCTATTTAGTGTTAGCTGACTTTTTAAGTGATTGGACTCTACTTCTCAGGTGGATTTATTTTAGCTTAGCCATGTGTATTTCAGTTTGTAATGAATAACAATTTAGTCAAAGCAAGGTTCACATGTTCCCTAATGGAAATCCAGTTTTTTAAGAGTGTTTTCTTAGAATTGATACAATTCCAAAGTCCTGAAAAAATACCTTCCGATTTCATAAAATTCACACAGAACATTGTTTTTACAGGTTCCTAAGGGTTTGTGGATCCGAATTAGTACGCCTTGAATTATCTTGCAGCCACTTCCTTAATGAAACTTGCTTGGAGGTTGTTGCAGAGATGTGTCCAAATCTGCAGGACTTAAATCTCTCGTCTTGTAATAAACTGCCACCTCAGGCTTTCAACCACATTGCCAAATTATGCAACCTCAAACGACTTATTCTCTATCGCACGAAAGTAGAGGTAAGAATTGTGGTTAGTTGCTCTGGAATCCTTTCTGACTTGTGGCAGCCTAGTGGGTAACAGATCATGTATATCTTTGCTGCCTTTAACTGAAAATTTTAGTTGTCTTTACTCTCTCATTGTAATGTGATTTCTAATTTTTAAGTAGATTTAAATTTCTGATTGTGTATGGACACTGTAAAGTTATTAGAGCTGATTCAGTCATTTCTAGGTTATTAAGAGTTTATTATGTTTGTCTTTTAAAATTATAAGGAAGTGTTCCTCTGAAAATTTTATGATGCTGTTCATGTTCCTGAGGAAAGAAACAGGCATTGGGCTGTCAGCTGAAATGCTGATGGGGCTGAATTAGAAAAAGAGATATGAAGGTGGCGTGCAAGAGGACATTTCTATAGGGAGGACAGAAGCGAAGTAAAATTCATCCAGGGTCGGACTTAGAGGTGAATATTCCTGATATCATAGTACAGGGAATTTCATTGTAGAAAGATGTTCTCATATACCTACTTTTCTTCATGTTTTAAGACAGCTTTCCAAATCAGCACGTACAGTACCTGACACCTGACTCTTCAGTGGCTCTGTAGTGTGCCTTTACATGACATATGATAGTGTGTTCAGCCATTGCCCAGATGATCAACATTTAGGTCTTTTGGTCATTTTCCTTTTCAAAGACTCCCTAATAATAAGATTCTTCTGCATATCGCTTTCCATGTATGTGCTAGTCCTAGTGGCAGTATTGCTGAATGGAAAGGTATGTGTCCCCACCTTTTCTCGGTAGATCATATGTGACTGGGATCCTGGGGTAAACATCTGTTTTCTGCCATATCCTTGCTTCGTCTGCTCCAGTCACGTTGGTCTTCTTTGTATTCCTTGAACATTCTGACCTGCCCCTGTGGAATATTCATCCATCTGGCTGCATTGCTGTGATCTTCTTAGCTCAGCATTCAGTTTAAATTTTGTTTTCAGAGATGACTTCTTGGACACAGGTAAAAAGTAGCCCCACTTTTAGCTTGTTTCTTTCATATCACCCAGTTGTGCTTCATTATTAAAATCCTCACCAATCTCTTAAATATCATGTGTATGTTTTTTTGTCTGTTGTCTGTCTTTCCACCATAGGATGGACGTTTCATGTTGGTAGGCACCTTTATCTGTTTTGTTCTTACGTTTACAGTATCTAAACTAGTACCTTCTTTTTTTCCACATCGTATCTCTAGGACACCTTTCTGAGTCAGAACATATTGTACCTGACTCTTCAGCAGCTATGTGGGCTTCCACATTGTTATACTATAATGTGTTTCACCACTGCCCACATGATCAACCTCTGAGGTTTTCCGGTGGTTTTCCTTTTATGGATTATCTAACAACAGTCTTCTGCATATTGCTTTACATGTATGTGCTAGTGTCGCTGGGCTGAAGGGTGTGCCCATTTATTGAAGGTTAGCCATGCAATAAATATGTATTAAGTGAATACATGAAGATGGCTAGATTATTTTTCCAAAATGATATACCAGCTGCTTTTCTACAGCAGAGAACCCTTGCCAGTTATGACTGTTACCTTGTTCAAAGTACAAAACCACACAGTAGCTGAGTTTTTTCACGTCTAAAATAGGAATAATACACATACAATTCTTGTAGGGTCATTGTGAAAATTAAATTATGCTGAAGGTACTCCAATAGTAGCTAGAGCCTAAAAACTCAGTGAGTGTTAGCAGCTGATATTAATATTGGTATCACCATCATCATCACCATGGCAATTTTGTAGTATGTATTACTGTCTGATAGGGAGGGGTCTCCTGGTGGTATTTATGCTATTTTAGACGTGTTCTTGTAAATCTTTGGGTATTTATTCTTCTAAATACTTATTTGAACAGTTTGTCCAGTTTCTCAAAAATACACCATTACATTCATTATAATTCATTTTGCTTTCTAATAAATCTAAATAAGTTCCTGTAAGTCTTATTTTACTTACAAGAAAATGCTACAGTTTTCCTCATAGAGGTCTTTTGTTTTTCTGGTTAAATTTATTTCTTTTATTTTACAGTCACTATTTCTTTTCCATTTAATTTTAACTAGTAGTTGTTACCCTAAAGGTGAATGTGATTTTTTTTTTTTGGTATATTTATCTTGTATCTACTCACCTTATTAAATTCTTGTATCTGAGTAGTTTTTATTTAGGCCTGTTGGATTTTTTAATCATATAACCTAGAATTATGTATTTTTCTTTCTTTTCTAGTATTTATAGTGTTACTGCACTAGGTAGAACTTTGTAATATGGAAATAGAGGCACAGCAGACATACCAGACAAAAATAATGAAAATGTTTTAATGTTTTGCTGTTTTTTATATTCATAGTACAGGTATTTGAGTACTTGTTATGTGCCCCAGTGGCCCAGTCATTAAGAGCTCTCAGCTGCTAACCAAAAGGTCAGCAATTTGGATCTACCAGCTGCTCCTGGGAAACATTATGGGACACTTTTACTCTATCCTCCAGGGTTACTACAAGTTTGAGTTGGCACGATAGCAATGGGTTTGGTTATTATGTGCTAGGCGCTGACCTAGACAGGAGAGCTTCAGTAACAAACACAGCTCATTATGGGGCCTCTGTATTCATATGAGGTTTATTGGTGCTTTCTGATAAATAATCTTTGACATGGTTATTTGATTAAAGAATACTTTATCAAAAATGGGTATTTTTTAAGCCTCTATTCATGTCCATATCTTTTTGTCTTATTTTTTTTGTTAATATATTGCCATTGTTAAATAGTGTTTGTATTCCTGGGATAATCTCTACTTTATCATTACATGTTTTTAATACGTAGCTGGACTGGATTCCTTAATATTTTGGAAGCAGATTACTAGGGCTTGAATTTTAGCTCTACCACTAACTACATGGCCCTGAAGAAATTTCTTAATTCATTCTGTTTTCCCTTCTATAAAATTTGAATAATGACAGTATGTATTTTAAAGATTTGTTATGAGACTTAAATTGTGTCTGTCACAGTGCCTGGCAGATATTAAGTACTTTGCAAGAGTTTACGCTTACAAATGTTTTTTATATCTACTTTCTTTAGTGTAATCTGGCCATAGTTTTCATTTTAATTCTGTTTTATCAGGCTTGGGCAATGGTTATGAGAGTTTGAAAAAAATGAACTGGGAAACTTGTAATCTTTTTCTTTCTCCTATAATAATTAAAAAACGGGTGGGAGGAGGATTTTCCTTAGGTGGAGCTTATTTTTTAAGACCATCTTTTATTAGTGATAGATCAGTGTAGATACCTTTTTCTAAACTATGGAAGCATGAAAGTACTCAAGTGTGAGAATTTCTGTTTAATGCAGTATTCCTGATTTCAGGGAAATGCCTAGCTAAACAGGTGAACTGGTAGGGTTAGATAGAAGGCTTTGATTCTAGTTCTGTTAATAATCTTAGTGTTCTAGGTTAAGTAACATAGTCTGTCAAACACGTAGGTTCTTATTTGTAAAATGAGAGTACTGTCCATGAAGGCTGGTTTTAAAATGATATTGCCCCATGTTTTCATTGGCCTGTGATGAAATGACTTACTGTTGGGTGGGTGTAAGATTGTCAGCTGCCCCTTTACTAGTGCGTTTAGTGTTTTATTGGCCTGTGTACCATAAAATCTGATGAACTGCTGAGCAGTATAATGCCTGACTTCAAATTTTTCTGATTAAGTTTAACTCTAAGAAGAAATACCACATACTTAATTATTAAATGGGATTTGGGAAAGAAAAATGGGATAAAACCCAGGAAATTATATTAACTTGCTAGACATGTTCTGTGATGATTTGTGAAGAGATGTCCCTTGGCATGCTTTTGAAATGTTATATATTAACATTGTCTGAGTGGCAAGTAATCAGTAAGTAGTCTACAGTTTTCTTCAGTTTACCTCAAGAGACTGTTAGAATGTGACTATATTCTGTATAAATTCATCAAGAGAAAAGTGTGATTCATGAGGATTGAGAAGATTTCATCTCTCAAGAGTGGAGATCTATATGTATGTATCTAGGTCTAGATACCATCAACTCTCATTCCTCTAGTTATTTAAATATATATGTAAAATGATTGTAAGACTATATTAAATAACATTTAGGTTATATCCTATGTTATTTCACATTAAACTTTGTTTTTATTAGTTCATCTGTTAAAATTCTGTAAATACCACTTACAGATTTATACTAGTTTCCCTGACATTGAATATGTAGAAAAATTCTATGAGAATGATGTTTCTTCATCTATCCAGTGCTTTCTGCTTGTGCTCTACTGAGTTCTATTACCTCTATTCTTGGGATCCACATTAGGCTTCCTCTTTGGTAATAAGTAACTCAGAAAAAATATGAGGAGGCAACACAGTCACTTGGTGTTTGGTTTCTTTTTAAACAATAGCACTGGTGCTCATACAAATCTGTGAACACCTCTCATCTCTTAAGCAAAGCATAATGGCTGACCTTCTTTGCTCTTCCGTATCAGTATAAACTTATCTAAACACTACAGAATTACAAAGTAAGAAAAGATGAGTATTGCAAAATGTGACTGTCATCACATACTGACCGCAGATTGGTAAATGTATAATGTAGTAGAGTTACATTTATGCGCCGTTATATCATTTACAGAAAACACTAGTGGCACAGTGGGTTAAGTGCTACATCAGCTAACCGAAAGATCGGCAGTTCAAATCCACCAAGTGTTCCTTGGTGGGACAGTTCTCCTATGTCCTGTAGGGTCACTTTGAGTTGACACTGCCCTGATGGCAGTGGGTTTTTTACATAATATAAATTACTGGACATAGTACATTTATGCCACATTGTAGGGCTTAAGTTTGTGTGCATAGTGAATAAAGCTTTAAGGAATACCACAAACCTGCAGAGCCAAAGTTGGGGAAAAGTTACTGATTTTACTGTCCTAGACATTTTGCCTATTGTTTAATTCTTACACAAGTGCAGTGATGGTAGGTAGTATTCCCATCTTCTAGATGATGAAATTACTATTCCAAAGGATGAATAAGTTGCCCAGTGGTACAGAAAGGTGAATTTGAATCAGAATTTGAATCTAAGTCTGGTGGCCTCAGTGTTACAGTTAAAATCATAAGCTGTGTAAGGGCATAGAGTACTAGTTGTTGTAATACTTTTGCTGCCTGTGTCTAAAACAGATTCTTCACATCACACTTTTCTAATTTTGAATTGACAAGGAAACATAATAACATACACAACATTGTGATCCAGTGTGAAATGCAAGCTAGTATATTAAATTATGTTTCATAAATACTTCCTAGTATCAAGTATATTACTCTACAAGGTATTGGAATTTTTGCCTTTTATTTTTATTATGAAAAAACTTTGAAGTCTTTAATTCTGAATTTATTAATCACAATTAGTTATTCAGATTGCACTTAGAAACATTTAAATAAAAGTTTGTAGAATTTAATGCATAATGAACTGCTTCAAGGGTATGATTAATATAGGCCAACTTGCAATTTTATACTGTAATTATACTGTAATGGAGAGGAGCACTGGGACAGATAATTCCCAAAATAATTTTGGCATGTGTTCTTATGTGTGGTTGGCAATAGCTAGGTCTGTTGCAGGCCTAATTACTCATGAGAGAGAACCCTGGAGAATGAAACTGGCAGAACCAGAATTGCATTATATGTGGTAGGTAGGTTCTAGAATGCTGTGATGTGGCCGTACACTAAGCCAGTGGTGATACAGGCAGTGGGGCCAGTTGCCACTGACAGGTTATACCAACAGGGATGCTGCACTGACCACTGAACATCATAGGTACCCCAGTCAGGAACTGGAGAGGCATGCTAGCACATATCCTTTGTACTGCTCGAATGTTACTTGGGCAGTAAGCAGAGTGAAATCAACTTTAAACCAAGTCTCAGGTGCCATTATCGCCAGTTTTGGAGCCCAACCTTTTATAATCTGGCCTAGTTCAGTGAGATTTTTTTCACCTCAGTCCCACTGCTTTGACTCATAAGATGATTGGTGCTGCACAGTGAGAGAAAGCAACACCAGGATTTTGTTGAGTGGCAGGTAGATTTTAGCAGTAATTAACCAGATTTGTTTAGCAGTGAGGTTAGGGAGACTGTTTCACACATTATTTGGTAATTTTGAAATTGGGAGGATAACTAAATATTAATGTAATTAGTCTGTATCATATACCCAGGTTATAAAAGCCCAATCCTTATCTTCACCTTCTCATTTAAGTGTTGTATGTGCTTGGGTAAATCATTTACTGTAAGCCAAAAGTTTATCTGTAAAAGAAGTCATGTCATATTACACAGTTCATTTACAGGATCAACTTAGGCCATACGTGTAAAAAACTTAAATTATAAATTAGGTCTGCTGTCCCACTGCTCTCAAGTCTATCTTGATTTATAACAACCCCATGGAGTTTCCAAGGCTGTGATCTTTACAGAAGCAAACTGCCACATAAATTAGATATATTTAGGTAAATGTGAAAGTGATAAGTGTAAATTTACTTATTACAGACCTACATTATTGCCCCTGCTTTCATAAAATACCTTCCTGAAGAAGGGGATCGTTCCTAATGTATGCTGATGGAGATTTAAGCTGCATTATCTCTTTCACCCTGATTCGTTTCTGGCAAAATGAATGATCAGTCCTAATGTTTCACAGTGACAGGGATCATGTTTGCCTGTTAACTTCTTCACAGCTTCTAGAGAACAGTGTCTGTTATTCGGTTAATTTGTGTTGAATTAATGAAAGTTACCTCTTATAAATTCAGTATCTCATTAGTTAAGTTAGTAAGCATAAGATACATTTATCTATAAAGCAACCACATTTAGTAATCAGATGGGTGGATGGATCTGCCACTTGGAATAAAATGTTTGAACTATATTTGTTGAGGATTTTTAGCCCTAAAAATAGTAAAATATAGTTCAGTTTGTTTTTGTTGTTTATTTCATGAGGTCTTTTTCTTTTCTAAATGTGTTTAAAATTATAATGAAAAATCCTGTCATCAAAAAAACCAAATTTCTGCATACTGTTGTCAGTCCAAAAGTACATAAAGCCAGTTTCTGTTTGCAGAGCCTATGGTCTATATTTGTTGAATTTCAGTAGAGTGCAGAGCACTAAATATATGCATAGTGGAAAACAAGATATTATGACTAAAGAGAAACTGGACTGGTATATAGCCAAGTCAAGTGCCGTCGAGTCGGATCCAACTCATGGCAACCCTAGGGGCCAGGGTAGAACTGACCCCCAAATAGATGCTTATTTATGAATGTTAGCAGTGTCACGGATTTGTGCTTACTTGGAGGATAGTCTGTGTTGGGAACACTGCAGGAGAAGTGACCCTGGAACTGGGATTGAGGCCCCTATTTACTGCATGATTTCAGAAATAGGTTGATAAAATGGGCTAACATTTTTTTTTTACTTATGAATCTTTAAGGTTGCATAAATAACATACTAGTCATAAGACAGGAACTTCAGTACAGAATGGCAAGAAAACTTTAGTTATATTTAGTGTATCCTGCCATCCATGGATACCACTTACCTGTTAGTTTGTCATACTGTGGTGACTTAGATGTTGGGCGGCTGGAAGGTATGCCACTGGTATTTAAGATTCTAGCAAGCAGGGTGACTCAAGGTGGACAGATTTCAGTGGAGCTTCCAAACTAACACAAACTGGGAAGAAGGTCTTGGGAATCTACTTCTGAAAAAAATGGCAAGTGAAAATATTATAGATAGCGGATGGATCATTGTCTTTTATATTGCCAGAAAATGAGTGCTTTGGGTTGGAAGGACCACCAAATATGACTGGGGAAGTGATGCCGTTTCAAAGTAGAGTCAACCTTAATAACACAGATGGAGTAAAGGTTTCAGGACCTTTGTTTACTAATGAGGTATGACTTAAAAAGAGAAGACGCAGTTCCAGACATCCATTAATAACCAGGTCATAGGATGTACGATGTATGAATCAAGGAGAATTGAGAGTTGTCGTGTATGAAATGGAATGCTTGAAACTCGATATCCTGGGCATTAGTGAGCTGAAGTGCATTGCTATTGGCCATTTTGAATTGGACAGTTGTGTAGTCTTCGTGCTGGGAGTGATCCGTTGAAGAGGAACAGTGTTGCATTCTTCATCAAAAAGAGCATTTCAAGATCTGTTCTTAAGTACAACACATGCCTACAAGAAAGACTTGTTAATATGACTGATACTCAAATTTATGCACCAACTACTAATTCCAAACATTTTTGCCAACTTCTTAATTCTGAAATTGATAAAAAATGCAATCAAGATGCATTGATCATTACTGGTGATTGGAATGTGAAATTCAGAAATGAAGAAGGGTCAGTAATTGGAAAATATGGCCTTGGTGAAGATCCCATGGTAGAATTTTGCAGTAACAATGACTTAATCATTGGAAATACCTTTTTTCAATAACTATACACATGAACTTCGCCATGTGGAATGTACAGGAATCAAAATTGGATACATCCTTGGAAAGAGACAATAAAGAAGCTCCATGTCATCATCCGCAGAAGAAGGCTAGGGGCTGCCTGTGGTACAGTCCATTAGTTGCTCTTATGAAAGTTCAAGTTGAAGCTGAAAGTTAAAACATATCTGTGAGAGCGAAAATATGAATTTGGGTATATCCTACCTGGATTTAGAGACCATCTGAAGAATAGATTTGATAATTAAATGCTGTGACTGAAGACAAGATGAGTTTTGGAATGATATCAAGGAAATACACGTAAAGGAAGCAAAGGGTCATTGAAAAGAAAGAAAAGACCAAAATAGGTATCTGAAGAGACTCTGAAATTTGCTGTTGAATGTAGAGTAGCTAAAGCAAATGGAAAGAAAGTAAAAGAGCTGAACAGAAGATTTCAGAGGAAAGCTGTAGAAAACCAAGTATTATAGTAAAATGTGCAAAGACCTGCAGTTAAAAAAACAAAAGGGAAGAACATGCTTCTCATTTCTCAAGTTGAAAGAACTGGGGAAAAAAAAATTCATGCTTCAAGTTGCAATTTTGAACAATTGTATGGTCAGAAGAAAAAAAACAACTATGCAAGAAGCATCAAAAGAAGATGGAAAGAGTACACAGTCAGTGTACCAAGAATTTCAGCCATCTCATGATCAAAAACTGACTGTACTGAAGGTGCAAGCTGCGCTGAAGGCTTTGGTGAAAAGCGGGGCTCGAGGAATTGATGGAATACCTGTTGAGATGTTTCAGCAAATGAATGCAGTGCTGAAAGAGCTCACTTGTCTATCCCAAGACAACCTGCCTGGCCAGCTGATGGTAAGAAATCTCAATTTTTTGCCCATTTCAAAGAAAAATTACTTCAAAATGCAGAAATTATGGAGCTATCTCATCAATATCATGCAAGTAAAATTTTGCTGAAGATAATTAAAAAATGGTTGCAGCAATACATCAACAAGAAACTGCCAGAAATTCAAACCAGATTCAGAAGAGAGTATCTAACAAGGGGTGTCATTACTCATGTCCAGAGAATACCAGAAAGAAGTTTACTTGTGTTTTGTTGACTTTGCAAAGGCATATAACTGAGTGGATCGTAGCAGATTATGGATAACATTGTGAAGAATAGGAATTCTGGAACACTGCAGTATGATCATGTGGAACCTGGAATAGACAGAGGCAATTGCTCAAGCAGAACAAGGGGATGCTGCATGGTTTAAAATGAGGAAAGGTATGCATTAGGGTTGTATGTATCCTTTCGGTGTTCATATTCCATCTATATGCTGCAGCCCAAATAATCCAAGACGATAGACTATATAAAGAAGCACAACATCAGGATTGGAGGAAGACTCATTAACATCCTCTCACATGCAGGTGACACAACCTTGTTTGCTGAAAGTGAAGGGGACTTGAAGCACTTGCTGATAAAGATCAAAGACTACAGCCTTCAGTATGGATTACATCTCAACATAAAACAAAGAATCCTCACAACTGGACCAGTAAGCAACACGACGATAAGTGGGGAAAAGATTGAAGTTGTCAGGAATTTCGTAGACAGCAGTCAAGACATGAAATGATATATTGCACTGGGCGAATTGACTGCACAAGACGTCTTCAAAGTATTTTTTTAAAAAGAAGTCACATTGAGGGCTAAAGTATGCCTGACCCAAGCCATGATATTTTCAATCACTTTATAAGCATGTGAAAGCTGGATAATAAATAAGGAAGATGGAAAAAAATGCCTTTGAATTATGGTGTTGGTGAAGAATATTACCGTAAGAATGCACAGATATGTCTTGGAAGAAGTAAAGCCAAAAGACTCCATAGAAGTGAATATGGCAAGACTTCATCTTTCGTACTTGGAAGATGCTGTCAGGTGGGACCAGACCCTTGCAAAGAACATCAAGCTTGGTGAAGTAGAGGTCAGCAAAAAAAAAAAAAAAGGAACTCTCAAGGAAATGGATTGACCAAGTGCGTGCTGCAGTGGACTGAAATGTAGCAACAGCTGTGAGGGTGCCGCAGGACCGGGCAGTGCTTTGTCGTGTGGTACGTAGGATTCCTAGGAGTTAGAATCACTGCATCAGTACCTAACAACAACACTGTCCGTGGCAAGGTAGTAATTATGGTCGAGTTAGGTACTGTGATTGGAAAAGTCATGATTCAGTGCCTGTGGTGCTTTGCTTCTCTCTTCATAGGGTCTGCATTGTGTGTGATAACCACTGATTACAAGCACTTACTTAGCCATGTAAGTTGATTCATACTTATATAAAGGTAGGGATGTATTTAACTCATTGAATTGATTTTTAAGTACTTAAAAGAAATTGTTTTGAAATGTTTTCAAAGTTACAGAAAAGGTGTAAGAAAAACCCAAGAACAATTCCCATGTACTTTCACCTAGATTTTCTTCCTATATGCATACTTATTTTTTCCTGAACCATTTGAAAATGAATCAAGAGCATAATGCCTCTTTACCCCTAAAGGGGCATTATGGATAGAAGACATTAATACTCCTTTACCCTTTTAAGGGACATGTCTGCAAATTAGCCTTAAATGCTTGTAAAGAATGGCATACAAATAACTTCTTAACATATTACATGTCTTTTTAACATAAAGTCATATCTTTAAAATCAGTCCCATGCGTTTACTAAAGCAATCTGGATTACTGCAGGAAGTTTGAATTTGTTTACCTTTATTTTATTTGGAAAAAAATATCTGGGGATGTGGGGTGGGAGATGAACATGATAGGTAGCTCAGTAAGAATGTCATTCTGTTGCTTAGCAGCAGACAAGAAAACCAGGAGTGTTTTTTAAAAGTTGAAGTTACAAATGGAACACCTGC
The DNA here is from genome assembly GCA_028571685.1 of Heterohyrax brucei. Lineage (NCBI taxonomy): Eukaryota > Metazoa > Chordata > Mammalia > Hyracoidea > Procaviidae > Heterohyrax > Heterohyrax brucei. The sequence continues at coordinate 119,986,336 of CM053144.1, read as the reverse complement.
ATCCAGTTTTGATTGCCTCACTTCAAGAATGATAGAGCATAAATTGAAAGAATCTGAAGGAGTGAAAAAACTGATTATAGGTATTGTGGGGGACTAGTATATGACAGTAATCTATAAGTTTGGTCCCATAACTGTTTACTTGGCCTACTAGGCTGTGTCAGCAGTTTCAAGGACCCCATTGCCTTCATCTTCATGAACTCAAAGGCAACAAAAGTACTTGATCTTTACTTCTGTTCAGTATCAACACTCTACTCCTATTTTCTTTTTGTCTACACTTCTTTATCCAGCAAAGTGAATATATAAGGAAAAATACATACCATTCTGTTGATGAAAGTGCCTGGCTCTCCTGCAAAGACTATATAAACTGTCTTTTGAAGAGAGCATGATTTGATTTAGTACCATGAATTAGATTTCTGACACACAGAGATTTTTGTGGTTTTCTTACTGTTTTCTTATTTAATTTAAGGAACACATTGTGTATCTATAAATAGAAACAGAGGTACACATTGTGTATCAGTAAATAGAAGCAGAGGTGGCTGATGTTTTAATAGAGACAGTGCAGATGACCTACTCAGACTACGAGACCACAATGTATGGCAGATGAAAGGGATGCGCTCTCACTTAATGGATGATGAACTAAGACCAAGAGGAAAAACTGAAATAGGAAGACTCTACTTCAGTTACTGTCTTAGTTATCTGGTGCCACTGTGTCCTGGGTTGAGTTCTCTTCCCCCAAAAGTGTGTGTAGCGGTTTGTCCCAGTATGATGTGATTGTTCCCAATTTTGTGGCCTTCCTATGCTGTATAATTTCTGCCTGTGCTGAATAGATAGAATTATGTTTAAAGAGGACATCCTTACTAAGGGAGTTTCCCTGGAGTGTGGCTTGCATCCAGTTTTATCCTACAAGACACGAAAGGGAAGCAAGCAGAGTGGGGACGGCATACCATCAAGAAAGTAGCACTGAGTGTGCCTTTCGGACTTGAGGGTTGTGTGCCAAGATGGTCTTGGACTGAAGAGTAGTGATAGGAAAGGGCCTTCCTCCAAAGCTGACAGAGACAGAGTACATTCCCCTGGTGCCAGCTCCCTGATTTCGGACTTCTAGCTTACCAGACTGTGTGAGAATACACTTTTCTTTGCTAAGGCCATCCACCGGTGGTATTTCTGTTGGAGCACGACCAGATGGCTGAGACATGCAGTAACAGAATTACCACAGGTAGGTGGCTTTAACAAATAGAAATTTATTCTGTCATAGATTGGGAGACCAGAAGTCTGAATTTAGGACACCTAAATTCAGGGGACGGCTTTTTCTGTGTTGGCTCTGGAGGAAAGACTTCATCTCCTTTCATCATCCATGGGTCTTAGGTCCCTTGGAGATCTCCATGTGTCTTGGCATCAGTCATCTCCTTGGTCTAGAAGGTTCTCATCGCATTCCTCACAGCATTTCATCCAAAAATTTTAGCCATCAGCTTGATCCCCTCATATATTGATCTCAGCATTTAATCTCCTATCTCTTACTCAGCAAACATGATGTCATTTAAGACACATCTCATTTGTCTTGTTGTCTTACTCATCTCACACTGCCATAGCAGAAATACCACAAGTGGATGGCTTTAAAAAGAGAAATTTTATTCTGTCACAGTCCAGTAGGTTACAAGTCCAAACTCAGGGCATCACTTCAGGGGAGTACTTTCTCTCTTGGCTCTGGAAGAAGGTACTTGTCATTGATCTTTCCCTAAACTGGGAGCTTCTGGGGTGCAGGGACCCCAAGTCCTTTTCAAAGAACTCAGTGTGCTCCTGGCACTGCTTCTTGGTGGTATGAGATCCCCAATTCTCTGCTTACTTTCCTTTATATCTGAAGAGATTGCTTTAAGGCACAGTACAGTCTTACACATGCACTGAGTCCTGCCCCACCAACAGAATTGCTGCCCATCCTCCCTCATTAACATCATAGAGAGAGTGCCTACAGCTTTAGGAGCATCATACAACACAATCATGGCCTAGCCAAATTGCTGCACACATTTTTGGGGGCACAAAATTCCATCCATGATGCCTATGTTCCTTTTAAAGGTCTCTCCAAATGTTAAAGGTACAGATTGGATTATAAATTATGCTTGTTTGAATAACTATAGTTTGCCATGAATTATTCTTCTGAGACTTGAAATTCTTCCAGAGAAAAGAATGCATCTACCATTCTGCAAGATGTTTCTGGATACATATGATTAAAATCTTAATTTCAACGCTGTAGAATTATAATCTTTAAGATAAACAATAAGCAATAAATAACTCTCCTCTAGAAACAGTACAGACAGGTTAATGTGGTTTTCTTGTCAAGTTTTTTTGTTTTTTTGTTCTTAAATTCTTATTTTTAATTAGAGAAATTGATTGAAGGGAAAATTCATTTCCCACTACATAGAAAGAATCTTACTGTCCCAGCATGGGTGTACTCAGTTAGAGGTCAGTGATAGCATTACAAAGCTACCTAATCTACTCCAGCCAGGATGATGGAAGTTTTAGAGAAGGGAAGCATTCTGACCTTCACAGACATACCAATAATTATATAGTGACACTCCAAGGAGTAATAGTGATTAAGAAAAGATATTTAAAAAAAAAAAACCACCTGTTGATTGATTCCAATTTGATTTCCAATTCATTCCGACTCATAGCAACCCTATAGGACAGAGTAGAACTGCCCTATAGAGTTTCTAAGGAGTGCCTGGTGGATTTGAACTGCCAGCTTTTTGGTTAGCAGTCATAGCACTTAACCACTGTGTGACCACAGTGACACAGTCACCACAAGAAAATGTGTAAGAGGCAGTTTAATGAAGAGAGCATTTAGAGTTGGACGTATATGAGCTTGGAGTTCAGTGATATCGTTTACCATTCAAGGCAGGAAATTAGAGTAGAGTTCACTGCTTAAAATGAGGATATGGACAGACCATGTCACACTTTCAGTGTGAGCCATGGGATTTAGAACATCTAAGTCAACAAGATATAATATTGACCCAGCCTGTAGCCAGAACTGAGCCAAGGCTCGTAATTGTTCTGTAGTAGGCCAGTATCACCACAGAGCAGGACCTCTGTACCTTCACTAGCAGCTGTGATTCTGCATTAGCGGTAATCTGTAAGAACATGAAGCAAGGAGGATTTAAAAGGGTAGAATGAGAGAGTCGAACATGCAAAGAAGCGAATGAAGGCATCTTTTGTAGAAGAAGAAATTATGAAGCATAAGTAGGCTAAAAGGAAACAAAAGCTGGTAATTGTGATGAGGAGCAAAGTAGAACTTCAGGAAATAAATGATAGGTACTAGAATTTGAAAACATTCAATAGATGGAAAAAATTGACACACTCAAAGAGAGAATTAGTAAATTGGAAGAGAGAAATTTCTAAAATTTATAAAAGCTACAAATGTCAGGTACTATAGTAAGTTCTTTATATGTATTACATGTAATACATATGTATTAACTCAAACCTCACAGCGCTGTTCATTCTTTTAATAAGTATTTATTGGGTGCTAATTATGTATCTGATACTGTGTTGCTGCATAATAACCCTTCCAAAATAAGTGGCTTAAAACCACATTTACTATCTCATGCTGTTTTCTATGGATCAGATGCCCAGAAGTGTTTTAGTTGCTTGGTTTTGGTCCTGAGTCTCTCATAAGGTTCAGTCATTTTTCAACTAATGGTGAAGTCAGCTCAAGACTTGACCACAACTGGAGGACCTGCCTCCAAGTCTACTCATGTGGCTTTTGGTAGAGTTTCTTTGTGGTTTTGGGCTGGAATCAATACTTCTTGCCACATAGGTCTCTCTGTTTGTTACCTCAGTGTCTTCATGACATGACAGCTGTCTTCCCTTGAGTGATCCAAGAGAAAGAGAAAGAGCACCCAGGAAGGAAGCCATAGTCTTTTTACACCCCAGTATTAGAAGTGAAAAACTGTAATTTCTGTTGGTGAGAAGCAAATCATTAACTCCAGCCCATACTCCTGGGGGAAGGAAGGAGTATAAAATAATTTGTGTACATGTTTTTGAAACAACTACAGTCAGTGCAGTGTTCCAGCATTGGCACTTGGGAGGCTCCAACATTGATTTATTGAGAGTTCCAAAAACAGAAAATAAAAAGAATGGTAGAGAAGTAGTATCTGCTAAGATACTTGTTAAGAATTTTCCAGAATGGAAGAAAGACACAAGCCTTCAAATCAGATGTCTTCTCAGGATACAAGCAAAATAAATAGAAATAAATCTTCACTAGACAGTGTGATTAAACTGCAGAACATTAAAGGTAAGGAGATATAAGCTAACAGAAAAGATGTATCATCTGTGGAAGAAGACAGGTTAACAATAGACTTCTTATCTAAACAGTGGAAGCTAGTAGGCAGTAGAATAATATCTTCAAAGTGGTAAAAGCAAAAACTGTCATTTAAAAATTTCATGCCTCGTTAAGCTTTCAGTAAAGAGTGTGGGAAAATAAAAGGACTGAATAAGTTGTTTAACTTTATCTCAGTTTCCTTATCTGTAAATGGAAATAAAATTATTTACCTTATAGATTATCTGTTCTATTCACAGATATGTGTGAAGTATCTAGAACAGTACCTGACACATAGTAGACACTGAATAAATATTCAGTGAATGAATAAATAAGTGAATAGGGTGTAGTGAGATTAAACGAGTTAATGTAAAAAGAATTTACAGCAGTACTTGCCATACTGATGAAGACTTAATAGATGTTTAAAAATGTTACCACCCAGAGGCATGCACTGCACTATTAAAAAATGCTCTTTAACAGGAAGAAAAATTCAGTAAGATAGCAGATAAAAGAAATAGGCATAGAAGTTGATAACATGCCAGTTAAGGTAACTACTGACCATGGGGGGAGAAAAAGGCAAACAGATTGCTTTGTATTTTTTAAAAGGTAAAAGTAAAATTTTCATGATGTTCCTAAAGTTTATATGAAAGTACAGATTACCAACAACACAAAGGCAATTTTGAAGGATACAGAAGATACTAAGACTCACCGCAAACTGTTATAATCAAGATCAAAGTTTTGGTACCGGAAGTGGCAAATAGATTAGTGAAACTAAATGATGCAGAAATAGACTCAGACATATATGGAAATTTAATACATGGCAGAAAACATCACAAGTTGGTGAATAAGGGGTAATCTTCAATAGGTTGAATTGGACAAGTTGTTATCCCTGTGGGAAAAAAGACATTTTATGTCTTACCATGTGATAAATCAGTTCCAGTTGAGTTAAAATCCTAAGTGCCAAAAAAACTTTTGAAGTGTCATTAGAAAAAAAGGAAGATTAGGAGAACATTGTAACTTGGGTAAGGAAGAATTTTTAAGAAAAGACAACAATATACAAACATGAAGGACAAATGATCACTGTAACTATATTAAAATTGAAAGACTTCTTGGAAGATCTTATAAACAAAGTGAAAGGTTGAGTTGCAAATTGAAAAAGGATATTTGTAATAGGTGTAACTGACAAAAGTTGATATCAAACATGAAGAATTTCTGTAAATCAAAAAGGAAGACACAAACAACCTGATGGAAAAATCAGCAAAGGATATGATCAAGCAATTCACAAAGCAGGAAATATGATTGGCCAATCAGCATATGAAAAAATCTTCAATCTCACTAGTAATTATGCTAATGCAAATTATACCATTCCATATCTATCAGATAGGCAGATGTTAAAAAGGCTGAGTAGACTTTACCTCAGCAAAGATGTGGGGACCCAAACATTCTTAGAATAAATTGATACTACTATTCAGGAGAGCTGCTTTACAAATCTAAAAAAGTTGGAAATGGGCATACACGAACACCTGTAAAATTTTCTGGTATGTGTACTAGGAGAATACTCCCATAAATGCGTAGGGAAGCGTGCATAAGAATGTTTATTCCAATACTCCTTGTAATGGTAGAAATTGTGAGCAACGTGAATATCCATCAAATGGTGGTATTTGGTGGTACATTCATACAGTGGAGTATTATATAACAGTTAAAAATCAAGAACTAGAGCCGTGTGTCAATATGGATAAATCCTTCGTAAACACTGCTGAGGAAGATGCAGAAGTGAGTGTACGTTATAACACTATTTATACAAACCTCTTGTGAAACAGCGTATTATTGATGGATGCAAAATGTGTAGTGAACTTAAATGTAATTTTCAAGTGTGCTTTTAAATACCAAGTGATGATAGTTAATTTTGGGGAGTTCTGTAAACAGATGGAGATATCAAGTAGAGATGAGAAAAGAAGGCAGAACATTAAGATTTGTTCAAGATGAGTGGTATGTACATAAAAAAAGGAAACAAAACAATGCTGTTGAATCGGGTTTGATTGATAGCGACCTTAGAGGTAAGAGTAGAACTGCCCCATAGAGTTTCCGAGGAGTGCCTGGTGGATTTGAGCTGCCAGCGTTTTAGTTAGCAGATGTAGCACTTAACCTATGCCACCAGGGTTTACGATATGTACATGGATATTCATTATGATGGACCCTCAAAACCACACGAAATCCACTGCCATCAAGTCAACTCCAACTCATAGCAACCCTGTAGGAAAAGGTAGAACTGCCCCAGAGGGTTTCCACATAGTAGCTAGTAGATTCAAACTGCCAATATTTTGGTTAGCAGCTGGGCTCTTTAACTACTGGATCACCAGGGCTCCCATACTGCTCGGTATGTTTGAGACGCATCCTAGTAAATAACTTAAAAAGAAATAAATGAAACAAATGTTGACAGTTATACATGTGTATGTTTATATGTGTATTCATTTTTTATTAAAATTTCTTTACCTTAAGGATATGTGGAATCTGCTCTATAAATCCTCTTTAACATGCTCTGGATCTTGCTTGTGGAAGAATCTTATAAAGCAGTCTTACTGGTATTTTTAATAAAGACCAACCTAGTGTCAGTTGCACACACACTAATTTTTGTCTACTGCTTCTGATGTTAATACTCTGAAGACTACATAGGATTCTCTCATAAACATTATATTCTTTTGAAACTTAGGCCTAAAATCAGTATACTTGGTTGCTTTTTTTTTGCTTAAATTTTAGAGAAATGGTTGCCAGTGAAATAGTAAAACTTAGACTTGAGTATTCCCAGTATCTATTATAATTATTTTATTTTGCTTTTAAGTAACCTTATTTTACCTGAAACTTTTAATTTTCTCAGAATCTTTGTGGGTCCTCACAAGATATGATTGGCACATTGTCAGTCTCCATTCCAAATGATACATCTCAGTTTCTGAATACTTAGAACAGGTTAAAAAGAGTTGCATGATCCTGTCTTAATTTTGCTAGATGTGACATAGATCAGATGTTCAGAATAAAACTTTGACCCATAAGTTTGAATCCTTTAAATTTATACAATAAAAACTAGTAGTTTGCATTGTTTTTACAACTTTTCGTGGCAGACATCATCAGCTGAAGCTATGACCACTTAAACGTATTTTAGGAGTCATGATTGTGTAGCCATCCAGCGTACTGCTGGGTTTCCTTAGTGGTGAGACTGTTTCCATTGCATAGGATAGATGAACTTAAATGGCAGAAACATGACTAGAAAGTGCATATTACATATGTTTAAGTCAGCGTGTTGCTAGTGACAGGTGCTCAATGATCGTTGGTATCCTTGTCAGCAAAGAGAATCATTTGACATTAAAGTCACCAGCTCAGTCCTGATCTGGGGTGACTCTATTGGCAGTTCCATCAGGCTGCCACTGATCAGTGAATGTCAGAGCTGCTGCTGCTCTTTCTCAAGAGTGTCATCAGCCCTTCTCTGTGGGTTTTTTTTTAGATGGGGAAAGGAGCCGAGCATTGCTTTACCCCAGGTTATTTGTTCAGTTGTAACCAGACTTTCAAATTGCTTCGTATGGAAAATGAACCAGGAACTCATAAGGACTATAGGTCTCTTACGAGGGCATACAAAACCACAGACAAAGTAACGACTTAAGTGAAGACTAGTAATGATTACCTTGACTCCAAGCCGATCAATGGTTAGAGCACCTGGGGACTCATTAAATGGCATTTGTGGTGTCTGTAACCTAGGTTTTGAGCTGTATTTCAAGAAAAGCAGTGACAGCCTTTAATGTCTAATTGACCTCTTCTCTTTGTCTCACTTTCTTTCCCTTTCTGTCTTTGCTTCTGATGTGGTCCCTGATGGCAGCAAACAGCACTGCTCAGCATTTTGAACTTCTGTTCAGAGCTTCAGCACCTCAGTTTGGGTAGTTGTGTGATGGTAAGTACTTGAAAGTTCTCCATAGTTGTTCTCTCTTTCTTGCACTCTATAAATTTTATGTTCCCTTTCCTGAGTATCCTGTTCTATGTAAACTGTCTCACAGGTTTTTCAGATTTATTGTTAACTATTTTGTACTCCACTTTCAGACATTTTTCCTGTGTTGGAAAGTATATCTTTAATATTACCTATGAGGACAAGGAAAGAAGTATAGTGTGGTCAACAAGAGTTGTATTTTACCTAAAGCCGTGTGTTAACTCATACAAACTACTGGACTTAACCTCTTTTGATTTCTTTACAAAGTATGAATCACACACAGATGCCAGTAGTTTAATAAAGCTAAATTTAGTTTTTAAATTTATGAAACTTTTTTCTCTGGAAACATTGATGATAGTAACTTGTTTTTGTGGTTGTTTTATTAACCCTACTGGGCAGAATAGAAAGATGGCCACTCTGTGTTGGAATTCAATTTCTTTTCCAATTGTACTCCTCTTAGAAATCTCAACAATTTAGGGACTCTTAGATTAGGTGACATCTGAAGTCCCTTCCATATTTAAAATTGTAAGTTTATGTGCCTCTAAAAGAGTTAGTGGGAAGACTTAGATATATTTCATCTAACTTCACATGACTTTTAAACAGCACTGACACATCAAAGGACAAGAGCATTCTTAGTGTGTTTGGGTATTACATGCACTCCACAGAAGTAATATCTTTATATAATTGACTGTGAAGCAATCTGTTCTTCTTTATTTCCCTAATGCCAAAAGCAGACCCAGGAAATTCTCAGACCATTCCAGACTTACAGCCACATGAGCAAGACCCATATTAGCAGAATGTTTGCAAGATTTCCCAGCAGTTGTGCTGGTATTCTAAGCTTGAAATCAACAGGTAGGGTCTCTGATGTAGAGCGGATGCCATTTGAACACATTCAGAGATCATCAGTGGGTTCAGAGCTGTCCCACAGTTTGGCAGTGTACGATGCTGTATTTGTCTCCGCATGGCCATGGTCTGTAGTTCTGGGGGTTGGGCTTACTAAACCCCAAGTATGGATGCACGACCATCCTGGACTCTGGAAACAATCTTGGAGCTTCTAGCTCAGCATTCTAAAACCAAGCCAAGCCAGTGTCATCAAGTCAGTTCCGACTCATAGTGACCCTGTAGCACAGAGTAGGGCTGCTCCATAGAGTTTCCAAGGAGCTTCTGGCATATTCAAACTGCTGACCAGATGCAGCACTTAATCACTATGCCAAAACAAAATTCAGTTGCCATCTAGTGGATTCTCACTCATAGTGACCCTAAAACAGAATAGAACTGCCCCATACAGTTTCCAGGGAGCAGCTAGCTGGTGGCTTCAGACTGCCAGCCTTTTGGTTAGCAGCCAAGCTTTTAACCACTGAGCCACCAGGGCTCCGAGGTCTCTTTAACCAAACCAGACCCATTGCCACTGAGTCAATTTTGACTTCTAGTGACCCTCTTAGGGCAAAGTAGAACTTCCCCATAGAGTTTCCAAGAAGTACCTGGTGGATTTCAACTGTGGACTTTTTGGTTAGCAGCTGTAACACTTAACCACTATGCCACCAGGTCTCTTTACTACTGGTCAAATTCTCACCTTGGTAGACCATTTCACAGATTTATGTGGGTCCCTTTGGTGACTCTTCTGTGTGGATTCTATTCTGTGTTGATTGCAGATCTTGTGACAATAAACTCACCAGTTTCTTGTCACTTAGGTCTTTGTTTATTGCTCGCCTATCTTCTTTAGACTGGTAAGGACTCCATTTAGGCTTGATTTTGAATCAAAGTAATAACAGTTTCAGATTTGTGATTTTCATGAAACTTTTGTCCTCGGAGTGTTTATTTTGCATATGTCTTCCCTATCATCATTTTCCAAGTGGCATATTTTTTCAGTATTGCATACAATGTTGATACTGAATTAGTTGTGCCACTGTTTTTCTGAAGCTAATCTGTGTCAGGAGTGCCAGTGTGACATATTTGCAATGACAGGAACTTTTGAGGATGGCTGGAATGCAAAAATTAGAAACAAAAAGGATCTGTAGTTGAAAATACTGCCTTCGTGATAGAAATAATGCCAGAGATTGCATGATAAAATTTTGCAAGACTAATGACTTCTTCATTGCAAATACCATTTTTAATCAACACATACAGTGACTGTACACATGGACCTCACCGGATGGAATACACAGGAACCAAATCAACGACATCTGTGGAAAAAGACAATGGAAAAGCTCCATATCAGCAGTTAGAACAAGACCAGATGCTGACTGTAGCACAGATTGTTAATTGCTCATATGCAAAGTCAAACTGAAACTGGAGAAAATTAGAACAGGTCCATGAGAGTCAAAGTATGACCTCGAGTATATTCCCTCCTGAGTTTAGAGATCATGTTAAGAACAGATTTGATGTATTGATCACTGATGACTAAAGACCAGACAAATTGTGGAATGACATCAAAGATAATATCCGTGAAGAGAGCAAGAAGTCATTAAAAAGACAGGAAAGAAAGAAAACTTAAACATTGAGCAGCTAAAGCAAGAGGGAAGAATGGCAAAGTAGAAGACCTAAACAGAAGATTTCAAAGAGCAGCTCAAGAAGACAAAATCAAGTATTATAATGACATGTGAAGAACTGGAAATGGAAAACCACAAGGGAAGAACACATTCTGTACTTTTCAAGTTGAAAGAACTGAACAAAAAAATCAAGTGTTGAGTTGGCAGTAGTGAAGGATTCTACAGGAAAACTGTTAAACAACTCAGGGAGCATCAAAAGAAGATGCAAGGAATACACAGAGTCATACCCAAAAGAACTGGTTGATGTTCCATTTGAAGAGGTAACATATGATCATTAGTGGTACTAAAGGGTGAAATCCATGCTGCGTTGAACCCATTGGCAAAAAGCAAGGTTCCAGGAACTGATGGAATATCAATTGAGATGTTTCAACAAACAGATGCAGCACTGGAGTGCTCACTCATCTATCCCAAGATATTTGGAGGACAGCTACCTGGCCAACTGACTGGAAGAGATCCATATTTCTGTCTGTTCCAAAGAAAGATGATCCAACCAAATGTAGAAATTACTAAACAATATCATTAGTATCATACGCAAGTAAAATTTTGCTCAAGATCATTCAAAAGTGACTGCAACAGTACATTAACAAGGAACTGCCAGAAACTCAAGCTGGATTCGGAAGAGGACTTGGAACCAGAGATGTCATTGCTGATGTCAGGTGGATCTTGGCTGAATGCAGAGCATACCAGAAAGATGTTTCCTTGTGTTTTCATTGATTATGCAAAGACATTTGACTGTGTGGATCATCATAAATTATGGCTGATGTTGTGGAGAATGGGAATTCCAGAACACCTAATTGTGCTCTTCAGGAATCTGTATAATGGAACTAGAGGCAGTTGTGCAAACAGAACAAGGGGACACTGTATGGTTTAAAGTCAAGAAGGGTTTACATCAGGGTTGTTTGTTTTCACCATACCTTTTCAATCTGTATGCTGAGCAGATAATCCGAGAAGTAGAGTTATATGAAGAAGAACGAGGCATCAGGATTGGAGGATGACTCTTTAACAGCCTGTGTTATGCAGGTGACACCACCTTACTTGCTGGAAGTGAAGAAGATGTGAAACACTTACTGATAAAGATCAAGGACTACAGCCTTCAGTATGGATTTCACCTCAACATCAAGAAAACAAAAATCCTTACAAGTGGTCCAGTAAGGAACATCATCATAAATGGAGAAAGGATTGAGGTCAAAGATTTCATTTTACTTGGGTCCACAATCAACGCCCATGGAAGCAGCAGTCAAGAAATAAAAAGACACATACCACTGGGAAAATCTGCTGCCAACGACCTCTTTCCAGTATTGAAAAGTGAAGATGTCGCCTTGAAGACTAAGGTATGCCTGACCTAAGCCATGGTATTCCTAATCATATCGTATGCATGTGAAAGCTGAACAGCGAAGGAAGAAGACGGAAGAACTCATGCCTTTGAATTATGGTGTTGGAGACAAATGTTGAACATACCATGGATGTCAGAAGAACAAGTAGATCTGTTCTGGAAGAAGTACAACCAAAGTGCTCCTTGGAAGCAAAGATGGCAAGACTGTGTGTTACGTACTCTGGACATGTTGTCAGGAAGGATCAAACCTTGGAGAAGGACATCATACTTGGTAGAGTGGAGGGTCGGTGAAAAAGAGGAAGACCCTCAATGAGATGGGTTGACACTGGCTGCAACAATGGACTTAAGCATAAAAATGATTGTGGACATGTTGCAAGACCGGGCAGTGTTTCCTTGTATTGTTCATAGGGTCGCTATGATTCAGAACTGATTCAATGTCACCTACTAATAACACACCACATGTGGCTACTGAGTACTTGAAATATGGCTAGTCCAAATTGAATTGTGAGGTAAGTGTAAAATATACACCAGATATTGAAAGCTTGCTACCAAAAAATGTGTAATGGGTCAGTATTTTGAAGTAATTACATTTGAAATGATAAGGTTATAGATGTGTTGGAGTAAATCATATTATTAAATTTAATTTTGTGTGTATTTTTCCTTTTTAGTATGACAGAGAATTTTAAATTAGGTACTTAATTTGCATTTCTATTGGGTATCACTGGTCAAAGTAATTTAAATTTGCCTGAATTACAGAACTGTAAAACCTATCCTACATCTAAGATTTCCTGCTAATTGTGTGATCCTGGTCAAGTCACCCAATTTCTTGGTGACAGTTTCTCTGTGACATGTGGCATTTTTTTTTTTTTTTGTAATTAGTGATAATGAATGAGAAAATAAATGTGAAAAGTATCTAATCTCTGAGGGAAAAAAGGATTCTGTGTAATTACTCTATGTAATTCGGTAGGGAATTGTAATTAGTAAGGCAGGATATGTTTCCTTCAATCCAGTAAAAACTATTTGATCTGATTCTTGTTTACCCAGCCCTGATTTACTTTGTGCCCATGTGTTTAATAATGCTGTGAACATTTCACAACAAAAACTCTTGAAGGAATTTCTCACTGTATTTATGCTGATAGAGAATTAGTCCATATGCCCTCGAGATTCCCCTGATACAAATTCAGCACAATCAGAATCATGGGTTACAGAAAGTTTTTAATTGCTTTTCTCTAAAGAAGCTAATTGACAGAACTGACTGTCAGAGCTGCAGTTTTATGTCGTTTGGGTTTACCCACTGTCGGAAATTATGGGAGCCTGTTGCTCCTCGTCGTCTCTCTGTTAACCACCATATATGCACAGAGTTGCTCAAGACCGCAATGTTGGAAAATGTTGATTCCACCCTTTCCATCATTGCTTCCAATGCCAATTTATGTCCCTCACATCTGTCTGTATCTTTAATTACCCTGCTAGCACCTTAATCCAGGCACTCGTCATCTCTCCTCTGAACTGTTAATACCTCTTGCCTAGGCATCTTGCTCAGTCTTAACCACTATATTCCATCCTCCAAGATAGTGACCAGGGGTTTTGTTTTTATTTTAACATAAATCATATTATGTCACTCCTCTACTTAAAACCTCCCATTGACTTCCTGATTCCTTCCATGGCATAAATGGCCCAGCACCCACACTCTCTGTTCCCCTTATAGCCTGTCTTTCTCTCTCACTTGGATCCTACTGATCTTTTCTCTGTTCCTCGAATACACCAGTTCCATCTTAGCTGTGCTCCTTTTCCTCCTCTGCCTTCAGATCTCGTGGCTGACTCTGTCCTTCCATTCAGCTCTCTGGTTAAGTGTTATCACTTCAGGAAGCCTTCTCTGGAGATCCCAGTGACCACCATACCTTCCCTCAATTCCTGATACTATCTGCTCTCATATCACACCATTTGATTATTTTTACACCGTTGAGCATACTGGACTGATTTGGCTTGTTTACCTGTTTTGGCCCAGAATTTGTGATCGAGGTCTTCGTTTTTGTTGTTTTTGTTCACTGGTTTTCCTAGCCTCCAAATGGGTGTAGCACATAGTAGGTCCATAAGTAAATATTTGTTCAATAAATTAATTAATCAGTGGAGAAAGGAAATTTGCTGAATCAATGGAAAGGTCTGTTTTGTTTCCCTTTTATATATAGTGACGATTTTGATACTTTCTTACAAGATCAAATGAGCTTCTTAAGAGAACCACATCAAGAACCTGTTTAAGCGTATCAACCTCAAGGACTAAAAGATTTGATCCTTGGTTAGTAGACCTTTATCCTATAAGTGGAAGTTATTGAGCCCCACCAATAACTGATAATGACCAACATAATCGAAATTATTTTATTATTTGTATTCAATCCCTCAGTGCCTCATTTAACCCCAGACTGGTATCCTTACTACCAGCATTTCCATGGAGTGTTTGAGAGCCAACTGGAATGCACACATTTGTCCAGGAGATTGTGTAGTCACAAAAGTTCATTAACCATCTATAAAGTATCAGTAACTAAGTAACTCATTGAGCCGCAATAAGGTCAAAAGGGTAGGCATAAAGCAGAGCAAATTCCTCAAATTCTTCATGATGATTTCAAACTACTCTGGGGTTTCATTTGTTAAATGTCCTGTGTCTGGAGGTCTACTAAATGAGTTTTTACTCTTGCTGTATTACTACAGTGGCAGTTCTGTGAGTCTGCATGTGCTGATCTGTGTTAAGGAGAATGTTGGTGTGTTACATAGAAGCAACAATAGGAGATGATTAAGAAAGTTCTAACTTGACATGAACAGTTTGCATTTCTGGACATAGAATGTAAGCCACTGGAATTGTTTAATTTTCAGATTGAAGACTATGATGTGGTAGCTAGCATGATAGGAGCCAAGTGTAAAAAACTGCGGACCCTGGATCTGTGGCGATGTAAGAATATTACTGAAAATGGGATAGCAGAACTGGCTTCTGGGTGTCAGCTTCTGGAGGAGCTCGACCTCGGCTGGTGTCCCACTCTGCAGAGCAGCACTGGCTGCTTCGCCAGACTTGCACATCAGCTTCCAAACTTGCAGAAACTCTTTCTTACGGCGAACAGGTCTGTGTGTGACACAGACATTGAAGAACTGGCAGGTAATTGTACCAGACTACAGCAACTGGACATACTAGGTAAGGATACAATATATAAATTAGGTTGTATCTTGTTTCCTTGAGTACAAAACCTAATTTCCGACTCTTTTACAAGGAAAAAAAAAAGGTAAAAATATTGTCTTTTAAGTGTGCTTGGTTCATTAAGGAAAATGCAAGCTAGAGTGATTGATAAATGGTAATTATATATATACTTCCTACAGTGCATGTACTTAGGAAACCCTGGTGGCATAGTGATTAAGTGCTGTGACTGCTAACCAAAATGTCAGCAGTTTGAACCTGCCAGGTGCTCCTTGGAAACTCTGTGGGGCAGTTGTACTCTGTCCTATAGGTTTGTTATGAGTTGGAATCAACTCAACAGCAGTGGGTTTGGGTTTTGGAGGGTATGTATGTACTTAAGTAAAACAAGACTTGAAACCCTGCCAGCACCAATTTTCAGTGCTGAAAGCAATATTAGTGAGTTGAAAATGGCTGACTTTGTTGACAACTTTGAGGACAGTAAAGTTGAACCTATGAGACAGCTCTAGATAACTGTACTTTTTGGTCTAGTGAGACAAGTAAGGGTTTGCATGAACTGTGTTCTCCATTTCAGTGAAGGGCAGAAAAGAGGAAATTAATCTAATAGCTTCGTAATGTTAAATTCTTGATTAGTTAATATTCTGACATTTCTTTGTCAGTAATCCTAGTTTTTAGGAATAGTTGTATGCCAAGGCAGATCTTTTGAAAACCTCTTTCCAGAAGAGATTTCAGTTTCATGTTTTCAATGCATTCAACAACAAGGAAGCCTGTGAGATGCTGTGACTTTTTTAGTTAGACAGAAGACTTAGTAGTGTGAACCTGAAGAGCATTTGCAGTGTGTCCTTGGTAGTCAATGAGTGTTATCATGAAGTGCAAATCCTTAGTCCACACAGTGTTTCTGCCTCCTTTCCTGTTTTTAAACATTTGGGGAAAAGAAACCTGAAGATTTTCAGCATCTGTGTTTGTGATTTCAGTTAAAATCTCTCCACAGTTAAGCTTGAAGACCCATTTGTAGATGCTCCCTGTATATAGCTGAATGTTACTTACAAAAGTCTACTTTTAGGCAGAGTACATATTCTTGAGTACCTGTTATATGTACGCTTTGGGCTAGATACTTCTTCTGTGTTATGATTTACGTAATGTTTACAGCTCAGGGAGTTGGATCTTATTGTCCTTTTATAGATGAGGTTACTGGGGTTCAGAAATCACTGGGGTTCCAGGAGTTAGTAAGTGATAGAGCAAAGGTTCATACCCAAGGTGGTTTTTTTTTTTTTGCTGCATGGACAGTTGTTGTTCTCTCTCTCTCTCTTGCTCTGTCTCTTGTATATACCACATGCAGTTACCTTATTTATTTTCCTTTCTACCCATGCTTCCTCCTTGAATTAGCCTAGACCTTTTATAAGATAAATATTTTCAAAAGTTCAGGGTGAATGAGAAAAGGGCCTTATCAAATGGATCAATGTTAGCAATAGGCTTCACTTAAGAGGATGATACTATTGCTAGTTAAAATCTATTTTACAACTACTTCTTCCAAAAAGAAGAAAAATAAGTCATCATACAGTGGTTTTGAAGAGTAACATGCATCTGAAAGAGATTTTGTAGCACCACAAAGAAGTCAGTGATAGAGTTCTAGGGCTGCTAGATACAGACTGTACAATTGTTCTTAATTCACAATAAAAATAAATTAAAAAAGCAGTTGGTGACACTAATCCAAACACTGCTGTACATTTGTGATGAACAATGGAGTCATTGGCCAAGTGGCCTATCTTTGAACTAGTGAATGTATGAATTACCTTACAGAGGCATAAAAGAAAAATAGGTAAGTAGAATGATATGTTTTTTAAAAACAGTGTGATTTCTTTTTTAAAAATAGTTTGTCTTCTGGTGAGAGTATATACAACCAAAACATACATAACAGTTTCTACATGTACAATTCAGTCATGTTGGTTGCATTCTTTGACGTAGGCCCTCCTTCTCCTCCTTCTTTTCTGAGTTGTTTCTCCTTCATTAACATAAAGTCACTGCCCTCCAAGGTTCCTGTCTAATCTTGTGAGTTATTTTCAGTTTGATGCCACACAGATAGATCTTAAAAGAGAATAAAGCTTGAGGCTGACTGTCTTTACTAGTTGAGCTAAACAAGGTTTTAAGACTTCAGCGAGTATTTTTGGTTTAAGGATTAAAGATGATCTCAGGGCAATAGTTTCAGGGATTCATCCAGCCTCCATGGCTCTAGAAAATCCAGCTTCCATGAGAATATGAAATTCTGTTCCCCATTTTCTCTCTGAATCCCACTTTCAGAATTCATCTGTAGAATCTTTGATCAAGTATTCATTAACAGTAGCTGGGAACCATGTGATTCTTCTGGTCTCAGGGAAAAGGAGGCTGTTGTCCACAAAGGCTACTTGTCACACACTGCATTTTCTCCTATTTCTGTCTCTTCTCCTTTCTCTGTTGCTCCAGGATAGTGTATTGCAATTATTGGGCCTTGGATAGCCATTTGCAAACTTTAAAGATGCTGGTTGACCATATAGCTATAAAAATCAAATTCATTGCCATCGAGTCGATTCCAACTCATACCAACTCCATAGGACAGCGCAGAACTGTCCCATAGTGCTTCCAAGGAACATCTGGTGGACTTGAATTGCACCAGCACTGGTTCATTTTGATTGCTATAGCTGTTGATTATCTTTTAACATCAGGAAGCCTGAGTCCTCCTACTTTTTTCTTCCCTTTTAGCATTGCTGCACCTATTTGAATGGACCTTTTACCACTCCATTTAAAGTTGAGGATTGTTTTTTTCCATTTCTGTAAAGAAAGCTATTTGAATTTTATTCAAGATTGCATAGAATCTATAGATGGCTTTGGGATGTGTAGACATCTTAATAATATTAAGTCTTCCAATCCATGAACGTGAAACATCTTTCCATTTATGTAAGTCCTCCTTGAGCTGTTTAGCAATGTTTTGTAGTTTTCTTTGTATGATTCTTTCACATCTGTGGTTAGATTTATTCCTAGGTATTTTATTTTCTTAGATGCTATTATAAATGGAATCATTTCCCTAATTTCCCTTTTAGATTTATCATGGCTGGTGTATAGAAACCAGCTGATTTTTGTTTGTTGACCTTGTACCTGCAACTTTGGTAAATTGCTTTATTAGCTCTAGTTTTCATGTAGAATCCAGGATTTTATAAATTTATATATAGGGTCATGCAAATAGAGATGATTGTACTCTGTTCCAATATGAATACTTTTATTTATTCCTCTGGCTAGAACTTCTCATGCAATATTGGATAGAAGGTATATATTCAGAGTCATGTTCTTGGAATTTTAATCTGGAAAAAAGTAACAGATGAATTAGAGAAAGAGATCGTAATCAGAGATTAGCTGCAATAGTTATGTAGTGAGGGTCTAACCCAGGGTCTAATGTTAAGAAATTAACCGTCCATCTCTTCATACAGTAACGCATGAGACGTATCTGACCGCTACCCTGAAGGAACACACTGACTCTGAAAATGGAGCTGTTTGACAAGTGGATAACAAAACGGACACAGAGTAGCCTAGAAATATAGGACCTTAGCCTAGATAATTTTAAATCTCCTGACTTCCTTCTCTGATAGTCTCTTAAATTTTGGAAAACTCCTAATTTATCAGGAAACTCAGAATCTAATGAGCAAGACTGGCAAATAGAAAACGTGATCACATCCCTAGATGAAAAACACCTAGTTTTTTAGTTGCTATTCTCTGACCTTCTAAAACTGAAGCCACCTTGAGATAAACATAAGCAAAATAATAATAATGTGTGTGTGTATGCATGCACAAAATAAAGATGCAGATATGTCTCTCAGATATGTCTCTCAGACATGAACAGAAGCTATGGTCAGACCTCAGGAGAGACTGGAAAACCATCAGAAGGCAAGGAAGCTTCCTCCCCACCCCCGCTGCCTTTTTGTCCCCTTGCACTATTCAAGCACCCTACCCTCCATACCTGTTCATTCACAAAGACATATCTGCTTTTCTCATCATCCTGGCTGCTACTGGCTCTCTTGGGTATACATAGCCAAATACAACAGCCCCAATCCGGTCTTTAATTCAGGGGGTCTGTGGACACTAAAGGGTTCACTGAGTGGACAGTGAAGGGCTCACTGAATCCCAATTTTAAATTCCCAAGAGAGTCTGGATTGCCTTGTCTGGTGTCCATTCACAGCCAAGATAGCAGTAAAGATACAGCTTCTGGAGCCTTGGTTGAGAGGGGAGTAGAAAGAAGTTGTCAAGGGGAAAAGACAGATTAACGTTTCGGAACTTTTAATGTCCCTCCCACCCAGCTGATGTGTATATGTAATATGATTACGGTTAAAGCCAGGTACATTTTACAGTAGATAAAGCCAGATCCATTTTACAGATGCCACCTTAGAATCAAGTAGTATCTGGTATTTATAGAGTGCCTGCCATGTCTTAGGTGCTGTGCATATTTATGTAATTGTGTTTTCAACTGAGGATTCCATGATCACTTTGAATTTAACATGGCTTAAGTAGAACTCAAGGAGCCCTGGTGATGCAGTGGTTAATCACTAGCCTGTTAACCAGAAGGTCAGTTGTTCCACCTACTCAGCCACTCTTCAGGAGAAAGATTTGGCAGTCTGCTTCCATTAAGACTGTAGCCTTTTTTTTTAGGAACTAGCTATGTGGAATTAAATTGACAATGGCAACTCAGAAGATTAGATAGGAACCTTAGGGGCAGTAAATGTATGTTAATGGGGGAAGACCAACTTGGGAAAAGAGGGTGAGAATGATTGTGCAACTCGAAGAATGTAATCAGTGTTACTGG
Source organism: Heterohyrax brucei (assembly GCA_028571685.1). Classification (NCBI taxonomy): domain Eukaryota; kingdom Metazoa; phylum Chordata; class Mammalia; order Hyracoidea; family Procaviidae; genus Heterohyrax; species Heterohyrax brucei. The sequence goes on along the minus strand of CM053144.1, from coordinate 119,966,181 downwards.
GTGATACATGTAGAAACCGCTGAGTTAGTGTGTTCTGCTGTATATGTCCTCAACAACTACAGCAAAATTTAAAACAGATTACAGCCTTGGAAACTCTGTGAGGCAGTTCTACTCTGTCCTGTAGGTTTGCTGTGAATTGGAATTGACAGCAGCAGGTTTGCGTTTACATAAGATTCATCATTGTCTGTCTTCCAGTAGCATCATTTTATACCCACCACTACTGTAAAAGGCAATCAAATTATATTGTTCTTTATTTTCAACTCTGGTCAGTAAGTTTCCTTAAGGCAGACACCTATCTTACGCATCTTTGCATCTGTAGAACCTAAAACAGAAGTTCTACAAGGCAGTTGCTCAGTAATTGCGTTGTGTGGGATTAGAGGTTGAATCATTGTAAGCATTACTGCCTGACTTCACCTATGGATTAAGGAAAATAACAGAATAGGTTTAATAGGCTAACAGAAGTAGGAGAAGCTGATTTGAAGGGTTAAGAAATAAGAAAGAAGATAGCAGTAAGATTTCGACAAGATTCAGATCCAAATACCCAAGTGGCTGGGAAAATTCAGGTGGTTTTTGTTGTTGTTGCTGTTGTTTGTTCACAAAACCATTTCAACATGAAGTCTTTTGTTTAAAAATATGTGTAGTTTTTTTAGTTTCTAAAATTTAAGTGTATTTCAAATAACAATAAAAAAAATCTGTTGCCATTTGGTTGATTTAGATGCATAGCAGCCATATAGGACAAAGTAGAACTGTCCCAGCAGGTTTTCAAGGAACAGCTGGTAGATTTGAACTGCCAACCCTTTGATTAGCCACCAGACACTTGATCACTGTTCTACCAGGATGTCAATAAATAATAAAGAGTCTCATTATTAGGACATTATGTGAATGTTATACTTACAGTGTTTTATTTTTTTTTAAACAGGAACAAGAATGGTCAGTCCGGCATCTTTAAGAAAACTCCTGGAATGTTGTAAAGATCTTTCCTTACTTGATGTGTCCTTCTGTTCACAGATTGATAACAGAGCTGTGCTGGAACTGAATGCTAGCTTTCCAAAAGTGTTCATTAAAAAAAGCTTTACTCAGTGATTTAATATACGTTCTGTAATAAAATTAATGTGCTTTTGTAGGGTTTTATTTGGGGATTGGTTTTATTATTTTGCTTTCGTTAGTTTTTATAGTGTTGGGAATTAAAAACACCTGAAAGTTTTAAAGAAAAATATCAGATTGTCCATTAAATCAAGTAAAAGCATAAACAAATGTTTTCACAAAATATGGCAAGCACTTCAAAAATATGTGAGTGGCTGATAATGTTTTTATTGTATGTTAATCAGTGATGGTATGCTTTAGTCACTAATTACATGTTTAACAAAAGTAATGTGGAAACATTTTAACTTATTTTTAAAGGAATACTTGGAGCAATAAAGTATCATGATATTTATGCAGAAATAAAATGAATTTTCACAGCTCCATGTCAAGAATATTGGGTGTCTTATTTATTCTTACTACCTGGCTAGAGTTTTATTTGATACGTGCAAAATTGTCAGAACTAGCTGGAGACTTATATTTTCAGTTGATGCATTTGTTACAAGATAACATATTTTACTGTCTTTTTTAAAGTAAGCAAAGGGCTGTCTTTAACAATACAGTAGGTACATAGAGAAACTAAGTGAATCTGTGGAAGAAACAATAAAGGGAATGACTTTTTTGTCTTTGCGGTATTGGTGTCAAATGCTTATTGTCATACAGCTCATAATGTATAACAACTCAGAGTAGGCTGCTTCTAGTGCACTGGGTTGTGCTGAACTGTGCTCTCATCTGCTTACATAAACCAGCCCCCACGACCACCACACACACAAAAACAACCGAAAAACTGTTTCTGCAGTTCTTCCTTAAAGTAGCTACTCAACTGCTATAGAAACACTGATTCAGTAGAATATTCGTAATCATGAATTAATTTACAGTTAACTATTCAACTTCAGAAAGTTTTAATTTTTTCAGTTTTCTTCCATAGAGTCATCTGTTTCAGTACCAGGTAATACCAATGTAAAAATAGGGATGTAGTCAAGAACAAAAGGTAAACAACTAAATGAGCTAGTTTTCCAGCTGTTAAATAGATGCCTTAAATATTTGGTAGAGGGAAATATTTCAGGCTTCTGAATTCAGCATGAATTTAATTTATATATATGTATTTTTTTCTCCTGTCCCCTGGCACTTTAAATAATTAAAAATCAGCTAAAGTAGGCAAAAAAATAGAAATTATTAAATAGTGAATTGCTTTTAGCTCTATTGCTAAAACAATAGGAAATATTTTATGGTATGAAAGACAGGGCTATTTTGAATAGCAGATGTACATCAGATTTGTAGTATAACAGATTTCATTTTGCCGCTTGGGGCAGTATGTTGGAGTCCAACAGCTACATGCCCTGGAGTGATCTGTAGAGCTGTGCTGTCCAGTACAGTAGCCACTAGCCATGTGTGGCTATTTTCCTTAACTGAAATTTAATTAAAAATTGAGTTCCTCCATTGCCCTAGCCACATTTCAGGGGTCCAGTGGTCACACAAGGTTTCAAAACCAAGGTTAGTGGTTATCATATGAGGCAGCACAGATATAGAGTATTTCTGGTATCACTGAAGGTTCTTTTGGATAGCACTACGAAGTTTTTTCTTTTGTAAGATGTATTCCTTTTTATTTTCTTTAAGGGAATGCATTTAATCTAAAGATTAACACAATTAAAATATACTGCTAGGCAGTTCTTGAAGGTACTGTCAGCAACATAAATATGAAAGCTTTTTTGCCCTCAAAGTTTTTAATGAATTTATCCATATGGCAAATAGTAAGCACTCAGTACGTATTAACTGAATGACTAAGCTGTATTTACTGAATTAAGCCATATGATATGTCAAAAGTTTTAAATGTAAATGTTAAGAATTATTACTAATAGTACTGTGTTTAAAGGATGTAGTGTGATATTTAAAATATTAAAAGATTAACACAATCTACTCCACATAGAAAACTATCTATACAAGAATTTCTGTCCTAATGGTACTCTTAGTATTCCTCACCCTGTCATCTCTTTGATGAAAGAAGCAGGCAGTAGTTGACAGAGGGCTTCACAGTCCTTTGTTGTCATCTTTATGTGCTTAGATGTCCTTTTCATTCACAAATGTACATAAGTATTTCGCAGATGGTTTTTACTCAGTGGCCCTTTAGTAGTATGAGATGTGTAAGTTGACTGCCGACTAGATGAAGTAGTACTTTTATCGGAAACTAGTGGCTGACACTGAGCTAATGCTTACTTTGTGCTAGGCTTACTTTGTTTTACGTTTCTTTACTACCACTGCTGTTGTTAGTTGCTAGCGAGTTGACTCCGACTCATGACCACCCTGTGTGTGCAGAGGGGAACTGCTCCTTAGGTTTTCAGATCTGTGACTTTAAGAAGCAGATTGACAGACCTGTCTTCTGAACCATCTGTCGGTGGATTTGAAGTGATATCCTTTTGGTTAGCCTTTTGGTTATACCACCCAGGGACTGCATTACTGCCTCTCAGAAAACTGAAGCTAAGAAAGTCTGAGGAACATACTTGTGATCACACAGCTGCTGGTGGCAGAACCAGCATACGAACCAAGGCCATCTGGCTTTAGAGGCAGTGTGTCTGGTCTAGGTTTTAAGTATCCAGGGTGGCTTCTGGTTCTAGAGCAGAGGTCAGCGAACTTTTTCTGTAAAAGACCAGGTAGTAAATATTTCAGGCAATGCAGGCTGACAGGCAAAACACTTAGTGTATTAGATATATAGCTAGAAAGAAACCAAATTTCCACAAATTTTATATAATGATTGAGGATGGTTTTTGTTCATCTAATAACAAGGAGAATGGAATTCTCTTGCAGAGTTACTTAATTGAGGTTCCAAGTGTTTTCCTACCACTAACACTGATTATAAGTATTCATATGTTAATGCTGATTTGTGGTAAGATTTTACATATTTCATCTTTTAAAATAACTGATAAACCCGTGCTGTCAAGCTGATTCTGACTCATAGCAGCTCTCTAACAGTAGTTGATAGAATCAAACTGTTGACCTTTTGGTTAGCATCCAAGCTTAGTTCTAACTGCTATGCCACCGGGACTCCTTTCTTACTGATAAGTATTGTCAGATTTGATTTTGAGCATGTTCATCACTTGGAAGACATTGATAGAATTCTGTCAGATTCTTCTCTTGATATGTCCCCTTTTTAGCATGTGATTAGATGACAGATTATCACTTTCAATTGAAGCTTATGTGAAAGCTTCTCAGCTACATAGATAAGTAGATTTTGAAAAATGGAAATTTGCTTTGAACTTGCCACAAGTTTCAAAAAACTGCTGCTGACACTATAGCTCAAGCTAAGAAAATATATCTGCTGTAAACTTATGTGAGAATGGAGATCTTGTTTTACATTTTGATAGCATAACACATACAACTGTGTTTGCTGGAAGTGAACAGGATTTGAAACACTGATGAAGATTAAAGACTACAGCCTTCGGTGTGGATTGCACCTCAGCATCAACAAAACAAAAATCCTTACAACCGGACCAGTAAGCAACATGATAAATGGAGAAAGGATTGAGGTGGTCAAAGATTTCATTTTACTTGGTGCTACAATCAACATCCATGGAAGCAGCATTCAAGAAATCAAAAGATGCACTGTATTGGGAAAATCTGCTGCAAAGGAACTCTTTAAAGTATTGAAAAGTTAAGATGTCATCTTGAAGACTAAGATGCACCTGATCCAAGCTATGATATTTTGAGTCTCATCATACACATGCAAAAGCTGGATCATGAATGAGGAAGACAGAAGAATTGACAACCTTTGAATTGTAGTGTTGGAGAAGAATATTGAATGTATGCGATGGACTGCCAAAAGAACAAACAGAACTGTTCTAGAAGAAGTTCAACCAGAGTGCTCCTTGGAAGCAAAGATGGTGAAACTACATCTTACATAATTTGCACATGGTGTCAGGAGGGATCAGTCCCTGGAGAAGGAGGACATCATGCTTGGTAGAGTGGAGGGTCAGCAAAAAAGAGGAAGACGTTCAATGAGATGGATTGACACAGTAGCTGCAGCCATGGGCTTAAGCATAAAAGCGATTGTGGAGATGGTGCCAGACCAGGCAGTACTTCATTCTGAGTCGGAATGAGTCACTATGAGTCAGAACTGACTCAGCGGCAGCTAAGAACAACAGCACTAACATTACGTGGGATTCAAACACAAGTATGTTTGACATGTAAACACTGTTTTACTGTGTAATTTTTGGTTGGATTCACTGCAAAACGTTATCAAGTCTATTGCAAAAACTAATTTCCAAAGCTGTTCATTGTTAAGTAGTAGTGGTTTAGAGCTCTTCTCATTCACAAAAATTTGAATATTGGCCTTGAGCTAAAAAAAACCATAATAAAACTGTGACTACCTGACCAATGAAACACTACATGGTAAGGCAAATTGAGAGAGGCAGTTTTTGTATCTGACAAAAGATGGTAAAACTGCTGATAGCAAATGAAGTTCCCTGTTGCCATTACTGGTTCAATAACAAGATTGAGTCAAATAAATTTTGCAAAATACCTGCTGGTGAATAATGCAGTAAGTACATAATAATTTCTACAAGCTTTGTAGATCTGACCAACTAAAACTTTTGTTGTTCTGCTTGTATTTTTGCCACCATCAGTCATAACATGTTTTAGCAGATTCTGCTGCAGGTTATACCAAAATTATGTTGTCTCTACTGCTTAGAAAACAATTCTCATCTGTGATTGTGCCACACAGATTATTCATCGAGGCTGGTTATGTAGTCACTTCAAATTCGGCGTTGACTTATCAAATACACCACTTCTGTGTGGCATCAGTAACATCTGTTGACCACAAGAGCCAAGGAAATCCATTCAGAATTCTTTTTTTTTTTAATTGAATATTGATGTTCTCAGTTCTTCAACTATTCTTGCCAAAAAGCTAATAGTTTTAAACAAGTTTGTTTACTCTGGACACATTTCTTCAGCTGCTGCGATGAAACACTAACTCATCATTGATAAAAGGCTTTTTCTTATTTGGCTAACAAATGAACCTCTTGGAAACTCACTTTGGCCTCAGCTGTATTTTCATTTTTGTAAAGGAATTGTGCTGTGATGAGATATATTGGTTTAAATTTTCTGATTTTTCTGGCCACTGCCTTCCTGTTTATTGAGAATATTGTGATGAATGCTTAGTCTGGTAATTTTGGCATATACCATATTGTTATGCAAATAATGCATACTTTCTATGTTTGCCAATAGCACCCTCCCCTAATGCAGTGTTTTCATAAGTGTGCTGTGTTTATACAGCAACATATAAAAAAAGGCATAGCAGCATTTATGTACATACCTCTCTAGGGGGCAGGCACATTTGGCAAGCAAAGAGCACACCTTATTTGCATAAAAATATGTTGAATTATTCCCTTAGAACAGTTACAGGGTCTCCATGAGTTGGAATTGACTCTTGAGGACAGCTAATAACAACATAGTGTCATTGCATTTTAAACATAATGTTTTGTCATTTAATTCAGTAACAAAATAATCCATACACCTGTGTGACTTAAAAGCATAACATTTGAAGTCCACTTTTTTTTTTCCCACTTGTTTGGCATTTATGTATGCACTGGCAATAAAAACATAAAACATGGTAGTATAATGATCAGTGTGTCAGTGTGATTTGTAGTGTGCCAAGTAGCAGTACAAAATGGTGTAAGTGCCATGTAGGTCTTTATTGTTACGACTCTTGTAATGTGAAAGCAACAGCAGACAATATATGAATGGATGAGTATGGCTGTGTGCCAATGGAACTTTATTTACATACGCTGAAACTTGGATTTCACATAATTTTCATGTGTCACAAAATATTTGTCTTGAGTTAGTGGTTTCTCAACTTTTAAAAAATGTATAAAAAACAAAACCCAAAAAACATTGTTAGCTCACAGGCTGCACAAAAGCAAGGAGCAGGCTGGATTTGCATGTCATAGAGTATTCTCAGACCAGACAGTAAACCTAGGTTTGGCCATTTCTAATTTTATAAACCACACTGAAACTGCAGCCTTTATTTTGCTCATCTTACTCTTTAGATTTTTGAAATGAAGGATAGTATTTTAGTGACTTACAGAAAATAAGTGTTTACCATGAAAAGAGAATTTGTGTAGACTGCCTGTATCTGTTCATTTCAAAAGTTGATATGAAATGTCCCACTGTTGCAAGCAGTGTCTAAACTTTTCTGTAATTAGTATTTTGCTAAGGTATTTTCCCCGTGGCTAGTAATAGATAAAGACGGGTCTTTGACCCTGTTTGAGAGCATAATTAGAGGACCCTCTCAGTTTAAATTGCTCTGAAATAAGATTGTAGAAACAGGCAAGTATAACAAAACATTTGGACAGTTAATATACTTCTTTCCTATTGAGTGATCAATTCTGATCCTGTATGTAGTAAATGGCACCGTGGTGGCATGGTGGTTAATTGTTTGGCTGCTAACCAGAAGGTCAGTAGTTCAAAGTTGCCATTTGCTCCTTTGGAAACCCTACAGGGGGTTTCTGCTCTGTCCTATAGAGTTACTATGAGTTAGAATTGACTGAACAGCAATGTGTTTTTTATGCAGCAAAGGAAAAGTGAGTTCTTTGTATTTTATGATGTTTCCTGGGAATAAAGACAGAAAAACACATTTGCATGTGTAGTGACCCTAACCAGGGAGGAGTCAGAAGTGCGTTTGGCTACCATGTATGTGATGGAAGAAAGAGATGGCAGCCTGCTTTCCGAAAGATGTACCGCCTTGGGAATCCTGTGGGGCCGTTACTCTGGCCTTGACGGTCACTATGAGTTGGAATCGGCTCAGTGGCACTGATTATTTGACCATGTGTGTTAATAACTAATGTTTGGCATTTTAGTTGGTACTTCGAGGTTTATTAAAAAGGACACCTATTACTGACCGTAATTTCCATCTTCCAAGCTATGTGTCAAATATCGATGTCATGTCTAGTTCTTCCCCCTTTTAACACATTTGATATTGATACTTCAGAAGAGCTTTTTATGTAACCACTCTGAAAGCTTGTCAGTCAACCCCAACAGAATGTTACCTATTGCCAAAAAACTATTCTAGCAGCTGCCTCTATGTACTTGCATCCTAGTTCAATACCAGTATTTTAATGTCTATAAGCAAATGTAGTGATGACTGACAGGGGTAGTTATAGATTGAGGGAAAAGGTAGATTAATATAGATTGTTATTTATTGTATAGACTAAGATTTTTCCTTTGACATAGCATGTACTCGGTATTTTTGCCTATAAACTCAAACTTTTGGCTTAAATATATGAGTGCTACAAATGGCTTTAATTACTTTTTTAAAGGAAGAAAATTGATTATGTCAAAATTGACGTTTTCAGAGGATGGTGTATCTTTGTCAGTGTATTTGATAGATTGTTACTGCTGTTTTCTGACAATTACAAAATTTTTAATGAAAAACTTAAACCAGTTAAATGATCAGCTACATTGAGTAGAATGCAACAAAAATAAAACAACTGTTACAAATAAGGATCTATACAAGCAACTGTGAATGTTTTATATTTTATTTGTATAAAATTGCCACTCCATGTCTAATGATGCCTATTGTTTGTTTTCCTCTGTACTTTAGAATAATAAGATAAAGTTGAGTATCTTATTAGCTCACTTTCAAAACTGATCATTTCAGGGCATTGCTGAACGTGTTAGAGAAAATGGGTTTATGTCATAGCCCCTGGGAGCTACGTGATAACAAGCCTGGGAGGTAAGCCGTAATTTTTGTGCAGAACACCAACCAACTCATCCTCCTGCTGTGAAGGGATATCAGCTTGGGTGTATTTGAAACGTTGAAATCACATTAGTCTGCAATTAAACTGCAAACTGACTTCACATTGTTATTTACTTCTTTCTGCCGTATCAGTAATTCCTCCAAATTAAGATATATTTACTTAAATGTCAACCACAGTTTGACACAGGATATTTGATGTGTGTGGAAAGCAACCCCTTTCCTAGTAATTGGCTTTTAAATTGTCCCACAGTTCTTGGTCACACTCAAACTGCTTTGGGTGGGATGGAACCAATAGCGCAAGGTAAGATTCGTATATCCATCTGCTTTTTTCAACAATTACATACTGGAAGCTGTGTACTAGCACAGATTGGGGTGGGTGCAAGGGGCATAGAGAATGCATATAAATAACCACAGAACAAGTTAAAAGACAACCACAAAAAAATATATACAAGAGAAAAACGAGTGTCATAGTCATGGGATGCAGAGGATGAAACAAAATCAGGCAGGTGTCTGTACTCCAGACAGCCTGGTCAGTCTTCAGTAAGCTAGTTGACTCAGAGCAGGTGAGGGAGTTTAGGCAGATGGTGTTTTCCAGTCGTCTTTGGAATACCTTTCAATATCTCACAGAACCGTTAGTTTTTCAGAGTAGTTTGGAAAATATGACTAAGCAGAATTGCATGGTGTGTTAGGAAAGATACTCACTAGGGTAACTTTTAACAACTTTGGTAAAGATTATGCATTTTAATTTGTTTTTAATAAAAATATTAAAATTAGAAACTAGAAAGTTGTCTCAATAATTCCTGAGCATAAATTTTTTTTTATTTGAGCCACAATTTCTAAGTTCTACTTTTATTCATAGATTAAGTTTTCAGATACATGTTTACTTTTGGTGGATGGATGATTAGATGGTAGACAGATGCTGCTGAGTTGACTCTGACTCATAGTGACCTACGCACGACAGAATGCCACGTTGCCTACTGCTGTACCCTCCTCGCAGCTACTGGTATGTTCACATCTGTCATGGCCTGTCCGCCTCATTGAGGATCTCCCTCACCCTCAATAGCCGTCTGCTTCATGATCTGCTCTGGAGATTTATCCCTCCTGATGACATGTCCAAAGCAAGCAAGTTGGACAGTGTTCTGTTGTGATGCAGAAGGGTTTCATTGCCTAATTTTTGTAAACGGACCATCAGGCTTTTCTTGCTGGTCTGTCTGAGATTGGAAGCTGGGCTTAAACTTGCCCACCATGGGCGACCCTGCTGTGTATTTGAAATACCAGTGGGATGACTTCCGGCATCACAGCAACACACAAGCTCCCACAGTATGACACACAAGTGGATGATGATGTGTTTCCTTTTGGTATCATCAAATTCTGTAAAACATGAATCACAGTACAGTGTCTTAGTTAAGGTTGTGTGTTAACTTGGCTGGGTCCTGAGTCTCAGTATTTCGGTAGTTGTGTAATGATGTAATGCCTGTAGTCAACTCCATGATGAGATATGCTCAGATATGCTGTGAGCAGCCAGTCAGTTGAGAGTTGCCCTGGGGTGTGGCCTGCCTCCATAGTATAAATGGATGTTCCAGCAAGGCTCTTGCTCTCTGTCTTACATCTGGCTTGTCATTATCAGACCTCCAGTTCATGGGACTTGAGCTTGCAGCTTACTTGCCAATCTTAGGATTTGTCAGCCTCTACAGCCTGTGAGCAAGTGGCCTGTGTCTGACCTACTGATGTCAGGCTCGTCAGTCTCTGCAGCTCAGTGAGTAAGGAAAAGTTTCCAGCCTGATGCCTGACCCATGCACTTGGAACTTGTCAGTCTTAGGCTCATGTGAGCCATTTATTTGAAATAAATCTCTCTCTCTCTGCCTCTCAATCTCTGTCTCTATATATGGATATATACCACTGTTGAGTTTCCAGGGAGCACCTGGTGGATTTGAACTGCTGACCTCTTGGTTGGCAGTTATATCACTTAAACCACTCCACCACCAGAGATGTGTGTGTGTGTGTGTGTGTGTATACATACATATGTGTATACATATATACACAGTGAGTTCATATGTATACATAAAGGGTGCGACAAGTCTGTGAACTCAGTTGTTCCAAGTGCTACATACCTCATGGCTGAATACCACTATTGTGACCTTCCAAGTACACCCCTTGGGGAGCTACACAGCAATGCCAGCTCCTAGTCGACCCTTCAAAGTAATTTTGAAACTTTCTGGAGTGGCCATTGCACACAGTGGCAAGGTGGCAAGTTTGTGAACTTAACTGTATAGTCTGAGGGAGTTTTTAGCCAGTAAACAAACAACTGTATTAGAACACTCTCTGCACCTAATCTCACCGCCAGTGACTTTTATCCAAAGATAAAGGAAATATTGAAAGGAAGACAGTTGGTCACATTCAGGACCTCAAGGATGGTTATGGCAATAACTCTTAGGGCCATTCCAGAAAAAGAGTTCCAAAACACTTTGAAGGGTGGACTAGGTTCTGGCATTGGTACATAGCTTCTCAAGGGGAGTACTTCGAAGGTAACCGTAGTGATGTTCAGCAGTGAGGTAGGTAGCACTTTTTCTAGGATGTGTTCATGAAAATTGGCAATCCTCATACATATGCACACTACACTTCACTGGTTTTGCTTCTCTAGAGAACCCAGACCAAGACATCCAGTGACTAGAAATACCTAAAGGAACTGCTATACCCTCTGATGATGTTTAATACTTATATAGTACTTCACTGTCAAGTTGCTTTGATTTTTACATGCTGTCCTAGTCTAACACAGAAATAGAAAAAATAGATATTTTAATAAGCTGCTGATTGGTGACTAACAAATGTTTAATATGTAATATGTTTTTTCAAAACATTAACAATTGGTGTAAGCATTTTTTTGGTGAAGGTTTGCAAATGAAGGAAAAGGATAGTGTATTACAAGAAAAATATCTTCTCAAATAGATGCTTTTATGTGAACCAAATTGTGTGTATAGTCATGTATAAATTTATATATATTATATTAATTATAGATATAAATTTATAGATATTATACAAACACATACACACACTTCAGTCTCTCAAATATCTCCCACTTGTCTTTCATTTTTGTACTGTGGGGGCTTGGCTGTGGCTAGAAGCTATGAAGCTAGATGCTAGATGCTAGAAGCTATGCCTGTACACGTATTCAGATACCAGCACGGTCAACCACAGTGGAAAGGTTTCACCTGAGCTTCCAGACTAGGACAGACTAGGAAGAGGGACCTGGCAGTCTACTTCTGAAAAGAATTAGCCAGTGAAAACCTTATGAGTAGCAGCAGAACACTGTCAGATATAGTGCTGGAAGATGACCTCCCCCCCCCCCAAGGTTGGAAGGCGCTCAGAAAAAGACGAGGGAAGAACTGCCTCCTCAAAGTAGAGTCAGTCTTAATGATGTGGCTGGAGTCAAACTTCTGAGACTTTCATTTACTGATGTGGTATGACTCAACATGGGAACAAACAGCTGCAAACATCCATTAATAATTGGAATACGGAATGTATGAAGCATGAACCTAGGAAAACTAGAAATCGTCAGAAATGCAATGGAACACATAAACATCAATATCCTAGGCATTAGTGAGCTGAAATGGAGTGATATTGACCATTCTGAATAGGACAATCATACAGTTTGCTATACTGATAAGACAACTTTTAAAGGAGTGGAGTTGCGTTCATCATCGAACACTTTAAGATCTATCCTGAAGTACAGTGTTGTCAGTGATAGGATGATATCCACACGCCTACAAAGAAAGCCAGTTAATATGACTATTATTCAAATTTATGCACAAACCCCTAAAACCAAAGATTATGAAACTGAAGATTTTTACCAGCTTCAGCAGTCCAAAATTGACCAAACATGCAATCAGGATACATTGATTGCATTAATTATTGGTGATTGGAATGCAAAAGTTGGAAACAAAGAGGAAAGAACAGTATTTGGAAAACATGGCTTTGGTGACCACATGATAGAATTTTGTAAGGCCAACGACTTCTTCATTGTGAATACTGCATTTCAATAACATGAGCTGCAGCTATACACATGGACCTCACTAGGTGAAATACACAGGAATCAAATTGACTACCTCTGTGAAAGAGATAGTGAAAAAGCATAGTATCATCAGTCAGAACAAAACCAGTTACTGACTGCAGAACAGACTATCGATTGCTCATACACAGATTCGAACTGAAATTGATTAAAATTAGAACAAGTCCACCAGAACCAAAGTACAGCCCTGAGTATATCCCACCTGAGTTTAAAGACCGTCTTAAGAATAGATTTGATACACTGAACACTAATGACCAAAGGCCAGATGCGTTGTGGGATGACACCAAAGACGTCCAGTAATAGGAAATACCTAAAGGAACGTGAAGAAAGCAAGAGGTCATTAAAAAGACAGGAAAGAAGAAAAGACCAAATTGGACATCAGAAGAGATTCTGGAACTTGAACTTTGAGTAGATAAAGTAAAAGGAAGAAATGGTGAAGTAAAAGAACTGAACAGAAGATTTCAAAGGGCAGCCCAAGAAGCCAGCCAAGTGCCGTCGAGTCTGATCCGACTCATGGTGACCCTAGAGAGATAAAGTAAAATATTATAATGACTTGTACAAAGAGCCGGAAATAGAACACCAAAATGAAATAACACACTCAGCATTTCTCAAGATGAAAGAACTGAAGAAAAAAATTCAGGCCTCAAGTTGCAATAACGAAGGATTCTACAGGGAATCTATGAAATGATTCAAGAAGCACCAAAAGAAGATGGAAAGAATACAAAGTTATTATACCAGAAAGAACTGGTCCATGTTCATCCGTTTTGAGAGTTAGCATATGATCAAGAATTGATAATTCTGAAGGAAGCTGAGCCTGCATTGAAGGCATTCGCAAAAAAATAAGGCTCCAGGAATTGAGGGAACATCAATTGAGATGTTTTGACAAACAGATGCAGTGCTAGAAGTGTTCACTCATCTTTGCCAAGAAATTTGGAAGACAGCTATCTGGCCAGACAACTAGAAGAGATCCATATTTATGCCCATGCCTAAGAAAAGTGATGCAAATGAATGCAGAAATTACTGAACAAAGTCATTAGTATCACCCAGAAACCCAAACTCACTGCCACTGAGTTGAGTCCGACTCCTAGCAACCCTATAGGACAGAGTAGAACTGCTCCATAGGGTTTCCAAGGAGCACCTGGTGGATTTGAACTGCTGACCTTTTGGTTAGCAGATGTAGCACTTACCCACTGTCCAACCACTAATATCACATGCAGGTAAAATTTTGCTACAGATTGTTCAAAAGCATCTGCAGCAATATATGGACAGGGAACTGCCAGAAATTCAGGCACAGTTCAGAAGGGGATGTAGAACCTGGAATATTATTGCTAATTGCAGATGTATTTTGCTAAAAGAGAATGCTAGAAAGATGCTCACCTATCTTTCATTGACTATGCAAAGGCATTCGACTGTGTGGATCATAACAGATTATGGGAAACATTGTGGAGAATGGGAATTCTAGACCACTTCATTGTTTTCATGAGCAATCTACATGGATAAAGAGGCAGCCATGCAAACAGAACAAGGGCACTGTGCATGGTTTAAAGTCAGGAAAGGTGGGTGTCAGGGCTGTATCCTTTCGCCATACATTTTCAATCTGTGTGCCAAGCAAATAATTTGAGAAGCTGGACTACATGAAGAAGAGCTAGGTATCAGGATTGGAGGATGAATCATTAACATCCTGTGTTATGCAGGTGACAGAACCTTGATTGCTAGAAGTGAAGATTTGAAACACTGTTGAAGATCAAAGACCACAGCCTTCAGTGTGGATTGCACTTCAACATCAAGAAAACAAAAATGCTCACAACTAGACCAGTAAACAACATCACGATGTACAGAGAAAATATTGAGGTTGTCAAGGATTCATTTTACTTGATTACACAATCAATGTCTACGGAAGCAGCAGTCAAAAAATCAAAAAGATGCATTAGGAAACTTTGCTGCAAAAGACACCTCTTTAAAATGTTGAAAAGGAAAGATGTCATCGTGAAGAGTAAGGTGCACCTGACCAAAGCCTTGGTATTTTCAATCATACCATATACAAGCAAAAGCTGGACAACAAATTAAGGAAGACTGAAGAACTGACACCTTTGAATTGTTGTATTGGAGATGAATATGTCATGGATTGCCAAAAGAACAAACAGATCTGTCGTGGAAGATGTACAACTAGAATGCTCCTGAAAAGCAAGGATGGCGATAGTACTGCTTACATACTTTGGGCATGCTGTCAGGAGGGATCCATCCCTGGAGAAAGACATCGTGCTTGGTAAAGTAGAGGGTCAGTGAAACAGAGGAAAACCCGCAACAAGATGGAATGACATAGTGGCCGAAACAATTGTGGGCATGGGACAGGACCAGGCAGTGTTTCCTTCTGTTGTGCACAGCGTTTCTGTGAGTTGGGTCCCACTGAGTGGGTTCCAACAACAACAACAACAACAAATCAATACATGCTTAATTTATTCTGCTAAACTTCTTTTTAGTGACAAGATATATTTCTACCATCCTCTCTATGGAAAATTTATAGATAGCTGCTAAGATTACAATGATAAAAAAACAGAATTGTTAATACCAACACAGGTGCTGGCACATTAATTGTTCTTTGAGATGTTCTGATCAATATCCCACTTTAAGAATTGATACTATTAAACTTCTATTAATTTTGTATCTTTAGAAATCCTAAAATTAATTATTCCCAATAACACCTAAATTATCCTGATAATTCTTCTTTTTTTTTTTTTTAATATGACTGAGTGAAAATGTATATGCCCGTATAAATTTACATGCCCACCTATATGCAGCTTCCACTGCTCTCCCTGTCCGGTGACAGCACACTATTCCTCTCTGCTCCATACATGTCTCATCCTCCCAACAGCCTCCTTTCTCCTCCTCTCCACCCACTCTCCTTCCTCCAGCCAGAGGTCAGCAGGATGATATCCTATAGATGTATAGAACCATAAAGTGCATCCAATATATGGTCACTCTGCATTGCCAAGTCCAATCCATTCCTGTCCAAAGAGTGGACCTTCGTTAAGATTTAGGGGCAAGGGCAGCCTCAGGGCCAGGGGCCATGCTCTCAGGGGAACCCCAAAACCACTGGACCATCAATGGAGGTCTTTTAGTGGAGATCTCAGGATGCACCCCTTTTTATTCTTGTGTTGCCAGTGAGACTCAACCTAGTGAGCTCCATCGCATCTATCACTGGTGATGGCTGGGCACCATCCAGTTCTTCTGGTCCCAAGTCGATGTAGGCATCCACTCATGTGGGTCTCTCTATCTTCTAGGTTGTCTTTACTGCATGTTGTTTTGGTCCTTGGTGAGCATCCGTTCCTGCTGAGTTGGGACCACTGATAATTCTTAATAAACAAATATTTGTAAGTTTGAAAGACTTTAAGATGTACATATCAAGCATGTGTTACTATTACTGTTTGTCAGCAGTATGTGTCTAACCATGTGCCTCTACCTAAAGAGAAACACTGTTAGACTATTTGAGGTCTACTTTGCTTCTGTCTTTCAAAATATCTTCTGATTTCCCTTCTATATACACTCTTTCCCAAGGTCAAGACTCTCATTTACTACTCTGGGTGCATCAGCTTTCCTAGGGCCCAGAGTGAGCCTGGTGGCACAGTTATTAAGAGTTTGGCTGCTAACCAAAATATTAGCAGTTAGAATTCACTAGCTGCTGGTTGGAAACCCTCTGGGGCAGTTCTACCCTGTACTGTAGGGTTGCTATGAGTCAGAATCGATGGCAGTGGGTTAGAGTGTGAGTAGGACAGTGTTTCTAGAGCATCATCAGCCTTCCTGCCTTGGTATTTTCAATCCTCCTAAACCTCTGTAACAAGCAAATAGTCTTAGTCTTACCTGTAGCCTTGAGTCTTTCCTCATAGATCAGATTGGGTCATCAGTGTCTTATTGTTTTAAATGCTAAAATATATCAAATATTAAAGAAGGTGAATTTGTTAAGTCTGGTAGTACACAGATAAATGTTTAACTATGAGCTCTCAATTGGGGGAGGGGGCCAGCTGGGAATCCCTGATTCATACTGTTTTCCATTTCTTCTGGTATAAATACTCCCATCGTGGCTGATTTCAAGCTGTCAGTGTGAACTCACTCAAAACTGAGTTTGGAGGAAATGCATACACTTTGCTCCTTTGAATTTGTGTGAATTTATTAAGCATTGATCTTGTAATTTTTGAAAACTAAGCCTAATAGTGTATAGCTAGCTTTCCCCCAGGGATGGTATTGTCTGTAGTCCAGTGGTCCTTTAAAATCTATGAAATTTCCCCTTACCATTGAATACATTGCAAGACTAAAATTAATTTTATCAAAGTAGTGTCTAGTAATCATTTGTATGAGAATAATATTAATAAAAGAAACTTCAAAGAATTATGAGAAGCAAGTCATTTTTGCTGATGTAAATCTGACATCAGTCATGTAAATTGAGACAGCATTGTGTGTTTGTGGGATTATAATTTCAAAAAACATTCTCCTATATTTCCTTGGACCTTAAAAATTATATCCCCAGACAAATTGTGACATTTACTTTCTGCATGTTGGTGCAATTTTACATTATGAAATTGTCATGTAGATTCATTACACCAATTTTCCAAACACAAATGACCATAATTCAAATACATACCTATCATATGCTAAACTCTGAACTGCATAAAAGCATTCTATCACTGCTATATATGCAGGCACGTTGATAAGACATTTAAATATTTTTGCAACAAAGATTCTTAGTTTAGAAGCCTTAAAATTTTTGTGTTTGAGATCTTTGCACTTCAGGCACCAGATTTTTAATCTAGATTTGGGAGCATTTGTGTATTAGCTTTTATTAGGCTATGATGAGTAACAACCTCAAAAATTTCAGTGGCTTTCAGCAGCATGTATTTCTCAGTTGTGCAGCATGTCAGCAATTGGCAGTTTGCTGCCCCTATGCCTGTGCTCCAGGATGTGGTACAGGTTCAGATCTACTCCACCCAGCCTGAAAAGCAGGCTCCTGGAATGTCCCTTTCTCTTAATAGAGGGCCCTGAAACAACAGCTGGCAGATACAGGAAGGGTCTCAAAAGGATCAGTGTGGTACAATGCTCATCGAGTCTGCACATTACGTTGGTCAAAACAAAGCCCAGTCACTGGACAATGAGACCATTCCTACAAGGAGTCGCACCTAAAGCTTCAGAAAAAAATGATTCTAAACAATAATATTACCTGTCACAAGGTACCACAAATATTTGAGCTCACTGTAAGTAGCTAAAATATGTCAAAATAATATGAAAGGGAAAAAATATTGAAAACAATGTATTAATTATATTGGTTTAGGTTTTGAATTGTCAGAAGGATCTTCACTGTTTGTATTTTATTTTTTGGAAAACAAGCCTTTTCCAAATGTCACTGTCACCTAATTCTGTAGGAAATGAAAAGCATGACGAGATAACAGAAATGGGCCTAGATCATTGATGGTGCAGAAGCCATAGGGTGGATCAGGAGTCAGAGCTGAGTTGCAAATTGGACTGGGCTACTTTTTGCTGTTATTTAACGTTTTTGAGTCTCAGCTTCCTCATCTGTAAAATAAAGTTGCTCCACAAGCTTTTTAAGGTTACTTTTACTCTAAAGTTTTCATTCTAATGCCTTTTTTTAGTGTCATCTAATTAACAAAGCATGTCCTCCTATGATTCTTATTATAGTTTAACTCATTGTTTTTCTTGGAATTATGGCGGGGCAGCAGAATTTTAATTTTCTTTTATTCACATCCTGCCTTATTCAAAAGTGGATTTGAGATAAAGTAATAGAGTAAAATCCACCTTGTTTTTAATGTTAACATTCACAGTAACCAGCCTTTAAAACACTCAGGACACTAAAATTTCAGTTGACTGAAATTTTCTGGTTTGAACATAATTACATCTAATGATCGCCTGGACTCTTGTTTAAAATGTAAATTCCCAATCCCAAACCCTCCATAGATTCTGATACTAGAGACCAGAAAACTGCATTTTTAACATATTCCCCAGTGTCCAAACTAGTAAAAGCAGTACAGTAATACTATCCGTTATTTTGGCAATAATGAAACCGTACATACTCTAGAATACTACCTACTTAGTATAATAATTTAAAATTAGTTGTTAATGACTTGCTTCTCAATTATACATTATTTGGTGTTTGTATTTTGTTTTCATGGATTTAATTTTTCTGTCACCACATTTGGTATACTGGATCTATGTAAGTGATGGAATTATAGTTATATAAAAACTTCAGAAATTTGGAAACCAAAATGTTAATTTTTTAAGTGAAATTCCTTTAGTTAGTGTTAGCACTCTCCACATGCATACATGGTAGAGCAATCTCAGAGAGAAATATTTCAAAATTAGAACTACTGCTGGATTACAGCAACAGGTGTTGTCTTAGGCTAGGTTCCTTAGAGAGGCAAAATCCGTAAAGCGCGTAAATACATATGCAGAGTGGTTTATGTCATGGAAGTGGCTCACAAGACTGCAGAGGCTGGACCGCCCCAGTCCGTGGTTCAGAACAGAGCTGCTCCTGACTCCTGTCAGGGCAGGGGCTTATGAACCCAGGGTCACGGCCAGCCAAGCTGACACACAATCGTAACCATACGGGTTAAGATTGGACATTGGGTTATGTTGGACATACTCCAAAATTAGAACTAGTGTTGGATTATGCTTTGTCCCTGCCTCCTTACACTCTAACCTCCACCATTATAAACCAGTTGTCCTCAAGTCAACTCCAACTCATGGTGACCCTTGTGTGTCTGAGTAGAACTGTGTGACATAGGGTTTTCAGGAGCTGCTTGTTCTAAAGTATTTGGCCAGGCATTTCTTTAAAAGTACCCCAGGTGGACTTGCAAACTTTCAGTTAGCAGCTGAGCATGCTAACTGTTTGCATCACCCATGGGCTCCCTGCTGCTATCATACTCCTTGTATGACATTGTCAGATCATGACTTTTGTTGTTGTTGTTGTTATTAAAACCCTTTGGAATAAAAACTAAGTCCGTTTACCTAGCTACCTATAGAACTTTGTCTCCCCCGTACTCCCTCTACCTTTTTGCACCACCCTTCTTACTGAAGAGCCCTGCTTTGAATGCTCTTCCCCACATGTCCTCACGGCTCCATTTCTTACTTTCTGCAGATCTCTGTTCTAACATGACCTATGCAGAGAGGCCTTCACTGATTGTCTGTAATAAAAAATTACATTCTCTTCCACCCATTCATCACTAGCCCTTGTACCTTGCTATAGTTTTTAAAATAACATTTACGATTTTTTGATATCTGTTGTTTTCATTTGTTTCTACCGCTCTATAATTTTAAACCCTATAGGGACAGGGGTGTTATTTTGTTCACTGCTGTGTCTCCAGAGCTTTGAATAGTATCTGATACATAGTAGGTCTTCACTAAATATTTGCTGGATGAATGTTGATGATTATTTGTAGGTTGTCTTGTCTCCAGTATAAGGCAAGATTATTAAGAATCTAAGTTTCATGAAGCAGGCAATGTTTTTAACGTCAATTTTATTTTCTCTTAATTTTTCATCTATTTGGAAAGGCACTTTAATTTCTACTTTCAGATTTATGTTTCTTTTGCAAACTTGGTCCTTTCTATCTTTTTCTAGTCTATTTTCCAATTATATATGACATTTTATTTTGAGTTATGGGAATTTGAAGTTGATATTTCCTTTCAACAAGTTTTAATTCCTTAATTGAAATATGAAACTCCAACGATAAATTCAATGTTGGTGAAAGGCACCAGACTTACGTTCCCATAAGACAGAGTACTTACATTCAGTGCATACATTTATGGGAGAGGCAATGCCATTGTTGTTATTAGGTGCCATTAATTTGGTTCCAACTCACAGCAACGCTATGCACAACAGAACAAAACCCTACCCAATCCTGCACCATCCTCACAATCGGCGCTGTGCTTGAGCCCACCGCTGCAGCGGCTCCCTGCCCTGCACAATGTGCTTCTTCAGGGACTAGTCCTTCCTGATAATATGTCCAAAGCTCGTGAGATGAAGTCTTGTCATCTTCACTTCTAAGAAGCATTCTGGCAGCACTCCTTCCAAGGCAGATTTTTTGGCTCTTTGGCAATCCATGGTACATTCCTCACCAGTATCATAGTTCAAAGGCATCAAGTCTTCTTCAGTCTTTCCTGTTCATTGTTCAGCTTTCATGTGCATATGAAGTGATTGAAAATATCCTGACTTGGGTATTTCGGTTCTCAAGTGGCATCTTTGCTTATTAACACTTTAAAGAGGTCTTGATCAGCAGATTTGCTCAATGCAATACATTGTTTGATTTCTCAACTGCTGCTTCCACATCCATTGATTGTGGGTTTAGCATTCAGGATTTCCTCTAAAAACTAGAAATCTCCTTGATTAGAACCTGATTAAAATGATAATTTGTTCCTAAGTTTCTGATACTTGCCTTCTAAGACACATATACCGGGAGACATATTTGTGCCATAAAAATATAACAGGTTATTTAGACAATAGACCCAAAGAAAATTGATAGGAAAGCTAAAAATGACTCATGATAACCCTATGTGTGTTGGAGTGGGACTGTATTCCATAGGATTTTCAGTGGCTGATTTTTTGGAGATAGATTGCCTGACGTTTTTGCCCAGGTGTCTCTGGGTAGACTCAAAGTGCCAACTCTTTAGTTAGCAGCCAAGCACATTAACCAGTTGTGCCATTTCTGAAACAGTGCTATAGAAATGCTCAACATATTTTTAGTAAGTAAATTTGAGCTGTGTTAAAACAGCCTGGTTCTTTTGGACACTTTCCCCTCCCTGGTATAGACATCCCAGCTTGTTACTTATGGCCTGATCTAGCGCCTGCAAATGCCCTATGTGCAAGTACACTGTTAGAAAACGTACAGATCTGACTGGGGCAATGATGTCTAAGAATGTAAGCTCAACACCAAGTTCAGTAGTTGGCCCAGGAGTTTCCCCAAATGATATACAACTTATTCAGAGTCAGATGATGCCAGGCTGGGAAATCTGCTGTGTTTAGCACATAGAAAAGTTGATTCCCCCAAATTCTCATTCCTGTATACTATTTTATTGCCACTATACATAAATTATTATATATGTTACCATCTTTTAAGTAACCACATTGGCTGTTTCCCAACATGGCTGTAAAACCTAGTGACCCATCAGTTATATACAAGAAAAGATATTTTTATCAACTGAATTCAAAACATGCAACATGTACTTATGTCCATGACATATGACCACTCAAAGTTACAGCTAGCAGAGGTTTGCAACACACAGAAGTTCAACTTTCTCCCCATCTTAAAATATACCTTGTCTGTGAAATCTAGTCAGAACTTTAAACATACAGATTTTTCTATCACCACAGTCTTCCCTATGTTATAAACATCTACATTATTTCTTAATATACACCATACTTAAAGTAATTTATTGTGTTTTAAGTAAAAGTGTACAATTCAAATCAATTTGCCCTATAAAACCCTGAACACACGTCATTGTGCAACTCTAATTGCTCTCCCTGTCTTTCTCCCATTCCCCATGACAGCACACTCCTCCTTTCCACAGTATACTTCCCACATCCATTCAACCAACTCCTGTCCCCCTGTACCCTCTCACCTTGCCTCCGGACAAGAACTGCTCAGATAGCCTCATGTATATATTTAAGCCAAGAAGCATATTTTTCACCAGCGTTGCTTTATGTCTTACAGTCCGGTCCTGTCTTTGTCTGAGGAGTTGGCTTTGGTACTGGTTTCAGCTCTGGGCTGAGTCTGAGGGCCATGTTCTCAGGGGGCTCACCAATCTGACAGAGCAAGTGTGGACTTTTAACAGAGTTTTAGTTCTGCACACTCATTTTTCTCTGGCCACGTCAGTAACTTTACATTGTGTTCCCCATCAGGGTGGTCACTGATGGTGGCCAGACACCATCTAGCTCTGGTCTCATGCTGATGTAGTCTCTGGATTATATGGCACCTTCTGTCTGCTGGGCTCATATTTTCCTCATGTCTTTGATATCCTTTGTTCTCTGCTCCAAGTGGATTGGGATCAATTGGTTACTTAGATGGCTACTTGCTAGTTTTTAAGACCCCAGACACCACTCACCACATTTTCTTTAAAAAAACAAAAGTAGTTATGCCAGTTAGCCTGGATGTCCCCTGAAACCATGGTCTTGAAACTACTGTCCCTGCCACTCTGCTAGCTGTAACTTTGAGCGGTTTTGGTGTAGTCCAGCTGAGCTGACCTCCCTTCTACTGCCTGCTGTCACTCCCGTCACCTAACCCAATTCCTATCTACTATCTAATCTGTGAATGCTCCCTCCCTCTCTACCCACTTAACCATCAAAGATTTTCTTCTATGCTTAAACATTTTCTTAAGTCCTTATAATAATGGTCTCATGTATTTGTCTTTTTGCATCAGCATGATGTCTTCCAGATGACTCCATGTTATGTTTCCTAAAATCATCATTTTTCTTTATCATTGCAAAGTATTCCACTGTGTGAATATACCATCATTTGTTTATCCATTCGTCTGTTGATAAGCACCTACGTTGATTTCATCTTTTTGCTACTGTGGATGGTGCCGCAATAAACGTTGGTGTGCACGTATCTGTTTGTGTGACAGCCCTTATTTCTCTAGGATACATTTGAAGAAATGGGACTGTTGCATCATATGGTATTTCTATTTCTAGCTTTTTAAGTGCTGAATCAGTTTACAAAGTGGTTGTACCATTTTACATTCCCACCAGCAGTGTATAAGAGATTCAGTCTTTTCACAACATCTCCAGCATTTATTGTTTTGTGGTTTTTGGTTTTATTATTGGTTAATGCCAGCCTTGTTGTAGTGAGATGATATCTCCTTGTAATTTGGATTTGGATTTCTCTATTGGCTAATGATCGTGATTATTTCATCATGTATCTATTAGCTACCTGGATGTCTTCTTTGGTGAATGAAGTGCCTGTTTCTATCCTTTACCCATTTTTGATTGGGTTATTTGTCTTTTTCTTGTTGAAGTTTTGCAGTACCTTGTAGATTATGGAGGTTAGACACTGATTGGATTTGTGGTAGCCAAAAAATTCTTTCCCTGTCTGTAGGTAGTCTTTTTATTCTTTTGGTGAAGTCTTTGAATAAGAGTGTTTGATTTTTAGGAGTTCCAAGTTAGCTGTTTTCTGGTATCTGTGCATTGTTGGTAATATTTTGTAGTCTGTTTATGTCATATATTAGGACTCCTGGCATTGTCCCTATTTTTTTGTTCATGATCTTTATTGTTTTAGGTTTTCTATTTAAGTAATATACATCATTTTTATGTAACTTTTGCATTTTTAGTACTTGGGATCCCGAACATTGAAGTTAAATACTTTTACACCACAGTAAGTCTTTTGATTCTATAGTCTAACATAGTATTGATGCAGAACTAGATCTATTTTCAATGCCTATGTGCTTCCAATAAGCATAACTTAATTTTTAATAGAATAATATAAAAAGTTTTGTTATGTAGGTTACAGTGTTGATTTTCATGTTAGCTAATATCAGCAGGCTGGGTACAAGTGAGCAAGAAAACTAAATGTCAGATTTAATATCTTGACTACTAGATTCATTAAATCAATTACATATGAAATTGTGTCACACAAAAAGTGCAAAATTATGAGATACCTATGAGGCATAGTTTCAAAATCATTTCAGAAACTTTTGTGAGATATCAAAACTGTTTTGTAGAACAGTTTACAAAACAGGATACAAGAAATTAGAGTGTAGTATTAACAGGTTTCCTATGAGAAAAAATAAAAAGCAATTTTTGAAGTTCCTTCAAGGCGAAGAGATAATGGGTGTTTTTATAGTTTGCATCTGGACTAAGTGTATTAACATCATTAGTGGTAATGTATTCCAGAAGCCATTTAATGTAATTATGCAGATAATATTTTTTCATTAGGAATGTTGTGGAATTTCAAACAAGTACAGTTTTTAGATGAAATCTTTTAATCTTGTAAAAGTAGTTTCCTAGAAAGGTCTATTACCTCTACAGTATGAAACAGGTAAGTAGTAGGCGAAGGAAATAATCATCTTCATTTTGGAATTCACTTAAATATTGCAGCAACCTTTTTAAGCTGCTAAATTAACATGGAGTGAGGGGAGACAAGAGCACTCCAAATCTTAGCCTAGAGTTGATTAAAATATAAACATTAAAAAAAAATTTTAAAAACCTTTTGCCATTGCATAAATTCTGCGTTGGAATTGGCTCAATGGCAACAGGTATATAAGCATTCCTACATTACTATATTAAAAGTACATTAATTATAATAATAATTACAATTTTTCTCTCTTCTCCCCCCAACACATCTTCCTCCCTTTTTGTCTCACGAGCCTCCACTCTTTCCTTCTTTCCCCACCCAGCCAGCTTTTCAACCGTCTGGTGCCACCACCCTGATTTTCTTTGGGCAAGCACTTCTCCCAGGCTCTCAGGACTGGGTATGGTTTGTTCGGGTTGAGTTTGGTTTTAGAGGTTGGCGTGTAACTGAGGACTGGCCAGTCCCAGCTTGTAAATCCCCTGCACCCCAGGTGTACACGCCCACAAGAAACTGTTTTAAAGAGACGCGCAGTAAAGCTGAGCCCTGGACCTCTGGTGGGGTGTTTCAGGCTGGGCGTCTGACAAATCTGAACAGAAGCCCAACTCAGCACCATCAAGCCAGTAGTCTTCTAGACGCCAGAATGGGTTGACCTGTTAGGGGACAAAAAGAGGCCAACACAATCTGAAAACGCCTGTTTACCCTCCTGTATCCAGCGATTTGTTGCATGATCTAATCCCCTCACCTGCCTTTTTTTGTTTGTATGTTAAATCTGTTTGATTTGGTTTCGTTTCTCAAAAATCAGAGTCCTAACAGTCATAGACATTTTGAAGGAATTGTTCATATAAGTGACTCTTCCTCCCACCTGTTTCCTATAAAGGACAAGTTCCCCTTGTCTTTTCCAGTTGTCCCCTGAGTACAGTGTCATTCTACTTCTTCCTGGAATATCGTATCATCTCATTTTTTTCTTTTTTAAACATTGCTAAATAACTTTCCTGTATTATTTCTCTTAGCTTTTAATTCTTCTGCAACTAAGAGTTCTAATTGAGTCAGCTAACACATAACGTTCACTGCTTCTGTTCTTTTGGAAATCAGTATCTTCTTCTGTGCTTGGATTAGGAGTTCCTTGTAGCAATTAGTATTGGTATCAGAGTAGTTTGGGGTTTCCCTGTCTTGGATTGAGTTGTGTTCCCTAAAATATTTGTACATCAATTGACCTAGGCCATGATTTCTGGTAGTGTGTGATGTCCTGCGTGTTGTAAATCCTGCCTCTGTGATGTTAATGAGGGAGGACGGCAGCAGCTGTGTTGGTGGACAGGCAGGACTCACTGTGGCAGGCTGTTTTGTGCCATGAGGCAGTCTCTTGGGATAGAAAGGAAAAAAGCTAGTGGAGACATTTGGGGACCTTGTACCACCAAGAAGCTGTGCTGGAAGCCAAATGAGTCCTTTGGAAAGGACTAGGGTCACTGCACCTCAGAAGCTTCCGGTCCAGGGGAAGATTAAGGACAAGGACCTTCCTCCAGAACTAGAAGAGAAAGCCTTCCCTTGGAGCTGACACCTTGAATTTGAACTTTTAACCTACTGAACGGTGACAAACTACAACTTCTCCTTTTAAAGCTATCCACTTGTGGTATTTCTGTTAAAGCACCATTAGATGACTAAGACACCTCCCCCACCCTTGGCAGTAAAATACAGTTGTTATTTGGACTGGATATTTGGCTTTTCCTATAAAAAACAGAAGATTCATGGCTTATAAAGTCCTTTGCTCACATTGAACTTACCTTGGAGGACTGAGTTAGGTAGGAGAATCTTTAAAAACTTTTAAATCTTGCATTACTATGACACAGAACTGGTAAGACATCCTTGTGTGAAAACTGTCTTTGATTTCACCTTCTAGTGCAAATGTGCCAGAACGACAGCACCAACACCAATGCGGGGCTCAAGCCCAGTAACAATTGTCATGGTGACGCTGGACTGAGTGGTATTTCAGTCTGTTGCACGTGGGATCTTAATGAGTTGGAACAGGCTAAATAACACCTATACCTAACAAAAACAACAAAATAGCAAACGCATTCTCCTTTTACTCTTTCAGTGATTTGTTACTGCATTGTAAACCACCTCAAAATTTATGGCTTAAAACAATAATGATTTATGACTTCTTGCATTCTGTGGATTATTTTGGCAATTCTTCCATTTTTCTTACCTGAGGTGTCTAGCAGCTATATTCAGCCAGCGGGCTGACTGGGGTTAGACGCAGCTGGATTGTTGGCTGGGACACTCGGCTTCTCCTCTCCCCTCAGTGGTCTCAAGAGTGTGAAAATACACATCACAAGGTCTCTTAAGGCCTAGCCTTGCAAGACACATGCAGTCATTTCTAAGGCTACATTTTCTTGCTCAGATCAGGTCACAGGACCTGCCAAGACTCAGCCAGGCTGGTGTGTGTGCTGGGAGGTCATGGATAACTCCACTGCTTGATGAGAAGAATGGCAAACTCTCATTGTAGACACCATGCAAGATGGGGACTACTGTTGTGATCATCTTGAGCAACAAGGTACCATATTGTTTGTCCAGGGTTGAACTGTGTTCCCTAAAAAATCTGTAGCAATTTGGCTGGGCCATAATTCCTGGTATTGTGTGATATTCCTCCATGTTGGAATTCCTGTATCTATGACATTAATGAGCGTGGAAGGGTGTTGTTGTGCTGGTGGGGCAGGATTTAATGTGTGGGGTTGTTCTGTGCCTTGAGGTAGTCTCTTGAGATAGAAAGGAAAGAAGCTAGCAGAGGCGCTGGGGACCTCTTACCACCAAGAAGCTGTGCTGGAATCTGAGCACATCCTTTGGAAAGGACCAGGGTCCTGTGCCTCAGAAGTCCAGTCCAAGGGAAGATTGACAACAAAGACCTTCCTCCAGTGCCAGCAAAGAAAGCCTTCCCCTGGAGCTGACATCTTGAATTTGGACTTTCAGCTTACTGGATTCTGACCCATAAAGTTTCTGTTTTAAAAGCCATCCATTTGTGGTATTTCCATTAAAGCAGCACTAGATAATCAAAACATTGTTGTTTTAATTTACAAGTGGAGAAACTAATACACCACTTTATTTTCAAATTTTCTTGGTTCATACAGTAGAATTCTTCCTGTACCATTTGAACCAAAATAAAAGTAATGCTTTTCACTGGGAATGATAGTCTAGTTTTTTTGGTTTATATATACAACTAAGCTGATAATTTGTAAAATATATAGGTTTTTGCTGTTACTGAAAAAGACAAGACATAAGTATCATAATTACTATCTATTGTGCCTATTAGTCTAATCTATAGGGTTTCCATTTTTGAAAACACAAATAGTTTGGGAGAACTATACAAGCCTTTGAACAAAAATATTGCCTCATGTAAGTCTGAAATATATAACAGTATATCAAAGATGCCAATGGTTGAACATTTGTTTTTAATTTATAAAGATATCTACTTAAAAGTTTTCTATAATGTATATAAAGTTTCAAAAGATTAAAATATGATATAAAAATATAAAGAAGTTCATGGAAATAGTAAATACCAAATTCAGGATGGTGGATCCACTGGTGAGGAAGAGGTGCAAGAGTGATTAAGAACTCCTAGCTAAAGGAAGGATAATCTGTTGACAAGGCTTTATTCTTAAACTGTGTGGTAAGTGTTCGGGCAGTTGTTTTACTTTTCTTTATATCTTTCTACATAAAAGACTGAAAAATCATAAAGAGAACTTCATATTTAATGATTTGATCATATTTGTCATTAGAATCTACCTAAAACTCTTTCAGAAATACCTTTTTTTTGGTTTATAAAGTGCTACCTCATTAGAGAGATAATTCTGATAACTCAGTCTCCATATGATACCATTTCATAATAGCTTTTCCATTGGCTCCAAATTAAGAGATTGTGGTAAGAAGCAAGTAGAGAGGCAGCAGACACCAGCAGCTCCTGCCCCCCCCCCCACTAGCCTGTTTGGTCCATGTAGCTGTATCTGAGATGAGTTTTAGATGGTACGGTATGTAAAATACAGGGGATGGGATGGGGTGGGAGTTGAGGATGTGGGAGTAGTATGTCTACATCTGAAAAACAGTGCTTCTAAAATCACTCCAGAAAATTTTATGCCCTCAACAATTTAGTGCTAAATTGTATTCTGAAAATTTTATAGAAAATAGTTTCTTAGTTTTTCCACAACCTCATTGCCACAGAGTGGATTCTGATTCTTAGGGACCACCTGTGACAGAAGAGAACTGTCCTACAGAGCTTCCAATGCTGTAAGTCTTTGGGGAAGTAGGCTGCCACAGGTATTTCCCGAGAGCAGCTGAATCCAGTCACCAGCTAACATTTTCAGGTGAAAAGCTTCCCTTCCCACCAGTACTACTTAGGGAACTGCCAAGAAAGAAATTCAAGGTCCTCTGGTTATCTTGACTTTAAAGAGAAAGTGGAAAATAGAACTGATTTACAGTGACTACAAGTGGCATACAGGAGAGGAAGAGGGATTAATGGAAGTCAGTTCATGCTCTGTTTTGACAATCAGACAATGTCAGTCGCTTTATACCATTTTCATGAGAATATCAGCATACTTGTATTCCATAGGTCTCTAGTCAAACTGGAAACTCGGGTGGCCTAGTGGTTAAACTTTTGGTCTTTTGGATCCTCCAGGCACTCTTTGAAAATCCTATGGGACCGTTCTACTCTGTCCTATAAGGTTGCAATCCACTCCAGTGTAATGATTTGGATTTTGCTGATTCTTTTCAAATTGCCTTGCGTACTTTTATCTCAGAGTAGGCCAGTACACCATTCCTACCTTTTGTGGTCTAGGGAATCTTGTGTTGTGTGCTATAATTGGGAAGTAAATATAAACAAATGTATTCTCCTCAATCTAACCCCTTGTAGTTTCAGTTGAGTTGTTGGGTAAAATAAGAAGAGTTTTATGTATGTCAAAATTTTCTGTGAAACAGACTCTTTTCCTTAGCCCCTTGGAAACAAAGATTTGGATTAAAATATGTGGCAGAAGATCCAGGAAAAAAGAACTGCAAGGTACAAGCAGGTCTCCTTCTGGCAAGTTACTAGGAGGCTAGCCGTGGTCTTTCTCTAAAGGTGTCTCCGGACACCATGGATAGGGCCTACTGACCTGATTTACGTTCATTTTCCCTTTTTTAATATTCCCTCCAACCTGGGTTACAGAGATGCCATATTATAACAGGGTGTAAACCGAGAAAACCAGGCCCGTTGCTGTGGGATGGATTCTGACTCATTGCAACTCCATCGGAGGGAACAGAAACTGTCCCACAGGGCTTCCAAGGAGCACCTGGTAGGTGTGAACTGCAGTAGCTCAACATAGCTGTTAGCCACTCCACCGGAGCTCTGCAGAACAGGGTATGGTAGGTACTTTATAAAAATCCTCTGAAGTTAAATTGCTTTTACTAGGGTCATTCTTAGAGATCACCTGCTAATACTGTGTTTGATAAACTAGGGAAACTAACACATCCAGGACTGAACACACCTTCCACAGTTTTCACTGTTGCCATTCTTTCTATCCTTATGCATCTGGTTGTTCCCCAAGAATGTAATCATAGCCTCCCTATTTCTTACCTCTTCTTCTTAGCTCCGGTAGCCATATCCATCATCTGCCGGTCTTTTTCAGACTCCTTGACTACTCCTGTTAAATAAGAAAGCCAGCGCTACGGCAGCCTCCTAGCAAACCTCCCTGCATTTATGCCAGCCCGGCTCTGACCTACCAGAAGCACTGAAGGGGATGGAGCATTCTTTTTCTTGGGTCTCCCCTCTACAATGACTCTTAATTGCCTTTTCAATCTAATGAAAACTTCTTTAAGATCCTCTACAAATTAACTGCACAGGCAGGCAGGCCTCTTAGAAGCCTCCTTAAGCTGGCCGCCAGCTCCAACTGACCCTCCAGTGGATCAAACCTGCTCACCTTCCTCATTTCCTGCTCCTTTGCCTCTGAGCCTACTGCCCTCCTTACACAGCCCTAGCCGCTTCTTTATGGCTAAAACACTTTCCCCATCCCTTTTCTGAAGATTGTCAGATTACATTTTCCTCCCAGCTTTGATTATTCTGTCTAGGCATCCCAATAAATTCAATTGAGGTCGGTCCTTTTGGAAACGTGTGTGCTCATATGCTTATGTTATCAACGCCAAACATCCTGGTGCAGGGACCCCAGGAGGCTGGCCCTGAGTCCTGCTGCCCTTCGGGCTAGTGGCTTGGCATTTCCTACAATGGGAAGAAAGTGCACCTTTGGCGAAGTCCTGGGCTGTGCCTGGACTTGCTTGCTCCCTGAACGCCTTGATGCCTGCGTCACTTTCCTGGCCTGCCCCCAGCAGGGCCTCCAGCAGTCAGGGCTCCTCTTCCCCTGCCCCAGGCGGGACACTGGAGGACTCTGGTGACCTCCAGAAGTTCGGAGGGAACATTTTTGAAGCCTAGAGCCTTGAGACCGAGGGCTGAGGCCGCAGGTCACTTTTCTGCTGAGCCTTTTCCTGTCTTCGAGAAGTAGTGGCACGGCAGGACCAGGGCTCCACTGCTCTGCCTGGGTTGGTGGTTCCGAGCCCCGACAGATTGTCCCTTCTCGGATGAGCGCTTGGAGAGGTAAGAAATTCGTCGATCTTGGCCTAGCCCCCAGTGTCGTGGGTAGGGAGACGAGGCCTGCACTTCGGCCCTCAGCCGGGACAGCAAGGCGGGAAGAGGCTTGGGGGCTCCAGCGCCAGCAGAGAAAGGCCCGCAACCTGGGTCCCATGTCCCACTGGGCGCCCCAAGGGGGCTGCCCTGCGTAGGCACAGGTAGTGACTGATCCACACCGCCCCTATCCTCCGGAGGTACAGGGACCACTGGGTGTTGGGAGGAACCCCAGCGTGGTCGAGGGACCCCAGAGTGGGAAGAGGCTTCCGCCAGAGCGCCCCTCTCAGCAACTCCGGGATGTCATGGAGTGCTTGCTGGATCCAAACCAACCGTCGTATTTGCAAGTCTGGTTGACTAGATGCTGCATCCAATCTGAGCGCGCCACAGGGAGGAGGCCCGTATGGATTCACGTCGAATCTGACTCGAGGGCACTTGGCACTTGGCTATAAGCTGCCGCTGGTGGTCGCCGTCGTTGTTGCTACTGCTGCTTTGTATGCTTGTGGTTGGTTTTAAGTGTGTGGTCCCAGTATTGTCTCCTTGAGGAATGCAGGCTACTATAAATGACATTCAGAGAAGGACGCTATAAATGTCAAGAGGTTGGAAGATGTTAAAGAAAGGGAGTGATTTGCAGGAGTACTAGCCTAACCTTTCAG
Source organism: Heterohyrax brucei (assembly GCA_028571685.1). NCBI lineage: Eukaryota > Metazoa > Chordata > Mammalia > Hyracoidea > Procaviidae > Heterohyrax > Heterohyrax brucei. Next base: position 119,933,939 of record CM053144.1, on the reverse strand, counting down.
TCCCAGCGGCGCTACAGTCGTTGATACCACTGGTGTGTGGCGCTGGTGTTCCCAATATTGTTTTAGGTACAATCCAGCGCCTGAACATCAGAAATCCAGAAATCCAGTGCAGCGGGAGCTGTGATTTAAACACAACCAGAGATACTTACTTGGATAACGCGGTCCAGGTGGCTGTCCCGTGAACTTCTCTTTCCCCACAGTGATAGACAGCTATCTTTACTTTTACTTTAAAATAAAAAATTTAAATTTAATTTTTACTTTAAAATAAAAAATTTAAATTTAATTTTTACTTTAAAATAAAAAATTTAAATTTAATTTTTACTTTGAAAAGTAAAAATTAAAAAACTGAAAACATTTCTTACTGGATAGTCACAGCAGAGGCCTCTGCTGCAACTAGCAACAACATCTCTTTACACTGAACCTGAATTTTATATAGTGCTTTCACTACATTGCTTTGCTTGATTGATGTCAAGCAAGTTGCTCCAAGTCGCTGGCTAGTAAGTCACAAGACCCAGGTGTGCTGACTGCGAGCCCATGCTCGGTCCGTCATCACTGCTGTCTTCTGCCTGTGTTCCTTGTTCCCTCTCTTCTTATATTAGCAGGATTAAGGCAGAAGCAGAAATCACCATTCATAGTGAAAATGACCCAGTGTGGAAAAAGGACTAATTCACTGGATTTTGAAGGAGGCAAAGTTCAGCTCCACATTCTGAATTAGTACTCTTGTTAGGAGATTCCGGGTGATGTTTTCACTTTTGAGCTCCCAAAATGAAACAAATCTATGGTATAGGAAGAAGTCATAGGTGACATCTGGCCTGAGTTAAAATAGCCCTCACAAGGCTCCTTTTGTGCTTAGAAGTATTCCACCTGTTATTTGCAATTGTGCCTAAATTGGTGTTCAGGTCTTGCTACCCACTAGAAGCTGGGGCTTCTCTTAAGCTTTGAGACTTGTCTGCTACATTCTCACAATACAGGGACTAAGGACTGTGAAAGCAGTTCTTCCCGCCTTTCGAAAGTTTTCTGGTATAAAATGGATGATCTCCCCAGGAGGAGTGTTTTAAATCCCTGCTCAGGAAACTGACACATTGGTTAAGACCTTGGCTGCTAACCAAAAGGTCAGTAGAATTCACCAGCTGCTCCTCAAAAACCCTATGGTTCAGTTCTGCTCTGTCCTGTGAGGTACCTCTGTTGGAATAGATGCCGAGCAACAGGTATCCGGGAACAAAGGACCCCCAGTGGTGCAGTGGTTACAGCACTCCCATTCCACTAACTGAAAAGTTGGTGATTTGAACCCATCAGCCCTTCCAAAGAGAAAGATGTAGCAGTCTTCTGTCCTGAAGATTGATAGCCTTGGAAACTTTATGGGGCAGCCCTGTCCTGTCAAACAGGGTCGCTAGGAGAACCAAGCTGATGGGAATGGGTTCAGCTTGGTTTGGTTTACTCAAGAATTACCTAGGGCTGTATCTTTGGAAAACTATGCAAGTTATTTGCAGAGTCACATTCATAAATGTCTTACTGGGAGACTTTAAGGGAAAGAACATAGAGAAAGGAGGGTAAGAATCTAATCTGATTTTAAGAACAAACAAATCCCAACCCGTTGCTTTCCGGTGGATTCCAACTCATAGCGATATATGGGACAGAGTAGAACTGCCCCAGAGCGCTTCCAGGGAAGGGTTGGTGGATTCAAGCTGCCAGCCTTTCAGTTAGCAGCCAAGCTCTTAACTACCTACAACCACCAGGGTGTCTTGAATAATTTGTTGTTGTTATGTACCATCTAGTGAGTCTCAGAGCAACCTTAGAAGATAGAATGGACCTGCCCCCACAGAGCTTTCAAGGAGCAGATAGTGGATTTGAATCCCCAACCTTTCGTTTATCAGCCTATCTCCCTTGTCACTCTTAACCACTGCGCTACCAGGACCTCGTAAACTAAAGCGTAGTTCCGAGTCGATGCCACTGTGGGGCGCCAAAGCTCTATTCGGCTAAAGCCTGCGGCCGTCTTGGGTGCGAGGACAGAAGTCCTGGGGAACAGATGCTCTGCGGGAAGAAAGCTACAGGAAGGAGGGAAAGGAAAGAAAGGAGGGGTGGGGCTGGAGTGTCCTTTATTCTCCGTTAAATTCGCTGCGGAGACTTTGTTATATAACAAGTCTGTAAGAGGGAGAAGAAGACTTCGTTAGAGGGAAAAGAGGATGTGAGTAGAGGGAAGCTCTTAGAAAAGAAGAAAATCTGTGACTACTGAGCTGAACCTGGAGCAGTGATGCTCCTGTTTGCTTCAGAAATTGTTGGGTTCCTTCTCAAACCAGCGCCACAACCTCTTTTAAAAGGGGCGTGTGAGGCGGGAAGATAGATGTGACCAGAGTGCGCCACCCCCACCCCCAGCTACCCTAGTTCAGCCTTGCCACCCCCATGCCTGGGCCCTCTGCCTCCGGAAAGCCAGGCTTGTTCCCCTCCAGGACGCCGCACTCCATCTGCATCCCCCAAGGACTCAGCTGGGATAAAAGGCGGCCTCCCTCCGTCTGGGAGCGCCCTGGATACCCAGCCGTCAGCTGCCGGGAGGCGCGGATTTCGTTCCTGCGCGGCTTTCGGGGCGGGCGGTGAGGGGCGGGGGTCGGCGGGGCTGGCCAGGGGCCGGAGGGGCGGCCGCGCGGAGCCCAGGCTGAGCGCCCAGCCCCGCCAGGGTTTATTACATCCCAGCCGCTGGCAAAGGTTAGGGACGCGCAGTTAGAGACTGGATAATCCGAGTTTAAATATTAAAAGTAAAAGCAGAAGCAGAGGAATATTTACCTAGAGGCTGAGCAGAGTCTCCTTTGAGAGGAGAGAGGCGCGGGGAGCAGGTCCAGCTCCCAGGCGTTGGGCTCTGCGCGGTGCTTCCCAGTGGCCTCGCCGCGACCGCCAGGACCCGTCGCAGGAGCTTCCTTGGATTCTAAGGGGTGGGGGCGGGGGCGGCGTGCTCAGACCCCCTATCTTTCCCAAGTCGATGGGAGCCTGTGGGGCTCTATCCGAATCGTCTGTTTTGTCATAGTCTCCTTTTTAAGGGCCACCCCGACCAACACAAAAGGTAGCCGAAAGTACGTTGGATCAATAGCAAAGATTGTTATTTAGATAACGAATTAATCTTCCTGTTATTATGCTTTTTATAGTGAACTTTGCACTCCTTCCGTAAAAAAAAAGGAATTTAAAGGGAAAAAAGTCTCAAACAGGATTAAGGTTTTAATTACAATTCCCTATCGAAATAGTATGTTTGATGAGCTGATCTTATCAATTAATAGTAACTTTAAAGCTCGAGAAACAGATTCAGAGAAAATATGCTTAAGGGAGTCTTTCAAAAGTAATCGCACCCGGGGACCTGGTGGGGCAGCAGGCCACCGATGCCTGGTCTGAGCAGGTGTTGAATTCGCGTCTTCTAGGACTTGGCCAGAGCCTGGCGCGCATCTGGGGCGCAGGATGGGGCGGAGGCGCCAGGAGCCGGGAGATACGGCCCCGCGGGTGGGAGGGAAATAATAAATAACAGACGCCTCTTCCAAGCTGAGGCTGACATCAAAGTTGGGGCCCCACAAGGGCCGTGCAGTTCACTGCATTTGGGTCAGCGTTATATTTCAGGGGCAAATAAAGTAATTTGAACATGCACCAACAGTTTTCCATAAAATACGAGTTAAAAGAAGTAATAGAACTAATCACTGTCTCCTCAAATCAAGTAGAAAACATTTCAATGCACTAATTAGAGTAATTAGAATAATAAGCCTCTGCCTATATGTGGTAAGACAATGTGTACAAACAACTTTATTTAATGTATACTGGTAATCAGCGATGCGTGCCTGCTTGAAAGCTTAGCGCAATAAAACTACCCTCCGTCCGCCCAAACAATCAAATACAAATTAGTTTAATGATTGTGCCTGCTGAATGTCTTAGAAATCCACAGGCAGAAGCTAGTAAATAGAAGCATCCTTGTTTGAGTGCATCCCAGCCCGGGTTGGCCGCGGGGCCGGGTGAGTGGCCGCCAGCGGACGAGGCGCGAGCGACAGGGCAGCCAGGGCGCCCCGGAGGACAGCAGGGCGGCTAGCACGGAGCTGCGCCCCGCGGGAGCACCAGGTTCTGAGCCTGACTCCTTTCCCCATCATTCCTTCTGCCAGCTTCCCGCCTCTGCTGCCTGACCTTAGACCCCAGGCCCAGAATTCTATGCTGGCCACCCCTCCTGACCTCTTCTCTGGGAGGCAAAAGGCATCTTAGGACTCCCAAGGTCCGTAAGTGAAGGTTTTAAATGCTACGATGTTTCCTCCCAGCAGGCGACACCTCGAAGGAGCCTCAGAAGGCTGAAAGACGCCTTTGCCGGCCCTTTAGGTGACCAGCCCACAGAGGAGGGCACCAGGGGTCCTGTTCTCGGGTGCCACCCCTCAATGTTCGAAGCCCTCCGCTCAGGCTTACAGTGAGTGAGTGCCAGAAGGACACCCAGATTCCCTCCTCTTAGGAACTGACTGTTCCCTGTGCAGACTAAAAATGAGTTAGGCCCGGCAGGGAGTGGCCGGGTTTAAGAGGGCCACCTTCTCTGGCCTCCAGCACCTGGAAAGTGTGCTTCTCATCAGCGGAGGTAGGACGTGAAGATCAGAAAGCCGGAAGTTTGAGGGGGAGCAGAAAAGCCAAGCTGCAGAACTTTTGTCTTGCTAGTTTTCAGTTCTCTCTCTACTCCTCCTTCGCCCCGCATCCCTCAAAAGGAAAAATCTCAAATCACTGCTCATCTGCTGCAGGTCCTTTTCCTCCTCCATTTGACTCCAATCGTTTTATCTATACTCTTCTCTTAGGGCAAAGTCTCCCACGATTGACTCTCCCGTAGGAGAAGCAGGTCCTGGGCCTGACTTCTCAAAGGGAAAGCCAGGTGGGCAGGAAGCTAAGGAGATTCATGCTACCCTAGCCCTGAGCCACAGCCAACGCGGTGCCCCACTGCACCTCCTCTGCAGTCAGACGCACCCGCACAGAGGCTCTGCCAACCTGCAGCGTCCACACCCAACCTCTTCTGCCGCCAATACCCAGACATCGGCCCTTCTCTTCCTCACCACCACCACCAGCCTCAGCCTTGGGTAGGGAAATCCACCAGTTGTGGATGCTTCCCCCATCACAAACATAAACGTTTCGCTGGAGGGGAACAGAGATGGAACAGCCCGCGATGTCCAGACTGCCTACACTCACGGTAGGTCCAAGCATCCGACGGCCCAGCCCATGGAGCCAGCGGAGAAATGCTCGATTTGCAGGCAAGCACATAGGAGCTGCCTATAGAGCGTTCTAATGAAGGCTGGCTGTGGGTACAGGGAATACCCGGCTTCTCTGATTCCTCTCCCCTCCCCTCACCGGGCAAGCCAGTCGTCTGGGCCATCCTTTCAGTGACTGGCCTCTCGGGTGGTGGGGGTTGTCTGGTTGGGGCACTTGGGGAGGTCCAGCCTCCTCCATGCCGTCTGAGCTCTGAGAAGATGCCGCCGGTGTGGCCTCACCCGCCTGACCCAAAGACGATGGAACAACTTGGAAGGAATATTTTTCAGAGAAACAACAAAAGAAGTTATTAATGTCATAATTCTCTTCAGAATCCTGTGCTGTGGCGCACAAAAGGTCGCACAAAAATTCTTCTGATGGAATGAAATTTCTAACAGGAGGGACAAGCGTCCCAACACTGGCCACTTGGATTTGCCTGAACCTTAAAGCTCAGGGATTTACAATGGTTAATTTGTATTACAAACCCACAAGAAAGTTTTCTTTTTTTCCACTGCTCTGCCAGACTCTGTGGCCACATTTTTTGCTGTGTAGCTTTTTGTTGTTATTGTTTCTTTTTAAAAAACAATCTGAGAGTGAACACTGGCAGGAGGAAAAATACATGCCCCAAGTCAAAAAGGACCAAAACTCCAAGTTACTTCCCAGTGAGGTTTGCTACTGTCATTCTTTGGGGTACCCCTAGTTAATCATCTACAGTATGTAACAATTAAAACTCTCTCTACATTGCTCAGATGAGATAGATCCCAACTCTCCCCTATTTCTTTTCCAAACTCAATGACAAGTGAGTCCTCATGGGGCCTTTATTGCCTTCTCTTTTCTGGATGACAGCTTTCCCATTTCTGAGAGCAGAGAGCTGTTGGCTGCCAGCTACAGACTCCTCCAGAGCCCAGGATCTTCAGGCATGAACTGCACACGAAAAGTTTTGTGTTTTTCCAAATCCCAGACAAAGAGCTTTGAAAACTCAGAGAGTGTGGCCAGAACAAATTTTAAGATACAGATGCACTTTTACTGGTGTATTAAATGACATTTCAGACACTACAAAGAAAGGACACAGCTTAATGTTATCAACAACCCAAATTCTCAGAACCAACAAGGGAGGCCAAGGTGGTTTTGATAGAATATGAGATTGCTTCTAAAACTCTAACTAACATAAAGCCAAGCAGAGTTTTTGTTAGGGTATAAAGTACTACCTAGTAAAGTTAATCAACTTTTTAAAAGCAAGGGGAGAAAAAAGTCCCAGCTTCCCAATAAACACCAGAACAATATTAAAATATTCAGATTGTTTCTTAACAAACAATAATCAAGCAAAGTCTTAAAACCTAAAAACCCATTTTCTGGGTCTCCTATAGGCTACCTCTAGATCAGGGGGCACTGAAGTAACATTGACCAGAATTCTGCAAATGTAAGCTAGTTCATACCATGCTTTACTAGCTGGGTGGCAGGTCCCTGCTCCTTTTGCACTGTTGCCTGTCCTGAGAGAAGTGGTGCTAATAGGTAGCAGGAGCCCTGGTTCTCCCCTAACGTCATTCTCCTCCTGTTAGAGACTATACCTCAATGAAAAAGTGAACTTTCTTGAGGAGGAAAATGATATAAGAATTAAGTGTACATCCCACTGAGCCATACTGTTAAGATTCATAGTATTTCACACTGTCCGCAAAATATCTTTTTCTTTCATTTTAAATAAACATTCCCTTTGCCTTGCTCACTTGAATGTACGAGCAGATCCAAAGAAAGACTTCTACCCTTGACCTTCATTGCTGCCATCACCCTGCCTTTTTCTGCATAATTTCCATTCTTTACCTCATTCTTTAACAGACCTAAGAGTTCAACAGTATCTAGAACAGAGTTCTCTGAAATGATGAAAACTCAACAAAAAACAACACAGAGCCCAATAATGAAAAAATAATTTCTCTCTTCCACCCTCACAGCACTACTCAAGGTGCTTCTGTGCTCAGGCAGATGAATACACCGTACAGACATATACACGCACAGGTCTCAATGTGCCTAAATGTCATTTCCTTCCCAGTCTAGCTGTGCAATTTCTTTTACTAGTTGTATTTGCAGAAATCTAAAGAGAGAAGAAAAGTTCCTTTATCACAGCCAGTTCCCCAGCAAATGTTGCCAGCCAGTGCTCAGCCTCCACTGGTAGGTAGGGATTGGGAAGGGAAGAAGAGGAGACGGGTTTTGTTGTTGCCTCCTGGAATATACAGCAGGTTACTTCGTGGGAACCAAGAGTGGTTAAAAGGGAAGTGCCAAGCATAATACTATTGGTGAACATCCTTTCCATCTGACCTTCACATAACTCTTTCCCAGATGATCTTTGTTCTTCCATCTTCCAAGGGAAACTAAAAAAAGTGACATATTTAAGGAAACAGGAGCTCTTTTAGGATGGCCATATTATGCATTTTTATCTTAAGGATAAAGAAATGGTTTGTTGTTGTAGCTACCCAACATTTTGGGAAAAACTGCCCCACAAACATTTCCCAGTGGCACTGATGGAGTTTTGCACTTCAGGGTGTAATATGTTGCCCAGACTGGTGTCACAACTGCCTCAGTAGCCCTAGGATCTGAAAAGCAACCATGGGTCAAAATCAGTACTTGTCCATTTAACACATGATGGTTTTCAGTCAGCAGCCCCTGTGGCTAAGAACAAAAAAGCCTTCGCAAGGTCCACTAAAATGTCCTGCAGAGGGCAGATGCTGCTTGTTTTGTGAGTACAATAGAGGAGGATATTGACCCAGAACTCAAATCTATACCTGCTTAAACATTTTTGCCATCAGCATGTCTGCGGTCACAAAACACTCCTTCTTCCTGTCACTTCTCATCCAGACTATTGATAAGATCATTTGGCTAAATCTGTTTGGGACTCATGTAATATTGACTAGGAGTTAGAAAAGATCATCAGATGTAATAAGCCTAGAAACTACCTTTCAAAATAGACATTCGTACTTATTAAACCAATGTTCTGAGGAAGACTTTTTAAAGACATTGGCAAACTTGTAAAGTAATCGAGCACTGCTTAATTTTCTCACTAATCTTAAAAGTGATTTTGGTAGGTGTAGTGCTCCATCTAGGACTTCCTGAAACAATCTGTTATTAGCATTACTGGGTTTGGGCTTCGGTATCTTCCATAAATTCCCCCTCTCTCTCTGTCTTAGGAGTCTGCTTGAGAAATAGACAGTATCATATAAACCACTGCTAAATCCATCTTTTTTTTTTTTTTAATATACAGAACTGATCTCTGGTCAGTTGGTAAATACAATCTGTATTGCATATTGTCAAGTTATTATTTCATTGAAAGATATTTGTTCGTTATTAAAAACAATAATCCACATTTGCTCTGCCTTTCTGTAGATCCCAAGTTAAGGGAGGATATGTGGGTGGCAGATGATGTCCATGTTTTTGGATAAGGTTAAGCTAACCTGGAAAGTGGATGCTGGGATAGTTGCATATTTTAGAAGGGCTGACATCCCTTTGTCATACCATGCAATGGCAAACAAACTGAAGCTCAGATCCAACAACCATGAGTGTTACAGGCATAGTGACTGAAAGGTTTGGAGGATGACAGTTTTTTTTCCAAAGAAAAGTGAATCAAGAAAGTAATATCCATTAAAAAAGAAAAAGCCTCTCATATTTATAAACATGAAATCTGGCAGTATATGCATAAAATTTATTCCAAAACTTCATGAAGTATAAACGAAGGGAAGTGTTTTACACATAACTCAACTCAGTATAAGATCTACGTTTTTTCCCCCTTTAAAACTTGGCACTATCTTTAAAAAATAAAATAAAGATATTTCAATAATTAGAACAAACTATGAAGGTATTGTGCATTTCTGTTTTATGTAGATAATAAAATATTACTTTAACATAAATATATAAGGATCTCTGCGTTTTTATTTTTCCCCCACAAGCACAACCAAATATACCAAAACAAGGTATTTTTTAAAGAGACTGAACAAAAAGAAATTACATCCCATATAGATTTTGCTCACCTACTCATGTAAAGCTACAGAGAAACAGTTTCCAGAACCTTTTTGCTTTAAAAGAAATAAATATACATTGAGGCAGGCCACTTAAAAATGATATGAAAATATTTCCCTGGGTAGCATTAAAAAAAAATAGACAAAGAAACATTTAAACTATTTCTGCATTTCAAAAGACAGATATTAAACATATATACATAGTGGTAAGGTTCAGTGGTAACTTTCACCATAGCAAACCTGAGAGTTAGAGGAACTACAGACAAATCCCCTGAACTCCAGCTTTTCACCTTACGCACTTGGTAATAAGTATCTGAAAATTCATTTCCTCCCTTTACCATTGGCTATTTGCCCTGCTCTGGATTGCTTCTAAGGGCTAGTTCCCCACAGCTCAGAACAAACAGCGTGATGCACCCCGAAGCAACTCCGTGCCCATCTCCTGTGACATTCCTTGGGGGAAATGAAATAAAGGCAAATAAATATGCCCATTATAAGTCACCGTTTATCTTGCAAAAACATTGAAAATGAAACAATCACAGGTATTTGAAAAGATGGTATAAAGCGTATTTCCTAAAACCCTAACTACCGAGTGCAATGCTTATCTGATGCTGAACCATAATTTTATGGTAATGAGACTGTATTTTTAAAATAACAATGTCTAATACCTAACCACAAAGAAAGCCCCAAACTTTTAAGATTAATATAAAGTATTTTCCCTTTAGCGCCCTTTTGTGCTGATTACTTTTAAAATTTTAACTGATCACAGTTTAATGGTATTTATTATGGTTACAAGTTTTATTTTTTCTTTTCTCTCTAGACTCCCAAGTAATCTCTTATTTTAGGAGTTAACCATTTTCCATCAACATAAGTTAAAAATTACATTAAAACTCCTAACGTGGGGAAAAGATTGAAAATAACAGTTTTTTTCTTCACTTCATTTGCCTCCCCTAGTGAAAGAGGGGAGAAAAAGAAAATGGTTTAAGTCAAACTTACCCTTTCTGCAATAAATTATGAGAGAAGTGAGTGGGGCCCCCTAAATATCATTTGAAACACAAATGAGTTAGTGAAGACAAAACCAGCCTACTGAGTGGAGATATTCTATGTATGCATGTGGGTATCTGTGTGCTAAGAAACACAGTCAATGCACACATCATTAAATTCCTGGGTTATTTTCTTCCCGTTAAGAAAAAAAGAGAGAGAGAGAGAGAAACTGTTAGAGGAACCAAGTTGAATTGCTTCTGTCAACACAAATAATTTTTCATAATTAAATTGCTAAAGCCGAAGGCAGAGAACTACACAGGGGCTTCTGAAGCTATAGATTTCCCTAGTTCTCTTCAAAGTGCCGCTTTCTTTCTGTTGGAAAACTCTGGAAATAGACTTCAGTTCTACATTTCTTCTGAACTCTTTTACAATGGGCCCACCTGATAAAATGAAACAGTCACTATATGGACTTTTCTTTTTGCTCCCTTCCCCAAGAACACTGCTTGAAAATGAAGTTTACTTTGTGGCTGGTAACAAACAGTTCTTGACTCACTTTTATATTCCAAACTGGGTTCTTGCCTCGAAAAAAGCGGGTAGACCATGCACATTTATTGAAAGCAGGAAATTATTTATTTTGCATGAAGCCAATCGTTTTGCTTTGGTAAAATGAGCAAATAAACATTACACCAATGTCAGGAGGGAGGATTCTAAAGGTAGCCTAAATACACAAACAGTAATCAGACCAAGGGGTAGCGCAGGACCACTGGGGATGGAGAGCGGCCAAGAGCTAGTTTCAACTCTGTCCGCTGAACAAAACAAAACACAGAAGGTAATTTCAAAATTAACGGTGGGAAAAAACAGAAAAACATGTCCATGACTTGTACATGTAAACTTCAATTTTCTTGCAGTGCAAATTTATGTGGTTATATTTTGCCTACACCAAGGAACGTATGTGTGTTTTCCTCTCTCCTGACAGGGATCCAGATTAAGTAAACACTACAGCAAGTGCCAGCTCAGAGCATCGGGAAGCTGCATTGTGTGTTTATCGCGGTTTGGTGGATTTTTTTTCTCTTTTTGGTAATTTATTTAGTTTAGCCAGGTATTTATCTCAGCGCTCGCCATCTCTCTATCTAACGCACGCTCTCTCTTCACTCGCTCTATGAGACAATCCACTCCATTGCCTGGGTACTCGCCTGTAAAGGTCAAAACACATGATTACACTCGCTACCGTTTGAGGGATAGTCCAGTGCTTTAGCTGCTTTCTTTTTCATTATTATTATTATTTTCTTTTTAAGGGAAAGGGAATAATAATTAAAAATAAAAGAACAATCAGAAGATAGAGAACAAGGGGGCCAGGAAGGGGCCATGGACCAAGGGGAGGGGAGCCCCGCGCTCTGCCCCTCCCCCCGCTCGAGTTCACTGGACGGGCGTCTGCACCCCGTGGTGTGGTGGCGTGTCCCTACTCCCCCCGTACACATCCTCGGCGCCCGGCAGAGTGCCTCCGGGAGGGGTCATTCTTTTCTCTTTCTGTCTCCTGTTACAAAACCAAACTCTCACCACCTCCTTCTCCAGCTGTAAGCTGTCCGCAAGGGAGGTGATCTCCTGGGCCGAGGGCTTGGGGCATTTGAGGAAATGGCTCTCCAGAGCCCCCTTGACGCTCACCTCGATAGAGGTCCGCTTTTTCCGCTTGCGCCCCTGCGCTGCGATCTTGTCTATGCTCGTGGGGCTGCCTGAGGACGAGTCCGCCTCCTCCAACCACTTGTTCAACAAAGGCTTCAGCTTGCACATGTTCTTGAAGCTCAGCTGCAGGGCCTCAAACCTGCAGATGGTGGTCTGCGAGAACACGTTGCCGTACAGGGTGCCCAGCGCCAGCCCCACGTCCGCTTGGGTAAATCCCAGTTTGATCCGCCGCTGCTTGAACTGCTTGGCGAACTGCTCCAGGTCGTCCGAGGTCGGCGTGTCCTCGTCCGAGTGCGGATCGTGGTGCGCGCCAGGGTGGCCGGGCGGGCCCTGCGGGGGCGGCGGCGGCGGCGGCTGCTGGTGCGGATGTGAATGCGGGTGCGGGTGGTGGTCGGCGTGGTGCGGCTCGTCGTGCGCGTCCCGCAGGCCGTGGTGGTGCAGCCCCGCCGGCTGCCCGCCGGCGCCCAGCATCCCGTTCACCGTGAAGCTGGGCTGCGAGTAGAGCAAACCGCCGTTGGACGCCCCCATGGAGGGCGGGAGGTGGGCTGCCGCCGCCGCGCTCCGCCATGCCCCGGGCCCCGGGTGGTGGTTGGCGGCGTGGTGCACCAGATGCGGCGGCCGCTGCTGCTGCTGCTGCTGCTGCTGCTGCTGTTGCTGCTGCTGCTGTTGCTGCTGCTGCTGCTGGTGCTGCTGCTGCAGGGCGCCCGGCCCGTGCAGCTCGTCGCCGCGGCCGCCTTGCTGCACGACCACCGAAGGCTTGATGTCCGGCTGGCCCAGGGGGCTGGTGGACCACGGGGAGCCGTCGCCGCCGCCGCCGCCCCCTCCGCCGCCCCCGCCGCCGCCGCCCCCGCCGCCGCCGCCGCCGCCGTGGGACAGCGCGGTTATCCACTGGTGAGCGTGGCTGAGCGGGTGCCCGTTGCTCTGCAGCGCGCCGTAGTCGCCCTGCACCAGGCTCTGAGCCTCGCGGTAGCCCCCCGCGCCCTGCTGCATGCCTCCCGGTGGCTCGGCGTGCACGATGGAGGCGCTGGAGGTGAGCAGGCTGTAGTGGTTAGACGCTGCGGTCGCCATGACTCTCGGAGCCGGACTGAGCGCGCCGGTTAAAGGAGCCGTGCATTTGACAGTTACTTTTTCGCCTCGGGCTCCCTCTCCTCACTCGCTCTCCCTTTTTCCTCCCTCTCTCTCTCTTTCTCTCTTTTCCCCCCAGCGGGCAGCTCCGACGCCCGCTCCGACGCCTTCTGTCGCTGCTCCTGCGATTGCTGCCGCCGCCGCCGCCGCCACCGCCTCCCGCCGCCCGCCCTCGCTCCCTTTCTCCTCCTCTCCCTCCTGGTCGCGCTCGCTCACTCTGACTCGCTCGCTCGGCGCGCCCCCCTCTCCCTGCTCTCTCGCGCTCTCTCCAGCTCTCTTGGCAGCTCCGACTCGCGGCGGCACGCGCCGGGGCCCCGCCCCCTCCACCCCCTCCCATTGGCTCCGCGCCCTTTGATTTACGTGGATACCGCTAGCAACCTCCCAGGCCGGCGTCTCTGATTGGCGCAGAGCTGCCTCCTCCCTCTCCCCTCTAGGCCCTGAAGGCTCTTCGCCCCCACCCCCGCTGATCCTCCTTCGCCTACTGATTCAGATTCTCTCACTCCTCACCCTCCCCCTTGTCCCTCCACCCCGGGCCTCCTCCGCCTCTCTCGGGTGTGCCCCGCCCCCCATCTGTCTCTGAAGCCGAGAAGCCGGGCAAGGGGGTGGCCCAGGCGCCCTTACGGACTACAGCCACTTGGAGGATTTGAAAGGGGGTGGTGGGTCCACTTTCTCCTCCCAAAAGGGTGTGGAGGGAGCGGGAGAAAAATTGGGTCGCACCGAGCCCGCAGGAGTTCTTTTTTTCCCCACTTCAGCACACACACAGACACAGACACACACACACACACACACGCTCGCGCGCGCGCACGCACACATACAGAGTCTCTTAAACCTAGAGCCAGGAGTAAGGCTTGTCCCCTGTTGTAGTAGTCTTTCTCCCAAGGCTAGAGTTTCACTGCTTCTTGCTCCGAGGTAAGCAGGCTTTGCCTCGAATAAAGGACTTCCCCGCCCCTCCACCTTGCCACTTTCACAGGCTGTCCCTCTTTTATGTCCCGGGCCCAACTATCTCCCAGCCCCTTGGCGAAAGGACCCCGAGAGAGGCAGGCTCAGCCCGCGCCGCGGTTTATGAGTGGCTCTTGTTAAAAAGGCGCAGAGTTCCCAGCTCAGAATGCGCATTGGTCTGTACTGAAATCAAAACAAACTCTTAAAAGTCTGTCCGTCGGATTCTCACACACTGGCGCGCTCGCAGTTTGAGGTTTAGAAAACTAGGCATTTCATCAACAGACCTTTGCCTTGGGCGAGGCTGCAGAAGCGCTCCCCGTGGATGAGGAGGGCGCTAGGGCTTGGGAGAGCGCTTCTCCGCTCTCCGGCGAATTTTAGGCGCAACTTTTCCGTTGGCCGCTTTGAAAGGGAAGGAAGAGTGTGGGAGAGAAACTGGGTTGGTACTGGGGAATCTACCTAATCAGGAACTTCCGTGGTACCAGCGGGTGGAGTTGGTCTAATTCAGGTCTCTGGCGTTTGCTCGTCAAGCTCCCCGCTCAGCCTTCAGCCTTAAACTCCCTACACTGAGGCAACCCGCGGCCCCGCTGTGCCTAGCGGAAGCGCGTCTCGCCGTCAGTTCCCTGGTTGCCGGAGCAGGTGCGTACCGCAGGTTTCGGAGCCTGAGAGCCTACTTGTAGGACCCTGGCGCAGGTCTTGGTTAGATACGCGGGGCAGCTACGCGGGGTCGGATGTGTGGCGCGCTTACTGAATGCAAAACGAATCAAAAAGTTGCAGCCGGGAAGGGAAAGAAGGACCCTAAGGAACATGAATCGCTTCCGCACCTCCCACCCTTTACCCGCGCAGTGTGGCACTGGAACTACTGATGGCCATGGGCTTGCAAGGAAAGCCAAATGGATGCTCAAGGGGAGCACTTTGGGGCCTCCGAGCATCTTAATCGAGACAGCCAAGTGGAGCGGGCCGGAGGATTCATCATGACTAACGAGGAGCGGAGCTCTTTGGGGAGTGGCTGAACTATTTATAAATCACCGCGTTGAGCACCAGCCCGGGCAAGGCGCTTTGGCTGAGCATTTCCACGTGTCCTGTGTTTATGAGCGTCTGTGTGCGAGAGAGGAAAAAGGCTAGGGGAGGGGCAAACCACCGGCCGCGGGCGGGATGATGGGCGCCCTCCTTGCGCGCATCCGCGCGGGAAGGCAAGGACAGACGCAGCTTGGTGCTCGGTCCCACGCACGCGCGGAGCAGCTCCGGCCACGCGCCTAGGAGACTACTAGGAATTCTGTAACTTTCCCTGCTAGGAAAACAACAACAACAACAACAAAAGAAGTCCGAGACGTGGAGCGCGCAGACTCGGCAGCAGGAGCCGCGGCTCTTCTACAGGGAACCGAGCAGCTGGGCAGTGTTCTGGGCGATCTGCGCAGGGCTCCAGCCCAGCTTCCCGTGCGCTGGTAGCGCGGCTCTCTTGGGTCCTTAGGGGTGCGCGCTGACTTATCACCTTTTCTGGCTGGCCCTACCTCTTCCATTCCCCTCCCTCGCCTCGGGAGCTCAGAGGTCCCACAGATGGAAAGATGCGGCCACGGGGAAGGGCCGTGGCCAAGTGCACAGTAGCTTTTTCTTTTCCAAAGTCTGGCATGTCTGAGGTTTCAACTACTGTCTTGAGGAGAGGGAAGCTTGGGCGGGGCGGGGGTAGCAAGCATTGGCTGTATACGTTAATCAAAACTTCCTGTATGGGATAGGACTTTCCTGACATTTGCTGCTCACAGATCCATCTAATATTGACAATCCAGGTCACCACTCCAGACCCCACCCTTTACCCCCACCTCATTTCGCTGTTTGGCGAAAGAACTGAAAGTTCCCAATAGGGTAAGGTGGCATAGTTCTACCAGGTTAATATGCCTATTAACGCCTGGGAGAACACAAAGCAACCTCCCTCCCCTCGCCTTGACCTCTGCGTCCCTCCCTTTCCCCGCCCGGAGTAGAGCCAATCGCGAGGCCTGCAGAGCTGGGCGCGCACCGTGACAGTGGACAACCTCTCTCCCTCTCCCACTACCGGCTCAGCAGCTGGGGGCCCGGTTGGCGCGAACTCCGGGGCTTGAGCAGCCTCTGCTTCTCCTGCCTCCAGGAGAGCTGCCTCCCCGAGAATCTCGAAACCTGGGCGCAAACAGGTTTTAACTGCAGATGGGACCCTCTCTGCTCCTCCTCCCCACCCCTCGTGAGCACCTTTCAGCGGGACTGACTCCACCTTGGTAGAGTCCGCGTGTCTGTACTGCTTTTTACCACCTGCATAAAAACTCATTTAAGGTATCTTGAGCAGACACCTCCAGGTTTTGATTCTGCTCATTCCCTTTCACTGTTCAAAGCAGCTGTTCAAATTCAGAGGCTGCTTATGCTGACGTGGAGAGGATTTCAAACAACTCTGAAATGCTTTGAACTGACAAGGTGTCTTGGTGTCTCTCATATTCCTGCACAGCCAGGAGATCGCTCGTTAGGACAATGGCAGTTCTTGCGGATCTCGCCGCCCCTGGCTCACACTGCCGGCTTACCCGAGCCGCTTGGGCTAGGACTGACCCGATGCATCCTGCAAAATCTTGGCTCCAGTGCCAGGCCAGCCCCTTCCCCTGGGTCCATTTCCTGAGCTAGAAGGCTGGTCTGAAGAAGTGGTGCGGATTCCCTCCTCCTGGTGAGGGAACAATCCAGCGGAAACCAAAAAGACACCTCATTTATCCCTCCTACTCAGCACTCAAGAGAGTGGGCCAGGCCTAGGTCTCAGCAGCCCCCAGCAACCTTGACCCCAAATCCCCATTTCTTCACCCCATTAACAGTAATGGAACCAGCTCACCCACTGATTTGAACTCTTATTTATGTACTCATTCATCTAACAAACACATCCACCCAATGTGTAACAGTGTTTATGCATTTCTAACACCAGGAGTTAGAGAAACCATTACATCATGACTCCATACATTAAGGTGGAAAGCACAGTTTTTAAAACAGAGAGGAGATGGTGTCTATCTGATGGATCTTTGTTTATTTAATGTATATAGTCCCAGAATAATAGAAATCAGGAAACAAAGGGAACTCTCTTTGGAGATGACCTTTTCTGGGACATAACAGGAGCGGTTTAAATTTAGGTAAAACTAGTGTTTCTTTTTTTACAAGGAAGTACTTAACATGTCCATCTTGGAGAAGGAATGTTTGGATTTCTATTCTCTTTTTAGACTTGTCATTCCAGTCATTCATTGCTTTCTGCTAGTTTTCTGCTTTCCTGCTGGCTCCCTGCAGTTGTTTAATTTGGTATAGAATTACTCACATCTGAATGGAACTTTTTGGGTAAGTGCCTACAGAATGACAAAACTGAGGCCTCCACTTCAGAACTGCAGCTTTAAACAGCTAATTCACAGAGGCAGCTGGCTGCTTTAATGAAAACTGTCTTAAAGCTTCAAGAACTGCAGGCTCAGAGGTACATTTATAAGAAGCTAGGGAAACAGCACTTCCCAGATGCCAGTGTACCTTAAAAAAGGTACAGAAATTAAAGTATTTAATTATGTAGCAGCATATACATATTATCTCCTGAGTTTAAAAATCACATACACACATGCATACATTTAATAAGTTCCTAGAGTCCCCACACCGTACCACTGTGTTGTTTCTTAATAGTTGAAACTGCCTTTCATGTTTTGTATCTCTGTCTTTGTCCACCCCTCATATAAGATTATTCTCATCTCACCTTCACTAACTGTTTAAGCCAATGAGATGTAACATCACTTCCATATCTGAAATGGAATTATTTGAATTCAAGGATCTTAATCTTTCTCTTGTTTTTGTTCAAGTTCTGAATCTCATCATTAAAAATGACACCCCACCCCACTGTAGTCTCGAGTGAATATTTTCTAGACAGGCTGAAGACTTCTAACACCGCATCACCCAGGCAGCCTAGCCCTTTCAGGGACTTCTCTGAGTAACTTATCAAAGGAAGCCTGCTAAATTCTGAGTGATAAATATGAGGACTTAGTGGGAGAAACCATAAAGGGCACCAGTGTGCAAGATAAATTCTGTTTGTAGTTAAAACAGCTTGTTTATATTGAAATCTCAGGAACCCAACTGGATGCCATTGGTGGCTCTGAGTTAGCCTTTCTGTAATTTCGTTTTCAAAACGCTAAAGTTGAGGTGATTTAACTGGAGACTGAAGGGCTTCCCTGCCATCCCCTCCACCTTAAAGCAGGTGTATCACTGGCTGCCAGGAGGGGATGACAGTTCTTTGATAAAGTGATTTCAGCAGAAACGTCCTTAGCTCTAATGCCTTTGGAGATATTCTGAGGTGAAACTCTTGTCATAATCCCTTTACTCTCCCATCTTTTGGTGCAATCTCTGAGAAGCAAGAGAGTCCAACATGCGCTGGCACAGCCTGCGCACAGGCACTGGGGTGGAGTGGGGTGTGCGTGAGTGTTCAATTATCTCTTGGAGGTGGTGACCAAGGGCTGGGTCTGGGTCTCCATGCTGGGACACGGGTGGGAGAGAGGACAAGGCTGTATTTTGTTCAGATTGGGCTTGGATTCTCTTATGCTGGTCCCTGAAGGGCACTAATGCATATCCGTCTGAAGTGTAGGAGTGTAGTTAACAATTGTGTAGGTGGTGTGTTTGTAGAAGTGGGGAGGAGAGGGGGGACAAAACCAGCCGGGCGGGTGTTGCATGGGTGAGATGTTTTTCTAGAGAGCAGTTAACTAATCACAGTAGTAACAACTGTGGGCAAGAACCTTCGGACAGCACCTGCTAAGTCACTATCATTCAGACCTGTGCTTATAGATAGCTTTAGACTTTATAATAAATTTGGTGTCCCCCCACAAGATGGTTTCCAGAATATGGGTTCTGAGAGTGTGGAGGCAGACATGGGCTGGAAGAAGATGCAGAAAGAAGTCTTAGCAGGTGGAAGCCGATAGACTCCTTCAACCTTCCGTCCTCCAGAGAGCTTTGGCTGGTAACCTAGGGCAGCATCATCCCCGCATTAAATACAAAACAGGCAAACCGGACACAGCCTAGTCACAGGCCTGATCATATTAACGCCTAAGTCAGAAGGCGGGAATAATGAAAGGGCATCGAGCTGAGTTCCTGGAAGGGAACTTAATTAACCTTGGGAGAGCGAAATAAAGTCAGAGATCATGCCCAGGTCTGCAGTCTAGGGTGCTCACATGTGCGTGTGCGTGTGGGTGTGTTTGGGTATGTAGGGGTATGTGTCGGGTAAGAGAAACAGAGAGAGGGCGGAAGAAGGGAGAGAGAGAGAAGAAAGAGAGAGAGAGAGGTAGCTTTGTGCATTATATTAATAATTTTTTAAAACCTGAGAAAAGCTGGAGTCTGTGCTCTTCAGGGGCATCCAACCACCCACACAATCTCGCAGAAAACTTTGGGGTGGGAGCTCCTGAGTTGGCGGCGCTTCTGGCCTCAGCCGGGGTGGGAGATCAGCCAGGGTTGAGAAAAGGGGCCTCAGCGTCCAGAAGCTCTGGGGGACCGCCCCGGGAGGGAGCGGAGGAAGGGGGCGTTCCAAGGCCGCAAAGCGCCCAGGCGGGTCCTGGCAGCCATCCTGCGGAGGAAGACTAGGCCGAGACGCGGCGGCCGAGCCATTGTCCAGGGAGGGCGCATTTTTGTCCAGAGGCTGCTGGTTGCTATAGCGAGGAGGGAAATCCAAACAGAAGGGCTCAGTTCGCCTCCCTTGGGCTTGAGAGCAGCGCTGCCTCCTCTCAGCCAAAATAAAAGTGCCGCCCGGGCTCTGGCACCCGTTGCCGGAGAGCTGACTGCGAACTCCAAGAGAAGAGTTCGAAGGACCGGGCAAGCAGCAAGGGGAGGGGTGTCCTGCCCCGCGGGGGACGGCCAGGCGGGTCGCTGCTGCGGCGGGCGGCAGGCACCAGCCACGCGGACGCGCGCGCGCGCCTTCTCTCTCTGCCCTCCAGCCTGCTCTTTTCCTGCCCCTCTTTTACTTAGGAAAAATCCCGAAACTTTTTCAAACTCGAATTTCCTGGCGGGTGAAATCACCTCTCCGCTGGGGCAGAGGACAGAGTCTTAGCTTTGGAGGTGCCGTCTGAAGGGACCAAACGGCGCTCAGCGTGGAAGCCGGGGCTGTCAGGGGTAGCTGAAGGCTGTGTCAGCGGCATAATGGCCTGTTGAGAGTTTTTAAATCACGGAATGGAAAACTGTTAGAAAGGAGAGTCGATGCAAGTTTCCCAATTTTTAAAGGGACTCTTATTTTGCAATTTTTTTTTTTTTTGGTCTAGTTATTCAACCTTAAAACTGTGAGGGTAATGTTATAATGAAGACTCTTCAGAGGTTTTAATTTCTTCAACAGTATAGCCCAGAATAGTGAGGGGAAAACATATTTAGGTAGCTTTAGAAGATTCTGAGCTCGTACTTTCTTAAAGGGAGGAAATTAGGTTAGGTAAAAACTTAGAATTTATTGTGAAGGCAAGTTGTCTACACCAGAAGGAGACAGGGTAATAGGAACTTTAAAAATGAATTTCCTCCTACTCTCCTTTGCCTTTTAAAGCCTCCTTTCTCCCTCTCTGTTCTAGAAGCTGCCTGAAAAATCAGGCAGAAAAACTTATTTGATCTGAGGAAGTTATTTGAAAGGCATAGTCAAGTGTATTTGCCTCCACTTCCTTTTAACACATATTCTTGTCTTCCCAGTGACAAGTTGTTTAAACAAAAGTTCTCACAACTTTGCAAGAAGTCCTTTAATTCATAATGATACTCACATTTTAAAAAATGCTTGAAAGAAATCATGTTAATGAAGAGAACATTTGCAGTAATTTGCTGATAATTATCAGAATCGCCACATATTCGCAGAGGCTTGAACAATACGTGTTCGGAGAAAAGCAAAACACATTATTTTAATAGTCTGATATGCAAACTACGGACCGTTCAATTATGTGGCTTAATAATGCATACATGATGTGATCTTGTTATTGGGATGGGAAGGTCTGTGATGATTCACTCCTAAAACCAAGTGTGTTCTCACATCCAGTAAAGTCCATTGCCATGGATCCGGGGTCCCTGCCAAACTGCATTTAAGAGAATAAAAATTAATGACTGAGAATTTGAGCGTTAAATTAACATTAATTATATGACCTGCATGCTGGAAAGATTAAATTTCTTACGCCCTAATTAGATAACGTCTCCTCATACATCAAACAATTTCCACTTTCATTTCCAGGTTTTGGGAATACAACGCAAGGTGGAGAGAAGCATCATTAAGAGGTTTTTTTGTTTTTTTGAGGTCAGAGTTTGGAAGTGTCCAGCTATCTTCGCTGCTGCTTTCCTTTTCTTGGCTTCACCAAGAAGAGTCCTAAGATTGGAGGCTGCTTCACAAAGAAAGAACATTTTTTCCCACCTTGCCAGTACAGTGTTAGCTGGAGACCCAGCAGCCCGGTGGGAGGTCAGCCGGGTAGAACTGGAGCATCAGAGGGACGTGCTGCAGCTACCCCGTCCCTCCAAGGCTGGGCCCCCAGTCAGCTTCAGGCCGGGAAAACCGGGAGACAAGATCCCCGCAGAGAAGCTGAGGGGAGGGAAGGAAAGTCAAAGGCGCCACAGATCCTTTTATAGTGATAACCTGTAAGCTATAACTAAGTGCAAGGTTTCAACTTGATCCTTAGTGTTGCACTTGGAACAGAAAAACTTCTTTTAGTAATGAAACAGCTAAAGGCCAAGAAAGTAACACCCATTTCCTTCCTGAAAAGGTTTATGAAAAGGTTTATTAAAAGGTTTGTTGGGGGCCTCCCCTGACTCTTCCTCACATAAGGCTGGCAACAGTTCGCCAGCTCAGCCTCTGCAGGACCCCTGGCGGCTAAAAGGTCAAGCATGTCTACCAAAGGTGGAGGGTTGGCTGGGTGGGATGAGGGTGTCCAACATTTGTAAACTTTTTGTTGATGGGAGGAGGGCAGGGTTAGGGCAAGCAGTACTCATCCTCTTAAGACAAATGGTCTGTGGTGTCCTGTCCCAGCTCTTGGTTCCTAAGACATTACTAGGGTTCCAGGGCTTGGAAGAAAGCTGTGGTGTGGATTTGGTTTGGAAACAATGCACAGGGATTTAAATTCCTGGGGTTGGGATTTGGAGTTTCCCAAAGGATCATCGTGTGGTCGCAGACCGCTCAGGTGTCCCTCTCCTCCCTCTTCTATCCTCTCCTCTGCTTTCTCCCCTTCTCCTAGGGACAGTACCACATGAGGGGACCTTTCGGAGGGCTGTCCTGAGCACAGGGCTAGACGAGCGGAACAAGATGAAAACCTCCCGGCTGCCGATTCTGAATCACTGCGAATAGAGTTTTCACGTGTCAGTGTTTCCATTGAGTCACTGTGAGGCTTCTGGAGAAAAGGGCAAGGTTTGCAGGCATTCTAGTCTATGCTGTCTGAAATAGTGACTTACGTGGCAGGGGAGGGGTGCTAGGAAAGTTGGAGGTTACAAGGAGAGGGAGGGTCTCTGCGAGCGGTTGCCGTGTTCACGGGGTGGCGGGGTTTAATTCCCGGGTGGCTGCGCTGGGGGTGGGGACAGGGGGAGCGCAGGAGAGTGAGGTGATGGGGGCCACCCTCCACCCCCGGACTAGGGAAGTGCCAGGCTTGTCAGAACTGGGGAGGTGCTTTCCAAAGCTTTGGGCAGGCCTGCTGCCCCCTCGCCCCCTAATCCCTTTCCTCCTGCCCTGGCAAAGGAGGGCTCTAGCGGCGCAGCCCCTGCGCACTGCTTAACGCGCTGACACTGGCAGTTACTTAAGGAACTCAGTGACCTGGCGAATGGAAATCTCAGGTTTGGGTGGGCTTGAATGTTAGCCCACCACAAATCTGACGCTTGAAAATTTGTGCCTTAACCTTCTGCTCCCGCAAAGACACTAACCCCAGAATTGCGGAGACAGGGAGGGGGGCTGGACTCCAGTGCACCGATACCCCGCGGGCAGGGGGCCTCTGAAATGCTTGAAGACATTTTAAAACACATTGCGTCTCTGTCGCTGCCTGTCTCTTCCGTTTCTCTTTTCATCTTCCCTCTTCCTACTGTTCTTTCTTCTCTCCTCGTCTCTTCCCTCTCTCCAACCCTTTCCTCCCCAGCCCTCTTAGATGGGGCTCCCGGGGGAGGGCGCCAGGATCAGGGATAATGAAGATGGGGTGGGACCGAGGACGGATGGAAGACGGTCATTCCAGCCTTCTCCCAAAATACGGAAGTTGTTCCAAAGAAGGGTATTTTGGCAGAGGAACGCCTCTCCTGGCTGGTGCACAGAATCAGAATGTCGCAGCTGTTGTACCAAAAACTTTGCAGCCGGTTACTTGGTCAAAAAGAAGCCGCGGCTCGCTCACCGCTGTTCTTTCCCCATCGCTGCACTTTCGGTTTGTAATGTGTTTCTGCGGCACAGACCCCTGAGAGCGTGCTTTTGCTCAAAATGGTTACTTCTTTTAGAAATTGGAAAATCAATACTAGTTTAGCCTTTTCCGTGAGATGATGCACTGTCTAACCTCATAGGGAGAGAAACGGAACCATCTGAAGCTTGGGCAAGCTGAAGGCATTACTCTTGTCCTTGGAGACTTTCACATAGAATTTTACAATGAATGATACTCAGGACTCCTTATAAAAAAATACTTCGGCTGGTAGCATCATTATAAGCCCAGGATAGACCTCTTATGAATTCTCTGGTTATGGCTGAAGTTGGGTTTTAGTGATTGATCAAAAGTTTACACTGTGGGTGTTTATGCTTCCTGTTTTCTTGCACCACGCCTTGGATGCTTTCCTGTCAGCTTTCAGATGCCATTTGTAGCACAGACACATTTCACATGCCTACTGCAGATTGTCTTCAAAGTTCTAGTTTAAAGAGTATTATGTAAGTCTCTATTTACATAAGAGCTTTAACTCAAACCTCCCAGAAAACCATTTATTACCAACTGAAACCCATCCAGGGAGCAGCGTAACCGACCTGTATCTTTCTGACACTTCTCAAGAACAGCAGTAGATCTTTTTTTTTTTTTTTGGAAGAGGAAGGCATAGATGTAACAAATAATTGGAGTACTTTACATTTTGTTCTCCTTGGTTTTATATCATTTAACCATTTTGTTAAGTTTAATTCAGGCAGTGGTAACATTTATGACTTACACTTTTTCTCAGTGTGACCACCACTTATTTAGGCCACTGAACTGGCTCTGTCTCCCTATCCTCAGAGTCAGTTCTCTCAAATGTAAGGACAAATGTCTTTTAGTTAGCACAACTGTTAAGTATAAATGTTACTAATTTCTAAATTACTTGAAGGATTCTTGAATGACATTAACTGTTTAACAAAATTCAAGCAGTAAACATATGTATGGGATACAAAGTTCTATCTCCACTCTTCATCACCACATTCTCTTACCCAAAGATAACCACTGCTAGTAGTTTAATGGATGTCTATCTATTTGCCTGTCTACTTGGGGAGATTTTAACTGGTGTACATTGTGTCATAATTCCTGCTAGGAAGATGGAGTCTGGTGAAATAGGAAACTTAGTTACAAGAAGTTCAAATTTGGGACACTGTAAGGAAGGCTAATATCTAGCCCAGATCACAGCAACAGCTAGTTAGGAGTATTGCTCTAACTTTTTAATGTATTAGCTGAAAAAGACAAAAACCAACACAAGTTGTTTAGAGGCTGGTACATCTCTGGCAGTGAAAAAAAGATCAACAAACAAGAGTCATATGGGCTTCTTTCCTTAACTATTAGGTGATTAGACCAAAAAACCCCAATTTGCTGCCGTTGAGTCAATTCCAACTTGCAGAGACCCTATAGGGGTCACATTCACCCAGAGATGCCTCAAGAGAAAGGCCTGGCAATGATCTACTTCCAGAAACTTGCCGTGGGAAAACCTCGGGAACCCAGATCTACTCTGACTGACGTGTGGAATCACCGTGAGTCAAAACCGACTTGACTGCAGCTGACTATGGGCGGCATTGCCCCCAAGAGACAGGTTGTTTCTGGAGTGTGTTGTTACCACATATGTCATCACTCTTCCCTGTTACCATGGCCACTCAGATTCCGTGTCTGCCCTTTGTGATGTTTCAACCCATTTAGACCCTTTCCTTGGAGGGACTCTTCCCTGTTACCTTCTGTCGTCATCAGCCTGACAAAGTCACCAGTACTAAGGTATTTAAAGCTGACAAATGCTGAGTCATTTGCATTTTTTTTCCAAAGAAACTTGGAGGATCCATGTTGTAGACCCAAAACAATGAACCTCAGTAGTGGTACTGGAATTTAAGATGGGGTTGGCAGATGGGAAGATATTTTGGGTAGGAGGAATTTGCAGCATTCCTAAAACAGCTACATGCCATGAGTCACCTTCTTTGTCCTGCCTTAAAAACCAGCTCTACCCTATGATCTACCCAGATAGGATATTTTTACTGCACAAGCAGCATCATTGTGGAATTATTTATTAATAATTTAATTCACATCCATGGTGTTGTGTACCATCCAGTCAATTCCAACTCATAGAAACCCATGTAACAGAGTAGAACTATCCCATAGAGTTTTCTTGACTGTATTCTTTGCGGAAGTAGGTTGCTAGGTCTTTCTCTGGAAGAGCTGCTAACTAAAAGGTCACTAGCTCAAATCCACTAGCTACACATTAGAAACTTTACGGGGTTTGGTGGTATTCTGTCTAACAGGATTGCTACAAGTCAGAATCAACTCAACAGCAATGAGTTTGGATTCTGTTTTAATAACAGGTTCTGTTGGACTGAACCCCCCTCTCTGGGGGAAGTGTCCTATAATTAGCCAATGAAAGTATTACACACCTCTGGCCATAGTGAAATGTACAGGGTGGCACAAATGATCTATGCTTGGCTATTAACTCAAAGATGAGTGGATCACACCCACTAAGCAATGCCATGGGAGAAAGACCTGGTGATCTGCTTCAGTAAAAATTACAGCGAGAAAACTCTGTGATACTCAGTTCTACTTTTTAACACATGGTGTTGCCATGAGTTGAAATCTATTTGATTTGCAACAGGTTTGGTTAGCGATAATGCACCACTCAGGAAGGGCACATGGTTTAAGTAGGCCAATCAGGGCCAATGTCGGCCTCACAACTTTGGCTGTCATTGTTGTTAGTTGCCACTGAGTCAATTCTGACTCATGTCAACCTCATGTATGTAGAGCCATATGATTTTCAAGGCTGTGACCTTTCAGAAGCACATTGCCAGTCTGTCTACTTAGGCACCTCTCAGCGAGTTTGAACTACCCCCTCTTGGCTAATAGTTAGGTGCTTAACCCTTTGCTAGCACCTAGGATTTTTTCTCACTCAGTACTATGTATTAAATATTTGTTTATGTTATGTATATGGACTGGATAACAAGTTTGTACGTGTATTTCTAAGCTGTTGCTTCTAATTGGTGCATGTTTCTTTGTCATGTACGTATCAGTCAAGGTCAAGTAGCTTAAAAAGAAACCATACTAGGTATTTCAACAGAGAATTTAACATAGGGAGTTAATTACACAGGTGTTGGAGAGCTGAAAAACAAAAAAAAAAAAACAAACAAAATAAAGACTGAGGTACACAGAGGTAACCATTGTGGATACAGAGAGCCATAGTAGGGCTGGGCAACAAACCCAAGAGGTTGGGGCTCTAAAAATCTAAAAGCCTGGGGGAGGGATCTCAGGGAGCTGGGACTCAGACCTCTAAGGAGGGAGTGCTGTTCACCAGTGCTGTTCACCAGTGCCCTGAGGTGAGACGAATGGTCTCCAGAGACTGAGGTTTACCCTCCACAAATGGTTGGCAGCTACTGCTGGTGTTTCTGAAGGCAAGGGGGACATAATGAAGCTGCTTCTGGAAGTGCCAAAAAAACCCCACAGAATAGTTGATGGTTGAAACAAACTGCTGCTGCTGCTACCTCTAGGGTGACAGTGCTATTGCTAGGGTGACAGTGACAGGAAGGACAAGCAAATGAAACAGAACACGTCACATCTGCTCTCTGCCTGCCTTCCAGTTTCCCTTCAGGATTCCTTTTTGATGGAACTTTACAAGGATCCAGCTGACAAAGGAGAAAATGAAATTTGAAAAATTTCCAGCCCCAGTTTGATAAAGCAGAGTCTAGAAGGACAAATTTGGAGTTGAGGGACAACAGCTTAATAATGTGCTTTTGCGTGTATTGGAACTTGCATAAAATAATAACTTTATGATTCTGCCTAATGAGATACAATTATCTTTAGGAAGATGCTTTCAACCTTTACGGTGAAAAGGACGCACAGCTTTCCAACAGGCATTGTTTCTATTTGTAGGCAATTAAGCATTTTTATGAATGGACTAAGGAACCCACACGGTGCAACAAGGGCTTGGCTGGTAATGTAAATATGGCAGCTCCCAGCCCACAGAGCAGTTCTGCAGGAGAAAGACCTGGCAGTCTGCCTCCTTAAAGATTACACCTGTGCAGACCCTATGGGGCAGCTCTACCCTGTCAAATGGGGTTGCTATGAGTTGAAATTGACTCGGTGGTAGCAACAGCACCAACACGAATTTAGTTGTGTCCCCCACCAGTACGTGCTGAATTCCTGGTCTTTGTAAGTGTAGACAGACTTGTTTGTAAATAAGGTTTTAAATTTTTTGTGATCCTAAACCAAATCACTTTTGAGTTATAAAAAGATAAGAGTAGATTAGACATACGAGGTCAGACAATTAAGACTGTGAACTTAAGTGTTCCGAGTGCTACTTGCCACATTACTGGATACCACTACAGTCTCCTTTGAGTACTCCCCTTGGGAAGCTGTACACTCATCTCAATGCCTAGTCCACAGTTCAGAGCAATTTTGGAACTCCTGGAACGGCATTGCACACAGTGGCACAGTGGCAAGTTTGCAAATGTAATTGCATAGTTGTCTGTGAGGGAGTTTTTAGCCAGTAAACAAGTAACTGTTTTGAAACACTCTCCTTACTTACAGATATGGCCCTCAATGACTTTTCTTTACCCAAAGAGACGGGAACTATTGAAGGAATGCATTTTGATGACTTTCAGGACATCAAGGATAATACAAGGACAGCTCTGATGGTCATTCCAGAAAGAGTTCCAAAATTGCTTTGAAGGATGGACATAGCTTCCCAAAGGAGTACTTCACAGATGCCTGTAGCAACATTCAGCAGTGAGGTATGTAGCACTTTTTCTAAGATGAGTTTGCGAATGTAATTGTCAGACCTCTTACACATGGGTGAAGACAGATTTCACGAGGGTCATCTACAAGCCCAGGAATGCTCAGGAACCAAAAACTCACGGGGCTACCAGCAAGGAAGAAGTCAACATGGTAGAGACCTTGATTTGGACTTTCAGCCCCCAGAACTGCGAGAAAACAGATTTCTGTTCTTAAAGCAATCCACCTGTGGTATTAGTGTTATAGAAGCACTAAGTAATAAAGAAAATAACTTCTCTACATGATTCACCTAAAGACTAACTTGTAAACAGTTGTTGTATAAAGTAACAAAGAAATAAGAAGTATAATAAGCAAGGAAGAACATATTTGTACTACTACTCTCCATGTTTCTGATGCCAGTCATAGGCTGTGGTCGTTCATTGTGACCTTCTTTTACCACTACTGAGGCTTTCAGCTAGCACTTCAGCTGATTCTCTATCTGGTCAAAAGACCAATACTACCATTTATGAAAGTTTTTAATCCCCAGTGGTTCTACTTTTCAAATTACTTTGTTTTTCAATTAAGTTTTATTCTTAGATGCAGAAGTGCTACAGTGTACCTCAGTAAATCCCCTGGTTTTCACCATCTCCATTGCATAGTAACAACTGAATTTTCCCTTCTTTATCAGGACCAATCCTCCCAGCCTTTGAAGTATCAGCTCCTATTCTTTGCGTATTGGTTCACTGGCATGAGGAGTCTAAAACTGCAAGGCAGCAACCTCAACTTCCATTTCAATAGAACAATTGTTATATCATTTGGTAGAAGCATTTGTACTTTGAGAAATGAAACTTCCAAACCAGTGGAGAATGAAGTTGTGGGAATGGCAAGCAAATCCTCTATTAGTGGGTTACCAGGGGACAACAAAGCACGTGAGAGTATTTTGTAAGACACAGCTCTAAACTTAGAGCTGTAACGGATCCCTCACGGATCTCATTCTACCATCCGATCAGATCTGTTTCTCCTAAACGTTGGCTGTGTGGTTCACAGCAACACTATAGGAGGAGAACTGCTCCACAGAGTTTCCAAGGAGCCCCTGGCAGATTCGAACTGCCAACTTTCTGGTTAGCAGATGTAGCAGTCAAACACTACGCCATCAGGGTTTCTGGCTATGCGGTAGGACCAGTGAATTCCACAGACACGAACCCATTTTTACACTTATTTTGTTGTATTCGGTTCTTTGGTCTGAAGTAGTATTGTGTGGAATTAAGTGATGTTGTGTGGAATATGGTGACCGTGCCTTTCCATAAGTCCATGATCATGGTACTGCCAAAGGCACTGAAGAAAAATAAAGTCCATATCTAGACCACATGTATCTTCCAGCTAGGTCAAATTGCTTCCTCTTGTGTGAGAGAATAGGTCCAATATATCCAGCATACCTTTAAGTAGATGGCTGTATGCAAGGAAAAGGTGCCATTTGAAGGCTGAGCACTGGTCTCTGTGGTCTGTAGTTTAAGCACTTTGCAGTAGCAGTAGCAGACCAGTCTTGAGGAGGAGAAATCCATGCTGTTGAACTCACACATCACCTCCATCCTTGCTGTTACCACTTCTTTGTACATTCATTCAGGAGGTATCTGAGTGGCTGGGAAAGAGACTGACTTGTATCTACAACTGTCATTTGTTCACCCCCCGATTATTCTGACTCTTGAGAACCTTCTTTCAGCAGGTGCTAGTTTATGAGAAATGTCTTTACCTCTGTGCATATTCTGGAAGTCCATCTACAATTATCTTCCTCAGTCTTCCTTGCCATCAGCCTTCCAGTCCTGTCCTTAGCTGTCAAACCAAGCTATTAGCCACTGCCTATAATCAGTGTAGATCTGTATCTCTGGTCATATCCAGTTCTGATAAAAGCGGGCAACAGACTGTGCTACTCTAATTTCTTCCCACTAGGAGGACTTCCCTTCACTACTGTCTTTCAGGAACACTGCTGATGGGGGCTTTACTGCTACAGATGTGCAGTTCTGGTTATTGAGTCATGTCTACTCAGGATAATCTCTTGTTTGACTGAAACTCAGTTGGTTAAGAGCTTTAGTTACACCAACAAAATCATTTTACTTGGTGTTACCTAGATTTCTAGTTTCTACCAGTTTAACACATATGAAGTGATATCTTCTCATTTTAATTGACTTGTCTCTGATTATATTTGAGTACCTTTTCCGTAAGTTACCTGTTTATGTATATTCTTTTTCCATTTTTCTTTGGTTAGGATTGACAATCTGATTTTATCACACCAAAAGTTTCCTCATGCCCATTTTCGGTTAATCCTTATTTGTATCACCAATCCAAAGGAAAGACTCATCTGTTTTCTGCCTCTAGTTCTGCCATTTTTTTAGAAATTTCATATAAAGGAAATATGTAGACTGTGTGTTTCACTTCTTACTGTAACAATAACAGTTTATGGGAATCATTCATGTTGTAGCATAGATTCATGTTTTGTGCTGAATACATTCTGTTTTATGCATATAACTACAATATTTATTGTTTTTATCAATTTGTAGAAATTTTACCCACCAGTTTTTTGATGTTATGAACATTTGTGTTCAAGTCTTTGTGTGGACATATTTTCATTCCTCTTGGTAGATGCCTAGGAATGGAATTGCTGCATCTTATGGTAAGTGTATGTTTACCTTTTTAAAGAAACTTTCAATTATATTTCAAAGTGGTTGCATCATTTTCTATTCTAACCAGCTATGTGTGAAGTATCAGTATCTCTGCAGCCTCACCAACACTCATTATTGACATTTTTAAAATGATGAGGACTGCCAACTAAGTTCACAAACTCATCCTAGAAAAAGCACTACATACCTCATTGCTAAATATCACTACAATCACCTTCAAAGTACTCCCCTTGGGGAGCTATGTACTGATGCCAGTGCCTAGTGCACCCTGCAAAGCAACTTTGGAACTCTTTATGGAATGGCCATCAGAGCTGTTGTCATATTACCCTTAATGTCCTGAATGTCATCAAAATATCTTCCTTTCAATATTTCCTTTACTCCTGGGTAAAGGAAAAAGTCACTGGGGGCCAGATCAGGTGAGTAGGAAGGGTGTTCCAGTATAGTTATTTGTTTCCTGGCTAAAAACTCACAGGCAACCGTACAATTAAGTTCATGAACTTGCTACTTTGCTACCATGCATAATGGCCATTCTAGAAAGTTAATGGACTTAATTGTCAGAGCCATAATCTTTCTAGGGCTCATATTGTGGTATCTCACTGTGGTTCTAATTTGCACTTTCCTAGTAATTAAACATATTTTAATGTGCTTATTAGCTATCCATTTATCTCCTTTGGTAAAAATGTTATTCAAATCTTTGCCCATTTAAAAGTGTGAGTTGTCTATGTTCTTGTTATTAAGTTCTTTATATATCTTTTTAAGATATATGCTTGCAAGTATTTTCTTCTAGTCTTTGACTTGTCTTTTCATTTCTTATTGTGACTTTGCAAAGCAAAAGTTTTTGTTTTCATAAAGTACCATTTGTCTATTTTTACTTTTATGGGTAATGTGTTTGGTGTCATAGCTAAAAAAACTCTGTGTGATCCAATGCCACAAGGATTTTCTCTTCAGTTTCATTACAAAAGTTTTATAATTTTCATTCACATGGTTAGATGTCTATCAGTCAGTGATCAACAGGAGAAGCAGAACCAATAGAAGATAATATACTAAGAGTTTTATGTCTAGAGATTGGTTTACACAATTGTGATGGCTGGGTAGGCAAGTCTGAAATCCATCAGGCAGGCTATCAAGAAGGGCAGGCTAAAACTATTGGAACTGGTTCGAAGCTGCTTCACAGGTAGAATTACTTCTATAGGGTTGCCTCAGCTCTGCTCTTAAGGCCTTTCCAATCCTTCAATGAGGACCACACAGATTATCTAGGATAATACCCCTTTGTACCACTCCCCTGCCCCCAAAAGCATCAGCAGGCAAGACTGCAAGTAAGCCGCTAGCTCCAGTCCCAAGAAAGGGAGGTTAGAGAAGCAGGAGCCAGCAGCAGGATCCAGAGCAAGCAAAAGCTCCTGAGCCCTGCCAGAATGTCCACCCATACTGGTCACCTACACTTGATGAAGGCCACGTATCAGCTGATTGGCTACTCACAGTAGATACCATCATGGGGGTGATTACACATCAAATATCAACAAGAGAGTGACTGTGACATTACATAACTGCCAAAACACTGAGAGTCATGACCCAGCCAAGCTGACACACAATCTTAATCACCCCAATCAGTCACAAGGATAGATCCAAGGATGGACTAATAAGTACATATTAAGAACTAAATGTATGTCCTATATAGGGTCTTTTTTAATGTATTACAATTACACAAAGAGGCAGTTGCCACTTTTCATACTTGTGTAGTACCATAAAAATGACTGTACGAGCTGAAACCATAAAAAGTGATCTTAATAATTAATAGGAAATATTCACAAGTGAATTCTACCAAACATTTAGATAAAAATTAAGAATAATCTTTTTCAAACACTTCCAAAAAATAAAAGAAATATTTATTCATTCTATGAAACTTGGGTTACGCTGGCACTTCACAAGGAGAATGAAAGCAATGAAACCTATATTCCTTAATAATAGAGATGCAAAAATTTCCAGCAAAATACTTCTAAATGATGGCTTCATGATAGGACCAGTGAATTCTATGGATGTTAATTTTTATATCCAGTAGCATATAAAAAGGATTATACATCATTACCAGGTGGGATTTATCCCAGTAATGTGAGGGTGGTTCAGCACACGAGAGTCAGTCAATGCTTGCGATTGGTTAAGGTTGTATGGTAACTTGGCTGGGTCATGATTCTTGGTGGTCTTGCAGTTATAAGATGTGATTATTTCTCTGATGAAATTTCATATAATGCCATCATCCCGATGATGGGATCTGCTGCCAATAGCCATTGAGTTGAAAGGGTGTTCCCTTGGGCATGTGGCCTGTATAAAATCTAAGTTAGACATTTGGCAAGGCTTGTGGATCTCTGGATCCTGCACTGGCTCCTGGTCATCTGACCTCTGGTTCTTGGGACTCGAGCTAGCAGTTTGCCTGTGGTCTTTGCTGTCAATTTTAAGATTGGTTAATCTGCAAAGCCTATAAGTGAGAACCCTTCGCTCTAACCTGCCAATCTTGGTTTGCTGTCTCCTGCAGCCATGTGAATCAGGAGCAGCCTTTATCCTGACCCAAGTATTCGGGACATTTCCAGCTTCTACAACCATGTGAGCCATCTCCTTGATATAAATCTCTATGTACATGTATTTATACACTTTACTGGTTTTGCTTCTCTAGAGAACCTAGCCTAAAACAACATTCCATATTAATAGAATAAAAACCATTTGCTATTGAGTAGATTCTGACTCATAGTGACCCTACAGGACAAAATAGACTTGGAATGTTCCAGCCTTTACAATAGTGTGAACCATTTCCTTGATACAAATCTCTCTCTATATATTTACATGCTTTACTAGTTTTGTTTCTTTAGAGAACCTAGCCTAAGACACTATTGTACTAAGGTCTGCTCGTCAACAACTTTCTAAGTTCATTTATGTTGTCAGTCTTATCACAGTGAGTGTTTTTGCGGTGACATTACTGCATGAAAATAAAACCCCAAACCTCTGCTGTTGAGTCAATTCAGATGCATAGCAGCTCTATAGACAGAGTAGAACTGTCCCATACAGTTTCCAAGGAACATCTAGTGGATTTGAACTGCTGATCTTCTGGTTAGCTGTCATAGCATTTAACCACTATGCCACCAGAGTTTCCATGTGACGATAGGATGCCAATTTTTCAGAAGACAGAAGCAGTAACTCTCTTAAGACAATGCATCAAACAATTTATTGTAGAGGTGTGGTTATCCATGAAGTCATTATCATTCAGATATTTGGCTGCTTTTACTTTTTGGCTTTGTCTTAATTATCTATTTTTGAATTTTGAGTTTTTAAATTTGTTTTCATACCAATTGGTACTCACATCTGTAGCTTGCAAGAGTTTCCTTTTAAATGCGTGGTGATTTCATTAAAAAAAAATTGAGGAGTATAAAGTGACTGAAATGTATAAATAATAAGCAAATAAATATACACATGTATATATACTTTTAAGTTGTTTTCTATGTAGAGGAAAGGAAATTTTGCATATTAAGGTGAATAAACATTTCAAACATCAAGATTAGAGTTTCTGGGTTTGCCTTGCAGGTTTAGGAGTATTACAGCCCTGTTTAGTCCACGGAACAAGCAAACCAAATCTGGTTCACATGGCAGGCGGATATGAGAGCCAGCATCTGCCCAGACCAAAAGTAAGTATTATTGGTTACCCCAAACAGCTTCTAGGAAATGGCCATCTGGTAAATAATACTTTGTTTACATTCCTGTTTGTGAGCTCTGAGGCTACTCTCTCTGGATGACATACTCAGATCTAAGGAAGTTCAGATAAAAGCCAAAATGAAATGCATGTATTTCTCGTTGGCTTTGTGATTTTCTCAGAGAACCCAGTCAAGATCAGATTGTCAGTTGTACGCTGGCTAGTTAACAAATGGTTCTGTATTTATGGAGCTACCAGTGCATGTGAAAGTGAAACTCTGTTCTATACTCTCACTGGCAGTGTACTAGCGAGAGCTAATATGCTCTGCTCTTACTTAGAACAAATTAATTGACCATGTAGAATCTTTTCACCTTACTACATCTTACT
This sequence comes from Heterohyrax brucei, assembly GCA_028571685.1. Taxonomy (NCBI): domain Eukaryota; kingdom Metazoa; phylum Chordata; class Mammalia; order Hyracoidea; family Procaviidae; genus Heterohyrax; species Heterohyrax brucei. Next base: position 119,899,156 of record CM053144.1, on the reverse strand, counting down.
GCACTTCAACAAAACATTCAGCTGTTAATGTATGCCAAAGGACGTAAAGGTGACTAAGGCGCTGTGTTAGGCGACAGGCATAAGAGACAAGTGGGACTCTGCTTCTTGCTCTCTATGAGCTCACAGCCTGGTGGGAGAAGACGGACAAGCAAATGTTGTAATACGGTTTGTGATGTCGTTCCCTTGTTTCCTGCCTAAGTATACTCATTCATTCTCTGTAGCATGCCTGGTGTGCACCACTTGCTGTGCTAATCTGCTACAGATGTGTCTCTCAACCTGGCCTTCACACTGGGATCACCCGTGAGGCTAAAAAAGATGTCTGTGTCCACCCTCTGAGATACTTATTTTCAGTGGCCTGAGCACAGTTGGGGAATTGGGATTTTGAAAAACTCCCAGGTCGTTTTAATGTGTAGCCAGGGCTGAGGACCACGGTTGTAAGGAGATAAAGATACTCTCCCTTTCTGGAGGAAACACACACTCCCGTGGGAAAAACAGACCAGTAACCAGATAATTAAATTCCAGTGTGAAAAGCCATAGGCTAGAGGTAGGGTTGGGGAACTTCAGGAAAGAACAAGAGGTATGAATGTGGGATGACTTTCTCGGTAAGTAATGTCTGCTTTTTAAACCTTTAGCTGCAGCCTAGTCATCTGTTCATACACACATGCAGATGCGTCTCCTGATTTTTTTTTTTTAACTTCAGGGGCTCATGAAACAAGAAAAGAAAATACCTGCTCAGAACATCTCTGCAGGTCATGGGTCTGTTTCCACACAGTAATCGGTCTTTGGAGATCTAGCAGAAAAGCTCCCAGGAGACGGAACATGACAGGGGCATCAGGCACTTGTGAACAAACAGCCTACTGCATAGGAAAGCCAACATTCTTTCAGGTTATATTGAGCAAATACATCTAGGAAACAATATTTCCTACCATTATGTGCCTTTGGATGTTGATTGGGTGTTTTATTGGTCCTGATTCTCTTCATTTCCACTCAGAGTCCCAGAGTCTTAATATTTTAAGGTGCTCTGAGACCTGATGCTATTACTCTTCCTGTGCTTCTAGTGTATTGCAACAACCCTTAAAGCTGGGCATTATTATTCCCATTTTACAGGTGGGGAATATAAGGATCTCAGATGTTGATGAGTTTACTTGCATCATAGACTTAGAAGGTGATGGAGCTGGGATGTTACCAAGATCACTCAAATTTGACTAATCTGTCTTTAAAACCTGACACTGCAGTGGCTCCCAAGAGAAGAAAAAAGGTAAGAATTAGGACTGTGTATTATTTGGCAGGGGAATTCAGTGGTTTTCTGTGTTCAGATATGTGTAAAATACTCGTGTGGGGAAAGTAGCTAGGGTCACACAACAACGTGTCCATTTTTGTATGAGAAACCGACTTGAATTGTAAACTTTCACTTAAAACATGATACATAAGAAAAGTAAAATTCAAAGTAAGAGAAACTACACACATGAATTTCTAAATGTTTGCAAGTAAAAAGCTATGACAGCAAATAAAAAGAAAACTTTCATAACTCCATATTCCAAAATATTTGCCAAACTAAATGTCTGTAATACAAGGAAATTCTGCAAAGGTAGTATTTTTGTATCCTGATTCTTCTGTCTCTCAGAAGATCTATCACAGTTGGGGAATGTTTACTTAAATTGTCATGAGACTATAACAGAGAATACAACTTTGGAACTCGGGATAGAGATCTCTTAGACCATCTGACCCACAATAATTAGATTTTGAAATATACTATGCCATGTAATTTGGACATCCTGCAGGCCTTCTCAAAGTGTCATTCTCTTTAGACATTTTTTGCTTTTCCCAGAGACTTCACAGCATCTTTTTTTTTTTTTTTTTTTTTGATGCAGGGATCTATAAAAATCTGAATGCAAAGTTTCTGTTTAAATTATTCTATTTTAGGTTTTTATGTTTTATACTTTTTCTTTAGGAAAACTTTTCCCTGTGCAAAAACATCTCAGCTCATCATAAAAAGGGTATACGCAGGCAAAAAGCAAAAGAACTTTTCAACATTTTGTACTGATGTTTTATACATCAGTGAGGCTGTGCATGACACATCCAAATTGAAAAGAAAAAACAGAAGCAGCATGTCTGTGATGTCCATCTGGAGGTTTCCTGACTCAGTGTTATTGCCAAGCTCTAGGAGAAATCTCTAACCCTTTCTAGAATAAGGCTAGAGCTGTACCTGGAGTTAACAAAAGAAAAACATGAAATACAGCAGGATTTTGCTATTTTATAGCAGCAACCCAGTGAGAAATTCAAGGTAGAGATTCAGCTTCTAAAAGTGGGAAAACTCAGTGATGCAAATACTTTGAGAGAACAACCTTTCAGAAATGTCACCAGGTTACAGTTGTGTCATTGTTAGATGCCAATGAGCGAGTTATGCACAACAGAATGAAACACTGCCCAGTTGTGCACCATCCTCACAGTCGCTACTATTTCAGGCCACTGTTACAGACACTGTGTCAGTCTCTCTTGTTGAAGGTCATCTACTACTTTGCGGACCCTCTGCATGATATCTTTCTTTAGGGACTCATTCTTCCTGATAACAGTCCCAAAATACATGAGAGAAAGTCTGCCCATCCTTGTTTTGAAGAAGCACAATGGCCATGCTTCTTCCAAGACAGATTTGTTCATTCTTTTGGAGGTCCATGGTATAGTCAGTATTCTTCACCAGCACCATAATTCAAAAGTACCATGGCTTGGATTAGAGGCACCATAGGCCTGAATGTGGTGTCTTTCTTTTTAACATTTTAAAGAGGTATTTTGTAGCAGGTTTCTTCCATGAGTATTAATTGCCAATCCAAGTAAAATTAAATCCTTGACAACTTCCATCTTTTCTCTGTATCATAATATTGCTTATTGGTACATTTGTTTCTCTGTATCATAATGTTGCTTATTGGTGCATTTGTGAGGACTTTGTTTTTTTATGTTAATATTTAATTCATACTGAAGGTTGTAGCCTTTGATCTTCAGTAAGTGTTTCAAGTCCTCTTTTTCAGTGAGCAAGCTTGTATCATTTGGACATCACAGGATGATGACGAATCTTTCTCCAGTCCTGACGCCATATTCTTCTTCATATAGCCTGACTTCTCAGATTATTTTATCAGCATACCAACTGAGTAAGTATGGTGAAAGGATCCAACCCTGAGAAACACCTTTTCTGATTTTCAACCATATTGTATTCCTCTAGTTCTGTTTAAAGGACTGCCTCTTCATCTACGTTTAGGTTCTGCATGAGTACCATTAAATGTTAAGGAAATCTCATTCTTCATAGTGTTATCCGTAATTTATGATGATCCACGCAGTCAAATGCATTTGCATGGTCAAGAAGACATAGGTAAATATTCAACTTACATTAGCAATATGATATCCCTCGTTCCTTGTCCTCCTCTGAATCCAGCTTGAATTTCTGGCAGTTCTCTGCTGATGCACTGTGGCAGCTGCTTTTGAATGATCTCCAGCAAAATTTTACTTGTGTGTGATATTGATGATACTGTTCAATAATTTCTGCTTTCTTTTGAATTGTCTTTCTTTGGAGTGGGCACAATATGAATCTCTTCTCATTGATTGGCCAGGTGGCTATCTTCTGAATTTCTTGACATAGATGAACAAATGCTTCCAGTTGTTGCATCCATTAGTAGAAACATCTTAACTAGTATTCCATCAGTTCCTGGATCTTTATTTTTCTCCATTGCTTTAAGTACAGCTTAAACTTCTTCCTTCACTACCATTGGCTCTTGAGGATATGCTACCTTCTGAAATGGTTGAATATCAAGTAATTCTTTTTGGTACAGCAACACTGTGGATTCACTTCCTCTTCTTTTGGTATTGCATGTATCATTTAATATTTTGCCCATAGAATCCTTCAGCATTATAAGTCAAGGGTTGAATTTTTTGCTTCAGTTCCTTCATCTTGAGTAGGGCTGAGCAAGTTCTTGCCTTTTGGTTTTCTAACTCCAAGTCTTTACACACATCATTATAATACTTTGTCTTTTTGAACTGCCCTTTGAAATGTTCTTTTTGGCTTTTTTACATCATCATTTCTTCCACTTGCTTTAGCTTTTCTACATTCAAGAGACAAATTTCAAGTCTTTTCCGACATCTGTTTTTCATCTTTTGTTCTCATTTTAAGTTATGCCACAATAGCAAGTGAATGTCTCCAGAGCTTGACTCCATTCACATCATTAATGTCAACTCTACTTCGAGGAGGCAGTTCCTCCTCAGTTGTAGTTCGAGTGCCTTCCAACCTAAAGGGCTCATCTTCTGACACTGTATCAGACAATATTTTGTTGCTATTCATAAGGTTTTTGCTGGCCAGTTTTTTTAGACGTAGATCACCAGCTCCTTCTTCCTATTCTTAGTCTGTAAGCTCCACTGAAACCTGTTCGCCATGGGTCATGCTGCTGTTATTCAAACTACTAATGGCTTAGCTGCCAGAATAATAGCAACACACAAGCCACTACAGCACAACAAACTGATATGAGTGGTTGTACACATCTGCAAAGGTTCATTCAATTGTCTTACAGCTTTTTCATCTTTATTTATGAGATTCTATTGAGATTCTGTTGAACTGATTATATCAAGAGGTTCTAGGTGCTAGGCCACATCTTAGAGTACACAACATTCTTGATCATTGTGTATAATGAACTCTTGTTATTTCAATCCATGGGTTATATTTGTAAGCCAGCTTGTTTATGGGTACAAAGCTAGGAAGCAGATGCTTTTCATTTTTTGTTATTTCAAAGATACAGGGCCTTTGATGAAATTTAATATGGGAAGCCCTGTATGAGATGTCCTACTCAGAACATTTAATTCTGAAGAAGTGGTTTATGGAGATTGTTTATTGGTATTCCAGGTTATAAGGCTATACATGTGATAGCATATTGCATTGCATGTAAGTTATGTGTGCAACTTGGCTGTTAGTGTAGGAATGCTACTACTGAGATAGTTTTTCTGAATGGATGTAAATATGTGACACCTCACCCCAAATCCAACTGTTTTTAACAAGAGAGTTCTGTATTTTACATATCAAGATGGGTTGTTAACTCATTGTTTTGCTATTTTATTAAGAACCTAAGTTCTTTCCATCTTTTTTTTTCCCCTCAGCTATCTTTTGCTTTGTTCCCAGGTATTGTTTTTCTCAGGGTTACATGATGTCTGCTGCAATTCCAGGCATAATATACAGATATCACAGTGTTTAATTTTAGAAGAACCATTTTCACCCCATGTGTCTCTTTTTTAAGAGGATTACCCCAGCAGAGTACAGCCCTTGACTAGAACTGGGTGACATGCTCATGCCTAAACCAGTTTCTATCAAAGGAAAGAGGATCATCCTAAATGGATTCCTAAACAGGATTCTTCCGTATTAATATAGGAGGGATGGACAATTGAATTAAATTAGGGCCACTCCTAGTAAGAAAGAAGATTGGTATCTTAGACTAGCTTCTCTAGAGAAGCAAAACCACGTATCTGTATCTATATTATACACACATACATATGTATACCTTGATATTTATATCAAGGAAATGGTTTACATGGGTTTTAGAGACTCTAAGTCCCAAGTTTGTGATGCAGAAAATAGAATTCTCACAATTCATGAAGCTTCAGGAAAACCCAAGATTGGAAAGGTGTAGAGTGTTACTGCCATAGACTGTGAAGATCAACAAATCTCAAGATTGGCAACACCACCTGCTAGCCCAAGTCCCTAGAACCAGACATTTGACAAACAAGAACCAGCTGCAGGATCCAGAACCAGCAAAAGCCTCTAACAAGGCAAGCAGGAAGGAAGCAGGCAGATGCCATCTAAGAGATGAAAGCTGAGGGGGCAGTGGTCTACCACAGACTCCATCCTTGCCAGTACCACTCAGCAAATTCCATCATGGTGGGTGTCATGTATCAGATTTTAACAGGTAAGCAATCGCAACATTATACAACTGCCAAAATACTGAGAATCATGGCCCAGGCAAGTTGACTTGGAATCTTAACCATCACAGGTAGAATGGCTGTTAGCTGGCACAAAACAGGTGTCTCTTGGGGAGAATAAAGAAAGTGATAGAGAGGGCAGGAAATAGTTTTAATAAAGCCCAAAGATGTTTCTCTATAAGAGCAGATGAGACCTATAGTGCTTTAAGAAGCAGATAGCAAAAGAACAGAATGACCCAGTTGTCAGCCTCTCTAAGTGGACTTTATTTAAACAAGTTCAGGAATGTGGGCAAACAGGAAGCCTCCTGTAGCGGTCACCGAGCTAATGTCAGTTTTGCTTTGGATGATGTAGCCGATTAAGATGACTTTTCACTAAGTGCTTGCAAGTTGACAGTACAGGGTTTAAGTTGCTCTTTCAGGAAGTTTGATTATTTCCTCAACCTAGCTAGCTTAGAAACAAAATGGTTTGGGATGAGTGCCTACCTTTTCTCATCATTAATTCATTAATAAATACCTAACAAACTCCTATGCATCATGTTAGGCTATAGAGTTAATATTCAGCGAAGCATAAAAAGTCCCTGTCCAGATGGAGTTTATAATCTAGTGGCAGAAAACAAACAACAAAATAGTAAACAAGTAAATATATAAAGAACAAATGGTGATACATTTATGGAGAAAAATAAAGGTAAGGTAAGGGTGAGGTGAGTTGTTATGTGGTGTGCTCAGGGAAGACCTTATGAAGAAGACATCGGGTTAGAGACCTGAAGGGGGGCATGAGGAACTGTGATGATATCCTGAGAAAAGTTCTAGGCAAAGGGCATAGAAAATACAAAGCTCTGAGATAGAAGCTTTCCTGTTGTGTCCCAGCAACAGCAGAAGGCCAGTGTGGCTGGGGCAGAATGACGGAGAGTAACAGGTAATGAACTCAGAGAGGCAGCAGGCACCAGATCTTGTGTGACAGTGGCTCTCAACGTGGTTCCCGGGCCACAGAATCAGCTTCACCTGCCAATTTGTTGGAAATGAAAATCTTTGGCCCTCATCCCAGGCTTCTTGAATCTAAAATTTTGAGGGTGGGGTTCAGCAGTCTGTGTTTAAACAAACCTCCAGGTGATTGTGATTCTACGACTGCTGAAGTGTGAGAACCAATGTTGTAGACTATTGTAAGGATTTTAGATTTTGCGGTGAGTGAAATGGAGAGCACTGGAGGGTTTTAAGCACAGTTAACCAGAAATCCACTTTGAAAGGATCACTGTGGCTGCTTTGTTAAAAATAGACTGTAGCAATGCAAAAGAAGGAAATCAGTCAGTTGGTAGGTTAGTGTAATAGTCTGGGCAAGAAGTGATGAGGGCTTAGACTAGAGTGCTGTTGGAAGTAATGGGGGTGGTTGGGTTCTGGATGTATTTTGAAGATAGCGCCTACAGGAATTTATGAATGATTTTATGTAAAGTGAGAGAGTTAGTGGTTGCAATATGGACACAGCCAAGCTGTGTCATCTTTCTGGCAACTAAGGCAAAGGGACATGGTGTAAATTATGTAACTCATTGGAGGTGAAGAAAAACAACGGTTCTTCAGTAGAGGTCCCTGCAGCTAATGTTTATAGTTACTGTACGTGTCACACGAGTAATAGAATGTGCAAACATCCTCAGTGACAATTTCAGCATAGAGAATTGTGATCAATATGAATCATTCTTGTAACGTCTTTTGATAAAAGGGCTATGTCATGAAAAGGGAAGTTGTCTAAGTATTTTAAACTTTTGATGCTAAACATGATGTGAGGCTTTTGTGTAGACTTTCAAAGGAGCAGGCAGATGAGCTTTCTGAAATACGATTTCTGTCTATTGGGTTTTTGATATGAGCTCGATGTTAACACATCAAGATGGTGCCATTGAGTTTGGAATGCACCACTTATGCTCTAATGTAGATGAAAGACAGAGTTCATCTCTTCAAGAACTAGGTGGGTGTATCAACACCTTTATTAAAAAGTTTAGTGTAGTTTGTGTTCTTGCCCTAATGGAAGGCCTCTGCATGCTCGCGTGATAGGTCACACCTTTCTCCACAAGGTAGTTGTAACAGTATTTGGTTAAGAAAACTCAAGGAGTATAACAGAGATGATTTTAACTTAAATTTATTTTTCAGAGAGAGTGTTACTAATCACATACCAATATTTAACAATATTAGGTTGCTCCAGTGTTCTTTTACTAGGTTGGTATCTCAATGGGCCTTCCAGGGGTGCAGAGCACACCCCTCAGATTATGGAGTGATGCATGAAATTATTTGTTATTGACCTCTTAAAATCTGGAGAATATCAACCATTACATTTTTTATTAAAATTTCCTTTTTTCCCTTAGTTTTTTATTTCCAAAATGAATCATTTGACACTTGAAATTACCACTTAAATTTTTAGTCAAACAGGCAAATACCGCAATTAAAATACATTCAAGCTGAGTATTTTGTGTTGCATAAACCACTTACTGACTACTAAATTTTTAGAGTTTCAGTTCCTGATGTTAGCAGTAAGTAAACTCAGCTAGAGCACATGCCCCAAATGTTTTCTTCTATTTTGTCTTCTCTGCCATCAATGCAGAAACCCTGCTATGAAAATTGCCAGAGTAACACGGTGCCAGCCTTCCCATGAGAGACTAAATATATCAAAGAGGGTGGAAGACAGAAGCAAAATCTTAGGGCTGTGCTGCATGTCAAGAGGGTAGACAGAGTGGTTAGGGTTAGATTAGTATAGAAAGCAAACTTTTGCTTGGAAAGGATGACAGACTTCTGTCTTGGAATTCAGATCACCAGACTCCTAATGAAGCCATTAAGAAGTCCTATCTTTAGAGGAAAACTATTTAAATCTCTGGTCTCTTAGAGTTAATGATTCATCTTGAAGTCAGTTTATACTTATGAAATTTGTCAGTGATACAATGGGAGCAAAGTTTTTCCTGTGAAGACATAGGCTATTTGTTCATTGCAAAGGAAGTGAAAAGTGAAGAAGCCATCTGGCATTTACTCAAAATATCTAGATAAGTGAAGCCAAAGTATCTTTTAGTTTACTATCAATGGACGTTCTTTCATGTCCCATTCTGCATTTGCTGTGGAGGGAGGATCTTGAGGAAAGAGCTGAAATTTACAAGAATTTTGAAATACAATGGTTTTGAATACTATTGGATTATATTCTCCTTTATCCCTACCAATTCTGCTATTCTTGAATACAATACACATGCATATGCATTAATTAAGTAGATGCACTTTAAGAATCTTTATAGATTAAAAACTGCAACCATTACTGAAAATTCCACAGCATTGATCAGATAATTTGTCACAGGTGATCTGTTATCTCTCAAAATTTGCATTTCAAAGCTGATTGATAGACCATGTGAGATTGCAATTGATGTCCTTTCTGTACAACACAGGTGTCAGATGAGTTTCTGCTGAAGAATATTATTATTTACTGTCAAGGTTATTTCGTAAGTTTAGTTTTGCACTGTAATTCAGGGTTATATATTTTCTGGCACATATTATAGCTCTGTTACTAAAACTCACATTTCTTAGTAAAGTGAAACTATATTTAAAAGATATTTAATAGTTTGGCTTTTTCTCTTTATGTAAGTACTGTTTTATTCTTCTGTAGGATTTTAGAAATCTCAGAAAATGTATACAGAAATTCATTTATTACAGACAAACTCATTTAGTTCAGCACAAGGTAGTCATGTCAAGGTATGCAAATAAGACCACACAACATTCATTTGGAAACAGAGAACCAGAATTATCAATTATAGATGGTCCCCAGCTTAAGGACAAAACCCATTTGTAAGTCTATCTTTAAGATGAAACTGTAGGTAAGTCAGAATAGTACATAGGGTTCTTATTTAGTGTCAATCAAATGTTTGTCTTAGTATATAGCATACATTTTAACTTTCTATGCATGTAAAAAAGGAGCCCTGGTAACGCAGTGGTTAAAGGGTTTGGCTGCTAACCAAAAGGTTGGAGGTTCAAACCCACCCACCACTCTGCAGGAGAAAGATGTGGCAGTCTGCTTCCATAGAGATTTACAGCCTTGGAAACTCTATGGGATGGTTCTACTGTCTCCTATAAGGTCATTATGAGTTGGAATTGACTTGATGGCAGGGTATTTTTTGTTTTTGGATGTCTATAAGATACTTAAGAAACACTTCCAAAACAGGTTGTATTTTCATGAACATTAGAAAGTGTTGTGTGTGTTATGAGACATTATATTAACTTGTTATGGTAGAGTATTCTTAAATATGAGTCACCTATGTGTCTGATGCTCTTAACCAGGGACTGCTTGTACAGTTACAATGTTAGTTTATTGGTTAGAGCTCACATCTTCAGACTTCAGGCTTTTACCTTTAACAAAAAGTTTCGAACTCTGAAGAAGTCTCTCAGAGTTAGAGTCCAAGGTCGTTAGTGGTAGCGCACAGAATCTTAGCTCTGTCTTTCCCTTCTTTCAGTGAGTGGGCAGAAATTTAGGATATATATGTGAATTTGTCGCCCTGATTCCATACAACAATGGCCAGTGTGACATTGAAGACTAGTATATATTTTTCTCCAGAGCTAGAGTAGCCAAATGACCTATATTCTCAAGGTGAGAAATTAGAAAGTTTGTGTAGATTTGTGTCACAAGGATAGTTCATAAAGATTAACAATGTTATGTCTTCTTTTATCATACCATGCTGGGTCACAGCCAACTTGACTTAAAAGTCATTTAAGTTATTCTTCACGTACTTCACTTTGGATGTGCTGTCAGGATCGATCAGTCCCTGGAAGAGGATATCATGCTTGGTAGAGTGGAGGGTCAGTGAAAAAGAGGAAGACCCTTGATGACATGGATTATGTAGTGATCACGACAATGGGCTTGAGCATAAAAATGATTGTGGATGTGGGGCAAGGCCAGGCAGTGTTTTGTTCTGTTGTACATAGGGTTGCTGTGAGTTGGAACTAACTCGACAGCACCTAACAACAACAACAATAAATAATATGGAAAAATAATTATATATGGTATGTCTTTTAAAGTTTATAAATTGGTGATCCAATTTGGTCCAAGATTTGAAGGAAGTAAATTTACCCAGACTACTAAAACTATAGAATTTCAAACTATGGTAAACTATGTATGTGCCAAATTATACTACATGCACTCAATGAAATACTGTGAAATGATAAAAAACAATGATGCATCTGCAAAGCATCTTATAACATGGATGACTAGAGAGGGCATTACGCTGAATGAAATAAGTCAGTCACACAAGGACAAGTACTGTATGAGACCACTACTATAAAAACTCAGAAACAGTTCACACACACACAGACACACACACACACACACACACACACACACACAAGTAAGCTTTGGCGGTTCTGAGGGAGGTGAGAGTTTGAGAAAAAAAGCCTAAACAGACCATAGTAACTGTGGTGGCGGGTCAGATAATCCACAATACTAGGGAAGCCAGCACAGCTTGTCCAAGGCAAGGTCATGGAAACTCCATAAATGCATGCGAACTCCCTGAGGGACAAAATTACTGGGCTGAGGACTCTGGGGATCATGGTCTGGGGGTACATCTAGCTCAATTAACAATGCATAGACTCAAAGAAACTGTTCAACATTCAGAAACCCTGGTGGTGTAGTGGGTCAAGTGCTTCATCTGCTAACCAGAAGGTCAGCAGTTCAAATCTGCCAGGCATTCCTTGAAAACTCCATGGGGCAGTTCTCCTTTGACCTTGAGGGTCACTATGAGTTGGACCCAACTCAATGGGAGTGGGTTTGGTTTTTTTTTTTTGGTTCTACATTTACTTTGGCAAGTAGTGTCTGGAGTTTTAAAAGCTTGTGAGTAGCCATCTAAGATACTCTACTGGTCTTGCTCCACGTGGAGCAAGGGAGAATGAAGAAAACCAAAGACACAAAGGGAAGAGTAATCCAAAGGATTAATGGACCACAACCACCACAGCCTCCACCAGACCAAGTCCAGCACAGCTAGACGGTACCCAGGTGTAGTCCGGACGGGATGACAACAGAGGCCCAGGACAGAGCAGCATGAAAATGCAGAGCAAAGTTCTAACACACACATACAAAAAAATAGATAAATAAAGTGACCCTAATCTGACAGAGACTGGAGAAAACGTGAAATTACTACTGTGGTTGACTCTTCAGCCGAAGATTAGACAGGCCCATAAAACTAAACAAGACTAAAGGGGCATACCAGCCCAGGACAAGGGTGGGAAAGTAGGAGGGGACAGGAAAACTGGTAATGGGGAACCCAAGTTTGAAAAGGAGTGCTGAAATGTTCTGGGATTGGCTACAATATCACAAAACAATATGTATATTAAATGTTTAATGAGAAGCTAGTTTTTTTCTGTAAACCTAAATCTAAAGTACAATTAAAAAATATAGAATTTCATAGTTTTGCTTGGAAATATATACCAGAATATAGTTTTGTTCTTTGTGTTTTATATTTAAAAATATTCTCATTCCTCAAATTTTCTTTTTCTTCTATTCCTCCTTTTCCTCTGATTTTAGGTTTAACTCAGTTTTCAAAAGCTATGCCAAGATTCCATTGGAGACTACAGTAGTTAGTCAAAAAGAAGATGAGCAGTGGTTTTGGACAATTGTTAGAGCTCTTAATTTTTATTTATTTGTCTTCTTTAGTGTATTTCCTGCTAGGAGAGAGATGGCACTTCATAGCTATCAACTGAAAATAATTGAAAATAACTGGTTGATTAAAAAAATATTTTGTTGCTGTTGTTGAGAATATTGATAGCAGAACATAAACCTATTTAATAGTTTCTTCATTTTTAATTCAGTGACATTGCTGACATTCTCTTCCAGTTGTACAGCTATTCTCACCCTCCTTTTTTGAGTTGTTCCTCATTCACTAGCATAAACTCACTGCCCCCTAACCTTTTTACCTAATCTTTGAAACAGCTTTTGTCAGTTTGATTTCATACAGATAGTTCTTAGAAGAGCATAATGTCTAAGGTAGACTTCTTTTTTTAGCTAGCTAAGCTAACCTATTGCTTAAGAAGACTTCAGGGATATTTTTGGTTTAAGGTTTATGGCCCCTAGCCCTGATGCTGCCCTTGCCCATAAATCATAGCAAAGGTCCACACTTCAGACTCGAATGGATTGGACTTGGCGATGCAGAGTGACCATATATTGGATGCACTTTATGGTTCTATGCACCTATAGGATATCATCCTGCTGACCTCTGGCTGGAGGAAGGAGAGTGGGTGGAGAGGAGGGGAAAGGAGCTGTTGGGAGGATGGGACATGTATGGAGCAGAGAGGAATAGTGTGCTGTCACCAGGCAGGGAGAGCAGTGGAAGCTGCATATAGGTGGGCATGTAAATTTATACGTGAATGTACATTTTCACTCAGTCATAATAAAAAAAAGAATAAATAAAAAAAGATTACTTCAGGGCAGTACCTCATGGCTCCATAAATTCTGAGGTCTATGAAAATTTGAAATTCTGTTGTACCTTTTCTCCATTTGATCAGGATTCTTCTATGGAATCTTTAATTAAATATTCACAGATTTAATCTTTGAATTAAAATTCAAAGAATAAGGAAAGACCTGTTCTTCTGGTCTGATGGCAAAGTGGTCAGTTGTCCATTGAGGCAATTAACTACATTTTCTCTTACTCCCTCCTGTTCCTGACTTTCTTTCTTCCTCTGTTGCTCCAGGTAAGTATAGACCAATTGTTGTGCCTTGGATGACTTCTTGAAGGCTTTTAAGACCCCAGGCACTACACAACAAAATATGAGGTTGAACAGAAACACTAAACATGATGTTAGGCCAATTGACAGTGATGTCCCATGACAACATGACCCTAACCTTCAAACCAGGGAGACAATTCTGATGATGTGTTTGGTTATATGTCATTATTGTGACTATATCACACAACTTTTGCCAATTCAACTTCTTATAGTTGTATGACTTACTGACAGCAATTATGTTAATTGTGCAACCCTACGCTTAATCAATGTGGTTTTTCCATCACTATAAACTGACAGTACTCCATAAACAATAGTTCTCCCTTTACCCCCTTTCTCCCACACTTAATTGAGGGTAAATGTGACCTCTCTCAAGTAGGTTTTCAATGGTTCAGAAAAAAGAAAAAAGGCAATTTTTACTCAAAATGATTAAGCACTATCATGGATTGAATTGTGTTTCCCAAAAAATGTGTGTGGGTTCATTTGTCTGGGCCATGGTTTCTAGTTTTATGAGATGATGTTTCTCTATGCTGTAAACCTGTTATGTTGTAAGCCTGTTATGAGGGTGGATGGGCCACAGTTGCATTGGTGGGGCAGGACTCAGCACATAAAACTGTTGTGCCTTGAGGCAGTCTCTTGAGATAGAACAGCAAGAATCTAGCAGAGACATTTGGGGACCCCATATCATTAAGAAGGAAAGCAATGCCAGGAGCTGAGTGCATCCTTTGCAAAGGACTGGGGCTCCTGTTCCTTAGAAGCTTCCAGTCCAGGGAAGATTGATGAGAAGGACTTTCCTCCAGAGCCAGCAGAGAAAGCTTGCCTGACTTTCAGCTTACCAGACTGGTGACAAGTAAAGTTTCTCTCTTTAAAGCTATCCACTTGTATTTCTACCAAAGCAGCAGTAGCTGACTAAGACAAGCATTACTGAAGTTTTGTAGTTTATTATTTTGAGTAGAATTTGCCTTTTTTTTAGTAACTTATAAAACCTACTTGGGAGGAACCACATTTGCCCTCTCACTCTAAACAATTACAAAATTGTAAGTAATTACAAAACTGTAAGCCCATTATCAGATAATGGGCTGAAAGCTGTAGAAACCAATGAGGAAACAGCTATTTTCTCTCTCCTCTGCCTTCAAACACTGTTAGTTCCGTTTCCCACCTGTTGACTACTGTTCACACAGATTTCATCAATTCTTGATCTCTTTCACCTTTAAAGGTGCATACATTTTTCAGTGTTAAAAGTTGGCTAAGCTAAACTAAAACTTCTGTTTCTCCTTCCATCCATTTCATGCCACACTGTGCTCAGCAAAATCTTAGTGTGTCAGGCAGGGAAGTGTACAGCGGCTGTCATTAGTGTGGGGGTCCCAACATTGCCTTCAGCTTTAAGGATTTGGTCAAAGTTCTGGACAATAGGACAAACTCTATTCCATGTCCTAATATATAAGCAACAATGTATGTGAGAGAGAGAATGAGGGAGAGAAAGGAAGAAGGAGGGAGAGGGTGCAATAGGTAGAAGGAGAATGGAACGGATCCAGAGACACTGATCTTATTTCCTAGTCCTTGATGTGATACAGAAAATTTCCTCAGCAGGGAGTGTGCTTGTTGTTTCTCTTTGATCGATAGTTTAAGATGCTTGTACAGGTATCATTTTGTAAAGCAAAGGAAAGAATCAGCAGGCCAATGGAGTGATATTTTCAAGGAGGTGTTTTATCCAGTGATTATGTTCCTACAACTCATGTTTCCCTGAGCATGGGCAGTTGGTTAGTGTATGAGGAGGCCTCTGTCTGAGTTTGAAAAATGGATCAGCTAGTCACTCAAAATCCTTGCCTTGGCCCCTGCCTCTTCTTCAAGGAAGAAACTAGGGAGCTGTACTAGGGCCATATGGTTTTCTGCATACAGAGCAATTATGAGCTGAAAATCAATTTCATCATCTGCAAGAGTGTGTTGTGTTGGTTCGATGAGAAAATTTTTTTTTAATCAGTATATTTTAAAGTCTTTAAAGTTAGAAATAATAACAAATAAATATTACGAGCAGATGATCTTTGCTTTCACATGTGATTGCTGAGTTTTAATGTCAAATATAGCAGACATCTTAGGTTCCCAAATGGAGGCAAAAGGATCAATGTATCTAATTTTAAATTCAGGGTCGAGACTCCTAGAACTGACCTTGTACCATGAAACAGGTTCAAGAAGTTGCAACAGCAACAAAAATTCCTCCATGCTGAAAATTTTTTCTGCTTAAAAAATTTTAAGTGGGCAACAACATACTTTGTTCTCAAATGATTGATTAAAGCTGTTAATTTATACAAGTTTTCAACCTCTGAAACACTGAAGGTCCAATTTCAAACTTTTAGGAATGAAATACAGGCCTAAAATGACAGAATCACAGATTATAGGAAGTAGAAGGGATACTGGAGTCCCTGGCGCAGGCTGGTACAAAGGTTAAGTGTTTGACTACTAACCAAAAGGTTGGTGGATTGAACCCGCCCAGCAGTGTCTTGGGAGAAAGTCTGGCTGTCTGCTTCCAGGAGGTCACAGCTTCAGGAATTATTATACACACAAAAGTTCACCATAAGTTCAATAGCAATTAATAACAACATCAAAAAAGAAAAAGAAAAAAGAATACACCACCTGACAATTAAGTCTGAGAACTTAATTGGTCAAAGTGCCACATATCTCTTCGCTGAATATGACTATGCTAGTCTTCAAAGTATTCCTCTTGGGAAGCTATGCACCAATGCCAGTGCCTAGTCTACCCTTCCAGGCAATTTTGGAACTCCTTCTGGAATGGCCATTGCATGTGGTGGCATGGTGGCAAGTTTGTGAACTTAGTTATACAGTTGTCTGTGAGGGAGTTTTTAGTCAGTAAACAAATGACTGTATTGGAATGCCATCCCTACTCACCTGATCTGGCCCATAATGACTTTTTTTCTTCACCTGAATATAAAGGAAATATTGAAAGGAAGGCATTTCAGTGACATTCAGGATATCAAGGGTAATATGAGGACAGCTCTTATGGAAATTCCAGAAACAGAGTTCCCAAATTGCTTTGAAGGGTGGACTAGGCGCTGACATCGGTGCATAGCTTCCCAAGGGGAGGACTTTGAAGGTGACCATAGTGATATTCAGCAGTGAGGTCTGTACCACTTTTTCTGTTTTTTTTTCAATTGTGATTGAGTGAAAACATACATTCCCATATACATTTGCATGCCCACCTATGTGCAGCTCCCACTGCTCTCCCTGCCTGGTGACAGCACATTCTTCCTCTCCATTCTATTCATGACGTATCCTCCTAACAATCTCCTATCCCCTCCTCTCCACCCTCTTCCCTGGCTCCAGTAAGAGGCCAGCAGGATGACATCCTATAGATAGATGCATAGAACCATAAAGTGCACACACGATATAGTCACTCTGTGTCTCCAAGTCCAATCCATTCCTGTTCAAAGAGTTGACCTCCATTATGATTTATGGACAGGTGCAGCATCAGGGTCAGGAGCCATGCTCCCAGGGGACCCCTGAGGCCCCCAGACCACCAATTGTGATCTTTTAGTGGAGATCTCAGGGTGCACCCCTTTCTATTCTTGTGTTGCCAGTGCAGCTCAACTTCGTGAGCCCCATCACAGCTATTGCTGGTGGTGGCTGGGCACCTTCTAGTTCATCCATCACACATCGATGTAGTTACCCACTCATGTGGATCTCTCTGTCTTTTGGGTTCTCTTTTCCCATGTCATTTTGGTCCTTGGTGATCATCCATTCCTGCTGAGTTGGTACCTTTTGATGTATCACTTTCTCTAGGGTGAGTTCACAAACTTAATTGGTAGTCTTTGTACATTTGCCAATAGTGTCAGTATCTCAGCTACAGAAGCCTCTGTCTGGATTGAGCCGACCTTTAGAGAGGGCTCTGGAGAGATAGGAAGAGCCTAGTCTCGATTGTGACATTGGGATGAGAGTCTGATCCGTGGCCATGGAGCGCTCTGATACAAACTGGAACCTGCTGGCATTTGTTCTCTGTGTTAGAAGCATTACTTTGGTGGTAGTGTGGAGAACTTTTGCTAGAAGTGGGTATTAGGTTCAAAATTTTGAAAACTGAAGGATATCAATGTATACTACATATATTGGGTGTATCACATCACATCTGCTTGATTGGTAAAATCAATCAAAAAATGCTATAAACTGAACAGAACATATAGTTTTATTATTTGATTAAAAGCTGGTTTGATACTGTAGAATCAAATTATGACAGAGGCAAATTAAAATACTCTTGTATTTAAACCTTTTACTAATTAAAATAGTGATATGTAATGTAGCACACAATATGATATGTAATTGGATCCAACTCGACAGCACTTGGCTAATAGTGATATGTAATCTTTGATAAATATGAACAATGCATGTAATATAAACAAAACACCAAGGTCAGTGATGAAATACACAGAACTGAATTCACCTCCTAGCTTAGTGTAGTACATTACCAATAACTTTGCGTCTACCTGTGTCTTCCTGCCATTACTCACTTACCTGAGAGGTAACTGCTAATCGAAATTTTGTGTTACTATTTCTCTTGCTTAAAAATGGGGTTTCACCAAACATGCATATATCCCTAAATAATATATGATTTTATTTTGCTTATTTTGAGCTTTATCAAAATGGCATTGTACTGTATGTAATCTTTTGTGATTTTTTTTCTCTTGACTATTTCGGGTTCTAACATTCATGCATACTGTTGTGCATTTTCAATGCTGTCAAATATTCCATTGAGTTACTAAACCACAATTATTTGTACTGCAGCAGTAGATAATAAGGCTATCCTATCAATATCATTATCTATTACAAACAATACTGCTGTGAGCATTCTCGCACACATCTCCTAGTATACATATGGAAACATTTTCTTTCTTTTTTATTGTGAATTAAGAATTTTACAGTCCATATCATGTTGCCATGTAACACTCAGAACTCTCACCTCTATTCTATTCTAGCTACCCCCCCCCCATGTGAAAGCATGCTTCCCCTTTTGTCCAGAACTTCTTGTGACCTTTTGACCAAGGTCTGGCCCTCCTCACCCAATCAACTTGGCTCCAGCAAAGTGTCCCTCTGACAACCCAGGGTACATTTTTAAAGATTTGTTTGCCTCTAGTATCACTCTATGTGGAAATATTTTCTTTCTTTTTCTATCTTTTGTGATTGAGTGACAGTGTACAATCCAGTATAAATTTGCATGCCCGCCTATGTGCAGCTCCTGGGGCTGTCCCTGCCCAGTGACAGTACACGCCTCCTATCCATTCTATACATGTCATATCCTCCTAATAATCTCCTGTCCCCTCCTCTTCCCCCCCTCCAGTAAGAGGCCAGCAGGACGACATCCTATAGATGCATAGAACCATAAAGTGCACACACGATATGGTCACTCTGTGTCACTGAGTCCAATCCATTCTTGTCTAAAGAGTTGACCTCCGTAATGATTTATTGACAGGGGCAGCATCAGGACCAGGGGCCACCCTCCCAGGTGAACCCCGAGGCCCCTGGACCATCCATTGTGGTCTTTTAGTGGAGCTCTGAGGTTGCACCCCTTTTTGTTTTTGTGTTGTCAGTGCAAATCAACTTTGTGAGCCCCCTCATGGCTATTCCTGGTGGTGGCTGGGCACTATCTGGTTCCTCTAGTCACATGTTGATGTAGTCACCCACTCACATGGGTCTGTCTGTTTTCTGGAAACATTTTCTAGTGAATATAATATATACCTATGAAGCAGAAATGTTGGTGGCACAGTGGTTAAGTGCTACAGCTGCTAACCAAGAGGTCAGAAGTTTGAATCTACCAGGTGCTCCTTGGAAACCCTGTGAGGCAGTTCTACTCTGTCTTAGAGACAGAATCAACTTAATGGCAATGGCTTTCTATTATTTGTTTTTTTGGTATACCTATAGAGGAGGATTGTTGGGTTTGGCCTATGTGGATGTTTAACTTTACAAGGGAATGTCACATTTTTTAGTAAATGGTGTTTATTCAAAATCTTTTTTTTTTCTTCAAACTGTAGGATCACTCATGGTTTGTTTCTGACTGCTGCTTGTTCATTGTATTTTTGGTTCTTGGCTGTTTATAGGACTATCTCAACTTTAACGCCAACTAAGCTTTCTTCCTCCTGCCTCTAACTAGGAGAAAAAAAAAAAAAAAAAAACGAAACCCACTGCCGTAGTATTGATTCCAACTGAGGGGAATCCTGCAGAATAGAGTAGAACTGCCTCATAGAGTTTCCAGGGACTGTCTGGAAGATTGAAACTGTGAGTCTTTTGGTTAGCAGCTACAGCACTTAACCATTATGCAACCAAGGTTTCCAACTAGGAAGGAAAACTACTTACAATTTGTTCCAGTGGAAGGCTCAAAGTCCTGTGTTCAGTGACTTGGAAGATGAGGGAATATCATAATTTATAGGTTCCTTAAGGATGTGAATTTATTATTGTGAATACTTTAAGACCCATTTAAGACCTCAAAGACACCTTACTTGCCAAGGTCCTGACTAGTGTCATTTGAAAATATTCACTTTAAAAACAATTATTTTATTTTCATTGTTGTTGTTAAGAATATACATGGCAGAACATATACCAGTTCAACAATTTCTACATGTATAACCTGATGACACTGATTACATTCTTTGAGTTGTACAACCATCCTCACCTTCCTTTTCCAAATTATTCCTCCTCCGTTAATATAAACTCACTGCCCCTGAAGTTTCCTATCTTAATCTTTCGAATTGCTTTCATCAGTTGTATTCTGTATAGATAGATCTTAAGAAGAAGACACAATGCATAAGGCAGACATTCTTTGCTAGGTAAGACAAAGTGTTGTTTGGTTTTAAGACTTCAGGGGATATTTTGGGTTTCAGGTTTAAAGATTCTGTCAGTAGTTTTAGGGATCCATCCAGCCTCCATGGCCCCAGAAAATCTGAATGCCAGAAAAATTTGAAATTGCATTCTGCGTTTTCCACCATGCCGAGAATGCTCACAATTCTCTTATAAAATTTTTGAACGGAATATTCATAAACGACAGCGTGGCACTATCCAGTTCTTCTGGTCTCATGGCAAAGGAGACTGATGTTAATGGAGGCAGTCAGCTGCACATTCTCTTTCTTCCTCCTGTTCCTGACTCTCCTTTCTCTGTTGCTCCTGAACTGTAACTTAGATGGCCTCCTGCAAGCTTTTAAGACTCCACGATGCGTGCACCCAGATGGTAGGCAGAAGAGAAGTATAAAACACTTTATTAGGGCAATGAACTTTGATGTCTCATGACACCATGACCCTAAGCCTCCGAACCATATACCTTTTATTCTTAATTTTGAAATTATTGTTACTACAACGGGCCCTCAAATTGTATAAATTTAAGGTCTCATAAAGCCTGGATTTTCTCCTGGTTCCTTTGTGTTATAATTTCTTTACTCTGAGGTTACATTTCATAATCTCAGTCTTCCCAATCCTCTGCAATAGCTTTTTAAAACACTTTTTAAAAGATTGAAAACATTTTCTTTCTGGCCATTAAAAAAAATCACCTCAAGTAACAGAGTACTCATTTAACTAACTGAATAACGTATTTGTCCTAAGGGACATGGCTCCAGTTTTAGTGACGATATTTGGAAGTGATTCTGAACTCTATCAATTTTCAACATAGTGGATTAGTTTATTCTGCTTAAGCCATTCTACTTGGAACCATTCATTTTACTTTGGTTGTGATTTGGCTGTAAGGGCCCAATAAGCTTTAAGGGCCTACTGTGTGGTATTAGTTCTTCCTAGATTCATCTCAGAGTTTCCTTACGATCCCTGACTGACTTTTTTGAACTAAAATGATGGACAATGTCATATGTAAGAAATAAGTTATTTATGAGAAAGTATATAGATAATAACTAACAATCTAGTGGTGGGTATTTGCATATTGTTAATCATTGACTGATTTAAAGGTATCTATTGATTTCTTAGCATTGATATCAAGAGCTATGACTACAAAAAAGCAGTTATGAAGAAAGTTATGAGGTTGAGTGGAGATATCACCATTGTCTTACTAGACAGATTCTGTTTCATGGATATCATCCCTGTAGCTGGTTCTATTCCTTGTTCAGACCCATGAGGATAATCAGAAAAATGTTTCGTTTCTAATGCCAAGGTTTGTGGGATATTCCACTGGGTAAAGTAAATAGGACCTTCTCCAGGGTCAGCAAAAACTACAAAAATCCTCTGTGAGATGAGTTGACACAACAGCAACAACAAGGGACTCATCCCTAACAATGGTCACAAAGACAGAGCAGGACTGTCCAACTTCTGTTGGTTTATACACACGAAGATCCTCCTGAGTTGACGGCAGCCACCACCGAGGGCATGGCACTGCAGAAACTCCAGGGTGTTTGCATTACGGCACCCTTTCCCCCCCATAAACAAAATGTTCTCTATTGTTATTCATTAAAGGCTGCCAAGTCTTCCAACCATGCAACCATTTCTCTTTTTTTGGCTCTCCACAAGGTGGCATGGGTCAGACCAGACCCATGGCTGGGCTGGGCTGTTCCTGTCTGAACCTGTCCAGATATTGTGCTTAACTTTCAAGAACTTTCTCTTGCCTGGCCCTATCTAGATTCATTAAAAAAAAAATACTCACTTTTGTATATAACTTTCACTCATAATTTTAAGTTCTTTTATCACCAAAGAGTTCCCCAATGCAAGCATTTCTTTGTAAAGAATTATGTAGTCTCAGAAGGGACTTTAATATACAAGTGTTTTTTTTTTTTTTTTTTTAAACTTTTAGATTCTTCAGAATACGCCTATGAATCTCTGTTCAACAAACACTGGTGAGTAAGAGTTTAAACTCAACACTTTGGTCAATTTAGATCCGACTCGACGGCACTTGGCTTGGCAATTGGCACTTGGGCTTAAGTGCTGTGTCTGCTAACCAGAAGGTCGGCAGTTCAAATTCTCCAGGCGCTCACTGGAAACTCTAAGGGATGCTTCTGCTCCGTCTATAGTGTCGCTATGAGTCAGACATGACTGGACGGAAGAGGGTAGATAGTGGGTAACTTCAGAAGGGAAACTCGGGTAGTATAGTGGTTAAGTGCTACAACTGCTAACTTAAAGGTCTGCTGTTTAAATCCACCAGGTACTCTTTGGAAACCTCTAGGGCAGTTCTTTCCTGTGCGGTAGGGTCACTGTGAGTCAGAGCCCACTCCACGGCAGCAGGTGTGGTTTTTTGGTGACCTCATAAGCTGAAGCCCTTTCACGTTTAAAGCACGCCCTGTGGATGCTGCCTCCATCCTAGCCTATGTCATTCCTCCTAGCTGGCCCCTCAGTAGAAGCCGCCCTTCAAGGGTCGCTGTGAGGAGTAATTGACTCCAGGGGAACAGATTTGGTTTTTCAAGTATTTCTGCTGGTTAGCCACTGCCTTCCCGGGGAAGGAGGTGCCTTCTTTTTCCCGACAATCGAGCACAGCCCCTCACACTCTGATAGGGTATTCTTTGAGGAGTCCTCTCCGCCTCTGAAAGTATCACTATTCAATTCCCTGACCATCTGAGACAAGGTAATGGGATACTCAGTTGGAGGTAGGACATTCTTAGCTACAGCTTAGCAGCCCCAGTTAATTTGCGCAGAATTTCTTATTCCTGTGTTTCTCTTATGTAACACTTCCCTTCTGGTGAATGTAAGATTCCTCAAGCAATAACAACTTGCATTTATACAGCATTATGGACATGAACTCACATAAATCACGTTCATTAGTACCCCATCCCTTTAGAGGTCTCTTTCCCAGGTGACTAGTGTGACTCCAGCCTGCCTCCCAGCCTCTGCCTTGCCTCTGTTATTGGTATAATCGTACTTGACTCTCTCAAGGGAAGTCCACCTGCCCAGTCCTTTTCCTCACTCTTCCTTGATTCTCATACCAGTTTAGGTGAGGGTCCCCCCTGCCTTTGTGGACAACTTCTCCCCACTGCCCCTCAATTCCCTCCTGCATCTGCTGCACTGGAGTCCCTCTTCTTCTGTGCTTCATTGAGAGGTCTGAGGTTATCTGTACCGTTTGAACACCAATCACTCACCTCTTATCCAAATAAAAAAAAAAAAAGAAAAAATTCCTTTTCACTCTCTCATCTTTTATACAAACATCAGTGAAACTCTGAAGGCACAGTGGTTAGGAGCTACAGACTGCTAACCAGAAGGTCCGCATTTTGAATCCATCAGCCTCTTCTTGGAAATAGTTCTCTGTCCCAGAAGGTCATTAATGAGTCACAATCTAGTTGATGGCAATTCTTTTCTTTTTTAATCAAATGTATAAGTACCACATAGAGTTATTGTTAAGAGTGCAGGTTGGGCTAACTCTGGTTTTGCTCCCAGAATCTTTAAAAATTTGAAAATGTTCTCCCGACTGCCTCAGTGTTATAACTAAGGAACAGACTTTAAAAAAACTCTCTAGGTTACAGTTTTATTGTTTGTAAAATAGAAATAATTTTAGCTCTTACTTCATAGAGAAATTGTGAGGATTAAACAGAAAGTAAATGCAAATGCAAAGTATTTGTCACAGTGTTTGACGGGTAGACGATGAACAGTAAATGCTAGTTTTTCATCGCAGTCACAGAGTTCTTCCACGAATGTTCCCAAGGATTGCTGTTTGATCTCTCTGTGCCGAGGGGAGTGAAAATGTGTACATTTTATGCAGCATATTTGAAATATTTATTTCTTGATATGTTATATTTTATGTTACATGTTTGACTTACTTTGGATGAGGACTTTTAGCATAATTCCTTTTTTTCTTGAAGTGTTTGAAATGATAACACTGCCAACAGACTGCCTGTTGTTCTCTTTGTTAGGTGCCCTCTAGTTGATTTCTTCTTTTCAGTCTCAGTCCGATGTGCCTGGAGAGTGTCATTTTCCCTACAGCTGGAAATTCTTCATAAATATATATTCTTCAATTGTGATTTCATTTTAGGGCAGAAACCATATTTTACATCCCCATTTCAAAGATGGGGAAATGAAGGTACTGAGACAAAAGCTGATTTGCTCAAGGTCACAGAAAGACTAAGTGGAACAAGCTAAGGCATAAATTTAGAACTAGCTTTCTTTTTGTGCAATTTTGAATCAGTATTTCTAAAAAATGCACCAAAAAACCTAATCAGAATCTTCTGAATAGTAATCATGTGCTGAAAGATGGTGTATTCTTTTTGCATAAAAGATTTTCTGCATTACAGCAGGGGGCCCTACCCTGATGTGTCAGGAGAAAGAAGAAAATTCATTTCTTATACCAGCCTGTCAGCTGCCCTTTATGATTGAACCATATACCATTAGGCAATCACAAACAGTGACAAGAGCTTTTGCTCTGTAGTGATTCTCATGTTTGAACTGGTTTGCTGAAATGCTACCCTATGCTGCATTGCTGAAAAACAGTACAAAGAGCAGATGTGCACTACCATGCAATATTTATCATTTAGCTGTTTAATCCAACTGTTTTAAATACTACTCCCATTCACATTATTATTTAAAAGATCCATGTTAAAAGCACAGTCAATGATATATTTTTATGGATTGAGTAAATCCTTCATTGTTGGCATAATCACATCCTGAAAGTGGCTGAAAATAAAAATATTTCCAATTTTTGTGTGTACATAATTTTGATGGCATATTTGTAGCAATTTTTACCAGAGGAAATTCACATCCTCTGCAGCTGTTATAATTCTTACACCTACCTTAGGGGAGACTTTCCTCACAGAAGCAAAGAAGATATGTGCTCTTATATTAACTCCCAGTAGATTAGAAAAAGTAATCAGAACCAAATGGAAGATATACTCTCCATTATATATTTTCAGATGTGGAAGAGTATTTTTTTTTCCTCCTGCATTCTAAAGCAAGTAGGGACTTTTTACATTATCTCTGGTCCCTTTATAATTCCTTGAGTAAGTGTATTGCAAATAAGCACATTTATCATTGAAGACTGTTAGTAAAGGATATGGTATTTATTCTGATGGTTCAGAGACAGAGACACAACATTTGAAGAGTTTTTTAAATTGCTTATTTGGTCTAGAGCCATATTCACTTCTTGACCAAGATATTGTTAAGTGATGACAGTTAGAAACCTTATCATTTCACTGATCTCTGTCATAGCCAATGAAAATATTAATTTTAAAGAATTAAAATGTAAGAGTAGGCTTTATGAATTTTAATAATGACTTTCATGTTTAAATTAGAAGAAAATTTAATAGAACATATATTCCTAAGGTTAATTTTAAAGACACTGCATTTCTTGAGTCAACATGACTGCTATGAAGAGATTTCAGGATGAAAAATTAGTACAGAACAAAGCCCACTGTGGAGAATCACTAAGTACCAGCTATGGTAATAACCTATTACAAGGCCCCTGGTTATATCCTGGATTTGATCATGGAGGTCAAATCATGTTCTCTGTGTGCATAGTGAGGTGTGGTGCATCTCTTTTCTTATAACTTGGAAAGCACACAATAAGGGGTTCTGTGTGTCCTCTGGCTCCCACATTATAACAGGATTCTGTGTGGTAAGGCCATTAAGACATTTATTAGGAATGCATCGATGGTGATTTAGCTGGGAAATTGCAAAATGCTTGTGGATGGAAAATTCGTACTTACATATTCACTTATTTAGGATTTTATCCTTACTGCCAAAAGGATATGGGGTGGCTTCTATACTTAGATCAATGAAGTAAATATATTAAAACAAATATTAGCCTTTTAGACAAACATTTTCTCATTAGTCTGCTCTCTGTGAAGAGAATGAGGTTAAAAATTGTTTGAAGTTTCCTAAGTCATTATGTTCTGTGGCTTTTCTAAAATTAAAGTGCCACATTTTCAGTAACTGTGTTTGTATTTACATAATTTTATTAATTTTTATTACAGTTCAAAGCATACAACCATTTTACCAATTGCCATTTTGTAATTGGAATGTTATATCTTCACTTTGTTTCGGCTCTCAGTGAATACAGTAGCATCCCATTTCATTAGCAAATACAGAGCAGTATTTCCTGATGTAATTAGACAAGTGTATTTGGTGTTTAACGTGATTTTCATCTTCATTAGACAGAGATGAAATCTTATGAGTCTCTTTTATCACTTTCAAAATTCTTTTGCTTTGAATGAAAATCTGTGTATAAATTTATTATTCTTGTTTGATTTTGTAGGGCAGTATGTCACCTAAACCTGCAGATGTAGACAATTATTGTCTTATTTGTCTGATGGGGTAATGCAATGGTGTGTGTGTTTGTGTGTTTGTGTGTGTGTGTACCCGCATGCACGCGTGTATGTGCATTGCTGCAGGCTGTAAATGACCGTATTTCAATAGGTAGCACAAACATGGGTGTTTAACTTAATCTAAGAAAGTTTCTTGCTTTGGACTTACATATTTGATTGGGATCTTTCCTTTTTTCTTGGAAGTAGGCCTATTTTGAGGCACTGGCCTTCTTTGTGGATATAAATGGTAGTTAAACATTAAGTATAAGAATGTTATGTATGTATTAGTGGAAAACTATTATTCTGGAACACCAGTTAAGCAGATTCTGCAATAGCCATGTCACTGTACCACCTTCTTCTAATAAAAACAGGAATTTTTTTATTCACTCTATCTTACTGAATTATAGTCAGCTATAGAAACAACACTGGATATAGGATTTTGTAGCATTTTAAGTTTCAAAAAAAGGAAACAACAATGGCATCTAATCATGCTGATTATTCCTCGTTTTAAACAAAATATAGATAATTATGTCTTTCTATTTATACTGATATGGTCAGTTTCAATCTGGCTTCTGTATTATATTTTTCTTAGCAAAAGTGTCATTAAAAGTGGTGTTGACTGTAAATCTCACAGGATTAAGTACTACTATAATAATTTAAATGAGTCTGTGGAAGTATACAGAGGTTGAGTATAATATTTTTCACATGTAAAATTGTTTCTGATATTTACTGATATTCAGATAGTGTGTTTTGGTGAGGTCTTCTCTAGTAGTAGTTTTAAACTGAGTTCTTAGTTCAGTGGGACAGATAGACATTTAGGAACTTTTGTGACTGGTTCTAACATTTAGAGTGATGGGATAAAGTATTGCTATTTTCTGATATCCTAGACTAAATTTGTCACACAGATCTTATAGCATTATAAATCTCCCCTTCCTTCCTCCTGCCAAAAGCAGACAACCAGACTCAGTGCTGGTGAGTTGATTTCAACTAATAGCAACCCTCTAGGACAGAGTAGAACTGCCCCATGGTGTTTCCAAGGCTATAATTTTCATGGAAGCAGACTGCCACATCTTTGGTCTGCAGAGTGGCTGGTGGGTTCAGACTGCGAATCTTTAAAGTTAGCAGTCAAACACTTAACCACTGTGTCTGCAGGGCTCCCTTATAAATAATGTAAAACCAAAACCATTGCTGTGGAGTCAATTCTGACTCATACTGATCCTATAAAATGGAGTAGAACTGCCTCATAGAGTTTCTAAGGAGTCCCTGGTAGATTTGGACTATTAACCTTTTGGTTAGCAGCCATAGTGCATATTACAAATATTAGACAAATATATATATGTCTTATGAATATCATTTATTGTTTTTATTCTCTCAAGATATTTAAATGAATTTGTGAGAAACACAAACCATGGAATGGTAAAACACAAAATGTTAAAAAAATAGGATTAAGAGAAGCAGGAACTAGAGCTTGAGCCCATATCAGAAGCAGAAAAGGGCACAATGGCTTTGCTGTGAGTTAAGGTACAAGGCTTCGGGTGGCCTATGTGAAAAGGAAGATGGGATACTCACTAAAGATGGGAAACACTGAAAAGACACATTCTTTCTCTGAGGCACATACAACTTTTCATAGGAGAGTCCTAAAGGAAATTTCTCTCATAAAGCTACGTATAAGAAAACCCTGAATGTGTCCTCAGCAATGGTCTTACCGCAAAAGCAGTAAGGGATTTTCTAAACACAAGGCTCCACCCTGCCCCCCATACTCTCAGTGAAAGCTGAGGACACACTAAAAAAGAAAGAGCGGGCCAGTATAAGCAATTACATCAAGACACATTTTCCAAAGACTACAGCCTTCCCTATGGATTATACCCTAATATAAAGAAAACAAAAATTCTCACAAGTGGACCAAGAGGCAACATTGTGAGACACTGAGAAAACACTGAAGTTTTCAATGATTTCATTTTCCTTGGAACCATAATCAATGCCCACGGAAGCAGCTGTCAAGAAATTAAATGATGTATTACAAATCTGCTGCAAAAGACCTCTTTAAAATATTAAAAAGCAAAGATGTCATTTGGTGGACTAAATACACCTGACTCAAGACATGACACTTTGAGTCACCTCACATGTATGTAAAAGCTTGACAATGAATAAAAAGACTGAGAAAGAACTGATGTCTTTGAGTTACAGTGTTGACAAAGGCTACTGGATATACCATGGCCTGCCAAAAGAACAAACAAATCCATCTTGGAAGAAGTACATCCAGAATATCCTTACATACGTCTAACATATCAGAAGGGAACAGTCCTAGAAGAGGGACATCATGCTTGGTAAGGTAGGTCAGCGAAAAAGAGGAAGAACCCTCAGTGAGATGGACTGACACCGTGGCTATAACAACACGCCGACATATAGCAGCATTTGTGAGAATGGCACAAGACAAGGCAATGTTTCATTCTTGTGCATTGGGTTGCTATGCGTAAGAGCTGACTCAGTGGCACATAAAAACCACAACAATAAGCAGTTACATAAAAGGTTAGGACAGCATGTTGCTAATGAATTCTTTGATGTCCACCTTGGTCCTTTTGGAAGAACGGCTAACCAGCAAGTCCTTCAAACTCTTGTCCAGTTGATGCAAGGTATTTTGAGGCTGTGCTGGTTTCTATGTTGTGCATCGAAGTGTTGGATGCGCTTGATATTTTGAGTGCTCACTACACGCTAGCAGTTCCTTTGTGAGTAAAATTTGATACATGTGATCCTGCAATTCGTGCTGCAGTAAAAAATGGGTGTGAGATCACTGCCTGAGTGAAGGATGTCTTCTAGGTCATCTTTGAGGTGGCATGGTAAGATAAATCTTTCCTTTGTGGTTGCTCCAACCTTTAGGATTATCTCCTCAACTGACATCTTTGCTCTTACAACACTTGACTTTAAAATATTCAGAAAGAACAAAAACGACAACAACAAAAAACCCAAAAAACCTCCACCAAACCTGTTGCTATTGAGTCAGTTCTGACTCATAGCACCCTGCAGAAAAGAGTAGAACTGCTCTTTAGAAGTTCCAGGTGGATGTGAACTGCTGCCCTTTTGGTTAGCAGACACAGCACTTAACTACTGCACCACTAGGATTTCCATTCAGGAAAAGGAGGAGATCAAAAGAGTGACCCTTAAATGAGGAGACAACCTGCAAGAAGACAAGCAAAGACGACACAGAGACAGCAGAGGGAAACTGAGGCTCAAGATGACAGAATCTTGGAGCTGTTTGGGGGCTTTTGGTATTTCACTGCTACCATGGGTAACATTTAGCTTCTTTACAAACTCTGCTAGGGGAGCCTTGTTTGTTGTTCTTTACTTTCTTGGGTGTATTTACAATATATAATATAATCTATAAGGTAATTATATGTGATAATTTGGGCATAGTTTTGCTCTTATTAACTAGAAAGAGCCAAACACAAGGACTCATGCCATCTGGATATTAAACGATGGGATAGCTTGTTGTGCTTTTATAGAAATTAAAGATTCGAACAAAATTCTTTCTGGGATAAGCAACCACATATGTTTATGTTTGTTGACCATTAAAGGTAGCAGCACAGAAGCTAAAACTAACTCCTGAGGTAATTGTGAGTAATACCTCTTGAGGATTACTGAGGCTTGTATTTTTGTTAAGTTCGTGAAAACTTTGAATAATTATACATAGTGACCTTGTAACCTTTGTTTCAATAATAACTCTGGCATTAAAAACTGTGGTATTTTAAAATAGCGCAAGACCTCTTAAAACAGCAGTTCAGATGTTAAGAATCAGAATAATTTGGAGGGCAAGGTTTTTACGATTTGGCATGCCTCTGTGCTGGTGTCTCTGTTTGTAACTGGAAGAACAGATAGCCTGGCTGCTTTAGCTGTATTATATTTTAGAGAACTGATGCCATGGTACAACTACCTACCCATCTCTAACAAGAGGGATATGGAATTTGGGGTTTCAAAGCTTCCTTATTTTCTCTTGTTACTGTAAAACTGGAGCATTGAGTTACAATGAGGTAACTCTAACAAAGTGAAGTCTCTTGACGAGCACTCTGCTAATGCAGTCTCCTTTCTTTAGTGATTCAACCCTATTCTCTGATGATCTTTCTAATGAAATAAGGAAACCTACTAATATATTATACAATAAGCAACCTTACTAGCTCATTCTAATGCAATTAGTGGCGCAAAATGCTTGTGAAGTTTGTAGTATCTGTTTTGACCTGTACCAGAATTTCTGCTTATGCCCCATGAGTTATCCCTTACTGTATCACTGTAATTCTACTCTAATTCAGAATGAGTTTGTTAAATAAAATTTTTCTTAAACACATTACATAAAAACATATTAGAGAGTTTGATGATTAAAAATAAAAATTGTGAAAGGTAGTTAAGGATAATAGATTGACACCTTATGTTACTATTACATAAGCTATGTTTTATCATTTTGATATTTTAAAACTATTATATTTATTATAAGGGTGATTATATTTTGTAAACATACTAAATAATTTCACATTTACTAGTGTTTTGCAGTTACCACTGAATGGTTGGCTCATTAGGAATAATTTTCTATTTAGAACTGTCAGTGCTTGCAGACAGGTTGATTATCTAAATGAGTAGCCTCATGGATGTTAAAGTCCGGCAGTGGCCAGATTGGAACAGCTTGATGAAACCTGATGTTTCAAAGTTATACCCTGGTTCATTTGGAAACATATTAACCATAGCTATGTACCATTTATAGAATTGCTTTATATATTTTTTGTGTGTGTATGTATATATATATATAAAGCAATTCTATATAGAATTCTGTATACACAAACACACTCACACACATACATATAATCACCCAATAACCTATTAATATAGAGTTACTATTTTACATGAATAAATATTGGGAAGGAGAATCAAAACACTTTGAACTGCAAAGCATTTCTTATCTGGCTACCCAGGCCACTTAACAGCTGAAGTTTCTGGGGCTGTCTCTGCAGTTGCCTGGCCAATGGTTCTCCAGAGATACGGGGTTGCTTGTGGAATTTATGCAACACAGATAACTGTCTGCCACGAACTAAACAGAGCCCACAAAAGTTATTGAAGGCATGAGATTAGATCCAGCCCTAGTGTAAGGGGGATCCCAGAGGGGACTCTGAGGGAGCAAGCTCTGCGGAGGCGGCATACGTGGCTGGGCTCCTCGGTGGGGAAGTCTGCGCTGACATCGCTGCCTTCAGCCACCACGGGCGGATGCTGCTGCCGGCACCGCAGAATCTCTTAATGTACTGAAGAAGAAAGGGGGCGAGGACAGCAGGGAAGGAAATCCAGGGGAAAAAAGTGTATAACAAATTCACCACATAAATTAGTTGGGTCTCTTGCAGCCAAAACTAACAATTTCATCCAAGTACGAATCCCGGGGATCTTTCTTCCAGTGCCTGAGGGAACTACATCACATCATCTACAAGGCAATTATTGAAAATGCACAGGTGGTTCTACAGGTACCCCCCCCCAAAAAAAGTCTTCAAAAAAAACGTTATTGCATATGTCCATGAATCAGAGACTGTTTGCTTCTAACAGCTGCTATTTGGGGGAGTCCTCTGAGGATGTTTAAAGAGCAAGTTTTGTAATTTGAGGTGGCTGCTCCATTGTCGTGGACAGTTGAAACCAGAGTAGGCTATTGAGAAGAGCTAACGGTTTTGGCACTGGTTTTGGGTGTTAAGTATCAGCTAACATGTTTGTGCCCGCCCTTCAGATGTCTACGTACAAAGACCCCTTTCTCTCCCTTTTGGCTCGAATCCAGGCCAATCTTGGAATGTCTAGCCCCCCGCCCATCAGTCAGGGCGCTGTGTTAGTCATGGGGCTTCATCTCTGAAGCACCCTGGAAAGGAATGCTCACTGACCCACAGCGTCCACATTTCCGCTTCTGTGGAAATTGCAAGAACATGAACACGAGGCTCTGAAGCCGAACTGGAAAACAATCAAGCTCAAGTCCATGTACAGCTACGGGCAGGCTTAGTACTTTAGCCATGCCAGTGCACAGGTGATTGGGTTGTTGCAATTACTTACAAAACTGTTGTATTCCAGAGGTTTCTTTCTCGTTGTTATTCTTGCTGAGGACACAGGTTTCATGTATTTATCTTATTCAGTGACATGTAGGCCAAGTCTTAGCCTGCTAAGACCATGCTAGTCTGATTTAAAATAATATGCTAAAATTGGGCCTTGAGAAATAGAATGCTAAGCAGGCAGGAAGAGAAAAATGGTGTATCTTTCACTATAGCTTTAAACTGAGTACTGTAACTTCTTCAGGGCTAAGACAAAAACATTTTGCTCTCTTTTGCTATCTACTTAGCATTAAAATTATCTTGGTGTTTTGAAAACATTGCTAAGTCTGAAATTTTTAACAAGCTGTACATTTATAATTTTATTAAATTCTCTATCAGTGGAGAAGACAAATTAGAATAATTTCATTAATAAACACTGTTTTTTTCATTTTTTGAAAATAAAAAAACTCGGGTTTTTTTGTGACTATTCAGGTATGGCAGCATCTTTGATGTCATTGGGGAAGAGTCTAGCAATTAAATTATTAGGGTTTATTCTTTTTTAAGTGTCATTTAAATGATTACATATTTAGTTAAAACTGACTTATTTGGGTTACATATATAGGATTACAGTTGTCCTCATGTGCTTAATGTATTTATTTTTGTGACACAAAAATTGGTTTTGAATCTTTAGAAAAGCAGAAAAATTCTCCATACAGGCCAACTATTTTGCATATTTATGCCATCAAATTTACATTTTTTCCTTCAAGGTATTAGTGAAAGAAAAGAATAGTGAGGACTAGGATAATTTGCTTATTTCTTTTAAAAAATCCTCACACATTAGTTTTATTTACCACTTCTCCAGCTACATTGCCAGTGTGCTGTCTTTTTTTTTTTGCAGACTAGCAAAGGCATGGTTCTTTACCCACCAGGGTGGAAAACCGTTGGAAACAAGCCCTGAGCTCCTTGACAGGTGGGACATCTGTCCTGCTCAGTGCTGTATACCTAGCACATAACTAGTACTCAATATATTTTTTGTTTTTAATATTCATTATGCTTTAAGTGAAAATTTACAATTCAAGTCAGTTTATCATAGAGAAAATTACATACACTGCTCTGCAACTCTAGATGCTCTTAGCACACTGTGACAGCACTTTCCTCCTCTCAACCTGCATTTCCAGAGTCCATTCCACTAGTTCCTCTCCCCCTCTGCCCTCTCATCTTGCTTCTGGGCAGGAGCTACCCGGTTAGTCTCAAGTATCTACTTAAGCCAAGAAGCACACTTTTGCTTGTATAATTTTATTTCTTATAGTCCAGTCCAATCTTTGTTTGAAGAGTTGGTTTTGGGAATAGTTTCTGTTCTGTGCTAACAGAGAGTCTGGGGGCCATGTCTTCTGGGGAAATTCCACTTGATAAAGTCAAGTGGTTCCTGTCTTTTGTTTTATTTATTGGTTGATCACCCTGATTATTTTTCTAATTCTGAACCACCCTTGCTCCCTGGTATGAATCCCACTTGATCATGGTGAATTATTTTTTCCATATGTTGTTGAATACTATTGGCTAGAACATTGCTGAGTAATTTTGCATCTAAGTTCATGAGGGATAATGGTCTGTAATTTTCCTTTTTTGTGGTATCTTTATCCAGTTTTAGTATCAGGGTTATGCTGGCTTTATAAAATGAATTTGGCAGTATTTTACCCTTTGCTATGCTCCAAAATACCATTAGTAAGGGTGGTATTAACTTTAAAAGTTTGTTAGAATTCTACAGCGAAGCCATTAGGGCCAGGGTTTTTTTAATTGTGAGTTTTTAAATTACCAATCTCTTGTTTTATTATGAGTTTATTTAGTTGTTCTTCCTCTGTTTGTGTTAGTTTAGGTAAGTAGTGTGTTTCTAGGTTTTCACATTTGTTAGAGTACAATTTTCCATATTACTCGTGTGATTTTTTTAGATTTAAGTTGGGTCTGTTGTAATATCACCCATTTCATTGATTTTTCAGTTTATTTGCTCCTTCTCCTGTTTGTCTTTTGTCAGTGCGGCCAATGGTTTATTGATCTTTTCAAAGAACAAGTTTTTGTCCTGTTAACTCTGTCAATGATTTTTCTATTCTCTAATTAATTTAATTCTGCTGTGAGTCGGATCTGACTCAAAGGCACTTGGCTTGGCAATTTTTATTATTTGCCTTCTTGTGGTGTCTGAGAATTTCTTTTGCTGCTCTCTTTCTGCTTGTTTGATTTGTAAAGTTAATTCTTTAATTTGGGTCTTTTCTTCTTTTTGGATGTGTGCATTTATTAGATTAATTGGCTTCTGAGCACTGTTTTTGTGGTGACCCAAATATTCTGGTAGGATGTATTTTCATTGTCATTTTATTCCGTGAACTTCTTTATTCTGTCCTTGATTTCCTTCTAGAACCCAGCAGTTTTTGAGCAAGGTGTTATTAAGTTTCCATGTGTTTGACTTTTTTTTTCCTTTCTCTTTTTGCTATTTATTTCTGCTTTTATGGCTTCATGGTTTGCAAAGATTTTATTGCTTTGAATTTTGTTAAGGCTTCCTTTGTGGCCTAATATGTGGTCTATTCTGGAGAATGTTCCAAGTGTGTTGGAAAAGAAAGTTTACTTGACTGCTCTTGGATGGAGTGTTCTGTATGTGTCTGTGAGGTCAGGTTAGTTGACTGTGACCTTCTGTGACCTTCAGTTAGACCTTCTGTGTCTTTATTGAGATTCTTTCTGGATGTTGTGTCCTTCACCAAAAGAGGTGTGTTGAAGTCTCCTACTATTGTTTTGGAGCTGTCTATTGCTCTTTCCAGTGTAATTAGAGTTTCTGTATTTTTGATCACTATCATTGGGAGCATAAATATTTAATATGGTTGTGTCCTTCTTGAGTGTTGACCCTTTAATCATTGTATAGTGTCCTTCCTGCTCCAATTTGGATTTTACTTTATAGTCTATTTTTTCAGAAATTAATATTTTCACTCTGGCTGTTTTTAAAAATATTGTTTGCTTGATATATTTTTTCCATCTTTTGAGTTTTAGTTTGCTCATGTCTTTAAATCTAAGATATGTCTCTGGCAGTCTACAGACAGATGGATTGTGTTTTTTAATGCAATCTGCCACTCTGTCTCCTTATTGGTGCATTTAATCTGTTTACATTCAGCTTAATTATTGATAGGAATGAGCTTAGTGCCATTATTTTGATGCCTGTGTGTGTGTGTGTGTGTATGTGTGTGTGTTATAGGCAATTCTCTTTTTCCACTTAGTTTTCTTTGTTGAGTCATTTTTGTTTATGTTTTCCTTTTCACCTTTTTCATTGCTGTTGCTTTTGTATTTGCTGAGAATGTTTCTTCTTGCTTTTTTACTTTGATGTGCAGGATTATTAATTTCCTTAATATTTACCCCAATTTTCTAAATTTAAACTGTAATTTAAATTTAGAATTAGTCCGTAATTTCTTTGCATTGCCTTATCTTCCTCTCTATATGAAAGGTCTATGAGTACATTTTTTAACTCCCTCTTTTTTGTTATAATGTTGTCCTCTTTTATATAACCACATTTTTGTTACCCTGTTTTCAGTGTTTTGCCTTTGATTTATTTTTGTGGTTTCCTTATTTGGGTTGATATCTGGTTGCTCTGTTCTGTGTTCTAGTTTTGGGTTGTTATCTGATGTTACTGGTTGTCTAACCAAGACTGAGCTTGGACTACTCAGCAGAACTCATGCACGTAAGAAGGCAATGAGGTGATATATACAAAGCTGTGAAGGAAAAAAAATTGCAAACCAAGAATTATGCATCCAGCTAAACTGTTTCTCAGATATGATGTCAAAATTAGGACCTTTAGGAGGACACTCTCTGCATTCTACTGCTCAGTTCACCATGCTGGCTTCAGCTGAATCCTGGTGAGTCAGGTCTGGCCAGTCCTAGGTACTTCTGGTCCTACTCTCCTTTTATCTAGGCTCCACATGTTTCACATTGGCTCAAGAAACTCTAATACCACTTAGTGGTTCCTCTTTGGTTTTAGATGCCAAAAACTTTTAAAACATGGCATAAAGCTGTATGTGATCTGCTCTTTTCCAGATCTTCAGTTTCACCTTCCATCTCTTGATTTTTTTTCTTCCAACTCCAAACATACTGTTTTTATTTTTCTTCTTCAGTTCTTCCAGTGCTCCATGTTCTCATTTCCTCTTGGAAATTCTAATTCTTTTATTACTCCTTTTCATCTTCTCACCTCCAACTTTTGTTCTTCTGGTGAAACCTCTAGTTATCTGTATTAGTGTCTTCAGGTTGCCATAACAAATTACCACAAACCAGCATTCCATGAGTCTTTTGAGTTCAAAACAAAACATTACTGCAATATATTATCAGGAAGGAAAAAGTCAAGTATGTGAACATAAAATACAGTATTCTTTTTGAAACTATAACCAAGAATTTATACTACACTGGCTTAAAACAGCAGAACTTTATTCTTTCACAGTTCTAGAGGCTAGAAGTCTGAAATCAACTTGTTGGCAGGGATTTTCTTCTTGAAAAACTCCAAGGAAGAGTCTTTGCAAGTCTTTTTCTAGTTCCTTTTGGTTGCATGCAATCCTTGACAGTTTTTGGCTTGCTGATATATTGCTCCAGTCTCTGCCTCTGTCTGTATAAGGTCTTCTCCCTTGGACGTCTGTGTTCAAATTTCCCTCTTCTTGTAAGGACCCCAGTAATACTGGATTATGCCCATCCTAATCTAGCACAGCATCATTTTCACTTGATTACATCTGTGAAGATTCTATTTCTATGAAAGATCATATTTACAGGTTCTGGGTGGACATGAGATTTGGGGGAACATTATTCAACTTAGTACATCATTTTTTGAGTTTCTGTTTACTGCTTCAAGGAATTTTCTCTGAGATTCCTCCTTTCATCTTAAAAAATATCTGAGTTGCTCTTCTACTAAATGTTCCACATTCTGTGTCCTCTACTATAATAATGAGAATATTGTATTTTGGTTAATTAGTTGTTCATATCCTCCAGTATATTACAAAATCAATAAAGGCAAGGAATCCATCTACCTTGCTGGGTATTGTGCCCCCAGTGCATAGTTCAGTGTCTGCAGCATAAAACCAAAAACCCATTGCCAGCAAGTTGACTGTAACTCATAGCAACCCTATAGCATTGTGTAGAACTGCCCCATAGGGTGTCCAATGAGGGGCTAGTTGATTTGATCTGCCAACCTTTTGGTCAGCAGCAGAGCTCTTAACCACTGGGCAATCAGGTCTTTGCCTGCGGTATAGCAAGTGCTAACCAAATATTTGTAGAGGAGTATAGGGTGGTAGTTTAGGTAAAAAACTGAAGCCATCATCCATAGATGAAAATTCAAGGGCTGTCAATTACTTTCTAGGTTACCTTGGTTAAGTTACTGAAATGTTTGATGCATTAGTTTCCTTGTTTATAAGATGAAGATTATAATAATGTTCACCTCATACCACCAACTGAGCACTGAATTAATGTATGTGATATGTTTAGAACAATGCCTGCCTGGCACATAGTAAGCACAGAAGTAGTTAGTGCTATTTGTTAAAATAGTCATTGAAAAATAGTATATAGTATATAGCTTTAACTGAAGATGGGCACATCTATATAACTTTCTGAACCAGTCATACATATTAAGTTAATCTGTGATTTAATCAGTTGAACACGTCCCCCAGTTAAATAATAAAAACATCAAACTTTACTCTTTTTAAAGACTTGTAGATCATAGCCATGTCTATACCTGTACATTGACCTGTGTGTCTTCACCAGTGGATCTGGGTATCAAGTTGACCTTTTCTGTCTTTATAACTACCTGCAGAACTTGGCATTATCAAGCTTATTGCATTTTCAAGTTAAGGACTTTCCCTAATTTTTAGAGATTTAGAATAGCTCCTCGTCTTTGTGGAGTGTCCTGAGCCTATGACAATCCAAGCGTGTCTTCAATAAGAAGTTCCTAAACTTCTTTTAATAAATAAGAAAAAGGAGGCTTGTGAAGGGTCAGTTCTTTGTCCAGAGACATGCACCAGTTAATACTGAAACCAAGAATAAAGAACCAGTATTCCATGGCTCTCATGAATTCACAAAAAACAATACTACAATATATTATCAGGAAAAAAAAAACCCAAACATGTGAACATAAAAAGGGTATTCTTTTTGCAACTATAATCAGAAGTTTGTTCTATAGCCCAATTTTCTCATAATATGGAGAAAATTTATTTAAAAAGCTCTCTAAGTGTAGGTGCAAGTGTATAGATCACTCGAGTTACCTTTCTGTACATCTGTCTACCTACCTAGATACCTGTCTATCTACCTGCGTATCATTTATCTATATTAAACAAAAAGATAAACTCATTGTTGTTGAGTGATTTCTGATTCATAGCAACCTTATAGGACAGAGTAGAACTGTTTCCAGGGAGCTGCTGGTTGATTCCAACTGCTGACCTTTTGGTTAGCAGCCATGTTCTTAACCACCACGCCACCGGGGCTCACTTACGACATAATGAAAAAACCTGCTGCTGTCGAGTTGACACCAACTCACAGCGGCCCCAAAGGACAGAGCAAAACTGCCCCATAGAGTTTTCAAGGAGCGCCTGGCAGATTCGAACTACTGAATTTTGGTTAGCAGACGTAATAGCACTTAACCACAATGCCACCAGGGTTTCCCATCTATAATGTAGCCTGTGTAAATAAAATGAAGCTTTGCAAATGACGATAGATAACTGCTGTTGTCTTAGTTTGAGTTTGACTTACTGTCTTACGGAAAGTTAGGAAAAAAATCTTTCATCTGTGTGCTTTACACCCTTGCGTTTTAAAATATTAGGTCTTGATATACTTGGTTGTTAATCAAAAGGTCAGCAGTTGGAATCAACCAGCCCCTTCTTGGAAATCCTATGGGACAGGTCTATTCATCTTATAGGGTGGCTATGAGACAGAATGGACCTGATGACAATGAGTTTGTTTTTTTTCTGCGTGAGCAGCACTTATTTCCTTCTTTCCCTTCTTGCTCCATGAAACTCTTGCTATGATGCATTTTTCACCTCCGAAGAGACTATTTCCTAACTCTTTTCTCGTTAGTGCTCTACAGTCTTGTTTCTGGTCTCTTTGTTGTACATAAGAATGATGCCCCTTTGAAACCCACCTGTGATCTCCTGAAACTGTCTCAGCTTTGGTTCAGCTTTAGATCTTTCTCTGGGTGATGCTGTTTGTTGGTTGGCTCTCCATCGTCAGCCGCATTCCTCCGCTCTTGGCCACACCCCTCGCCTCA
Organism: Heterohyrax brucei; assembly: GCA_028571685.1. Classification (NCBI taxonomy): domain Eukaryota; kingdom Metazoa; phylum Chordata; class Mammalia; order Hyracoidea; family Procaviidae; genus Heterohyrax; species Heterohyrax brucei. The sequence goes on along the minus strand of CM053144.1, from coordinate 119,858,990 downwards.
TCCGGGTGGTTATCCGTCCTGCCTTGCCCTGACTTCCTCTGCTGGTGTCTCTTCCTTCGTGCACGCCGTATGGACAGTGTTTGCCAGCTTGAAGCCTCTTCTTTCGTCCCTCTGATGTCTGCCCGTTGAGCATTCCATTCTTTTCCGCAATTGGCTCTGAGCTCTGTGACAGGAGGGACTCTGTCTTTGTCCGTTGTATGTATATTACTAGTGCTTAGTACAATGCCTGGAGCTTGGTAAGTGCACAGAAAAGTTTGTTGATTTATGATTCCAAATTCCAAATCATTAACTTGGACTTTGCTCAACTTCTAATCCCAGTAACATTACCCATTTTTTTGTGTACTTCTGATAATAATTAAAATAGCTATCGCTTTTAAGCTCCTGCTAATAGGTGATGTAAATACAAGAACTCTTTAAGGTACACATTATCATCTATACTGGGCACTTGAAAAAACTAATATTCATCCAGATATTAATAAGCACCTCAAATTTAACATGGCCAGAAAGAACTCTTGTATCCAAATCAGCTTATATCAATTTTCCCCTGTCCCAGAAAGCAGCACATCATCCATCTAGTTACAGTCTACTCACTGGTTCACTTTTTGAAGTCCAGTCCACTTGTACATCCAGTTGACTGAAAAATATCCTCAATCTGCCCTCTTCATTTCCACCTTCCCCTGCTCTGGTCCAGGTTCTCAGCATCTTTTCCAGACCGGTGCAACAGAATCTTAACTGCGCTCTCTGATTCTCCTTTGATTGCCTGCACGCCATTCTCCACACAGCAGCCAGGAACCCTTTAAACACACAAATCAGATCATGTTACACTGGTGATTATAACCTGCTGTGGCTGTAAAAACTACCTAACAGTTTCCGATGGTATCTGCAGTGTGGCTGCTTGTGCTCTACTTTAAACCAAATGCTGAGAAATGTATGTTTGTTAAAAATATACACTGAGAAGTATTCATTCATGAAGGGATTTGGCATACGGATTCCACAGGCAAACGTAATAGATGATTATGATATTAAATAATTGTTCACTTTATAGAAACAAAATTCCTTTGAATAGTATTCATTTAAAACATTAGCTGATTTACCATCATGAACTTACACACCACTTAAAAAAATGCACTGATCACATAAAGTGACGAAAATCCATACCTACATATGGATAATTTATGCTCTGTAATTTTTTTAATGCTATGCAGACAATTGCAAACTAGTAACTCTTGTAGTATTCATATCACCTACACTTTTGATTTTCATTGACATGTAACTGGTGGAAGAACAAATGGCCGAAGAGAGAAGTCACATAATCAAAGGAGTTTTCTTTCATCTTTTTATGGTTTTGCCTTTTGAACCACTACTGTGCACTTGGGATCAAATTAGTCACTGCTGAATGGTAGACTGGTAGATGTTACTGCGTCTGGTTATTTCCAGATTCAGGTATACTTATTCATGGAACACAGGCTTGGGTATTAAGTATATGTTGGGATTCTCTCGGCACAGTATTAAAGTATGTGAGGACTTCTTATATACATGGGTTCACATTCGTGTTTTTGAAAAGATATTTCTAATAAAACCTCGTCTTTTTTTGTATTATATAAATAAGACTTGTAATGATAATCACTGATTTATCAGTAATGAAAATATTAATCTCTCTTGTAATTAGTGGAGACAAGCTGAAAACTGAGAATAGTTAAATGTCAATGCCTGCTTAATTGGTGCAATTTTCACTTTATTGAAAAATATTACTGATACTATTTGTTAAGTGATTTCAACTTGCTGTCATGGAAAAATAAAGCAAGAAAATACCTAACGACTTTCCACAGTGAAGTGTTTCTCGAGATTTGTTACTATTTTTTCCTGTAATACTGTTAGATTTTTTTTGAAGTCTGTGACAAATTTTTCTCCATCAGTTGTTGTTCACTGCTGTCGAGTCAGTTCTGATGCACATCAACCCTGTCTGCAACAGAATGTACTCCTGCCTGGTCTGGTGCATTTTCACAGTGGCTGGTGTGTTTCAGCGCATTGCTACAGCAGCTATGTCAATCCATCTCACTGAGGTGCTTCCTCTTTTTTGCTGACCGTCTGCTTTACCAAGCACATGTCCTTTTTGAGGAACTGGTCCCTCCTGTCAACATGTGTTAAGTACCTGAGACAAAGTCTCATCATCCTCAATTCTTTTTTTTTTTTTTAAAATTATGATTGAATGAAAATGTACATTCCCATAAAACTTTGCGTGCCCACCTATATGCAGCTTCCACTGCTCTCCCTGCCCGGTGACAGCACACTCTTCCTCTCTGCTCCATACATGTCTCATCCTCCCAACAGTCTCCTTTCCCTTCGTCTCCACCCACTTCCCCTCTTCCAGTAAGAGGTCAGCAGGGTGCTATCCTACAGATGCATAGAACCATGAAGTGCACCCAAGATGTGGTCACTCTACGTCACTAAGCCCAATCCATTCCTGTCTGAAGAGTGGACCTTCATCATGATTTATGGTCAGGGGCAGAATCAGGGCCAGGGGCCATGCTACCAGGGAACCCCAAAGCCCCTGGACCATGAATTGCAGTCTTGTAGTGGAGATCTCAGGGTGCACCCCTTTTTATTCTTGTGTTGTCAGTGAGACTCAACTCTGTGAGCTCCGTTGCAGCTAATACTGGTGGTGGCCAGGCACCATCTGGTTCTTCTGGTCACGAGTCGATGTAGACACCCACTCATGTGGGTCTTTCTGTCCTCTGGGTTCTCTTTCTCCTCTGTCGTTTTGGTCCTCAGTGATCATACGTTCCTGCTGAGTTGGGACCATTTGTACCCTCAGATGGCAGCTTGGCAGCTTTTAGGACTCCAGACGCCACTCACCAATGTGCAGAAGTCTCTCTTAGCAAAATGCTAGTCGTGCAAATTGGCCTTGATTTCCCCTGAGAGCATGGTCCACAGCCAACTGCCCCGGCTACTCTATCCTTGCAATACTGGGTTAAGATGGGCAGAGTAATCATGTTATGTTGAAGTCCAGTTAATATTGATCTTGTTTCTAATGTGCGCTGTCACAGATTTCACCCAACCAAATTTCTATCAACTATCTAAACCATCCCCCCCTCGCCCTCCCTACCTCCCCAACTTTGCAGCCATCAGGTCTTGTCTTCTATGCATGAGTCTGTTTTTAAGTACTTATCATAACGGTCTCATAGAATATTTGTCCTTTTGTTGCTGACCAATTTCACTCAGTATAATTCCCTCCAGTTGAAACCAGGTTATGAAATGTTTCCTAAAATCATTGCTGTTCTTTATCATTGGAGAAGAAGATGTGGTTGTCTGCTGATGGATAGAAAGTTCTGTATGTGTCAATGTGGTCTAGCTGGTTAATTGTGGGAATAAGATCTTCTGCATCTTTGCTGAGCTTTTTTCTAGATGATCTGTCCAATATCAAGAGTGGAGTGTTGAAGTCTCCGCCTATTACTGTGGAGTGATATATCTCATTTTTGTTAATGTTGTCAAGTCATGCTTGTGTATTGAAGCTTTCAGCAATAAATAGTGTCCATCCTTGTCCACGATGGTAGATTTTACATTAAAATCTATTTTATCTGAGATTAGAATTGCCACACCTGCTCTTTGTTCATTGTTAGCTTGATATATATTCTTCCATCCTTTAATTTTCAGTTTGTTTATATCTTTAAGGCTGAGGTGAGTTTCTTGTAGGCAACATATGGATGGGTCGTGTTTTCTGATCCAAGATGTCACTCGATGTCTCTTTACTGGGGTGTTCAGTCCATTCACATTCAATATAATTATTCATAGGTATGTGTTTAGTGCTGTCATTGTGATACGTTTATTTTTGTGCTGATGTTTTCTCTGTTGTTCTTATTAACCTGTTCTGGGACATTCTTCTTTGTGAGTTGATTTTTCACCTTTTTGGTTGGTTTTGTGGTTGTTGAGACTCCTATATTATGTTTATTGATTTAATATGTTGCATCTTTATTGTGCTTTAGGGCTGCCCCTATGATCCATTTTAATAAACTATGTATAAACCCATTTTTAATTACTACCAGTCTTATTAACTTCCTCAGCATCTGGAAGGACTGTAACGACTGTAGTACATCCCTCTTTTTAATATGATGACATAGTTTTCATGATATGATCACTGGATCATTTCTTTCACTATTATAGCTTTGATTGAGTTGGGAGCCCTCCCTAACTGAGTAGGTTTCTGGGTGGGGTGTCCTGCATTTGCTTCTAAAATATAAAGTTCATGGTTTTGTTTTTCTAAGCCAAGAGATTCTTTCAATACTCCTTGTAGCTTTGGTTTGGTTTTTACAAAGTCTCCAAGTTTCTGTTTATCTGTGAATATCTTAATTTCATTTTCATATTTGAAAGATAGTTTTACAGGATATATAATTCATGATTAGAAGCTCTTATCCTTCAAGACTTCGAATGTGTCATACCACTGTCTCCATGCCAGCATTGTTTCTGCTGAGAAAACCGAAGAAAGCCTACAGGGTTTCCCTCTGAATGTAAGCTTTGCTTTGAGTCTCACTGCCTTTAAGAGTTTCTGGTTATGTTTCGTTTTGTTAAGCTTGATTATAATATGTCTTGGAGTCTTTCTTTTGATATCTATATGGAGTGGCATTCAGTATGTGTCTTGAATATCTATATTCTCTTCTTTCACAATTTCTGGGAAGTTTTCTGTCAGCAGCTCAGCAACAATACTCTCTGTGTTCTCAGGTGTCTTGTCCTGTTCAGGAACTCCAGTTAATTCTAGATTGTTCCTCTTCATAAAATGCCACATGCTTCTTAATCCTCCTTCATTTTTCTTGTTTCTTTTTTTCTGATTTCTCCTCATAGATGCTGGAGTCAGTAGCTGTGTCTTCCAAGCCAGAAAGTGTCTTTTCGTTTGTTCCATTCTGTTTTCTTGGCTTTGATTTGAGATTTCTATCTTTTTTATTTTGCTCTTGATCTGTTGGATTTCAGAGTATTAGTGTTCTATCATATTGAAAAGCTTGCTTAATTTTTCATTTTGGTCTGCTGCATTTTGTATAAGGTCTAGGAGGGCTCTCTCTATAATCCTTTTGTGTTCACCTTCCGATAGTTTCAGAAAGGTTTCTACATCTGGGAAGTTCTTTGATTCATTCTTTTGGGGGCCTTCTGAAGCCATGGGTGATTTCTTCATTATGCTTTTTTCTAGAGTTTTTTTGCCTTTGGGGCATCATGTGAGTCAATAATGGCTGGGAGAGATGCTGTGAGGATGGACCACAGTTGTTTCTCTGCCAAGCCAGCCAAGTGGGCTGTCTCAAAATGAGAGGTAAAAGGTATCTGAGAACTTCCAAAGTCAATCAGGTTTTCAGGTGTACATGTCTCTCTTCCAAGCTGGCAAAGTAAGCACCTCTATATCCAACCCCAGATGCTATAAACTATTTCAAAATACAGAAAGGCTACTGCCCTGCTGGCCTCTGCTGCTGGGACCCAGCCATAGGTGACACTGTGTAGAATACTTCTTTTCTGCCAGAAAAGTGCTCTCTTCTGGGCAGGCACTGCCTCTCAGCCTAGGAATTAGGTCATGCTGAGGCCTCTGTATGGATATTTCCACCTCCCAGTAGAACAAGATGGCATCCTGCACAAGCTCCCCACCTGCCATGGCATAGGCCACTCAATGGCAGAGGTGGAAAGAAAGACCAAAGGTGCCAAGATGCACAGAGTCCAAAGCTGGGTTCTCAAAGTGTGGCAATTTTGCCTGCCGATCCCACCAGCAATGTCCCCATGATCAGCTGCCAGTCTAGTTCCAGCTCTGCCCACTGGCCAAGACAGAGAAAAAAAAATTAAAATGGTGAGTTACCCTAGATCCATGAAAACCAGTGCTCACTGAGTGTGGGGTCAGTAAAAGAGAGTAAGTTTTCCATTCAGTGGTAAGTCCAAATTAAGAGTCTTATGCTGTGTCCTAAGGCTCACTAGGTGTCCAGAAGGCTGCATTTAGTTATCAATTCAGGTCTTGGTTTTAGGAGTGGTTTAGGGAGACATATGTTTAGTCCGCCATCTGGACTCTGCCCTGTCTGTTAACAAATCTTGATTGTGTGTTTGATCAATTTCAGACTGCAGGAATTGTTAAAAATCTTCGATTTCTTAATCTTTTACATTAGTAGTTGGTGTGTAAATTTGAATAATATTCTGTTAACTGACCTTCATATGCTTAAAGATATTATACTAGTAGTATTAGTGTTATACTTTAGGATACATTTTGAAATATCCTTTATAACAACAAATGTGATGCCACGTCTCTCCATCCTTCTGACTTGCCTCTCTTCCTTCTTCCCTTCTGCTTCCCTCTCTTCCTTCATCCCTCCCTTCTTTCCTTTTTTTTACGTTTGGGTTTCTCTTCCTTTACTCAACTGTTGTTGTGTGCTGTCAAGTCAATTCTCACTCATAATGATGCTACATATAGGACAGAGTAGAGCTGCCCCATAGTGTTTATTAGATGTGATTCTTCACAGTATCAGATTTCCAGGTCTTTTTGTCCGTGGGGACACCAGAGGGTTTCAACTGCAGACCTGTTGGTTAGCAGTTGAGTGCTTTAACTATTGCACCATTACATCCCAGGTGCTCTCTTTTGCCTCTGCATGAAAGTCAATGTCACTGCATGGCTGTAGCCATGCCCATGACAGTGACAAGGGGATTTAAACCTCTACGCTTTATGTTTGTTAAACACTAGACCTTTGCTTCTCCAGTCGCCTCAAACTGACATGTACCAAAATGAACTTCCTGTCACTCTTAATTAAGATTTTTCTCTTCTCACCTTTCCACCTTCACCTTGGTTAATACTTGACTAGTGGAATCACCATCGTCCCCATTCACTGAGGCTGGGAACTTTCATCTTGGATCCAGAGTTTCAGCTTCCTCTCCACTCCCTGCTCTCAAGGTCACCAAACCCTGTTATATGCTACCATTCATTCTGCATATTACGACACAGAGCCGTATCACCATCACAATTAATACTCTCATAAGCTCTTGCCTGTGTTAATGCAATAAATGCTTAAAAGGCCTTCTTGAGTTTCTTTGCTCTCTAACTCATCTTTTATTCTACCAGTAGAGTGATATTTTTATAGCCCAAATTTGATGGGGTTGCACTATCAAATTCAAACATGTAAAGCCCTTCACAACTTACTTTTCCCTCCTTGTGTCTGAGCAGTATGGGCAGTGCAGTAGAGTGGTTACAGCCTATGCCAGGATTCAACTACCTGGGTTTATGTAACAGCTTTTCCCCTTGTTAACCTTGAGGACTTTGACACATTATTTAGCTTATCTAAACCTCAGTTTTCTCATCTGTAAAATTTGAGTTGTTTCAAAAATTTTGGAGATTACATGAACTAATGCATGTACGATGCTTTGAAGGGTAAACATTAGCCAAGTAATGTTAAAAAAAAAAGCCCCAAACCAAAAATCTTCCTCTGCATGTAGATGGAATTTCACACTGCTTCCCAAACAAGCCGTACATTGTCTTGCCTGTCGAAATTTGCACATAAGGTTGTTCCCTTCAAGGAGCAACTCAGAAGTAGCTTCTCTGGCAGTCTTCTCTGAGACAATCTGGTGCATGCATGACTTGGTTCTGAGTTCCAGTAGGGCCTTGTACAAACCTTTCCTGCAGCCCCTGCTGAAATGTTTTGCAGTTGTTTGTGTCTGTGTGTCTTCTAATAGATTGTGGGAGTGGATGATATTATTCATCTTTCTATTCCCCCCAGTGCCTATCACATAGGACGTGTTCAATAAACATTTGTTAAAGGAATGGATACCATCAAAGATGTTCTTTTTCCTGAAGACAATGGTATTCAAAAGGGAGAGCTAATAATTTTGTGACTTGAAAAACAATCCTACAGTTGTTTAGGATGTACCTTTTTTTTTTCCCCTGCTCTGGGAATTTCTTGATGATCTGAACAAAATGAGTACAGTGTTACTTTGCTCAAAATTAGGCTGGATTAGGCCTTCTTTGATTTTTCATTGAAAAACATGAAATATCTAGACAAAATTTTAAAAGATCATTCTTTCTCTTCTCTTGTACAATTCTGCCGATGCATTATTACCCTTTATACCCCAAACAGGGTTTTTAATCACGACAGTTGTTCAATTCCACAGTCAGAGAGAGTCTGGTTGTGCAAGTACAGTCAGTACTGCTAAACTGGAGCACAAGTGTCAAAGCAGGTGCGGTTTGGACTTGCCCTGCTCCTTGCTATCCCCCTGGAATCTCTGGTCTCCCTCTGGCCCCTGCTTGCTGGGCCTCTACTGCCATAGCCTTGCCACCAATCATCCTCCCCAGGACTCAGCTCCAAGCCTTCACTAACCCCTCCTGGCTATGCAAACTCAGTGGGGATTGCGCCAGTGCACGGCCTGACTGGGTCCTATCTCAGCTCAACCATCTGCACCGTGGCATCTAGGAGACGGTTCTCTCCCACAGGAGAGGCTTCAGTGTTGGTAATACCACACCCTCCCCAGGAGAGCAGAGGGACATTTTCTAAATGAGGAGCACCCCAAGCCACTTAGCTAAAGGAGTCCCTGCAGAGCAGGGCTTTCAACTGTCACTGGAAAACAGAATGAAAAAGGAATTATTCCTTTATTTGTTGTGATACAGTAAAAGGAGCATGGCCTCAGAAGTCAGGAAAACCCTGGGTCTGAAGTTTCTCCCAGAAGTTTCTGTTACAGTTATTACTGCATTGAGTTTCAATTTCTGAAAGGGAATTAGAAAGTGTAGCTGTAAAAGTTAATTAAAGCAATGTTTGTCAATTGCTTAGAACTGGTCCTAGAATACACAAGTGTATCATCAATAAAAGACTTAACTATCATTTTCCACTCATTTAAACTCTAGTGAATAACTGACTTTATTATCAGTAGCTGAGTATGTAGCTAATCTCCTATCTTTATTTTAGTGAAAACTTTTGAATTTACCTGCACTCAAACATTTTAGATACTTTGCCCAGGTAGTGTTCCCTCCTGTGGTCAGGACCACTTTCCCTTGGGAGGTGAGTAAAGGACGTGAGTACGAAAGGACAAGACTGCCATTGGTACGCAAAATTAATAACCTGTCCCAGAATGCAGTGTGCCACCATGAAAATGATTTAGCACTGTAAGAATCTGCCAAAGTTAATCAAGGAGTATTAACAGCTCTTTGAAATCCCTTATCTTCAAGTGGGAAGGAGGAAGAGAAGCTAAGAGGAAAAATAGTGGCAATCGAGTGACTAAATGTTCAGGGGCAAAAATAGGAAATGTTCACATTCTTTAGCCTAGACTATGAGCTCTGAAATTTGTGAATTGTCTCTAGGTGTGACACTGATCTTTTTCCTCTTTTAGTAGTTCACCTGAGTCGCTTTTTGAAAAAGAGAGGCTGAAAATGAAAACCAAAACCCTGAAACTTAGATCTTCAACAGCTATAGCACAACCACACCACAAGGCGTATTTATTTAAAAATATAAAATCAGATGTTTAACATACCACCTATAAGCATTTTTGTCTAACTTAAAAATATTGGAGAGCTGATATTCACCAGAAGACTATTTGATCTTTGCTCTATACAGCTGCAGTGTCTTATTCTGCTGACCATGTTAATGGCACACATTGCTCATTTTTCCAAAGCAGAATCTTTCTGCGATCATTTCACAGACCTCTGCTTAGTTCTCAGTTGCTTGAAGACTATAGGTCAAGGAGCATGCAGGGACTTAGTAACCCTCAAAAGACTGAGGAGCCTTCTCTAGGGGAAAACTGCCAAGTTTCTTTTTTGGGTGAATATCTTCAACAAAGATTTCCCTAGCTGTATGCATGACAGGTTGCATTATTCTACTCATTTATTTCACTATATTTAGCCAACAAACCTCCCTATCTGAAATGGATTCTGGAGTAAACTTTTTTTACATCCTTTTATGCTTATAAGTAGAATGGTCAAGCTGTACGAACTGAAGTTGAGATTGATGGGATCAGATTAAGAGTAAGTGCAATTTCTAGTTCATTGCAATTATTTCACTTAAGCTTATCTGTAATGAGGACGTTGTGACAAAATGCTTAGTAGCATTATATAAAAAATTTTTCTAGCATCAACCAAGTGGTATTTAATATAACAAAATAATGAATGATGCATTGGTAATGAATATATACAAATTTTCAGGTAGGATATTAACTTCCATTTAAGCAGGCAATTTTGTACTAGATGAAATAAATTGTATATAGCTTGAATCCATTTTTTTTCCCTTTTACTACTAATCTTTTGTTTTCAAGTATATAATTAATTTATTTATTGGTGGTACACAAGCAACCTCATCAACTATTCATTTTGTCATTGTAAATATATCTATCACCCAGCTTTTGCCGATTCAGCTCTTATTCAATTCAATAACAGTTGTACAGAGTATTGAAAGCAAGCAGAATAATAGGCTGTGCAACCCTACCTTTAATCACTGTGATTTTCCATCACCGTTACATCTTCTTTTCAACAAATTATCTAGAACAATGCTTCTCAAATGAAAGCCATACTGGAACCAGGTGGAAAGCTTGACAGACATTGCTGGGTCCAACACCAGAGTTTCTAATTCACTTGATCTGGGGCTGGGGCCTGGCAATGAGCATTTCTAACAATTTCACAGGTGAGGCTGCTGGTGCTAGCCTAGAGTGACACTTTAAGAAACACTGATCCAGAAATGGAAACCCTGGTGGCGTAGTAAGTTAAGTACTACCTCTGCTAACCAAAAGATCGGCAGTTCAAATCTGCCAGGTGCTCCCTGGAAACTCTATGGGGGCAGTTCTACTCTGACCTCTAGGGTTGCTGTTAGTTGGACCCAACTCCACGGCAGTGGGTGGTGGTGTGGATCTAGAAATTGTGGTATAAGAGAAAGATGGAAACTAGTTTTGCTACCATGGCCTCCTCTATATACAAGCTGTGTAAATTTAAATGAAATTTCTTTTTGGAGCTTAGGTTTTCATTTATGAGATAAGGGATAACAATACTTGTCTTGCCTACCTCTCCTGAATGGGAGGATCAAAGAACACACTCTGGGTAAATACTGAGCGTATTAGCATTGACACGGAATAGGAGTTGCTCCATGGAACTACTGGCACTTCTCAGGCTATTATTTACAAAAGGGTACTTTGAATTAATTGAGAAGAACAGGATTTCAAACCTCTCCATTTTCTAAGAATTGTCTTAATTTACATGCTGCATAAATAGTAATATTTGTAGAGAATCTCAGGACTCCAGGACCTAATCAGGTCATAGGAGCTGATTACAGAGACAGTCAAATTAATCTTCTTTTAGTAGTAATTAGCATGGAAACTTGGTTCTGAGTTTGCATTTACTTAGGAATACCTACATCTTCTGCTTCTCATTCCTCTTTCTATTCAGAAGCGTGTATTGAGGGCCCCCTGTGTGCTGGGCACTGTGTGCCAGGCACTGTGCTGGGACGTGTAGCTGCAGGGATGTGTTCACTGGGCTCCCAGCCAGTTACAGTACTTACAACACCAAGTGATTAGTGCCATTGCCATGGAGAAATGTGCGAAGCACTGCAGAGCACAGAGGAGGGAAGACCGAGTTCCGCCTGAAGGGGTCAGGGAAGGCTTCCAGTTAGTGGTGCTGCATGCTCTAAAAAGTGAATGTAGAGATGCATCTGAGTCTGCTCCTAAGTCCCCATGAAATACATCACCTTGCAATCCAAAGGAAAGGGGAGGAATGATTAAAGAGGAAATGTAGTATTTATTTAAGGAAAACAAACACCTAATGGCAATACAGGATTCTTTTCCATGTTAAGTCCTCTTGTTGGTGAGATGAAGTAGGTTTGTTTTTTCATTCATGCATTTACTCGGTCAGTCACCCACCCATGTGCTCACTCAGTCTCTAGATTGTTGCCTTGATTTCAAATTTAAGGGACTTTTCAAAGCATTTAGAATAAAATTATGACCTATGGACAGACCGATGAGGCCATGCATAATACAGCATAATGTGGTCACTGCCTCCCTAACTCCTCGCCACTTTCTTCCACACTCTTTTGAGCCGCATTATTTGCCTTTCAATCCCTTAATCAAACCTCTCTCTCTGCCATCCCAACACATTTGTATTTGCTTTTCTTTCCACCTGAGTTTTTGAGCAATTGGGTCTTCTCCAGGACTCCCCAGGTTGTACCGAAGCTTAAGGGCTCAGTGATTTACCACCCAGAGGCACAGTGGAAGAAAGCCTGGTGATCTGCTTCTGAAAGGTCACTGCCTAGAAAATCCTGTCAAGCACAGTTATACTCTGCAGCACACGAGGTCACCATGAGTTGGGAGTTGACTCAATGACAACTGTTTTTCTTTTTTTAAATTTTTTTGTGGGAAGGGTCTTCTCATCCTTCTGGCCCCAGTCTAGATGTCTCCTCTCAAGATCCGACTCGACAGCACTTGGCTGGCTCACGGTATCTGTCTTGATAATCAGCTCTGAGGTCTGTCTCTCTTATTCTCATAATCCTTTTTCAGACCACTGTCTTCTGCTCCTTCATAGCATGACGTGGATTTAAATGATATATTTGTTTGCTGCTTGTTTGTTGCCCGCCTCCCCTCTCCTGTATACACTCTCTGTGAAGCGCGGTACCTGGCGCAGAAGTCTTCAGGACACATTTGTAGGACAACTGGCTGTTTTTAGATGATTTATTGAGTGATCATTGTTATGAGGTCTGTTATGAAGTCCCAGACTTTTTTTTTGCACCCGACTGGGATTTTGTGGTTGGTGCAAATGGTCAACACTTTGGCTGCTAACAAAACACTTGGATCTATCTAGAGGTGCCTCAGAGGAAAAGCCTGGTGATTTACTTCCAGAAAACCAGCCACTGAATACCCTGTGGAGCACAATTCTATTCTGACACACATGGGGTCACTGGGACTCAGAATTGATTCGATGACAACTGGTGGCAAAATTAGGGGCGAGTTCCATGGGAACACCAACAAATGCTTAATCTGAATAGTGAGATTGGGTTCCTGAGCTTCCTCACTCATGACTGGCCGCTCAGCAAGAGCAAAGAGGAGTCTTTCATGGTAGCAAAGCCTTGACATCTGTGGTTACTCTTTTGATTCTTTAAGCAACCGGCTGCTCCACTTATGAGGGTTGATGCCACAGTTTGGGGATAGAATTCCAGAGGGACCATGAAGATTCTGTGTAGACTGACCCTTTTCTTCCTTGGGTTAGATAACCAGTGAGAATTTATAGAGCACCCAGAGGGCATAGCATTAAAGTAAGTGTGTAAATGAGTTATGATACATTTTAATAAAATTCAAGAAGATTTTTTCTTTTTTTAAAGAAAATGTTTGTACTTAGCGTTAACCTGGGAGACAGCAAAAAGGAATAAGGTTTTTGATTTGCAATTTTTGTCCTTAAGAATCTTCCAACTTAGTTCAGTAGGCTGTAAGTACAAAAGAAATTTGTAACTATGACATTGAAGAGGCAGAAGGGACTTGGGGTACTTTAAGAACTAAGTTTTATATACTCTATCCTTATTGAATAATACATATGTTTCTAATGTAGAACAACTCAGGGTCTGGGCAATGCAGAATTGTCTGGTAGAACTTTAGAGAGAGAAATAAGTGTTCTGTAATCTGTTATCTAGCAAAGTAGCTAATAACTGCATGTGGCTATCAGTAGCACTTGAAATGTGGCTAGTAGGGAGGAATTAAATTTCAAATTTAATTTTAATCAACCTAAATTTATGGAGCCACATATGGCTAGTGGCTACTGTACTGAACAGAAAAAAATCTATGAAAAAGAACAAACGTTGTGTCCACTGGAAGGTACAGTAGAATCTATTCAGTAGATCTTTGTCTAAGACAATTTATTCTCATCACAAAGTAATTTATCAGGGAAGGCATTATGGCATAATTGATATTTACTGTTATCATAAAATAATCATTCTGAATAATGTATTTGGACCATCTGTATCAACTTTAAGAGGAGGTGAATTAAAGGAATGTTTGTTTCTATTTTTGAAGCATGTATCCTTGAAAATACTCTCCATTTTTGTGTTTGCAAACTTTGGTGCTGAGACTTCTGTAATTTTCAAATGATTGTGATGACGGAAGGGAAAAAGTAATTGGAATTGTAGTTGAAGTGGGTACTCTGCAGAATTTTCTTTCACTAATTTAAATAAATCAACATCTTTCCTTGTATGTAAAAATTTTGAAATAAATGCAAAATCATCTTAAGAAAGGGCTCATTAATATCCATGTACTTTCTGGATATCATTTAGTTAAAAGGGCAAGGGAGAGAGAAGAGAGAGGGGCAAGGAAGCTAGAGAAGGCAAGAGCTTTCTGTTAAAATCCTAGAATATTCTCTAAAGTTAGAGGACTGTCACAAACATAATTTGCATAATCCATTCATCACAACTCATCCAAGGAGCATAATCCAAATCGATAATGCACCAGAATTGAATCAATCACCCATAAAGACACAATCTTTCCCCAGTCCCGCCCAGCTGACCCACCGATTTCCCCTAGTGATCCTGCCGCAGCTCTCCCTGAATATTTGTCACCTTCGACTCATCCATTCCTACTGACCGGTATCAGCTCACAAAAACTGAAGATCTGAGAACATTAAAATACTTTTACAAACAAATGAACAAAACTCCCCAAGCAATGCCTCAAATTGCCGTTAGAGAACACAGAGACAGTTGCACCTGGACAGACTTTCCTACTGTTTTGCCAAAAGGTGTGATGAGATATTAAAGACTGGTTTAATTGTGATAATAACAAGTTGTATGCCTTCTCCTGATTACAGCTTAAAAGCATTTTTTTTTTTTTCTGCAATGAGGTCCTCTATCAGATCTTACTGGATCAGGAAGCAAAAAAATGAAACCAGTGAAATGTCATGCTTCTCATAGAATTATCCTGTTGTGTGCTAGGACAGCTTTTTTTGTATTTTCTTAGTTTCTCTGAAAATATTTATTTTTTCCTCTATAGGAAGAAATACCCGTTCTACAATAGGTAGAAAGAATTCATGGCTCAAAAAACCATAAACCAAAAAACCACGGCTCATCAGTAGGTAAAAGCAGGCACTACCGTAGCTAGTGAGGGCACAGCCATGAAGAGGAAACCTGAAAGAGAAACCTGCAAAGCAGAATCAGTGTGAACTTGTCTCTGAATCGCTTTAGTGTGTCTCAGGGGCTAGGTAACCTGCGCAGTAGCTGGCTGCTCTGCGGACTGCTCGGCGAGCACGGCCTGGGAGTCTGGGAGGAGCATTCATACTACAGAACCACCTATAAGCACCAACACCCCCAAACCCCAACCCACTGCTATCGAGTTGACTTCTATTCACAGTGACCCTACAGGGCAGCGTAGAACTACCACATACAGCTTCCAAAGAGCACCTGGTGGATTTGAACCGCTGACCTTTCCATTAGCAGCCATAGCATTTAACCACTGCGCCACCAGAGTTTCTCCTATATTCACAGTGAATGGGTAAAGCGGGGTCCGAGGAGAAAAGTCTCTTCAGATAGCATGGGTATTTGAAAGGTGGAGATTTTTTTTTTTTTTTTTTAATCAAGAACTTCTATCGTAATGTTGAATAGAAGTGATGAGAGTGGCCAACCTTGTCTAGTTCGTGTGCTCAAAGGGAATTCTTTCAATCTTTCACCATTCAGGATGATGAAGGCAGTAGGCTTCGGGTAGATGTTACTGATTGCATTGAGAAATTTCCCCTCTATTCCCATTTTTCTGAGAGTTTTGATCATAAATGGTGTTAGATTTTGTCAAAGGTCTTTCCTGCATCAATTGACAAAATCAGGTGATTCTTTTGTGGTGTTTGTGTGCTTCATCACATTAATTGTTTTTCTAACGTTGAAATAGCCTTGTGTTCCTGGAATGAAACCAACTTGATCATGATGAGTTATTTCTTTTATATGCTGCTGAATTCTATCTGCTCGAATTTTGTTGAACATTTTTGCATCTAGATTCATGAGTGATATTGGTATGTAATTTTCTTTTTTTTGTAGAATCTTTCCCTGGCTTTGGTATTAAGGTTTTGCTGGCTTCATAGCATGAATTTGGGAGTGTTCCATCCCTTTCTGTGGTGTGAAATAGCCTCAATGGTATTAGAGTTAACTCTTTTCTAGAAGTTTGGTAGAATTCTCTGGTGAAGCCATCTGGGCCAGGACTTTTTTGGTTGGTAGGTTTTTGATGACTTTTTCAATCTCTTCTTTTGTGATCTCGACGGCGCTTGGCTTGGCTTCTTGGCTCTTTTGTGATAGATTTATTAAGTTGATCTACTCCTTGTGATAATCTTGGTGTGTGATACAAATTTTGAAATTTGTCCATTTCCTCTAAGTTTTCAAACCTGTTAGAGTACAACCTTTCATGGTATTCTGTTAAGATATTTTTGCTTTCATCTGAGTCTGTTGTAACATCTCCAATCTCATTTCTTAATTGGGTTATGTGTATCCTCTGCTGTTTTTCTTCTGTAAGTTTAGTCAATGGTTTATCAACTTTGTTGATCTTTTCAAAGAATCAGCTTTCGGTTTTGTTAATTTTTTCAGTTGTTTTTCTATTCTCTAATTCATTTAGTTCTGCTGTAATCCTTATAATCTGTTTTCTTCTGGTGCCTGAGGGGTTCTTCTGTTGCTCTCTTTCTACTTGTTCAAGCTATAAGGTTAATTCTTTAATTTGGGCTCTTTCTTCTTTCCAGATGTGTGCAGTTACAGAGATAAACTGACCTGGAGCACTGCTTTTGCTGGATCCCATAGGTTCTGGCAGGACATGTTTTCATTCTCATTTGATTCTGTAAATTTCTTTATTTTGTCCTTGATTTCTTTTATAACCCAAGGCTTTTTGAGAAAAGTGTTGTTCAGTTTCCATAGTTTGAATTTCTACCTATGATTTTTCTGTTATTGATTTCAACTTTTATGGCTCTATGATCTGACAAGATACTTCACAGTAAATCAATGGTTTGGATTTTATGGAGAATTTCTTTATGACCTAACACATGGTCTGTTCTAGAGAATGTTCCATGCACACTGAAGAAGAAGGTGTACTTATTTGTTGATGGATGAAAAGATCTGTATATGTCAATAAGGTCAAGTTGGTTGCTTGTTCCAATTAAGATCTTCTGTATCTTTACTGAGATTTTTTCTGGAAGATCTATCCTAACTGAAAGGGGAATGTTAAGGTCTCCAACTATTATTGTGGAATGATCTATCTCATTTTTCAGTGTTGTCAGTATTTGTTCAATGTGTTTAGATGCTGTGGTATTGGGTGCATAAGTGTTTAATGTTGTTAAGTCCTGCTTAAGTATTGAACCTTTCAGCAATAAATAGTGACCATTGTTATTCACAGTAGTAGATTTTACATTAAAATCTATTTTATCTGAGATTAGTATTGCCACACTTGCTTTTCTTTGTATATTGTTAACTTGGTATGTTTTATTCCATCCTTTAATTTTCAATTTATTCATATCTTTAAGGTGTGTTTCTTGTAAACAACATATAGATGGGTCTTATCTTTTGATCCAGAATGTCACTCACTGTCTCTTTACTGGTGCATTCAATCCATTTACCAGCCAAGTGACGTCGAGTCAGTGTATTTATTGATAGGTATGTGCTCAGTGCCATCATTTTGATGTCATTATTTTTATGTTGATGTTTTCTATATTGCTCTTAATGTTCTGTTCTGGGTCATTCTTCTTTATGGGTTGTCTTTACAGTGCTGGCTTTGTGTTTGTTGAGACTCCTGTATTACATTTCTTGTTTTGATATGATGCATTGTTAATTTGATTTATGGCTACATCTATTATCCCCCTTAACATACTAAGATTAAACCCAATTTTAACTCCTGCATAACTCTTTAACTTCCTCTCTGTCTGAAACGACTATGACTACTGTAGTGTATCCCTCTTTTAATGTGATGGTGTTGTAGTCATCATGATACGATCATAGATTCCTTTATTTTAACATTGTAGCTTTCATTAGTTTTTGTGACTTCCCTAACTGATTAGACTTTTGAATGATGTGTTCTGCATTGTCACCTTAAATATATATTTAATGGTTTTGTTTTCCTAAGCAAAGAGCTTCTTTCAATATTTCATTTCATTTTGGTTTAGTTTTTACAAAGTGTCTAAGCTTCTCTTTATCTGCAAAAGCCTAATTTCACCATCATATTTGATAGACAATTTGCAGGATAAATAAATCTTGGTTGGAAGTTTTTCTTCTTCAGGGCTTTGAATGTGTCATCCTGCTGCTTTGTAGCCAACATCATTTCTGCAGAGAAGTCAAATGAAAGCCTACAGGGTTTCCCTCAGGGTATTAGCATTGCTTGGAGTCTTGATGCCTTCAGAAGCATCTGCTTATGTTTCATTTTATTAAGCTTGATTATAATATGTCTTGGTGTCTTTCTTTTGGGGTCTAGCTTTTGTGGTGTTTGATCAACATCTTGGGTACCTATGTTCTCTTTGCTTATAATCTCAGGAAAGTTTTCTGTCAGCATCTCTACAGCAATATCTCTATATTGTCATCTATCCCTCCTTGTTCAGGAACTCCAATGAAACATAAATTATTCCTCTTAATGGAGTTACACATGTTTCTTCATTTCTCGTAGACAAGACAAAGAAATAAAGAGCATCTGCATCAGCAATCAAGAAATAAAAATCTCCCTATTTGCACATGATACGATTGTATATACAGAGAATCCAAAGGAATCCATAAGTAAACTATCGGAACTAATAGAGGAGTCAGGATACAAGATAAACATAAGTAAATCAGTAGGATTCCTTTATCCCAACAACGAGATTATTAAAGAAGAAATCGTCAAATCAATACCATTTAGTATAGCCCCCAATAAGATAAAATACCTAGGAATAAATCTAACTAGAGAAATAAGAGACATTTACAAAGAGACCTACAAGACCTTACTACAAGAAAACTAAGAAAGACTTACATAAATGGAGTAATCTACCCTGCTCGTGGATAGGAAGACTCAACATTGTGGGAAAGTCTGTTTTACCCAAAGCAATCTGCTTATATAATGTAATCCCAATACAAATTCAGTAACAAATTTTAATGAGATGGAGAAACAAATCACCAACTTTGTTTGGAAAGGGACACTTCAGATAAGTAAAGCACTATTGAAGAAGAAGAATACACTGGGAGGCCTCTCACTACCCAACTTTAGAACTTATTCTACTGCTACAGTAGTCAAAACAGCCTGGTACTGGTACAAAAAGAGACAGATAGACCAATGGAGCTAAGTTGAGACCCAGAGATACCACCAACTTCCTATGAACAGTTGATATTTGACAAAGGCCCTAAGACATTAAGCTGGGGTAAAAACAATCTCTTTAACAAATGGCTCTGGCAAAATTGGATACCCATCTGCAAAAAATTGAAATGAGACCCATATCTCACACCTTATACAAAAATGAAATCAAATTGGATAAGAGACCTAGATATAAAATCTAAAATGACAAAGTTCATACAGGATAAAATAGAATCAACAATAGAAATTTGAATACACAATGTAGACAGACTTCAAAATCTGACAGACAAAGCACAATCAAGAGAAAATAGGTAAATGGGAACTAGCAAGAATCAAACACTTTTGCTCACCCGACGACTTCATCAGAAGAATTAAAAGACCACCTACAGAATGGGAAAAAATATCTGGCAACTATATATCGACTGATGTCTGAGCTCCATAATCTATAAGGTACTACAAAACATCAACAAGAAAAGGATAAATAATCCAAATAAGAAATAGGTGAAGGAGATGGACAGACACTTCTCTAAAGAGGATATCCAGACAGCCAAAAGACACATGTGGAACTGCTCACGATCATTAGCTATTAAAGAAATTCAAATCAAAACTACGATGAGATACCATCTCACCCCAACAAGGTTGGCCATGATCCAAGAAACATGTAACAACAAATGCTGGAGAGGCTGTGGAGAAATTAGAACTCTCCTACACTGTTGGTGGGATTGCAGAATTGTGCAACCTCTTTGGAAAGCAACCTGGTGTTATATAGATACACCATTTGACCCAGTAATTCGTCTGCTTGGAATATATCCTACAGAATCAAGGCCATTCACACCAACTGATACCTGCACACGAATGTTCATTGTAGCACAGTCCACGATAGCAAAAAGATGGAATCAACCCAGATGCCCAACAACAGAAGAATGGATTGGTAAACTTTGGTATATATACTCAGTGGAGTACTATGCAATGACAAAGAACAATGATAATAGCAGGAAACATCTCTCAATTTGGTCTCAACTGGAGGACATTATGTTGAGTGAAACTAGTCAGCGACAGAAGGACAATTATTATATGAGACCCCTATGATAAAAACTTAAAAGCAGACTCATACATAACAGAAAAGACTCTTTGACGGTGACAAGGGTGGGGAGGGTGGGAGGGCAGAAGGGCGAGGGGCGAGGGTTTAGATTAGATGGTTGTTAGAAATTTGATTGGGTGAAACTGATGACAATACACATTGGTAAGAAGATCAGTATTAATGAGACTTCAGCACAACTTGTGTACTCCTCCCATCTTAACCTAATGTTGTAAACACAGAGTATGTACACTTTCATTTTTTATTTAATTAAAAAAAAAAAAAAAAGAAAATAGATTGCCAGGCCTTTTTCAGGGGTGATTGTGAGTGCGGTCTAACCACTAATCTTTCCAATAGCAGCTAAGTGCATTAACTGTTGGTACCACCAAGGGACTCCAAACAAAAAAGTGAGCATTCAAATAACTTTGATCTGTATATCTTCCCACAAGCTAGTGCAAAAAGTTTTTAACTTAGTGGGCTGTGTGAGTAGGTTTACTGCCTTGACGAGAAGTGCCAGCTCAGAAGCTGCAGGTGTTTGATGAAGCTTGTTTTAAGGTAGTGATGTGTAAGTGCCTTAGTGGGCCTAATGTGGATCTGGTTAGATGTTTGATTGGGTTCACTGAGCAGCTGTCATAGCCCTGCCTGGAACTAGGAAGGAAGAAAAAGTAAATACTGAAATTCATGTAGAAAATTCAACTAATTAGTGAGTTGGGGATCATTGCTTTCATGAATCTCAATATAAACATTTTGTGTTTGACAGTTAAATTGGTTAACTTTTTAAAACTGTTGTGTTTGGATAAGTTATAGAAGTGTAAATTTCATCAGAATCTTGTCCAGGGGCTGGTTAACACTTCTTACCCCAAATGCATGCAACTTTCACATGTTGTAGAAGTGCTAGACCATTGATGAATCACAATTAACCCATATATATATGGATTTAAACTCTCACATCTCTTATTTAATGAATGATTAAAAAAAAATTTTTTTAAGACCTGAATTGGTGTTCCTCAATAAAGATTGCCACCTGAAAAAAATTCTCAGATACCCATGAAGTTCTTTGATTGTTAAATCAGAATTACTGTGCATTGTGGTAGTGGTAGTGGTAGTGTTTGGGAGCCTCAGGAAGGGTGGCCTGTGACCTGTCCCCGCTGAGCAGAAGGGCTGACTGGAGGCATTTGGGTATTCCCAGAGCTAACTGGCTCAAGGCATCACAATTTGTGTTTCCACATATGGATTCCAGCGCCATTTCTGTAACAGGGGGTGTAAGTTTCTTCTAACAGCGGCTGAGGTCCTCTCAAAGTTTACCTGGAATGAGGATTTACCCAGATGAGACAGATCAAAAGATTGACTAGGGTCTTAACTCAGTGCTCAACACAGGCAGAATGAGTCAGAAACTTGGAGACTGACAGAAGGAGACTAACATGTGCCTGGAAAGATAACTTGGAAGGATTATAATAGCCACCGTTTCTGTCACCAGTGGTTCCATCAAGTGCAGGGCTGTCAAGTGCTTCCATGAGATGTTTATACAGAAAGTGTGAAGTGTATCTGTGTTCTTCAGAATAGTAAGAAAACAAAACTGACAGAGAAAAAAGTTCAGTTATCACAGAGTCAGTTTGGATGCATGGCAATCCCAGGTGCACTGGCGTGGGACTGTGCTCCACAGGGTTTGCAGTGACTGCTTTTTCAGAAGTAGGTCTCCCGACCTTTCTTTCCAGGCACTCCTGGGTGGACTCCAGCATCCAACCTTTCTTTTAGTGATTGAGCATGTTAACTCTTTGCTGCCACAGATGATTCTACCAGTTGGAAAGTCTAGAGAAGACCTAGAGGTATCACCACCACAAATCCTTTAGTGGTTTGGAAGACCCCACGTGCTTTGTGCAGAGCTTTGACCCAATTCTTGCCAGTTCACTTACCACTCAGGAAACAAAACCAGACCATACCTTAGTTTTTAAAATTTGAATGAACTGGAACCATAACTGGAATGGGAAAAATTATAGGTTAAAGCCCTTCTAGAAACCTAATCTCCTCCTTAGAAATCAAGGGTGATTACAAAGCAACCAAATCTATCTCTTGCATACTGGATTTTGAGCAAAGTGGACACAGCTATGCCCTGCTAAAAAGTGGCAGCTAACTGTGCTAGTCTGAATGTATGTGGCTCTCTGCAGTCCTGTCGGTAATCCAGTCTCGCACATCAGGCCCCTGAAAAAGCTCACTATGCCTCTTCCCAGTTTCCCCTCAGACTCCAGGACTTTGACCCATAATTTTTCCTCTTTCAGTTATCATTCTGGATCACTCAAATTATAAAAATTTGAGTGTATGCTGGTTTGATTTCATAGGCCGTAACCGAACGAGTATGAATGAGTTTGCAACCCTGACTGGGGTTCATTAGTGTTAATCTTAGGTGAAGGGAATAGTTTTAATGAGGAAGAAACAGTCATTCTGAGGGAGACAGAGCCATGTACATGGCAGAGTGGAGAACAGATTGTAGTTTACAGAAGGAAAGATGAGAATAGGGAGGATTTCAGTGCTGCTGTTTACCCCAGAGATTTATACAATACTCCAGGGTACGATCCTCCACTCTGCTTGCAGGTCTAGACCCCAAAGCTCTGACCGTGGAGCTCAATGGCCTGGCTTTGAATCTGAGCATAGCCACTGAGCAGTTTCTTAGCATACCTGCAAGGTCTGACAAGTAATTTCGCGAACTTGCCACTGTGCGCTTACCTTGGCAGCACTGTACAAACAAATTGGTAAGATTTCATGACCTTAGTGTCTAAGTGTCTTACAGCTGTGTTCGTGTTAACGTGTGGTGTTCATTATTGTTGTTGCGTGTTTTTGTGTGCTGTTGAGAGAATGTCAGAACTTGAATTAGAGCAGTGAACAAACAAAATTTCTCGTTAAACTCTGCAAAAATAGAAGTGAAATCAGGAGCATGTTAGTCCAAGTTTATGGAGATAATGTCGTGAGGAAAATGGCAGTGTACAAATGGATTAAACATTTTTCTGCGTGGAGACAAACTGTCACTGATGGAGAGGTCAGGGAGGCCAGTAACTGATGAAAACATTGCCCAAATTCACTGAATTGTGCATCAAAATTGTCGGTTGACTGTGAGAAGCATAACAGACTAAGAAAGCAAGGATATAGAAACAGAAAAATCTTAATTGATCTTTTGGAGAGGCAAGATGATGTTTGGAGAAGCAAAAATTGGTGTTTGGCGCCATATTATCACTGGTGATGAAACATGAGTGTACCAGTATGACCCTGAAACAAAGTGTCATAGTGCACAATGGAAGTCAGCCAGTTTTCCATGACCACAAATTTTATCAGTCTATTAAAAGTGAAAAAAAATTTTGTTAACTTTTTTTGATATCAGGGATTGTTCATTATGAATTTGTACCAACTGGACAAACAATTAACCAAGTTGACTATTTGGAAGTGCTGAAAAGGCTGTGTGAAAAAGTTAGACAAAAATGACCTTAACTTTCGTCAATAACTCCTGGCTCTTGCATCACCACAGTGCACCAGCTCACGTGGCCAGTTTTAGCCATGGGAGCTTTTAGCCAGTAAACAAATAACTGTACTGGAACACCCTCCCTGCTCAACTGATCTGGCCCCCAGTGCCTTTTCTCTTTATCCGAGGATAAGGGAAATATTGAAAGGAAGACATTCGGATGACATTCAGGACATCAAGAGTAATATGATGACAGCTCTGATGGCCATTCCAGAAAGAGTTCCAAAATTGCTTTGAAGGATGGACTAGGCACTGGCATTGGTGCATAGCTTCCCAAGGGGAGTACTTCCAAGGTGACTGTAGTGATATTCAGCAATGAGGTATGTGGCACCTTTTCTAGGATGAGTTCATAAACTTAATTGCCAGACCTTATATGCCTTAGTTTCCTGGTGTAAAATGGGAATAATAACTACACTGACCTCATGAAGCTGTTATGAGGTTTAAATAGGCTACTATTTGTAAAAGGCTTTCAAAACAGTCTGGCACATAGTCAAGACTATTCAGAGGTTCATTATATGAGTATATACTTGGGGTTGGCTTGACATATTTAACAGCTGAACCAATGCTGATGCTTTGGGGCGGAAGTGAAAATGATTTGTCACTGTCACTGCCCAGCAATGCCTACACACACACCTTTCTCCAGAGCACACGTTTAACTCTAGCCAGCTCCTTGTCCCTGGAGCTCCCCCAGGTGGGGGTTGTGTAGACGCAGGCCCTCAAACCTGGTGTAGACTTCCTGGAGAGGGTATCTTTGAAAAAAAATGAGAGGGAATGGCCCTTGTATACACTTTCTCAGTGTGTCTATCAGCTAATCTAGTAATTAGCACAGTCTGGAACTTTAGTTCTGGTCAGACATGTGAAGCATGTTATCCTGCTCTGTATCTGAAATGAAAACCAATGGTGTTTAGAAGAGTTACCGTTTTATTATTAAGGCTGCAAGCTGATGCTGCTTCTAGAAATACCATGAGATGTATTGAGTACTTTCCCATAAACTTAACTAAAAACAAAAGCCTACCGTCAAACCCAAACTAAACTAACCCAAACCAAACTGAAACCAAAGCCAAGCCAGTCAAGTGACCAAAACAAAACCCAGACTCATTGCTATGAGTCAATTCCAACTCACAGTGACTATAGGATGGGATAGAATTGCCCAATTGAGTTTCTAAGGCTGTAATCTTTATGGAAGCAGGTTGTCATACCTTTCTCCTGCAGAGTAGCTAGTGGGTTTTAACTGCTGACTTTTCAAGTAGCAGCTGAGTGCTTAAACGCTATGCCACCAGCACTCCTTTCCCATAAAGTAGTTGAGTTTAATTCCCTATTCATGGTCTTTCTAAGGATAAATCAGCAGCAGATCAGAATGGCTGTGTTCTCTTGTTGAGATCTGTGTTGCCCTGTGGATGAAGTATAAATTAGGAGAGCATTATTTTCACAAATTAGGCAATATAGCTCTGATTCAGCAACATATTAGTGTTTGGATGCCAAAATACTATGGACTATGGAAGACTTTTTAATTTTTTCCCTACTCTGAAAAATTAGTCCTGAAGTTGCAGCTTCAAACCCTAGCAGGTGGAAAGAACAAAAGTGTGAAAGTCTAAAGCTACAAAGTTGCTATGCGTTGGGATTGATTTGATGGTAATGGGTTTGGTGCTTTGTTCTGAAGCTCTTGAGTGTGCTATAGGGCAAACATAGAGCAAGAGCCAGCAGAATTTCATAGGGTCCCTACATTATGTAGGACTGGTGCCTGTGGGATGCATTTCATTTCTTCTGAAAGGCTGCGTCTCTCCTGAGATGAGATCTCCAGGTAGCAAAGCATACCATGGAATCCCTGGTTTACAATATTGGCGGTGGCTGGGACTCATGAATGCTGTGACTGGTGAATTACTGGAATGAAAAGGGTTTGGCCTTCTGAGTTAAAAAAACAGAAAAGCAGTTTTGTCTGGATGTTTTGGCATCAGGAGCCACAGAGAACAGTACATCAGAAACCATTTTATTTTACTTTCTTTTTGTTGACAATATATAGCAGAACATATACCAATTCAACAATTTCTATGTGTACAAATCAGTGACACTGATTACATTCTTAAACTGTGCAACTGTTCTTACCCTCCTTTTCTGAATTATTCCTCCTCCATTAACATAAACTCACTGCCTCCAAACTTCCTGTATAACGTTCTAAGTTGCTATTGTCAATCTGATCCCGAAGAAATAGTTATTTAAAAGGGCACAATGCACAAGGCAGACATCCTTTATTAATTAAGCTAAACTATTGTCCAATTTAAAGAAGACTTTAGGAGGTATTTTTGGTGTAAGGTTTAAAGAGAACCTCAGGGTCATAGTTTGTGGGGGATTCATCCAGTCTTAAGGGCCCCAGCAAGTCTGGTTTCCATGATAATTTGAAATTCTGTTCCACATTTGCCTTCCTCTTTGATCAAGATTCTTCTGCAGAATCTTGGATCAAGATGTTCAGTAACAGTAGCTGAGCATCTACCAGTTTTTCCAGTCTCACAGCAAAAGAGCCAGTTTTTGATGGGAGTTTGAATTTTGAAATAGGTGTAGCTGGCTTCCTTACCTGCAGATCAAGGTGACTGTTCTAGAGTTGTTCCAGATACCATCACACACAAAGGTATGTTGAAAACTCAGATTTGCCTGTGTCCTATGCTGGCCAATTTAAAAGAGCTCCCTCTCCCACTTTTACTTAACTGGGATGGGAGGGAAAACTCTGGTGGCGAACTGGCAAAGTGCTATGCCTGCCAACCAAAAGGTTGGCAGTTCAAATCTTCCAGGTTCCCCTTGGAAACTCAACAGAGCAGTTCTACTCTGTCCTCTAGGATCATGATGAATCAGAATTGATTCAGTGGCAGTGGGTTTGGTTTGGGGGTTGAGGATGATCAGAATCAAACATGCTCTTGGTGTGCAGCAAGCCAGCAGGTGTGATGGTTAATGTTATGTGTCATCTTGGCTGGACATGATTCTCAGTAATTTGGCAGCTATTACGTAATCATCCATCATTTTGTGATCTCATGTGAGCAGCCTCACAACTGGAAGGGGATTTTCTTCAGGGGTGTGTCCTGCATTCAATATGTGCCAATTTCTGGCAAAGCTTATACTCTCTCTTGATCGTGCACTTGTCTCATGGTCTGAGCTCTGGTTCTTGAAGAAGTCTTCAGACTGATGCATGATTTTGGATTTGCAAGCTACAGCAACCCTGTGAGGCATCATCCTGCTGGCTGATATGCAAATTTTGAGTTTTTCAGCCCCTGCAATCACATGAATCAAGAGATGCTGAATTTGCCACAGGGAAATTGCAACTCCTTGTAAGGCGCTCAGAGTTTGTTCTGGTTTGAATCACAAGTGTCCTGGCCACATGAGTTTGTAGCAGTTGGTGTTTACAAAGGTACAACAGGTGAACATGAAGAGAGAGACTTTAGAAGAAAAAAAGTATAGAGTTGTGAACCTTTACGTCCCTGGTCCACTGTGTGGTCAGGTTTTAAACAGCTTTCAAGAAAGTCTGCTCCTCAGTGTGTGGATGCCTAAATCAAGCTAAAAAGGATTGAAGCTGTCTCCTGTCTTCTATTTGGGCAGATTCTATCTCAGCCTCCTGCCTAGATCTCACCGAGGTTCGGTTCTCTAAGCACCCAGAGGCACCTCCTTCCCCTAATGAAAACAAAACAAAGAAATCGAAAACCCCACACATACTCCTTTAGAGTTGATTCTGACACATGGTAACCCCTCATCTTGATCCCATGTGTTCAGAGAGTAGAAACTGCTCCACAGGGTTTTCTTTTCTATAAATGGAAGCAGACCTTCCATGGTGCCCCAGGTGGGTTTGAACCAGCAAAATGTAGGTTAGTAGTCCAGCACCACCCAAGACCTTGCCCTGAGGCCTATGGGTATATAAATGTGCCCGACATTACTGGTGTTTGAGGGGACTGATGCACAACAATCCTGTTTCCCTTGTTCATAAGTACCTGATAGAACAACAAGGGAGTCAGGCGGGTGAAGGTGAAATCTCCAGCTGTGTTCCTGAAGGAGACAACTGAGAACACACCTGAGGTCTGAGTGCCATGAAGGGCTTGTGAAAACTGATGGCACAGAGCTGCAGCTTGGCTCTAACTCCTGCTCTGGCAGTGCAGGGAACACCAGGCACGGCCGAGAATAGCTGAGACCAGAGTTTCCTAGTGGAAGGCAGATTCCAAAACCAAAAAACAAAACAAAGCCGAACAAAATGAAAATCCAGTGCCATCCAGTCAATTCCAACTCAATAGCGACCTTAGAGAACAAGGGAAAGCTGCTCCACAGAATATCTGAGGAGCTCCTGGCAGATTTGAACAGGTGACCTTTTGGTTAGCAGATGTAGCCCTTAATCACTTAGCCACCAGAGTATCCAAAGAGAAGGAAGCACAAGGTGGAGCCACACAAGTTCTTTCAACTAGTTCAGTTCTCAAAACATGGTTTCCTGTGATCACAATTGTTTTCATAATAATATTAAACATGTTTGCCTTTCCACATTTTTCCACTCAAACATGCGCAATAGCAGTTTTCAGAGGCTGTGTGGCATATGATATTGCACAGATGGAATGCAGAAGTGGATACGATAAGTCAGCTGTTCTAAATCGGACGTTAAACAGATTTGCAAACATGTGAAATAATGTTACTCTTCTCATTCTCCTACATTTTTGTTGGAAAATGTCATTAAAAATATATTCTTTATGTTAACACAAAAATAAATTTATTATTGTTACTTTAAAATTTATTTTCTCAGTTACTTTAAAATTCATTCTCAGTTTTGATTTCCCATGCAGTAAATATCAATGAACATAATCCATATAACTAAAAACTATTAATGTTCATTAATAATGAGAAACTTGAGACCAAAAGTATAGGCCTCACTATCCTAAGTTAAAAAATCAGCTCACGAAGAATACAGCACTCTATTTCCTGACCAGAAATGATATTCTTTTCCAAAATGTAAGTCAAATATCTGTCTGTATCTCAGTTGTCTCACTTCACAAAACTTTGTGAATATTTCTCCAACTGATTATTATAAATTTAACTCATTCTTTTAATAAAACCAAACTAAATCCACTGGCATCGAGTTGATCTCAGCTCCTAGTGATGCTGTAGGACAGAGGAGGCCTGCTCCATGGAATGTCCAAGGAGCGCTTGGTGGAGTCAAACCAAAAAGTTAGCAGATGTAGTACTTACCCACTATGCCGCCATAAGGACGCTATGTTCTATGACCTGAAGGTACCATCATCTTTTCAACCATGTCCTGCTGAGGGACCTTTATTTTGTTTCTTCTAAATTAAAATTTTAAGGTTCTTTTCATTAATGTAACCCAAGCCCAGTGCCATCGAGTCAATTCTGACTCATAGTGACCCTATAGGTCAGAGTAGAATTGCCCTGTAGGGTCCCCCCAAATTTTGACCCTTGAGGAAAACTAGAGAAGGTTACTTTTCATATTGGTTGAAAACATCTTCAGTATTATCGATTTATACAAAATTATTAATATATAATATTGCATCTGACAAAGGAATTTTTTTGGCATTAAAACTGTACAATTTGACTGGGGAATTTCAGGAGAATGATTTACTGAAATCCTTCATAACTCACACAGTTAGCAATGACACCTGAATAAAGAAATTACTACACTATTAAAAAAAAAAAATCATGCAAACATCCAAGGGACCAGTCTGTGGGTATAGGAATTGAACGTCTTGTAATAGACTAGGTTTCAGTAAGCCGACCGGATAAGTCAGGCCATGTGCTTCAAGTTCTGTTACGGGCTTGCTTTTTCATTCACTGTGAGCAATGGCAAATTAGGAGGGGAAAGCATTCCAGCCTGGGTATGGTGTTGGATGCATGCTGTCTGACAGGAGGCAGGAAGTTTCAGAAGAATCATGGAAATAGTGACCCCAATCTTGTTTTACTGTGAATCAGGATAAAAATGAAAGTGAATGTTAGCTTCACTTTGAGTCTTACTTCCTTTAAGAGTTTCTGTTTCTGTTTCATTTTTTAAAGCTTGATTATAGTAAGTCTTGGAGTCTTTCTTCTGTGGTCTATATTGTATGGCAATTGATATGCATCTTGGATATTTATGTTCTCTTCTTTCATAATTTCAGGGAAGTTTTCTGTCAGCAAGTCAACAACAACCTTCTCTGTGTTTTCAGGTGTTCCTTCCTGTTCAAGAACTCCAGTTCATCGTAGATTGTTCCTCTTGATAGAGTCCCACATGTTTCTTAACATGTCTTCATTTTTCTTGTGTTTTTCCTCTCATTTCTCCTCATAAATGCTGGTGTTAGTTGTTCTGTCTCCCAAGGTAGAAAGTATGTTTTCCATTTGTTCAATTTTGTTCTCTTGGGTTTGAATTGAGTTTTCTGATTCTTTAATTTTGTTATTGATTTTTTGGATTTCAGAATGATGGAGTTCCATCAGTTTGAATAGCTTTCTTAATTTTTCATTTTGGTCTGCTAACTTTTGTGTAGTGTCTGGGAGATCTCTCTATATTATTCTTTCGTACTCAACCTCCAAAAGTTCCAGAAGGGCTTCTTGGTCTGGACAATTCTTTGGTTCTTTCTTTTTGGAGCTGTCTGGAGGCATGGTTGGATTTTTTCCTTAAGTGTCTGGCCAAGGTCTGTTGCTTTTTGGGCATCTAGAAGTTGTTTAGTTTCTCTGGTGTTGCCTTAATAGGAACTGAAGTAGAAGTTGATCACCAATTACCTGTATGTACTCCAGCGACTGGGCCTGGTGTAATCTCTAATCTCTGGGATAGCAGTCTCCACCACCTGGCTGGCAAAGACACGGCCCTACTTACGGAGTCACTGAGAGGCCATCAACTGACTCAGTGTTGTGGGTCAGTCAAGATTGGAAGAGATGCCATTGGGCTGCACCACAGTTATTTCTCTAGGTAGTCTTATTTTGAAAGGTAAAAGATATCTGACAGCTCCCCAAAACAATCAGGCTGTCAGTTGTGCAAGCTCCTCTTTCCAGCTGGCAGTCAAGGCACCTCTATAGCTGTCCCTAGATGCTGTGATCTAGTTCAAAGTATGGACAGGCTACTATTCTGCTGTCATCAGGTGCTGGGCCCTACCTGAAGGGTCAACTGTGCTAAATACAGCTTTTATTCTGGGGAAGCGCTCCCCAGCCTGGCACTGCCTCCTAGCCTGGGAATTAGCACCCACTGAGGCCTCCATCTGGATAGCTCTGTCTCCCAGTTGGACAAGATGACACCCTGCAAAGGCTCTCCCATCTGCTGTGAAATAGTTGAGTCGACAGCAGAGGTTCAGAAAGAGGGATGGAGGGGCTGTGGTGCTCAGAATCCAGAGCCAGGCTCTCAAAGTGTGGCTACTCCACCTGCTGGTCACGTCAGCAGTGTGGCAGAACTTTACTGCCAGTTAAGCCCAATTGCTGCCACAGGCTAACAAAAAGGAAAAAGTTAAAGCCGGTAGTTACTTTCAGTCCACAAGAGCCAGCCATTTAGCAAAGGCAGGGGTCAGCGAAAGAGAAGTTTCCCATTCAGTGGCATGTAGTCCAAAATGACAGCCCTATGCCATGTCCTAAGGCTCACTGGGTATCCAGAAGTCTCCATTTAATTATCAATCCTGGTCTTAGTTTGCAGAGGGATTTAAGGAGACGTGTGTCTAGTCTGCCATCTTGACTCTCCCCTAGAATGTTTTTTTTGAAGGAGAAAGGGAACAAGCAAAGTGCCAAGCTGAGTTCCACTGCAGGGAATTGGTGAGATCTAGAGAGATTAGGGAGAAGGAAAGGGAAAAAGAAGGAGGGGGGAAGGGAGATTCCTTTTGGATAATAAGAAAGAGTGTGTATTCTGTGTTTTGTCAGGGGTAGCCAAAAGTCCAGGAGCTCTGGTTGTACAATGGTTAAGTATTTGGCTGTTAACCAAAAGACTGGTGGTTTAAATCTACCAGTGCCTCCAAGGGAGTAAGATGTGGAAACCTGCTTTGGGAAAGATTTAAAGTCTTGGAAATTCTGAGTGCCATTCTGCTCTGTCCCATAGGGTCAGTGTGAGTCAGAATCAACACAGTGGTCATGCGTTTGAAGCCTAAAATCTAGTGGAAAGAAATCTGAATTAAAAAGGTCTCAGAGTTAATGGGAAGGTCTTCTGAGAGGTCTCGTTGAGCTTTCCCTCATAAATCTAGAATGTTGTGCACAAGATTCTGGGCATTTAAAAGTAATGGAAAATTAAAATTGGCATGCCAAGTATGCTGATCTTGTTTTGCTATTTCTGAACCCCCAATTGGCAGTTATTACTAAACAAATGTCAGTTGATGAAGTGTTTACTTTCAAACTTATGGCGGTGTTTTAGTTAGCTAGGGCCACTCTAACAGAAATACCACAGAGTGGATGGCTTTAACAAAGGAAGGTTTATTCTTACACAGTCCGGTAGGTTGCAAGTCCATATTCAGGCTGTCCGCTCCAGGGGAAGGCTTTCCCTCTCGTCAGCTCTGGAGGAAAGTCCGATATTGCATCAGTCTTTGTCCAGGGAGCATCCCTGTGCAGGAACCTCAGGTCTGAAGGACGTGCTCTGCTCCAGGTGCTGCTCTCTTAATGGTAAAGAAGCTCCCAATTGTCCTTTGTTTCTCTTTCCCTTTTATCTCTTGCAAGCTGAAAGCATCAAGGGTGGGGCAAGCCGTACTCTGGGGAAACTCCCCCTACAGCAGGGCAGGGAAGTAATTCTATGCAAGAATCTACATCCCCACCCTAATCCTTTAACATACAGTTTAGCGAAACAACACAATGGAGGAGAGTCCCAACATACTGGGAATCATATCCCAGCCACGTGGCTACACATATTTTTGGGGGGACACAATTCAAACCATGACAGGTGGCTACTCAATAGAATTAAATAACTATTGCAAAAGCTTACTTACAATAACCTAATTTATATTATAAAATCTGTTTTATTAAATTGAGCTGTGATACTTTTTACTTTACAGAAAATTTTTTAACTTTTTTTAAAAGGAGAAGATAGAGACACAATAAAAATATTGGTGTGATATAGGTATCTTATATTGTTTGGCTCATGTTAAGAAAATAAAAAAGGAGAGAGATTGGGAGTTATAACTATGTATACAAAATTGCAACATTTACAGTCAGCTTTGTTTAACCTTGTATGTAATATGTATCTCTTGTTATTGAAAGTTGAAGATGGCCTGTAACAGCTTTTAAGCCATTTTAGAAACAAATAAACATGGGTATACACCTTAAACATAAAACCTGAGGTAGCGTTAAAGATGACAGTTGCAGAAAGAAAATGACATAGCTTTTGTGTCGATATTTTAGCATGTAATTTTCAGCACACAATTCATATAATCAAAAGGCTGGAGGTGACCTTGAGAGGTCATCAGACCCATCCTTCCTCTATTACAGAGAGCTGTTAACACAGGCCCGGTGCGATGATAGGAACACATAGGTGAGGCGAGGGTGATAGGACTGCCGTATATGAAAGTATCATTGTTTTCATTTGAGTTTCAAAATAATGAATAGCCTTCTAGTAAAGACATAGATCTTCTAGAATTTATCTAAAGCCTTATCTAAACATAGTTAAATCATTTTTGATCAAATTGCATTTAGCTCACAAACTGCATTTAGCTTATGAACAGCAATTGCATCATCAGGTAGTAAAGTGAAGTAGTTTGATGTTGCCATAAAAGATACACATATAGAAATTAAAAAAAATCAAGTTTTTTTAAAACGAGAAAATTTTCAGAATTTGAGCTATAGCTTAAACAGGCTTTGGAGATGACCTTTGGTTCTAAGTTGGATTTTCTCCTGCTGAAGCTTTTATTTTAGGTTAGATTGTGAGTCTGCTTTGTAATTCAGGACAACCTTTCTTTGAATGTATTTTCATAGAGGAGTTTCCATTTGAATAGAACCAGTTGGATTCTGGGGGTATAGATATTGTAGGGTGTTGAAGGATCACAGAATATGTTCTTCTTAAAGCTTAAAACAATTGCAGAGATCTGGTTGCAAATTACTAACAGCAACTGAGTAAGGAAAAAGTTACACTTTTTAATCAATACACTTAAAAAATGATGCAGAATGGAAGAAGTCGTTAAGAGAGGTGTGACTCTTTGTTTCCAACCTTGGAGAAGCAGGACTCAGGAAAGAAAGTAACTGGAGCAACACCCTACCCTCACAAAAAAACAAGCAAGCAAGCAAACAAAAACAAACAACAAATAACAAAAAATTTTTCCTAATTTCTGATTTGGAAGAAAACTGAACCAAGAGGGTTGTCTTAGTTACCTAGTGCTGCTATAACAGAAATATCCCAGGTGGGTGAATTTAAAGAACAGAAATTTTCTTTCTCACTGTTCAGGAGACTAGAAGTCCAAATTCAGGCCACTAACTGTAAAGCAAGACTTTTTCTCTCTGTTGGCTGTGGAGGAACGTGCTTGTCTCCTTCAGTTTCTGTAGCCTCCAAGCGTCTTGGTTCCTTGTTAGTCTTCATATGACATCTATCTGCTTCCTACTGTCCTCTTTTCATAGCTCAGAAATGAGTAGGTTTACTATACAACCTACACTGATGTGGTCTTATTAACACAGTAAAGAAAATCCTATTACCAAATGGCATTGTATCCTCAGGTATAAGGTTTAGAATTCCAGTTAGTATTTTGGGGGAACCAACTAAGCACATAACAAGGGCAGAGTAGCGTTCCTGTTTGAAGTCAAGGAAAGCCTTCTGAAGCAGACAGCACTGTGTAACAGTGGAAGAAATCAGCAGTTGTAGAAAAGGCTGCCATCATTTGCAAAGGCAGAGAGTTGAACTGCGATACAGGACGTTTAAGGGAATTCATCAAAAAAGTCTGTACCAAGATTCTTCAGCAAAGTTGCATTCAGTCCCAGCTAAGTGTTACCCATTGCATTGCTGTTGTTAGGTACCACTGAGTTGATATGGGCCCCTACTGGCCTTGTATGACATGGCAGAATTGCCCATAGAGTTAACAGACTGTAATCCTTAACAGGGTCACTCGCTAGGTCTTTCTCTCGAGGAACAGCTGAGTGGGTTCGAACTGCCAACCTTCCAGTTAGCAGCTGAGCTCTTACCCATTGTACCACCAGTCTTAGGTCTTGCTCTTGCAAACTCAAATACATGGTCCTGGTTGGGGAATGATCTTCTACTTAGTTATTTAGGGATCCAAGCTCCTTCCATCTTGTGGCTTTGCCTCACTGTAGGATTTTAAGTTCCTTTTTTATAGCCTCTGCATCTGGCTGGCAGACATGGAAATAGAAAGAGGGAAGATTACTTGTGGAAAGTCTTGTTCACAGTCCATTAGGCAGGATTCAGGCATGGCCTGGCCCACCCCCTCCCCCCGCCAGAGGCTGGAGAATATTGTATATCTGTTTGCCTAGAAGGAAATGGGTGTTCGTGAACTCCTAGCAACTTCTGTCACACTCACTTATCTAAATCACAGATCTGCTCAGATTACCAAATGAGAAAGTGCTTTGAAACCAATCAAATCTCATACAAATGTGTGCTATTATTATCATTACCTGAAATGTGAACATTCCACAGGGCAGACTGATTTTTCAGCTCCTTGGCGTGCTCAATCTACTACCAGATATAATAAATGAGAAATCTATTCAGTGTGTGGCATTTCAATGGACTACTTAGAATAGTATTTATTATTCTTATTCGTGATAAAAACACAATTATTGTAGAAAATATGCAAAATAGAGAAAAGCATAGGAAGAAAAGTCTGAGAATTCCCAATCTTTTTGTACGCACAGTCTGTGCAATGAAGACTCTCTGTGTTGTAGCAACTCTCATTCAAACAAGTTTTAGTAGAAAAGGGAATTTATTGGCTCAAGAAACTGAGCCTGTTGGGGTCTCTCTGTAATTGTAGGTATGGTTCAATTCAGGAATTTCTGACTAGAGCAGGACTCTGGGGCTACTTCTCTGTGATTCCCTCAGCTTTGCCAACACCTTGTGCTGACTTGAGTCAGAGACTGGTTCCATCACGCCAGCAGAAAGAAATGGCTACACCAGTTCCAGATGTCGGGTTCTCATACTGCATTACCCAGAGGAACGCAGGATGCATTTTGAGATGCTTTCTGTAGAAAGCTAGGAGGCTGCTTTCTTTTTCCTCCCAGAGAAACCAACCAACCAGCCATGCAACCAACCAACCAGCCTGTTGCCATTGAGTCAATTCCAACTCATGGAGACCCCGTGTGTGTTAAACTAGAATTGTGCTCCGCAGGGTTTTCACGGAGCACTGTCACCAAAGAGAAGGAGATGGACACTGGGTAATGCAAAACAAGCGCCTCGTAGCGCGCACGCGTGCACGCACACACATGCGAGCGTGCACACACACACTATTTCAATAGAAATAGTAGCGCGTTGTATATACCTTTTCTTTTAAATCTTAATTTTTCTTACTTAAACATACATTGTTACTCATTTTTCTGTGTTGTTAAATATTATTTAAAATGTCGTCAGTGGCTTCAGTTCTTCCATCACGTGGATCTATCATATTTTATTTAACAAATCTATTACAAAATATTTGGGAAATTTCCAAAGGTTTTTTTGGTTCGACCTTATGTGTGTATTCTTCTACATATTTGTGTATGTATCTAATGATCACAGCAATGCTTAAAACGGCAATTTTAGTTTTACATTCCTACTATTGATTTTAATCTTCAAATCATTCTATTAGCATATTGTTAATTTCATAGCTAGTCATGTGGCCTTGTTAAAGCATTCTAATCTCTCTGTGTCTGATATGTAAAGCAGGTTTGATGGTAGAATCAATTCCATAGGTGAGGATTACATGGGATAATATGTAAAGTCTTGGAACAGCGTATGCTTAACTGCTTGGGAATCTTGCTTACGTACCACTCCCACTCCATTTTAACTCTGAGAAAAGTAGGTTCTCATGACTATTAATGTAGCAAAGTAGGTTCTCATGACCATTATATGTTAAAAAATGAGATAATATCTGATATTTGAAATAGTATTTTTCTTGTCTTACTGTTTATTTAAGTCTCTGTATTTAACACCTGTTCTTATGGTTCTTTGCCAGTAACACAATTTCATTACACTTATTTTGTAGATAAGAATGTTGTTGAGGAAGCAACATGGTCGAGATCTTAAACTCTTGAATTTTACATCTATGTAAGTAGGCTTTTTTTTTGTAAGCAGTGGGCTAGTCATCTAGGAGACAGAATGATTATCTTGTATTCTTGTTATCATTATGTTTCAACATATTCTGTCACACCCATTTATTTTCAAATAATATATTTCATCATCCCACAAGCATAAAAAGTAATGTAGATTAAAAAACGGGCAAACAAACCAGAGATGTAGAGGTATGAGGGCATAAAACTTGTATTTATAAAGTCCATTGTAGGTATGGAATTGAAAACTACACAGTAATAAGAAGGAACTACTTCTACAGACAAAAAAAAGAATTTCCGATCATAGCACTGAGTATGAGAAGCAGACAGAAGGAAAACACTAGCCCAAAAGACTAAAGGGTCACGTGAACTGAGACTCCACCAGCCCGAGACCAAAGAACTAGGGTCCCTGTCAATGACATCACTGACAAGGATCACAACAGAGAGTGTCACACACAGCGGAAGAAAAACATAGAACATAACTCACAGTCAAAACAAAAGACCAGGCTTACAGACCCTGGGAAAGACTGGAAGAACCCCTGAAACTATGGTCCCTGGACACTCTGTGAACCCGGAATTGAAACTATTCCTGAAACCCACTCTCATGGATTGAATTCCCCACTCTGCCCCTGCCCCACTTGTAAAGGGTGTAGCCATTTGACTGGGCCATGATTCACAGTACTGTATGATTTCCCTCTTTTCGGTGATTTTCCTGTGCTGTAAATACTAATCTCTGCCTGTGGTTCATAGATGGGATTATGTTAAAGAGGATTAGGGTGAGACTATAGCACTCATTTATAAGGTCACCACCCCTGGCCACAATGTAAAAGGGAGTTTCTCTGGAGTGTGGCTTGTACTACCTTTTATCCAAGAGATAAAAGAAAAGGGAAGCAAGCAGAGAGCTCGGGACCTACTCGCAACAGGAAAGCAGCCCTGAGAGCAGAGCACGGCCTTCTCACCTGAGGTTCCTGAGCTGAGATGCTTTCTGACCAAAGAAAGACAGATGCAACATAAGGACTTTCTTCCAGAGCTGACCAAGGGGTAAGGCCTTTCCTGAAGCGGACACCCTGAATTCAGACTTGTAGCCTACTGGGCTGTGTAACAATCAACTTTTCTGTGGGAAAGCCATCCATCCGTGGTATTGCTGTTAGAGCAGCACCAGATGGGTAAGATACCTCCTTTTCAGAGAAAGAATATAGAGGCCTATAGAACATAAAATGATACATGTGAGGAATGCGCTTCTTGTATGAGACCGAACGGGAAGTTCCCATCCAGAAGAAGGGTGAAAAGGCTGGAAGGGACAGGAACTGGATGAACGGATACGGGGAAACCGAGGTGGAAAGGGGGAACATGTGTCACATTGTGAGGCCTGCAGCAAATGTCACAAAACAAGCGTATACATTTTTGAATGAGAAGTTAGCTTAAGCTGAAATCTTTTACCTAAAACGTAGGCGCACACACACACACACACACACACACACACACACGCTGAAACCAGATATAAAGAAACAAAAGAATATCTATTGTATGACTCTACGTGAACTTCAGAAACATACAAAATTAATCTATGGTGATAGAGGTGAGATCAGTGTTTACTTTCAGGGGATATTGCTTAGGAGGGGTCACTGATGAGTTTTCTGTTATGTTGGAAATGTTCCACATTTCTATCTGGGTGGTGGTTACATGGCTGTATGTATATGAGAAAACTAGTGTTAGCCGTAGCCCTTGGACTGATGCACTTTTCAGTTTCAAATGCATACTTCAATATAAACTTGAAAATTTTTATTAACAATTTAAAAACATAAATATTAAAAAATTAAAATGTACAAGTTCAAATAATGATGCTGAAAAGGAATGTAAGGGATGTAAATGATGTTTGTGGTACAGTTGGAAAAAAGCTGTCTTAAGAAATCATGCCCATTATAAAACTTGACTAACTATAAAACTGCAGTAACATACCCTTTACAAAACTTTACTAGCTCTTAGTGATTAAGAGCTATGGCTGCTAATTCAAAAGGTTGTCAGTTCAGATCCACCAGGCACTCCTTGGAAACCCTATAGGACAGCCCTACTCAGACCTATAGGATTGTTAGGAGTTGGAAGTGACCCGAGGACAATAGGTTTGTTTTTGTGGTTTTTTTTGGAACATGACAGCAAGTAAGTGACAGAATTTCCACCCTGTAGCTATTGAGACAGAGATCTAGCACATAACTAATGAAACATCTAGTGAGATAATGGGTGTGAAGGTGTATTTTAAAATATCAACTTCTACACATATACTGGAAACCCTACTGGTGCAGCAGTTAAGTGCTACAGCTGCTAAGCAAAAGGTCAGCAGTTCAAATCCACTAGATGCTTCTCAGAAACTCAATGTGGCAGTTCTACTCTGTCCTATTGGGTTGCTGTGAGTCAGTATTTAAGGTAGTGGGTTTGGTTTACACATATATTAAGGAGCCCTGGTGTCACAGTGGTTAAAGTGCTTGGCTGCTAACTGAAAGGTCTGTAGTTTGAACCCACCAGCTGCCCTGCAACAGAAAGATGTGGCAGTCTGCTTCTGTAAAGATTTAAAGTCTTGGAAACCCTATGAGGTAATTCTACTGTGTCCTATAGGGTTTCTGTGAGTTGGAATTGACTCAGTGGCAAAAAAACAAAACCAAACCAAAATCAAAAAACACCCCATTGCTACCAAGTCAATTCTGACTCAGAGTTTTGGACAAATTTGCTGCAGAAGCCTCTTTAAAGTGTTGAAAAGCAAAGATGTCATGTTAAGGACTGAGGTGGAGCCTGCCCCATGGAGGGATGTTTTCAAGCTCCTCGTGTGCATGTGAAAGCTAGACGATGAATAAGGAAGACTGAGGAAGAATCGATGCCTTTGAATTGTGATGTTGATACAGAATATCGAATATACCACGGCTTGCCAGAAGAATGAACCACTGTACCTTGGAATGAGTACTGCCAGAGTGTTTGTGGAAACAAAAGTGGCAAGACTTCATCTCTCATACTTTGGACATGTTATCAGGAGGGATCAGCCCCTGGAGAAGGACATTACACTTGGTAAGACAGAAAGAGGGTCAGTGAACATCTGTCCTTCAGTGAGATGAATTGGCGCGGTGGCTGCAACAATGGGCTGCAGCATAGCAGACAGTGAGGGCGGCTCAGGACCGGGCCGTGTGTCCTTCTGTTGTATGTGGCATCACTGTGAGTTAGAAACAGCTTGACAGTGCCTAACAACAACAACAACACGATGTTAAGAGTCTGTCTTAAAAAGAGACCTTTAGGCCTTACCTCTTAGATATACACAGGCAAGTATTTTATAAATGAACTGAAACAAAAATCCTGGGTGTGTGTTGTGCGTGCATGTTCATGTGTGTGGGCAGAGGCACAGAGAAAAATTTGTTTATATGCTGATAAATTGTGTAGGGGGAGTAACAGGCATGTAAGGGCTTATTATAATATTCTCTCTCCCGTGTTTAACAGATCTCAATGAAGAGATTAAAAATTATTTGTATATAGTTTAATAATTTGGGACTGAACATGTTAGGGAATAAGTTGTGATAGGGAAGATTTTCAATTCAATTTTTTATTGACTAAAATATGACACACCAAAGGCTTACACATCTTCATAAATTATGCTTCAATGTGTATTTACTGTATACTGTTTATGAGAGTTAGGTGTCTCTACACTCTCACCTTAAATTGAAATCACATAACTTATCAGAAGAGGCAAAAATGGATTAAAATATACTTCTTCTAACTATTGAGTTCTTTTTGAATACAGCATCATTGTCCCTCATCATTTTACTTTAATTAAAAAATATTCTGGGAGTTTATGTAAACTCTTCTAATAATTCAGGTAATTTCATATTGGCAGACCTATTGACACATTTATTTGACATTGATTATGGGGACATTCCAAGGGAAAAAAATTCTTATCTTAGATGTTCTTCTAGAATTATATGACAATTTATATGATATAATCCCAGTATATAAATTCCAGCTTATCCAACAGTATTTTGTTACGTACTGGGTGTAGATTTGAAAAAGCCATCAATTTATCAATGAAGTAAGAAATTAGCTTGATAATTCTTCATGAATAAGTGTGTGTTATCTACATCCTTACTTGGCTTTCATCAAGATCAGGTTTAGGGCTGGCCAAGTGCGAGTTTGTCTAAAGGATGTACTTGGCGTGAGGTGCTGAAGTGGAGCCAACTCCCAGGAATGCTGTTGCCGCCGCTGCTTTTTGAGCTTCCACCCAGCATAGCTTGAGTCATGCAGTATTAGGGTTGCTAAGAAACATTCTCACTTGCATTCTCCTTTTTGACTTCCCTGCATCAAGGACCGAAACTTGCATATTGTGATGGAGGTTCCAGTCTCTATTGAGAGCAGAACCAAAACAACATAAAGCAATCTGAAAGAATTCTGTCTTCTGTCTGTCGTTATATGCTTCCTATCAGCACAACATGAAATGTGAAACAGTTAATTCTTTATATTAATCGCTGTTCATTAAGCTTCAAGAACATTATTCGACTTGCTTTGGACATGTCATCTGCGGGGAATAGTTGATGGGGGAGAATACTGTATTTGGTGAAGCAGAAGGTCTGTAAGAGGAAGGTAGACTCTCAGGGTGATGGGCTGGCACAGTAACCTAGTGATGGACTTGAACATGCCATTGAGGATGTTGCAGGACTGAGCAATGTTGCCTTCTGTTTATCTAAGGTGCCCATGAGGTAGAGTCAGCTTGATGGCAGCTATCATCATCAACAACAAACTTCTTCAAGCAGCCATAAGTTTAAAAAATGTTCTTTTGCATCCGAGATATATATCATTTAGACAAGAATTTGTGTTTTACTTGTATTAGTTTATTTTTAGAAACACTTCTTCAAAATTGGTATTTTAGACTTAGTCTTCATGTCATCCAAGTATTCAGGAAGAAAATGTCAAGGGCGATATTTCCTTGTTTAAAGGATAACCATGAATTGGAATTGTTAGTGAAGCTACATTATTAAATTTAGTACCACATTGCTCTTAAAACATGCAAGGCTAGAATGATAAGAGATATAAGTAGCTTTGATTATAGGCTAAATTCTGTGTAATTTTGTTATTTTGTAACTTTATATCTCGAAGGAAAAATTTTTTAAATTCAATGGACCAGGCCAAAAGTAATGGGACAGATATATTCTACAAATTTATCAGATTTTAAATGTCTACCCATGCATTATTTTCCTTCTCAGAGGCCATCTTTAGAAGTTTATTCTAATAATACTTGCTGAAAATAATTTTGGAATTCTTTTCAAGAGCCGTTTTCAAGTTATACAAGAAAATGAGTCTAATTCTATACCATTTTTGAATAAAACTGCTTTAATCTGTGCATTCAACTTGCTCATTCACAAAGATCGGCAATGAATACATTTTATTTTCAAAAATCTATTCCTTTCTTTAAAAAGGAAGATTTTCCACTACTGAAAATACTCAAATGAATGTGCCACTAGCTCTGAAAGTCCAAATATTTTGAAGAGTGTGGCAGTGTTATGGTGTCGCATCACCTTTGAAGGGGACAATGTGTATCTGGATGTAAAATTTTTGATGAAATTGTTAAAACTCATCATGTAATTTTGAAGCCATATGTTCTCAGAATTTTATGTGAATTAACTTTTATGCCAAGTTTTCTGATTTTAGTAGACTATG
The DNA here is from genome assembly GCA_028571685.1 of Heterohyrax brucei. Lineage (NCBI taxonomy): Eukaryota > Metazoa > Chordata > Mammalia > Hyracoidea > Procaviidae > Heterohyrax > Heterohyrax brucei. The sequence continues at coordinate 119,816,373 of CM053144.1, read as the reverse complement.
TCATAAAATTCCAGATCTTAAACTTGAAGATGTCAGCCCTGCATATACTTTTGCTTCCTCATGTTAGTCTTTGTCTGCAATTAAAAAAAAAAAAAAATTCCATGCACTTAGGGATAGAGATGATACAAATTTGTTTTTGGAAGATGATTGTGGAGTCCAAATTCAAAGAGCCAGTATGGCAAATTAAGTCCATCACCATACCCGTAACATGTACCAAATACTGATGAGATGAATCATAGTGGGAATTTGGACCACGTTAATGCCAGAATTACATAAGGTTGTTGAGTTCAGGGAAGAGGCACAGGAGACATAGATACCATCACACTTAGAAGTCTAGAATTGAATCTAAACTGGATTCAACCAAAAGGATGTCTTACTGACTCATGTAGCAAAATAGTCAGGATACTGTTTCTTGATCACAGCTACCACAAGGTAATCAGAACCTGGTTTCTTTCCATCTATAATCCCCACTTCGCTCTGGCTTCCTTCTCAGATTTCAGGAAGGCAGTCGCAATTCCATTCTACATTTCCCAGTTCAAGTCCAGCTGGGAAGAATACTTGTGTCTCTCCCAAAACTCTCAGCAGCTGACTCATTGGCTCTGATTGGGTCATGTGTCTGTCTCAGGTCACTTTAACAAGAGGAATGAGATGCATCAGTCAGGACCTGTTGCTGGAGCTAGCAGTGGAGTTAATCCTTCCCCAATACAGTGAAATCTCTGAGAGCTAGAACTCAATGGGACTGAATCGTTTTTCTAGATCTCACAAGTTTTTCATCTTTGACAGGGAGCAGTCTTACTGTGTCTCTATTATTCTCTGTTGATGGATGGAAAATACTTGAGTTTTATTCTCTGACAGATTTCCACCTTACCGTACATGAATTGGCAGTAGAGAGAGGGTGGTTACCCAAAGCCAGTTTGGGGTATGGATGCTGGCTAGCAAAAACAACGGATATTCCCCACAGACACCAATATTTATTGTATTTAAACTTTGGCTCCAGGTAGTGTGATAATGCTCTACATATGTCACTTTGTGCAACATATGAAGTGCTTTCCTTTGGGTGACTGTCTCGTTTATAGTATAGCTTTGCAGTGTGTATGTGTGGTATGAGGCATTAGGTTGACCTGGATAGCGATCTCTTGGTCTTCCTTAAGTTGGTCCTCGATTGTGCTTTAATGGGAAAATATTTACTAAATAACATGACTGTGTGAATTAATGACCCATTTGATTAAATACATAAAATTAAGTGACAGCATCAGACTTAGCTGGATCTAGACAGCTATCAGTTTTTATATGCTATCTCTTCCCGTCAGTTCCTTCATACTGCCAAGAAAAGGTGACACTGTTCTGAGGCTATGTATATGTCATATAATATTCAATTGTAAGTAAAAACTGTCATTTTATAATCCATCTGCTGTCTAGGATAGAGTTGAATGCAAAAGAGAATTGTTGACCAAAAGTGTAGATGTAAAATTTTCTGATTCGAAAAATGTGTACACTTACCCCAACTTCAGGCCGCTAGCTAACAGGGTAACACCTTTGCCTTAGTGCAGCTTGTGGAGGATAAAGGAAATACGATCTTTTGGGGAGAATACCTTCTTCGGTAACTGAGTCAGGGATGAGAGAGAAGAATGACAATTAGTCACCTAGCAAACTTCCTCTGTAGTCCTGACCTTGGCAAACCTGTGCCTCTTTCTTCTTCTTCATCTTGGTCTCTAAAGCACAGTCAGAAGGAAACACAAAGGATCAATATTGTCCTGGTATTGAAAATAACTGACCAATTAGATAATTAAGTAGTGGCTAAAGGAAAGTTGGGGCCCCTGGGTGGTAGAAATGGTCAATGCCCATGGCTGCTATAAAGGTTGAAGGGTAGCGTCCGTACAATGGCACCTTGGGAGAAAGTCCTGGTGATCTTCTTATGAAAATTCTGTGGAGCACAGTTCTGCTCTGACAAACACAGAGTTGCCATGAGTAAGAGTCAGCTTTAAGGCAAGTGGGAAGGGGAGTTACATTTGTTGGAGTAAAAGAAAAGTTTATAATTAACCTATTAGGGAGTTATTGTGATCCCCTTATAAGGGCCCTGGTGGCACAGTGGTTCAGTGCTTAAGTGCTAGCTAAAAAATCAGCAGTTTGAATTCATCTGCCACTTCATGGAAACGCTTTGGGGTGGTTCTACTGTGTCTTATACAGTCACTATGAGTCTGAATTGACTTAATGGTAATGAGTTAAGCTCTTTGGTTTTATTAATGGTATAGGGCCTGGAAACCCTGGTGGTGTAGTGCTTAAGTGCTGCTCCTGCTAACCAGAAGGTTGGCAGTTCAAATCCCCCAGGTGCACCTTGGAAACTCTATGAGGCAGTTCTACTCTGACCTGTAGGGTCACTATGAGTTGGAATCAACTTGATGGCAGCAGGTTTGTATTTTCTTCTTAAAGGATCCTTGGTGGCACAGTGATTAAAGTACTGGCTGCTCACTGAAAAATCAGTGGTTGGAACCCACTAGCCTCTCAGGGAGAAAGATGTGGCAGCCTTTGTCTTTGAAGACTTACAGCTTTGGAAACTCTATGCGATAGTTGTACTGTGCCCTACAGCGTTGCTTTGAGTCAGAGTAGACTCCCCAGCAGTAAGTCTGCTTTATAAGTGCTGTATGTGCTCAGACCAGCTGCACAATGCAGAAATCAGTGTAGTTTTTACATTTCAATTTTTTTTCTTAAGCTCTGCGGTCTTGAAATCATTCTAGTGATACCTGGGCTATGGTTATAATATGACTTGTATAAAATCAAGCCTCTCTACCTCTGGATGTATATTCCATCCTAGAGGTAAGCTGTGAGAGAGGTGAGGTTTTCTTTCAGGGCTATAAACCAGTCAAAAATCACAAAAAGGAAGCTTTAAATTTCCACATTGGGAAGGGAGTTGTTAAAGCTGGCTTTTAGAGTGATGAAACCGCAATTTGGTATTCTGAATACATTCTCTGTTATCCCCTCTCCTCCCTCCTCTCCCTCAATCTGAGCTCTTGCATTTAGAAACTGGTAGAACGTTGTCCTCATTAACATTGCCTCCTTTCTCCATTGATTTCTGTTGTGAATAGGCTTCCTTGAATTCATGGTCATCTGCATCTTTAGGGTTCCCCTCAGGGATATTGGATTTCCTGCTTCGAGGACTAATCAGAACCATTAATCAGTCATGAAAATAAACCCTGGCCTATAGGCTGAAGGCCTGAAGGAATTCAGGGCTGGCTCATTGAAAATTAGGCAGTTGGTATAGAAGAAACATATTTATGTGTTAATATGAAGCTCCATAAACGTCCCTCGGTGACCTAAAGGATTTTGCACTTGACTGCTAACCTGAAGGCTGGGAGTTCAAATCTAACCCAGGGGCTGTGTGGAAGAAGGCCTGGTGACCTGCTTCTGCAACAATCACAGCCAAGTCTGCAACACATGGGGTCCCTGTGAGTCACAATTGACTTAATGACAATGGGTTTGGTTTTTTCTTTTTGATAGCTTTATAAAGAATTTGAAGTGGCAAAAGAAAAATGTACTTAATATTTCCTTGCGTTTGGGGTCCAGGGCTTCTTTAGGGATAAGGTAGAGACTGCAAAGAGCTGTTTGCGTTCCCCTGGTCTGTGAACAGGGCTGTGTGGTATAGTGGACAGAATCCAGGTATTGGCCTAGGGCAGAATAGGTAAGAATATGTGATTTGCATCTCTTCTTTCTATATCTATTGCTGAACAGTATGTGACATTATGCAATTCTAATATTTACAGCATTTTCCACCAAGAGTCACTGTGATGATTAAGTAATGTAATGTATACCACCAAATAGGGACTCTCAAGTGCCAGTTCTTGGACTTACTTTGTTTACACTGAGGTAGGTCCTGAGACGTGAGTTTTGAGTGTCACAGGTTTATCTGGGGAGCTCAGGGAACACTGGTAGGGGAGTAGGAGAAGTAGCAGAAGAGAATGTTAGCTAATAAAGAATAAGTTAGTTATTAAGTCAGCTATCACCGTGGGCCCCTACAGCTTAATCATCCAGGGAAACTGTGGTCAGTGGTGCAATGGTATTCAAATTGTTGCATCCTAAGGGTGAAAGACTCACAGTGACTCTATAGGACACAGCAGAATTGCCCCCATAGAGTTTCCAAGGAGCACCTGGTGGATTTCAACCGCTGACTCAGCTATGGCACTTAACCAGGTAGAATATTTATACAAGTCCTTAAAATTACTGTTTGGAGTGCTTCCAGAATTTCTGTACACTTACAGGAGAGCCTTCAGACCCAGAGCATAGATGCCTAAAGTTGGAGGGTCCCTGGAGCCTGCTGAAAGTTCTGAGTGTGCAGGCAGGTTTCTGATTCCATCGGTAGTGGAGGGTTATGTGTTCATCCAGAAGGCAGGGTAAATACAGCACCAAACCCGCTCTATCAGGAAAATATTTGAAGATGCAGTCCAATAAAATGAGGATGAAACCAAGAATGAGAATCACGAAACGCAGGAAACAGAACCAACCCTGGAAAGCTGTGAAGGAGAGTCTTTGGAGGACAGCAGATTGGTGTTATGGGAAGCCATCAGTCTAAGTTAGAAATGAAAGTCCAAGGACCCTAAATTTAGAAAGGAAGGCTCTGGGAAAAAGGGGAATGGGTAGAACACCTGGTTAGATGGAAAGTCAGACAAATGGAGAAGCTGATAGAGAGTAATTGTTGATAGAAATAAAAACAACAGGAAATTGTAGGAAAGAAATGAACTGTATATGAAAGCAAATGTAATTGTAGTTTACTATCTGGGATTTCAACTTTTAAAATCAGCCCATAGAGAATGCAAAAGATTTATGATATCAAAAAGGTATGTCAATATTATCAGGGAAGGTAAAAGTTGGAGCTAAAGGAAAGGGTGAAAATATTAATGTTACTCTTTTTAAAGTGGAAAGTTAGAAGATATCAATAGAAAATAAGAGATCTGTGTTTATATGTACATATATGCACATATGTAAATGTATATGCTTATATACATATAGATACTTATGTGTATACATATGTATGCACACACATATGTATGTATGTATGTAATTGAGGTCCAAAGAATATATGTAGCTTCAATAAACTTTATTGTGAAGTGAATGAATTTTAAAAATATTTTATGACTAAGTTAGTAATTACCTTAGTTGATTTAAAAATGCAGCACTAATTCACAAAACTTTAGTCCTATGTGAATCTTAAAACTGATCTGTTCTAGCTTCCTCACTTTGTGGTTACAGATACCAAAGCCCAGAGAGCTGGGCTAACTTGTTCAAGGTTGTACAGTCAGTTGATTAATAGGAAAAACAAGCCTGAAACCCAGTTCTCCTGCTTGAAAAGTTCTCTGTACACCTCCCTCACCCTCCCATTGTTGTCAAGCTAGAACCTTTTAGGAAGAGCTGCTAGGATCACCTAGCAATAAGAAATGACAAAAACCATCATGGGAGACCTTATTGGTACCTACCAATACTTCATTCCTTTTCCCTGAAAACAAGAAAGACATGTTCCAGCTTCCCTATAGTCTGGCAAGGCCATAAAACTAGTTATACTGATGGAATGGAGCATTTAAGGCAAGTGAACTATTCTCTGTCTCTTACATGTTCCTTGTCACAGGGACCAGGAAGTACTCGTTTTCCACCCGGTACAGTCATGCTATTGTCAGCTTGGGTCTCTCAGTGACTCTCTAGGGTTGACCCTGATGTTGAAGTTTATGTTATATAGACATGTAATATAAAAAAGAATTAACCCTTGCTGTGTTAAATCTCTGAGATTTTAGCCTTGGTTGCTATAGCCAACTGTACAGAGCACTAAACTTCTCAACAAAATAAAACGATTGTTTAAAAATCTGGTTGGTTGACGTTTTTCTACTTGAACTTAAGTCTTCATCTGAAGTTCATGACCTCTTGTCTTACTCTCCTGCTCTGTGGCTCCTTACTTCCTTAAAGACTCCTGCATCTGTCTCGTCTTTTCTACTGTCCCCTTTCCCGCATACTTCCTGCCAACATCCTTAGCTTCATCCTCAACTTCTTCACCTTTGTCCTTAGCTGTGTCTCTTCTTTTACATATCATTCCTTGGGTTCCTCAGACTCAGTGTTTCTCTCCCTCTGTGATGTCCCACTATCTTTTGTCATGGGACATCATTTAGTGGTTTACCAACTGGGCCTTCAGGTTTCAAGACACTGTTAACTCTGAGAATAATTTAAATGTAGCAGGCTGTATCTCAGCATAGAAATTCAGGTATGCAAGAAAACACAGCCTTTTAATTGCTTTTGTTCTTCAACTTAATTTCCACTTCAAGCTGTCATTTTCTAAGTGGTAGGCTTAATCTTGGTCAGTTGAGGTTCATTTTTTTCCTCCAGTTGTATGTGAGCCTTAGGGGATCTGCTGCGTACAGAGCAGGGTCTGATCCTGCTGTTAATGCCTGTGTTGTATAAACTGAAGTGTTCTTGTTTCTGTCTGACTCAGTAGCCAGATCATGACAGCTGCTGTTGTGCCACCCCTAGTTCCTATCTGCAAGTTCTCTGTGAGTCCTGTTTTACTTGATCCTATACGGTTGCTATGAGTCGGAATTGACTTGATGGCAGTGGGTTTGGTTTGGTTTGGTTACAGAACACTTGGAAACCCTGGTGGGGTCGTGGTTAACTGCTACATCTACTAACCAAATGCTCAGCAGTTCAAGTCCTCCAGGCTCTCCTTGGATACCCTATGTGGCAGTTCTGCTCTGTCCTATAGGGTTGGAATCAACTCAGTGGCCCTGCATTTGGTTTGATTTGGTATTGGACACTTGGAAACCCTGGTGGTAGTGGTTAAGCGCTAAGGCTATTAACCAAAAGGTCAGCAGTTCGACTCTGCAGCTGCTCCTTGGAAACTCTAAGGAGTAATAGAAGTGAATACAAGTAATACAAGTGAACTGTTCTTTCTCTCTCTCTTCTAGTTTCCTTGTGACAGGGACCAGGGAGGACTCATTTTCCACCTAGTATAGTTAAGCAGTTTGGGTCTCTCAGTGACTGTGTCGGGCTCTGTGTAGGACTCTGTCCTATAGGGTCATTATGAGGTTGGAAGTGACTCCAGGGCAATAGGTGTAGGTTTTTTGGTTTATAGGATACTTTGTGATTCAGAGTCATTTTCTGCTCAGATACAACCACAGTCATTTCTCCTCTCTGGTCTTTCCATCTGCCCAGGGCTTTAGCCTGATGGGGCTACAGGTTCCCCTCTCCACTCAGATTTGGTCATCCCTGCCCACCTCTCATAGTAATGTACAGGACAGAGTAGAACTGTCCCATAGACCTTCCAAGGAGCAGCTGATGGATTTGAATTGCAATCGTTTTGGTTAGAGTTGTTGTAAATGTAGCTGTCAGTCGGAATTGACTCAGTGGCAACGGTTCTTTTTCTTTGGCCCACTCCTCAGCATCCAGCTCCCTCTCAGTTGCCCTCTCCTGGCATAGGATTCTTTACCTAGCCTGGAGGTGGGATGATCTAGTTTTTTCTTCTTAGATTTTCTCTCTCATCTTTTTTTTTTTTTAATGATTCAATCTCATCATAATCCAAGCTCTTGAATGTAAAGCCCTTTTTTCTGTCTTTTCATGTGATGAATTTAACAAGATCATGTATGTTAGGAGTAAGAATAATGAGAAGGAAAAAAAACTCTGAAAAGTTGACATTCTAATATTTGCTCACAGTGCTAGTTGTGACTTTAAAGAAAAATAAAGAAACCAAAGAATGTTTAGATTGAAGTACAAACTACAAGTATATCTTATTTTTATAAAGTTAGCTGCAAAATTTGACATCTCTGCATTTAGTAAGATAGAGACCATTGACTGGGTACAACTAGATGAAAAGTTTATAAAAAGAAAGGAAAATCAAAACAGTAAGTTGTGCAGGCATTTATGAGCATCTAAAAGTGGTAGTGAGGTAAAGGGATTTTGTTATTGCTGCATCAGTGATCACTGACAGTTAAAACTAGTTGATATTCTGACATTAAATGAATGTAGAAAATAAATGGGGAAATACTGAAAAAAATATTACTAACCAGGTTTGGAAATAGCATGAAAACCTGAGAATTTTCAGATTAGTATTCACTTGCGGAAGACTGGTGTGTGTTTGGTTGTCTCTCTCTTTCTATATCTATACACACACACATATATGTACATAAATGAAAAACCACACCCACTGACGTCGAGTCGGGTCTGACTCATAGTGACTCTAGAGGTTGGAGTAGAACTGCCCCGTAGAGTTTCCAAGGAGAACCTGGAGGATGTATATATATCAGAAATTTAAGACCTAACTAGTATTATGAAAGCTGGGCAATGAATAAGGTAGACAGAAGAATTGATGGCTTTGAATTATGGTGTTGATGAAGAATACTGAAGATACTGTGGACTGCCCAAAAAACCCAAATGTATCTTGGAAGAAGTACAGCCAGAGTGCTCCTTCGAAAGAAGGATGACAGGATTTTCTTCTATATATTTTGGGTGTGTTATCAGGAGGTTCGAGTCCCTGGAGAAGTGTGGGAAATCATGTTAACTCTCTTGACATAAGTGCAGCCATCTTGGCTGATGTACTGTTATTTCAACTCTGTATAACCTCTTGTACTGTTTGTATACTGTAACCTAGAGGCAATCTGGGAACACCTCCAAGTCCTTAGCCCGAACATGTAGAACAATGTACAACCGAAACTGTAAACAACTGACTTAGTTACTGAATGTTCCAGTTCCTTGTATTCTAAGATACCATAAGAGTATAAATACATTAATAAAACTTTGCTCTGGGCTCTCGGCTAGGGAAAGCCATTAGCCCCCTGATCCCAAACTGTTTCATGTCTATCTTTTCTTAAGTGCTGGGTGCCACTTCTCCTCCACCCATGTTCATGTTGGAGAACTCTCAGACTCCGACTGAGAAGGACATCACGCTCGGTAAAGTGGAAGGTCAGTGAAAAAGAGAAAGACCCTCAGTGAGGTGAGTTGACACAGTGGCTGCAACAATGGGCTCAAGGGTACCAACACTCATGAGGGTCCTACAGGGTCCTATAGGGTCGCTATAAATACTTAATCTAGCCTTGGCAGTTTAACACATTTTAGTGAAAATAATCCCACACCACTTTTTTAGTGATTTAATGGCAGATTAAATCCAGGATAGGGTAAACTACCAAGTTGAGTCTGAATTTTTAAAATAAAATTTAGAAAGATGGAGACCTAGAGCATTCTTTGGCTCTTTCATTTGAGATTTGAATCTTGATCTTAAGTCTGCATAGTGCAGGGAATCTTCTCCAGCACTACCATCAAGGCCCGTCTTTGCAGTGATTTTATTTATGTAGAATCTTTCATCAAAAGATCACAAAGAGCTGTCTAACCAGCTATAAAGAAACATAAATCAAAAAGAAAATGAAATGCTCAAACAATAAAATTATACATTAGAGGTCCATTTAAAGCAGAGCATTTTAAGATGAGAGAAAAGTCTTGGCTGGAGTATACAGAATGTAAGTTATAATGGGAAGCTATTTCATAATTTGGTGAAAAATGAAAAAAGCCCACTTCTAATACTGGAGAGCCTATTATTAGAAATGATCACTTGCATACCAGTGTTTTAATGAAGGGGGTGAAGAGCATAATAATGTGAAGTGGAATTGACAAAGTATGGAGGCACTCTACTTTCTGCTCCCGGTGGGGGCAGCGGCCAAGATATTTTATGCCAAAACAGGTGCTGGGCCCAAGGTATTGTGCTCTTTTGCATGACTATTGCCTATTGCTATTGTGCCTGTCTTGGACGCTCCATGTTCAAGTCCCACAGTATACGTACTTAACATATTTATGATATATAGCCACTGCATGGGAGTCTCAAGGAAGTCAAGGGGATCATTCAATCTCTGATGTCACCTTTATTTGCTTCTTCAGCACAGATTAATTCAGTGTCCCCCAATTCTCAGGGTTCCCAATTTATAGTAGAAAAATGTTCATTTTAATGTACTCAATCATAGGGAAATATGAGAATTCTGTAACACTATTGCTTTAACAAAAACCAGCTGAAGTTTTTTGAGATTACTTACATATAATTGCAAAAGATATTTCAGACACCAGTCTTTTGTTTTATTGGCTTTAAAATAAAAATCAAAAAAATGTTCTTTGGTGTCAAGTTTATAACATACAGATTAAAGCCTACATTACGAATTTTAAAATTTCAAATATCTGTCTGTTCCCTGGTCCCCCTTTGTTCAAGCCTGACTCTTCAGATCATTTATGTTAGGACTTCAGGATTATGCCTGCCAACTTGTGGTTAGAAAAAAAAAACTGCACCAAGTGTGATATTTACACCTATGTTACAGTTAAACTTCATGTTCAATGTGATGGACAATCTTTGTATGAAATATAGGTAGTTTAAATCATCATGGTAAAATAAAATCCACTGCTGTCGAGTCCATTCCAACTCATAGTGACCTTATTAGATAGAGTAGAACTATGTCACAGGGTTTCCAAGGCTGTACTCATTACATAAACAGACTGCTGCATCTTTCTCTTGAGAAGCACGTAGTGGGTATGAATCGCTGACCTGTCAGTTAGTAGCCTAACACTTAACCGTTGTGCCACCAAATCTTAGTCTTCTTCATTTGTTACCCAAACAATATGTGCTTTATTTTTTATGCATGCCCTTGTAATTAAGGATGGCCAAATAATGGGCTAATAACATACATGCTAGGGACCTGGTAGCCAATGACAACAGTAACATGTATGCCAAGGAAGAAGGAGAAGGAAGAGAAAAGGTGACAGCAACGTGAACATAGGATTATCTTTATCCCATGGGAGGTCTTTCTGAATTCGTGACATCTGAATTAAAACTCAAAAGAAGAAAAGTGGTTATCCATGCAAATAGAGGAAGGAAGAGGACTCTGGGCAGAGAAAACTGGTGCAAAAAAAGGAAAAGATTAGGCTGGGGAAGCGAAAGACTGATAAACTAGAATTCAGTCAACAGGGTGAAGAGTTTGGCAAAAATGAGAGGTCACAGGCCACCTATCAGTCAAGTTCTTGGTTGCAAACAACAGAAAGCAATTGTGTCTATCCTAAATGAAAGGGATTTATTGTTGGGCAACAGTTAACATCCATAGTTGATGGCAAATCTGGAGAAACAGGCTCAGAAATTTAGGAAATTTGGAGAGTAGACAGGAACCAAGGAAGGGTAAGAGGAAAAATTATCTTTTCAGGATAGTGGTGGTATTTGACCTCCAATGGAAACTTAATTGCTGCCAATTGATGCCAACAATGAAGAATTTCTCATGGCCTTCTCTCAGGATTCAGAATCTCACATGGAGTTCCAATTAGCCAAGCATAGGTTACACGTGCATGCCTAAGATGCCAGGAGGCAGAGAGGGATTGCTTGGATTCCAGGCTTCAGGAAGACTCACACAGTGGAGATCTTTCGCTGTGAATTTATACATTGCTCAGCCAACTGCTCACCAACCCAAAGTAAGGAATGCAGGTGTTATTTAGGTGCAACAGAGGCCGCTAATAGTTTTCAGCAGAGAGGTGGCATAATTCCATGTCTTATAAATAAGACTGTGTTGGCTGTTGTTCTTGAACGCATCTTGGGATAAGTGAAATAACACTCATTGTTTTTATGAATAAGAAAATATCAGCACCAGATAATTTAAATTGTATAATGCCTATAATGTTAGTGGTGTAGTGGTTAAATGCTCAGTTGCTAACCAAAAAGTTGACAGTACAAATTTACCAGTCACTCCTTGAAAACTCTATGGGGCAGTTCCACTCTGCCTGTAGGATCGCTATGAGTCAGAATTGACTTGGCAGCAGTGGGTTTTGGGGCATAGTAAGACAGCCCCTTTTTCCTATATAACCAGAATTCAAAACTTGGTCACCGAAGGAATAAATCCTTTGAAATTTTTTTCCTTAGGTTTTAACTGCCTCTGGCTTGCCATCCTTTCAAAGTCTGGGTCTGAGGACGGTTTCTTTAAGATCCCAATTTGACTCTGAAAGACTAAAGCAGGAGATCAAAGGACAAAACAGGGACTACAGAAAAGCACTGATGCCTGCCCTGGAAACTTGGTAAGGTTTCAGTAAAACTCAGAAATGAAACTGGACAGGATATCTATATATATATTTAAATGTTTTTAAACAACAGAAAGTTATGAACAGTGTTTGGCCCTGTGGACACTGGTATGGTAAACATTGCTACTCTTCTCACTGTGCCTTCTTTGAAAGTAATTTTGGAAGAGAAGAAATAATTTAAAACACAATTTTTTTTCCTCATAGAGTCATAGATTTTCAAATCACAAGTGGATGTGATATAAATTCTTAGTGGATGTCTTAAGGAAAGAGAAATTCTCACTGAGAAACTATTGAAACTGGCTGCTCATTAGTTTCCTAAAGGGAACAACAAGGAAATGATCCTGAAAAGGGGAGAAAACAAATAAACAAATCCCCAAAACTTTGGTCACCTTTGATAATCATGTTACGTCATAGTAGTAAAATCCAGGTAGCTGATATCTTTTAAACACACTGGATTAGTAACACTGGTGTTGTCTAAATAATTTGCTAAAAGATGAATAATTCATAAAACAGTCTTTATGTAACAGAAAAATGAAAATTTCCTTGAATTTACAATTGAGATAAAAATAAATGGAAGGCATTTAATAAAAGCAGCTCTTGCCAGTAAGGGAAAATGAGTTATAGTGTGACATGGAGTTCATCAGTCACCACACACATACAACATACACACATAGACACACCCCTGATTCATACTGAAAATCAGTGATGGTTATATAATCAGTTTGCCAATTTGTCAGTCATCCTGCAGACTGCAGTTTTCAGAGACAAGTAGATTGTCGTTTAGGAAGAAGAAGAAAGAAGACAAAAACCAATTGTTTGTTGACTGTCTCCTTGGTGCCAGGTACTATGCTGGTGCTTTGCATGTTTTTTTCTTATTTAATACGTATGATAGCCTTTTAGGTAGCAATTACAATTTGATAGAAGAGGAAATACAAAGTTGAGAGAAGTTAAGAAGGTTTTCAAGTCACAAACTAGTATGTAGCAGAGCAGACATTCAAAAGCATATTTCATAAACTTCCCAACTGATAGTTTTCTGTTATACCACACAACCTTTCAGAAGACAAACTTTTTGAGTTTTAAACATTTGGTTGCTCTGATTTAAGGCTAGAGTGTGTGCTTGTGTTAGGTTGAGTCGTATGAAAATTCTAACATTACTTTTTAACTATAAAAATGACAATAAAAATTTCCATTTAAATTATAAAAATCCACCAAATAATAGTAAATAATTCATTATAGGTATTGGAGAAATTAATTTGGCCATCAATCGTAATCTGACAACAGTATTACATTCATGAAGATGACCCACCCGCTGTTGAAAATGACAGTACCGTGTGAATTTAAGAACTACTAGAATGTCTTCGTACAATAAGTGTAAAAAATTAACTTAAAAAGTCAAGGGAAAGACTGGATTTTAAACCGCCAAAAGAGATAAAGCACATAAATTAAGATGTTCTGATTTGTCCATGGCAACATAACATTATTAAGCATTAAGCGCACTTGTGTGAAATTGGTAACTAAATTTCACTCAGACATAAAATATCAAGCCCATTAAGCTATTAAAATGATTATTTTAAAACATGTTTCCCTGGAACAACAAAGTTTGAAAACAAAAAGTATGAGACACAATTTTAAGGTGGAATTGATTGAGAATTCTAGCATAAAAGCACTAGGTGATAAGCTCATAAAACACATTCATGTTTCTGATCAGGTGCATTAACTACAGCAGCTTTGAATAAATTATTCATTGTTACAAGAATGTACTGTATGAAAATTGATAGACAACTCAAAATTTAAAATACATCTTTTCATACAGGTTAAAATCTTTGAACTAATGAACTATATGAGTTATTGGTTTTAAATTGAAAATTAGCATAACAGAGAAGAAAAGGTTTGAAATGTGTATAAAGTAACACCCTAGATGATTTGAAGGTATATGCTCTGATTGAAAAGCTTAGTGACTCTTAAGCGAGAGACATCAAATGCATATATTGGAGGGACATCAATTTCCCAGAACTCAGAGTAGATAATTATACTAATTATTAAAAAAATTAATTCATAGAGAGTTTATTCAATACCTACTATGTGTTACCAGAGATTCAGAGATGAATAAGACATCTCAAGGAAGTGTAAAGAAGGTCTTTCAAGAAAATGTGAATTCCCTTGTCCTCTAAAGGAATGAGAATTCCTCAGAGGCATTTTCTTGTCACATAATAGAACTCAGGAAATGACAACTTTTCTTGTTATTATTGATCATCTATAATACAAAAAAAAAAAAAATCCCTTTGGATGTTTAGATTCCAGCAAGGGTCTCCACATCAGCCATGTGCCCATATTACCAGGACCAATTGTCACAGACTAAGCTGGGACTCACGACAAACCTCAGGCGTGTCAGAAGAGGTCCATAGGGTTTTCAGTGGCTCAGTTTTCAAAAGCAGATGGCTAAGCCTTTCTGTTAAGGCACCTCAGTGTAGACTTTCACTTCCAGTCTTCCAGTTGGCAGTACAATTGTAATTTGTGCTATCCAGGGACACTCATCAGATTAGGTCCCATTGTAACTATGGCTCTGACAAGTGAGTAGCACTAGGAGGGGGGACTGAAGCAGCATATCCACAAGGAACTGCCAGAAATCCAAGCCAGATTCAGAAAGGACATCATTGCTGATGTCAGATAGATCATGGCACAGAAAACCAGAAAGATGCTTACCTGTGTGTTATCAACTATGCAAAAGCTTCTGACTGTGTGGATCATAACCAGTTATGGATAACATTTCAAAGAATAGCAACTTCAGAACATTTAGTTGTGCTGGTGAGGAACCTGTGCATAGACTAAGAGGCATTTGTTTCAGTAGAACAGGGGACAATAAATAGTTTAAAGTCAGGAAAAGTTATGGCAAGATTGTATCTTTTTACCATGTTTATTCAATTTGTATGCTGAGAAAATAATCCAAGAAGCTGGAGTACATGAAGAAGAATGTTGCATCAGTATTGGAAGAAGACTCATTAGCAATCTGTGTTATGCAGATGAAACAACTTTGCTTGCTGAATATGAAGAAGACTTGAAGCACTTACTCATGAAGATTAAAAATCACTATGGATTACACCTCAACATAACAAAAAACAACAAACAAACGAAAAACCACTGCCACCAAGTCAATTTGACTCGTAGTGTTCCTTCAGGGCAGAGTAGTAGTGCTCCATAGAGTTTCCAAGGAACACCTGGTGGATTCAAATTGCCAATGTTTTGGTTAGCAGACATAACACTTAACTACTATGCCTCTGGTGTTTCCCCTCAACATAAAGAGAACAAAAATCCTCACAACTCAACCAATAAGCAATATGAGGATAAACTGAGAAAAGACTGAAGTTGTCAAGGATTTCATTCTAGTTGGATCCACAATCAACACTCATGGAAGCAGCAGTCAAGAAATCAAACAAAGCATTACATTGAGCAAATACATGGCAAAAGGTTGTTTTAAAGTGTTGAAAAATGAGGATGTCATTTTAAGGACTAAAGTGCACCTGACCAAGCCATGGTATTTTCAGTCACCTCATACACATGTGAAAATTGCATAATGAATAAGGAAGGCTGAACGAGAATTGATGCCTTTGAATTATGGTGTTGGCAAAAGAATATTAAATATACCATAGACTGCCAGACAAACAAACAAATCGATCTTGGAGGAAGTACAGTCAGAATTCTCATTAGAAGCGAGGATGGTGGGCCTTGATACACCTTGGACATGTTGTTAGGAGGGACTAGTCTGTGGAGAAGGAAGGGAAGGAGGGTAACAGCGTCAGGTAAGGGGGGTAAAGATAGAGTGAGCAGCCCCTACTTGTCTGTCATTGGACACTTGCTTGTTTCTGTGATGCTGGAAGCTATGCCACTGATATTTAGGTACCAGCAGGGTCACCCATGGTAGACAGGTTTCAGCTGAGCTTCTAGACTAAGAGAGACTAGGAAAAAGGGCCCAGAAGTTCACTTTTGAAGATAATTAGTCAGGAAACACCTTATGAATAGCAGCAGAACATTGTCAGATATTGTGCTGGAAAGGGAGCCTCCCAGGTTGGAAAGCACTCAGAAGATAACTGGGAAGAGCTGTCTCTTCAAAGTAGAGTCGATCTTAACGACGTGGGTGGAGAAAGGACTTCAGGATCTTCCTTCACTGACATGGCATAACATAAAATGAGAAGAAACAACTACAAACATCCATTAATAATTGGGGCATGGAAGGTATGAAGTAGGAATCTAGGAAAACTGGAAATTGTCAGAGATGAAATGGAACACCAGTATCCTAGGCATTAGTGAGATGAAAGGGACTGGTACTGGCCATTTTGAATCTGACAACCATATGGTCTACTAAGTTGGGAATGAAAACTTGAAGAGGAATGGTGTTGCATTCATCATCAAGAAGAACATTTCAAGACCTGCTATCAGTGATAGGAGAATATCCATAAGCCTACAAGAAAGGCCAGTTAATATGACTATTACTCAAATTTATGTGCCAATCACTAAGGCCAAGGATGAAGAGACTGAAGATTTTTACCAGCTTATGCAGTCTGAAATTGATTAAACATGCAATCAAGTTGCACTGATAATTACTGGTGACTGGAATGCAAATACTGGAAACAAAGAAGAAGGATCAATGGTTGGAAAATACGGCCTTGGTGATAGAAACAATGGGGGAGATCATGTGACAGAATTTTGCAAGACTAATGACTTCTTCATTGCACATACCTTTTTTAATCAACACAAACGGTGACTGTACACATGGACCTCACCAGATGGAATACACAAGAACCAAATTGACCCCATTGTGGAAAAGCACACTGGAAAAGCTCCCTATTAGCAGTCAGAACAAGACCAGGTGCTGAGTGTGGCACAGATCATCAATTGCTCATATGCAAATTCAAATGGAAACTGAAGAAAATTAGAACAAGTTCACAAGAGCCAATGTATGAGCTTGAGTGTATCCTTCCTGAGTTTAAAGACCATTTCAAGAAAAGATTTGATGTGTTGATCACTAACGATCAAAGACCAAACAAATTGCACAATGACATCAAAGTCATCACCCATGAACAGAGCAAGAGATCATTAAAAACACAGGAAAGAAGAGACCAAATTGGATGTCAGAAGAGACTCTGAAACTTGCTGTCCAATGTTGAGCAGTTTAAAAAAAAAAGAAGAAATGGTGAAGGAAAAGACCTAAACAGAAGATTTCAAAGAGCAGCTTGAGTAGACAAAATCAAGTACTATAATGACATGTGCACAGAGCTGGAAAAGGAAAACCAGAAGCGAAGAACATGTTCTACACTTCTCAGGCTGAAAGAACTGAAGAAAAAATTCAAGCCTCTAATTGCAATAGTGAAAATTCTACAGGGAAAATATCAGGCGACTCAGGGAACATCAAAAGAAGATGGAAGGAATACACAGAGTCATTATACCAGAACGAATTGGTCAATGTTTAGCCATTTGAAGAGGGAGCATGTGATCTGGAACTGATGGTACTGAAGGAAGAAGTTGAAGGGGCGCTGAAAGTATAGGCCAAAAAAAAAAAAAGGCTCAAGAATTTGTGGAATATCAACTGAGATTTTTCAAAAAAGAGATGTAGCTCTGGAAGTGCTTACTCATCTATGCCAAGAAACTTGGAGGACAGCTACCTGGCCAACGGACTGGAGAACATCCATATTTAGGCCCACTCCAAAGAAAGATGATTCACCAAACGTGGAAATTACTGAACAATATCATTAATATCACACACAAGTAAAATTTTGTTCAAGACCATTCAAAAGTGACTGCACTAGTATATCAACAAGGAACTGCCAGAAATTCAAGCTGGACTCAGAATAGGATGTGGAACCAGGGTTGTCATTGCTGATGTCAGATGGATCTTGCCTGAAAGCAGAGAACACTGGAAAGATGTTTACCTGTGTTTCATTGAGTATGCAGAGGCATTCAATTGTGTGGATCATCATAAATTTATGGCTGCCGCTGAGGAGAATGGGAGTTTCAGAGCAACTGATTGTGATTTTAAGGAATCTGTATATTGATCAAGCGATAGTAATGTGAACAGAACAAGGGGACACTGTGTGGTTTAAAGTCAGGAAAGGTATGTGTGAGGGTTGTATCCTTTCACCGTACCTTTTCAATCTGTATGAGAAGCAAATAATCTGAGAATCTGGATTTTATGTAGAAGAATGAGGCATCAGGTTTGGAGGATGACTCATTAACAACCTGCATTAAACAGATGACACCATCTTACTTGCTGAAAATGAAGAACATTTGAAATGTTTATGGATGAAGATCAAGGACCATAGCCTTCAGTAAGGATTGCACCTCAACATCTAGAAAACAAATTCTCACAAGTGGACCAATAAGTAATGTTATCATACATGGAGAAAAGATTGGGGTTGTCAAGGATTTCATTTTACTTGGACCCACAATCAACATCCTTGAGAGCAGCAATCAGGAAATCAGAAGATGCATTGCACTGGGAAAATTTGCTACAAAGGATCTCTTTCAAGTATTGACAAGTAAAGATGTCACCTCCAAGACTCAAGTTTGCCTGAACCAAGCCATGGTATTTTCAATTGCATCATATGCATGCGAAAGCTGGACAATGGTCAACAAAGACAGAAGAAGAATTGATGCCTTTGAATTGTGGTGTTGGAGAAGATATTGAATGACTCACGGACCGCCAAAGAACAAATGATCTGTTCTGGATGAAGTACAAGCAGAGTGCTCCTTGGAAACATACTTTGGGCGTGTTGTCCAGAAGGATTGGTCCCTGAATAAGGACATCATGCTTAGGAGAATGGAGGGTCAGCAAAAAAGAGGAAGACCCTTTACAGGATGGATTGACACTGTGGCCACAACAGTGGTATTAAGCATAAAAATGATTGTGGACAGGCCACAAGACCAGGCAGTGTTTCATTCTGTTGTTCACAGGATAGCTGAGTAGGAATTGACTCGACAGCATTTAACAACAGCAACAGTCCATGGAGAAGGAAATCATACTTGAACGAGTAGAGGGTTAGTGTGGGAGGCCCCTCAATGAAACGGATTGACAGAGTGGCTGCAACAATGGGCTCAAGCATAACAATTGCGAGGCTGGCCAAAGACCAGGCAGTGTTTCATTCTGTTGTACACTGGGTTTCTATGAGTCAGAACTGATTCAACAGCACCTAACAACAAGAGGCTTTCAGATGGAGGCAGCTGGCTGCATTCTGTTTTCTAATATACAAATAAAATGAAATGAAAGCATATTAAGATTGTAAAATGTTCTACAAAGTTAAGCATTATGATTGTTTTCAGCTTAAGACGTTTTCCAGTAGTGGACTTGAGACAGCAAGGACTATGTTAATCACCTATTTCACTATGGGATGACTTGATGGAGAGCTAGTTCAGGGATGCTTGAAAGAAGTCAAAATTTGACTTTGAGTCAGTAGTGGGATGACTCTTAGAAACTGGGTAAAGTTATTGAATTCATGGACAGGACCTACCTTAATGCTGCTGTCTTAAAATCTACAGATACATAGACACATTTGTCTGCTAATTATGAATGATTTTGGGACCTGACGTGTCTGAGGATTCAGAGGATGTGTTCTCCCTGTGAATGTAACAGTGCCGTTTGGCTCTCAGGTTCAGAGGGTGGGAGAGCTAGACTCTCCAAGCATAGAAGATTTTTCAAAAAAGAGATGTAGCTCTGGAAGTGCTTACTCATCTATGCCAAGAAACTTGGAGGACAGCTACCTGGCCAACGGACTGGAGAACATCCATCTGTGAGTGTGTCTTCACAGAATCACAGGCTGGCTCGGGGCAATTCTGTTATAGTGGGATTGGAGGAGTGTGCCTGCAGTGAGTCTCCATGTGTGTTTGACACTCTTCATAATTCCTGGTTCAGGAACTGCTTCTATCTGAACTACAGACCTTTTAGTTACTAGCTGTAGCTCTTGACCACTGCACTGTGACACCAGGGCTCCAAAAGTGTTCAGATTGGCGCTTAAGAAATTCTGGTATTTATTAGGCCTTCTCTCTTCTAGTGTGATCTTAGGCCTTGTGAAAGAAAGATCTGTTAGAAAGCTGGGTCAGATGTTAATAGCCTTAATGAGGTAGAAAGTTGGGTGAGTATGCCTTTGTTTCTGTTTCTCCTTCAGTAGGATAAAACCTGGTTTTTGGTTATAGTCTCTCTATTCTTCCCTGGTCTCTTACATCATGGCACATAGAAAAATAACAGTATTTGTCCAGTGTGTTAGGAGGCTACTCACAGCAAAAGATGACTGCAAGGTCCTCTCAGTCTCATTGGAAACCAAGGGGATCAATATCATCCTTAACACATCTATCCACAGCCCTGAGTCTGGCAAGTTTTGTGCTAGGCAAACTATGTCTATTATGGAGTCCTTAGGTAATGTAAGGGAGCTGTGTTAGCATAGTGGTTAAATGCTATGGCTGCTCACTTGAAAGGTCAGCAGTTTGAGTCTGCCAGGCACTGCTTGGAAACTCTATGGGGGCAGTTCTACTCTGTCCTATAAGGTGGCTATGAGTTGGAATTGACCTGATGCCAATGTTTTTTTTTTGGTTTAGGTAATGTAAATGGTTAACTAGCTCTGTTGCTAACCAAAAGGGTAGAGGTTCTTCAGAGGTGCCTGGGAAGAAAGGCCTGGTGATCTGCTTCCACAAAATCAGCCACTGAAAACATTAGCGATCACTTTTCTACTCTGAGGCACACAGAACCACTATGAGTTGGAGTTAGCTCAACAGTATTATGCTTTAGTGGACAAAATGGTCTATCCTAACTAACTCTTAAGGCAGTGAATGCTTCCTAAGTACTAAATCCAGTTCTAAGCAGTGTATATATATTAATTCACTGATGCTCACAACAAATTTTGTGAGATAGATATTGTTATTCTTACTTTATATTATAGGAAGCTGGGACATGTGAAGTTTAAACCATTGGTCAGAGATTATACAGACCTGTCATAGTAAATGACAGAGGCTGAATTTGTACTTGAGCAGTCTTTTTTTTTTTTTTTTTAATTTTTTATTTGGTGTTAAGTGTTTGGCTGCTAACTGAATGGCTGGTGGTTCAAATCTGTCCAGTGGCTCGCTAGAAGAAACACCCAGCAATCTGATTCTGTAAAGATTATAGCCTAGGAAATCATATGAGACAGTTCTACTTTGTCACAAAGGGTTACTCTGAGAAGAAAATCGACTTGATGGCACCTATTAGTAGCAGTATACACAGCCAAAGATCCACTATTTCAACAATTTCTACACATACAATTCAGTGACATTGGTTCTATTCTTCAAGTTGTGCCAGTGTTCTCACTATGCTTTTCCAATTGTTCCACCACTGTTGTCTTAAATTCACTGCACCCTAAGCATCCCATCTAACCTTTCAAGTTGCCTTTGTCAATTTGATCTCACATGGATAATTCTTTAGAGGTGCACAATGCTCAAAGCAGGTATATTTTACTAATTAAAATAAGTGACTTTTTGGTTCAAAGAAGGCTTCAGGAGGTAGTTTTGGTTTAAGATGTAAACTTCAAAAATTGTTTCATGACGATGATCTTGTGGGCTCATCCAGCCTTAAGGGCTCCAGAAAGTCTAGATTCCACTGAGAATTTGAAATTTGATTGTACATTCCACCCCTTTTTGACTAAGATTCTTCTACAGAATCTTTAGTCAGAATGTTCCGTAGTGATGTCCGGGCACCTTCTAGTTCATCTGCTTTCCCTGCAGTAGAAGCAGTTATTCAAGGAGGCACTAAGACATGTATTTGATTTTCTTGTCTAATTCAGTTTGTTTGCGTATCTTGTAGGCCTTTCCAGTGTCCCACTAAATCGCCTTAAACACATTGTGTTTTCCCCTTGGGTAGCTCCTGTGCAAGTTATTGTAACAATCCTTTAAATAGGGAGTTTTCAGTTCCCTTATATTAAGCGCGAGTGGAGTCCTGCGACTGCCAGCAAGCTTCCTATGCAGACACTCTGTTTCAGGAAGGAATATGGGGAAGATATATGCTTTTTGACATTTCAAGGAGGCCTCTGTGTGAGTTATTGCTGAGTGCCCGATGGCTGCCACATTTGTTTACACAGTCCCTGAACAATGAGTGTTGAATTTGTTGTTCATAAAACTCTTTGGGATAATTCGTATATGAAGGATTCTATGTAACACCAGTGTTTATTTCTTTTCATATTTTGCTTTTGCAGCCTGATGCGTAAGGGTGCTTTTATACACAGCATGTAGGAAATTAAGCATTCAACTCCTATTAACACCAGTAGGCACTAGACTCCCAGTTCTACCTAGGGGCACTGCAAAGGACTCACAGGGACACAGGAAAATTGAAACAAAGACAGCCCAGAACTCAGGTATTTATTCTGCTGCTGAAAGTTTTATAGGCAACTAGGCTACAAATAATGTGAATTATTTTACTGAGAGTTTGCTAGAGAAATGGAGCTTAAACAACTCCTTCATTTTCTTTGTGGGAATTGTGTATGTAGTGTGTGTTTGTGTAAATAATACAATATCAGTTACCAGCATCTTGTTACTGGCAAATTTTATTAATTGGAAACGTTGGGGTTCCTTGAATAAATTGTACTATTAATCTGTATCATATGCCTGATACCTTGCAGAATCCTCCAGCCCTTTCAAAATCTGAAGCAAGACATTAAATTGAGTTTTATGACTTGATGTTTATTGCTTTAGAAGTGTCTGAGCAGACATTATTCCTGCATTGTGTAGGGTGACTTTCTAAACAAAATGTAGCATTATCCAAAATATTTTACTTTTAGATCAGGTTGAATAAAATAGAGTTTACTCTATAAAGCACATAAACATATGTTTCTTGGAAAAACTGTATAAATGGCTCATGTTCTCTAAAAATATACAGATTTTAAATTGCACTTTTCTTTACAGACACCATACATGCACACCTACTTTCACATACACTTACATGTGTATATATATGTACACCTACATATGTATACATATACATATATATGACAACTGTGTGACTCAACTGTGATAGTTAGCAAATCAAAATTGTGTTGGTTGAAGGTTGTGAAATCACAATTATTCTTTCTTACAATCTAATGACTAGAGACCCTTTGGTTATGATAAAAAATGATAATTTGGCAGCCAGGTGGTGTCAATGGACTGCACAGAGACCAAGAGCTATTTAAAGTTCTCTTCTGTTATGTTCATAGTGTGTACACATGAAAGCTCTTGAGAGCACACTGCACCCACTGCGTTGGATACTGAAGTATATATGCACAATGTGATGTTTCCATTTCTCAACGATTTAACGGTAATAGATTCCAATTTACCACATAATGACCCTGGGAAACTCTATTTTAACTTACATGACTCAAAAGTTTTCAGATCTCATCAGCCTGCTGAGTTGAATGAGGTCACTTATTAGTGATTCTAGAATCACAATGGTTGTGTGACTTTGGGAAGCCACTTAACCTCTTTCAAACCTGTTAGCTCATCTGTAAAATGAGGATAATAATAAGACCAACATCATTTTGTCTGCAAATCAAAAGAGATGATCCAAGCAAAGCCTTTAGTAGAGTACCCAGCACATAAGAGCTTAAAAATAAATATTACTAATAAATAAATTATGCTATTTATTGATTGGTTTATATTCTGCCTCATTTCACAAGACAATTCAACATAACAAAATAAAAACCAAAGGTAAAGTAGTGATTAGATGTGAATTTTATTTATTTCCAAGGATGTTTCTTCAGAATCAAATATCTGGAAAGAAAACAGAAATCACTGGAAGAGCAAAAGTTGTCAATATTTCAAAAATTCAATTCAGATACATCTTACAAAGCTGAGTCGTAAAAGATGCATCCTTTAATGTGTCTTAAATTCAGTCAATTTCTATGTTTTGAAAATAGATTAGTTTCATGTTCTTTCTTGGCTGAAACATGACTAAAATACAGAGTTTGTTTCTATCAGACTGAATTGCTATCAGATTTTTTGTGAACCATTCACTTTGTAAGAATGTTTTGTTCTGGAGAAGGCAAGTGCTGGTAAAAACTCAGCAAGACCACAGAGCTTTTTCTCTGAGAAGTAGCACTTGATAAAGGTGTTAACTGGAGATACAATTCCACTTAGTACAGGGGTCATTGAACAGAATGGATGCAGTGATTAAAGCATAGTTGTGGAGTGATAATTTTTTCCAAAGGAAAGGTACATATAACACATAATTATTTAAACATAGGACACGGAAAGGAAGAAGAATTTAATTAATTATTTAGAATATAGAAGAGGAGAAAATATATAGAATGTGTGAAAATCAACAGAAATAAAGACAGTTTGGAAATGTTTAAATTGAAATAATGGAAGAAGCAAAAGCATTAGCTATTACTCAGCAAATCACAGCATAAACCCCTTCACAAGATACTTGATAATGTACAAATTTAGGAAAAAGGAAAAGATAAATATTTGTTGGATAAATAAATCAATGAATCTCAAGTAAATTGAAGGGTCGGACAGAAACTTTTTTTTTATGATTGAATGAAAATGTTCATTCCCCTATAAATTTGCGTGCCCACCTATATGCAGCTTACACTGCTTTCCCTGCCCAGTGACAGCACATTCTTCCTCTCTGCTCCAAACATGTCCCATCCTCCCAACAGTCTCCTTTCCCTTCCTCTCCACCCACTCCCCTTCCTCCAGTAAGAGGTCAGCAGGATGACATCCTATAGATGCACAGAACCATAAAGTGTACCCAAGATACGGTCACTCTGTCTCCAAGTCCAATCCATTCCTGTCCAAAGAGTGGACCTTCATTACGATTTATGGGCAGGGGCAGAATCAGGGCCAGGGGCTATGCTCCCAGGGGAACCCTGAAGCCCCTGGACCAGGAATTGTGGTCTTTTAGTGGACATCTCAGGGTGCACCCCTTTTATTCTTTGTGAGCTCTATCGTGGCTATCACTGATGGTGCCTGGGCACCATCCGGTTCTTCTGGTCGTGAGTCAATGTATTCACTCACTCATGTGGGTCTCTCTGTCCTCTGGGTTCTCTTTTCCCCACGTCATTTTGGCAGACAGATACTTTTTAAGAAGTATTTTATGCTATCAGGAGAAAACAACCTAATCAAGATATGAACATGCAAATAATGTACTTGCTTTACACTTTCTCGAATTTAAAGTGATGGGCCAATTGTTTGCAACTTCTCTTAAAAAAAAAACACAAAAGGGATATTATAGCAACACTGAAATCTGGAAAATATCACTAGCAATGAAGACTTTGCAAGAATAGCTACGATAATGGTGAACGAGAGGGGAATAGCAGTGATTTACTTTCTAGAGATGCATTTTTCTGTCAGTGGTGAGCACGGAAGGCTTACCTACGAGAGGCTGAGGCAGCACTGGGGGACCTGGGTGGCCAGGCTGGGACTAAGTGCTGGTGTGAATCAGAAGTGCAAAGTATGAGAACACAAATGGAACACCAGGGAGGTACAACGTGGAATAGTGGGTGGTGGGTCTTCAGGGTGGACACAACACTTGTGACAGGTTGTGTAGCCAGCTGGCTGACAAGGGAATGATCTGATCTGAACAATGAAGTCAAGATTTGTTAGAATATATAATGCTTCATTCATTTCATGGATATGGGTAAAGAAATAAAAAATATTTTTCCAATAAACTTTTGGGAACAGTCTCAACAAATTTACAAAGCACATGAGACATTTGAGCGCTTAGTTCTTAGGGTTTTATTTACATTTAGTTTTATTTTACGACCCAAACCAACAACCCACTGCCGTCAAGTCGATTCTGACTCTCAGTGACCCTATAGGACAGAGTAGAACTGCTCCATAGAGTTTCCAAGGAGCATTTGGCAGATTTGAATCCCTGACCTTTTGGTTGGCAGACGTAGCATTTAACCACTATACGCTATGCACCACCAGGTTTTCCTTTATTTTAAAGTAGTAAAAAAAAATTTAAATTAGGATAGACCCTGATCCACAGATGTGAAGAAATTAATAGCTAATCGAAGACTGTTAGCATCCAGAGGCCTCCACAGTCTTACTGGTCTATGAAGGTCCTGTTCCTTAAACTGGTATTACTCTGTTCCAAACCTTGCCCTGAAGGTAGGCTACTGTGAAGGTCACTTCTTCAGATCCTGTTAATGTTCCCAACACGCTGACAAGGAAGTAGACAGAAATGTACATTTAAAAAAGTCATCAAGATTTTGTATCCTTAAAGCACTGGCAGAAGTGAGTTTAGAGATACTTCAGATTCCCGGCACCCCCTGGCCATTACCTTTAAATTTCTAAGATGAGGAGCACACAACTAGCCCTGTGTATCTCATGATGTAGAAAGCCTGGCAGCTCCTGAAAGGGGAAAGGCATTCTTGCTGTCTCCGCTGGCTGTGGACAGAGAGCTTGCAAAATTAAAAGCTTCATGGTGGCTCCTTCTGGTGTGTGGCCGTTTTACAATTTGCCAATTTTTTGCAGCACTTTGGATTGCTACAATCTTATCATTTTCGAAAACTCATCATTACTTGTTCTCTCTGTGTAGCTCATTTGTAGCTATGAAGAAAACCTCCCTCTGCTTTAAAACTCACATCGGGATAGGGTGTCACATTTTAGTTTTCAAGTGCGCTTCCACAAAAGAGAAATAAATCGGAGTTCTGATTCTCCTGAAACCACAGCAGTACTGTTACAACTTTTTTTTTTATCTTTTCAACTCAAGGATGAGGAGAGCAACATTTTCTTTCTCTTACACTGAATTATTATTAAATGTAAGTGTCAAATTTGAATTGATCTGGAAAGAGGTAAAGATCAGCTGAGGAAAGCTTAATAATTGGTCACTTGCTAAAAAGAGACATATATCTCTGTCTCTCTGATATATATGTATAAAGAATTGGATATAAATATATGTTCATACATGTAGGTGTGTGTGTGTGTATGTGTATCTATACATGCGTGGGCCCCCTAAAGTTGGGTCTCCAGAGGTTCTCATCTCTCTGGCTAGTCTACATTGCTTTCGTTATGGTATGCCATCAAGTTGATTCTGACTCAGGGCAACCCTTTAGGACTGAGTAGTACTGCCCCCTGGAGTTTCCAAGGAGTGACTGATGAATTTGAACTGCTGACCTTTAGGTTAGAAGCCTGAGCTCTTAATGGCTACACCACCAGTGTTCCAGTCCATATAGTGTCCAACAATTGTTCCATTACCCTTTAACTATTCCTAAGCAAAGCTGGGTTCAATGGCAGCAGATTCTATTTTGGTACAAAGCTGAAAACCAGTTTATTTGTCTCTAGTTTTTCAGGTGGTAGTTCTCTGAATGATGTAGGCAGAGTTGCTGATTTTCACTTATTGCAGCTTTTTTGTCTTATTGTGAGAATGGGAATGGTGACTTTCATTCTGTTTGCATGTTGGACAGGAACTGAATGTACTGAAATCCAGTTCCTCAGGCAGAGATGAGTGGTATATAAAATCCAAAAAACCTGCCAACAAACCAACGAACCAACCAAAGAAAAAATCACTGCCATCGAGTCAATTCTGACTCATAAATACCCTCTAGGACTGAGTAGAACTGCCCAGAAGTGTTTCCAAAGCTGTAAGTCTTGTCTGAAAGAGATTGCCACATCTTTCTTCCACGGGTTAATTGGTGGGTTAAAATCTCCAACCTTTTGGTTAGCAGCTGAGCACCTTAACCCCTGTGTCAGCATACATGAACAGGGAAATGACTTGTAGATCCAATTTGACTTACTGCGTATATGTTTGGGCCATGCATTGTATAGTACTCTGCTAAGCATAGTGAAGCATCAAAATGAACAAATTCATCCATAATCTCTTCATACATGCCCGGCACACCTACATTTGGGGTGTTAGTGGGGGGTGGGAAAGGGATTTGGGCATTGTCCAAATTTGCCTTAGATTGGTAACTAAATGTTTGTAAATAAGGGCCTAGCTGCCTTTGGGGAAGATCTTTACACTACTCTTCTGTCTTTTGGTGGTAAACCATGAATATCCTTTTGTCCATGTGATTTAGGAAATGCACAAACTTCAATTTTTTTTTTTTTGTAAGGGAGAATCTGTATGTTTGCTATCAGTTTCTGTTACATTTATCTTGTAATAGACATGGTTCAGAAGACTCCAGTAACACTTCTGTCTTTACTTCTGTGTGGGTACAAAAGTCTAAAATTTAATTCTCAAGAATTTGAAAGAAGTGGACTAGAATCATATTTTGGTTATTCTAATTTCATGCTGGCCATTGAACTGATTTCTTTGTTGTAGAGAAGGATCATCCAAGAAGCAAATGAAACTCAGGAAACGATGACATTCTTCAATTTGTCAGTTCACTAATTAACCAGCTAGGACAAGTCCCAGGTCTAGTCAGATTAAGGTGCTGCCTGAGTGTACAGAAGAATGAGCATAACGTGCAGACAAGCAGAGGCTATTGAACTTTATGTCTCTGCCCAACTGCAATATTACTCAGAATTTATGGTTATGCCAGCATTTGCACCTTCAAAGCATTTTACCAAGTATTTTAGGATTCACACATAAATATTGCTGCTGTAAGTATCATCAACATTTAGTAGCTGTTTTTCAAGAATAGCCAAGTGACATTATTATGATCTGCCATCAAGCCAGGGAAGATGGGGAGAAGGCCAAAGCTGGTCATTACAGATAAAGATGATGTTTACACAGATACATGCAAACAGTTTATGCCAAAGACTGTGTACATGTTTCAACATATTAGCAGCATATTTGAGTCTTGTGCCTGCTTTTGGTGCAGTGTTCCTTGTACGTATCCAGATAGGCGAGACCAAACGTTTATTTACCACACAGATGAATTTTTGAAGTCTTATATTTCTATTGAAAAACTTGCATGAATTTTGTGGTCAATTAAAATATTTAATTATGTATGTGTGTATGTGTGTGTGTGTAATGTTTTGCCCTGGTCCATTTCCTGAATATATCAGGAAAGTTATCACATAGGGGCAAAGATCTTATACTTTACTGTATATAAGAATGACCTGTTATGTTTGTTGTTAAAAAATGTGGATTCCCGGGCTCTACATACCCCATCCCAACAAATCCGAATTAGGTGAGTCTAAGGTTGTCATTGTTGTGTGCTGGTGAGTCAGTTCTAATTCATAGCAACCTTATAGGACAGAGTAGAATTGCCTCCTAAGTTTCCAAGGAGTGGCTAGTAGATTTGAACTGTCAACAACATTTTGGTTATCAGTAGAGCTCTTACCCAGCACTCTACCAGAATTCTACTGAGTCTAAGGGACACCCCAGAAATCAGCCTTTTAATAATCACCCCAGGACATTAAGCCTGTTTAGGTGACCCCAAAACCATGCAAAGAGAAACTTGGCTTTAGGAAGCAGCTGTGGGGTATCCAGTTACCTTATTTTGAGAAGCGTCTCTAAAGGCTCCAAGAATATTCACGGTGGAAATGAATAATCCGCTCATCAGCTTTCTTTGATCATTGCTGCCCTTCACTCACTCTGTGGCCCATCAATCTGAATGCCTTTCTTACGAGGTTCACATTTCTCTGTCTTCAGTGTTTTTGCCAGAGAATATGCTCTCAGCCAGCCCCAATACTTGACTGATGCATTTTCAAATTCTATCTATCCTTCAAGGCTCTCAAATGTTGCTTTCTACATAAAGATCTGTGAGAATCTAAGAGCTCATCCTTCCCCACCTGCTCAATATGCCATGACTTTTCTCCTGAACTCTCTCAATTCTTGTCTTGTAGTTTGTATGTATGCCTTTTTGCTCCTAATTAAACCTCAGCTACACAAGGGGAGTTCATGCCAGGCAAGTCTCTGGGTCTTCAGGAGTACCTACCACAGTTATTTGAATGCAATAACTGCTCAAGAAATATGAGGTGAATGAGAGTATTTTACATTCTGTAGAAAACCTGGTTTCTAGAGTTGAGAAGAACATGAAACCAGAAGGAACAAGGAATATGTTACTTAGTTCTGATAATATGGTCAGTGGGAGCATATTCTTTTTCTCTAGAGATACTTCCCTTAATTAAGAGAAAAGAAAAACCCAGGTGTGATTACAGTACTGAAGCTATGAAAAATGAGTATTTTGTAATAAACAAAAAAAGAAAAGAAAAAAAGAAATAAGTGAAGTGAGATGATAAGAAATGAATCAAACAAACTGGCATTTACCTAATGATTATCATGAACAGAGCCTCAGTAGTAGAAAAGCAAAGCCTGGCTTGCTATGGTTTGGGATATTCCTTTGTGATTGTTTGTCTACAACGCTTCTGAAGAACTCTGTGAACTCAGGTTTGTCAGTAGCAAAATGAGATTTTCATGTCTGTGAGCCAAGCCAAGTGCCGGAAGATACGATCAAACGCAAGTATCAATAACCAAGCAACAACATGGTAATAAAAATTATCTATGAACTAGCATCTTTACAAACTAGAGTAGAACTGATACAGTAAGTGTGTATCTGTGCATTTACAAGGGCAGAGGTGGAACGGAGCTGTATGGAGGATAATTCTATGAAGACATTTAAGGACCGCTTCCACTGGGATGAGGAGACGCGGTTTAGCGTTAGCCATTCACAGAGTGACAACAGAAATGGTGAGAAGAAGAGAAGAGAAAAAGCTCACAGGCTTCTGAGAGCCGCGCTCACGTGGACTCAGCAACTCATTTCAGAGCAAAAAGCCAACAATTTTCAATCTATGTGCATGTAAATAGCTAAATGACTCAATGTAGAATATTGTATTGTAAATTCCTACTGAATTATGCTGTCAGCACAACCTACCAATTTGAATTGTTTTGTTTTAACCTCATCTGGGCTCTCCATCCTCCACTTAGCATTGCAGCAATCGAGGATCTGTTTCCATTTCACTGCTAAGCTATTTTCACGTACATTGATATATAAGATTATATTTCACATGCATTTCTCTATAACTAGAAAATATATGTTTCCACCCTGTAAGTCATATCTATTTAGCTCTCTCTCTCTGTTGATGTAGATGATCCATTTGTAGTTTTGTGAGTGTGCTTTGTGCCCATACCTGAAAAAAGCTGATTTGGTCTGCTCTCAGGGCAAAGTGTTGGGTGTGTTTAGCCAGGTTAAACCTTTCCAGAAGTCCCGGCAACACCGCAGTGTGGTACTGTACCTCTTAAACTTCAACATGCGAACAGGTCATCGAGGGATTTGTTAAAATGCAGATTCTCAGTTGGCAGTTCTTGGCGGGAGCCTGAGATCTTTCATTTCTAACAAAATCCCTGATGTTGCTGATGTTGCCTAGCAGGGCTGCAGAGGTGCCGCCTCTTAGCCTGTGACCATGATGTGACCTGATCTCTTTTACGTTATAATAAGCTGCGGACACTCCAGGGATAGGAAGAAAGTTGGGCTTTTCGTTGACCCTCTCAGATCTTCTGAGGATTTCGATCACGTTTATCTTCTTTCGTCAGGTGGGTGGGTCTAAGGAGAATGTGAAAACAACTCCGAACACTGTATGTGCCGCGGTGTGAGGCATGCGTGAACGGGACCGTGTGCTGTCGGGGAGGGAATAACGGTCTTCAGGCTTCTTTCTCCGAGAGACAGATGAAGGGCAATAGAACTAGTGTTCAGCTCTTTTAAATAGCAATGAGATCATTCTCCACGAGTATTTTTAAAAAGGTAAAACTGTGATGAACAGGAAATTAATATAGGAAATCACAAGTATTTAGAAATGGGTCCTCGATGGTCCATTCCTCTGAAATCTTCAAGCGTCTGCACATCTTCACGTTTCTCAACTAAGTTCATATAGACAACACAGAACACGTCCTGTACATAGATTTTGAACAAACTGATCAATAAAATAATAAAGATCATCTATAGTTTTCAAAATTTCCTGCTGGTTGAACGTTTCAGCCTGCAGAAAGCACTTTTGCAGAGGAGCTCAAGTCAGAGGAAGGGAGGGAAGGGGTGGAAGAGTGAGAATAAACGGGAGGAAAACAGCTTCAGCTGAGGGGATTCACTCACAGAGGAAAATATGTTCTGCTCCCCAAACTTGCAGGTAGCATGTTTGCCCGCCACAGAAGCACATTATTTGTTCTTTTTCCCTGACACTGAACTAAAGAATGCATTGTGGGAAAACCCATTCTGACATATGACACAGTGCAAAGGAAGATCACAGCGTGAGGCAGCATCAAGGGGTTGACATGGCCTTGATGCACTCGGGCACAGCACGGGGTCGCTGGGATGAGTGGCTCCTCCAACGGAAGCGCGGGTGCAATTTGCACAATTCTCCTGAGAGCCCCCTGTGCAGCCCAGCCCCTGTAAACCAGGCCAAGGAGGAGAGCAAAGCTCCTGCCCCCCGCCTGGAGACACACAAAGGGAGGCATTTCAAAAAGGGCTTAGTTAAAAGGAGGAAAAATTATACACAAATATTAGAAGAAAATTGGAGTGGATTTTTAAAAGGAGACTGACAGTAAGAACGGGGGCAAAGGGGATGGGAAGAAAATCGAAAGTGCAGGGAAATGGATAGCAAAGCACAAATCAAAGTGATGTGTTAAACTTTTTTCTTTTTCTTTTATTTCAAGGGAAAGACTCTAATGGGAATACTACAAATGAACCTGATTTGTTTTGGTGAAAGAGTCTTCCTTCCCTTCACTCCTAACTTTTTCAGCAGTTGCCTATGTCCAAATAAAAGTTTGCATTTTTTTAAAAAGGAAAACCCAGTCTTTCCTTTTATTCTGTCTCTGAGCCAAAGACCCTCCTCCACCCATTCTCCCTTGTTGCTCCTGTTTATCATAATATGCCATTTTTTGTTCATCAAATTTACATTTCAAAATTTCTGTTTTGCTTCCATACATCAATTATTAATCTTCTGTCAGTCATTTCTGTAGAAGTATTTTAAACTTTGATTTCCCTACCTATTTTGAGAAAAATAAGCTTTAATCATGATCCCTTTCTTGTGAGTATTTTCCATTTTTAGATTTATGAAGAATTTACTCCATACATGTACTGGATAAATACTTAGAAAAATCCTCTAGATTTTTAGAGACAGC
The DNA here is from genome assembly GCA_028571685.1 of Heterohyrax brucei. Lineage (NCBI taxonomy): Eukaryota > Metazoa > Chordata > Mammalia > Hyracoidea > Procaviidae > Heterohyrax > Heterohyrax brucei. The sequence continues at coordinate 119,783,324 of CM053144.1, read as the reverse complement.
TTTGGTGTCTGGGGTTAAGAATGATCATTGTTTTCTGGAGTTATTGCTAGGTGTTTTGAACAACTCTGGGTTTTGTTACAAACAAGGATTTTACTAAAATTTAATTAGAGTTAGAGTTGGAGTGGGAAAAAATTAACCAGTTTTTATGTTTTGACTCAACTGATCAGCTTCCTACTGGACAAGGCAGCCAAAATTGTCAGGCCAATTGTTGGTATAGCCCAGGCTGTGATAAAAACTTCCCTCTGCTTACAACCCTATAGAAGGCTTTAATCTTTCTTATGAATTTTGTTTCATATTTAGTCAAAAGAAACAGATCAAACTTAGTATTTCACGTTATATTTCAACAGCTTCTTCATCGTGACTATTACTCATAATTTATTTGTCACTAAAGTCAGCTTGCTACCTATACCAGTTTTTCTTAATATTTTAGGAGGTTTGTCAGTTACCTTTTTAAGAATCTGATAAAAACTATAAGGAGGTCACTATGAATACATAGATGTATGCACACACACTTTGTGTTCATACTATTTCAGGGAATTCATACTATTTCAGGGAATTCATACTATTCATAGATTCTTTAACGTTCTTTGACCTTAGGTTAAACACTTGGGATAGTAATACAGAATTTCCGGAGTTACACTGCTTGTTTTCTGGCTTATATCAACTCTACTCCCAGCTGAAGTCTGTGCTGCACTTGGTATCACGTATAGACGGCACCAACAATGTACCGGTGCCATTTTCACAGTTAAGTGGCTGGGTAGAATTTTGGATGCCAACTGTATTACTCTTACAGGTTGCGGTTAGATTTACTTGGTGTTTCATCATACCGATGGTCATCTTTTTTTAGGTTTCAAATACAACTTTATTGAAGTAAAACTGACATACAGTAAACTCACAAATTTAAGTCTTCACTTTATTAAGTTTTAACCTATACAAACACCTGTGAAACCATCACCACAGTCAGGATAATGGACCTATCTATCACCTCCAACGTTTCTTCTTGTGTTTTAGTAATATCTCCCTCCAAACCTTTCCTGCCTTCTTTCCTATGCAAATAGTAATCTCCCTTCCATCTCTACAGATTAGCTTGCATTTTGTGGATGTTTTAAAATAGCATCTCTCACTGTGATTTTAATCTGAGTTTTCGTAAATGACTAGTTGGAAACCCTAGTGGCATAGTGGTTAAGAGCTATACTGCTAACTAAAAGATGAGGGATGCAAATCCACCAGGCACTCCTTGGAAACCCTATGGGGGAAGTTCTACTCTGCCCTTAAGGGTCACTGTTGGTTGGACTTGATTAGACAGCAGTGGGTTTGGTTGTTTTGGTGGAATAAGACAATCTGTTCAACACGTTCTCGTATACTTAGTTGCTGCCTGTAACCTTTTGGTGAAGTGTCTGTTCAAATCTTTCACTCATCTTTGAATTATGTCTCTTGCTTTTCTATTCCAACATTTGAGAAGTCTTTATATATTATGGATAGAAGTTCTTTATGCAGTGTTTGCTTTTCAAAATTTTTCTCCAGTGGTTGTTCTTAGAGTCTTTTTCAGAGCAGACATTTTTAACTTTGATGGAGCCTGCTTGTCAGCTTTTTGTATTATGGATTGTGATATGGTCTTATCTAAGAATTGTTTCCCTAATCTGAGTTCACAAAGATTTTCTGCTGTGTTTTCTTTGAGAAGTTTTAAGTTTTACATTTAGGTCTAGGATCCATTTTGAGTGAATTTTTGTATAAAGCCTGAGGTATGGACTAAAGTCATTAGTTTTTTGCATGTTAATGTCCAATTGTTTGAACAGTAGTTATTGAGTAATTATTTTTCTACACTTTCCACATTTGTTGAAAATCAGTTGCATACATAGGTATAGAAGTAAATTTGTGTCTTATTAATCTGACTATTTTTGCATTAATACCACACTCTCTTGACTGGAAATCCTGGTGATCTAGTTAAGTGTTGTTACAGATGCTAACAAAAAGTTGGATGCTCCTTGGATGCTCCTTGGAACCCGTTGGATGCTCCTTGGAAACTCTATGGGACAGTTCTACTCTGTCCTACACAGTCATTGTGAATTAGAACTGACTTGATGACAATGCCTTTTTTGGGTCTCGATTACTGTAGCTATAAAATAAATCTTGAAATGGAAAGATAGCTTTTGTTTTCTAATATTTTCTTTCATTGCAGTTTTTTGGGGGAGTCTACTTTTAGTTCCACGTAACTTTCATATGCATTTGAGAATCTGCTTGTCAATTTCTATAGCCTGATAAGATTTTGATTGAGATTGTGTTAGACCATTAGATCAATTTGAGATGAGCTGATCTCTTAACAATATTAGTCTTATGACCCATAAATGATGCTAGATCATAGATACCCGAGTTTCTATCTCAAGTGGCTTGTCTTTAGTACAGGACCTATGGGTGGGGCAAAGCCCAGAATCAGTAATTTTTATTTTGTGTCTCTGAGAGTAAGAATCTACTAACCACTTTCCAAAAGAGGCCTGATGAAATAAAAGCTGTGCTCTAGGAAGAACATAGCACTTAGGTGTTGCATCTACAAGACAGAGAGGAGCCTGGGCAAATCAGGAGGAGAGTGTTTCAGGATAGGCTTGATTGGAGGCAGTGGGCAAGAAAGGGACGTGTATCAGGAAAGACTGGGGTAGATTTGAGGAGAGACTTCAAAGGCAAAGTGAAGGCAGGAAGCAGCCCAGGATGACTTAGAGGGTTTTGAGAGGCTTGATTGATAGAATGCTGGAACTAGGAGCAGAAATAAAGATGACAGAAGAGGAGCTTGTTTCAGAGGAAGATGATGAAGTTATTTTTAGGTGTTTGAGTTTTAAGGTGACAGCAGGATGCCAAAGTAGGTATGTGCAGCTGTTGTGTGAAAAACATAAGAATGCAAGGAGAGTTCAGGGCTCAGGATACAGATTTGGGGGTCACTTGAAGAAATTACAGTTCAGTTCAGTCATCTAGTAAATGATTGCAATCCGTATTTTGTCAGATGTTAGGCTGGGCATTGGAAAGCCATGACTCAGAAGTATGATGTCTGTCTTTGAAGAACAAGTTAATGGATGATGAAATATGGTTAGCTATGATGGTAATGCCTGTGACACAGTGGCAGTGCAGTGGAGTAACCCTCAACCCAGAATGTGGCTGCTGGGAAAGTTCCCTGGAAGCAGTGTCACTCAAGCTGTATTTTTAGGATGAACAAACAAAACAATCAAACCGTTGTTGTGAAGTCAGTTTCAGCTCATAGCAACTCGAGAGCATAGGGTAGAACCGCCCCTAGGGTGTCCAAGGAGTGACTGGTGAGTTCAGTCTCCTGACCTGGTTAGCAGCTGAGCTCCAAATGACTGTGCCACTAGGACAAGCAGGTGTTAAATGGGTGGAGAAGCAGTTGAAGGGTATCAGGAATCGAGTGGACAGCGTGGGAAAATATACGGAGGCAAGAGAAAGTATGGCCTATCTGAGATCTGGTTGGAGACATGGATGCATGTGAGGGAAAGAGAGGACTCCTAAGCAGAGATGTTCAAAGGCACTGGACTCCAGTAAGTAGTGAGGCTCTCTGATGAGTTTAAATTTGGAAGCAGTGTTATCAGACTGGCAATTTAGAAAGTGAATTCTAGCAGCAGTGGGATAAACTGCTGGGGAGGCTGTCCTAATTTCCTGGGATTGCTGTGACAAAACACAACAAACTGAGTGGCTTTTAAGAATAGAAATTTATCACCTCATAAGTCCAGTGTAGTTTGAATTCAGGGTGTCAGCAGAGCCACATTGTCTCTAAGGGGTCTGGAAGGGGATCATTTCTTGTTTCTGTCAACTTCTGGTAGCTCCAGACAGCCCTTGGCTGGCAGCTGCATTGTAATCCTGTTGTCATAACTGTTCTCTGTCTCTTCTGTTTTATAAGAGCATCACTTTAGGTTGAGAGCCCTTCTCCAACTCTTGTATGAGTTCGTGTTAGCTGGGAACATCTCCAAGACTGTAGTTCCAGATCAGGTCATGTTCAAAGGTACCAAGGGTTAGGACTTCAACACATATTTTTGTAGACACAATTCCATCCATAACAAAGTGCTGAAGGCTGAAGTCAGGGTAAACAGTTACAATACTGCTTTAATTATTAGCAGTAAATGATGAGGATCTGAATTAAGACAGTCTTGGTAAGAATGGAAAGAGGGGAGTAAAAATTATTAAAGAGTTATAATAGGCAGGTTTTCATGACAGATTGGGTTGGAAAGATTTGATTTTGAGTCTATCAGCATGTAAGTGATATGTGAGGCATTTGAAGGGAATTGGTAAACCAAAGAGCATAATGACAGAAAAAAAGGGAGCCTTGGCTGAAAACCTCACGTACCCCAAATCTTAGGATTTGTGGATTCTTGCTCTGCCATTTACTTTAATCTTTTTATTTTTTAACTTTTATTTCTGCCTTCCAGTTTCTTATCCTGAGATTTTAGTGATGTGAATTAGCTTATAATATTGATAATAGAATAAGGAGTTCTAGTGCACAGTGGTTGAAGAGCTTAGCTGTTAACTAAAAGTTGAGTGGTTTGAATCCATCAGCTGTCCTGTGGTGAGAAGTTTAGACACTTACGTTTTCCATATAGAAGCAACCTGTTTCTATAAAGATTACAGGCTTAGAAACCCAAGGGGGGCAGTTCTGCTCTGTGCTATAGGGTTGCTATGAGTCAGAATTGACTCAAAAGCAGTGAGTTTTTTTTTTCTGATGGGCTTCTTTTTGAAGAAAAAGATATGAAGAGATAAACTCTGAAGCTGGAGAAATAAAACTCCGTGGATATCTTTATTTAGGGGAGCAGATACAGGATAGAAATTAACAAAGGAAAATATAGGAAAGAAATGAAGATGATACAATACACAGAAGCTCAAGTCAGAGCCTCTGTAGAGGCTGAGTGCTCAGCAGTGTCCTCAAGGGGGACAAGAACGGAAAGGATAGTACCTTTTGGCCATTTTGAGTCTCAGGTGATCCAGGAGTTTTGAAGACATGGACTTGGTGGGTGTCAATAAACCAGTTACACAGTGGTGGGACTCCATCATGCCTAGTCATCCAAATGGTAACAGAATCCCACATCTTTAATTTCATTCTGATCATTTGTAGAGAAGTACGTAGGCAAAACCTGGAATAGAATCAACTGTGAATACTCCAGTCAAACTTGTCATAATGATGTTTCCTGAAATAGGTGGCTTCCCCAACGTTAAATCTTGTGTACCAAAAATATTTCATAGGAAACAGTAATAAAGAAAAAAAAAAAGAATAAATTCCCACTGGGGACTGAATACAGCTTAAGTCATCCTTTTTCATTAGCCTTTAATTTCTGAACTATGATGATGCACAGTTGCTTTTCATTCGATACTGCATTTTCTGTTTGTTTATTGTCCTACAAAAAAACTTTCCAAAACAGAAAATCCACCTTTGCGCCTTAACGCATTGGTTTGTTTCCTGACTTTTTACAGAGCTTGCTCCTTCATGGGAAGCAGCAGAAGGCACAACCTGCGGCTGGCGCAGAGCAGGCAGGATGGGCGGCTGTGTGATGCCAAGGCGGTGCCCTGCACTGTGGCAGGGACTACTTGGCGGATGAGCCAGTCTAAACATCTGAAGAAGCTTTTTCGGCCATCGCTAGGTCCAAGGGGGCTACTACTCTGTCATTTTTTCTCTCCCCATCCCCTGACACTTATTTCTGTCTCCCGTTCCTGAGAGTTGGAGTGATGTGAACTAACTTATACGATTGATTGTAAAAGAAGGAGCCCTGGTGGTGGAGTGGTTGAAGAGCTTGGCTATTAACTGAAAAGCTGGTAGTTGGAACCCATCAGCTGTTCTGTGGGAGAGAGATGTGCGGTTGGCTTCAGTATAGATTACAGCCTTGGAGACCCTAGATGGCAGTTCTATGGGCTGCATGACTCAGAATTAGCTCAGCAGCAGTGGGTTTGGTTACTGATGGTAAACAATGGTCTCTATAGACCACTTCACAGTTTAAAGTCATCTTTTAGATAATTGATCTCTTTTGATCCTCAAATAAATACAATTCTCAAATGAAAATAAAGGAATCGCTATAGGCTGTATAATAAGTGGAAACTATACCAAGATTTTTTTAAATCAAGACTGTTCAGTAAATGAAAGTCCTTGGAGGTACAAATGGTTATGTGCTGAACTACTAGCTGAAAGATTGGTGGTCGAAACCTATCTAGAAGTCCACTGGAAGTAAGGCCTGATAATGTGCTTCTGTGGGGTCACAGCCTTGAAAGCCCCATGGAGCAGTTCTGCTTTGCACACATGGTGTCGTCATGAGTTACGGTCAGCTTGATGGCAACTGACAAGAACAGTGGTTATTAACGTGTGACCCAAGTGTGTTGTTCGCTTCCAACATTGGACTTAGCGTGGAGATCAGGAAACAGTGCATGAAGACCTTCATACTGAATAAATTTGTTAGGTAATTTTGGGGTAGCAAGGCTGTGTTAGAAAAGACAAATATTATTAATCATTTTTAAGCCATATTTGTTTTGTTTTATATGAAAAAACAAAGTAAATATTCTAAAGTGTAATTCCCTCCACTTCAGTTTTTGGTTTATGGTTAAATTAAAAAAAATTTTTGTGGTGATAAATTTAGACACTCTTTTTCTAGTTTTCCTAGGCATGAGGACTAACTTTTAGGCATAAGGAATAAGACATAAAATAAATCAGAATATGTGAGTGGCAAGGCCATGTAACTGTGGGAGCTGTGGGACAGGCTATTTGAAAATACATTAAGCACATTTGGGAGTTAAGTGGAGTCTGTAATTGAGAAAGCAAGTTTTTTGTCTTGGAAAACATAAGAGAACTGGAATCTTACTGATATTTTTTTTGCCAAAGGGAATTCCACTGAGGAGTAGAACCTCTTATAGTGTGGTGCTGAAGTAAAAAAATTAAAATAAATAGATATGATTTACTAGAAATCATCAACTAGTGAAAAACTAGTCAACTTAAAGTTAAGATTCATTGCTGGGTGGCATTATTGTTCCCCCATCAGAATATCATTTATGTTTTTCAAAAACACCACTGAATGCCTAGTGTGCCACTGCGGTGGTTTTAACCTCTACCAAATTTAGTTGTGCTATGTAAGCGGATGTCTCAGAGTGGGCGCTGGGATCCTAATTGCAGTACTTTTATCAAATGTAATCACAATATGCTAATAGTTTAAGAGTATTACCAAATTTCAAAGCTATATTTGCTTCTTTACTTACATAAATAATCATTCCTTTGTTTCCTGTAGATTAAAAACAAACAAACAAAACAATAGTACTTAAATTGCTTTTGACACAAATTACAAACATTTCATGATTTTTCTGGGATATGCTTCAGTCTCTAGGTGATGTTCTTCTATAACTAGGTATCTTCAAAAGAAAGAATTCTAGTTCAGGGCCCAAATTAAGAGCAGGTAACTATAAACAAAGTGCTTGTTTCATAAAAATAAACAGCACATATGCACTTTTGCTACAGATGTTATACCCTGGAGTGTGCCCTGATTTCTTTTCAGCTAAATAAGGATAGCAAATCTAAGTATCACAGACGCCTACTAACATATGAGTGTCACTTACAATGGAATGCACTCCATGTATAACTAAGACAAGACCATTTGGAAGTCAACTTTTCCAACCTCTGAAACTGTGAAATGTTGTTTGTATTACTTTTGTCTTTAAAGAGAGCAACCTCCTCCAGTCCCACTGGTCTTCTTTATCTCCCATCACCCACAGAGCACTGCACACATGCCTGTGCCCTTCCCAGAAGGGAAGATGATGAACAAGAACTTTATTGAATACTTGCTATGTCCTAGATTATTTTACTTATGTCCAATTATTTTTTATAATTACTAAAGATAAACAAACAAAAATCCCTACCTTATAATATTTACTTAACTTTGGGTAAGTGACTGCTTTTTCCAGACTTGGGTAATGAGTTTGCAAAGTTAATCCAATACTTACCATAACCTCCCAATCTGCAAGTCTTGACTGAATGCTCACCGTATCTGTGCTTGATGACTGGGCATCATCACTTTTCTTGAAGAGCACATCTTGCAATTCTGGATCTTGTCCATGACAGCACTGTTAGGATTAAAACACAAGTCTGTCAGATCCCCAAACCCAATCTCTTTCCTGAACACAAATTATGGCACAACCACATACACTCTGCAGACTACCTGAGAGGTGTAATTCATGCTCGCTCCTTCCGCTGTAATTAACGTTCTCTCCTCCTTCCCTTTAGTAGGGGGTTAAAGTTAACGCACAGAGAGGAAAGAAATCTAGGAGGACCTGATTATACGGGAACTGCCAATTAAGTTTTGTGAACTCATCCTAGAAAAAGTGCTACCCACCTCACTGCTGAATAGCACTATGGTCACCTTCGAAGTCCTCCCCTTGGGAAGCCATGCTCTGACACCAGCACCTAGTCCACCCTTCAAAGCAGTTTTAGAACTCTTTTTCTGGAATGGCCATCACAGCCATTGTATTACCCTTGATGTCCTGAAATGTCATCAGTATTTCCCTTATCTCTGGGTAAAGAAAAAGGTGACTGGGGCCCAGATTAGGTGAGTCGGGAGGGTGTTCCAACACAGTTATTTATTTAGCGGCTAAAAACTCCCTCACAGACAGTTACACAATTAAGTGTGTGAACTTGCCACCTTGCTGCTATGGGCAACGGCCATTCCAGAAAAGGAGTTCCAGAATTGCTTTGAAGGATGGACTAAGCACTGGCATTGGTTCCCAAGGGGAGTACTTCGAAGGTGACTGTAGTGATATTCAGCAGTGAGGTATGCAGCACTTAGAACAATGAAGTTCGTGGACTTCATTGTTGGACCCTTCAGATACTGTTTCTGATGTATGGAGGGCTGAGGTACATTAATTACTTCGTGTGTGGCCTTTCTAGCCACAATCTTGTAACTTGCAGCTGGGTGATTGTGTGATGGGGTAACTGTGGCCTACCAAAGGGATGGGTCAGTTTTGCCTTACAAGACAGCCAGTTGCGAAGTAGGGATCACCAGCAGGGAAGGAAAGACCTAGCAGCAGAGATCTGGCAGGAAAGTCAGTGTGGTGGCCTTCCTGGTCTGTGGAGAGAAAAATCTCAGTGCTTTCAGCAGAGAATGAGGGCCAGGGATAGGTGTGCCTGCAAACATGGCTGGGAAGAGGTTGTCCCGAAGGAAAAACTATCCTGAATGTTCTTGAGCCTGAATTGTAACTGTTACTTTCTGAAAAACCATGAAATTGTGATTCCGGTCTGTTGGTTCTGTGTGGCCACTGGGATGAATTTTTGAATCTAGGAGAGAGTACTGTTGGAGGAACAGTTGGTAGCAGAATTAGTTAAGATAGCAAAGAGAGGAGACAAGTCTGATCTTTGCCTCATGGGAATCAGCCTTGTGCTGCTGATCTTGATTCTCCTTCCCCTTGTGGAGTAGGAGATCATTCTCTGTCCCTGACCATCTAGTTCTCCATAGACGTATTAGCATTTAAGAGACGAGCTTTGTTGGCTATAAAGATAGGGGATCCTTTTTGGAAAAATGTTTTGCTGAAACAACCATCAGTTAAATGAAGGTGGGAATTCTGGCTGTGGGTTCTTCACAGCAACAGTACTGGGTCCAGATTTCATCGAGTATGTGTGAGATTTCTTGACTAGCAGGGAACCCAGAAATATCCAACACTTTTACCACTACACACACTGTTTTTTAAATAGTTCAGTTTTGCTGACTGGCTGGTAGCTACAGCTACTGAATTTATTAAACTTGGACCCTGCCATATTTTCTATAGATTAAAACCGGTGCATGGTAAGATGCTTTGGGATAAAAACAAGCTCCTTACAAGGAGGAAAAAGCCACACATTTCAGGCATTACATTCACTTGTTTTCTGGAAGCAAAGGCAAACAAGGATATTGGTATACTGAAATTTCAGTGTATAGCAACTGAAAATATATACATTTATTTGCAGAACTAATTAATGCATAAAACTATTTTCTTCTATTATTGAGTAGGAATTATAATTCTTGTGTGTAGAACACTAAATAGAATTAGAAGATGTGTTTAACGTGTTTTATAAAAGACACCAAACCTGCTGGTCTGGAGAATTTGGTTTTGACCCCCTGCAAGGGCAGACGGCACAAGTGAGTGCAACGGAATGCGTCTCATTCCATCACCCATGACAAAGCCCTCAGCAAGCAACCGTGTTTTCTAAACTATAGATACAAGTGAAAGCAATAAAATCTGGATTGAGAATCTTTTGTGTATCATGAACTCTCTGCATTGCTTTGTTTTCCTCAAAATCAGTGGCTTATGTTTTTATATTTTAATGCATATCTTTTTCTAGGCTACCAATTTAGACATTGGCTAAAGAGAAAAAGGGGGCAGATTAGGCAGTTTAACTCCCTGTATCTCCTAGTTGTTCTTTTTCAATACTTTATGTCCCTTGTCATGGGGAAATTTCCTAGCAGGTGTAGAGTCTTTTTACCCACTTCTCCAGTGTAGAACTGAATAATCTATGGAAGCTTATAAAGCTAAAAGGGTAACCTTGGTCTCAGTCATAACTGAACCCAGGCTGGATATTGGGGCTGACTCTGACAAAGGGTAGGCATTATAGCTGGCTATTGTTGTGAAACAAATCACCCCAAAAGTTAGTAGCTTAAAGAAATCATTTTTTTTTTTTTTTTTTTTTTGTTTACCGTCATGCATCTTTGGATGGGCTGGACTCAGTCTCTCACGTGGTGGGCATCAGTGGCAGCTGAGTCCTCTGAAGGCTGTGAACAGCCATCCTGGCTTCTTCACTCACATGTCTGGTGCCTCTCCTGGGAAGGCTGGAACAGCTGCAACTGGCCCAGCTTATCTTTTGCTCCACGTAGTCTTTCTGTCTGGATAGTATGAGTTTCCTCAAAGCAGGTAGTCTCAGTGTAGCCAGACTTCTTACATCAACCCTCTAGAGAAACAATAAGAATTTGGGGGGTTCAGACCTCACATGGGCCCTGTTTTCTGAAGACATAGGTAAATAATTACATTGGTTTACAGAAGTCTGACTCTTTTAAAACAGTGTTTCTAGAGTGAGAATTTTAAGGGCACAGATGAAGCCGTACATCTTTTTGTGACCTATCCTCTAAAATTATGAAGCATTATTTCTTTCCCATTCTATTGGCCAAATTGAGTGACAGGGTCCTCCCAGATTCAAGAGGAGGGGATTTCTCCTAGAGCATTAATTCCAGGAGGTGTGTTCACTGGGGAGTCAGCTCTGGAATCTAACAATTAAAAATGAAGACTTTTAGACAATTTCCGATAAAACTGAGTTCTTGGTTTCAGTAGATACCTGCATTGATTCTGATGTGCTCTCCAGACTAGGTATTGTGAGCTCATTCATGCTATAGTCACAAATGTAAGCCATCCCAGTAGTACCTGTGAAGGGCATAGAAGGCTGATTCAGTGGGCTGAAAAATTTGATCCTTAGTTGGAATGCATTATTGTATAACTGGGCAAGGTAACCTTCTTAGAGATGCTGAGGTAGAATTCTGCCCCTACGGGCAACTAAATATTGCTTCTAGGGCCTAGTGCCTAGATAAGTTTTGTCCTTGAGTCGCTGTTACTTGGCATCAGACAATCAAAGCAAAACAGGACCTAGAAGGCTGAGGGATAATTTCTCTGCCCTGTGGTCTGTTTGTGACATCCTTTCACATCTCAGTGGAGAGGAATTTATTTATTGGATCAGTTTCTTGACAGCATGAATTCCTCTCAGTGCTCTGAGCATGTGGGGTACCAGACATGGGTTATGTGTGGGGCAGGAAAGAGTCAACAAAGACTGGAGCGTTCTGCCCAGGGGACAGTCATCCCGGCTCTCCAGGACTCTCCCTGGTTCTTTCTTCACAGTCTTCCTGCTCGCTTCTCTTTCAAATATTTCTCAATGATGTGGCACGTGTTTATTTTTTATGTTGTGGTAAAAGATGTAAAGTAGGCCTGGTGATGCAGTGGTGAAGGGCTTGGCTTCTAACTGAAACACTGGCAGTCTGAGCCCACCTGGCGGCTCGATGACAGCAAGACCTGGTGATCTATTTCTGTAAAGATTACAACCTAGAAACTCTGTGGGACAGTTCTACTCTGTCGCATGGAATCTCTAGGAGTCAAAAATTGACTTCATGCTACAACAAGACTATATGTCACAAAACACTTGCCCATTCAGCAATTTTTGCGTGTATGACTTACTGACATTGATTACATTCAGCTTATTGTGTCCCTTTTCAAGTTAGAATAATAATAGTGAAGAACAATAAGTATAACAACAATATAGAAACAGGAAACAAAGGTACTCAGGAAGAATTTCATATAAAAGTACTTAACAAAGGGACAACTGGATACATGTACCACTTCTGGGTACCTTAATAATGAGGACATTTATGCAATGAATATAACTTTAAAATAACCTGGAGATGGTCACTGGTGAGTGGGCAGAATAAAGATGAATTTAGTGAAGCATCCTGTGTTCAGTATCTTGGGGCCATGATTTCAAGAGAGAAGTTTAAGGGAAAGAACAAGGAGCAGAGTGTTCTGGGGATGATAATAAAGGGAGAAGAGCTAGGAGAGAGCTTCAGGGAAGAGCCAAGAGAATTCTAGCAAGAGCTACTGCTGGGGAGGAAAATACAGTGGCACCCAGACATGTTTCTTTATACTTAAATGTTGAACATAGAACTATACAGTTTGTAATTTTGTTTTTTCTAAGAGACAGAAGCAGGGAGAAGATCATAGTGTTAAAACAGGGGATCACAGAATTAACATGCACAGTAGCAATGATACAGGGAGAATTCTGTAGGAACTTCAAAGCAAACCTTAGGACTGGGCTCTTCCACATGCTTCTCAAGGCTGCCATTTCTGCTGATGAGACTGCAATAAATAGTCCCACTTGAATATATATACGTATATATATGTTTACAAAAAGACATTCATTTCTGAAAATTCTCTTTGAATTTTTAAGATGCAGGCAAGAAAATATAAGGTACTGATTCAGAATGTACTTTTGGAGTCAGTTTCTGGCTCTGCCACTTCTTTGTCTTGTGTCCTATACAAGTTATTTATTCTCTTTCAGCTTCAGTTTCCTTATCTGTAAAGTAGGGAGAGCAACAGAACACGCCTCATAGGTTATCATGAGGATTAAATGGGATATGTGGGCAAAGCCTAAGCATGTTACAATGAGACCACAGCCTACAGTAGCTGGAGTTATTTTACTGTATGATTATTAGTAATAAGACATTTTTAACTCTCCCTCTTCTCATTCCTCATTATTTCAAGTACCTTCCCATCACCCCATGGCTGTATTCTTTGACTGCATAATCAAAACATGTATATTTTTTGCACGGTACAGTGATGTTAATGAAAAAACTTCTGAGAGGCCACAAATGAAAATGTTTTGGCAGAGATGCAGTGTTTATTCAGATATATTGGTTAAGCCACACAAAACTTTTCCATTTTCCTGCCTCTCAATTAGGTTTAATTCTGGACTCCACTGCTCCTGCTTTTGGAATGAAAGGGTTTTCAATGGTTCGCTGGGCCACTGGATTAAGCTGTACTTAAATTACTTATATGCAGAAATAAACTTGTCTTCTTCCTGCTTATCCTTCCTGTACAATGGCACATTCCTACTAATTACATTATTCTCAGTGGTTCTCCAGAGTCCTCTGGATAACAAGTAGAAGCAATGTTACAGGACATATGCTTTTATGCTTTATTGGCTGCTGTTATCCTCAGGCCCAACACCGAAGCTGAACACACAGTCCAGACCCAAACGTGCAAGACCACTGATCATCAATCGCACTGAAGTCTGAATTTGATTAGAGTGCCATTTTCCTGCCCTTTTCCCTCTACTCTTAAAGAAGGGTACAGCTCTGAAATCCCAAAGAGATGCTGCTTGATTTAAGCCCTGTGAAATTCTAACCAGAAGTTAATAGAAAGGAGAAACCAAGCTTATCAAATTTTTCTTGAGAGTACCGGTCTGCTTCACCTGTGGTAATTGGCCAAGTTCAGGCTTGCACTCTGATGAGCTACGGGAAGTAGCCAGGAAGAACTACCAATAAATAACCCAGTGCTTTGGAAAACACAACATTTTGTGCTCTCTGGTATTGATTTAAATGAGGCCTAAGAAGAGTATAGGAGTACGCAGAGCTAGTACGTGAACTGGCGTGACTTTCAGGGGAAGAATCAGCTACTGGTTAATTGCAAGAAGAATTTTCTTTTTTTTTTTTTGCTGAGAGGTTAATTGTGTGAAGGACACTGTGTGGAATGAAAGTTAGTTTCTATTAAAGAAGTAAGATAAAGAGGGAGAGAGAGCACTGCCTTCCCTTCAGACACAGATAATTTCACCTGTTTATTGGAGCATTTCACAAGAAACAAAGGGAGGAAAAACACTTCACAGGTGTCCTTTTAATTTAATCAGTGCATTTGGTATTGTGACCAAAATTGCTTAGGCTGCAGGGCCTTCTGCTGAAAGGGTACTGCATGGAACCATCCCCTGGAAAGGTGTCGGGAATGGAACTGCTTATGGCATAAATAGGGAGATGAATCTTAAATAGCTCACTCTGAAAATCTGATATTAAAAATAAGAAAAGCTATCTGAGCGTTTCAGGTGTGTTTCACAGTGGTAGAGCAGTCCACGTCACCTTTACCAAGCTTGGTGTTCACACACACAGAACAGCCCTACTATGGCTCGGCGGGTTTTGATGAAATTGAAAATTGGGAGCACAGTTGAAGATAGCGTGGTGCTTAGAAAGACGAAGACACTGAAGCCCTATGGCTTTAGTGGCCACAAAGATCTTGGCTGCTTTTGAGGTCTGACCCCAGAGGAAGTGTGAGGAAGATATGAGGAGGCATGAGTCACAACAGCTTAAAAGTCACATCTTTCCCAGCAAGAATAGGGAGTGAGACAGAACCAAATACCAGTTCTTGGAAGTCATATACCCAAGAGTTAATGTCTCTTTGAGATCATTGATGCTTTTTTTTCTTTTAATTTTGTATGAGTTACAAGGTGCCCTTTACATCCAGAATTGAGTTTCAATTCAATGCTACAACTTCAGTTGAGCAGCTAAGTGCCAAAAAATGCTTTTGTATTTGGTGTGTTCATGGATAAGAGATGGCAAGCAAAGATTAAGACTATCCCTTCCCTCTGGAAGTGAAAATCCAAGTGTCAGAAAACTTACCTTGAATTGTTACACACCTGAGGCAGCCTTTGCTGCACTCCTCATCTGAGAAGAGTTTCACACAGGAAGCCGCTTCTCTGGCTTCTTGTTAATCTAGGCACAGCTGAAATGCCTGTCTGACAGTGTCTCGCTTACCAGTTGTGTCATTTTCAATCTTAGCCAATATTAGAAGACAATGATTTCCCTTTATTGCAGAAAGCTGCACTGTGAGGAAATGGGGGGAAGAGACAGGCAGCAGATCTGTTATAGGGAGAGCAGGATTCTCTGGCTGTCCCAGGCTTGATCTTAGCAAGGTCTGGCCCCACAGCCAGGAGTGCTGGCCTTTGTCTGCTGCTGTGACACAACTGTTCCTCCAAGGACTGGGAGAACGTGCCCAGGATAACAAAGAAATACCTGTAAATAAGAAACCACTGGGGTTTGCGCTATTTTGACAGTTTACCAGTGTCCATTTGTTGAATTCTGCATTAGTGAAGCAATAAGAGTAGTCTCTGACCTTTTGTTATGAGCAAAAAGACCAACTGGGGCCCAGAAAAGTACATAATGACAAATTGGCAATAATATTAACAATAAAACTTTTGAAAAATGAGTTTCTTTGACTCTCCCTGGCCTCTTTCCCATCCCTGCCTTGGGTCCCTGGGTTTGAACAGTGTGTATCTCAGTTTTCTGCCTCCTGGGAGCCACGTGGTATATGAGCTGCTGTCTCTGGGTAGCTTGGCCTATCTCTTTTCTGTTTCTCCCTGTAGCTTGCCGGAGGAGTTGCTATAAATTCCCTGGGAAGGCACTGGGCTTTGCCTCTGAGCCCTTTTCAGTTGAATAGAAATAATAGCTCAGACTTGGTAGAGTGTATAAACATTTTTGCATCTTTAATGTTGGAATTCAAAGAGCACGGAAGACAATTTCCCCACTTCATGAACTGATTGTTCATTTGCCACTGACTACATACTAATTCGTACTGCTGCTTAACTACCTGGAAATAGTTAAAAATATGTTCCTGATTATTAAAAAAAAACATGCTTACTAAAAATCTTAGAAGTACAAGAAAAAAAATACAGAGAATGACTCAAAAATCATTCATAATCCCATTACTTTAAGATAGATGTTGTTAGGTGCCACTGAGTTGATTTTCAACTCACAGTGACCCCGTATGACACAGTACAACTGCCCTATAGGGATTCGTAGGGTGTAATCTTTATGGGAGCAGACTGCCAGGTCTTTCACCTTGGGAGCCATTAGGTAGGTTCAAACCTCCACCTTTGCAGTTAGGAGTCAAGTGCTTAACCACTATGCAACCAGGGCCCCTTGTTAAGATAGATTGATACATAAATAGACAGATAAATAGCTACCATTGGCTCAACTGTGCATCACTGATTCTGAAGGTGTGAGTAGGCCTCCGCTGCTCAGTCTCTCCCACTGAGGAAGATGTCTCCCACCTCCAAAAGCCACCTCTCTACTCACTAAGCTGTCACTGATCTGCCTGCTGGGCACTGACTCCCATCTGTTCAAGTCTGGGCACTCCTGGGTACTTCTGGCCCCACTCTCCCTTCCCTGAGACTCAGCCCAGTTTTTCAGCTTTCCTTGTGATATTCAGGTCTCCTAGAATGCATATATAATTGAGTCATTTTTTTTTCATTTGTTCTTAGTAGTTAGAGGGATCACAGAAAATGCCCCACTACTCTGCCATCTTAGCCCCTACTCTTAATATCCCAAAGCACAACTTGAGAAGGCAATGCAATGTGTTATAATGAAATGCACAAAGACTAGAAATTAGAAAACCAAAAGGGAAGAACATGCTCAGTATTTCTCAAGCTGAAAGAACTGAAGCAAAAGTTCAAGCCTCAAGTTGTGATATTGAAAAACATAGATGTCTCTAAAGAAGATGGAAGGAATACATACAGTCACTGTATCAAAACTAATTGTTTGACTTTCAGTTGTTTCAGGTGGTTGTATATTATTGAGAACCAATGGTAGTGAGAGAAGAATCCAAACTGCACTGAAGACATTAGTGAAAAACAAGGATCCAGGAATGGAGCTCCGTGGAATACCAGTGGAGATGTTTCAACAAATGGAGTGTAGCACTGGAGGTGTTCCCTCATCTGTGTCAAGAAATTTGAAAGACAGCTACCTGATCAACTGAGTGAAAGAGATTCATGTTTGTGCCCATTCCAAAGAAAGGTGATCCAACAGAATGCAGAATTATCAAACAATATTATTAATATTACATGCAAGTAAAATGTTGCTGAAAATCATTCAAAAGTGGTTGTAGCAGTACATGAACTGGGAACTACTAGAACATTAAGCCAGATTTAGAAGAGGATGTTGAATGGGGAATATTATCGCTGATGTCACATGGATCTTGGTCAAAAGTAGAGAATACCAGAAAGGTGTTCACCTGTGTTGTATTAACTATGCAAAGGTGTTTGACTGTGTGAATCACAGCAAACTGTAGATAAAATTTTGAATACTGGGAATTCTAGAACACTTAACTGTGCTCACAAGAAACTTGTACTTAGACCAAATGGCAGTTTCTGGAAAGAACAAGGAAACAGTGTGGCTTAAAAATCAGTAAAGGTGTGTGTTAGGGTTGTATCTGTTCACCATACTTATTCAATCTGTATGCTGAGCAAAACATCTGAGAGGGTTGGTTATATGATAGTGAACATAGAATCAGGATTGAAGAAAGATTCATTAACCACCTGTGATATTCAATTCTACAGCATTGCTTGCTGAAGGTAGAGAAGACTTGAAGCACTTAGTGATGGAGATGAAAAACCATGGTCTTTATTAGAGATTATACCTTAGTATAAAGAAAACAAAAGTCCTCAAAACTGGTCCATTAAGCAACATCCTGATGAAGAGAGAAACAACTGAAGCTGTCAAGCACTTCATTTTACTTGGATTCACAATCAATGCCCACGAAAGTGGCAGCAAGAAATCAAATGACACGTTGCATTGGGCAACTCTGCTGCAAAAGACCTCTTTAAAGTGTTAAAAAGCAAAGATGTCACTTTGGGGACTGAGGGGCACCCAGCCCAAGCTGTCAGAGTTTAAATTGCCTCATACACATGTGAAAGCTGGACGATGAATAGAGAAGACCAAAGAAGAATTGATGCTTTTGATTTATGGTATTGATGAGGAACACTGAATATACCAGGGGTTGCCACGTGAATGACAAATCTATTTTGGAAGAAGTATAGGCAGAATACTGCTTAGAACTGACCTCAGTGAGTCTGTATCTTGTCTATTTTGGACATGCTATCAGGATGAACCAATCATTAGAGAAGGACATCGTATTTGTAAACTAGAAGGCCAAAAAAATAGAAGGTGGCTCTCAAGGAGATGTAGTGACATAGTGGTTGTAACGATGGGTTCCAGCATGACAATGGGTGTGAGGATGCCTGGGCCCAGCAGTGTTTTATTCTGTTGTACTTAGGGGTTTTTGCGAGTCAAGTTCTCGTAACGATTTTTACAGCCTCCAGAGAGACTGTACTGATTTATTCTGCCAGCAGCATATATGAGTGTCCATTTTCCCAAATATCTTCAATAAACAGTATTTATACTCACAACAAGAATGTATTAATATCAGTCTCCTCATTCTGGTAAACTAGCATACTAATAACCTTTTTATCTTTGGTAATCTATTTGTTGTTTTACTTCACTTTCTTTGATTAAAAATAACATTGAAGATTTTGTCACTTATTTATTTATTAACTGTATTTCCTTACTTTCAAATATGTGTTAAATGCCTATCACGAATTGATCATTTGAATTGTTGTGTTGGTAAATAATATTGAATATATTGGGTACTTCCAGAAGAATGAACAAGTCAGTCCTTGAAGAAATACCATTCGAATATTCTCTTGGAAGTGAGAACAGTAAGACTGCATTTTGTTTACTTTGAACACATTACTGGGTCAGCTCAATAGCCAGAAAAGGAATTACATGCTAATTACATCACATGTTGGGAGGTAGAGGGGCAGCAAACAGCAGGAAAATCTCAAAAATTACAAAGCCCTCAGCAGTCTGTCATTCCATAAGGTCACCATGAGTTGGCACCAACTTGATAGTGACCAACAATGACAATGCTGGCCGCTCACTGTGCTCTGATCTGGAGATGCAATAGTAAGGACAAAAAAAAGGATTGCCACCCTCATGGAGCTTATAGTCCTAGAGGAGACCCAGGAATTAATGAAACACTCAAATACATAAACAGTTACGTCAGGGATCGCTTTTATAAAGACGAGGCAAATGAGTTTATGAGAGAAGAAGGGAAGTGACCCAGCTAGGAAGCTTAGGAAAGGCATCTCAAAGAGCAGGTGCTAAGGGCCGTTGTAGAAGGCTAGCTGTTCTAAAAGCAGGGATGCTCCTCAGTGACAGCTCTGGCCTCATCTTGATCCTTGTCTCATCCCACAGACTCATAGAAGAAAAGAGAAGAAATGAAAACTCAGAAGCAGCCTAGGATGAGGTTCCAAGACCCCTTTTTAGTTTTCTTGATTTCTCCTATCACTGCCTGCCATATCTAATTTATTTGTTTGCCTATATGTTTAAAATGTGTTTCCTTTTAATAGGTTGTGAATTGTATGAGAATGGTGCTCTCATCTATTTTTTTCCTTCCATTTTACAGGCAGCAGGAAAAGCAGTGTTTGGCACAGGGTAAGCATTCAGTGAAGACTTGTTTCGATTAGTAAATGAACAGATTCATGTTGAATTATTTCTTTGACAGTACTGAGGATGTTCATTTAGCTGAAATCTTTAAAAAGTGTTAGAAATCATCAAGGGCAGATAGTGTTGATATGCTCATTCATCCGCCTGTAGCTTCTAGATATACACACAGAAGGTACTGGGTACTGAAGGCGGTGAAGTAGCAAAGTCTGCATTATCCGAATATCTCCCAGGACACTGTTTCCAGGGGAGGTGTGACTCATTGTGCGGACATGTAAAAATGTTTGTAGGTAATTGAGTTACATGTGCACTGTTTATGCTAATCTAATTATAATAAAGTTGGAATGAACTTAAATGATTCTAAATCTTGTGTAGCGGCTGTTGCAGTAACTATTGTCCAACATGCAACCCCCTCACTCACCCAGAAACCGCATCTCTGTCAGTGTGATCAGATCTGTGCCCATGGGAACTGAGGGCACCCCACTCCTTCTTCTCCTGTTGAAATCTTCCTAATTATTTGTCCTTACAGCTTCATTTCAATCTCAGAGCTCTGTCAGAGCTTCTTTTACTCCTGAGGGTGCAAGGAGGAAGGGAAAGGAAGAGAGAAAATATTGAGACTTATTTTTTTAAGGGGTGGTTCAGTGGAAGAATTTTCATCTTGCATGGAGGAGTCTTGGGGTTGATTTCTGGCCAATGCACATCATGCACAGACACCACTCATCTGTCGTGGAGGCTTCTTTATCGCCATGGTACTGAGCAGGTTTCAGGGGGAGCTGCCAGATAAAGATAGACTAGGAAGAAAGGCTCGGCAATCTAATTCTGAAAATCGATCAATAAAAACCATGTGGATCCCAGACTGATTTACCAAGCCTCCATGGGAGTGTTGCAGGACCAGGCAGTATTTTGTTCCATAGTGCCCATGCATGATTCAGGGTAACCACAATTCAGGGGCCAACTAGAAGGTAGTTAACACCAAGTGCAACAATTTATTTAAGAGATTTATCAAGTGCCCTGCAATGGCACAGACTGCTGACTCAATGCACAAAGCTCAGGTGAACTAGGTTTATTTAGTACCCAAAGCAAAGGCTAAAGCAGGAAGTTACCACTAGCTTTCTATATAAAATGAGAAGCCTGAGAGATCGTGGTGAGCAGCTTTCTTCACGTTCACTAAGGCTCAGGCCCCAAACGGCAACATTTGGGTTAGCAGTGGCTGTAAACACGGCTGATGTAAGTACAGGGGCCGTATTTTCTGAACTAGAAATTGAGACACATGGTCTGACACCTTATCTGACAGATGGATGGAATATTTTGGATTATGACTGTCCTAGAAAAATCACTTACAGATGGCCTAGGTGTAGTACACAGCTATCGACATGTTGTGACTTGAGGGACATGGAGAAAAAGCCATGCCTTTCCTCAAAATAGCGTTTCCAACCTCATATTGCTTACCATTAGAGATTTATTTCCATGTCCAGTGGTAACGTTCAGATATCCAGTTTGTTTTATTCTGATGCAGATATTTTAAGAAAGTAATATCTTAATTCTCAAGTTGCAGATTTTGGAGGGGTTCATTTTTTAAAATAAATGTATATAGGAATGGAAAGCTAGTGGGAAAGAGGGGAGAGAAGATGTAAGGAGGAGGAGTGGTAGGGAATCATTCTCACATTTTTGCCTAGAGCTGGCTCCATCTACAAGTGTTGCCAGATGGTGTCACATATAACCCAGGGGACTTGTGAACGTCTTCCTTGAAGATGTGAAAGAATAGAGGGCTGGTTGAGGGCAGTCCTGTCTGGCAGCCCTGAGCTCAGAGCCAGTGTTGCTCAACTCACAGCTGAGTAACTACGGAGTTATAGAGGCAGGGAGCCTGTGAGGAGCGCTGTTGAGGCCCTTCCTGTGCGGTGTGTATCCGTTTCTGCGAACCACAAAGGAAAGCTTCAGCAGTGTCTTCTCCATAAAGCAAACTGTCGCATTTAAAGTGGAAGGATTTTGTGGGACAGGGTGAGCCATGAAGGGATTCAACAATTTTGCTTTAGCTCCATGCTATGACCATTTAATGTAACCAAAACCCAAACCAAAAGCAAACCCACTGCTGTCAAGCCAATTCTGACTTGTGGTAACTCTATGAATGATTGCTCTACGGAATTTTCAAGGTCCACCTGACAGATTTGAACTGCTGATCTTTTGGTTAGCACTTAGCCACTTAGCCACATAGCACTTAGCCACTACCCCCCAGGTTTCCATTTAATGTAAAAACTGTGGTTTTCCCAGAAACACTGAAAAAAACAAGTGGCCTCAATAGACGTCAAGTTAAGAAATAATTATTTCATGAATATACTGGTAATGAAGAGTAGCTGAACAATTGAAATACTCAGTTGTGCCCCATTGACACTTGGGGCACAAGATACTCACAGTGGGCACAACATCTCAGCCGATGGTTCTTACCTTTGCCTATCATACGCCAAGCACTTGTGTAGTATAAAAATGTAGAAAGGAGCGATACAGTGCAGAAAAGATAGTGGTGTAGACTTCTTGACTAGAAGACAAGCAGCTTGAAGGAAGGGTTGAGGTCTTACTCAACTTATACTCAACTTATAAAGTCATTTTAATACGGCAGGTTGTTATGCAGTTCATGCATGAATGGCTCAGTGAAGGAGTTCTTTCTAGTTAAGTGGGTTTCCTATGACACTTGCCTAACTCAGCCGATGTACATATATGTATATACACACACATACCTACACACACATATATATTTACTTGTACCTATACCTACATTAAACCCTGTACAGTTCATGAAAGCAAAACTCTCACAGATGGGTCTTATTACAGGCCATATTTAAAGAGCCAGAGGTAGGGGTGATGCCCCAGATGTTTACACGACCGCCTAACAGCTGTTTAGCACACTGTAATTCCCTGTCTCATCCATCTGTGAAAGAGGATTTCGCGGTAGAACTTCAGTTGGAGAAGTAAAGCAGAACCCCCGCTTTCTAAATCCCCCAAGACTGGAAGCAATTTTTGAGTAGAGAAATGTGTCCGTTTTCTTTGTTTCCTGAACCTTCACTCACCCCAGGGTTTGCCATAGAGGTGTTGGGCATTAGTCTGTGAAATAAATAGCAGAATGGAGCATTTCTTGTGGCCGAAGTCAAAGCTAAAAATCTCTTATTTAAATGCCCTGTAAAAGATTGTGAACAAGTCATTGTTTCTATTTTACATGCTCAACACTTTGGGCTCTCCTGAAGAGTACATCATGCTTCCCTGCTGCCTGTAATGAGTATAGAGAAGGAACCCCAGAGACCACTCTGGTGCCAGGGATACCTTCTTGCACATAGTAGGGACTTAATATGTTTTGGGTGAATACATATGGATCCACACAAATATATGTGTATATGTGTGTGTATATTCACTATCTTTTTATGCTCTTCACTGAGATGTTTACTATAACCACTGAAGCTACAAATTCAGGAAGCTCAAAGACAGTGGGATTGCTCTGAGAACCCAACAGTGGGCGTTCAGAAATTGGTAATACGTGTTTTTAAAGTTATGATCCTTTGGCTAGGCAGGATTTAGTTCAGGTGGCTTTTGTGAAGAAGGTGAGCTGTTAGGAGCCCCTTCAGAGGCAGAAGAGGTCTAGAGCGCAGAGGAATGTGAGAAAGAAGCCCTCTGAGGTGTGCAGCACTGTTTTGGAGCAGGTGTTGAAGAGGGCATGCGACAGCTGAATAAAGCAGCTCGTTTTCTATCGAGAAGCCAGAAGGGCAGGCATTCTGACCTGGTTTTTTAGCCCCTGAATGTCAAGGCCCCCAGAGGCCACTTCCTCTATTTTTTTCTTTTCCCTTAGATAAAAAATGTTACTCTGTAAATAGAAAGTCTTTAAGGAATAATCATACAGTGGGTAGGAAGGAATTGAGACTATTTGACAGCATTTCTGTTGATTTGCTGGAGGATAGCTTCAATCCTTGCTGTGATCTGTTTATCAGAAATCAACCAACTGGTTCTGTTATCAAAACATGAGCCAGAAAGCAATGCAAATAGAGGGTAAATGAGTGTGAAAGTGTGTGTGTGTGTGTGCACTTGTATGCAAGCAGGTGTAAGTGTGTGAGTGTGTGTTTAGTCTCAGCTGGGAAGACGCTTAGGATTATCATCCTGATCACGTGAGGAAAGGGTTTGATGGGACATATGAAAATTCTCTTACCTTGAGACAAAATAGATTATGCGCTACAGTGTAGAAGGCGTCCCAGTGATGGAAACTGGAGGTGAAGCAGGAGCATGGAAAGGGAAAAGGAGAGAGAGGGATAGAAGGAGGGAGGGAAAAAGAAAGGGGGAGTGAAGGAGGAAGGAAAAGAGAGGAGACGAAGAAGCAAGGAAGGGTCCAAATAAAACTTATAGTTCTATTTATCTACTTAATAATAACAGGATATCAGATTATTATAATTACTGAAGTTATTTGTGCGTAATTTATATTCCTGGTGAACTAAATTTATAACCTGATCTAAAAACTGTGGTTACCACACAAAATCCTTGATATATGTTTGTGTCCTAATGTTACGGAGTTCATTGTGAATGGGCTGCATTTAACAGTTAAATCGGGGAAATTCTACCAATCAGTTTGGTTCCAGAGTTCCTCGATGGCACAGTAGGTGAGTGGGTTGAGTACTAGACTACTAACTGAGAGGCTGTTACTTCAAACCCACCCAGGGGTGCCTCGGAAGGCAGGCCTGGTAATCTGTTTCTGAAAGGTCACAGCCTTGAAAACTCAGTAAAATAGTTTTTCTCTGCACACGTGGGGTGACAGTGAATTGAAATTGATGTGACAGCAACTAACAACAGCCACAACAGTTTGATTCTAAATTCTGCTCAGGCACAATTAAACTAGCTTTGATTGCCACCGTGGAAAAACCAAAGGAATTGGATGTCAACTTTCCTACTTACCCACTGGGGATACTGGTCACATAAGCTCAACTCTGTGAAACTCAGCGTTTTCTTCTGCTAAGTGAGAATCACAACACGTATGCTGCAAGGTTTTTGAAAGTTTAAAATGAGATCATGCAATCAAAGCATCTAATAGAATTCACGCAAAACAGTTCAAGCTAAACAATTGTTGCTTTTCGTGGATTGAGCAAAGAATGAACAAACCAATCTTAGGAGAAATACAACAAGAGTGTTCCTTAGAAGGAAGAATGGTGATACTTCACCTTGCTTACTTTGTGCATGTCACCAGTCACTAGAAAAGGACTTCATGCTGGTAAAGTAGAAGGTCAGTGAAAGTGAAGGAAACTCTGGCTGAGACGCATCGACACAACAGCTGTGACCATGGGCTCAGACGTACGAAAGACCGTGGAGGTGATGTGGTGCTGGGTAGTGTTTCCTTCTGCTATGCACAAAGTCATCAGGTGTTTGAGGCAACTCAACGGTGGTTAACAGCAACACCTTCCGGGGTCAGGTCAGAGCTGGAATGTATGGCAGATACTGCTAGTTGCCTATCAAGTTTCCCTTCTTCCCCTTCTATCTTACTAATGGAGCCTTGCCCTGGTCCAGGCTGGTACCAGGTAAAAGAAACCTATGTTTTCCATCCTTTCTTGGAGTTCTGAGTGCCGTCTTACAACAGTTACCCAGTGTAACATAAATGGAAGTCATCTACTTTTCCAGTAAAGGTGCCACCTCTTCTTTTTCAGTTCCTTTTTCAGTCATACCTGCTACTTGCAGATATGACTGAAGATGTGGCAACTGTTTCATGACCACGAGAAAAGGGACCCGATAGTCAGAGATCTCAGCACAGATATCCTTGAACCATTATAAGCAACTATTTCAGAAAAATTTCTTCTATATGAGAAAAAATAACCTTCTATTTTGTTTGAACTACTGTTTAAACAGGTTTTGTAGCACTGACAGTCTGTAGCAATTCAACCAATACAAGATATAAACTTAAGGAAGTATTAAATGTGATTTCTTAAAAAAGAAGAATTTCTGTTAGGAATATTATTGACTGCTCCCCTAAAAACTTTCCTGTAAACATCAATTACCAGTGTCAGTAAACTATCCCATAAGATCCAAAAGACACCTCCCTGTTCTGCCCACACTCTGCTATTTTAAATAGTTGCCAAGTCCACTGGGTTCCCTTCCTTGCCTTCTTCCTCCTTCTTCTCTCTTTCAAATACCAGCCACCATAATTTTTGCTTTTCCTGTTTGCCCTGCTTACATTAACTTTCAACCATTAATTTCTGTTGCTGCATGCCAGGAAAAGCAAAACAAAACAAAACTATTGATTTGTTTCTTCTTTCACAAAAATAAACATAGGCATTTCCATAATATTTAATATGGTTTTCTGAAAACAGGATCCGATGCCTTCCATTTGAGAACCCCCTGGTGGCACCGTGGTTAAGCTTTCCGCTTGTAACCCGAGGACTGACATTTCAAACCCACCAGCTGCTTCAAAGGGGGAAAAAGTGGCAGTTTGCTTCCATAAAGATTACAGCCTTGAAAACCGTCCTGGAGTAGTTCTATCCTATTTCTTAGGGTCACTAGGAGTCAGAATTGACTCAAGGGCAGCTGGTTGCTTTTTTCTTCTGCTTAGACAGCGGACACCGTGCTCCATGGCCGTGGTACTGTGGGCTGTAATGAGACGAGGTCAGACACTTAGAGTCAGCATTTAGAAAATTTTAGAATAACTTAGTATAGTCACAACATTCATTTTTATTGTATTTTACAGAAGTGACTCCATAATATATTGGAAATTTAAAAAAAGTTTTTCCTTTTAATCATAGACAGAGAAGTGTTATGCTACCAGGTATTTAATGGATACATGTCTGGTAGCATAAACAATCACTACAGAGTATGTGACTATTTTTAAAATGAACCCTTGAAAGAAATGAATGGCATTTTCATAGGGTATGAAACCCAAACCTTCTGGGTATTTGGATAAATGACAATTTGTCAGTTTTTCAGTTCACACATTCACCACCCCTCAACGCAGACACATTCTGGGGACCAGAATGAATACACACTAGGACAATAGTTTACTTTTCTTAAGTGAATGTGGTTACCTCTTGTTTATATAAGTTACCACTTCAGTACACAGAATGGTAATGAATTATTCTCAGAACTAGGATATAATAGTATCTATAACACATCAAGAGAAATTTAGAAACAGCACTGTCTAAGATAATGAGAGGCAACTGGGAATTTGGTGAAGAGGAGAATTTGACATATGGAAGTAATTATTACGAATTTTAAATTATTTACTCAGTATAGCAACATTGAGATGTTTTTATTAACCAACTTAGAAAAAAAATAAAAGAGAATATAAAAATGTAGAACAAATGCAGGTATTTTGTGTTCTAAAAAAATCCCCAAAAACTCCAATCCTGCAAAGCTCTTGGACTGATCCTGGAGGGATACTGTGGAGTTTGTTTTACTGTTGGCTGAAGCAATTATTGTCCCAGGAAAAACTGTGAACCATGTTAGCTGAATGATGCAGAATATTTTGATTTGCATTTCTTTGCCCAACCCTTTCTTGTTTTGTTAAAGAAAAACTACTTGTGTGCTGTTACAAAGACTTCAGGTTGCTGCTTACCATTTTAGCTACTCACACAAACAACCTTGACAGTCACAATCTATTTTTTCATCTCTTTTCACCCAGACAAGTAAGCAGTCATCAATTATAGGCCCTCACATGAAATACAAATTTAGCACCATGGAAATGAAAACTAAAGCAATTTGTACCTTTACTATTCCAAGGGGAATCATTCTTGGTCTATTTACTATGAAATATTTCCTCTATCTTACACTCTTCTAAGTTATATCAATGTCATCGACCATAACTTGAATCATAATGAGTAGATGATACCCTGGCATGACTGGAATCATGTCATCATTATTAGATGACCTAGTTAGCATATGTGGTTAAAAATGCCATTGCCTTTTTATTTATTGACTTATTTCAGAATGGCATAGGTTATATCAGCTCTGGGCTCCTGATGTGTTCTTGTGAAATGGGACAGTATTTTGTTTATTTTCAATCCATGTGCCTAACTGCATACACTAAGCTGTCCGCACTGTTTAAAATATTTCTTTACAAACCATATTGTTTTTCCTCGATGACTTTTATTGTCAATGTCCCTGGAAAAAATGTAGAACATGAACAAAGAAATGTGATTGCCTTGTTTCAAAAGCATTGGTGGACTTCAGGAGACCCCTCAAATCAAGAAAGATGTCAGTGAGAGGAACAAATTTTCCATCCTGAACTCAGGGGTCAGGTGTGCACAGTGTGCTCATTCTCACTGGGCTGTGTGTACATTGATGGGTGGTGAGGTAGGTGGATTAGCACTTCCTGAGGATGTTTGCTGATAACACGACCTCCAAGGTCAAAAATCTTGGCACTATTTCTGGTTTTATGCTTGCAGATGAGAATATATAAAGAAAGAACCATTTGCTTCAGAAGTTATCTTAGAATTTATTCTTATTTTGACTCATTTACTGCTGGGATCTTTATTTGGCCTTAAATCATTATTTCCTGCTGTCCCTCCATCCCTAATCTTCTAGGCTATCACTGTCTTCTTTTCAGGTGGGATTAACATGCTCTAGATAAGTTATTGTCTCAATTTTGGAAGAACTCAGTGTTTTATGTCCTCTTTTTCCTTCTCTAGATTTTTGTTTCTCTTCAAGTCCTATTCACGTTTGACCTCTCATTACGTAAGTATTCTTTGGAACTCATTCTTAGTGTTAATATGTCTGTCCACTTGCTGCATCTGCCTGGATTGTTTGCCAGGGCTTAAAAAAAATTATGATGGGCTTAATAAAAACTAGGCAGCATGCCTAATGAGCAATGAAATATACTTTCTTTGTCAGCCTTGTCCTCTTGTAGATGGTAATTATGGATTTTGGCTTGTAAAATAACTAAGATTTTCTGTATATAACATAAGAGCAGTGGTTCTACAAAATTCATGTTTTGTTTTATTTTTTGACCTGTTTAATGATTATATTAGCTTTGTTGCACGATACCTGGTCAATGACATAGTTGACATCTCACTCAGTAATGTAATGATAAATAAATTATAAACTGGTCAGATTGGCTGAATTATTCTTTTATGGTCTCTGTTTCTCTTTTTTTTTCTTTTTAAATTCTCATTAGCTCATGATTAATTCTTAATATAAAAATGCCATGGGTTTTCTTTTTAGACTAAAAACTTAGTTTACTGAGACATATTCAAACCTGGACCAGTAATACTATGGCTATTCTAATGAAGTTCCCATTTTTTCCCCCAGCAGTCTCCAATTTCCTAAAAAATAACCATATTTGGAAGCATAAATGTGACAATCCAAAAATCAAAGCTAGATGTATTACCAAGTAGATTATATAACTTTCTTGCAAAGTTCATTACATATGTTAGTCCCTTTTCTTAAGCATGTGTTACAGTGTGGTGTGACTGATTACTTCTGTGTGTGGCCTTTCTGGCCATAGTCTCATAAGTCCCTCCCAGGTGATTAGGTGAAACTGTGTGATAATGTAATTGTGGACCACCAAAGGGATTGGTCAGTTTTTACATCCCATTGTCCTTGAAATGAGCCACCCTAGATGCAGGGAAGAGAAGAGTCTACCACCACCAACGAAGGAGAGACCCACAGGAGAGACCTACATGAGACGGCATAGCAGAATTCCTGGTCCAGGGAGCAGGAAAGCTGAATGCCTTGGGCAGAGACTGAGGGTGAGAGAAAGGTGTTCCTGTGAGCAGGGCCTAGGAATAAGCTGTCCCAATTGACGACTTATGTGTGAATTTTCTTGAGTCTGAATTGCAACTGTTTCCTCCTAATAAATGCCATAATTGTGAGTAAGGTCTGTGAGTTCTATGTGGCTATTGCAATGAATTATTGAACCCAGTAGAGAGAGCTCTGGGAGGGAGCAGTTGGTGTTACATAAGGATGCTGGAGACAGGCAGTGTATCTGACATCTGCCTCATAGGAATCAGCCTTAGACTGTTGATCTTGAGTCTCGTATTTTTGTGAAGCTAGAGGAGGTCACACACTATCCCTATACCATTTTTCACATACTGACAAACCAAACCGAGTGCTGCTGAGTTGATTCTGACTCATAGTGACCACACAGTGAGTCGTAAACCTCTGCAAGGCAGCTGTCACCACCCTGTACAGAAAGACTTGCATTTCTGAACAGAACTTGCACCAGAAAAAAAGATCTTGGTTGTGGCTTTAATATCAAAGCAATATGTTTCAATTGACTAAGCAGGCCACTAACAACTTAGATAAAAGTATGCAATGTACCAATTAATGAGCTATAAAAACCCCTCATTGAACATTAACCCTTTATAGTGCATGGGAATGTATGTGCATCATAAACATTTGGTTGATGATATGAAGGCTTTCGTGTCTTCAATTAGCTATTATTTAAGTATATGATTAGTTGGGTATATATCCTTATGTGGAAAATAAAAAAACTACCTGTAAATTTCATTGCTTTACTCATGAAAGTTTCTTTGAATGCAAATTATGATTGACATAAAAACTCGAATTGAGGATAAGAGTCATGTCAACTAATAAATGTTCAACAAATGGCTTCTTTGTGTATAGGCCTGTACAATGTGGGATGGGCACATGGCTGGTCATGATCCCATCCCTCAGAAATCACATCCAATAGAAGAGAAAACCATGAAACAATTTAAGAGTTAATGCTATAGCTCTCACTGAAAGGACCGACTGAGCTCAGAGTGGGAGAGGGAAAGCATGGTAGCCTGGAACAGCTGGAGAAGACTTTGTGGGACCAAAACCAACCAAAACCACTGCTGTTGAGCTGATTCTGACTCACAGCAACCCTGTGGGACAGATAGTGCTTAATCTGGACTTTGAAGGAGAGAATGGGTTTGGATCAAGGGAGATGAAGCTGTGAACCACGGCACGGTTACGGGAATGACAATTGTGTGTACAGGGACATCAGGGTGTGTACAGGGTGTGACACGGTGTGTACAGGGAAATCAGCCACACTGCAACTGAAGAATTAAAGCTAATAAATATGGAGAAAAGTGATTAGTGCACTCATGTACAACTAGCCAGGATAGTCATAGATTGAATACTGTTTCTGATCAGGAGAGGGAAATAGCTTATGTGGGACAGTGAGCTGTGGGCCACTGAAGTCACAAAGGTGGAGGCCTAGAATGTGGGTGTTGGAGAGAACGTAAAGTTTGCAGAGGAAAAGATACATACATAGGACTGACTCGAGGAAAATTAGTGAAGTACAGAATTTTCCCCTTCACATCTCTTTCTCATTCTCTGTGCCTCTCCCACAGGCTAAGTGGCTCATTCTGGTTTTAACACTAAAGGCTTCTCTTTGTTTTGACTTAGCTGTAGTCTCATTCCTCTTAGTCTCACTTCCTGAAGGTTCAGCATTCTGAGATTTTGCCAACTATTTAATATATATGAAAGAAGGGTAGCATCACGTGCCTTGTGACCTTGAAGATAAAAATTCTCCTTCTGTTTTTGGTGAATATTACAAGAGTCTTTTAGCGTCCGTACTGTGATAGTTAAGGTTTGTCAGTTTGGCTGGGCCATGATTCTCGGTTTTTATGATTGAACGATTGAATCTGTGTCGTATAGCCAATCAGTTGAAAGGGAGCTGCCTTGAGTGAGTGATCTGCACCTGAATATAAACATTCTGACTTTTTGGCTCCCTCTGAATTCTGTGTCTATCTCTTGTTCATCTCACATCCATCTCTTGGGACTTGAACTATCAGTTTGTCTGCAGATCACAGTCTGAGTGTGGGAGCCCTGCTCTCCCATCTGCCACTCTTGGGTTTGCTGGCCCCTGCAGCTACTGGAATCGACAGACGCCTCTATCTAGATCCCGTGACTTGGGATGCCCTAGCTTCTACAATCTTGTGAGCCACTTGCTTGATATAAATCTCTCTGTGTACATATTTCTACGGTTTACTGGTTTTGCTTCTCTAGAGAACCCAGCCTAAGACACATACAACACAATCATGTTGCCCTGCTACTTGGCCTTTGTGTGGCACTCATGTTCCATAAGCCTTGCTTTGATGTTACTGTTCTTGGTGCCGCTGAATCAATTTTGACTCATATCAACCCTGTGGACAACAGAAAGAAACACTGCGGGTCTTGCTCGTCCTTCCAATCAGTGCTGTGTTTGAGCTCCCTGTGGATGCTGTCAGTCAGTCTTCTTGAGTTTCTGTGAGTTTCTTCCTATTTTTCACTGACCAAACCCGACGTCCTTTGCCAGGAATGATCCCTTCTGATAACATGTCCAAACTAAGTGAGATGAAGTCTTGCGATCCTCACTTCTAAGCAGCATCTGGTTGTGCCTCTTCCAAGATCTATTTGTTTGTTCTTCTGGCAGTCCATGGTATGCTCAGCATGCCTTACCAGCAGTGTAATTCAAAGGCTTCAGTTCTTCTGGGATCTTCCTTATTCACTGCCCAGCTTTCAGATGCATAGGAAGTAACTGAAAGTGCAGTGGCTTGGGCCAGGCCCACCTTTGTCCTCAAACAAAATTTTTGCTTTTTTAACACTTTAAAAAGGTATTTTGTAGCAGATTTACCTAATGCAATACAGCATTTGCTTTCTTGACTGCTTCTTCCATGGGTGTTGATTGTGGATTCGAGTAAAATGAAATCCTTGACAAATGCAATATTTTGTCCATCTATTATGGCGGCACTTGGCTGGCTACTATGGTGTTGCTAGCTAGTCTGGTTATTAGGATTTTTGTCTTCTTTATGTTGAGGTACAATCCACTCTGAAAGCTGTAGTTTTTGATCTTCACCAGTAAGCGCTTCAAGATCTCTTCATTTTCAGCAAGCAAGGTTGTATTATGTGCATATTGAAAGTTGTTAATGAATCTTCCTCTACTCCTGATGCCACTGTCTTCTTCATGTAGTCCATCTTCTTGCATTATTTGTTCAGCATACAGATTGAGTAAATGTTGTGAAAAGATATAATCCTGACACACATCTTTTGTGGTTTTAAAACATGTAATATCCTCTCATTCTGTTGGAATGATTACCTCTTAGTCTGTGTGCAGGTTCCACATGAGCACAGTGAAGCATTATGTCTTTTCCATTCTTTGCAATGTTATTCACAATTTGTTATGATCCACACAGTCAAATGCCTTTGTGTAGTCAGTAAAACACAGGTGAACATCTTTCTGGTATTCCTTGTTTTCAGTCCAGATCCGTCTGACATCAGCAAATCCCACTTTCCACATCCTTTTCTAAATCTGACTTGAATTTCTGGCATTTATCTTGTAGTTACACTGTAGCAGCTGATTTTGAAATGTCTGCAGCCAAGTTTCACTTGTATGTGATATTAGTGTTATTGTTTGATAGTTTCCAAATTATGTTGGATCACCTTTCCTTGGAATGCGCAAAAATATGGTTCCTTTCCAGTTTGTTGGCCAGGTAGCTTCTTACAAATTTCTTGGCATAGATGAGTCTGTGCCAAGCTCTGTCTCTGTGTTGAAACATCTCAGCTGCTATTCCTTCCTGGAGTCTAGTTTTTCTCCAATGCTTTCAGCTTGAACTTCTTCCTTCAATAGTATTGGTTCTTAAAACTCTGCTTTACTTGATTAAAAACAAAAATTACCAAGGGCTTGCTAAGTCATAAAATTTTCTTTTAGTTTTGGATGGCTAATTCAGTTGTTCAAACCATAGTATTAAGGCAAAGTTTCTTTGTGTAGATTGTTTAATCCCACAGAGATAAAAATGTAGTTCTAAGAAGGCAGATTTCATTTCAAGCCCTATATAAAGCCCCATCCTCTACAGGGATTGTGGGTGGTTTACTGCCACAACCCTAGCAACTACTCAAAATGTATACCTTGGTGACATCTCCCAGGAGTGGCTGATAGAGAGGGTGGTGGCCAGTAATGTCAAGTGTGTTTACATAAAACCACTTTGCTTGTTTTGGAACTTGACTTTAAGCTTTTAATCAAAGAAAAATGACTTAAAATCCCCCAAACTGTTCTACGAGTTCTGCATTGGTTTTTTTTTTTTTTTTTTTAAGATGACACAGCAGGCTGATCTTTGAAAGAGAAGACTGTAAGAAAACCAGAAAACAAACTTATTGCCATCAAGGAGATTCTGACTCATAGCAACCCTAAAGGACAGAGTGCAGTTGCCACATATGGTTTCTAAGTAATTGATGGATCTCAGCTGCTGACCTTTTGATTAGTAGCTGCGTGAGAAACAAACATAGGAAATTAATCTTGGAAAGGAAAATTATAAGAGGGAGTAGTAATTCTACAATAATTTTGTATTGAAATTGAGTGTTAACAATTGGAAAACATTACTAAAAAGTCACAAACATAACATAATGAGTTGTTCAGTGCCAAATCCTGCAAGTTGATTTTCATCATCACGTAGTCCTATGGTGCTAAAGAACACGTCCTAAGAGTGGGACCCAGTTAAGATTAGTATACTGAATAATTGAATGACTGAAAACTGAGATTTCTACTCTAGCTGGTAATTTGGCATTTATAAATATTTGACAGTCAGCATAAAGAAAAATAAAAAACAAGGCAAATCAGTACGCATTTAAATGCCAGCCAGCAGGAACTTATTTTCTCTTATGGCACCAAAGGCTGAAGGGAACATTTCCCATGAGTATTTGAAAGTAGTTGTCTCTATTTTTTAAAGTTGAAAAAAATCTATATAAAACTATACTTCCTGCTTGGAAATGAAGAGATTAATGTATTTGTCTATTCTAAAGGAATTTATCATTAGTAAGAAACCCTGGTGGTGCAGTGATTAAAGTGCTTGGCTATGAAGCAAAAGATTGAGATTCGAACCCGCAAGCTGTAGTGTGCCAGAGAGATGTAGCAGTCTGCTTCTGTAAAGATTTACAGCCTTGGGAACCCTGTGGGGGAGTTCTACTCTATCCTATGGGGTAACTGTGAGTTGTATAGTCAGTAAAACACAGGTAAACATCTTTCTGGTATTCCTTGTTTTCAGTCAAGATCCATCTGACATCAGCAAATCCCTCTTTCCACATCCTTTTCTAAATCTGGCTTGAATTTCTGGCATTTACCTTGTAGTTATGCTGTAGCAGCTGTGTTTGAATGGTCTGCAGCAAAGTTTCACTTGTACATGATATTAATGATATTGTTTGATAGTTTCCAAATTATGTTGGATCATAATTTGGGAGTGAGGGGTTGTAACTAGTGCATGTTAAATGTAACACTGGTTGCTTAAATGTTATGTATTGCATTATTTCCCTGCCTTTAAATTGTGTTGAAGTGAAAATTTAATTACAGTCAGTTTCTCACGCAAAAACTTAATACGCACTTTACCATGTAACCCTAGCAACACTGTGACGGCACACTTACCTAGTGACACTGTGACGACACACTTGTCCTCTCCTATGCGTATTTCTCATGTCTGTTTGACCAGCTCTCGTTACCCCTCTGGTGCTCCCTCTCACCTCTGCGCAAGCGCTGCCCAGGTAGTCTTCTGGAAGTCCTCGAGCCGTGCCGCACGCTCCTTACCAGTGTCATTTAATGGTTTACATATCAATTCAGCCTTTCTCTGAGGAGCTGGCTTCCAAAATGGTTTCAGTTCTAGGTTAACACTGGTTTGTGGGGCCATGTCTTCCAGGGACGGTTTAGTCTGTCAGAGCATCAAGTCTGGTATTTTTACTGGATTTTGAATTCTGCATAGCATATTTCTCCTACTCCGTCAGTGATTGCTGAGTTCCCCGTAGGCACAGTCTTTGATGGTGGTCTGCAGCCGTCTAGTTCTTCTCGTCTCGTGCTGCTGGTGTCTCTGTTGTATATTGCCCTCTCTTGCCTTGGGCTCACACTTTCCTCTTGTCGTTGTTGCTCTTCTTTCTCCTCTACTCTAGGTGGGTTGAGACTAATTAATGATTTGTAGACGGCCCCTTTGCTAACTTTTAACATCCCAGACATCAATCACCAAAGTGGGATGCATAACTTTTGTTTAAAAAACTTTCTTACACCAAGGGACCTAAATGTCCCCTAAAGCCATAATTCCCAAACCTATTACATTATTGCGCTGTTACTAGAAGTGTTCGGTTTTATTTAGAGTATTTCTAAACTTTGGGTTTACTCCATTTGTGCTAGCTTCTTCTCTAGTGTGTTTAGTCTCTCCCTTCACCTGAAATAGTTCTTGTCATTATCTAATTACCGAATACCTCTCTCCCTGTCATGTAAACATGTTTTCTTCAGTGTTTAAACTAATTCTTGAGTCCTTAAATAGTGATTTATACTGTATTTGTACTTTTTCAATTGACTAATTTTGCATAGCATAGCATAGTGTCCTACAGATTTTTCTATTTCATGAGATGTTTCCCGCATTCGTCATTGCTCTTTATCATGGCATACTGTTCTATTGTGTGAATATACTGTAATTTCTTTATCATAGTTACCATAACTATAGTTACCATAACTTTACCATAGTTTCTTTGTCCACTCTTCTGTCCAAGGGCACCTAGGTTGATTCCATGCTTTTGCTATTGTGAAACATGTTGCAATGAACACTAATGTGTGTGTATCTATTTGTATGGTAGCTCCTATTTCTCTAGGGTATATTCCAAAAGTGGAATTGCTGGAACCTATGGTATTTCTATTTCTAGCTTTTGAAGAAAGCACCAGATCAATTTCCAAAGTGGTTTTACCATTTTACACTCCTACTAGCAGTGTAGAAATGTTCCAGTTTCTTCATAGCCTCTCCAATGTTAGTTATTTTGTTTTTTGTTTTTGGATTATGCCATCCTCATGGGGGCAAAGTGGTATCTCATTGTGGTTTTAGTTTACATTTCTCTTGATAGCTAACGATCTAGACCATTTTCTAATGTTTCTGTTAGCCCCCTTAAATGTCTTCTTAGGAGAAGTGTTCATATACTTTGTCCATTCTTCAACTGGATTACCTTTTCTTGTTGAGATTTTGCAGCATCTTGTAGATTATAGAGAGTCGGCATTGATCAGATTTGTGGCAGCCATGTTTCCCCCCCTAGCCTGCAGGTTGTCTTTTTACTCTTTTGGTGAAATCTTTGGAAGAACATAAATATTTGATGTTTAGGAGCTCTCAGTTATCTATTTTTCACTTGTGGTGGTTGTGCATTTTGTAACCTGTTTATGCCTTGTATTAGGGCTCCAAAGGTTGCCCCTATTTTTCCTGCCATGATTTTTATCACTTTAAGCTTCATATTTAGGTCTTTGATCCATTTTGAATTTGTTTTTGCACATAGTTGGAGATACGGGTTTTGTTTGATTTTTTTTGCAGGTGGATATCCAGTTACTCCAACACCATTTGTTAAAGAGACTGTCTTTCCCCCTGTTTACAGAGTTTGGACTTTTGTCAAATATCAGCTACCCATAGGTAAATGAATTTTTGTCTAGATTCTCAATTGTGTTCCATTGGTCTATGTGTCTGTTGTTGTACCAGTGCCAGGGTGTTTTCACTAAGGTAGCAGTGCAATAGTTTCTAAACTCAGGTAGTACAATACCTCTCACGTTGTTCTTTTTCCTCAGTACTGTTTTACTTCCCTGGAGTTTCTCCATCTCAACAAAAAATGCCACTGGAATTTGGAACAGGGTTGTATTGGATCTGTAGAACATTTTGGGTTGAATAGATACTTTCACAATGTTGAGTGCTCCTATCCGTGAGCAAGGTAGGTTTCTTCATTTACATAAAGCTCTTTGATTTCTTGAGCAGTGTCTTGTAGTTTTCTTTGTATAGGTCTTTTACATCTCTGGTTAGATTTATTCCTAGGCATTTTGTCTTCTTGGTATTGATTCAGTGATTTCTTCTTCTTTTGCTGCTTTGAGGTTCTACTAGGATGTGTTTTCATTCTCATTTGTCTCTATAAATGTCTTTATTTCTTCCTTGATTTCTTCTGTAACCCAGTAGTTTTTAGCAGGGTGTTGTTCAGTTTCCATGTGTTTGATTTTTTTTCCCCTTGCTTTTGCGGCTGTTGATTTAGACTTTATGGTATGAAAAGACATATTACAGTATTTCAATGCTTTTGATTTCTTAAAGCTTATTTTATGGCCTAACATATGGTTTACGCTGGAGAATGTTCCACATGCATCGGAAAAGAAACTATACTTGTCTGCTTTTGGTTAGAGTGTCCTGTAGATGTCTATGAGGTCAAATTGGTTGATTGTAGCATTAGGTCTTCTGTATCTTTGCTGAGTTTCTTTCTGGATGTTCTGGCCATCATTGAAAATGGTATGTTAACCTCCTCCTATTATTATGGAGCTGTCTATCTCACTTTTCCATGCTGTTAGAATTTGTTTGGTGTACTTAGAGGCCCTGCTGTTGGTGTGTAAATATTTAATATCATTATGTCCTCCTGATGTATTGACACTTTAGTCAGTATGTAATGTCCTTCCTTGTCCACTGTCTACTTTAAAATTAATATTGCTACTCCTATTTTTTTTTTTTTAAATGTTGTTTGCTTGGTGTGTAGTTTTTCATCCTTTCGGTTTCAGTTTGTTGTGTCTTTAAGTCTAAGGTGTGTGTTCTGTAGGCAGCATACAGATAGATAGTGTCTTTTTAATCCATTCTGTTATTTTGGTGTCTTTTATGGGTATTGTTGGGAGTTTATTCCACTTTATTTTCTGTGCTATATTGCTTTTCTTTATGGGTTTTCTTTTCATCTTTTTCATTGCTATTGGTTTTATATTTGCTAAGAGTTCTTGGTTTTGTTTCTTATTTTGATGTGTAGGATTGTTAATTTCCTTTGTAGTTATCTTATTATTTACTCCTATTATTCTAAATTTAATAACTTTGTTGTATCACCTTGACTTTTCCATATGAAAGATCTATAGTTTCATTATTTCAACCCTCTTTTTGACGTAATGTTATGTTTTAAATAGTGACATCTCTGTTTCCCAATATTTAGTGTTTTGCCAAGCCAAGTACTGTTGAGTCAGATCCGACTCATGGTGATCCCTAGGGGCCAGGGTAGAACTGACCCCCAGAGTATTCAATTTTGTGGTTTTTGTATCTGGGTTGATACCCGAATTCTCTGGCCTGCATTGTAGCTTTGAGTTTTTGTCTGATGTTATTAATTTTCTAATCAATGAAGTTCTTTCAGTATTTCTTGTAATTTTAGTTTGGTTTTTGCAAATTCTCTAAACTGTTTCTCTAGGAATGTCATAATGTTGCTGTCATAGAGAGACAATTTTGCAGGATATGTAATTCTTGGCTGGCAGTTTTTTTGGTGGGGAGAGGGCTTTATATATGTCATCGCATTGCCTTCTTACTTGCATAGTTTCTAATGAGAAGCAAAGCTTAGTCTTATTGACTCTCCTTTGTAGGTTATTTTTTTGTTTAATCCTAGCCGCCTTTGAAAGTTTCTTCTTATCATTAGTTGGAAAGCCTGGTGGCGTAGTGGTTAAGTTGTAGATCTACCAAACAAAAGGTCAGCAGTTTGAATCTGCCATGTGGTCCTTGGAAGTTTTATGAGGCAGTTCTGCTCTGTCCTATAGTGTTGCTGTGAATTGAAATCAACTCATGGCAGTGGGTTTGGTTTTCTGGTTTATCATTAGTTTTGGTAAGTTTGTATTATAATATGTCTTGGTGTCTTTCTTTTGGGTTCCATCCTGTGCGGAGTCTGATGAACATCTTGGATAGATATCTTCTCATCTTTCATGATATCAGGGAAATTTTCTGTAAAGAAATCTTCAACAATTCTTTCTGCATTTTCTGTTATCCTCCTCTCTGTTCCGGTACTCCCATCACTCTTAAAGAGTTCCTCTTGATAGAGTCCTATGTGACTCTTAGTGTTTCTTTCTTTTTTAAAAATTATTTTATCTTACTTTTCTTCAAATATGTTGCTGTCAGTTGCTTTATCCTCAATCTCACTAATTTCTGCTCCTTTGAATTTTTGTTGAGCTGTCTAATCCTGTAATTTTGTTGTTAAGCTGCTGAATTTCAGATTGTTGTTGCTCAAGTATTTCTTGCAGTCTTCTTGATTTTTCATTACATACTGTTGCACTTTGCCTGACCTTCTTCTTGACCTCTTGAAGAGCACTGAACATCAATCTTTTGTATTCGACTTCTGATAATTCCAGGAAGTCTTCTTCATCTAGAAATTGTTCAAATTCTTTGTTTTGGAAGGTTTTGGAAGTTTTGTGAAGTCACAGTGGTCTGCTTCTCTATGTGGTTTGTTATGGACTGTTGTCTCTGAGCCACCATTAAGTTGTGTTAATTTATATTTATTGCGTTCACAATTTTGTGTGTATGTGTGTGTGCACGTGTGCATGTGTGCATGTGTGTGTGTGTGTGTGTGTGTGTGTGTGTGCATAAATAAATATGTATATAGGAAGTCTGATAATTCAGTTCATGAACTCATCCTAGAAACTTTGTTAGTAGTGGACCATTGGCTGACTTACATTGTGCACTTTGGTGCTTTGTTTTAGGGTTGTATTAGTATATTCATGTTTCATCACCAGTGACATAACATAGCCCATAGCATTGTCTTGCCACTTTAAATGTTCTTGGCAATCTTCGACTCTGCTTTTATCAGTGTGCTCCTTTGGGACCATTTTTGCATATCTTTCTTATACCAAGAATTTCTATTAAGAGTTTTGAACTGTTTCTCAATCAGTGTTTCTTTGGTCTGCTGTGCTTCTCACAGACAGCCAATGATTTTGATGCATGATTCAATGAATTTTAGCAATATTTTCATCAGTTCTACTCATACCTGGCTGCCCTGACAGCTCTTCTCCCCTCATAAAAACGTTTAATCCATTTGTACAGTGCTGTTTTTTTCGTGGCATTGTCCTCATAAACTTGGACTAACATGTCCCTGATTTCTCTTCAACTCTTGCCAAGTTTAACAAGAAGTTTAATGCTTGTTTGTTGCTCTAATTCAAGCTCTGATATTCTTGTGGCTGCACACCAAAACATGCAACAAAAATAATGAATGCTACTCAGCAAGACACTGCCACATGTTGATAGAAACACAGCTGTGAAACATTCATACACCGAGGTTATGAAACCTTATCAAGTTGTTTGTACAGCACTGCCAATGTAAGCACATAGAGGGAAGGTCGTGAACCTAATTGTCAGAACTCATATGTGTGTATATTATTTTTAGATGTTCAGAGGAGCTGATCATGTGAGGTAGTTTGATTACTGGAACCTTAGAAATTCTACAATCCTGTCACCAGGTAGTTAGATCTGTTGCTAGGTATGCAAGCCCAAGTGCCAGTTTATTTTTCTTGTATGTATTCAGCTTGGGAGTCCTTGTTAATCACCAAGTTGTGGTGTCTTCTTTTTGCCAAAGTTCTTGTTGGGGGAAGGGAAATTAGTGTAAAAACAGGCTGCCAGTTGCATACACTGAGAAAGGAACAGGGCCAGCAATGCGCCTAGGCAATGGACCTGTTTTTGACCTGAGTTTCTTGCTCAGGGGGTCAGAGGTCACTCTTTTTCTCTCTCCAAGTCTAGAGGAATAGCTCTGGGCACATACACGCAATTCTACTTCCGGCCTATGTAAAGAATCCAAGTTTGGCACCAGTGCAGAGAATGTAAGGTGAAGAAACTAGGGAAAGGGAGAGAGGCATAACCTGAAGGAAAATTCTAGTCCCTGGGAGTTGGCAAGCACTTAGCTTTTGACTTTCAAATTGTAGTCTTCTGTGATTCAGCTTTCCCACTGAGAAATATGCTGTCTGAATGCTGCAGCTCCATTTGCCGTGCTGCTGGCAGTAGTGGTTCCTGCTGCAAGGTGTGGATTCCTACCAGGCTGAATTTGATAAGTCTAGGTGCTTCTGGATGCACTCTCCTCTCGCTATCACCTAGTTCAATTTCTCAGCTTTCTTCCTTGATGTTTAGGGCTCCTAGAATGTCCTATATAGTCTGTTCAGTTGTTTTCCTGGATCTTTGTTGTTGGAGGGATCATAGGATGCATGTGGCTACCCTGCCATCTTAAGTCCTACCTCTATATATTGCAGTCTTAAAGCCACATAGCTTACAATACTGAATAGATGTGTTTCCATTTCACTTAAGTGATTTCTTCCTATGAAAGTTACCATATGTTATGCACAGAATTCTGATCAGTTTATTTTACTTTGAGGAAGTCTGGCCACTTCTGGAGGACATTTATTGTATACAGTTTGTTAATTCCTGTTTTTTTTTTTAAGATTATTTGGATGTCATTGTTGTTACTGTAAACAAGATGACAAAAACTATACCCATTACACATTACTTCATTTAAAGGCTCCTCACTAGAATTTCTGGCACAATAAAGTAAACATCCATTTTCTTAAAGTTAAGCAGAGGAAATTATTTCAGCCTTGAATTTTGAAGGTTACACTCCTTCATTTTCAGCTGTTTCTTATGTTGAAGCATCTCCAGTTCATGTCTCCTATAGCAACCCAAGTCAGATGCCATCTAAGTCTTCTTGTCCAATGAGAAAGGTTTCTGCAATCCCTAAGACAAAGTATCATTCCACACCAGCTCATGTTCTTTGCAATGAGAGTAGAACCTCTAGTACTTTGGAAGTAAATCTAAGTAAAAGAGTTTAAATATGAATGTCATTAAACATCAGACAAGATATGCGTATAAAATTTAGTGTCTTATCTCACACTAGTTCTTTCTGAAATCAGAACCGACAATTTTATTTTGAGTGGGGAGGAAAGGGTAGATATTATTCTTACTAAACACAATAAAGACTAATTCCTTCTAGAAAATTTCCTGTGTGAATAGATTTTTATAATAATGTTCTCCAATTAATCATGCCACCCCACGTCCATGACAACATGATACTTCTGTTTTTACCATCAAAAAAGAATGGTTTAATTCTCAGCCTTCTTTAATCTGGGCTGTCTTTGTGACTTACTTTGGCTAACTGAATGTAAAAAAAGTGACAGCTTTGGAAGTTCCAGAACCTATACCTCAAGATATCTCAAAAGTTCTTCTTTTACCCCATTGGGACCCCAAGACCATCATGATGTGTAGAATCTTGGGATGTAAGAGCATATGGTAAGAACCCCACTTGTCTAAGCCAACCACCAGCACCAACTGCCAGACATGGGAATAAGGCTTTTGGCATTTTCAGCCTAGAATATCTGCCACCTTGTTGTAACTGGACAAGTGAAACTAAAAATACCAGCAGAAGAGCCACCTAATTAACCTACAGAGTGATGAGAAGTAACAATTTTTGTTCCTGCATGTGTGTGTGTTAAGCCATTGAATATTTGGATTAGAAGATATTTGAAAAATGAATGAAATCTTAAATATTTTGTCATATTGGAAACAACCTAACTAACTTAGCCTACTGTCTATTCTTTCCAATCACTTTGTGCTGATCTTTGGCCCAAAACAACAGTTGACTAGAAAACTTCTCCATTTCATAAATGAGTCTGAAGTTTAATTTGCTACTGAGGCCATCCCAGGGCTCTGTATTTCTTTGTTGGGCCTTCGGCTGCACAGTGGAATGTGCTTCAATTGAGCAGCTTTTCATGTTCAAGGTGACCCAAATTATTTCACAAAGGAATGTACTGGGTGGTAGTGACTTTGCAGGCCATAAAAGAACAATTATGTAATAGCTCAGGCATCAATTATGATTTTAGAACTTCTCTTATTAATAGGAAATAGGAAGAACAGAGAAAATAACGAATGACTATTTAACCACAAATATAGAGAGGAAATATATTGATCACAACAGCACCCAAGTATCCTGTGCAATCATTATGCTTTTGCAGTTCATTTAAAATTGATACCAATAAAATACAGGTTAAGTCAGTCATAATTTAGTCTTGTATAATTATATACCTATCTTGTATAATTATATACATTCCTTATTCCAAGTAGCACATAAATAAAAACATATAACTTACTTTACATATAACTTACATATTACTTAGTTTAATTTATGCTATTTACCTATGTTCAAAATACTTTGTGATATACTACATGCAATTGGTGCTATAGAAAATAGTCATCCAAAGCATATACATATATAATTCATATTACAGTAAAAAAAATCACAAAAAAATATAATTAGTAGATTACAGTTTCCCCCATCATTGCCCTTTTAAATAAAATCTGACAGAAATGTAGGAAAACAACAGCTTGTATAAAGCCTCTGGTCAGAACTTAAGTGGTAAAGGATCTAAGTACAAGAAATTTTCTTGTTGTCTGGTACTGTGGAGTCAGTTCTGACTCATGGCCACTTCAAACATTACAGAACAGAACTGGTCCACAGGGTTTTCTTGGCTGTAATATTCATGGAAGTTGATCTTTTCTCCTGTGATACTACTGAGTGGGGTCGATCTGCTGACCTCTTGGTAACCAGCCAAGTGCAAACAGTTTGCATCACACCCAGAGACCTTAGAAAAAGTCTTTAGGCTCCTGCTAACATCCTAGAAATGAGGAAAAAGTGGAAGCTTCTCTCGCCTAAGTTAGCATTGACACTTTGGGCAGAAAGCATTAGGTCTATGTTAGACGGCTTACTTTGAGGTCAAGATTTTAGTTTTTAGAGTCCAGTTCATACTTTTTCTCCTCTTTCCTTAAATACTGCTCATCCTATATTACTTAATGCTACTTTTTGGTGTATTGTGTTTATATATGAAAAAACCTAGGCTACGTACAAGCATTATGATTTAGCTGCAATGGGAAAGTTTGGGAAACATTTATACTGCAAAGCCCAGGGATTCTGTAGCTTTTGTTAAGTCCTGGATTAGGCAAACT
This sequence comes from Heterohyrax brucei, assembly GCA_028571685.1. Taxonomy (NCBI): domain Eukaryota; kingdom Metazoa; phylum Chordata; class Mammalia; order Hyracoidea; family Procaviidae; genus Heterohyrax; species Heterohyrax brucei. Next base: position 119,738,821 of record CM053144.1, on the reverse strand, counting down.
GAGAACGCCAAAGTGCCATGTAACCCAGTTTCTCACTACCTTGCAGGAATTGTGTTCCATGATCTTCAGATAATCTCATCCTAAAGTTTGACTGCTTGCTCTGCTTTGTGCCAAGGCATAGTCTCTTCTTTTGAAAAAAAAGAGCTTACAGTCAAGTGGAGTAGTGAGCCTTAAGTGGTGGGCCATGTTGAGGGAGATGACAGACAGGGACACAGGCTAAGAAGGGGCAGATCCCCAGAGGCGTGGTGTCAAGGCGTCAACACAAACTGACTGGGTGGAAAAGAGGGGTGAGAATAATCCAAGTTAAAGGAACATACATGCTAAATCACAGAGTTAAACTGAAACTTGGGTTATTTAGGTAATAGAAAGAAGCTTCTTCCAAACGACTGGGCTTAAGATTCTTGAGGGCAGCAGATTGGTGGGGTATGGGACTTGTGAGGTAGGTTGAGGCCACACTGTGCAGGGATAAAACTTAGTTTTGAACCAACTTGTTAATGGCTATGGAGCAATAACTTGACCTCTGAGTATTGTGCTGGTTGTGGTTCTTCTACGAGTCTCTGCCTCATTGCGCATAAGGCTCAGGTAATATACGTGCAAGTAATTGACAAAATTATTTATTGTTCATTTATGTGCATTTATGATGGTAAGTATCCAAGAATTTGGCTTTTTAAAAATTGAAACCTGGGTGGTTAGAGTAATGGACAACATATAGAAGCAAATTGAAAAGTTGTAGCTAACAGATCTGGCACTAATATTAATTAAGGGTAATTAAAGAACAGGGTCACTCTATTGAAATGAAGAACTGAGATAACTGTCTGGATAATTGACAGCCAGCACCCTTGTTGACCTGAATTACCTGAGATTTTTGCCTTTAATTATGTAATTAGTTGCCTCCAATTCCCCATTTTGCTTCGCCAGCAGATGACAACACCATGACTAAACAGGCCACCAAAAAGAAAAGGAAATTCTCAGCAAAAATGATGAGAAACAGTTTCAAAAGGAACCTGATCGGTGTGAAAATGAGGGTTGTGGGGTGAATTCTAAAAGAAAAAATAATACTTTTTGTTGAATACTGTCAACTATAGATGAAATCACTTATTTTAAGAAAAAAATCAACCATTTTAATTGTGCCTAAATAGCTGCAAAACTTTTATTACTCCCTATTAAATGAGGACAACTTCCTTTTCCCTCAATTTCGTTTCCTAAATATCACTGTGTGCATGGGTACCTCTATCTGGCAGTGTTTCTGTGCTCAAACTTTTGATTGTTGCTGCAGTCTTTAGAAATGTGCCTCCCATTTCTGTGAAGGTTCTGCAGAGGACAAGAACACAAATGCTTGTACATAAACAGAACCATTTAAACAAATATCAGATGCTGACAATTTACAGCAGACAAGTTATTTTAAAGGAATGTATACTTGGGCTTTAAAGAACTGGCTCTTTGGAAATATAGGCTAAAACATAATAAGAAGTACTCTCCACATTTTTCTCCTTGGTGCATCAAAGCTAAAAATCAATCAATATCATCTCAGTATGCAATAGTGGTGACAGCATGTGGACATCAGCAGAGTAATTAAAAAGCCAATGACTTTACTGGTAAGCTGTAATTTAGCCCTAGTCAGTGGCTGCTTCCAAGAAATCTATTTACCCCCAAGTATCCTCAGGCATATATAGGTGAGTGTGAAGTGATTGAGTTTTAGTTATCCTTCTATGTAACTGATTTCAATTACAATTCCTAGGGTAAAAAATTGTTATAGTAATATTACCCTGAAGTTCTCCAAGCTTACAGGCACCAGAGATTTAGGAGAAGAAACACCTTGGTTTTAATGATTTTAAAAACCTTGCTTCACAGTTTTTTTTTTTCCTTCATTGGCTGGAAATCACTTTATCCAACTTAACAGTTCCTGCTGGGTTTCTGGAGCTCTAGATGGGGAGTTTGCTTAAGAAACAATTTATGTAAAATAATGAAACTTTTGCTTTCTGAGGTTTTTGATTCTTGGGGAATTCCCACCTGTAATTTAACACATAATGAGGCCTTGCTCATGGCTTTTATGAACCACATCAGAAAGACCAAGGTAAGCGTAGAAGCACCAGGGTGCTTGGAAAATAGGTTTCAGCTCAAGTGCCAATCCCAGTAGGTTGTGAGTAGGGCTCTGTGTTGAGAAAACTGACCAAAGCAGAAGGGCAGGGATCGTTAGCAATGTCCGCCACGCAGGCAGGAGCCATGTGCGCGATCCTTGATTGGCTGTTACAGCAACCTTCTGGGGAAGCGTTTCAAAATACGGCCACAGATTTACATCGCCTTGTCCTTCAGTCTTTAAGAGGCATGGTCTTCTACTACCTACAGTGCCCAGACCACTACTTTGAGCCTGAAGACATGTGGCAAGCACTGCTCTGGTATATCAGACTCCCCAAGTAGGAAGCAGTATTTTTGCTATTGTTTGTCGTAAATGCTGCTGGCACTAGGTATTATAACTGTAAAGTTATAATAAATCATTTTATTTTGAAATTTCTGTTTTTTTATTTTGGGTGGTGGGATGGGGTGGGACTGTTCAGCAAAGTGGTGATTTTGAAGCAAATATGTTCTCCAGTGTGATTATAATCACATGTCATATTCCTATCTTCCTAGTGTGTTTTATATCAGAAGGAAGTTTTTATTTTCTTCTCAAGAAAACTGTGAAGTTCTTAGTACCTTTTGGAAAAACTTTAATTATTTGCTAATTTGTTTTACCACTCCTCATCTGAAAAGTAGAAAATTAACAGTTACCTTTCTACTTTAGAGAAAGAGGGGCATTGATCCGGAGGTTCCATTACGTATGACGGGGCAAGCTTGGGACCGTTTTCTAACGAGACATTATAGTGTTGTGTCCTCTCACAGGCCAGGCATCTCCCGGTGCCGTCCATGTTCCAGCACTAGAGCAACAGTGCTTTTCCTCCTCAGCTGACACGGAGTACGTCTGGTAGCACTCTACAGACCTCGTATAATAGCCTCTAGCCATATATGGCTGTTTAAATAAAAAATCCATTTCCTTCATCCCAAAGGCCACATTGCAAGTATTCAATAGCCACAGGTAGCCCTAGGGACTTTCCATCATCAAAGGCAGTTCTGCTGGAAGCCCTGTTCTATAGGTTCCTGTATTGGCAGTAGGCGGTGGTAGTTCTGTCTCCACGCTGCTCCCCTCCCAGTGCGTGAACGTCTAGGATGGCCTAGAGGTAGTCACATGGGAGCTTTCCCACTTATCTTTCTCCATTTATTTGAGATTAGAATATGTACTTGTAGAAGCTGTCATGGTGCCTTCCCATAGTAAGCGTGACTGTCATTGTCCTTTGCTCTTTCACTGTTGTGTCTTAGCTCACCAACACGACAGTGAGTTAATGAAGGCAAGGGACTATGTCAGGAACATCTTAAGTGTCCCACATCCTTTGTCTTTCTCAGCATTAGGGTTAAATAGGCATTTGCTGAATTGAACTGTTTTTCTGAAAGGGTCTAAATTCTCAACTAGGATCCTCTGACACTGGTGCTTTTTCTAAATGATAGCATGTCCAAGTATACCAAATGTAGTGGCTTCAGTATGTTTTTTGAAGGATCAGATTGTAAGATATGTGCTAAACGACCTCACTAGTAACAAGGAGGAAGAAAGGTCAACATTTGTCTTTGTAATTATTTTTTTATTAAACAATTTTATTTATTACAGTAAATGAATAAATCTTCTAACATCTATCAACTATCTCATCTATAATAAACCCTCACCCCCCACCGTTGTAGCTGTCAAAGAGTACTTTTCTTCTGTAGATAATTCTATTTTTAAGTCCTTATAATAGGGGTCTCACAATATTTGTCCTTTTGCCACTGACTGATTTCATTCAGTGTAATGTCTTCCAATTGAAAACATGTTAAGACATGTTTTCTAAAATCATCCTTTTTTTTTTTTTTTATCATAGCATAGTGCTCCATAGAGTATATATACCCTAGTTTGCTTATCCATTCATTTGTTGGACATCTGGGATGATTCCATCGTTTTGCCATTGTGGACTGTGCTACAATAAACATTCTCATGGATGTGTAATTCTTTATATATATAAAACAAAATGAATGAGTAGATATTTTTATATACCTTTTAGATGATAAATAAATCTGTTTAAAAAGGGCAGTAAGATCACAACATACACTGTACTTATAGCTTAAATGGAACAATTTAACACTCTAAGACAGGTTTTCTTTTAAAGAGTATTTCTTTGAAGTAGTTGTATGTGCATAAGCTTCTTGTCCCTTTTAGCAAAACAAAAAAAAAAAAGTAGAGAACAGAGGTTACAAGTTATTAGAGATTGGAAATAATTGCGCGACTGGACAGCACTCGGCTAACATTATAAAAGAGTGTAAATATGTTGCATTTTCAGTTTTAAGTGGAATTGTGGTTATTTCAGACTTTTATAGTCAATTCTACCTTCACGTTTTCTTGCACCACAGAGGCGTGCCCAATGTGACTGACAGGTCTGGTTCTTACTTGGCAGTGGTGGGTGGATTCTCTGCTGATGTTGAAGTGCGTATTCACTGTCTCCTTCCTCTTGAGACTCCTGTGAAGTCTACAGACTAGCAGCAGCCGCAAGTCAAAGACTGAAACGATGGTTGGGTAACTCAGTGAATAAAGCTCTGGACATTACATTACTTCTGGCTTGGAGCAGACGGAATCAATCGCGCAGCTCTCCAAGGGGCGGGGAAAAACCCTTCCCTGGCTTGGCTCGGCCAGGCTGTGTGTACTGAACCAAAAAAGCAAACTGAACAAAGACATCTAAATCTACAGCTCTGGTTGAAGAGCTGAGAGGCTAATCCAGTCCATACAAAGCAACATTCAAATTCCAGCTCTGAATTTTTAAAAAATGTGCGTCTATTTCAGAGTTTAAGGAAATATTGTTATACCTATATGTGTGTATGAATATATATGTATACATGTACATACATATTCATTCCTCTGGTGTAATGCGTCTCTGAAAGAAATTGATTTCTGAAAAAAAAGGTGTTGTACATAATATATTCTGCTGTTTTAATAGCACTCTTTAATTTACACCTGGCTTGTAAATAAAACTCATATTTGTTTTACGGTATACTTTACTATTCTTGGTTTCCTATTCCAAGGACATTGAATTCTGCATTTTGGGTACCTAATGTGACCCCTCAAGTAGTCAGCCTGTCATACAGATCTGGGCTTACAGGTTTCTCGCACAGCTGAGCTGTCAGATGTCGCTGCAACAACAGGCTCCGACACAACCGTCTGGACGATGGTGCGGGACCGGGCAGGGCTTTGTTTTGTCGCTCATGGGGTCGCTGTGGGTCAGAACTGACCCGATGGCCCCTGACAACAATGATACTCTGCCACAATGTGTTTTAGAAGCAAAAAAGGCTACTCAGAGGTTGCTCAGGAACCTAGATAATTCTGAAGACTAGCCATTCGAGTTTTGAAACCAAATAATTTGAAATTAAATAATTTCAATCAATAATTCATTATTTTATTTAATTTGAAATTAAATTTAGGAAGAGAAGAAATAATACATGGTAGTATGAGAAGCGGGGACTCTGGACTGGGATTATCCAGACACAAAACATGGTCTTGCCATTCACCAGCTCAGTGACCTTAGTCAAGTAATTTCTTTACTGTGCCTCAGTTTCATCTGCTGACTGAAGATGGCAATAGTACCCATTATATAGAGCTGTTAAGAGTACTGAGTGCGTTAATATTTGGAAAGCTCTAGAACAGTGTATGATATGGTAAACATCTTCATTTTGGCTATTATAATTATTATTGAAATTAGACATTCTAAAGTAGATATATATTATATTATGAAAATATAGGAATTGATGGGATTTCCATGGTGAACATTACTCCCAGAGACTTGCCCGAGATAAGCCTATGTTTTTAGAGCTAAAGATATCAAAGTTTGTCTGAAGATTCTTGAGCGAGGGAAAAAAAAAAGACTACAAAAATTATGACTAAAATATGTATCTGGTATAGAACAATTTATAATGTATTTTGCCCCACTTCCAACTTCAAGATATGACATAATTATTCTCAGTTTCCAAATACATTTTTGGTAAGTTTTAAGGTTAACTTTACTTAAAATGTCTTTTGATTTTAAATATGAATCTTCCATCTGACACAATTTCTTTCCTTATAACCTTCCATGTGACACTTGCTACTGAATATAAAAGTTATATATATATATATATGTGTATGTATATTTGTAAAGCTCTTGGAAAAATAAAGTCCAAAGAATCAAATAAAACCACCCCAAATCCCAGTACTCAAGATGATCATTTTTCAAATTTTACTGTGTTTACTTCCAGTCCTTTAATCATATATGTATACCTATATGTGTTAAAAGACAAGTGGGATCATATTGCATCTACTTTTACAAGCACGTGGCATGACAGGAAGCACTGATGCCAGGGGTCTTAATTCCGACTCTACCATTTACTAGAGGTATGAACCTAAACAAGTATCAGTTGTTTGCTCATTCTCATTTACCTCTCTCATGAAATGAGGGAAGCTGTGCATCAGCTTGTATTCTTTTGTCATATTTATTCAATCTGTCTACTGAACAAAAATCTGAGAAGCTGTATTACAAGATGGAGAACATGACACCAGGACTGGAGGAAGACTCACTAACAACCTGCAATATGCAGATGGTACAACTTTGCTTGCTGCAAGCAGAGAGGACTTGAAGAACTTATTGATGGAGATCAAAGTCTACAGGCTTCAAAACGGATTGCACCTCACCGTAAAGGAAACAGAGTCTTCACAACTTGACCAATAAGCAACATCATGACAAGCACAGAAAATACTGCAGTTATCAAGAATTTCATTTTACTTGGATCTATAATCAAAGCCCATGGAAGCAGCAGTCAAGAAATCAAATGATGCATTGCGTTGGGTAAATCTGCTGCAAAAGACCTCTTTAAAGTGTTAAAATGCAAAGATGTCACTCTCATGACTAAGGTGCACTTGATTCAAGTCACAGTATTTTCAGTTACCTCATGTGCATGAGAAAGCTGAACAGTCAATAAGGAAGGCCAAAGAATTGGTGATGTTAAATTACGGTGTGGGTGAAGAATATTGAATACGTCGTGAAATGCCAGAAGGACAAGCAAATCTATCTTGAAAGGTACAGATAGAATGCTCTGTAGAAACAAGGGTGATGAGACTTTGCCTTACGTTCTTTAGATGTGTATCAGGAGGTATTAGTCTCTGGAGAATGACATCGTGATTGGTACAGCAGGGGTCAGTGAAAAAGAGGAAAATCTTCAACAAGATGGACTGACACAGTGGCTGCAACAATGGACTCGAATACGGCCGTGATTGTGAGAATAGTGCAGGATGGGGCAGAATCTCATTCTGTTGTACAATAGGGTTGCTATGGAACTGACCGGACAGCACCTAACAGCAACAGAAAATGGGGATGACAATCATTTCAGGAAATGGTTGGAAAGATTACTTAATATTCTTCATTAATAACTTTTTAATGGTATTTTATGAAGACCCATTACTAACTTTGAAACTTGTATTTTAAGGGAAGCTTAGTTTTCTACAACTACCTTGTAATTAGGTAACCATTTATTTTAATTAGGATTCTTTTGATTCCAGTTACCAGACAATCCAGTTTAAAGTGGCCTTCACAATAACAATATTTCATCTCACATACCAAGAAACAATGAGCTAGACTTTTCTCAGAGAGGATTTAGCCCCATCAAAATGACAGCATCAAGGATTCAAGTTTTTTCATCTTGTTTTTTTTCTGAGTACGTGGGTTTATCATATGATGTTGGATGCCATCACTACCTTCAAAATCATGGGCAAGATTCCACGTGTTGCATGTGGACACATCAATGCAGGGGAGGAGAAAACAGAAGTCCCAAGATAACAGCCTTTTCAAAAGCAAGAAATACTTTCCCTGAAGCAGAGCTGCTGTCCTATTTCTTTGGTCAGAAACATGCGACATGCCCTATACAAACCACATGATGGAGATGAAGTTTTGTGACAGTTACCCTAACCTAACCAAACCAGAGTTCTCTTCACAGGCAAGGAGAGAATGGCTGCTCAACAGACACCCAGCAGAGTTTGCCGCATCATTACTGCATTTTTGTAATTGACAAGTTTTCAAATTGTAAATGTTGCCGTAACCAACATCCTTGAAGAAACATCTCTGTGTACATCTTTAGTAATTTCCTTAATTTAATTTCTAGAACTGTGATTCTTGTGTAGAAAGTATACTGGTTGAAGACTCTTAGTAGATGTTTTCTAGCTGACCTCAGGAAGAGGTGTAGCCAATAACCTTTCAACATCTGTTCTTGATCTGCCTCCTGGCTGACTTAAGGTGTTACTATTTTATGGACTTTTTCCGGGTGATAATTAGTATCTTCTATTTTGATCAATATTTCCTTGATTAGCATCTCCCATGCTAGTCCTTTTTTTTTCTTTGTCCGTTATTGTTTTTAATAATCAGGTTATAGATTCTTTGGTGTTTTCTACATGGACAATTATAGAATATGTGAATATTGACAGTTTCAGTTCTTCCTTTCCATTCTTGGTACCTTCAAATGATTTCCTTACATGGCCATTATGAGTGGGACTGCTAGGATAACACTGAAAAGAAGCACTGATACTGGAAATCTCTATCTTGCTCATCAATTTAAGAAGAATGCTTCCAATATTTGATGTTTGTGAAGGGTGATTTCTTTTTATTTTTGTGGATATCAATTATCTCTTTTCTCCTATTATGATAAAGAAATTTAATGGTGGGCAGGGGCATTGAAAGTTATCACATGATTCCTTTTCTGGATCTATTGAGATAGCCATTATTTTTTTCCCCTATAACCTATTAAAATTAAAAGTTTTCTGATGTTAAATCAATCTAGACTTCTCTGGAATAAATCTAATTTGATTATTGTGAATTATCTTTTTATTTACTCTTGAAGATACTCTCTGTGTGCTCCCAGAATTAATTGAGAGACTAAAACCATAGCTATAAATTTCATTGAAATTTTCTAGTCAGAACCAGAAAAATCCAATTGGTTGCTGAAGTTGTGACCTTATATCTATCTTCCAGGTGTGGTTTGAGGTGAGAGTTGTAGAGCTAAGAAAATAATATGATGTTGCCTTCTTTTACACTGAATACTACTATTTGCTTTAAGGAAACGGCCCGCATTGCCTCAAGATTCAGTTAGTTTTGCAGAATGTGTTACCTGAAATAAATGGGATGAAAAGTAGCTGTTGCCTAAATATTAATTAAAAAACAGAAAATAAGAAACTGACCTTATGGGGACCTCAGTTAAGGCATGCTGACCATTTAGATTTGAAACGGAGGGATCCTTTTCTCCCTCTGTCATATACAGGCTTTTGCCCCTTAAATCAATACCTTAAAAAGAAGGTGATGTGAAAGATACAAAATGTCATAAAAGTCAACAGAAGTATCCCATAAAACAGTTCAGTAATTATTACCTAGAAACGCTGGTAGCATCGTGGTGAAGAGCTATCCATGGCTGCTAACCAGAAGTCTGGCATTTTGAATCTGCCAGGTGCTCCTTGGAAACTCTGTGGAGCAATTCTTCTCTGTCCTTTAGGGTCTCTATGAGTTGGAATTGACTTGATGGTGTGGGTTTTAACTATTAGCTACATAGATAATGGGCAAATTCTTCATTTTAATGAAGCAAATACAAAAATAAAAAGAAATGAATCTAAGTTTTTGAAAAAGACTTGTTATTGAGGTACTGATGATGATTAGAAATGGAAATAAGTGGCAATTGAAAATGAAGCAGCCAAGGGAGCACAACTGATATTCATTGAGTACCTATTTTGACCCAGGAAATTTTTCCATGTTATGTCTGTTAATCAAAAAAGAAGTATCACGTGCTCAGTACTTTATAGATGAGGAAACTGAAACCCGAGGAAATCACACAACTTTCTACAACTGCACAGCTAGAAAGAGACTGGGAAGGCATTCAAATGAAGTCAAGATGTTTTTAAAGCCAGGTCGTTTTTCACTTTCACACACTGGGAGGTGTGTAAGTGGACAATTAAAAATGATGATCTCTTATGCCTTTAGTGAGGATATTGCTCATCAAAAAAACTTTAAAATTATTTTTCATTTTTGACACAGAATTGATCATATCGTGAATATCTGTGTTAAATTCTGTCTTCATATTAAACACTTTTTAACAATATGACTACTTGCTTCTTTTTCTCACTTTGCCATGTTGACTTTTTAAAAAATTCAATTAAAAAGAAATTTTTTTTCATTCTTTTTTTTCCAAAACAAACTAAAGAAGCCTTTGCTACTGAGTTGTTTCAGTGCATAATCACAGCAAAGTGTAACTATAGGACTAGATAACCACTTGGGGATAATTCAGTTATACCTCTGTTGATATTTTTGACTTTAAAAAAAAACTATATACTATTCCAGCAGGAAAATGACAAAAATTGATTGCAAAAGAAGAAAAGTTGAAAAATACATACAGAAGGATTAACCTCTTTAGTAAATGAAAATACAACAATTAAAGTATCAAAACATAGTTTTCAACTTACAACTTTCCAAAATGACAATGCTCAGTGTTGGCATGGGCTTGAGAAAATGGAATTCCCACACCCAGAAGGTTGAAGGAAATATTGGTAAAACAGAGTCCCTCCCTTGGAGGAAAATTTGGTGACATGTATTAAAAAAAATCTCTAAAATATACATACTCTGTGTATAAAATACAAAACAGAGTGGAGAATACAGACTATATCCTCATTTTTATCAGAAGGGATATATTACAGGATATTGAGTAGCATATGAAACTGAGACAGGGATGTGAAGAGCCAGAATAACCACACCTTGTAACATTCTGCAGTGATAAGCAATTTACTTTATCACCCATTTCTGGGGAAGACTTCCTTAGAATTATCCCTAAAGCCATTTTTCAGAGGAGCCAGTTTAGACCCAATTCAGAGACATGTACAGATGAAGCAGAGGTGATCACCGTGTGTCTTTCCAATGGGGGCACCAGAGGGCTACATTCAGGACTGGGGAATTGAACCATGGGAGCAAGAAACGATGCAGTTGCAACACACCTGCTACCAGTCCAAGAAGCCCTTGTGGCAGAAATGAAGGACAAGTACATGTCCACCATCCAAAAAAGGAAATTCTTCAGATCTCCACGCTGATTTGTTGTCCTAGCTACACCCCAGTCACAGGCAGGCTATGAAAACCCAATCCTCAATTCACTCAGTGGTGCACCCTACAGGAGTGCTATACACTCTGCTGCTATTGCCCCACTTCAAAGTACTTTCATTTTCTGATAAAGATTTCTTTCATGGGCCAGCCAAGTCTCCCTGAGTAATTCCTATAGGACTGACAAGGACCCTTGAGGGTCTTCAAAAACCCCCTGGGAACAAAGTCAATGGAACAGCTAAGGAGATTTGGGGATGATCTTTCGAGTATGATGCCCAAAGATATACTGCAGATGTAGTCACCAAGGGCAAGCTCTGACATGATCTGTCAAAGTAGAAGGCTGCTGTTCTTGGTACTGGCTCCAGAATCTTTCACATCTGCTACAGTCAGCTCTAGCAAGATGAATGCCTCAAGCTCTTTTTCTCTGTACAGCTTGGAATGCAAGCTTGGCAGAAGTTAATCTCTAGTAGAACCTTAACGACGTCTATAATGCTATCTGCATTGGGTTCTGGTGATGTAAAACACAGAATTTAGTTTAGGCAGGACAGGAGTGCATTCAAAAAGGAGGAAAGACTAGTCTATTGATGTGCCAGCCCTCAATTTCACCACACTCAGGAATCTATTTGAGGAATTAATTCTAAAGAGATAACTAGTAATAGGCCCAATACTATAGTTAAAAGGGTATTCATCACAGTGTTGTTTATAATAGAAGAAAGTTGACAATAATTTAAATATCTAAACACAGAGAATTGGTATTAGTATGGAATATTATGGAGTGATTAAAAACAGTCACAGATTATTTAATTTCATAGAAATGCTCATATATTATGTAAATAAAGCAGACCATAAAATTCTATGTTCCTACTTTGTTTGTAATTGCGTGTGTGTGTACATGTATGTATGTGGTTAACAAGCATTGTCTCAAAGCTACGAAATAAGTCCAATTTTTTTTTAATTAGAATTTTCTAAAACTTACAATGGCACTTGTGTCATGTTTATGCAAAGAAAAACTACACGGTTTTTGGGAAAAAAAACAAACAAAAAAATTTACCCAATTATCTACCACAAATTATTTTTATGCTACTCTGGTAAGTCACAGAAATGATGTAAATTTATTTTTTCTTAACAAAAAGTAAAATAACACTTACACAGAAATATTTGTGGAGGTGGGGCCAAGATGACAGACTAGACACACATCTCCTCAATTCCCTCTGAGACCTAAGGTCTGCAATGATAATTGAATGGCTCACTCTGGACATCCAGGGAGCCCTAGGATATAGCAAAGGGTTGTCAGATTGGACTGTACGCCACTAAATGGGAAACTACCTCTCTCTAACACAAGGCAGCACATGCTGAATCCTGCTGCAGCTGACTTGCCATTTGGGAGGACTACAGGTACTGACACCTTCTTTGTTATTGGAGGGGGGGCACTGGGCATGAGCTGGCAAATATGCTGAACTGTAGTGCTAAAGTAAACAGCATATAGTACAACAGAGAGACTGTGCATGGGATAGCCACAGTTTGAGAGCCTAGCTGCTGACTGAGGGCAGTGCTGTCCCTCCACTTTCTCTTTTCTGAGCTGTGCCATACATTCTGCTGTTTCACAGTGGGAAGGGCAGTTCAGGTGGGATGCCATCTTGGTCAGTTGGTAGGTAGAGTTACCAAACAGGCTATCTCAGCAGAGGCTAATTCTCAAGCTGAGAAGCAGTGCCAGTCTAGAAATCACTTTTCCAGCAGAAAGACTGTGTTTGGGACAATGTTGCCTTACAGGTGAGGCCCAGCTGAGGATGGTAGTAAGGCCTAACCCCACCCTAATTTGAACTATGTCATAGCATCTGGAGACAGCCAAAAAGGTGCTTCTATTGTTAGCCAGAAAGTGGTCCTGCCACATTTGACACCCTGACTGATTTCAGGAGCTGTTGGATAGATCCCAACTTAGCAGTAAAGTACCTTTTAAACATAAGACTACCTAGAGAAATAACTGCTGAGTGGCCTGGTGGCATCTCTTCCACACTTCACTGCCCTACATCATAGGTTTGACTAATGGCCTCCCAATGACTCCTTAAATACTGAGCTGTCTTTGACAGCCAGGAGGCGGAGCCTGCCACCCCAGAGAGTCCACTGGGGCCAGTCACTAGAGTACCCAGAGGTGGCTGGAGACCAACTCCCATCTCAGAACTACACCTCAGCTCCTGTTGAGGTAACACCTGAGAAACTGAACAGCCTCTGAATGGCACAAAGGCAACAAATGATAGCTAACCATTTAAAGGAACAGTCCACCATGACTCTGGAAAACTCCCAAAATAAAGAATCAAAGAACTTTTCAGATGAAGAAGACTTTCTGAAACTATTGGAGGTTGAGTACAAAAGAATTATAAAGGGAGCCCTCCTAGAGAGTAAACAAATGCAGCAGAGCAAAGTGAAAAATTAAGCAAGCTATTTGAACTGATGGAACATCAATGCTGAAATCCAACAGATTAATAACAAAATGACAGAATTAGATAATTCAATCCAAAGACAAAAGAACAGAAATGAGGAGATGAAAGTCAGATTTAGGGACCTTGAAGACAGAGCAACTGATACCAGCATTTATGAGGAGAAATCAGAGAAAACAAATAAGAAAAATGAAGAAGCATTAAGAAATATGTGGGGCTCTATCAAGAGGAATAATCTACAAATAACGAGAGTCCCTGAACAAGGAGGGATAGCTGAAAACACAGAGAGTATTGTTGTGGAGTTGACAGAAAAATTCCCCGAAATTACGCAAGAAGAAGACATAGAGTTCCAAGATGCATATCAAATGCCACAAAAGATAGACCCCAAAAGAAAAACACCAAGACATGTTAAAGTCAAGCTTAGTAAAATGAAACATAAACAGATTATCTCATAGGCAACAAGGCTTAAAGCAAAGTTAACACTCGGAAGGAAGCTCTGCATAGGCTTTCGTCTAAGTTCTCGGCAGAAACGATATTGCCAAGGAGGCAGTGTGATGATACATTCAAAGCCATGAAGGAGAAAAATTTCCAATCCAGAATCATAAATCCTGCAATATTGTCTTTCAAATATGAAGATGATATTAAGACATTCTCAGATAAACAGAAGCTTAGAGACTGTAAAAAGCAAACCAAAACTACAAGAAATACTGAAAGAAACTCTTTGCATAGAAAAGTAAAACCATTAAATATATATTTAAGGAGGCAATGCAGGTCACACCATCCAGAATTCATCATGACCAAGCTGGATTCATACCAGGGATGCAGGGCTGGTTCAACATCAGAAAAACAATTAACGTAATCAACCACATAATAGCACAATAGACAAGAATCACCTGAGTTTGTCAACTCATGCAGGAAAGGCATTTAACAAAATCTAACACCCATTCATGCTAAAAACTCTCATCAAAATAGAAATAGAGGGAAAATTTCTCTGTGCAATAGGGGATATCTAAACAAAGCTAACCACCTTCATCTTCCTGAAGGCAGAGAGACTAATACAATTTCCCCAGATCATGGGAACTATACAAGAATGCTGACTGTCATCACTTCTATTCAACATTCTACTAGGTGTTCTAGCCAGAGCAATTAGACTAGACAAAGAAAGGGCATCAACATCTGCAAAAGAAGTAAAAATCTCCCTATTTGCAGGTGATACAGAGAATCCTAAAGAATCCAGAAATAAACTACTTGAACTAATAGGAAAGTTCAGTAAAGTATAAAGACATAGATAAACATAAGTAAAGCAGTACAATTCCTTTATACCAATAAAGAAATCATCAAAGAAAAAATCACCAAATCAATGCTGTTTATTATAGCCCCAAAGAAGGTAAAATACCCAGAAGAACTCTAACTAGAGAAACGAGACCCATGTAGAGAGAACTACAAGCCTGTAAAGCAAAAAACCAAAAGATGATTACATAAATAGAGAAACCTACCCTGCTCATTGATAGGAAGAATTAACATCATGAAAATGTCTGTTTTACCCAAAGTGATCTACATATATAATGAAATCCTAATATAAATTCCCATGTCATTTTTTAATAAGGTAAAGAAAGAAATCACCAACTTTGTTTGGAAAGGGAAGAAACCCTGGATAAGTAAAGCACTACTGAAGAAGGGGAACACAGTGGGAGGCCTCACAGTACCTGACCTTAGAACCTAGTATACTGCCACAGTAGTCACAACAGCCTGGTACTGGTACAAAAAGAGACATACAGACCAATGGAGTAGAATTGAGATCCCAGATGCCACCATCCTCTTATAAACAGCTGATAATTGACAAAGATCCTAAGATTGCAAACTGGGGTAGAAATGGTCTCCTTAACAAATAATGCTGGTAAACTACAGTCGCCATGAGTTGGATCTGACTCGATGGCACTTGGCTTGGCAAAATTGGATATTTACCTGCAAAAAATTGAAACAAGACCCATATCCCACAACTTACACAATGACTAACTCAGATTGGATCAAAGATCTAAATATCAAACCTAAAATGATAAAGATTATTTGAGAAAAAATGGAATTAGCAACAGAAGTTTTAGTATACAGCTGAGACTTCAAAATCTGACCAACAGAGCATGACTGATAGATGAGAAAATAGATAAAGGGGAACTACTAAGAATCAAACAATTTTCGTCATCCAAAGACATTATGAAAAGAGTTAAAAGACCACCTACAGAATGAGAAAAAATATTTGGCAACTACATGTTGGACTGACGTCTGATCTCTATAATCTACAAGGTACTGCAAAATATCAACAAGAAAAAGATAAAATAACCCAGCTGAGCGATGAGCAAAGGAGATGGACAGACTCTTCACCAGAAGTCATCCATGGAGCCAAAAGACACATGAGGAAATGCTCATGATCATTAGCTATTGGAGAAATCCAAATCAAAGCTACAATGAAATACCATCTCACCCCAACAAGGTTGGCCATGATCCAAAAAACACAAAACAACAAATTCTGGTGAGGCTGAGGAGAAATTGGAACTCTCCTACATTGCTTTTGGGATTGCAAAATGGTACAATCCCTTTCGAAAGCAATTTACTGCTTCCTTAAAAGGCTGGCAATAGATCAACCACTGGATCCAGTGATTCCACTGCTTGGAATATAACCTACAGAATCAAAGGCAGTCATACAAACAGATACTTACACATGAATGTTTATTGCAGCACAGTCCACAATAGCAAAAGGACGGAATCAACTCAGATGCCCATCAACAGATTAATGGATATACAAACTGTGGTACATACACTCAATGGAACACTATGTGTTGATGAAGAACAGTGATGATCTTAGGAAGAATCTCATAACTTGGTTTCAACTGGAAGATGTTATGCTGAGTGAAATCAGTCAGCAGCAAAAGGGCAAATATTGCATGAGACCCCTAGTATAAAGACTTAAAAACAGACTCATGTACAGAAGAAAAAATTCTTTGATGGCTGCAAGGGTAGGGATGGAGGGAGAGGTCTGGTCACAGATTAGATAGCTGATAGAAATTTTGGGGGGTGAAAGCAGTGACCGCACACAGTAGAAAGAAGATCAACTTAACTGGATTTCAACATAAACTGAAAACTCTTCTAATCTTAACCCTGTGTTACAAGAATAGAGTAGCAGAGGTGTGGGTCTGGGGACCACGCTCTTGGCTGACATTGAGGCCAGTTGACATAACTAGCCTATTGCTAAGAGAGTCTTCTGCACCCCATAATGGTGAGTGGTGTCTAGCATCATAAAAGCTAGCCAGCTGCTATCTTAGGTACACCAAATGGTCCCAACTCATCCAAAACAGATGATCACCAAGAACAACAAAGACACAAGAAAAAAAGAGCCCATGAGACAGAAGGACCCATGTGAATGGGTGACTATATCAGCATGTGACCAGAAGAACCAGATAGTGTCCTTCAACTACCAAAGACAACTGTGATGGGGTACACATGTTGAGTCCCAGTGGCAACGTGAGGAAAAGAGGGGTATACCTCAAGAACTCCACTAAAAGTCTGCAAGTGAAGGTCCAGCAGTCTTGGGATTCCCCTGGGAGCATGGCCTCTAGACCTGCTGGTGCCCCTGACCAGAAAACATTACTGAGGTCAGATCTTCAGATGAGAATGAATTGGACTCAGGGACACAATGTGACCATGTGGTGTGTGCACTGTGAGGTTCTATGCGTCTATAGAATGCTGTTCTACTGGCCTCTTTCTAGAAGGGAGAGGAAAGGGTAGAGAGGAGGGGACAGAAGGTTGTTAAGCGGATATATAGAATGAAAAGGAGGATTCTGCTGTCACCAGGCAAGGAGAGCAGAAGGAGCTGCAGATAGGTGGGCATGCAAATTTAATTGGGATTGTGTACTTAATCAAAATAAAAAAAGATTTGTGATCAGTTATTTATCTTTAGAGATAATTATAATGTTTGCTGGTTATTTTTGCATTGACTCTAGGCCCCAAATTCAAATTCCCAACTCAGTGTCATTTCTTCTATGCCTGTTCCTCTTCCAGCATACCCTATACCCGGAAGTCGCAGTGCTGGACTTTCAATCTCCAAGGCTCAAAATCTAAAGTGTCTTTCAAACTCTCTTCTTCAACTCTCACTTGAAAGTTTTCTCTTGTTTCTCAGTACATACATCATATCAATGCTAGGCTTATCTTTCTCAAAATGTCCTTTGAAAACCAACAATAATCACATTGCCTAAAAATGGGACTCAAACACTGCTAGAGTGTTTAAAGCTTTCCCTTATCTGGCTCAATTTGTCTTTCCAGGTTTGTCTTCCAGGATAGCTGTGTTTCCACCAGGTGTGCCCTACACGTGATGGGCTGTTTCTTCCATTCTCTGTATACTGCCACGTCTGCACTTTCATGTCATAACCCAAACTTGGAATCTGTTTTCCATAACTCACTCATCCACCTTCAGTTATCTATGGCTGCTGAAATTCTATTTTTCCTACAAACTTTAAATCCACTCATTGAATCTTTTCCTATTTATTACAAATTCCCCTCAAAATTCATTCATCTCCTCTGTGCTCTCCTAGAACTAAGTGCAAACTCCTTTATCCCACTCTCCCTCTGAAACGATAACGTCCCCAAGTCCAGTTTCCATGAGAGACCAAAATATCCTGTAGGATGGGGACCATGTGCTTGTATCACCTAAGACATAGGAAGCACAGATGTTTGCAACTGTAAATGGCTGTTAAATTGAATTGATTTAAATTACATTACAAGTCATTTGAAAGAGCTAGAAAAATACCATTAATGGTGTCTGGCAAGATCCTTTAAATTAAATGTGAGGACAAATACATTAATGCTAACATGCTCTCAAGCAAACACCACCAGCCCTGTGGTGAAGATTATCAAACATCAGCTTCCTTGTATGGGACTTGTGATTAGAATTCCTGATTTTGTAAGTTCAAGACAAGTTTACTTTTCTCATTTCAACTATAGGTAAAGATCAGAAGACTGTATCATAAGAGCAAGCTAAGAAAAAGTGTAATAGACCCACAATTTGAGAAGATGTGATCTGAGATCATTGTATGTTTAAGAATATGTTTGTACAGCTACAATGAAATGACAGTGAAGGAAGGAGAAAAATGATGTGTGACCTCCTTTCCTCCCCCTCCCCCAACACCCAAACTAACAAAAACTGATGATCCATATTTTTCTTTTGTTGAACATCAAATCATGTTCCTTTAAAAGTGGTTACTAGATCATTATTATACATGAGAATATTTGAAATTTAGTACTCTAAGATTTTCTGTGAATTCATGAGTGAAGCCAAGTGCCAATTCATGAGGGCTTTTTAATAATTGATTTTTAATTGATTAGAAATGGAACAAATGTCAAATGAGATTATTCATACTGTATTTTTAAAAACCCACTATTATTCCCTACTAAAGAAATGTGAGGAAACCTGATGGCACAGTGGTGAAAACACGTGGTTGGTAACCAAGCTATTGGAAGTTTGAACTCACCAGCGACCCTGCAGGAGAAGGACATGGCAGTCTGCTCCCCAAAAGATTTACAGCCTTGGAAACCCTGTGGGATAAGCTGTGCACATCACTATAGGGTCATCATGAACTGGAATACGTTCAGTGCAGTGGGTTGGGTTTTTGGTCATGGAAACAAGAATTCAAGTGGAAATCCAAGATGCTGTCCATCTTTCTTATGCTCACGTAATACACATAAAAGCAGCAAAATCCTAGAAATGAAAGAACCGTAAGAGGAATCCTTCGCTATGCAGTCTCTTCTTATAATAATTTAATTTTCCACTTGATTCAAGACAGAATATTTGGCTTAATGTCTTATTTACTCATTTGCATATGAAGTTGTGCCTAAACCTGTGGAGCACTTCTACTGCAACGTCTAGGGTCGCTATCAGTCAGACCTGAATTGATGGCAGTGGGTTATGTAGATTATAAACTGCTGACCCCTTTCATACCAAGCACTTAATGTCTAACATATTGCAGTCTAGTTTTATATAAGCTGAAGCATAAGGTTTGGATTAACTGTAACACAATGAAACAAATTATTAGAAGATTGCAGAAGCCTGGTAGATACCTGGTCTGTGGTGTGGTATAGTGTGGGGTGTGTGTGTGTGTGTGTGTGTGTGTGTGTGTGTGTGTGAGTGACACAGAGAGAGAGATGGTTATATGTTGTCTAGTTTGTGTATTCAGTGGATTCTCTTACTCTGTTGCATGTAGCAGTTAAATTGACAAGGAGCTTTTACATACAATACGTGTTAATTTCTTTCTTAGAATAACCGGCTTCTTTTAAGATATTTTTAAAGCCAAAGTGTAAAGTATCCTAGCCTATAATTATAAACAATTGTTGGATCTCTTGGTAGTATAATGGTTTAGACTGTTTTCACTGTCATTATAGCATAATAAAGTACATCAATACAATGAAAAAACAATCCAATAAAGTAAAAATAATTTTTAAACCAGAAAACAAAACTAGAGAGAATTTGTTCTTTTGTATCCAGATTTTCAGGATGAGGTTGGATGGGGTAGGTGTTACAGTACAATAAACTCTGAAATTTAGAGTCTTGATAGGATCAGCCATAAGAGTATAAGTTTGAATTGTTTGTCATCTTGTGTCACACACGAAATACCCAAATTCAGTGTATATTTTGTTTGTGTGGTAATCTAAACGTATAGGGAATGGTCTAGTTATCCTCATTTTATACCAAGCTGTAACACTGTTGATTAAATTATAGATCACATACCCTATCAACTCTTATTAGAGATTAGCCAAGTGCTAATTTTGAGCAGAAACCTGAAGCAATCAGAGGAAGGATAGCTCAAGGAAGTCTGTTCTAGGAAAAGGGAATGGTAAGTTCTAAGTCAGGAGCTTGTATGTGTTTAAACGATTATCAAAGGGAATCGTGTGAAGGTTAAGAGTAACAGGAAACAAGGTGAGAGAGTTAAGGTGACACAGGATGTCTTTTGATTTCTACAAGACTAGCTTTGGTCATTGAAGCAGATGAGTTAACTATCAAGTGAGTTGTTCTAGTTTCTACATTGAGAGTAGTCCATACAAGAACAATTTCAGATACCAAGATAAGAGAGTGATTATTGCACGGGTAAGAGACGATTATTGTTCAGAACAAGGAAATAGCGGTGGAGATGGTAAAGTTTGGTAGAATTATAGGTATGTTATGAAAGAGACTATGGAGTTTGCTGATGTGTTGGATGTTATGTAGGAGAGAAAGTAGAGAGTTAAGGATCTTTGAAGTTTTTGACTTGGGAGACTGAAAGTATAGAGTTGTTACTTACCAAAATACGAATGGCTTTAGAAGAAAAGGGTTCTGGGAGATAAGATCAGGAGTTCAATTTTCTGCATATTATGTTTGAAACGTGTATTAGCTATCTACATAAAGATGTGAAATATTGCTATTAGCTGCAGTCACATTTGTTCCAACTCACAGCAATTCTATGTACAACAGTACGTAACACTTCCTGTTTCTGTATCATCCCCACAATCATTGTTATGCTTGAGCCTGTTGTTGCAGCCACTGTGTTGATCCACCTCATTGAGGGATTTCTTCTTTTTTGCTGACCCTCTACTTTACCAAACATGATGTCCTTCTCTAGAAACTGGTCCCTCCTGATAACATGTTCAAAGTATATGAGACAAAGTCTTGTCATCCTTGTTTCTAAAAAGGACCATTCTGGCTTACTTTTCCCAAGACAGATTTGTTCATTCTTTTGGCAATCCATGGTATAGTCAATGTTCTATGCCAACACTATCAATCAAAAGCAGCAATTCTTCTTCTGTCTTCCTCATTCACTACCCAACTTTTGCATGCACATGAGGTGATTGAAAACATCATGACTTAGATCTTTTTATTGTTTTCAATTTTCAGTGTTTACATTTTTTCTTTGAAAGCATTTAGCTAATTAATAGTTTCTTTGGGACCCCATTAGCACAGATTCTTTTGTAGGAGATTTGCCCAACACAATGCATCATTTGATTTCTTAATTGCTGCTGCTGGGATGCTAGTTGTGGATCCGAGTAAAATGAAATCCTTGACAACTTCAATCTTTGGTCCATTTATCATGATGAATACATAATCATACACGTAAATCTGAAGTCCAGGGGAGAAGTTTAGACTGCTGATACAAATTTAAGAGTAATCAATATACATAAAGCAAACCCATTGCCACTCAGTCAATTCTGACTCAAAGCCATCATTAACAGAGTAAAACTGCCCTATGAGGTTTCCAAGGAGTGACTGGTGTATTCAAACTACAGATTTATTGGTACATTTAGTTATTTTAAATTATTCTTGTTTTTAAACCTGACTTCAATACCTAGATCCTCTATGCATCTATTTCTGTTGACTGTTTTATCTCTCTTTAAAAGTAATGTGGTATTGTCTTTTGGTATTTTTAATAATTTTTGGTTGAATGTCAGACATTATAAATTTAAAAAAAAATAAATGGCAGATGCTGATGATCATCAGTCCTGTTTCCAGAGAAGATTCATTCCACCCTCGCCTAGACCAATATAGTGGTGGTTGACCAAGTTGAATTGTAGACCTGATAAGGCTTAGTTGATCTCTAGTTCACCACTGTCCTCCAAAACTGACAGACAAATCTTGACTGTTGTTGAGTCAATTCAAACTCATAGCAATTCTACAGGATGAGGTACAACTGCCCTATAGGGTTTCTAAGGAGTGTCTGGTAGATTCAAATTGTCAACTTTTGGTTAACAGCCACTCTTAGCTACTGTGCCACCAGGGCTCCCAGCTGATGTCAAACACTCATCTTTGTTTTGCAAAGGCTTTAAAAAGCTGTGTTTTGTTTTTCAGACACTTTCTGCTTAAGTTTTTGGTCTTGCCCCAGTCAACACTAGAATTTGACAAATGTAAGAATAAACAGTGGTGTACGTGTTGCTGTTGTTAGGTACTGTCAGGTCGGTTCCAATTCATAGCGACTCTGTGCACAACAGAACGAAACACTGCCCGGTCCTGCACCAGGCTCACAGTCATTGTGCTTGAGCCCATTGTTGCAGCCACTGTGTCACTCCTTAAGGCTCTTCCTATTTGTTAGTGACCCTTTACCAACCATGATGTCCGCCTCCTGGGACTGATCCTTCCTGACAATGTGTCCAGAGTATGTAAGATGCAGTCTCACTGTCTTTGCTTCCAAGGAGCACTGTAGTTGTACTTCTTCCAGAACAGATCTGTTTGTTCTTTTGGTGGTCTGTGGTACATTCAGCTTTTTTCTCCAACACCACAATTCTAAGACATCAATTCTTTGTCTTCTCTATTCATTGTCCAGCTTTCACATGCATATGATGCAATTGAAAATACCATGGCTTGGGTAAGAGGCACCTTAGTCTTCAAAGTGACATGTGCGCTTTTCAATACTTTGATTTCTTGTCTGCTACTTCTCTAGCTGTTGATGTACATGGGAATGGTGTACATGAGTTCCCTCATATTTCTTCCAGATCCCTGTTAGTTCCCCTGAAAGTGGTCCCCTGGAGGTAGAAAGGCCGAATTCTAAGACTCTTGCATGATCAGAAGCTGTATTCTGGATCTAAGCCTTCAACCTATCAAGAATAGACAAAGGTCAAATGTAAAATGACTGAAGAGTTCAGCTCAGTTCTCGGAAGTGCTCATTTCTTCCAGGTTTTTAGCATGTCCAGTTCCCACTGCATCAACAGCTCTCTACTGCCTTAAAGCAAGTGATTTCTGAATTTTATCTGGTTTTACAGTTGTTCCCAGTGGGGATTCTGATCTTATGCTAACCACTCCTAAGTAGCAGTATTCAAATAATACTTAAAACCATAAGACTCATTAGGATAACAAAGTGGGTGAATGAGATAGAGAAGAGGATTGAGGACTACGGTATGGAACATTCCAAAACTGAGAGACATCCTTAAAAAAAAGAGAAAAAAAGTTGTACTCTGTATGGCCATTTTTATCATATTTAAGAATCTCGTATCTTATAATTTTATTATCTTTTTATGATTTTCAACTTCAATACTTACATTTTTTTCTTTTCAAAACAGCCAGCTAGTTAAAAGTTTCTATGGGACCCCATTAGCACAGATTTATTTATTGTCATTGCTAGTTGCCATTGAGTCAGTTACAACTCATGGAATCTCACGAGTGCAGAGTAGAACTATTTCATTGGGTTCTCAAGGCTGTGAACTTCTGTTTTCTATGATGCCTCTGGATGAGTGTGATCTTTTGTTTAGTAGTGGAGTGCTTAATTGCTTGTGCTACCCAGGGAATCCTACAGATTCCTTAGGGTTCTTATTAGTAGTTTCCTTTTCTCTTTCAAACAAACTGAAAGAGGTCATTTTGTTAACAATTTTATTTATGTAACACTACCAAAAATACTTTAAATATTACTGAAAAAAAAGGAATAAAATTGTTGAAACTCTTAAAAACAATATATTCAGTCTCTTATGACTATTGTGGAGATTAGAATGCTGGTAGGAAATAGATGCAAAAGCAAAAACAAAACAAAAAGTCAAACTTATTGCTATGGAGTTGACTTTCATGGTGACTCTATGTGTACCAGAGTAGAACAGTGCTCCAGAGAGTTTTCTTGGTTGCAATCTTTATGGAAGTAGATTGTCAGGTCTTTCTTCTGTGGTGCTACTGTGTAGCTCAAAAGTATAACCTTTAGGTTATTTTAGTAGTTGAACACGAACTATTTGTACCATACAGGGACCTTAAATGCTTTTGATATAGTTGAAATCTAAATATGAACAAAAATTACACCAACTCTTGAAACCAATATATTCAATCTCTTAAGATTATTGTATCAGTTAGTATTCTGGTAGAAAATAGCACAATTAAACTGAGATAATTTAAGTAGGGTGTAATGGAGAGGCAAGTTACATAGAGTTGGGCAGGAGAAACAAAAGGGATAGTGTCATATCCTAGGTCTAGATACATATGGCTTTGTTATCCCGTCTAAGCCTGAAAGGGCAAAGGAGGAAACAGTAAGGAACCTGGAGACAAAGATGGGCAGGTGGAGAAAGCCACCTGACAGGTAGTGTGACCTTTTCCACATAGCTCACTGTAACTCCTCGGGGAGGAGCAAGGGAAAAAGGATCTCAAACGTGTTCTATTCCCTCCGTCCTATTTTCTGCCCATGACTCCCTTGCAAAGAACCTACTGGACCCATTCCTACAGGTCGCTTTCCAGTATATAGATCTGGGTCTATATGTGGATGTGGGTGTGGGTATAGGTATGGATCTTTCTGTCTCTGTCTCTGTTTTTGAAAAATGGCTCCAGAGTGAAAGCAGCTACAGAATTTCCTAGACTGTGAAACTGTAACACGTTTTAACATTGCTCATTCACTTTGTAAGTTCTCTTAATAGAACTCTGATATCAAAGCTGATAAAACTATAAAGATACAGATTGGACTTAAGCAACATATTTGATGAAACTGCCGTGAATACAAATCGTCAAATATTTCTTCTAAGAAGCATTCTTCATTTTATTAGAAAAGTTTACTTCGGCATGTAGCGCATACATACAAAACAGTTTGGGAGTAGTTTGCTGAAAATATAAACACTAGAAAACTAGATGAGATGGGAGGTTGGTAGCTAACTTGTTCTAATTTGGTCTATGTTGATAGCAACTCAATATAGTTCTCTTGAGGTCAACTGTTTTTCTGTTTTACATTGAAATATAAGTTTTTAGATCATAAGTTGCACATTTTAATCTCAAGCTATCCATCACAAGGTGCTGTTAATATTAATAACGAAGTTACTGTGTCAGTAGATGTAAAGACTGATCTAGGTATCTCAGAATAATAGATTTGGTGGCTTATCCAAAAACCTCACTAAGGCAATTGTCTTCAAGTCTTGTGATGACTCTGTTTCTGGAACTTTGACCCCAGAGGAAAGGATTAGAACCTAACTCATTGTCCTTGACAAAACTGGAAGAGCTCCCCTGAAGACTCCCTTTCTTCTGTTTTATCTTTATCAAATATGTTATCATTCTCTAATTGCCAAGAAACAAAACACTGAAATGATGTGCTAATACACTCATTTAATCAATAGTCATTTATCAAGCCTATGTCATCCTGAAGGTAAAGGCTCAAAGGCTGTGCTGGTCTCAGGAAAGTGCTGTCTAGCAGACATGATGGAAAAACTAACAGTGTTAAAATTCCTGTGCTATATAGATCTTTGCTCCATGAGCTGTTGAAGTCCTGGGAAGATACCCAAAGACTTGGAGTGCCTACATATGTGTGAGGAATCATGGCACATGTTTACTCATCATGTCCAAACAAGGACCACATACATGTGACCTATTTCTGAAATGTTTCTTAGAAATCTGTCTTTAATTCTATCGCAGTTGCAATGAAATTGCTGAGAACTTACTGTCTTCCGTATGGCCTATTGCAATAAATAGTAGCTTAGTCCCCAACCTCCAAATTTCTCCTGCCATCAACTCATCCTGCTAGTTGTTGTCTCATTGTTGTCCTGGAGCACGACATTCTCTCGTTCTTGACCTCCGCATCTACTTTCTGCTCTAAGCTACTTTACTTCGGGTTTACCTCGTTCACTCTGGGAACAACCTTGTTCACCCATCTCCCATTTCCTCTTTGGAAATCTTGTCATCTTCTTGAAGCTGACTTGGAAGTAAGTGCTGTCTTTCTAAGCTCCCATTAATTTTCATATTTTTAAAATAATACTGGTGAAAATCTACTTTGTTTTGTTTCTGTTTCATCTTCCTTGCTAGACTGTAAGCTTTGGAGGACCACGTTCAGAGCATTTATTTTTTGTGTCTCTCACAGCAGATGCCGACTCGACAGCACTTGGCTTGGCTTGGCACAGTGGATGACATAATACATTCATACACAAGGGGAAGGAGGACTCAACAAGTGTTTTAAAAACTGAATAATGCAAACATTCCATAAATATCAGAGCAGACTGGAGATGAACTCTAATTTGACCTGGTATTAATAAATATTGATGGTAGGTGAACTGTGGTGGCTTAAGTTGTGTGTTAGCTGGGCTGGGCCATTATTCTCATTACATAATGATGTAGTCATCCTCTATTACGTGATCTGATGTGGCCAGCCAATCAATTGTAAGGGGAGTTTCCTTGTGAGTGTGTCCTGCACCCTATGTGTATGTGTTCTGGCAAAGTCTGCTGTGGATCCTGCATCTGACTTGTCTTCTCGTGACCACCAGTTCTTGAGACTTGAATCAGCACCCTGCAGTATGGCCTACCATCCTCGGGCTTGATTAACTTCTGCAGCCCATGAGCCAGCAGCCTGCCGTCTCACCTGCAGGTCTTGGATTTGTCAGTTTCTGCAGCTACGTGAACCAGGAGAAGCCTCCAGCCTGATCCCTGACCAGCGGACTCAGGACATGCCAGCCTTTACAACTGTATGAACCATTTCATCGAGATAAATCTCTGTCTCTTTACATATGTCTGCTTCACTGATTTTATTCTTCTAGAGAACTCAGCCTAAGACAGTGGAGAATCACCAAAAAGACATTTAAATTGTGCATTTGTAACCATAACGAAAACAATCCCATTGTTACTGAGTAATTCCAACTTACAGTGATCTGTTGTATCTCTATTACTTTCAAATAATGCACAGTATACGTCAGCGAAACCCATAAAAGTTACAAATTTTATGCACATTAACTTAATATGGCAACATTTTACTGAAAACATGTAATAGTCTTACATGTTCCCACATGTCTGTTTCTATCATGAACTTGTCTGTTTGTAGCTTGGATGCTACGTGTTGAAACCAGAGGCTTGAAGCAAGAGAATACTTTTTTTCCTTCTTTCTTTTAAACTTTTAATTTAGTAGTTTTGTTTTCATTTAACAAAAATTCATGTGGAGTATGTTTTGAAACACAAACTCCCTAACTTAAAGACAATCCATTTTCTCCCTGTGTAGAGAGCTGTCAGGAGGAAGGAGAGATTCAGTAAACTGCATGTCACTACCAGCCATTGATAGCCAGTGATTTGTTCCAAATCCAAAGGCTAACCCAAACCTCATGCTGCTGCATGTCAGACACAATTGGTCCACAGTCAAAGTTTTACAGCTCAGACAGGGCACACTTTATCCTTCAGGCTGCTACTTAAGATAGCCACGACCCTGAGGAGAACCAGTCAACAAAACAGATAGACAAGAGGATGTGATTTGTATGCATCCCAGAGCCAGCTCACATCACCCCTGACCTACAGGTCAGGCTGCAAATGACAGCAGGGTGCATGCACCTGATCAGACAGAATATTCTCATTATAAAGCCTGGGAAGAGGGAGCAATTCCTCTGTGCTTACCCATGGACCAGATGCAATCTACCTAGGAAATGAGCGAAAAAACACTGATTTAGTTCAACGACAAGATGTGACCAACATATAAGTATCCTATAAAATTTAAAATCTATTACTTATTGTGATAAACCTGTATGAACACAAGACTGTTATACACCCTACCCACAACAATTATATGCAAGTAACAGGAAGTTTACTTAATCACATGTGACCTATCCAAAGAAAACTAACCTGGGATGAGTAACCTTATTAAATTGAAACACGACACTTTTATCAAACATACTTGTCCACTATCACTGTTTTAGAATGCCAAGCCAAGTGCCGTTGAGTCGGATCCAACTCATGGCGACCCTAGGGTATGTTTTAGTTAATTTGAAATGGTGGCAGAACCCTACAGATACACTTCATGATGATTGTTATTGGAGGTACTGACAGCTTTCATACTTTAAAAAGGAATCCATGTTTTCCAAACAATCTGTGTTGAAATGAGAATCACAATGGAAGAAGTGACCAGATCTCTATGTGTGGTAATTCTTAAGAATAAGAGAGAGAACTTCTGTTTTGGATTATTGGAAATAGCTTTGCGTGTGGGCAGCAAAATAGAAGAGATGACCTCTTGAGGTCCCTGTCACAGCTCTGTCTAGGAGACTCTATGGGGGCAGTTTTGTTCGGTCACATAGGGTCGCTATCAGTTGGAATTAACTTGATGGCACACAACAACAACCACAATAGAGATTCTTCATAAAACTTCTCTGAAATACCACAGATCAAATTTCACCTTTCAAATTATAACAGTTACATACACAAAAAGTCTATCACTGTATAGTTAGGCTGTAAAGTATGTTCATCCTATTTCTGAAATACCAGGGGGATAAATCAATAAATATCCTGCTGCCATTGAGTCAATTCCAACTCAAAACAACTCTATAGGCAGAGTTTCCAAGCCCCATAGACTTTCCAAGGAAGGCGTGGCAGGTTTGAACTGCTGAGCAATTGTAGCACCTAATCACTCTGCCACCAGGGTTTCTAAGGGGGATGAAGAAACGCTAGTGTATGTAGTTCACTGTGTACTCTATACCCACAAAACTACTCAGCTGGTGAGTATAATCAGGCAGATAGTACCCTTCAGTGAGCTTGCATGCAAACTAGTCAGCAGGGTCCAGTTTCTGCTACTTTAGCAACAGTGAATGTAAGGTTTGAGTAATTCAACTCTCCACCAATAAGCAATATCTTGTTCCTAGACTACAAGTTTACTATTTCACAGACCATGTCTGTCTTATTTATCATTGCATCCTCAACACGCAGTACAATGCTTGTTGACTCTGCAAAAGACCTACACTTGAAGATATGCAAATAATAAACCAATAAACCTTACCACTGCTTATGGAGGCAGAGCACGTGTGTTCCTTCTCTTTCTTTTAACCTTCAGGTTGGCCTCTTAGGATTTATTTTCCTGCTAGATTTACTCTTCATATTTATACTAGACAAGTCTTAGCTTCAGTGTTTTTTAAGACATTGAGCTGCAGAAGTTCGTGGAGATAAGGGACAGGTCATTCGAGTGGCAGCACATACACTGTTCAAGTGACTCTGGGCAACTGAATCTTTACGAGACCCACTTTAAAAAATTCTGAAATGTAAGAATAACTGAGCTTATTTCAAAAGTTGAAATAAGTTTTGAATGACAATACATGTGAAATAATTTGTGAGATATAAAATGCTATTAAATGTGACTGATTGTGTTGTTTTTCTCCCTTTGGAAAGAGTCACACATTAAGACCTTACAGTCAAATTAGTGATTTTAATTTAATAATATAGAACTGTTCAATAATCAATAATGTGTTCTGTATAGTGCCTTGTGATGTGATGTTAAATAACAAGAAATAGACATGGCAAAAGAACCCATCATCTTCTGGCTCAGGGTAGCCAAATCAAAAGACAGATGCTTGGGTGAGTTTTAATTTAAAAAGGACGATGTGTATGTTTTTAATATGAGGATAGCCTATGTAATACTGAAACCCAACTGGGTATCCTGTATTTTATTTGCCAGCCATATTCTGGTCTCAACAAACAACCTAAAATCTTATTCGGTGGTACAACTCTTGCCTTCCCAACGGCAGCCCTGAGTCGATTCCTGGCTGACGTCCTGTAAGCTCAGGCACTGGGTGTCTGTCGTGGAGAGTAGCATGTTGCTGTGAAGCTGAGCATGTTTCAGTGAAGCTTCCAGATTAAGACAGACTGAGAAAACAGGTCTGGCAATCGCTTTCTGAAAATCAGCAAAGGAAAACCCTGTGGATCACAATGGGCTGATCCCACCGTGCGTGAATGGCCCTGAATTAGGCTAACCTGAGGGCAGCTAACGGCAATAACAGCAATAACTTTCTTCTAAAACTGCTTTCCTACCTCTTTCATTAAGTAAATCTTATTGTTTTACTTTCATTTTAATTGTTTTTTTTTTTCAGGTGTCTTTTATAACAAACGGAAACCCTGGTGGCCTAGCGGTAGGATGGCTAACTAGAGGATGGCAATTCAGTTCTGTCAGGTGCTCCTAGGAAATTCTATGGGGTACTTCTACTCTGTCCTGTAGGGTGGCTATGAGTTGGAATCAACGTTTGTTTTGTTTTTTATAGCAAACAACTTTAAAACATATGGGAGAGATAGAATACGACTAGCAGAAAAAGAAAAAAGAAAAAAACAGTATCTAACCATTTTTGTAAGCCTTTTATTTGACAGATATTCCCAAGGTGCCAGCTAGGTAACAGGCACTGTGGTAGGTATTTGCCAGCTGGGTCTGTTCTACACCAGGACTAGACTGTCAGACTGGGTTCTATATTCACAGGGGATTTTGAGTGTGTACCAGGAGATATGAAAAACCACAGAAGACTAGTGTATCCTTTGACAAAGGCTGTATAAAATATTAATATTAAAACAAACAGCTGTATTGAGAAATGCTATGTAGAACTTGCCTGATTTTTAAAATAAGACAAAGCCTTCAAGTATGTTTCTCGCTTGCTCAGGACAAGTCTTTCACATGTCCTTCTCAGTCACAGGTAGTGTGCCAGATGGTGGCTGGTGGGTTTGTTGTCTCCTAGCTGCACCCTCATCATTTTATATTGTCTTCTCTATTGCCAGGGCTGAAGTCTACATACTATATGTTTCTAGTGTCTTTGCTCTCTGACTTGCTGTTGGGCTTTTGCCAATGAGAGGCGCTACAGATGACGGAAAGGTGAGAAAGGAGATAAAATCAGTCTTTAGCAGTATTAGCCTTAGGTGACTGGGAGTACAGGTGACTATGGACTTCAGCAGCATCAGCGATAATTGCAGTGTCATCTGTAAAAGTTTAGGTTCTTGATTTCTTGCTCTGTAGCAACAACGTGATTACAACAGCAGGAATGGCATAGCCGACGTGCCAGGTAGTCCTGCAGCAAATGTGAGCTCATGACCACCTCCTAGAGTGACAACGTCTTCCTTATCTTCGGATAAAAACTCTCTTCTCCTTTGTGCTGTTCTAGTTCCCTGTCATATATTTCTTGCTCTTCCACTTGTTCCAACCGTTTTGTAACCCACATTTCCTATTAAAACTCCTATTTTTGAATACCTGGAGTGACTTCTTTTCTCCTGAGTAGATGTGGACTAATAATATACGGGTTTATCAGTGGAAATGTTTGAGAACCCCTGCTCTATAACACCACCAGTAGCTTTGGCTGTCTTTGGAATCATGTCATGCAAAAATAATGGATTAAATGGACAAGACATGGCTCTTTAGAATCACTGTGGCCATTTAGCATGAGGGTCGTGAGGAACAGTCTACAGTTACTGAGAGCCTTGATGGAAATCAGATCTACACCAAAGGAGCCTCACTCACACGGCAAGCAGGAAGGTAAATGTTCTGTTCAAATATTTGAGCCTTTAGCCACCTGTGGATAATGACTTGTTCAGACTGTCATTAATAGTAACACATGTAACATGAGAGAAAGCAAAATCTATAGATATCATGCCTGTAAAATAAAACTACTGTTCCTGAGATATTTTCAGGGGGGAAACCCATTGGCAGATAATCTATATATCACTCGATTCTTTTTTTGGTGTTGTTGAATTGAGTTTGTCTAGTTTTACCTCTTTCACTCCTAGGTGGACAAGTCTTCATTAATGTAAAGTTTTTAATGCAGCTTTTTGATCTGTTGCAGTATTTCTTTATCCTATAACCCAGATGTTATAGGTTGTCTTGAATTAAATTTTCTTTTCTTGAAATGACACTCCATTTGCTCTCCAGCTTTTCCTCACTTGAGAAGAATGTTTCTGGGTTTGTTTTTGGTAACCATCTGCGTTTCCCTAATGATAATTCACCAGCAGTTCCTTGCCCAGTGTACTCTTTTTGTTTCAGGTGAAGAAATTGCAATTCCATGAAACTTTAACTGTGATTGTTATTTCCATAAGATTACACAGTATTTGTCTGGATTGAGTAATATTAATGTAAACTTGTCTAGGCTAAGATGAAGCAGAAAGAAAGACTGCTGATCTCCTTCTGAAAATTGGCCAGTAACAACTCTGGATCACAAAAGTCTGGTCCACAGTTGATAAAGAGGATAGTGAGGGACTGGACAGCTTTTCTTCCAATTGTGCGTGATGTCACTGTGCATCGGGGACTGACTCCTTGCTGGCAGCTAACACCAACAACAACAATCACAATGGACTTGACCACCTGATGACACCATAATTAGAGAGAAAGTTTCTATAATCATGCTAAACAACGTAATCTAAGAAATTATTTACAGAACAACAAAAAAGTTTGTTTTGCTTTTACCAAACCCAACTACCGCTGCCGTCTAGTCGATTCTGACTCATAGCGATCTTATAGAGAGATTAGAACTGTCCCATAGAGTTTCCAAGGAGCACCTGGCAGACTTGAACTTCTGACCTTCTGACTAGCAGCTGTGGTACTTAACCACTATACCACCAGGGTTTAACAAGAAGGCAAAAATTTATGTGGAGAAAATCTGAGAAAAATAGAGATGGAGCTAAAATTTAGGCAAGACTGCTAGTCTGATTCTAAATTTTAAGCACTGTGGGTCAAGAGTTCCACAATTATCTCTAAAGCAGCATGTTTTTCCTATTACGTGGAATTGTTGTTAGGTGCATCAAGTCGGTTCTGACTCATAGCGCCCATACGCACGACAGAACAACACACTGCCGGGTCTTGCGCCACCTCCACAACTATTTTGTGCTTAAGTCTGCTGTTGCAGCCGCTGTATCAATCCATCGTGTTGAGGGTCTTCCTCTTTTTCACTGACCCTCCCTCCACTCTATTAAGCTTGATGTCCTTCTCCTGGGACTGATCCTTCCTGATCTTGCCATCTTTGCTTCCAAGGAGCACTCTGGTTGAACTTCTTCTAGAACAGACCCGTTTGTTCTTTTGGCAATCTGTGGTATCTTCAACATTCTTCTCCAGCACCACAATGCAAAGGCAACTATTCTTCTGTCTTCTTTGTTCATTATCTAGCTTTCATATGCATACAGTGCAGTTGAAAATACTATGGGTTGGATCAGGCACACCTTAGTCTTCAAGGTGACATCTTTATTTTTCAGTACTTTAAAGAGGTCCTTTGCAACAGGTTTTCTCAGTGGAATGCATCTTTTGATTTCTTGACAGTTGTTTCCATGGGCATTGATTGCGGACCCAAGTAAAATGAAATCCTTGACAACCTCAGTCCTTCCTCACTTATCACGATGTTGCTTCCTGGTCCAGTTGTGAGGATTGTTGTTTTCTTGACGTTGAGGTGAAATCCATACTGAAAGCTATGGTCTTTGATCTTCATCAGTAAGTGTTTCAAATCCTCTTTACTTCCAGCAAGTAAATGGTGTCATCTGCATAACACAGATTGTTAGTAAGTTTTCCTCTCACCCTGATGCCTTGTTCTTCTTCATGTATTCCAGCTTCTTGGATTATTTGTTTAGCATACGAATAGAAAAGGTGTGGTGAAAGGATGCAACCCTGATGCACATCTTTCCTAACTTTAAACCATGCAGTGTCCTCTTGTTCTGTTTGCATGACTGCCTCTTGATCCACATACAGATTCCTTAAGAGTGCTAAGTCTATAAGGCCAAGCCAGTTAGATATATTCATTATGGAATCTTTGTGAAAAATCTGGCTTGAGATAAAGCCTCAAGTGAAAGGAAGTATAAAGAACAGGTCATTACTTTTTATTGTTTTCTCTTAAAATCACCATAAACTTAAATAGGAAATACTTAAAACTTAAAGAACCAGCAAGGAAACCCCTGAAAGATAAAGGAAACTCAGTGTTAATGCCTGTAATGACATCACTGAGCTTTGTTGTAGTTTTGGGCTCAGGATCACTTACACATAGTAGGTGCTTTAATGGAGAATGTTGAACTAGTGATTAAATAATGACAATAAAGGAATACTTAAAATATATTTGATAATTTCAAAGTGCTTTGTAAGGAATACTTGAGGCAGACAGAAAAATCTGTTACTGTAGTGAATTTTATGCTTAGTATGTAATTTGCTATACAGCATGTGTCATAAAAATCTACTAAAAGAATCATAGGGATTTTGCTTATTTTTAAATGTTAGTATATTGTTACACATATTTGGCTCATGTTTAAGTGCTACCACTGCTAACCAAAAGGGAGACAGTTCAAATCCACCAGGTGCTCCCGGAAACTCTGTGGAACAGTTCTGCTCTGGTCTTTAAGGTCACTATGAGTTTGCATTGTCTTAATAGAAGTGTTTTGTTTTGTTTTGTTTGGTACATGTTAACTAGGATAAATAGGAAGAACATTATAGTTTAAGACATATTTAAAAAAAAGAAGCCAAATATGCTTTCATCCATAAGTAGAAATAAATTCTTAAATATTTAATACAATGGTCACTTCTTTAAATACCTTAAATCGTACATTTATGTAAAATGTTGTATTTAACTACTGTGAAGAAGATGATGTATTTGAGTTTTGAAGTGTATCCAGAGGACTGAATTTTAAAGTTTGCAATGCAGAGATTTTGAAATTATTTTTCCAGTGTCTGGTGAGGTCACAGTGATACTGCTTTCAGATTGATATTTTTTATACCATTCAGATTTTTGTACCACATAATGTTATAATAATTTTTATCCTATTGATCTGATGTTGTTGCTAGGTATTGCTGTTGGTTTAGACTTACAGTTACCCTACGTACAAAAGGGTGAAATGTTTCCCAGCCTTGCATGATCTTCACAATCCTTGCTGTGTTGGACAGCATTGTTGCAGCTCTGTGTCAGTCCATCTACTTGGAAGTCTCTTTTTAGCTGACCTACTTTACCAGGCATTTCGATGTTAGACACTTGTTGGTTCTGAGAACATGTCCAAGGTGCATAAGACTAAGTATACCCATCCTTACTTCTAAGGAGTATTCTGTCTGTAGTTCTTCCAAAAAAGATTTGTCCTTTCTTCTGGCAGTCCATGGTGTGTGTTCAATACTTTTCACTGACACCCATAGTTCAAAAGCATTAATTCCTCGTCAGTCTTTCTTATTCCTTGTCCACCTTTCACATGCATATGAGGTGATTGAAAATACCAGGCTTGGGTCAGGTGCACCTTAGTCTTTAAGGTAATATCTTTGCTTTTTAAAACTTTGGAGAGGTCTTTTGCAGCAGATTTGCTCAGTGCAATATGTCATTTGATTTCTTGACTTGCTCCCATGGGTGTTGATTGTTGAGCTAAGTAAAATGAATTTCTCGACAAACTCGGTATTTTCAGGGTTTATTATGATGCAGGAGTTGGCAAATCCAAAATCTGCAGATCAGGTGGTAGGCTTACGTCCGAAGAACAGGCAGTTACACAGTGAAAAGAGTATAGGATGTCAAGTGACAAGAAGAGGACAGGGTTGAGAGTGAAAGAACTTTGCCAGGACATCAATTTACGAACTGGAGGCAAGCTACATCTCCAAGAGACTCACCTTTCAACTAATTGGCTACTCACATCAGATTACAAAATCAAAGATAACTATATAGTGCCAGCTGAGTCACTGAGAATCATAGCCTAATCAAGTTGGCATATAGTATTTATCATCACAGGAGTGATGACTTCCAAACTCTTGGTGTGTCATAATGGTACTGAAATTTAGTAATAAGAAAAACATGCAACCAAGATGTATTGATAATTACTAGTGATTGGAATGTGGAGGTTAGAAACAAACAGGAACCATCTGTAGTTAGAAAATATATCCTTTGTGATAGAAATGACACTGGAGCTTGCGTGACAGAAATTTGAGTTATTCATTAGAAATATCTTTCTTTCAACAACAGACACAGCAGCCAATCACATAGACTTCTCTGGATGGGAAACACAGAAATCAAATTCACTGCATTTGTGGAAAGTGACAATTTACTAGCTCAGTATCATCAGTCACGTCAAGGCCAGGGGTTAAGTGCAGAGTGGACTATCAATTGCTTATATGCAAGTTCAAGTTAAAGATGACGAGAATTAGAACAGTCTACAACAGCCAGCAAAGTATGACTTTTGAGTATATTGCACCTGAATTTAGAGACAATCTCAGGAATAGATTCGATGCATGGAACATTAATGACCGAGGACCAAATGAGTTGTGGGATGACATCAAGGATGTCATACATGAAGAAAGCAAAAGATGGGAAAAGACGGGGGGGGGGGGGGGGGAACAGAAAGAAAGAAAGAGGAGACCAAAATGCATGTCAGAAGAGACTCTGAAATTTGCTCTCAAACATAAAGTGAAGGGGAGAAGAGATGAAGTAAAAGAGATTTCAAAGGGCAGCTTGAATTTCAGACTGTAGAAGCTGGTGGAAATCTTCAGTTTCCCAATCTCAGGCACTAGTTGTTGGTGTGTAGATTTGAACAATGGTGGTCCTAACTAGTCTTCTTTGTAGGAGTGTGGGTATTAGCCTATCCCTGATACTGTTGTATTTCAGGATAGATTCTGAATGTTCTTTTGACGGATAGATGTGACACCATTCCTCTTTATCATTTCCATCATAGGAGACTACCTGGTTTTCCGATTCAAAATGGTAAAAAACAGTCCATTTCAGCTTACTACTGCCTAGGATATCCATAATCAGGAGTTCCATCTCATTTTTTACAACTTTCAATCTTCCTTGTTTCATACTCTGTGTGTTCCATGTACCAATCATTAATAGATGTTTGCAGGTGTTCACATTTTGAGTCATGTCACATCAGCAAACAAAGGTCCCAAGAGCTTGACTCCACCTCCATCATTATGGTCAAGCCTACTTTAAGGGGACAGTTGTATTTTGAGTGCTTTCCTGCCTTCCAGTGTGAAGGGCTCATCTAGTATTATATCAGACAGTATTCTACTGCTACTAGGGGCAGATTATGTAACAAGTAAGGTAAGCACCATGCTTATTTTGCTTACCGGATCACCTGCAGTGAAACTGTTTACTACAGATTAGTAAGCACAAGTAAGGCCATGCTTACTGCTTACTTGGTCATCAGCTCCTGTTGAGTATTTTAAATTTGAAAAGAGGCCTTGATTCTATAGGAGGATGCTGTGGGTTGCGAGATAAGACAGATATCTCCCATAGCTAGAATGTTTTGGTGTGATGAAAAAACATGAAATTTTTCACCACAGATGATCTGGTAAGCAAGATAAGCATTGGTTAACCTGTCCTTGGCTGCTATTCACAAGATTTTGCCAGGCCATTTTTTCAGAAGTAGACTGCTGGGTCCTTTTTCCTAGTCTGTCTTAGCCTGGAAGCTCTGCTGAAATCTGTCCACCGTGAGTGACCATGATGGTGTTTGAAACATCATTTGCCTAGTTCCTGGCATCACAGCAACACAAAAGCCACCATAGAACAACAAATGTCAGATGTCCGGTGGATTGACCTAGTACTGTTCACTTAATTTTCTGAGTTAATTGTCACTGTGTAATAGTCTGGTTTTAAAAACTGTAATACCGTGTCAAGACGAAAGGTCCCAAATTCGAACTCACGGAGGTTACAGTGCTCCGAGATGTTTTGAAATGACTTTCCTTCCTTTCTCGGCTTTGCCACTTTTTCCTTCTTTCCTTCCTTATTGAGCTCATTAATTAGGAAACTTTAATACTATGGCTTCATCATCATTTGTTAGCACCTATTGTAAAATAATATGATATAATAACAATGAGTGGGAAAAAAAACCAGGCTTTGGAGTCAGACCGGCGCTGTACTTCTACTCTTTACTAGCTCTGAAAATTGAGCTCATCACCTAACCTCTAAAAGGACCAGTTTTTCATCGTAAAAATTCAGAAAATCATGCCCACCTCAGATTTTATGATAAGTTTGAGATAATGTGTACAAAACTCTTAGTACTCTACTAGGTACAAAGTTTCTGAAATTTAATATTACTTCTGTGGTTGAGGTACTGTGCATGTGTAAGACAAAGTTCCTTTTCCTCTTTGATTTTTCTTCCATGTAGAATGAGAATGTGGGACAATTTTGAAGTAAAATTGATGATTTAGAACTCTTAACTCCTAACGGAAGCCCTGGTGGTGCAGTGGTTAGGTGTTATGGCTGCTAACCAAATGTTATGGCTGCTAGCTCAAATTCACCAAGCACCCCTTGGAAACTCTATGGGGCAGCATTAATTTACTTTGTCCTACAGCGTCACTATGAGATGGAATCCAATTGTCAGTGGGTTTGCTTTAGTTGGTTACTTCTTAATGGATGCTTATGTCATGGGGTATCTACATCATTGGCTGGTATTTCTTAAGTAACTTGTAGCTAAATCTATTAAATGAGAGTTGTAGAAGCGAAGTCTAAGTTAGCAATCTAGATTCCAGAACTGTCCACAACTCAGAGTTGAATGGTAGGTCTCCAGTTTTAATTGATGGGAAATGGTTTTAAAATTTTTCATTAATGAAAAGATTTTGGAATAATCTAAGTAATCTAAAAAATAAAGTATATGATAGCAGCAAAATTATCTTCTAGAAATACTGTAGGGAATTGGTCAACTGAAATTTTTAGTAGCAGGTTTAGTAATAATAACTAAAAATTAGTCAGAAACAGTTGAGATTTGTTGAACTATTGTCTATGCAGTCTTATACTATAGCTTTAAAAGATTAAAAGGAAAGGAAAAGAACACGATGAGATCAGAATACTAATATCTAGGAGATCTTTCTGGCTCCTCAACTGTTCATAACAGGTTGATCAACAAATGATCCCAGGAACAGCTTGGAGAATTCACTTTTGTTTCTCCCATATTTTCTAGTCTGATGTCCTAGATAAAGCAGAAGCTCAGCTAATATTCATTGACACAGTGACAACAGCAGAAGACTGGCTAAGAATACTGTCTGGAATTCCAGTAGTTTACAGGTAGAGGTCTGAGAAGTCCCCAGTTTGAATAGCATGGGAAGTCTGAGGGAGCAAGAGGAATCATCTCTGTATTCGTACAGCTTTTGAGAATGGGATGAGAATATTTTGCCCATTGCCACAACATCATGGACTGAATGGAATTTTTGAAGGCTAAGTAAGTCTTCTGTTTGGGAAATTACTTTAAAAATTTCACCAAGAAGGTCTTCTCTCAAGAAGCTGTGATATTGAAAAAAAAAAAAAAAAGAAACACGGAGCTTCTAGTTCCTGCCATAAATTAATATCATACAGAACAATTTGACTTTTTAAAATATGTAGATTTAATGGATATTCTTTTAAAAAGTCAGTTTATTTAAATCATGAGCATGTCGAAGATTAATGTTTATCTGTTTTAAAAGAATATTCCTCCATAATGAGTAATGTCAAAGATTAATTTATATCCTTTACTTTTAAACAATTGCATCTTATATTAACAGATAAAGTTATATTTAACACTCAGATGTGGCTCAACATAGCTATTTCTTCTTTGATGATCCATTGTGGTCATTGAAAAGCACCTTTCAAATCAAGGAGTCTTCAGTTAATATCCTTCTCTTTCTCCTTCTCTCCGTGCAACGAAACTACACAGCATCAACGTTAAATCTTGGAAAGATGCTGAAAGCCTACTGAATTTCTGCTCCAGATCTCATGCATAAGTCTCAACAATTAGGCCAAATAAAGGAAGATTAGGGTGACTTTCTGGAATACTGGCTGACTAAGATAGGGTTTTCAGCCCTTAGAAAAATGTGCTTTGGGGTTTAGGGTTTCATCACTTCCTTTCTCTTGTCCAAATGAATGAATACATATGTAAATAAAACATCTACAAGAATTCTTACATAAATAAAAAAATATATAGCATTCAGAGAAAGAAAAGAGCAGTTGATAAAGGAGAGCCAGTGCTGTGGGGCTTTGTGAACAAGGG
Organism: Heterohyrax brucei; assembly: GCA_028571685.1. Lineage (NCBI taxonomy): Eukaryota > Metazoa > Chordata > Mammalia > Hyracoidea > Procaviidae > Heterohyrax > Heterohyrax brucei. Next base: position 119,698,577 of record CM053144.1, on the reverse strand, counting down.
AGGGAAGGATTTCTTTGTGCCACAACAAAACGTAACCCCTGCCCGTGAAAGGAAGGAGACAGAAGGCTAGTTTTTGCTGAGAGTCTGGCTGCCTGTAACAGACCCAGCGGGGGGATCCTGGTTCTATCTCTAGGGCTCTTGGGACTGTACAACATGGGGGCTATGCAAACACAGAACATCAGTGCCCGTTTTCTTGCTGACAGGGGCTCTAGCAGTTGGTTACGTTTTTAAAACAAAAGGGAAACCAATATCAATCATGAGAATTACATATGCAGCTGATTCTACTGAGCTATGCTATTGCTTAAAAAGACCAACAAGTTATGTGGTTAACCAGTTGAAGGGTCTTTGTTCTGTTCAGTGACTGTGCCTCTCCTACCCTACTCTTCAGAGGAATGCTCAAACCGTACAGTTTTGAATATGAAGATGGGTAGTCCAGTATAAGCAAAACCAGCACCACTGGAGCAAAATATCAATTACTTTTTAAAGGTGGCAGCCTCTCTCCAGAATGGTTTTATAGAATGTTACTTTACTTTGTAACAATCTGCTTCTTGCCATAAGCAGTGATTAGTTATCTAAGAGAGTCAGGGCTCAGTCACAAAAGATAAAGTCAATAATCTGCAGGTGACGTGGTGGTGGTTTTTAGAATCAGGGTGGTAAAGATAGCTAATCACTGTGTGTGTGTGTGTGTGTGTGTGTGTTTTCAATAAAAAGTTTACGGATGGAATCAAAACTGATCATGCAAAGGTCTATCTTTTTTCACGTGTTGCTGACTTGCCGTTTGCTGCACAGCTATTGTTACCTTTAAAATATGAGACAAGATATTTCTTTCAGTAGACTTAATGTTAAGCCCTAGATTGAAAACACAGGTCAAATGTTTTATTCTTTTTTTCCTTCCTCTTTTCAGTAGTACATTATTAGTTTTTGTGACCTAAAAGTTAAAAATTTGCATAAATATGAAAGGCTGGGGGGGGCAGCATCTTTAGAAGAAGTGGATCCCCATGGTAACTATTCTGATGTTTCACTTGTTTGCAGACAGATGCCACTAATTTCTTTTCAGGCACACTTTGGAACCACAGGAAAAAAAAAATACAAACCTACTTGTTATATGGCTTCAGATTTTTTTTTTTTTTAATCTTCAAGGTACCATTCAAACATGAGACGAAACAGATTATTTGTCACAAATTAATTAATAAAACATTTATTTTATTATTTATAAAATATTTAATAGCTAGAAAGAGACCCTTTAAAAAAGGTGAAAACAATGATCAAAATTTAAAAAACAAACCTCAAAAGAGAAAAATGCATAAGAACTGAGTTCTAACCAGTCCCAAAATAAACAGTGATTCAAAGATGCTGTTAAGAGTAGCTTTATTACAGAGATAATTATTGCTCATGTTTCTTTGTGGTGGGAGAAAAATCCTGCAGGAACTTTCTGTAGGAATCTCCCTGTGTTCTTTAACAACTCTGATGTCTTCTCAGTTTAACTCAGTTGAGGGAAAAGGCATCTCGCTTTCTAAACATCACACCTGCAGTTGTCTGCCCTTGGGAACCACGCAGTTCATTAGCAAACAGAACTCACATACATCAAAAGTTTCCACTTTTTCTAGCCCTTTTTAACACCAGGGTCCCTCCCCTCTCCCCAGGCCCCTTGCAGCTATCTAGGGACTCTTTCACTTTTTGTCCTTTCCCGACCCTTCTGGACCACATTTTCTCTTCTTATTCAGGCCATCTGCTCTCAAGGAAGGTAAAACTTCTGCTAGGAAAACAATCAGCATCCTTATCAATTAGTTGCTTTTGTGAAATACCCCTTCAGCCACTGCCTAGGAAGACATACATTGTGCAAGCTACAATTCAAATGATTACAGTAGTTTAAAAATGGTTTGTAATTGATACATTTCTGGCCACAGCCTCCCCCTTTACCCCGTGAGTGGTACGATCTTCTTGTTCTTGACAGAAGTCTTTCTAAAGATCTGCTCAAGCCTCACTAAGCAGCTGTGAGTTAGGTCATTTTCCCAGGAGTTTTACATGTGGAAAACTGGGCATTAGTAAGGCCTCAAAAAGGACACCATCTGGCCCTGGTGAAAAAAAGGATCATGACACTTCCTGTGGTACCAACAGACCCTGATGAACCAGAAAGGAATTCAGGCTGGGACTGTGATCCGATAGAGACCGGCCCCACAATCACCTCCGTGACAGCCCACTCCATTCATCTTAGCAGTTATCTCATGGCACAATGGACTTTTGTGCCATGCTGTTTACTGAAGGCGGAGTAAAATCCATTTTGATTTTTGTGTTTAGTCTCAGCGCCTGTCCTCTTCCCCGGAACACTTTCCACATCAGGAGAGAGTGAGCTGCACAAAGGATGGTTCTTTGAGTTCTCATTCACACTTCTCCACTGCCCTCCCACTGTCCACGGGGCAGAGGAATAAAACGCTCAGCTCTTCAGAGGCTTCGAGAAAAGACCTTTTCCGGACACGAAGAGTCCTCCCTCCCACTTTCAATGCGAGATATTTTATATTCCTCAGACCAATAGCTGTTGGGAAGGAAAATGGAAACTTAAACAGATAAAGGAATGTTTCCTTAGAAATGCTCTGTTTCGACTGACTCCATTAGGCGAGAGAGTGTTGAAAGATTCCGTGAAAAACGACAGCAACATCAACAACAAACCAGGTTTTCTCGTCCAAACGAGCAGTGTCTGTCCCAAGCTATATGAGCATGGGTGCTGATGGCAGCTTTTAGTGTCTTCTGTTTTTTTTTTGGCAGTTTACAAAGTCTGTTTTCATGTTTCATGTTTTAGAATGAGGAAATTGACAAAGTATGTGTAACAGCAACCAATCCTTAACTCTAAATTTTAGCTTTTCTTTTTAACGGAATAGAGTGCAAAGACCAAGAAACCGCTTAGCTAACTGGTGTGTTGTCAGCAATTGTTGGGTACATATATGTGTTTTTTTAAACATAAAATTCTGTTTATGGTGGATGATTGGAAGCCCTGCTGCCACTCGGGACAAACAGAGATTCCCATCTGTGGCCATTTATACCACCTCACCCACAATGAGGAGGAGTTGGGTGTGCTAGGAAGGTTCCTTCTAAAACCCGAAGCCTCCCCTCTTAATTCTATCCACATTCCTCTTCATTATTCTCACCAGTCCACTTTTTTTTCAAATTCTTGAAGTCTTCAGGTACTAAACCTCATTTGTCCGCCCCTGAGTGCTTCCTCTGTACCTAGACGTGAATCTTCCCCCACTGTTGGATCTTTTAATAGAAAGCCATATTGTTACACAAAAGGACTCTGGGCTTAAAGAAAATGGTTAAGGCCTGCTGTTTTTCCTGTTTTCAATTTTTAGTGGGGGATGGTAGTAGTGGTTAGGGGTCCTTACCATCTTCCGAATGAATCTTGTCCTGCCTCGATTTTAAAGAACTTAAAAACCTAACTCAGAATAAACAGAATTTAATGAAGGAGAACATTTGTCTGAGTCCCAGGTGGAAACGATGGGGCTTTTTTGTGGGAAGACATAGCTGCTACTCATTAGTTATCACATGTCCAAGGTCTAATTATAGATGTTCTCTATTAATACCTGGTGTTATCCATAAAGTGCTCATGGAGAGAAATTCAATACTACTACCTTTATCTGCAGACATCAGTGAATTTTCTCTGGATTCTATAACCGCTGGCAGGGTAGTATAGACTCCATTTTTTTCCTATAATGAGGCTGTAGTACTGAAAATACTTATCATACAGTAGCAGTATGATTGGTAAGTAAGAGTGGTTATATGTGTCTTTCTATTTTGAACAGTCTGAGAAAACAGGGTATAAAACAGCCAATGTCGTCTTGCTGAAGCACTTGTGTAAATGCGCCTGCATCTGTTAATCCTACTTTATGAGTTATAGTCTTCCATAGGGTGCGTCTAAAGACTTAAATAAGAAACCTACCAAAGAGATATAGAGGCAAGTGTCAACTCTTAGGGTCACAGACGCCAGTGCCTGAAGGCTAGCTGGGGAGAGCAGGGAGCACGGAGCCAGAACAGTGGGCCGGGAGCTGAGCTCCGGGCAGAACAGAAGGCTGATCCCTAGCATACAGCCCCTAAGGTACTACAGGAGGACAAGGAGCACAGGAGGTGTACCATCAGGAGGACAAGGAGGAAACTGAGAATTCCTCAGCGCGGCCAGACGCGAAAGCCACTTTGCCACTGGAGAAGGGGATGAAAATCTAGATTTAATCAGACTGACAAATGTTCAATAATTTGGGACACAGATTCATTCTTTCCTTAAAGATTATTAACACTCTTTGCAGGAATAATGGAGGTTTTTTTTTGTTTTGTTTTGTTTTTTTTAAAAAAAAAGAACAATAGAAAACCTGGTAGATCATAAACTAATGAATTTTGCCCATTGTTGCTCTGACACTTTTCTCAGCATTGATTTTGCAGCATTAACATATTTGCCTAGTATTAACTGATTTTAAGGGATTAAGATGTTAATTAAAAATATCAGTGACGTCTTAGTTGCTGGGAAGGCCAGCGTGAGCATTATTTTATAAACTGGAAGCTTGCACCCTGCCCTTCCCTCTGCCCTCCCCCAAAGAAGCTCTGTTGGGAGACAACAGTTCCCTCAGCTGAAAACCACAGAATCAGAAGCAATTTGCTCCTTTAAGGATTTGAGAATGCTTATGTTGGAACCTTACAAAAGCAGTGTTATGTCCTTGAACAGTCTAAAGACCATTGTTAATAGGATCAATTTTTGTGTGTTATTCAGCTCGGTTGTTCACAGCCTGTAAGAACCTTATTTTTGTACATGGACAAGGTGGCGATGGGGGTGGGGACAGGGTGTAAAGGAAGGGCCAGTGAATTCCATGTGATCAGTTCAGCTGCAATAATCTCTTTTCTCCTTCTTGACGAAGCCACACATGAGAGCACTCTGGTGTCTTTCATCATTATTTGTCACCCTTTTGTGTGGAGCAACTTATATCCACAGCCATTCCAGCAATTAAAATGAAAAAGAACCAAACAGTATTCTCATTGAGTACTCGGAGGCCAGTGCTACCAAGTGCCATCCAACCTATTGAATACCGGCTACCTAATGCCATTAGAACTCTGTGAGTAGTCTGTGGAAAAAAAACAAAAACAAAAAAACAAGTAAGTTGTTACACACATAATGTAGAGAATGATTTAAAAAGATAAAATCTTTTAATGTCTTGGCAGCAGCTAGATTGCCTGTAACAGGCTTTCAGTGATAATGTGAGGAAAACTAAGAGATGGACATGGATTCAGACTCACTTGAAAGGGCTGAGAACTTAAAATTTTGCTAGCCAAGTCATCATACATTTAAATCAATCCAAAAATAATAAGTAAATCTTTTTTTTCCTCCATTGCAATAGCCTTCAAAAATAACAATGAATATTTCATTGGCCTAAGATTTTTGTTATTTAAACACTCATCTAAAACTGTACAGGAGTGCCGGGGTAGAGCGAATGGTTCAGCATCAAAATCTAGCCAAACGTTGGTGGTCTGAACCTACCCAAGGTCTTTGGGAAAGCAGCCTCAGCGATCTGCTGCTGAGAGTTCACAGCCCTGAACCCCTGACGGAGCAGTTGTGCTCAGCATGTACCTTGCCATGAGTCAGAACTGACTGGATGACAACTGACAGTGACAACCCAGACTATAATGTAACACCACATTTCATTTCTCCCAAATGTGCCAACTGAAAGAAAGTGAAGGTAAAGCAACTTTTCCAGGACAACAGGCAGAGTCAGGATTGTTGAATGACAATGATTTGACAGTGGTGCTATTTCTGGATGACACACTTCAGGAAATGAAGACCAATGAGCAGACTTTCCTCGTCGCATCAGCCACACATTTTAATGTAGTTTCCATGTGAAAATTTCAGGGTCACTGTAAGACATTTGTTCTTTTATTCAGAGTGAAGCTTTTAGAAAGTATCATTGACAAAGTTTTGTGGAATACTAAGAATGTACTATGCCAGGATTTGAATGCAAACTGCCTGTAGATCCTTGCCTTACCTGATAATTTAGCTGGGGGTGGGGTGGGAAGGAGATGTATGTCTGAAAAGGTAACTGGCATTTAAGTCACAAGCTGCTGTAATTCTGAGGTGGAATCAGATGAGAAAGAAACTTCTAGAGTGTGTCCTGAGATCTGAAGGAAGAGAAGGAGCAGAAGCTACAAGCCCAAAGGAGCACTGACATTTCTGAAAATGGGAATGGTGATTAAAATGTCCTTAAACACTTTGTATACTGATAGACACACACGCGTAGGAACATCTAGAAAGTGCTTCACAGTAAAGCGTTTGAGCTAAGGAAAACCGTGTGGCTAATGAAGAGAGGTTGGAGCTAGAATTCCTGAAAAGCAATTTCTGCTTCTATGTTGGGGCAGTTCAGCCAGTGAAGGTTTTTCAATGATGAGCTGACTTAGTTTGATTTTGGAATGATCATAGAAAATGGTCAGGTGACTGGGGGCAGTCACTTGATGGGGGTGACAAGTGATGGGGGACGTGGTGTGGAATGTAGTGCCATCTCAGTGGAAAGTTGGGCAGGGAGATGAGAATTGCCAGTTACCTCAACATGTGAGAAGAATGCCTGGTAGAGTTATCCACTGAAAAACCCCCATCAATGACTTACTACTACACAGCCCAGTGTGTGGGGCTACAGCCTGCGCTGGCTGGGGTGGCCTAGCTGTTGTTCAGAAAAGCACTTCTGTATAACATCCTTTGAATGCACTATGACTATGAAGAAACAGAACAGAAAGGATATTTCTTCTCTCTCCCTAAGCAGGGATTTGGTAGCAATCTCTACAGTTCTGTGGGGTTGAAAAAATTCAGCAAATCTATTACACCCTTTTCCTTTATAAACTTAAATATATCAAAAATGTAAAATTTGATAAAATTATATCCATAAAATATACATGAAATCTCATAACCTTTAAAATAAATACATAATGTTTTAAAATAAATACATGTTTTATCAATAAAACATTTCAGATGAAGCCCTGTTAATATTCCTCCAAATGTCTTTGATTCTAACAACAGCAGTAACAACAACAAAAAAGAGTTTTGATAAATTAAACAGACAGCCTGGATTAGGCCAGGTGGTTCTGGGTTGAATAGTGATTGAGTTTATCCCTTTAAACAGACCATATTTCCTTAGTGTAATTTTTGGCAAAATGTGTGACTTTGAGATTATTGGTAGGGAGTGGCGGGCAATTTGGCTTTAAATTTCCTAAACTTTCTTGAATGACTAATTGTTTGCTAAGATGTCAGCTGCAAGACTGGTGAAACTAGAGGGGGAAAAAGAAAGCACGCATTCACATTGGCCCCATGTCTATTTTCAGTGTGAAAGGAACTGGCTGGAGAGTGTTGCAAACACTTGAAGCTATGCATGCTGCATTACAATGAAGTCGTGCTGTATTACTCAACACCGCAGTTTTTTTCTAAAACGGACATCATATCCAAAACCCTTTGAATGCAAAACAAGAGCAACAGATGACAAATGCTAGGATGTGCTAAACACCACAACGATTACACTGTAATGGATTTCTTCCAGATTGAATCCTCTCCAATTTCTACTTAGTAAAATAATTAGATTGAAAGCAACACAAAAAACAAACCAGACCCACTGCAGTCGAGTTGAGGCTGAATCACAGTGACCCTGTACTTTTAGCAAATCTATCTGTCTATATGTATACTGGAAGGATGTGAAGTCAGAATTAAAAAACAAAAAACCAGTGTCTTCATGTTACAGATACAGTGTTTGATTATATACACAAGTTCAGTGTGTATAGGTCTGGTGATATTTAAGAATGCGTCATATGAATTAGTCTTCCACCAGTCTATGAGAAAGAAAATGCCACAACATGTATTCTCAGTTTCAGTTTATTTTCTGGTGCTGCTAATTATTGCAAATAACAGGACCTTTTATTTTGTAAAAATACAGAGAGTTCTAAAAATGATGCTGTTACTGCCTCTTTCAATAATTATGTTTTTTCAAAAACCAATAAATGTCATTTTTGAAAGACAAATGAAATTTAGCAAAATCACTTAGCATTCTGAAAACAAGTCATACCTACATCCGTGATGCACTTCTAAATTTCTTGTCTTATTTGATCTTAGTTACATTAACAGAGTTAAAAGTTAAATTCAGGTCTTTGGATTCCAGTTTTCTGTCCCCAGCACCAAGTCAACCACAAAAACACGTCTACAGTTAGATGCATGGTAAAGAATGAACACTGAGTTGTTTAGATTTTATAGGACCCCAAACCAAACCCATGTGGTCAAGTCAGTTTTGACTCTCAGCGACACTAAATGACAGAGTAAAACTGCCCATAGAATTTGCAAGGAGCCCCTGGTGGATCCGAATTGCCGACCTTTTGTTAGTAGCTGCAGCAGTTAACCACTATACCACCAGAGTTTTCTTACCTAGAATAGATTTCAATACTTGTGGAGTTACGACTATCTTTTCCCACTGTGTTTTTTTTCCACTTAGTTTCTATGATCGCTTTAGTTTGTATTCTTTCTTCTTGTGGACTCCCGTAACATTTCTGGCCTGTAAGGCATTCGGTGATTAGTATATTTTGCTGCATTCGCTCCTTTTTCTCTGTTTTGGTTAGCTGGGCCTGTGGTTTGTTTTTATTTTTAGAATCAGCACATAATAGGTGCTCACTGTATGTCTGCAGGGAGAAGGAATGAATGCATGGAGGTATAGCTATGTATATTGTCTCCTTGGTTAAATGTCAAAGCGCTAGAAGGCAGAGAAGGAAGGTGACCCTTCTGTTGCTCTGTTCATGGAGTCTCGCAGCACACTACGGCATAGTTCATGGTACAGTGACAGGGAACACTTCATTGTGATGATGACTACTACAGAGAGAAGAGACAGAAAGAAGACAGAAAGTGAGGGAGGAGAGAAAGCAGGGTAAGATTGACAAAAGGGGGCCACTGAGCTTCTGTTAAGGGTGATGAAAACATTTGGAGATGGATAGTGGTGACAGTTGCTTAAGGTGATGAAAATCATCAGTGTCACTGAATTATGCACCAAAAAACGCTGAAATGATGAATGTTTTGCTATATATATTTATCACAAAACAAAACAAAAAAAAGAAGAAAGAAAGAAAAGTTAGAGTAGAGACTTAAATACAATTCCAGCTTCTTCTTTATGTTATCTCAGACTTCCCCCTTATTTTAGCCTAAATGAAGATATAGGCGCGAAAGGCGGCACATCCTGAAGGCACAACAATATCAACTATATAGTTTCAATTGTGATAAACATTTCAAATGTATTAAATCATCTGCTAAATGAATATCAAATTTTTCTGAAGAGTTGTTAGTTGATGAATTAAAAATATTGTGTTCTACCTTTACTGAGAATTTGGAATCTAGTAATGTGGCAGATTTCAAAAAAGTAATTCCTAATACTTCAGAAATAAAATTATAATTATTTTTTTCCTAATGAATGCACTCAACAGGCTACAGACTCTCAAATGTGATACATTTGGCAAAGAATAGGCCCTGTCATGAAACCCGAAAGAGGCCTGTGCCATTATTAATCTGCTACCCCGGCAACACTTTTTGGGCCTTAATGAATAGCCCCTAATTGGCTGAGGTTGGCTCACATACCCAGGAGCTGTTCACCAAATATTTTTTTTTCCCCAAGATTTCACATTTTTCCTGCTTCTGTGATACAAGAAGTTTATCCAGATCGGATTATAGAATGTTTGCACCAAATATCCCTAGGACTCATATGAATTATTATTTCATTAAGATTAAATTTTTTTTCCGGTTTTATGGATATAATTTAAAATATGAATGAAAACATAATTCTTGAAATGAAAATGACTTCTTTATTATAAAGAACATCTGTATCCAAAACATATATCCTTGATTTTTGGAGCCTAGATAACAACATAGATATGCAGGAAAAAAATAATCACTTTCTGTTCTTAGAAATACGAAGATTAGAGATGGTTCTTGTCTTAAGTGATGAAGAATTGACCAACGTTTCAAGCAAAGTATCCCCCAGTCTATCTACTGTTGTTGTTAGGTGCCCTCGAGTCAGTTCTGACTCACAGGGACCCTGTCTTGCACCATGCCCGCGATTGTTTTTATGCGTAAGCCCATTGCTGCAGCCACTGTGTCAATCTGTTTTGCTGACGGTCTTCCTCTTTTGATCCGTCTACTAGTAAAGATCAGAAACACCTCGAGGGGAAGGACTCTGCTTTCCCTAGTTGCCTTTCTCAGAATGCTCCTTGCATGCTGCATACACAGCTAAAGACACCCCAGCTGGGGTGAGACGGACAGAGAAAGGAGCACAGGAGAGGAGCAGAGGTTTGCAAGAATGCCAAGTCTAATAGCTCTTCCTCAGGAGTCTGCTAAGGTCACTCAGCACAGCTGTTCTTCCTCTTTGCTCCTCTCAGCTACCTCTGCAATAACTAAGCTGATGTTATTATTTGCTAATTTGTTATCTTTGATATGATTTTATTGCAAATGTTTGGAGGTTTTAGGAAATAATCTATAGGTGAATGAAGTGTATCTGTTATGGATTGATTCCTGTGTTGGAATCCTAACTTCTGTACCTGTGGATGTAATCCACTGTGGAAACAGGTTTTCTTTGTTATGTTAATGAGCCCGTACCAGTGTAGGATGTGTCCTAAACCTGATTATTTTCAGGTATTAGGAGCAGCATAGACAGAGACAAGCTAGCAGGAATGGGGAAAGGTGGGTGCTGAGGTGGATTTCCAAGGAGTTACAGAACTCTGAGGCTACAGAAGCCGAAAGACACCAGGATTTTCCCCAGAGCGGACAGAGAGAAACCCTTCCCCTAGGTCTGGTACCCTGAATTTGGATTTCTAGCCTCCTAAACCCATGGCTGTTCAGTTGATTCAGACTCCTAGTGACCCTATAGTGTCTCCATGAGTTGAAATCAACTCCGATAGCAGTGAGTGTGTTTGTTTTTGGCTAAACGATGAAAAAGTAAGTTTCTGTCTTTAAAACCACACGTTTGTGGTTTGTCTGTTACAGTGGTACTAGATAACTGAAACAATGTTGACAAATCTATTTTGCTGTGGATCTTTGTAAATGGCAACATGACTCCATTTTACAGAATTCTCCCTATTCCCCCTGATAAATAAAACGAAACTTTACCGCCTGGACCACCGTGCAATTTCTGTGAACACAACCCGCTCCACCCGTGAGGGCTTCCTTCGCCATAGCACCAAGGCTTTGTTTTCTACCTAGAACCCCAGCCTGGAGTGACCTATTGGAAGCCATCCTTGAGCCTGTGGCAAAGGCGTGGTACCGCCTTGGCAACAGGCAGATGTTTGTGAAGGTGCGGAGAGACAGGCACCGAGGGGAAAATAAAAGGGGTGAAGGAAAGGAATGTAGGAGAATGTGGAACAGGGTGAGCGACAGCAGGAGAGGAAAAGATCGGAATAAAGGATGAGTCACGTGGATAACGTCATGTTGCAAAAGCTGTTGCACACAGATATTTCACATAGTATCTTCCCAGGCAGAAATGGGAAACAGCCCAAGGGGCTTGCCGGCACAGGACAAGGTGACAGTCACAGAAGAATCAGGTAAAAAATGGGTGAATGCAGACTATGTGCAACTTGATCATAATTAGTTATCCAGGACACTGTATTCATGTAACTCAGTGCCTGTCTGAAGGTAATTTTATCTTTCTGAAGAACATGGTAGCTGGATTCTTATCCTTGGAATGTCATTGCTACTAAGTCTTAGAACTCCGGTAGGGAACAATTTTGTAAAAAAATAAAACCCCCACGTTACTGCTGAGATGTTCCCCCAAAACTTTTTTCATCTTTGCAAAATCCCAACTTTTCCTGTTCATCTAAGAGAGAAATGAAAAAGCTGGATTTTATGTCTATGTGTGCAGAGGAAAGGTGGTGAATTGAGAAGATCATTTCTGGGATAGAGAAGGGAGAAGTGTCACCGAATAATCTGTAAGAATCAAAAGTCCACAGAGAAAGAAGATTCTTGTAGTAAAACTTGCTGTCATACTTCACTTCATGACAAGACTGTAAAGGTGCTAAGTAGCTATGCACCTGGCAGTACACTATGGGCTCGTCTGCTACTTTTCTTGCTCCTTAAAATGTCACATCACTTATACTATTTTATAATTCTTTGTCAGTGGACAGAGAATTGGCAGAGAAAACCAAGTACAGAAATTTTTCTCAGAACATGCTGGTTATGATTTACAAGCTTCTGATTTTTCCTGTCATGGGGAAAAGGACCTGAGCACAGGAGCTGGGAGGTGCTTAGCTGACATCAAAATTCCTTTCTTTGTATTGAAAGCTGTGACATCCTCAAAAATGTTCAAAACTAAAACTGGCATAAAATTTAAGAATGCCCTCATCTAAATTTAGTATTTGGGACATGGTGTGTGGAATAATAAGAAATCACAAATTCTGAATCAAATTCTCTTTTTGCTTTGGGACTTTGCCATAGAAGCACAGTATAAGGTGACTGTTTTCTTTTTTAACTGTATTATTACGCCATTTTGTAATTAAAAGTAACACATAGCACTTGTATTATGCAAAACATGACCTGAACTGTACAATGGAAAAGTTATCACATTCTCCCTTCCTAGTTCAGAGGTCAGTCTTTTAAATGTTTAGAGTCCATCTTTCCACATCTTGCACCTTCTCATACCAACATATACCAAATACTTCTATGCAAATGTACTTTTTTTGTTGTATAAAAATGATGCTGTATTGCACAGATTTCTCTGAAACTTAATTTCATTTTAACGTAATAGCAATATACTGTGAGTATACCCTTTGGCGAATACAGAACCAGATCATTCTTTTTAACAAATGGAGGTGCCAATAATATTCCACCAAATGGCGGTGCCATCTATTCAATCATTTCTAAATTGATGAAGATGTGTGTTTTAGAAAAGTTTTTTCAAGTGTTGTAGGAAATGATCTTAAAATATTTTATGATTTGTTACTACTTCACTTTGGAAGCCTTTAAGTCAGCCAACACTAGTGTATATGAGGTCTGTGGACCTAATTGTTCCAAATGCCACATAATCATTGCTGAATGTCACTACAGTCACCTTGGAAGTACTCCCCCTGGGAAGCTATGTGCTGATGCCGGTGCCTAGTGAACCCTTCAAAGCAATTTTGGAACTCTTTCTGGAACAGCCACTGAGCGAGGTTGCGCAGTGGCAAGTTAGTGAACTTAATTGTATAGTTGTCTATGAGGGTGTTTTTAACCAGTAAACAAATAATTGTACTGGAATACCCTCCCTACTCACCTGATCTGGTCCCCAGTGACTTTTTTCTCTACCTGAAGATAAAGGAAATACTGAAAGGAAGACATTTTGATGACATTCAGGACATCAAGGGTAATATGATAACAGTTCCAATGGCTATTCCAGAAAAAGAGTTCCAAAATTGCTTTGAAGGGTGAACTAGGTTCTGCCATCGATGTGTAGCTTTCTGAAAGGAGTACTTCAAAGGTGACTGCAGTGATATTCAGCAATGAAGTATGTAACACTTTTTCTAGGATGAGTTTGTGAACTTAATTGGCAGTCCTCATTTGTGCAATGTAGTTGGAGATCAGGAGCATCTCTGTAGAGGCTCCACTAGGCACATTTGGAGTAGGAAGTTGGCTTTGAAGTTGTTATGCAAACAGAAGTGCAAAAGACCCTATGTAAAGGAAAGGGCAAACCTAAAATATGTAGATTCTTCTTTATTCAAATAGGATTTTCAGATACTCAAGAAAATAGTGAGTAAAAACTAATAGGTAAACAGTGCCTTGTATTTTCACAGTTCTTTTTTTCCAGGAAAGGCCAAGTACTTTGTAGCCATCTTAACTGCGAAGAGTTAGAAATGAAGCCCTTTGTACATTAAAGAGAGTGGAAGAGTGAAGAACTGAAAGCCAATTATTTTAATACTCAATACTTATTCACTGGTTGAGGTCAAATGAATATTCTAAATTCTGTGTAGAGGCAAAAAACTAACTGAGGGCTTTTAGCCTGCATGCACACACGACGCTGTTTTGCAAAAAGACGTAGCACTAAGCTCCTGGAACAATCTTCAGACAGTGAATAGTCCAAGAACAGAACATGGCAGTGGCCGTGACCTCAGAAATGACTCTGAACTAACTCATTCTATGTATCAGTATATACAACCAACTAAACACTTTCAAAATGAGCAGACAGTAACACTGACTAACCACTCCCCTGGCATATCCAACAGTTCCTTGAAATAGAAATCTTTGAAAGTGGTTTTTAATATAAGTGATTTAGGGAAAAAAGAAAAGGAATTTAGAGTAAAATTAAGGCACTTCTTTATTCTGTGTTATGGACCCAGTGGGATAAAAAGTATGTTTCTCTGAAAAAGGGAAATTACAGATGTGGCAAATTACATAGAGTAACAAAATTAATAGGGGACCGCACTTGGTTGAATACTGTACTGTGCTGGTCAGCTGAAGTTTCAATCTGGGCCTTAGTATGGATTGATGATCTTATTTTCTGATTGATTTTCCTCTTCTGTTTTCCAGTTCTTAATAAATGGGCGGCAAATATTGCTATCCTCTTCTCTATGCAAGATGAAGGAATGTGATAATTACTCTTATATTCGGGGTTTGGACTGAGGCTTGTGAGGTGTTCAAAAGAAGGCAAAGACTCCTACAGAACATAATAGGTGCTCAACATATTCCTAATGAGCAAGTGAATGGCTTTTCCTCTATATTCTTTTAATCATCGGTTGATTGGATTTGGGTCTTTTCCTCTATATTCTTTCAATCGTCTGTTGATTGGGTTTGGGGTGGAGCAAGGATATGTAAGAGAAAGGTTGGAGATTCAAGCCCATTCAAGTGGTTCCTCAGGAGAAAGACTTTTACATCTGCGTTTCTAAAGACTACAGCCAAGAAAGCCATATAGTGTAGTTCTACTCTGTCACATGGGGTCACTGTGAGTCAGAATTGACTTGACAGCACCCAATGACGGCAGCAACCAAAACCAAAAAACAACCGCTGTGTTGTCAGGTTGATGTCATCTCATAGTGACTCTACAGTAGTTGTGTAGTAGATAAGAGCTACGTCTGCTGACCAAAAAGTCAGCCGTTCAGATCCACCAGCTGCTTCTTGGGAACTCTCTGGAACAGTTTTACTCTGTCCTATAGGGTCACTATGAGTCAGAATCGACTCTATAGCAATGGCTTTAACAACAAGAATGAGCAAAAAAGGCAAAGGTCTTTTAGAGCCTTAGTGTATTCCCCCAGCTGGCCATGCTTTTCTCCCCAGACTCACTGAGAGCCCAGGGCTGGATGCTGGCAGGTATGTATGTGCGAATGAGGCAGAGAGCTGGGGTAATTCCCAGGTGATCTTTTTTTTTGTTGTTGTTGTTAAATCGTTCTTCAAGTGAAAATTTACAGTTCAAGTCTGCCTGTCATGTAAAAACTTACACACACTGTTCTGTGACCCTAGTTGCTTTCCTCACGCTATGACAGCATGCTTCTCCTCTCCATCCTGTGTTTCCCACGTCCATTCCACCAGCTCCTGTCCCCTTCTGACATCTCATCTTGCCTCTGGACAGGAGATGCCCATTTACTTTCATGCATATACTTGAGCCAACTAGCAATCTCCTCACCAGTATCATTTTATGTCTTATAGTCCAGTCTAACCTTTCTTTGAAGAGTTGGCTTCGGGAATAGTTTCAGCTCTGGGCTAACAGAGAGTCCAGAGGCTGTGTCTTCTGGGAACCTTACAGTCTGTCGGACCATCAAGTCTTGTCTTTTTACTAGATGCTGAGTTCTGCACCCACCTTTCTCTCTCTCCTGCAGAGATTCTCTTCAACGTCTCCTGTCAAGGCGATTGTCGTGGTAACGGACACGATCTAGTTCTTCTTGTCTCTGCTGATGTAGTCACACTTGATTTTTTGTAGCCTTCCTTTTCTTTCCTGCAATTAAACTTGAAAATGTTGTATATACTTCCAGCCGCTTCGGTGACGATGACTCCAGTGCACTGCTATTTCACTGTCCTTCATCCTGTCCCGTCATACTTCTGTGAAGAAAGAATAACAACTAGTTTTCTTAGTTCCTCCATGTCTCCAGTCCATGGTTGGCACAGTGCAGAGAAAATAATTATCCATTGCCACTGAGTCAATTCTGCCTCATAGTGACTCTATAGGGCAGAGCAGAAGAACACCCATATGGTTTCCAGGGCTGTAGTCTTCATGGAAACAGATTGCCACATCTTTCTCCATAGAGCAGCTGGTGAGTTTGAACCTCAGCGTTATGGTTGGCAGCTGAGTACCTAACCACCGCACAATCAGGGCACCTTACAGAACCTAATAGGTGCTCAACATATTCCTAATGAGCAAGTCAATGGTTTTTCCTCTTCCTTGTCTGTTGGCCTCTTCTTATTTTGGAAACACTGGTATTCCTACTTGCTAATCAAACCTAACGTTGCTGTTGTTAGCTGTCATTGAGTCTTTCTGCAATTCATGGGAAGCCCATGTACAACAGCGTGAGACTATTGTGATCCATAGGGTTTTCACTGTCTGATTTTCAGAAGTGTGTCTACAGGCCATTCTTTCTAGTCTGTATTAGTCTAGAAGCCCCATGAAACCTGTTCAGCACCACAGCAACATGCAAGCTTCTACTGACCGAGGGCTGGCTACCCATGAGTGCACAGGTCACGAATTAAACTGAGGCCCACCCCATGGGAGGTGAGAATTCTACAACTAAACCACTGTTGCTCCCCAGATGTAATGGGAAGAGGCATTTTGGTTAAATCATTCAGGCTCTTTTTCTCTAATACATATCTGGCTGCCACTTCCTTTCCTCCCTGAAATCTGCACTCCGATCATGTATTTATTGTTTTCTGAATGATCTTAGAACATTCCTAATGGCTTTACGTGGGCCTCAGCTTAGGTCTTCTGCGTCCCCTTGCCTGTCATCCAGGTCAGTGACGAGGGAGGGCTGGTCCATGTACCCCAGTTACTCATTGTTGGAATTTTCTGAAGGGAAGTGAAAAAAACACATAACCCCATGAGCACGTGCATCACCCCTGCCCATCTCCCCCCACAATAATTTATGTCTCATAAGGTTACATATATCTGCCTCAAAGAACTGTCCTATATTTTCAGTGAGCAGTGGCAAATTTGTGAACTTGTCAGAACTCATAGTTTGGGAAATGCAGGAAAAAGAAGAAAAAAGAAAATCTATGGCATAACCTGATTATTTTGTAAGTTCCCTTAGTATCAGGGGTTATTTTTAGTGTTACGAGGTATTTCCAAAGAGTCCAATACATGTACTGAGGGTTTGCAATACGGCAGGCAGTGGTTCTAGGTGCTAGGAATGTATCATTAGATAAGACATGCCTAGTACTTGATCCTATGGAGATCAAGTTTACAGTTCAGCACAAAGATAAAGAAACAAAGAGGAATGGCATTATCAAGTGATCGCTGTGGTAAACACAAATTTTGGGCACTGTATGAGAAGAGAGGAGTGACAATTTCCACAACAACTTAGGAGACAGAAAAGGCTTTGAAGAAAGTCATGTCTACGCTGAGACTGAAGAGAATTATGAAACTGAGTAAATTCACATGATAGAATACATTACTTACTGTTTAAAAAACACAAGGAATGAACAGGCAGTAGTGAGCAAAGGGTGGTAGGAGTGGAGTGGGTGTGTTCCAGGAAGAGGGAACAAGCCTACACAAAGACCTGGAGGTGAAAGAGCTTGGACTAGAATAAATGTCTTTGATCTCGACTATTTGCAGCTTGTTGATTCTTCCCCAATCTACTCATTGCATTGCTGATACAAGACGTCACGGTAAATGAGGTGACAGCAACAGGTTTAACTCCATGATGTGGGGAGAGTTAACTAGTTGTCAGAACAGCACATTATGACTCATCTGCTCTGGTAGGTGACATCTAACTGGCTTCTGAACTGTGAAGAAATTGTGTTTTCTGGTTGGCACACGTGGAGTTGATGAATTGCTACTCTAACATTTTTGATATTTCATACTGACTTGTGCACGGTGTTTGGAACATCCGGTACATTGTTTATACTCTGAATTTCAAGGTGTTAACTCTGCAGCAGTGGCGGGAAGGTAATTGCTAGATAACTTCAGAAATAGCCTGCATCCCTTTCTGTGAATTCCCAAGAGTTGCTTTTTTTTCTTCTCCTCCCTGAAGAGGGAAAGCTGAGGCAAGTGAATGAAAACCGTAAGTGAGAGGTAACAGATACAGAGAATAGAAATTCAGACTAAAAATTAAAGGCATTCCAAAGGAAAAAACATAAAATTGGTAAAGCAGTTTTCATGGAGGTAGATTTATAATAAATATTCATAGCTGGCAGAATAGATAGGCCACTGTCTTATTTTTTAAAATATTTCTGGGTATTCTTTCATAAAGCCATGGGAACTCTTAAAATTATGTGTTTTAATTTCTTGCTAGTAGTCCCTTAAATATTTCTAGTTTCCTTTTTTTCTCTTTAAAACTGTTGTACACAAAGATCTATAATACACACCCCCATCTCCCCTACATTCTTACATATTATATAAAATATATTTGAATTCACAAAACCAGTAGAGTTAATATTCATTAAATATGCTTTATACAAAAACATTTGGCTATATCCTGTGTTTTAAAAAAGTAAAACTTTAAGAATCAGAGGTACTGGCATAAAAAACATTCTTGACATTTTTAACTTTCATATTTTAAAGCACACGAAACGTAGCTCTTGCCCAGAATGGGAATATGGACAAGATCAAAAAACAGTATCTAGCTGGAACAGTCTGAGAAATATTTTGATACAGGGTACACGTGATCTGCAATTGTCACACGTCACACCATCTTTTTGTGGTAGGTAAGTGCTGCATGAATCCTCCAAGTCATAAACTAGCTTCTTTGAAATTGAGCTCCGTTTTCGGAGAAGCAGACTTCTTTTTCTCTGTCTGTGTAATTTGCACACCCGTCTTCAGGAAGAAGCCAATTTAAAGGGGCAACTTTGGTATTTTGATAAACTTTACAGATGTGTTCCATGAATATGAATCTCAAATTTATCCCTAAGTGTTTTCAGAGTGGACTACAAATTTTTCATCATGCCTCCATTTTTTTATTTGCAAATAACACAGCAACATAACATATTAGGCTGACTTCAGCTCTGATTCCTATTGAAATGACATTGCTCTTATTTTATCTGTCTTCAAGAACAGGACTTTTTGCTTCAGTTATGACTAGTAATTTAAAACTATGGTCTTTCAGAAAGCTGTGTAAAAGGGCTTCCTCCTGATCTACCATTCTCCCAAATATCTTTTCAACAGGTGAGTTTATTTTGGGGGCTCTAGGCCTAGAGAGGCTGTAATATCGGATAGTCCTGGCCATGTTAAAAAACAAGCAAAAAACCCAATTCAAGACAAAACTGGTTGCTATGGAGTGCATTCCAACTTATAGTAACCTAGTAGGGCAGATTAGAAGAGCCCCATAGGCTTTTCAAGGAGCAGTGTGTAGATTCGAACTGCTGATCTTTTTTGGTTAGCAGTTGAACTGAAATACTACTGCAACTGAAAAGACAGTCTTTATGTGCAGACAGGACATTTGGGCTCTTAGTGGCTGTTTCACCTGACATCTCACACACCAGAAGCAATCAGCGTCAGTGATTCCATCTTTATGTAAGAGGAGCATGTTAATGTGTTGTTACATGTGTATGTGTGTGGTCATATGCCAAGTGTACATAATTTATCAAATATCATGAACTAATTTAAGGTTAGGTTATTGATTGAAACTGCATGTATATCTGGATGGGAGTATTTCCAAAAGGTCAGATCAGGAGTACTCTAAAGAAGCTTTTGTTTTGTTTTGTTTTTGTGTGGTATATTTGTTCAGTTTTTAATTGTATCACTTGGAGGTTATTAATACTGCTCTAGTTGAGAAAGTAGAAACCTAGTAGCACCAAAAAGTCAAGACCTTTATTAAATGACCTAATTTATGGTAACATATCTCAATCTCACTTTTTATTGGGCATACACATACATATGTTTATGTATGTATGTGTGTGGTCCTGCACCAATAAAGACCTAAAAAATTACTGACCATGGTACATGGACAAATCTCACACTTTATTTACTCCTCTGACTATTACTATGGCACCTGACATCTCCATATTCTCTATAAAGACTCAGCTGCTCATCAAATCAGACTTTCCATACAGTTATTTTGGCATGCAGCCTAGGAAGATGCCAGTGAAGATAAGAATTTTTAGCTTTATCACAGAATCACAGATTCTGATCATAGTGCTGTAACTCCTCCCTTATTTTTCAGTGAAAAAAGGTGAATTACCTTTTCACATCAACAGTAGTCAAGGGTAGTCCAATATCTTCCTCCCCTTGAATGATCTTCGTATAACGTGTCTGAGAAAGAGGGGCCCAGGGGCTGCTGCGTCCTTGTCCCTGTTTTCTTTCTTTGTCACTCTTGGCCCTGTCTTGGCTTTGCTCTCTTTGCACCTGGTCACCTCTGCAACTGAAAGTGACACTGTGGCCTTAAAAGAGGGGTGATGTGAGAAAAGCTATCCTTTATGCCCCTTCCTTTAAAATTACCCACAGTACTGCTTGAAGACGGCTAAGCTCCGCGGCGGGAGTTTGAGAGAAACTAGAGGGAAGAGGAGTAAAAGCTGAAAACCAAATTTTAATTTGATTTTTCTTAGAGGTTAAAGAGTGGAACCCTTCGCAGGGCTGTCTCTTTATGGAACACTTCAATTCATAGCCTTTCTTCAGTATCTGAAGTCTTTTTTTTTTTTTTTTTTTTTTGAGAAAGAGAGAGAGAGAGACATTCATTCCTGACCTTTGCTCAAACTGCATAAAACATAAAACGGTCACTCAACGGAAGAGCCCAAGGTGAACACTTGGCCAGCTAGGTCCCCTTTCGCTTGTGTAAGGGGAGGCTCTATCCCTCATTTTTCTCGTGCTTTAGGAGTTCTGTTTTTCAAACACATGTACTTTCACATGCAAAACACATACATATATACTTACACAGAAACACATACACAAACAAACGCATAAAGTCTTATATGTATATCTCATGAACACAAACAAGAATTTTCCAATTCAATTCAGTCTTGAACTGCGCTGTCAATGTGGCAGCCGTTAGACAGATGTCCTGCAGTCACTGAGCAGTAGTCCAGATAAAGATGTGCCGTAAATGTAAGCTACACATCACAGTCAAAACTCAACACCAAAAATATAAACTATTTCAAATTCTTTTTACTTTTAATTGCGTGTTGAAATAATATTTTGGATATGTTGAGTTAAATATTTTAGTCAAATAAATTTTACCTATTTGTTGTTACTTTTTAAAATGTGGCTTCTAGAAAATGTAAAATGACCTCTGTGGCTTGCATTGTGTTTCTATGAGGTAATGTCGATTTAGTGTTTATTAGAGTAGAGGCAGATTTTTTTTTAATGGCCATGTAATTGAGATGCTAATCTACAGAAATTGCTTTTATTTACTCTTTTCTTATTCTTCTGTTTTCAGATACTGGTCAATGGGTATACCTCGGTATGAGTTTTTAATTTACAATTTTATCTTTAGGTGATATTAAATTTCTTGGTAAGTGGTTATCTCCCAACTAGTTCTTATACATAAGCACAGGCTAAATATGTGTTTTTCCCTTCTTCTTAATGAGTGTTTCAAGATGTGGTGGTATAAACCAAAACGCCAAACCCACTGCTGTTGAGTCAGTTCCAACTTGTAGTGACCTTATGGGACAGATTAGAACTGCTGTGTAGAGTTTCCGAGGAGCACCTGGCAGATCTGAACTGCCAGCCTTTTACTTAGCAACCTGAGCACTTAACCACTACACCACCTGGGTTTCTGGCGGTGCCATGGGGGAGGGTAAATAGTTGAAAATTTAGCTGCATCACCACTATTTATCCTATGCCAGCCTCTCCTCATGTCTCAAATCCTTTTTCCCCATTCAGTAAGGTTTTGCCATCTCGTTTTAGACATGAAAGCACTAAGGGTGGCAGAGGGTAAGGCAGGAGGTAGGATAGAAAGTTCTGCAGTTGCAACTTGTGTGCCCAAGTCTCTGTTCTTCACCATGCTAAGCTCCTTCAAGGCAGAGGAACTTCAATAGCTAACCTTATACACTTGACATAATTGACATAATCAATTACTATTAATCGGCATATACATTGTGCATCATGTGAATGATGTATTTGTCATGTTGGCCAAGGCTTGGCCAATTCGTAGCTGAGACGGACAGAGCATAGAGGGAAAATGGAATCCACAAACCTTGGAAACAAGGATGCAAAGTGAAAAAGAATGCTTTGAATTCAAAGAGAATTTGATGAGAAAAGTGTTCATCCATATTTAGAAACAACAAAGATTATTATAAATAATGAAATTAATTAAAAATCTTCAAAGTAAAAAGTAGTATTATGTTTATTAGCCTGCTTTTGAAGTTACCTTTTCTTAACTTTTTGAAAGCACTGAATGAATTAGTTGCATCTTTCCTAAGACCCTAGATTGGGCTTTTATCCAAATTTGTGCTTGCTCTATTTTCTAACATGCAAAGGGTCTAATTTATGCATATGCACTGCATAAATACTTAGTAAACCCTTGATGAGCATCTGTCTTATTCTAGGCTTTCAATTAAGTGCTTGGAAGACAAATAAGGACATGACATGGTTTCTGTCCTTCTAGAATTTAGGCTCCTGAGACTCAGAAAGGGAAGTGGAACAACTCCTTGTGGTACGTGCTGTGATAAGCACTGTGGTAAATCAGACACTCTTGTGAATTAGTGGAGGGGCAACTGGTAGCCACAATTCTAAGTTGGCTTCCAAGATTCTCACTTTGTGGTGTATACACACTGTGTAAGCCCCTCCTTTTGAGTGTGGGAAGAATCTGTTAGTATGATGTGGTATCACTCCCATGTATGAGGTTATTAATTAGTTGTCTCTGAGTTAATAAACAGGGTGCTTACCCAGGTGGGCCTTACCTAATCAGGTGAGCCTTTAAAAGGGACAAGGCTCTTCCTGAAGTAAGAGATAGTGGCAGTGTGAAAGCACCCATGGAGGAGGTTCCACGGCAGGGATCTGAGAGCACCCACTGAGAGCTGAGGGCGACCCTGGCTATCAGCAAACGAGACAATGGGATCCACAGTCTTACAACTGCAAGGAATGAATTCTGCCAACAAGACAAGGGAGCTTGGAAATGTGTATTGCTATTCTTGAGAGTCTAGATGACAACCCAGCTGGTCAACACCTTGATTTTAGTCCTGTAGAGACTCAATTGTGCCATATGTCGACCTCTAACCTACAGAACTGTGAGTTAATGGGCATTGTTTTAAGCCGTGGATTTTTTTACAGAGCAGCAAAAAAGCCAAGGAATGCCTGTGAATCAGCCTGGAAGGTGGGTGGGATTCAGGAAATACTTCACATAAAGAAAGTACAGCTAACCTGTCTCTGTCTGGATATGCAGAGGAAGAGCAACGAGACAGAGATGCGAAGTAAGGAAGGTCTGCGAAGAGGGAGATTTAGGAAAAGAAGTTCTTACCTTGACTGTACACTTAAGTTATCTGGATGAATTACTCTCAGTTAATGCCTTGCTTCTACCCCTGAGAATTCTGACACAAATGGGCTGGGTTTTAGGTTGGGTATTAGGCATTTGAGGAAAAAGATGTGGCAGTCAGTTTCTGTAAAGATTTATAACTGTGGAAACCCAGTGAAGGCTCTATGGGTCAAAATCAACTCGAGAGCAGTGGAATCAAGAATTTAAAAAACCTTTCCAGGTGATTCTCAAGTGTGAATAAGATGGACAGTCATGCTTTAGACTGAGTAGGAAAGACGATGGCTGAGTAAAGGGAAGGAATAGAACTGGGAGTTGGTGAAAGAGAAAAATGGAAGAAAAAATAGAGACTGGGGAGTGAATTTTTATTTTTAATCACATTTTATCTTCCTAAGGTACTGAGGAAACCCTGGCTAGAAGATGACTGGATTGGACGAGACGGTGCTAGGGGATGGGAGGGCAAGAGCTCTGTTAGAGTGAGAAATGTTTGGTATTTCCAAGGCAAGATTTCCAACCTATCTCATGACATTGAACACAGCAAGTGCTTAATAAATGTTTCTCGAATGAATGAAAACTATTGGGTAATTTCAGGAGAGATGTGAAAGTATACATAGTCTGGAACATATACTCATTTTTCTTGTAATCTGGATGATTATAAGAATAATAATCTTTATTCAAAATACAGTCCTTTCCCCAAAGATGAATTGTGTTCCTACAACTTGCTTCACTGATATATTCTAGAGTGAGAAATAGTTCTTCCTTTTCAAAGCAACAGGCTTGATATGCCTAATTATGCCAACACGAAAGAAAAGTGAATCTTCAGTTGCTGTGATAACTATGTAGCACCCAGTTTAAAGGATAACCCTACAGGAAAATGGGTGGAGCAGTTAGGTTTATATTAGGAACATTTGGGAAATAAAAATATTTGAGCAAATTATGCTGTGTTATTAGACGGCTGGGATTAGTTGAATTAACTCCAATATCTTTTATTTATTGAATGGTTACTCTGTTCTGGGTATTGGGCTGTGGCCTTTACCTTGTGGTGCACTACTTCATTTAATCTGCACCAGACACTTCCAGGTAGGTGTAAATATCTCTATTTTATAAATAGACATAAAGAAATTGAGGTGTAATTTTTGAGTAACAGTGTTCGGATTTGAAACTACATCTGCCTGACTCCTATACCGGGCCCTTGACCATGTAGTGGAAGCATGATGCTAAAGGCTAGGGAATTCTAATGTCACAGAACACACTCATCTTCTAATTTACTAGGGAGAAGAGTTTTGTTTCTATTTCATGTGAAATAATGGTGTCAGATCAGTTTGAAATCACTGAGTTTGTATTTAGAGAAGTTTTTGAGTGATATTAAAATATTTCCAGTTTTACTAAACTGCTGAAATAGTAAGTTAGAGTTTAGGTATTGTATAGAAAAAGACATCTAAGAGAGTTTCAAAACGTGAGTCATCTAAAAAGTAGTCGTCGGTTTTGTAACTCAGATATAGCCGTTGCTATGGAGTTGATTCCAACTCACAGTGATGCTGATGAGACCAAGCTGAACTGTCCCACAGGGTTTCTAAGGAGCAGCTGGTGGACCTAAATGACTGACTTTTTGGTTAGCAACCAAGCTCTTTTTTTTATTCGTTTATTTATTCATTTATTCATTGTGTTTGAAGCGAAAATTTACAATTTGTGTCAGTTTGTCATACAAAAACTTAAACATACTTTGTCGTATGACCGTAGCTGCTTTTCCCACACTGACAGCAAGCTCCTCGTCTCCACCCTGTATTTCCTGCGTGCAGTCAAGCAGCTCCTGTAGCCTCCTGCCTTTTCATCTCACCTCTGGACAGGAGCTGCCTGGTTAGTCTCCTCTATCTACTTCAGCCGAGAAGCACACTCTTCACCAGTATCATTTTGTGTCTTGTAAATTAGTTCAGTCTTCGTCTGAAGAGTTGGCTTCTGGAATGGCTTCAGTTCTCAGCCAGCAGAGTGTCCAGGGGCCCTGTCTTCCAGGGACCCTCCAGTCTGTCAGACCATCAAGCTTGATCTCTTTACTATAGTTTGAGTTCTGCACCCCACTTTTCTCCTGCTCCATCAAGGATCTTTGATGAGTTCCCTCTAAGGGAAGTCATTGGTGGTAGCCAGGCACAATCTAGTGATTATCGCATGCTCACTAATCTCTGGTTTTTGCAGCCCTTTCTATCTCTTGGGCTCATATTTTCCTTATGTCTTTGATGCTTTTCGTTTTCCTTTGCTCCAGGTGGGTTGAGACCAATTTACGCTTCTTAGGTGGCCACTTGCTAGCTATTCAGACCCCAGACACTGCTTATCCAAGTGGGATGCAGAATATTTTCTTAACAAACTTTGTAAAGCTTGTTGACCTAGATGTCTCCTGAAATACATGGTCCCCCATGGTCCCCAGACCTCTCACCCTGCCACTCTGTCCCTCAAAGTGTTTGGTTGTATTTAGGAAACGTCTGAGCTTTTGATTTAGTCATCCCTGCTGACTTCTCTACCGTGCGTTGTTCCTTTCTTCACCTAAAATAATCCTTATTTACTATCAAATTAGGGACTATCCCTTCCCCTCCTTTCTTTCCCACCCTCATAACCATCAAAAGACTGTTTTCTTCTGTGTTGAAACCTTTCTTGGGTCCTTATAATAGTGGTCTCATGCAATATTTGTACTTTAGCAATGACCGATTTCATACAGCATAATGCCTTCTAGATTTCTCCATGTTATGTTTCCCAAATTCATTGTCGTTATCATTGCATAGCGTCCCAATGTGTGAATATACCATGGTTTGTTTATCCATTCATCACTTGGCAGGCACCCAATTAACTCTGTCTTTTTGCTACTGTGAATGGTACTGCAGTGAACATTGGTGTGCGTGTATATATGTGAATAACAGTTCTTACTTCTCTAAGACACAGTCTAAGAAATGAGATTGCTGGATCATATGGTTTTTCTACTTCTAGCTTTTCAAGAAAGTGCCAAATCATTTTCTGAAGTAGTGGTACCATTTTACATTCCTACTAGCAGTGTGTAAGTGATCCAGTTTCCCCAAATTCTCAACATTTATTATTTTGTCTTTTTGGATTAATACCAGCCTTCTCGGGATGAGATGGCATCTCATTGTAGTTTTGATTTGCTTTTTTCTAATGGCTAATGATTGTGAACATTTTCTCATATATCTGTTAGTCAGCTGAACGTTTTCTTCAGTAAAGTGCCTGCTGATATCCTTTGCCCATTTTTTAAATTTTTTATTGTGGTTAAGTGAAGGTATACAATCCAAATCAACTTTGCACGCCCACGCATCTGCATCTCCTTCTGCTCTCCTTGCTCCATGACAGCCACTCCTCCTTTCCATATACTTGTCATATCCTCTTAACACTCTCATGTTCCCTCCTCTCCACCCTCTTCTCTCTCATCTAGAAAGAGATCGGTAGGACAGCCTCCTATAAATGCATAGAACCATAAAGTACACCCACCACATGGTCACATTGTGTCCCCAAGTCTAGTCCATTTTGTCTGAAGAGTTGCCTTTGCCCGTTTTTTAATTGAGTTATTTGTGATTTTTTTGTTGAGGTCTTGCAGTATCTTACAGATTTTGGAGATTAGATGTTGATTGAATTTCTTGCAGCCCAAACTGTTTTCTTAGTCTGTAGGTTGTCTTTTCAGTCTTTTGGTAAAGTCTTTGAATGAATTGAAGTGTTTAGTTTTTACGAGTTGTCAGTTATCTGTATTTCTCTTCTGGTATTTGTGCATTGTTAGTAAATATTTCATGTTCTGTTTAGGCTGTGTATTAGGACTTCCAACATTGCCCCTATTTTTTCTTCCATGATCTTTATCATTTTAGATTTTATATGTAGATCTTTGATCCATTTTTAGTTAGTTTTTGTACGTGCTGTGAGATACGGGTCTTGTTCCATTTTTTTGCACATGCATATGACATACCCGGTTATGCCAATACCATTTGTTAAAGAGACTGTCTTTTCCACAGTTCATGGACTTTGGGCCCTTGTCAAATATTAACTTCTCATAACTAGATGATTTTATGTCTCGGTTCTCAATTCTGTTCCACAAGTCTATGTATTTGTTGTTGTACCAGTACCAGGTTGTTTTGACTATTGTGATGGCACAATAGGTTCTAAATTCAGGTAGTGTGAAGCCTTGTAGTTTGTTATTCTTCTTCAGTAATGCTTTAGCTATCCAGGACTGCTTCTTCATTTTCTGTAGAAAGTTGGTGACTTGTTTCTCATTAAAATTTTCACTTGAATTTGGATAGGAATTGCATTGTATCTATAGATTACTTTGGAAAGAATGCACACTTTTACAATGTTGAATCAGTATCCACGAGCAAGGTAGTTTTCTCCACTTATGTATGACTTTTTCAGTTTTTTGAAGTGGTGTCTTATATTTATTTATTTATTTTATTTTTTTAGTATAGGTCCTTTATATCTCTAGTTAGATTTATTCCTAAATATTTTCTCTTCTTGGGGGCTATTGTCAATGGTATTGCTTCAAGATTTCCTCTTTGATATTCTCTCTGTTTGTGTAGAAGAATCCAACTGATTTCTGTATGTTTATCTTGTATTCTGATCCTTAGTCAAACTCTTCTACTAGTTCCAGTAGTGTTTTTGTGGATTCTTTAGGGTTCTGTGTATAAGACCAGAGCATCTGCAAATAGATATAATTTTACTTCTTGCTTACTAATTTGGGTGCCCTTTATTTCTTTTTCTAGACGGGATTGCTCTGGCTAGAACTTCTAGCGCAGTGTTGAATAAAAGTGTTGACAAAGGACATCCTTAACTGGTTCCCATTTTCAGGCAAAACGCTTTCAGATTCTCTCCATTTAAGGTAATGTAGGCTGTTAGCTTTGTATATATGCCCTTTATTATGTTGAGAAAATTCCCTTCTATTATGCTGAGAGCTTTTAATATGAATATGTGTTGGACTTTGTCAAATGCCTTTTCTGCATCACTTGATGACATCAAGTGGTTCTTATCTTTTGTTTTATTTATATGGTTGGTTACATTGGTAGTTTTTCTAATGTTGAACCATCTCTGCATTCCTCGCAGGAATCCCACTTGGTTACAGTTCATTATTTTTTGATATGTTATTGCATTCTATTGACTAGAATTTTGTTGGGGACTTTTACATCTAGGTTTATGAGAGAGATTTGTCTGCAATTATCATTTTTTGTTTTATCTTTACCTGGTTTGGGATTCAGGGGTAGGGTGGCTTCACAGAATGAATTTGGGAGTATTCTTTTCTCTGCTCTGTAAAAAATATCTTTTAGTAACAATGGTGTTAATTCTTCTGTAAAGGTTTGGTAGAATTCTCTATTGAGTAATCAGGGCCAGGGCTTTTTTCTTGTTGGCAGTGTTTCAATACCTTTTCAATTTCTTGTTTTGTTGTGGGTTTATTTAGTTGTTCTACCTCTGTGTTAGTTTAGGTAAATAGCGTGTTGCTAGAAATTTGTTTGTTTTTTCTAGGTTGTCAAATCTGTTAAGGAGTACAATTTGTTTTTGTGGTATTCTCTTATGGTTTCTTTAATATAAGTTGGATCTGTTGTGATATCACTCATTTCATTTCTTATTCAGGTTATTTGCATCCTCTTCTGTTTTTCTTTTGTCAACTTGGCCAGTGATTTATTAGTTTTGTTGATCTTTTCAAAGAGCCAGTTTTGGTCTTTTGAACACTTTCCATTATTTTTCTATTCTCTATTTCATTTATTTCTGCTATAGCTTTTATTATTTTCTTCCTTCTGATGCCCAAGGACTTTTTTCTTTTTCTTTGCTGCTCTTGTACTACTTGTTTGAGTTGTAGGGTTAATGCTTTGATTTGAGCCCTTTCTTCTTTTTGAATGTACGAATTTATTGAACTAAACTGAGCTATAAGTCTTGCTTTTGCTGTGTTCTGCAAGTTCTAGTGGAATGTCTTTTTTGTTCTTATTTGATTCTGAGAATTTCTTTATTCTCTCCTTGATTTCTTCTCTTACCTAGTAGTTTTTGAGGAAGGCATTATTCAGTCTCCATGTGTTTGATTTTTTCCTTTCCTTTTCCTGTTATTGAAGGCTAGTTTTAAGGCTTTATCATCTGAAAAGATGCTTTGAAAAATTTTGATGATTTGGATTTTGTTAAGGCTTGCTTTATGGTCATATATGTGGTCTATTTGCAGAATGTTCTATGTGCACTGGAAAAGAAAATAAACTTGGCTGCTTGTTCTGTGTATGTCTAGGAGGTCAAATTGGTGGATTGTGACATTTGTATCTTCTGTATGTTTATTGAGCTTATTTCTGGATGTTGTGTCCTTTACCAAAAGTAGTGTGTTAAAATCTCCTGCTAATTTGTGGAGCTATTTCTCTTTTCAGTGCTGTTAGAATTTGTTTAATGTATTCAGGAAACTTTTCACTGGGTGTGTAAATATTTATGATGGTATGTCCTCCTGGTATATTGATCCTTTAATTGTGATATATTACTTTTCCTTATCCATGGGGGTACATTTTGCTTTAAAGTATATTTTATCAGAAATTAATATCGGCACTTCTGCTGTTTTTTGAATGTTGTTTGCTTGATATACTGTTTTTTGCATCCTTTGTGTTTTAGTTTGTTTGTGTCTTGAAATTTAAGGTGTGTCTTTTGTAGGCAGCATGTAGATAGATCATGGTTTTCTGCTCATTTTGACATTTGATTTCATCATTGGTACATTCAGTGTAATCCATTTACATTCAGTGTAATTATTGATAGGTATGAGCTTAGTGCTGTCATTTTGTTGTCTTTTTTTGTGAGCTTTGAGGCAGTTTCTTTGTTCCACTTAATTTTCTGTGCTAAGTCATTTTTCTTTATGCGTTTTCAATCTTTTTCATTGTCGTTGGTTTTGTATTTGCTGAGACTTCCTGTTTTTCTTGTTGTTTATTTTGATGTGTAGGACTGTTAGTTGCCTTTGTGGTTGTGTTAATATTTACCTCTATTTTTCTAAATTTAAACCAGTCATTTATTTCTTTGTATCACCTTTGCTAGTTCTCGATATGGAAGATCTGTGACTATGTTTCTTCAGTCCCTCTTCTTTGTCTTAATGCTGTCATCTTTCACATAATAACATCTGTTTCCCTATTTTCAGTATTTTATCTTTATTTTTGAGATTTTCTTGTTTGGGTTGATACCTTGCTGCTCTGTCCCATGTTCGAGGCTTGGGTTGTTATGTTATTGATTTTCTAACTGAAGCAATCTCTTTTGTATTTTTTGTAATTTTCATTTGGTTTTTGCAAATTTCCCAAATGATTGCTTATCTAGAAATGTCCTAGTTTTGTTGTCATATTTGAGACACAGATTTGCTGGATATATACTTTTCACTAGTAATTTTTTTCCTTCCAGGCTTTGTGTATGTCATCTCATTGTCTTCTTACATGCTTGGTTTCTGATCTTAGTCTTACTGATTCTTTAAATTATTTTTCATTTATCCCTAGATACTCTTAAAATTCTCGTGTTTGGTTTTGGTAAGTTTGATCATGAAGTCTGCCAATTAAGTTTGAAAACTCATCCTAGAAAAAGTACTACACACTTCATAGCTGAATATCACTGTAGTCACCTTCAGAATACTCCCCTTAGGAAACTATGCACCAGTGCATCAGTGCTGTTGTTGTATTACCTTTGATATCCTGAATGTCATCAAAATGTCAGCCTTTCAGTACTCCCTTTGTCTTCAGGTAAAGAAAAATGTCACTGGGGGCCAGATCAGATGAGTAAGGAGGGTGTTCCAATACAGACAACTATATAATTAAGTTTGTGAACTTGCTACCATTCCACTGTGCCATTATGTGTGATGGCCATTCCAGAAAGAGTTCCAAAATAGCTTTGAAAGTGTGGCCTAGGTACTGGCACTGGTGCATAGCTTCCTAAGTGAAGTATTTCGAAGGAGACCACAGTGATGCTCAGCAACGAGGTATGTAGCAATGAGAACAATTAAGTTTGTGGAATTGGTGTCTTTGTTTTGAAATCTACCTTGTGTAGAGTTCAGTGAGTATCTTGGATAGATATCTTCTCACCTTTCATGATATTAGGGAAGTTTTCTTTCAATAAATCTTCCACAATTCTCTCAGCATTTTCTTTTCTCTCCCCATTCTGGTACTCTGATTACTTGTAGATCACATACAGTTGTGCCTTCACACATGATTCTTAGCAGCTCTTCATTTTCAAAGATTCTTTTGTCTGTCTTCATCATATATGTTGGTGTCAAGTGCTTTGTCTTCAGTCTCACTAATTCTGATTTGCATTACCTTCATTCTGCTCCTTTGACTTTCTACTGAGTTGTCTGATTCTGTAATTTCATTATCAATCTTTTGAATTTCCATATGCTGTCTCTATAGGCTGTCTTGTAGACTGTTTAATTTGTCATTATGCTGTGCTGCATTTTGTCTGATCTCCTTCCTGATCTCTTGAAGAGTTCTAAATATTAATCTTTTGTAGTCTAATGCTGATAATTCCATGAAGTTGTCTTCATCTGGAAAATCTCTAGGTTTCTATTTTTGAACATTTTCTGAAGCCATTATAGTCTGTCTATGTGATTTGGTGTTGACTGTTGTCTCTGAGCCATCAGTGAGTTGTATTTACTTATTTTATGCTTGCTTACTGTGTTTTAGCTGCTGGTTTGTTCTGTTTTGAAACGACTAGATAGGCTGGTTGTGTAAGCTAGATGAATATCGCCACCTTTGAAGCTCTAAGGTCCTGTCACCAGGTGGTTAGAGCTGCTGGTAGGCCTGTGAGCCCAGGAGTCCATTTACTGTTCTTGTTCTATATTCAGCTCAGGTGTACAGGTAGCTGGTTACCAAGCTTGTGGTGCAAGCTCTCCCTTAAAAAAAAATCAAACCAAACCAAACTCATTGCTGTAGATTTGATTCTGATTCATAGTGACCCCATAGGACAGAGTAGATCTGTTCTATATGGTTTCTAAGAAGCACCCGGTGGATTTGAATTTCTAGCCTTTTGGTTAATAGCCATAACTCTTAACCACTGTGTCCCCAAGGTTTCTCTCCCAGACTTCTAAATAGGCAAGTGTTACTGGTATAGGCACAGGTATTTGGCTGTGTGTGCTGACAAAGGCAGTAGGCTGACAGCCACCCTTGAATTTCTCAGAGGAAAGCATGTCCCTGTTCCTTAAGGTGCATGGGTGGATAGGATTTGCTGCTGGAATATGGGTGCTTGATGCTCTATGACAACGTGAGAGGTGTACAAGTTCTGTGGACTCCTTATGCCTGCTCTTAGGTAAGGCAGCTGTTTGTGCCCTGAGTTCCTGGCTCACGGGAGTGGGCAGATTATTGTTAGTATTGTTATTTTTCTACTCTGTTAGTTAAAATATTCCCTCTGCAATGCTAGGAGAATGCCTCAGGGTGCACATAAGTGGTCCCACTTCTCACCCGGGGGATGCCTTGGTCTATGGAGCAGTCTATGGAGCACAGAAAGGAATAGAGCTTTATCCTGAAGCAAGTTTTAGATTCATATGGTGGGTTAGAGGAAAGTTACTTAGCTTTTGACAATCAGATGTGATTTTTCATTGATTCTGGAGGTGTGAGTAGGCTTCTGAATTTCAGCCTCTCTCTGTGGGAAACACTTCCACAACATGACTTTTCCTCTCATGAGCTTGCTTCAGCCAATGTGCCAGCCAGGTCAGCTCTGGCCAGTCCTAGAGCCTTCTGGATGTACTCTTCCTTCCCTATCACTCAGTTTATCTTAACTTTCCTTTTGCTGTTAAGAGCTTCTCTAATGTCATATGTAATAAATTCATTTTTGGGGGGGTGGTCTTGGTTGTTAAAGGGATCACAGGAAGCATTTGACTACTCTGACTTCTTAGCCAGACCCCCTCAGTAAACCAAACTCTTAATCAGTGTGCACCAGGACTAAAACTCAGATGTGGTCATCCCTAATATAGTACACAAATATACATGTACACATAATTTTATAAATACAAAGGATTATCAGATATACTCATAAAATCTTTGCCCTATGAATAATAAACAATACTTTCTAGATACATTTTCTTTAATATTTAGACTATTAAATTTTTATTTCTTCATTGTATGAAATGAGGAAAACAAACTAAAGCCTGTTCTTGCTTGTCTTATCATCTCTTTATGATACAGATTTTCAAGCTTTCAAGGATCCCACCTTTTCATGCATTATGCACTGAACTCTTTGGTGATCACATGTACTAAAAAATAATGAGACTAAATTAATTTCTTAACAATTTGGGTCATGTTCTCTGTTTATTATACTGATGGCACAGCTATAAAAATTTTGGTGTCTATTACAGTAACAATCATGTGATATTATTTCCACTTTACTTTTTAAATTTACTTATACTCTTATTTGTAGTTTGGTTCTTGCCATAAACTTTCTTCCATTTAATTCACTGCAAATGTTTCTCTAAAAAAAAGACTTATGTGGCTTTTGGAAGGGTAACTGGCAGAGTGTGATATTAATAGGTTATTGACTTGTTAGGTCTTAAAGAGCCAAAGGGAACATCCTTTGCAGCCCCTGCAATGCACTGGAGGTTTGTTTCATTGATTGGTCTGTTTAACCCATCATCTCTAGGCATTTAAACAATGATATATGCTTGACAAACCTAATATTTCATTTTCTATCTGGGGACCACAGAACAGAAATTAAAGAAAAGAAAGACAAATGGACACATACACAAGCAGAGAATGATGACAAATGGGAAGGAGAAGGAAGAGACCAAAAAAAAAAAAAAAAAAAAACAACACAGACCAAAATTCGGATCAGTAAATTCTGCAATCAGTAAATGTACAACTTAACAAAAAATTTAATTCCCAGAAGAGGGATAGGGGAAGGATTTAAAATTTCTATTGTGAGCAAAATTCAGATTTAGATACAGAACATCCAGCAAACTAAGTAGCTTATCAAATATTTGGTGGCTACTTTTAAGAGAAAAAGAGAGATTTTATTTGTTCTTATGAAAGTCGTTATTTGAAATGTTTTGAATATTTTTGTAGAGAACAAATATGGGCACTTAGTTTACTTTGTCTTTGCTTTTTAAACCTTGAAAGAGGTGCTGAGATACAAGAAATGAAGGCTTTTAAAAAAAAAATTTAGGTGTTCGTTTGTTCTTGTGTCACCAGCAGGAAAACGGGATGCTTTACAACCACCTTCCTCAGGGTCCGTAAATCTCTCCCTGGTGTGATACAGAAGGGAGCAAATAAAAATAAATATATAGAACAAACTATCTCTCAAAGACTGCTTATTCTGTGGTCTGATTAAAATTCCATTCTTAAGACACAGTGTCCCTGGAAACAGAATAGAACACACCCTGCCGTGTCTCAGGAACACAGGATGAGGAGCATCTATCAGGATAACTGACAACACGTTCAAGTCACTTCATCTTCTGGGAAAGGCAGGGTACTGCGGAAGTCAAAATCGGAGAACCAAGTGAGCCACATCATCATTCACACCCGTTAGTGGCTGGAAGCTTCTGCTTCTGGTAACAACAACTGCAAAGCTGCAGTGTTTAAATATTGGAAACATGCTGTTTCTGAGCTCTTGAAATGACTCCAGAGATACCATTCTATCAATAAATTACTTTTTTAAGTGTCAGGTGCTGGGGTGAAGGAGGAGATAGAGAAATGAGGGTGGTGAAAGGGAATTGGAAATAAAGTCTTGCCTCTATAAGTAGAAGACTCAACAAAACTTTGTCAGTGGAAATAGTGTTGTGTACTCAGACTGCATTTGGCTTGAGATGGGAGGCAGGAAAGATAGAGATCTTGCGGGAATGGGAGGAAGTGGCCAGGGTTTAAGGGGTGGGATTTGCATATTGGAGGGGAACAGAAAAGAATTCTACCTGGAAGATGTGCACGAAAAGACATTTTGGAACTAGTGTGGGCTTCGCAACATCACTCCCCATCAGGTAGAGTAGTTCAGAGCATCCTTGGGTCACTCTGGGTTCAAGTCTCAGCTCCACCATTTGTCCATCTCCTGGAGAGCTATCTTGCTCTTTTTGCTTTTCCTTTCAGCTCCACACTCCCGTCTTTCTTAACATGTAGATATAGATTTTTAAAAAAAGTGATTGCAAGGGATATGTCCTCAATAAATGTCAGCAGATCGTCAGTTCAAATTGGCCAGGTGCTCCTTGGAAACTCAATGGAGCAGTTCTATTCTGTCCTGTAGGGTTGCCATGAGTCAGAATCTATTCGATAGCACCAATTTTTTTTTTTTAATTATTGCTGAGGAGCTGTGGGGGTACAAAGGTTAAGTGCTCCTCTGCTAACAGAAAGGTTGGTGGTTTGAACCCTGTAGCTCAACAGGAAAAAGACCTGGTGATTTGCTTCCCCAAAGGCTGCAGCTAACAAAATCTATGGGGCAGGTCTGCTTGTCAATATGGGTTGCTACATGTCGGAACTGACTTGAAGGCAGTAAGAC
Organism: Heterohyrax brucei; assembly: GCA_028571685.1. Taxonomy (NCBI): domain Eukaryota; kingdom Metazoa; phylum Chordata; class Mammalia; order Hyracoidea; family Procaviidae; genus Heterohyrax; species Heterohyrax brucei. The sequence continues at coordinate 119,662,610 of CM053144.1, read as the reverse complement.
AAAGCCAAAAAACCACCATTACTATTTTAGAAATAAATGATTTTACTAAGATGTAACTATTGATCTCTATTCACTTGGAAGATCAGAGGAAGAAAGAGAACCAGGAAACACAGAAAGAAGTGAACTGTCTCCGTGAACGGCTGCCTCCACTACTGAGTGACCGGAGCTACCTGGTGCCCTACTGCTACTACCTAACGTGGCCAGGGCCACATAGATGGATCCGGGTAGAATGGGAGAAAAATGCCCTTCACCCCACCCATTGCTCTAATTCATATTACTTTTCATCATCACTCCCAAATTCACTGGTTGGGAATTATATAAACATAAACAACTATAAAGGCATATGAGTCTGCATTCTGTATTACAATAAATAAAATAATAATGTGTCATCCATGTAAATATTCTAGGATTTCATAATATATGAGGACTGCTGATTAAGTTTACAAACTCATCCCAGAAAAAGTGTTACATACCTCATTGCTGAATATCACTATGGTTACCTTCGAATTCAAATTCTTAAAAAGTCTAGACTTACCAGACCTGTTGAGATGAGGGGACTCGGAGACTGTCACCCCGAGATATGCTTTAAGCTTTAAAGGAGAGTTGTCCCTGAGGTTGCCTTTTAACTAAATAACAGATTGGCTCATATAATAAGGAATATCACTCATGACAAATGTAGCTTCTTTAAAGTATCACCTGTATGAGACCAAATGGTCTAAAGTTATTCTAAACTAAAGACGAGAAGACAAGAGAACAGGGAAGCTAGAGTACTGGAAATGGTATGAGAAAAGAATGAATGAGAATGATGATGCCTCTTGAAGAATGTAACCAGTACCACTGAATACTTTGTGTGGAGCTGGTTAAATTGGAACCTAATTTGCAAGGTAAGCTTTAACCTTAACCAAAAAACCAAATCAAATCAAACCAAACCAAACCAAATGCTGCTGAGTGTATTCCAACTCACAGCAACCACACAGGACAGAGTAGAACTGCCCCCATGTGGTTTCTGAGACAGCCTTTACAGAAGCAGACTGACACATCTCTCTCCTGTGGAGTAGCTGGTGGATTTGAACCACCAACCATTTAGTTAGTGGCTGAAAAATTTAATCACTGCACCACTAAGTTTCCTCTACTTAAAGCTTAAACTCAATAAAATATTATTTTTTAAAAAGGAAATAAATCATTTTAAAGGATAGAGTGGCTTAAAATAATTATAACTGACTTCAAAGTGTTTTATTTCTAAAGCATAGATGAAGCAACATTGTTTTTGTTAGGTGCCATTGAGTTTGTTCTGACTCATAGTGATCCTGTGTAGAACAGAATGAAACATTGACATCCCCACAATTATTATTGTGCTGAATCCACTGTTGTAGCCAGTGTGTCAGTCCAGCTCCCTGGAAGTCTTCCCCTTTTTCTCTGACCCTCTACCAAGCATGATGTCTTTCTTCAGTAACTGGTTTCTTCTGATAATGTGTCCAAAGTACGCGAGATGAACTCTTTCCACCCTTGCTTCTAATGAGCATTCTGGCTGCTCTTCTAAGACAGATTTGATTGTTCTTCTGATGCTTATGTTATATTGAATATTCTTTGCCAACACAATAATTCAAAGGTATTAATTCTTCTTTGGCCTTCCTGCTAAGGCTGTAAATTATCAATCAGCAAACTTGGAAGCTTTTTCTCTGCCTTTCACCCAATTCCTTGTCTAATTTGAAATATTACTTTTCATTATCACTTCCGAATTCATTGGTTAGGAAATATATAAATATACACAATTATAAAGCCATATGAGTATGCATTCTTTATTACAATAAACAAAACAATAATGTTTCATCCATGTAAATATTTTAGGACTTCATAATATGCAAGAGGGCCAATTAAGTTTAAGAACTCATTCTAGAAAAAGTGCTACATACCTCATACCTGAATATCACTACAGTCACCTTTGAAGTACTCCCCTTGGGAAGCTGAGCACTGATGCCAGCGCCTACTCCACCCTTCAAAGCAATTGTGGAACTCTTTTTCTGGAATGGCCCTCAGAGCTCTTATCATATTACCCTTGATGTCCTGAATGTCATCAAATGTCTTCATTTCAATATTTCCTTTATCTTCACGTAAAGAAAAAAGTCATTGGCAGTCAGATCAGGTGAGCAGGGAGGGTGTTCCAATACAGTTACTTGTTTACTGGCTAAAAACTCCCTCACAGACAACTAGACAGTTAAGTTCATGAACTTGCCACCTTGCCACTGTGAGCAACGGCCATCCCAGAAAGAGTTTCAAAATTGCTTTGAAAGGTGGACCAGGCACCGGCATCCATGCATGGGGTCCTAAGTGAAGTACTTCGAAGGTAACCGTAGTGATATTCAGCAATGAGGTGTGTAGCATTTAGAATAATTAAGTTCGCGGACTTCATTGTCAGCCTCAGTAGTCTGTAATTTGGGCTGTTTGTCATACCGCAGTGGCTTGTGTGTTGGTATAACACTGGAAGCTACGCCACTGGCCTTTCAAATACCAAGCCAGGTTACTCATAGTGGACAGGTTTCAGAGGAGCTTCCAGACTAAAGTCAACCAGGAAGAAAGGCCTGACAACCTACTTCCAAAATGTAGCCAATGAACCCTGATCAATTAAAATGAAGTATTATCTGATATTGTGTTGGAAGACATTAAACAGTAGTCACAGCAATGAACTCAAACACACAGATGATCCCGAAGATAGTACGGGATCAGGCAATGTTTTGTTCTGATCTGTGTAAGGCTGCATGAATGGGAGCTGACTTCATAAGAACTAACAACAACTTATTTATTTACACCAATCAGGGCTGAAAGATGGTGCAGGACTGGGCAGGATTTTATTTTGGTACACATCAGGTCTCTGAATTGGAACCATCTCTAGGGCAACCAATTAACAACAATAAAAATCTGTGTACAAAAGTCACCAAAATGATTTGTTAGATCCATGAAAAAATTAAACCAAATTGTATTCCTCTTCATTTACTTGTGGGAAATAAACTGTGATTTAAAAACTATTCTTCAACTGTTTGCTCATTCATTCATTAAAAATATTTACTGAGCTTTGTATCAAGTACAGGAACTCTGACAGCATTATAGTTCAATGCTATGTCAGCTAACCAAAAAGTCAGCAGTTCAAATCCTCTAGAAGCTCATTGGAAACTCTATGGAACAATTATACTCTGCTCTGTAGGGTAACTGTGAATTGAAATTGACTTGAAGGCAGTGGGTGTTTTTGAGGGGGCAGGTACCCAGTACAGAAAACAGATGACTGAACACTCAAACACAGAAATTCAACTTGAAGATGCATTCTCATACTGAGACCAAAATAGCAAAAAATAATTATAACCTGAGGTAAATGTCCAAGTAGAAGAGTTGAGATTAAAATGTTACCTTTCCAACATTTAAGAAAGGGAAATCAGTCACTTTTCCCCAGTTTTTATCCTAGTTTAAAAATCAGTCACTTTATTCAAACCCTATCAGGCAACTACATATTTTGCTTCAGTTTCCAAATAAGATTTTACATCCTGTAGCAGAGTGTCAGGTCAGTTCTCATTAGGTAATAACAGTATCAAATAATGATAGCAATGTTGGAATACAAAAGTGGACATCTGGAACTAAGCAGTAAAATCACTGGTACTGAAGATAGAAATAAGGAGAGTGCTAAACCACAAGGTTCATCTGGTATCCTTCATTAGATTCTGAACAAAATTTTTCATTGAAATTTGTAACACTGGTTGTAGCTCATCTTATTACTTTCACAGGGGACAAACAGCCATGTAATTAGAGTGTATTTGTAGTATTACACGCTTATTTGTACCCTGTAGATTAGATACCAATTGGATATTATCATTTAATGGCAAGCCTAATTACTACAAAGCTTTTTCTTTGCACTTGAGCTTTCATTTCAGTGTTGTTACAACTATATTCTAGTTAGTCTATATCTATATTATTATTTAATTATTTAATAATTGTACAATTACTTAATAGTTATATCCATACAGATTACAACAAGATTATTGTTAGGTCGTTGTTAAAAAATGAATCAGCTGAACCTAAGAAACACACAATAAATATTTTACAATATAGAGCTTTCTAGTTTTGTAATAATTTCTAACAGAGGTTATCACAACGATAACGTCTAGTTACTTGGGAACACATAAATTGTATCTTCAAGAATTTGAAGCTTACTATTGTAACAGTAATAGTGACCCCCTTTGCTCTTTGTCTTGCCAACCCCCAGGCCATGACAAAAGGCTTCTATTTCTCTGTTCTAAGTGGTACATGGTACAAGACTTCTCTTTGGGATTGTATAGCGTTCTGTGCTACAGGTTATTCTGAGTTGGAGCTGGGTTTGAGTTATTGCTCTAATCCTTTCCTCACTGAGCCATATAACCTCTCTAGCTTCTGTTATAAACTGTGGATAATGTAATGAAATTTTAGATTTGTAGAATAAGTGTAAAGAGAAGAGCACAGTATCTACTACTTACCAAGTGCTCAACAAATGCTCGCTTGCACACTGCTAGTAATAACTGTGCTCTCCATGGTTGCATGTAGTCTATCGCTTGGTTACTGCTGTTAGGTTGCCTCTGAGTCAGTTCTGACTCACAACCATCCTCTGTATGACAGAACAAAACACTGCCAGGTCCTGCGCCATCCTCACAGTTGTTACATGCTTGAGCCCACCGTTGGAGCCACTGTGCCAGCCCATCTCATTGAGGGTCTTCTTCTTTTCAGTGGCCCTCTGCTCTACAAAGCAGGATGTCCTTCTTCAAGGGTTGGTCACTCCAAGGGCTGTCTTGTCATCTTTGCTTCTAGGGAGCATTCTGACTGTACTCCTTCCAAGACAGATTTGTTCATTCTTCGGGCAGTCCAGGGTATATTCAATTTTTTTTTTTTTTTTTTTTTTGCCAACACCATAGTTCAAAGGCATAAATTCTTCTTAGTTCTTCCTTATTCATCATCCAGTTTTTGCATGCCTGTAAGGTGATTGAAAACACCACAGCTAGTGTCAGGCGCATCTTAGTTCTCAGGGTGACAGTTCTGCTTGATTATTACCTGGTACCTGACTCCTAGAGGGTAGGGCCTGTGTCACATTCACCTTTATCTCCTTTCCAGGCACATGGATGCTACTCAGTGAAAGCTGATTGAATGAAAATACTTATTTCTAATAGTAATATTTTACATTTTTTACTGATAGTTTATTCTTCTACCTCATAGTTCTCTTTATGGTACCCCTGACTAATAAAGAAGTGTTTTTAAAGCTGATCTGAGAGATGAAATACTTGAAGTCTTCACATGTTTATATATGATTTCCAGAGTTTTATCTGTACTTCATAGGAAGAGACAGGAAAAGTATATCTACTCTAAGCCACAGGCTAGGAGAAAATATTTACAAAACTTCTATCTGTTAAGAATATGTTTCCAAAATATGCAAAGAACACTTAAAACTGAACAATAAGAAAACAAACAGCTGAAGCACAAAATAGAAACAAGTTCTGAATAGACATCTCACCGAAGAAAACAAACGACAACTAAGTGTGCGAAAGGTGCTCACATCATTTGTCATTAGGAAACTGCAAGTTAAATCAGTCATGAACTATAACTACACAACTATTAACCAAACTAAGCCTACTGCTGCTGAGTTGTTTCTGACTCACAGGAACTCTGTAAGACAGAATAAAACTCTCATAGGCTTTCCAAGGCTTACAGTCTTTAAGGAAGCAGACTGCTGTATCTTTCTCCTCTAAAGCTGCTGGTAATTTTGAAAGCTGACTTTTGGGTTAGCGGCTGGGTGCTTTCACCGCTTCATGACGAGGACTCCTACACAACCGTTACGATGGCTAAAATCCAAAACACTGGCACTATCAAATGTTGGCAAAGATGTAGAGTAACAACTCTCATTTATTGCTGATGAAAATTCAAAATGGTCCAGCCACTTTGGAAGACAGTCTGGAAGTTTCTTGCATAGCTAAACATAGGCCTACCATATGATCCAGCAGACTCACTCCTAGGTATTTATCCAAATAAGTTGAAAACGTATGTCCACACAAAAACCTGCACATGAATGTTTATAGCAGCTCTATTTATACTTGCCAAAATTTGGAAGCAACCAAGATGTCCTTCAATTGATGAATAGATAAACAATTTTATCTATGGTACATCCATACAACAGAGTATTATTTGGAGATAAAAACAAGTAAGTTATCAAGCTATGCAAAGGCATGGAGGAATCTTAAATGTATTCTTAATGCTAAGTGAATCTTAAATGCTAAAGAAATGGAGGCAGTTCGAAAAAACTCCACACTGCGATACCAACTATATGATACCAACTATATGACATTCTGGGAAAGGCAAAGCTATGGAGATTGTAGAACAATCAGTGGTTGCTGTGGGTTCCAGGCATGAAAGAGAAGAAGAGAGATGAATATGTGGGGCACTAAAGATGTTTAGGGCAGAGACTAGTCCATATGATGCTATAATGGAGGTTACATGACATAATAATGCATTTGTTAAAATTCATAGCACTGTAAAACACAAAGGAGGGAACCTTAATTGTGGACTATGGACTTCAGGTTGTAATAGTGTATCAGTATCATAATAAGGAACCCTGGTGGCACAGTGGCTAAGAGCTTGGTAGTTGAAACATCCCAAGGGCTCAGCAGGAGCTGCCGTAACGACTGTAGCCTGGGAGGTCCTACCCAGTGGTTCTACTCTATTACGTAGGATCCCTGTGAGCTGGAGTCGACTTGAAGGTGCATCACAACAATAGCACAAAAATTGGTTCATCCGTTGTCACAAATGTACCACACTAAGGAAAAGTTTAATAACCGGAGAAACTGTTTGCAGAGGGAGGAGGAAGCATATGGCAATTCCCAGTACTTTCTGTGCTATTTCTCAGTAAACTGAAAACTGCTCTGCAAAGGAAGTCTATTAAAAATTTGCATCGGGGAAGCACCATTTAAATTTTACTTTCAAAAACTTGGAAACAGAAGTTTAACCTACACAGAAAAAGAATATGTGCTCTACTACTTAAAAATAATTAGGTTGAGTATCTACTCAGGGAAGATGGAAAGAGAAGCCAAGTACTCTTATTATGTATGTATTATGCTGGCCACCTGGAAAACTTTAAAACAAACAGCAATAATTCTAGTCTGACTTCCTTTAAAAACAATGGCAAAAGTCCTTTACATCTGTATACTGCTTTATACTTGACAAAGAGCTTTCACATACATTATCTTGCTTAAAAGAGACTGGGAGGCGCCTTTCCTGTCCTGGTTGATGTTTATGAATGCATGGCTTCCCCCAGGCCGCAGTCATCAATAGTCAATAAGAAGAAGATCTGGCAGGTTTTTGGAAATGCTTTGCTGCCAGGTAACTGCATTAACTCCACTTTTGTGGAACAGAGCTGCGTATTAACTGTGCCACAGGATATCATCCATATCAACTAATGAATATTTGAATCCTTGTTCCTGATGGAGCAGCATTTGAGACTTACTCCTCTCTGCTTATCTAGTGATTTCTCTTAGGATTCATATGCTCGGTGAGCATTTGTCTGATGGTGTTAGTTGTTTCAGAAAAGCCTACAGTGCGGATGCTTAAGTTCTAAAGAAGATACAGAAGGGATGTAGACAGGTAAACTGCTATACAGAACAAGAATTATACGTGGGGACAGGATCTGGTCCAATTTGCTGATTTCTTGGAAGTCCATTCTTGATTTCATATGTAGAATTTTCCACTAGAGCTGTGAGTAACTGATGAGGTCCCTGTGTATGGAAGTATTTAAGACAAGGTTGAGAGAAGTCAGAAATCTCCTAGGAAGGTTTCCTGCATCTGGGTAGTTTGGGACAAAGGATTTGTAAGGTCTATTCTGATTTCAGGTGGTACAGTGGAAACCTTGGTGGCATAGGGGTTAAGGGTTATGTCTGCTAACCAAAAGGTTGGCAGTTCAAATCCTCCAGCTGCTCCTTGGAAACGCTACAGAGCAGTTCTACTCTGTTCTATAGGGTCACTGTGAGTCAGAATTGACTCGATGGCAGCGGGTTTGGTTTGGTTTTTGGTTTTGGTGGCTCGGTAGTTAAGTGTTCAGTTGCTAAACCAAAGGTTAATAATTTAAATCTACCAGCCTCCCCTTGGAAATATTATGGGGCAGTTCTACTCTGTCCTAGAGAGTCAGTATGAGTCAGAACTGACTGAAAAGCAATGGATTTCTTCTGATTTCAGGTTCTTTGCTTCTATGTGGGAAGCCCACATCGCAGCCGCGCCTTGAAGATGGCGCCGAGACACCCGACCGCGCCCTGAGTAAACCCGCCTCCCCACGTCAGCCCCTGTGTGACGCCCATGATGGCCTGATGATTGCAGCCAGTTAGAAGAGAAAGCCGCCCTCACCCCATGCCAAACTGAACGCCTATTGGACATGGCTCGGTATATAAGCCGAAGCCCAGAAAAATAAAGTTGTTGTTGTTCCTCTCTTGTCTCCCTGCATTCGGTGTCTCCTGCTTGGGGCCCCAGGCGGGTTCCGGGGGTCGCAGGCAGCGACATTTGGTGCCCGAACAGGGACCTGAAGGGGATAGGACTGCAACCCTCACCGCGGGGACGCCTGGACGGGTGAGCAGGTATTTACCTGGGTCAGTATTTACTGGAGCGGTATTTACCGGGAAGATAATGGGGAATCACCCAAGCAGCCAGAGGCTGTTTGTGCCTTTAAAGGAACTATTAAAATGTAGGGGCATTCAGATTAAACAGGGGACCCTTAAAACTTTCCTCTCAGCAGTGGAGGAAGTGGCCCCCTGGTTCCTGGTCTCGGGTCATTTAACGCTGAGCGCCTGGAATAAATTGGGTGGAGATCTAACCAGAGCGGATACCCAAGGAGGCCTGCCCCCAGGAGTTATGGGTATCTGGGTATTAATCCTGACTTGTTTGCACGACGAGTCTGAGGTGGTTGAGAGAATACTAGTCCGGGGCGCAGACATACTAGAAAAGGTTAAAGAAGAGAGGTCACAGCAGGGAAGCACTTGCCGAGAGCAGCTAGGGAGTGAAAGCGAAAGCAGCGACTCCGACGAAGAGGAGACTCTGGGCGCGTGCGGGGGACTAGGGGTCGGGCCAGAAAAGTCTCCCGACCCTCAGATTAAGGCGTTATCCCGTTGCCTGGGTGGGCTGTCCACAGGACAGCCCACGGCCCCGCCGCCCTATAACCCCTCGCACCCGCCCCCTGGCGGGCGCTCCTTCTCTAAGCAGCTATTTCCTGTTTTTCTGGATGATGACGGCGACAGGGTTCATGAACCCCTTGATTTCAAATATGTCAAAAATCTAGCCAAAGGAGTTAAAGAATATGGTCCGAACTCCCCCTATGTTGTTGGTCTTTTGGGCACTTTGCAAAATATGGCTTTAACGCCTAGTGATTGGCAGCACTTGGCCCGCACTTGCCTGTCTAATGGACAGTATTTAGATTGGAAGTCCCTAGCTCATGACGCTGCCCAAGAGCAGGCTCATAGGAATGCCACCATCCTGCATGAGCCCGACTGGAACCTTGATATGTTGATGGGTTATGGGCCGTATACTTCTAATCAGACAGACTATAACCCAGTGGTGTATGAGCAAATTAATAACATCTGCTTACGAGCCTGGAAGCGTATCCCCTCCCGAGGGGACGATGGAGGGCAAGTAACCCAATTGCATCAGAAGCCTGACGAACCTTTCTCTGACTTTGTAGCCAGAGTGAATCAGGCTGTAGTTAGATCAATGGGAGAGTCTCGCAATACTGCCGCCTTTGTGAAACAAATAGTTTTTGAGCAGTGTACCAGTGATTATAGAAAACTATTGCAGGGCCATAAAGATAAGCCTTTGGAAGATTGGCTGCGTAGATGCAGAGAAGTTCATCCTACTAGTTCTAAATTAGCCGCCGCAATCGTTGCAGGGCTACACACTCTGTGTTTTGCCCACTCCTTGCCAGCCCACAGGGGTGTTATGGCAGGGTGGCCCCCTTCGATGGGTTCACCCCCGCATTTCCCCGCAGCGCAGTATTGAATGGTACCCAGGCGCTGTGGCAAGAATGGCCTCGCTCGGACTGTCCCAAGCTGTCGAATTCTTTGGACGTCACCCCGAAAAGTTAATTACTCCCTATAACAGAACCCAAATACAGACCCTTGTGACAACCTCTGATGATTGGGCCGTCCTTTTATGTTCATTTTCGGGAGTAATCGATAATCATTACCCGAAAGACCCTCTGCTCCAGTTCAGTGCTAGCCATCCAATCATCTTCCCGCGCTGTACTTCTGACAAGCCTATACCAAATGCTCTCTCCATCTTCACCGATGGTTCCAACTCTGGTGTTGGCAGCATTGTCATTCCCAATCACTCCACCCAAACATACTTGTTCCCAAATTGTTCAGCGCAGTTGGTAGAGTTACAGGCAGTTAAGCTGGCTCTGCAGAACAATACCGACCCCGTCAACATCGTTTCAGATTCTGCATATGTGGTTAATGCAGTCAGAGCTCTGGAAGCAGCAGGGGTCATTTGCTCCAACTCGCCTGCTGCTGCTGTGTTTACTGACATCCAGAAAATTATTCTAAATCGCAACTCCCCCTTTTTCATTGTTCAGCACCGAGCACACCAAAACCTCCCTGGGCCAATTACACTAGGTAATGCAATGGCAGACCAGTTAACCCGCATGCCTATCATCCTTTCGGCCCTACAACAGGCGCAAAATTTTCATGATCAATTCCACGTCAACTCACAAACCCTTTCACGTCACTTTGGTATCTCTCGAGAACAAGCTCGTGACGTTGTGCGCAACTGTACTGCCTGTGCACCTCACTTGCCAACCCCTTCGGTGGGTGTGAACCCCCGAGGCCTTCGTCCCTGCCATCTTTGGCAGATGGATGTCACTCATATTCCAGAATTTGGCAGATTAAAATATGTTCATGTCTCTGTAGACTCCTATTCTGGTATCATTTTTGCTTCAGCCCACACAGGCGAGGCAGCCCGGCATGTTATCTCCCACTGTCTTACAGCTTGGGCAGCTTGGGGTGCCCCACTCAGTCTTAAAACAGACAACGCACCTGCTTACACCGGCCTACCGTTCCAAAATTTCCTGCAAGCCATGCGTGTGCATTGCACCCATGGCATCCCGTACAATCCCCAGGGCCAGGGAATAGTTGAAAGAGCTCACTCAACCCTCAAAGCCTGTCTATTAAAACAAAAAAGGGGAATTGGGCAGGGACACACTCCTCAGAACAGGCTGGCCCTGGCCCTGTTTACACTAAATTTTTTAACTTTGGATAAGGAGGGACGCTCCGCTGCAGAGCGCCATAGTGGTGCGGCGGAAACCCCTCCACGAACAGCTATATGGAAAGATACCCTTTCTGGCAAATGGAAGGGTCCAGCACCAGTTGTCACTATCACCCGAGGAGCTGTTTGTATTTTCCCGCAGGACTCCCAAGCTCCTATTTGGGTTCCCAGCCGATTGATCCGACTAGTCAGGCATGATGTCTCCGCTGATGACTCTCCTGAAAATCCTACCCCTGTCATTACTGCTGACACCTCTGCTAATCAATGAAGCTTCCAACGCTGATGCTGTGGACACTGATGGCGCAGACACAGATAAGTATTGGGGGCTCTTAGATGTTCTGCCCCTACCTCTCCCAGTCCACTATTCTTCAGGGTTGTTCCCCCAACTTTTTACCACTAATGACTCCCTTCAACTTCCCTCGATTCCGGTAGATGAGAGCAGCAGCTCTGAACCTCGTCCACTCAATGTCACCTTGCGGGGCCTTCTCTGCTTTCGTGTGCCCCACAACCTGTCTGATATAGAAAACTCTATAGAGAACACCCCATGTGTCACACTGTATAATATGTCTGTGGGGTGGTTTGACCCCCCCCAAAAAATAGCTCTAACCCCACCACGAATGGTACCTTGCTGCAAGGTCGTTTACCCCTCATGATCCCCAAAGGAAATTCTACTGTCCCCCCCCAGCCTCGCTGGGCCCCCTATTGCAAAAGCACCCGCGATTGGCCCCAGCTTTGGACTGGCTGCCAAAGCCATCGGTCCCCGTGGGCTGTCAAATCCTTTTTCACATTCTCTCCCAATATTGGAACGCAGGCCAACCACTTCTCCCCCGGGAAGAATTATACCTGGCAGTTTCCAACACAGGCAAGCCCCACTAATCCTTTGATGTTTGGCTACTTTGTGGTGTCGGTGGAGGTTGCACTGACATAACCTCAGTTGTCATGCTGACCGGTGGTACAATTAGTAACACCACTGTGAAGTGGAATTCCACAGGTGTGTTTGAGGACACACTAGAAACACAAGGAGTGGGCTCTAACCTTACCTTCCCTCCCACTCCTGTTTGTGTGCAACCACCTTTCATGTTCATGTTAATGCATGACTCCCGTCCCTCTAATGACTCCGTTTCATGTACTAATAATACTTGTTTCTACTCATTATGTTGGAATGCTTCTATGTTTCATACCGCTCTAGTTACTAGGTTGCCTCGCTACGTACCATGGCCAGTGCAGAACACCCGATCGTCACTGTCAACTCATTTGCGCTCCAAAGGAGACTTTGGAATTACCGCTGCCATTGTTGCGGCAGTTACTGCCTCTGTCGCTGCGGCAGCCGCCGCTGCAGTAGCCTTGACTCAAACTGTGCAAACAGCCGACGCCCTTAATCAAATGGCGTAAAACACCGCTACAACGCTACAAACACAGCTTGCAGTTAATGGAAAACTTCTGGGAGCCATTCACATATTAAATCACCGTGTAGACTTAGTTCAAGAGCAAGTGGACAGTTTAACCCAGCTAGTGCAGCTGGGCTGTGAGTGGCGCCTAGCCAGCGTCTGCGTCACTCCCGTTCATTTTCACAACATCTCCAGGGCTGCTTATCTCTCTAGAACTCTGTCTCAACAATTGACTGGAAATTGGTCCAAAGAGACTGAGGCGCTTATCACTCAGTTGCGTAATGCCATAGTGTCTGTCAACTCCACCCGAGTGGACGCTTCATTGGCCTCAATCATGCGAGGGTTTTGGTCTCAATTGGGCGTGCTGACAAAGGAATGGGCTGGTCTTGTGGGGATAGTATTCCTCTTCATATTGGCCATCGGTGTAGGCTGCTACTGTCTATGTCGCCATAAGAAACCACAGGAGATCAAATACTCCCTTTTGGTACAGGCCTACTCTGAAGTGGCAGCTGACACTCAGGGTAGCCAGGTGTGGTTACAGATGCTTGAAAGCAGTCAATGACGGGCAACCTCCAGCCAGGCTCCCTCAACCTAAGACAGGGCCCCTGCCTTTTGCTGCAGCCGGCCTGATGACGGGTAAGAGAGAAGTTCTGGGCTAGGATGACCCAAGCCAGGCGTTTCTTGCGATACCTTGCCTTGTACCTTGCTTTTATTAAAACAAAAAGGGGGAGATGTGGGAAGCCCACATCGCAGCCGCGCCTTGAAGATGGCGCCGAGACACCCGACCGCGCCCTGAGTAAACCCGCCTCCCCACGTCAGCCCCTGTGTGACGCCCATGATGGCCTGATGATTGCAGCCAGTTAGAAGAGAAAGCCGCCCTCACCCCATGCCAAACTGAACGCCTATTGGACATGGCTCGGTATATAAGCCGAAGCCCAGAAAAATAAAGTTGTTGTTGTTCCTCTCTTGTCTCCCTGCATTCGGTGTCTCCTGCTTGGGGCCCCGGGCGGGTTCCGGGGGTCGCAGGCAGCGACAAGATTCTTATTTGTTCTCTGATTATTTCAGAGAAAATGTTGTTGTGACTGCTCCCATAAGAAGCCACTTCTTAAATTATCTACATTTCATTTGATGCCAAACAGTTCTCTCATCTCGTTGACGGAAAGCTTAAGCAAAAACAAAGCAAAACAAAAAACACATTCTGCTTTATAGGAAAACTGGTAGGATTAGGAGTAGAAGAGAACTGGCAAATCAGCCTTTGAACCTGGGACATACCTAGTTGTGTTTTGTTTCAGAGATTTTTTCAATTTTATATAACATTTCCAATCACCTCAAATGTTGACGTTCCTGACATTTTACACCAAAGTCCCTAAAATTTCAACCTGAGTCCCGGTATTCAAGAAGGCCAGTTTCAAGCAGCTGCTTCACTGTCATCTTGCCACTCAAGGGGAGGGAATTCTCTCTGTATCACATCACATCAAATCTAAGCCAAGTCCACACTGTCCCTCCTGATGGTCCACATCTAAAAACCTATTTCAGATGTCCGTTTCGGAAGAAGTGTGATAGCAATCCTAAGTTCAGCTCCTATGACATTCAGTTCGGTTAGATAATCATTCACCCCAGTTTATTTCACTTGCAATTGCCTATTTGTTGCTTGCCTTCACCACTAGATAAGAAGCTCCTTCAAGGCAAGTTAAGTTTTGTCATTTACAAGTGAACCGATGACCACAGCACAAAGCTAAGAACTGTACGTACTTGAAGAAATTAGTGAAAGAAAAGAGTGAAACCTAGCATAGCATGGTTGAAAAGCATGAGTTCTGGAATTAGACAGGGCATCATTAAAATCTCAACTGTATCACCTTTTAGTATGATGGGAACCTCAGGAAATTAAGCCTTGGTTTCTCAGTTGTAAAGATTGAATAATATTCATCTGTCAGCATTATTGTGGTAATTAAAGATGATACATTTAAAATATTTGGTCCTAAGGTGCAGTCTTACCATCTTTGCTTCCAAGGAGCACTCTGATTGTACTTCTTCCAGAACAGGTCTGTTTATTCTTTTGGTGGTCCGTGGTACTTTCAACATTCTTCATCAAGTTTGTTCCAACTCATGACCATATGAACAACAGAATCAAACGCTGCCCTGTCTTGCACCATGTCCACAATCGTTGACCCCAATAGAGATGTTATAAGTGATAGCTATAAATGATTGTTATTCTTGGTGTTACCACAAATAGCTCTGGAGTAATTCCTAAAGACACAAAGGTGAGTTAGCTGAAACTCTGGAGAGGGGTAGATAAAAGAAGCACCTAGTCATTTAACGTAAAATGATAGCATTAAACAGGCAGGCAGATAGAGTATGCCATTGGACAGAGGGAAAGGGCCCTAAGAAGATAAGCTGCCGTATTGCACACCTTCAGAGATCACGCGAACGCTACAGCCTAAGTGAATGGAGGCGTGCATAACTGCCCTTAACATAGCCGGTTGGCTGAACATATGAAATTGCTGATACTCATCTCAGTCGCTAATATTCCTACAAAAATAAAATGTGAATATGTCCCTGGAACTGAGCACATGAACTCCTCACGTGTAAAGGGGTGAAGCGTCAGAGACTTCCTAGAGGAACTCTGTTTGAGGTGATCTGTAGAGGATGCGGAGGAGTTACTGTAGTTAAAGGAGGGAAGACATAGTCAGAGGGTTGAGCAGATGCCAAGGAATAGAAGCTTGACACAGCATTCTGAGGCGACGGCCACAGAGGTTTCTGAGAGCTGGGTGAAGTAGAAAGTGAAGCAATAGGCAAAAGTTGGATTATTTGAACACTGCGGAGACTATAGTCTTGAAACATAATTACAAAGTGAATATTAGGGAAGACACTTACTTTTGAATGCTAAACAGTCCTGTCGATAACTAAATTAGATAGCTCTTCCAGCACTGCCTTCTCTAACTTGACTGTCTAAATCTAGCCTTCCCTTCCATCTCTTTACGGCACTTTATTCTTTACTTTCATGGTAATGACCACATTCTGCGATTATAGAACATATTATCTGTGTATTTGTTTGGAAACATTGGTAGTGTAGTGATTAAGTGCTACAGCTGTTAAACAGAAGATCAGCAGTTCAAATCCACCAGGCGTTCCTTGGAAACTCTACAGGGCAGTTCTACTCTGTTCTATAGGGTTGCTATGAGTCAGAACTGACTGAACATCAATGGGTTAGTTAGTTATCTGTTTAAAGTCTGTTTCTCTTAGCAGATTATAAATCTCCTAAGGCAGAGACCTTGTTCAGTTTGTTTAAAGTTAGGACAGCATGTGGAGCTAAATAGATGCTCAGTAAATACTGGTTGAAGGAATAAATGGGTATCAAATAGGAACTTTTTTATGTCTGCAATTCCTATGTCAATTTCCTTCTGTTAGAAATACTTCAGGAAAGTATGTTTGCGGGAATCTGTAGGACAGCTATCCCTAGCACTTGTCCCAGTTACCTAATTCACATGAAAGGGGGCCCTTTAGTTCAAGTACCGGATGTATAAGAAAGATGGCTTCATTTGCAAGCAACTCCGGGGTGCTCTGGACCCCAGTCAGTGTGATGCTGGGTGAAAAGTCATTGTTGGCTGCATGCCAAAATGGAGAGTTGCATAGAGAAACGTTGCATGTCTTTCTTAACACGCTAACTTGAGGCCTCTTAGCTGGAGATGAAGAAGTTTCAGTGCTGGGGGTAATAAATGAAGAATGTTGCTTCTTAAATTTTTACTGAATTAAACACAAGATCATTTGTCATACAGTGTCATCTGAGAGACAGAGCAGTTAGAAAAATGCAGTGTGGGATTCAATTTGGCAGGCTGTGGATACTGTAAGAACTTGAATTACATCATGTATTACATCATTAGCCTCCAAAGGGAACAGTGAGTCCCTGCTGTTTGGTTCTAGCCTTTTAATATGAGGTAACTCTGTACTACCCCATAGTGATTAGTTTTTCACCCTAAATTATAAGATAAATCAAGGATATTTCCCTTTGTATACAATTTTGTAAATGACGTTTGACTTACTTCAAGATAAAAAAGAAAAAAGGTTTGGTAGAAGTATAAAGTAGGCCAAGTCCTTGTTGCTGTTAGGTGCCATCAAGTTGGTTCCAGTTCATAGCGACCCCGTGCACAGCAGAATGAAATAGTGTTTGGTCTTATGCCAAGCCCACAACTGTTCTTATGTTTAAGTCCATTGTGCAGCCACTACATCAATCCATCTCATCAGAGGTATTCCTCTTTTTTTGCTGACCCTCTGCTGTACCAAGCATGATGTCCTTCTCCAGGAACTGATCCCTCCTGAAAACAGGTCCAAAGTATTTAAGGTGCAGTCTTACCATCTTTGCTTCCAAGGAGCACTCTGATTGTACTTCTTCCAGAACAGGTCTGTTTATTCTTTTGGTGGTCCGTGGTACTTTCAACATTCTTCACCAACACCACAATTCAGAGGCATCTATTCTTCTGTCTTCTTTATTCATTGTCAAGCTTTCACATGCATATGACATGACTGAAAATACCATGGCTTGAGTCAGGCTCATCTTAGTCTTCAAGGTGACATCTTTGCTTTTCAACACTTTAAAGAGTTCCTTTGCTGCAGATTATCCCAGTGCAATTTGCCTTTTGATTTCTTGACTATGGGTAACAATTGTGACACCAAGTAAAATGAAATCTTTGACACCCTGAATCCTTTTCTCATTTATCATAAAGTTGTTTACTGGTCCAGTTGTGAGGATGACGATCTCTGTACCTCCACAATGCCCACCTCACTCTGAACACAAGCCAGTTTCCTAAATTCTTTTTCAATTTATATGAACTAGCAACTTGTAATGAACAAGAAGGAATGAAGAAGAACTGACGACTTTGAGTTATGGTGTTGCCAAAAAACATTGACTATACCAGAAGAATGAACAAATCTGTCTCAGAAGAAGAACAGACAGAATGCTGCTCGGAAGCGAGGATGTGAGAATTAGTCTCACACACTTTGGATGTGTCAGGCAGGACCAGCCACTGAGAGGGTCACTGTTCACAGTGAAGGAGAAGCTCAGTGAACAAGGGGAAGACCTTTAATGAGATGACTGACACAGTGGCCCCGAGCGTAATGATTGTGAGGAGGCACAGGGCTGTGTCTTCTTTGGTTCTGTTGTACAGGGGCTCTCTAGGAGCTGGAATAGACCTCATACATCTAAACAACAATTTGTGTGTGACATCAGCTCCCATTTTCTTCCTTGAAATGCTGAAATCCTTTCAATGAAAACATTTAATAAATATTAAATATGTGATAAAATTAAAGAGAAAACATTTCCTTATGCAGGGATAATCTTCATTTGTTCCATTCTGTTGTACTTATGGTCACTGTGAGTCACAAAGGACTCCACAGCTCGTAACAATGACAACAACAACAGCATTCATTTAAGTAATACGTTTTCCTGGAAGTCTAGTGTTAGCGATTACTCAGAGCACTTCAGGGCTAGGTACCTCCCTGAACGCTGACAGTGTTTCCTTTTCACTCTCAAAGACCAAGTCCACTTGTTGTTCTTGTATTTGAAATAAGGCATTTAATACTAATTTTAAAGCAAGCAAATTTCCATATTGGCCAGAGTTTGGAGAAACTTATATTGGCTCAAACGAATTATGATGCCTCAAGTCAATTCCAACTCATAACGGCCCTGCAGGACAGAGTAGAACAGCCTTATAGGTTCCCATGGAGGGACTGCTGAAATAGAACTGCCAACATTTCGATTAGCAGTCAAGGTCTTAATCACCTCACCACCAGGCATTCTTATGTTTGCTAATCCTTAAGTATCACTGCTTTTCAGAGACAGCACATGTCTTTGCAGAAGAGCAGAAGTCTTGAGGCACTGATTACCTCTTGCTATAACATTAACTAACTAGCCCAAACATTACTTGAGTTATAGTTAACTGCGGGTACATTTCAACAGAATTACTGTGGATTGAACAGTGCCCTTACAAAATACGTGTTCAAGTCTTGACACATCTGTACTTGTAAACATGATACTGTTTGGGAAATATGAATTTTCCTTCATTATGTTAAAGAGTCCATACCAGAGCAGAACAGGTCCTAAACCTAGTCACATCTCAGTTATAAAGAGAGCAATATAGACACAGAGGCACACACACAAGGGAAGACAGCAGAGACAGGTATCTGTATCAATCCAGGAATGCCTAAGAGAGCTAGCAGCTGCTAGAAGCTAAACTAGACAATGAAGGCCTCTCCCCAGAGCCATTCCCTGAGTTTGGACTTCTCTCTAGAATTGAAGAAAATAAATTTCTATTTGTTGTGGATTAAATAGTGTTCCCTGTCTCCCAAATATGGGTTGGAATCCTAACCACTCTATATGTCCACCTGGAAATACAATTTTCTTTGTTATGTTAATGAGGTCATATCAGTGTTGGTACGTCCTTCTGCTGCTAACTTCAAGGTCAGTGGCTTCAAACTACCGGCAGCTCTAAGGGAGAAAGATGTGGCAAGTTGGCTTCTGTAGAGATTTATAGCCTTGGAAATCCTATGAGGTCACTATGAGTCGGAATTGACTCAAAGGTTTTTTTTTGTTTGGTGTCTAACCTGATCTTTTTTTCTACTCACCTCTGAATTACAAAAAAATTATATTAGACACAGAGGTGTGCTCACACTGGAGAAGATACATGTCATGTATTTTCATGCCCAGGGCTACCAACAAGGGAGAAATAGATGCGGCTGAGACCCTGATTTGATCTTTCAGCCTTCAGGACTAAGAGAAAATAAATTTCTGCTCTTAAAGCCATCTATTTGTGATAGTTCTGTTGTTAGTTGCTGTTGAGCTGATTCCAGTTCGTGGAGATCCCATGTTATGCTAGCATCATGTAGCTAAGACAAAAATATCATGAAATTTTTACATTATTCTCTGCTGAGTAGCTGTCAATTTAAGAAACTAATTCTAAAAGTTTGAAGAAAAAAGCTAAAACTAAAGACATTAGCTTCATGCAGAAAGGTGGAGCGGATCATGTGGCTCCTGCTCTTCAAGACGTTCAAAGTGTGGCTGGGAAGATTTTACTCGCACACTCCGGCCTTAGCTGGGCAGTTGCACAAGGGTCGGACCATTCTGCCTCAGTTATAAACCCCAGGGAGAGGGAAAGAATCTACTACAAATGTCCAGATTTGTTGGATCGTGAGGCGGACTAAGGGAGGGGCAGTAATTAGCTCTCAGCTGGAGGGAAACAGATTTCTTTTGATTGTACCAGACGTCAGCCAGTGGCCAGGATTCTTTACAGTGAAGGACACGGAAAATGGTGCCCCAATACCGAAGAGGAGACTTGCCCAGGTCCCGCGTTTGTGAGGAACAGAACTTTCATAATGAGGCCCCGGGATAAAGGACTGAGATTCTTGACTGTGGAGAGAAGTGCAAACAGGGAGCATCCGAGCTGATCTCGTGGAGCCACTTCACCTCTGAACAGGTTTCAAGCTTTCAAGCTCCTTGAAGGTTTAAAAAGGTGCTGATTTCAGCATGAGATGTTTGCTGCTCTGAGCTCAGCTGGAATGAAATGAAGGGGAGGAAAAGCAGCTTCTTTCTTGCATTCAGAAAGCAGAGGGCAATTGAATGGATTCTACTCCAACGGTCCGCGTTTGTAGTTTTGGGGGGGAAAAAAAAACCTTAAGAAGTTTAAATCCTATTCACAAAGTTCATGAAAACAAAACTGAGTCACAAAAGGACACTAAAAAGGGCACACATATTTACAAGCGGTGGGCAATTTAAAATAAGCCTCATTAAACTCATCCCTTTCAAACTGGCTTCTCAGTATAATTTAGTATCCCAAATGTCTCTGCCTTATTTTAAGTGCTTTCTTTACTCTTAAAAAAAAAAAAATTGCCATTGAGTTGATTCCAACTCATAGTGACCTTTAGGACGGAGCAGAACTGCTCCGTGGGGTTTCCAAGCAGTGCTCGGTGGATTCGAATCGCTGACCTTTTGGTTGGGAGCTGTAGCCCTTACCCACCCTGCCACCACAGTTTCCTTCTTTACTTTAGGCAAGTTTAAATCAAACATTCTACATGATTTTGTCAGTTTACAAGACTTCATTGTTTCGTTGAATTAAAAAAATAACTTTCACTATTTTCTTTCTAAATAATAGATTATATTTCTGTACCTCTTCTCCACTTCCCAGTTATTGTTGTTGTTAGGAGCTACCAGGTCAGTTCTGATGCAGAGTGAGCGACCTCACGTGCAACAGAATGAACCGTTTCCTGTTCACGCCCCTTCCCCACAGTTTGGCTGTGTTCGAGCCAGTCGTTGCAGCCACCAAGTCAATCCACCCATTAAGAGTTTTCTTCTTTTTTGCTGACTCTCTACCAAGCATGGTGCCCTTCTCCAGAGATATCAGTAGGTCCTCTTGATAACTCGTCCGAAGTAAGTGAGATAATGTCTTGCCATTTTCACTTCTAAAGAGCATTCTGGCAGGACTTTTTGTTCATTCTTCTGGCAGTATGTGGTATATTCCGTATTTTCCACCAACATTTCAGAAATGTCAATTCTTCTTCAGTCTGACTTGTTCATTGTCTGGAATGTGCACGCCTGTGAGATGATTCAAAATACCATGGTAATAAAAATACCACAGTTAGATCACTTTAGCTCTTAAAGTGGTGTTTTTCTTTTTAATAAAGAGGTCTTTTGCAGTCATTTGCCCAATCCAATGCATCTTTTGATTTCTTAACTGCTGCTTCCGCGGGCAATGATTGTGGATCCAAGTAAAATGAAGTCCTTGACAGTTGCAGTATCTTCTGTTTATCAGGATGTTGCTTATTGGTCTGGCTGTGAGGAGTTTTGTTGTCTTTATATTGAGTGGTAATCCACACTGAAGGCTGTGGTTTTTGTCCTATATCAGCAAGTACTTCAAGTCATCTTCAGTTTCAGGAAGCAAAGTTGTGTCATCTCTATAACACAGGTTGTTAATGAGTCTTCCTCCAATCCTGACATTCTGTTCTTCTTGATGTAACAATCTGCAAAACTGGACTGTATGAAGAAGAACAGAGCATCAGGATTGGAGGAAGACTCATTAACAACTTTCATCACACAGATGGGACAACCTTGCTTGCTGAAGGTGAAGAGCATTTAAAGCACCTGCTGATTATTTGATCTGTATATACACTGAAAAGCCTGGTGAAAGAATAAAACCCTGACACACACCTTTCCTGACTTTCAACCATGCAGTATCCCTTTGTTCTGTTTAAAGGACTGCCTCTTGATCTATGTACAGGTTCCTCATGAGCACAATTAAGTTTTCTGTGATTCTTTGCAGTGTGACATATACTTTGTTACAACTGACACATCTGAATGCCTTTGTATAGCCTGTACAAAACAGGCAAACACCTTTCTGATATTCTCTGCTTTTCACCTAGCATCCATCTGCCATCACCAACAATATGCGTGTTCTCCATCCTCCTTCGAACCCAGCTAGAGTTCCTGGCAGTTCCCTGTTGAGGTACTGCTCCAACTGTAGTTGAGTTATTTTCAGAATAATTTCACTTGAATGTGATGTTAATGACATTGTTATAATTCCCAGATTCCTTTGAATCACCCTTCTCTGGAATGGGCACAAGTATGAATCTCTTCCAGTTGGTCGGCCAGGTAGCTGTCTTTCAAATTCTTAACGTAGATGAGTGAACACCTCCGGTACTACGTTCGGTTGAAACATCTCAGTTGGTATTCCACGGGTTCCTGGAGCCTTGTGTTGTTATGATTCCCTTCAGTGCAGTTTGGACTTCTTCCTTCCATACCCCCAGTTCTTGATCATGTTGCCATCTCCTGAAATGACTGAACAGTGACCAATTCTTTTTAAGCCAATAACTACTGTGATGTATAACATAGAACCCAACAAAAGTGTTAGAAAGTGAAATAGGTTATTTTTTATTTGTTCGCTCATCCTACTTAGCTGACGTTCCCACTTGGTCAAAATATATAGAACACTGATGGGGCCTCTTACTCACCTTCTTCCCTTCAGTTATCTTTTGCTGAGGCGAAATGTTGTACATTTATTCATCCGTGTAACTCATGCAATGCTGTAAAGCTTATTCAGCTACCTGACTCTTCTGTACGTCTGCCCGTTTTAGCATTCTCAGTCTTAGTCTGATGGTCTCCAGAGGTCAGCAAATTGGATATTACCTCACTTTGTACTGGACCTGGAGAGCACCAGATACAACCCTGTGCTTAATAAAGGCTTTTAGATGATGACGGTTGTGATGAGTGGATGTCATTTTGCTGCATCAGGGAACCTTGTAAAGTGTGGGTCAAATGAGTAAGGTATTTCCTGTTGGAATTTACATTTAAGGTGATGTACTGGCTAGTTTAGGCTATCAAGGTACAATTTGCTTCCTAGAAACAGGACAGCATTTGGTCAAGTGATCTGAAGGTGTTATAAAAAAAAAAAAAATCACACTGCGGATGAGAGAATTCCAACCCATGCAACCCCATAGGGCAGAGTAGAACTGCCAGATAGGGTTTTCAAGGCTGTAAGTCTGTATAGAAGCAGACAGCTATATTTTTCTCCATCAGAGCAGGCTGGTGGGTTTGAACTGCTGACCTTTCAAGTTAACAGCTAAGTGTTTAATCTCTGGACCATTGAGCTTTTTGGGGGCATCATTAGATTGCTTTATTAATGCCAGAGAATATTAAGTTTTATCTTAGTTTTTCAATCCACGTAAGATAAACTGTACACCAAGTGGAACCTAATAAATTACTGTCAATTCATTAGAGGCTCGTATTTTAAAAATTACTTTTAAATAAATTTCTGTAATACAGAGTACATCATGTATGCATGTGCAGTGGTAAAAGTTTATTGTCTTTAACTCCTTTTTGTGAATTGGAACAATTGTTTCCAAGAAACTGAATGAAGTGAGAAACATCTTATCTTGGAATCACCCATGGGCCCTAAGCCACTAGTAAAGTGAGTGAGTAGCAACCATGATACTTGATAGCTTTTATTTGCTATCCCATTATTTTTCCATTGTATTTAGACAATGCTAATATCTAAGCATTTTCTTAAGCACAGGCAGTGAGCCAGCTGGAAGAGAATAACATAACTCTCCATAAACAGTGGTCCAGAGACTCTGGGAGTGTGTCCTCTGTACAGTGCTTCAGGGAATGTCCTTATAAGTAAATGAGGAGTAGCTGATGAAAATCAGAGTTCTTGCAATACTTATACTACAGAAAGATAAGAAATATAGAAACATGGTGGCTATATGCCAGGTCCCTACCCCTGCGTGAACCAATCTGGTTTGTTTTTTCAAACTTCGTGGGGTTTATGATTACCAGTGTATCCTGCTGTTCCCTCCTTCTCCTTGTTCCTTCTATTACTAAAGCGACTGAATTCCCTGATGTTCCAAATCCTATAGCTGTATCTTTAGATCTAACTAGCCCAAATATTTCCCTCTACAACTCCTACTTGTCCCTCCAAAGTGGAAGTTAATTGGGTTTCCCCCAGGAACAACAGTGGAGTTTGTCTTACGAGCACTTTTATTCATCTTTTGTCCTTTCCTTTTTCTTTCCTAGTGATTATTCCAAGCCACAAACACTTTAATAGTCCTGGTTAATTTACACTTTTTGATTAACTAAAGTCATTTAATAGGACTAAAATCTTTGCTACTAAACGTTTTACTCCCAACTAAAGCCAAAAAGAGAATAAAAGAATAAAAGAAACCCTGGTGGTATAGCAGTTAAGTGCTATACTAGAATTTGTACATTTTTATCTAGTATTGGAACAATTATTTCTCTCATTCCAGTTAAAAAGAGTTTCAGCATCATTAAGAAGCAGCCCTGGTGATATAGTGGTTAGGAGATCAGGCTGGTAACCAAGAGATCAGCAGTTTGAATACACCAGCTGCTCTTGGAAACCCTCTGTCTTACAGGATCACTTCGAGTTAAAATCTACTCCATAGTTTTAGTTGTGTCTTCAAGGTCCCTGAAGGTTGGTACTTCAAGCCCAGACAGTGGTGACCAAGCAGAAAGGCCTGGCAACCTGCTTACTTAAAGTTTATAGTCAAGAAAACTGTGTGGAGGAGTTCTGCTGTGTAATATATAAAGTCACCATGAGTTAAAACTGACTTCATGGTATTTTTTTTCTCCATTTGTGTTTGGGGTCAAAGTGAGAACAAACAAAAACAAAAACGCTGTCATTGAACTGATTCTGACCCTTAGGATAGAGTAGAACTGCTCAGTAGTGTTTCCAAGAAGCATCTGACAAATTCAAACTGCACTGACCCCTATACCACCAGGGTCTCCAAAAGTGAGAAAGGGCAGTAGAAAGGAAACTGCAAGTTTACCCTTGAAGGTAAATTTGATTTAACTCTCAAGGCAATACAGATGTGCCTTACTTGAGGGAGGATCAATCAACTGGAACCATGAAAGAATTGTATCTGCCCTGGTGGTTCCCTACTCTCCCGGAGAAGACGAATCCTAGGTTGAGTTCACTGACCTGCTGGAGGGTGAGAATTGGGCAGGCTTGTCCTATCTTTCAGTGAAGCACAGGTTTTGGGGATCTGGCCTGTGAAATCAGATGAAAAATCAGTTGTCTGTCATAAGATTGCTTGATGAGCAAAAACAAACGAAGATAGCTGTGATCTCCTTAAAAAAGGCAATAGGGAAAAAATTTCCATGTCCTATTATCTTTAAGCCACCAGGTTAGAAATATTTGATCAAATAATTATAAATACACAGAAAATTCTATACACAATAGTCAAACTCAATGTAAGTAAATTCCTTTAACCCAAATGGCATTTGCCCAAGAAGTTTGAAGAGACTTTAGTGCAGAGAAATGATAGCTGACACTTGATTGGAGACTATATATGTAAAATCACACTAGGATGAATCACATTAATAATAGATTAAAGAAAGAAAGGATTTTTTTCCCCCTATAATATTCTATACCCTGTGCACGCTCTGCAAAGATTACAGCCTAGGAAACTGCATCAGGCAGTTCTACTCTGTCATATCAGGTTGCTATGAGTCAGAATTGACTTGATGGCACACAACAGGCAACAACAGTGAATGTCTATGCATTTTGAGCCATTATTTTCATGATTTCATGGAGATTTTGATGTAGGGTTGACTTAAATTATATAATTTATGACATTGCTTCTAACACAATAAAAATGTCACATTAGAGGCTCTTTTCCATCCATCTTTTAAACAACTAGTATTCTTTTTAATATTTAGCAATGTGACGTATATACCTGGTTAAAAAAAAAATCAAGTATAGATGACAGATTTAATTTTTTGTTTGCAGAATTTTTTGCTTCTAATGTATAAGAAAAAGCACATATAAAAAATATCTTGCTGACATGATTGCAATCGCTTACTAATTGGTCTCCTTGTTTTACCCTTGTCCACCTACAATCTGTTCTTAATAAAATAACCCAAAGTAATTCTTTTAAAATGTAAGTCAAATCATGTTACTACTCACTGTAAAACTATGAAACTCAGAGTCAAAGCCTTACAGTGACATGAAGGCCCTGAACACCTGACCCACCATCACCTCTCTGATCTTCGCACACACCGCTCTTTGCCTCCTTCCCTCCCTGTTCCAGCCACATTGGCCTCCCTACTGTATCTCAAACACTCCAAGCATGCTCCCTCACCCTAGGGCTTGCCCACTGGCTCTTTTCTCTGCTTTTCTCTCTCTTTCCCCTTAGATATCTGCAGGGCTCTTCCTTATTTCATTGTTCAAATATTACCTTCTAAATGAAGCCTTCTGTGACTACCTTGTTTACATTTTGCCCTTTCTGCTCTACTGTTCTCACATTCTCAAGTATAGATTTCTTTTTATCACATTGTGTATTTACTCATTGAGTTTCCTGTCTACACTTTTTCACTCCTTCTATCCTCTCCTCCCATAAACACCACAGGAGTTTCAGTGTGTTTTGTTAGAGGTATATCCAATAGCCTAGAACAGTGCCTGGCATATAGATGCTTTATTGAATGAATGATTTCTCATTGGTAAAGAAAAAAAAATATTTAGATTGAAAATGTGCATAATATTCAAGGAAAATTTGATATAGATACTCAATACGTGTAGAATTGACTCAGTGCTAGCCAATCTTTTTTCTTTCAGTTGTGTTTTGAAAAAGCAGGCAGATCTCAGACTACTTCACAGAAATGTTTAATGTCAGATGACAATGGAGTCATTTCTACAAAGTTTTGAAGGAAAGACAATAAAAAGCTAGGATGTCAACTGAGGAAAAAGGCAAGAGGCAGACATTCCCAAACAGGACAGAACTTATGGAATGTGGTGCTCTTGAGTTCTTCCCGGAAAAAAAAAAAAAAGAAAGTTTGACAATGAATTCTAGTTAATTAAGAGAGAAATTAAAATAAAGAGCTTGGGAACTGAGTAGCTGTGATTAAAAGAACTGATGGTATTTTGAATCCACTTATATATAGAATTAAGACTAAATAACTGAGGGAATTATTGCTAGAGAACAAAATGTGAGTGTTATGAACCAGAACCATGTAAAATTATTAGTATAAAGATAATTGGAAAGTGTGAAGAGGGGAGATATCCTCTTATTTCAAATTAGGTGTCTACAGATATTGTCTACTATTGGAACATATAATAAAAATAGTAATGATAACAACTCTTACTATTTTTTCACTGCTATTTTCCCTTTTCAGCTTATACAGTCCTAAATCTTATGAAAAACTTTTATATGAAAATCAACAGTTCCTTTAGTTTTGCTTCATTTTCTCATTTTACTGTTGAATAAACTAAATATAATATTTTGTTATGTATTTATGATTCCATTTTAACAAAAGGCAATGTCTGCCTGTTTCTCTCTCTGGGTCGTTCTTTCTATCATCAACCTACTTCTCATAAACCTACTTACCTGCCTAGTTACTGTTTCTAACCTTTGCTGTTATAAGGAGTCCTGATAGTGCAGTAGTTAAGTACTCAGCTGCTAACAGAAAGGTCAGTGGTTCAAATCCATCAGCCACTCTGAAGGAGGAAGAGCTGGCAGTCTGCTTCTGTAAAGATTTACAGCCTTGGAAACTCTATGGGGACACTTCTACTCTGTCCAATAGGATTGCTATGGGTCGAATTTGACTCTTTGGTGGTGCATTAGATTTGGGTATTGATGTGGGTAACTGTTTTTTCCATCTTTATGACTTTCTCTCTCTCTCTCTGTGTTTTAAAAAGACAGCAATGCTCTGCTTTGCTCTTCATTTTCTTGTAGTTTCACTCTAGGTATATAACAACTTGCAACACTTTAAGATGTTTCTTCTGACGTTTATCTACATATAGTTAGTTTTGTACTGATTTTTTGGTTTTAGACATCTATTTCCCAGTTTTTCATTTAAGACTATACCTTCTTCACACTTCCCTCAGTCCTCACCCCGATATTCTCTTCTATCTTCTTCTATTATAGAGACTTAGATTTTAGGTCAAATTAAAATTTAGTTTATAATGACTGTAAATATTTACACGTGGTACAGGAAAATGCTGGTTTTTTTTCCCCTTACGTGACCTTTGTATTCATTGGTGTTGATAATTGCTTCCTTTTAAAAGTTTAATTTCCTATGCATCGATCCCTATTTTCTTCAAATGTTTTAGTAGATCCACTGAATGCCTAGGAATCATTCTTCCAAAATGTTCAAATGTGTTACATTGCTGATCAATAACATCTCTGTCTTTTCTTATTATTTATTTATTTTTTTAACTAAACCTTCCTTTCTTCCACTTTCTACTTTCTTATTCCAAACCAGACTCTTTGGTCATCTGAAAATTCTCTGCCTTCCTCTCCTGCAGTAAGTCCCTTTTCTCCTGGATGATCTGCCTCACTTTCTTGGAGTACAGTTTTCATTTGTTTGTAGTGCTCTGTTCACACTCATGCTTTTAGTTGCTTTTATTTTGTCTTCACATTTACTTAATAGTTCAACCTGGCACAAAATTCTAGAATAAAAATAATGTCACTCAGAATTTTGAGGACATTGTTCCAAAGGCTTCCAGCTGCCAATGATGATACTGGAAGCTTATATGCAAATCAAATGGCTGATTATTTGTAAATGATCTTTTTATCTCTCCAGAAAATTCTAGGGTCTTCTCGTTATTCTCATTTTAAAATTAGGCAATAATGCGCCAGATTTGGATCTTTTGAGATTCAGAGAAGTGGGCACCAAGTGGACCTCTTCAGGGTTGACCTCACGTCCTTAAGTTTGGGGAAACTTTATTGCATTTATTTTATTTTATTTTCTCTCTGTTTACGGAATTCTGAGTTTCAGTATTAAACTTTCTCAGTCGATCATTTTTTTTTAGTCTTTCCTCTTCTGTGTCATAGAACTATTTTTTTGTTAGTTTGTTTTTATTCTAATCTACAGAGTTTTCTCAACTTTGTCTTCCATCCATTTAACTGAATTTCTAAATTCTTCCTATCTTTAATTTTTGAGATCATTTTCTTGTTCTTTGATTAATCCTATAAAATAATACCCTATTCTTATTTCATAAATGCAATGTCTATTATTTTCTAACTACAAATTTTAATATATTTTCCTTCCTGTATTCTCTTTTTTTTAAGTCTTTTTTTTAGTTTGTGTGATTTCATCTTTTTTTCCTTTTTGGAGAGTTTTCTCACAAGTTTGGTGATCCCTGGCTGTCATAAATATTTAAAACTGAGGCCCAAGAAGCTGATCTGAATCTCTCTGTGGGCAAGCTTATTTTCTTTAAAGGAAGATAATCAACTGGGGAGCAAACTTTTTCATGAGTAAGCCCTAAATATGAGTATCTAGAATTCTCTTTCTCAGACTGTGAGTGTCTTCAGAGAAGCTTGTCTTAGTCCTTGCATGTTGTTGGGGCCATCAAGTCAGTTGTGACTCATTGCAGCCTTATGGACAACAGAATGAAACCCTGCCTGGTCCTGCGCCCTCCTCACAGTCATTGCTATGTCTGAGCCCATTGGTGGCAGCCCCTGTGACAGTCCATCTCTTTAAGGGTCCTCCTTTTTTTTGCTGACCTCCTACTTTATTGAGGACTGATCCCTCCTAATGATACCTCTAGATTATATGAAAGGCAATCTCATCGTCCTTGCTTCCAAGGAGCATTCTGGCTGTACTTTTTTTTGAGACAGATTTATTCTGGCAATCCACAGTAGGTTTAATCTTCTTTGCCAACACCACAATTCAAAGCATTAATTGTTTGGTCTTGCTTATTCATTGACCAGCTTTCTCAGGCTCATGAGGGGACCGAAAACACTATGGCTTGGGTTAGGTGCCCTTTAGACCTTAAAGTGATATTCTTGCTTTGTAGCACTTGAAAGAGATCTTTTGTAGCATATTTGCCCATTGTGATTTGTTTTTTGATTTCTGGGCTGTTGCTTCCATGGGAATTGATTACGGATCAAAGTACAATGAAATTTTTGACAACTTCAATCATTTCTCTATTACAATGTTGCTTACTAGTTCAGTTGTGAGGATTTTTTTGTTTTCTTTATGTTGAGGTATAATCCGTAATGAAAACTGGCCTTACATCTTCATCAGAAAGTATTTCAAGTCCTCTTCACCTTCAGTAAGGAAGGTTGTGTCGTCTGCATGTCACAGGTCGCTAACGAGTCCTCCTCCAGCCCTGATGCCTGGCTCTTCTTCATACAGTCCAGCTTCTCAGATTATTTGCTCAGCACGCAGACTGAGCAAGCAGCGGAAAGGATACAACCCTGACACACACCTTTTCTGACTTTAAAACTGTGCAGTATCGCCTTGATCTGTTCAGAAGACTGTTTCTTGGTCTATGTACAGGTTTCTCACGAGCACAATTAAGTGTTCTTGAATTCCTCTTCTTTGAAATGGTATTTGTAATCTGTTATGATCCTGTCATAGAAGGTAATGTATCTGGCTGCTGGCAAGAGAGTGGAAGGAAAGAGGCTAGAGAATTTACTTTTTGGATGCAGTTTCATATAGACCTTTAGTTTTTTTTTTTTAATATGATATTTCCCCTACCTTCTACTGTACTTGGTATTTCTTAGTCTAGAATATTTTAGGTGAAATTTCTTTAGATAATGTACTCACAGTCTTCTACAGTGTGAGAAAGGACTCTGACTGCTCAGGGGTTGTGTGTGTGTGTGTGTGTTCATCTTAGGGTCCACCTTGTCTACCATATTGCCTTCTGACACATAGTAGGCAGTTAAAAAGTATTACTGAATAAATGAATAGTAGCAAAGATTTAGATATGTAACTTAACCCAGTTTTACCATACTCATAAAGCTTGGAAGATGTTCAGGGCTGAATATCTTCACATCATAGAGAAGCTGTCTCATGTATTGGGTGTCTCAGACTTTGCAAAGCAACTAAATAGAGAATTGCAGCCTGAGAGTGTTGGTAAGAGCTTGGAACGTAGGCATTCTGCATTGTCCTCTGAAAGTGGAACCATGTGTTCCAGATGCCGGCTGATTGGTGCCTTACTGTGAGAATTCAGGGCCTTCCTTGAGTCTGTTTCTACTTGTGGGCTACGTACCTCATGGCTTCACGAGCACTTCTTGCTCCTTACATCCCTCGATTCTTTGGGTTACAAGACTCTCTGTCCCTCCTGCCGCTGGTCATGGGCATGTACCCCCGATTACAGTAGCAAGGATGGCTTCCTGCTGACAGTCCTCTGGTTCCCTAAATCTTGCTGTTGAGTGAGCAACTCTTTGCATTTGTCATATTTGCTTTAGATGCTTTTTTAAAAAATAAAATTCTTCAGATGTAACACAAGGTCCCTTTGTCGCTATCCCAGAAGTCATCTCCCTTTCTTTCTCCACCCACTTAGTTCCATTCAAAACAATTGTAATAATTTTATAGATCTACCATGTAGCAGGGAATCAGACCAAGGAAAAGTTTCTGTTCAATAACATGAGACGGAGGGAACTAGGTGACTATCACTAAAACACCACTAGTTAAGATAGAACAGATTTATGAGCTCAAGTTTGTACCTTAGGCCTGTCATATTTTTTCACCTTTATGTTAGTTAATTGCAGAGTAACATAAATTAACTTTGGAACACAAGCAAAAATGGGAACTTTATTTATGAATTTCTTGGATTTCTTTACCTCAAGCCAAACAACTAAATTGCTACTTAGCATAAATTATTTATGGGCCCTGGCTCAATACCATCCAGCACCAGCCCCTGGAGGTATGGAAGATATAAAAGATTTAAAGCATCTGTGTGACAGTGTTCTGGCCGCCGTGGAGCTGTGTTTCTTTCCAGAAGGGTCCACTTTATTTTGTTGTAAATAAATAGAGCCTGGATTTCCAGGGAGGGCAAGTTAGCTTCCAGCAGGATAGTGGTATTTTGCATATGTTAATTACACAACCCTTTTATGACAGATAGACACAGTGTTTGCATAGATATTTCTCAAAAGACCCATAGACCAAAATGGATCTTTTGATTCCCTGGCACGGACTAGTTTCTCTCAATTTGATATCACTTCAAAATTTGAAGTTTTCAAAGCATGCCACCCTGACTAGTTAATAAAAAGTCGTATCAATAGAATTTCTCGCAGGAACAAATGTGCATCTTCTACACTCTTGAGTTTGTTTTCCTTGAGGATTCAAAATTGACAACACCTCATTGACATCCGTGACAAGTCCATTGTCACTTCCTAGGCTGTCTTTCCATAGCTGTAACCTTAGCATGTCACCTTCTGCTCCAAAATGCCCTTACATACCTTGTTTCTCAGACACAGTCTGTTTCTAAGACAAGATCATTGCCTCTTTTTCTTTAGGTCAGACATGTTTGATTTAGTTCACATAGTGTTTGAAATCAGAAAATCTGTATAAAAATGTCAAACTTCAGCTTTTTATCCAATATCCAAAATTGGACATTCTAGCAGTCCTAAGGAGCCCTGATGGTTCAGTGGTTAAAACACTTTGTTGGTAAATGAAAAGTCACTGATTGGAATCCACCAGCTGCTCCATGGAAGAATGATATGGTCATCTGTTCTATAAGGATTTATAGCCTCAGAAGCCTATGGGGCAGTGCTACTCATTCTATAGGCTCTCTGTGAGTTGGACTGTGCTTGACAGCAATGGGTTTGGCTTTAGGTTTTAGCAGTCCTAGGCCATTTCCCCACAGGACAGTTGGTAGATGAAGCTGAGTGTTTCCTGCCTCCTCTCCAGGCTCCAATTTGCAGTCCCCTAATATGCACATCCAGGAAACTCTGGAGGCACAGTGGCTAAAGGCTACATCAGCTAACCAAAAGGCCGGCAGTTTGAATCCACCAGGAGTTCCTTGGAAATGTATGGAGCAGTTCTACCCTGCTTTAGAGGGTCACTAGGAGTCATAATCACTAGTTGGCACTGGGTTTGGTTTTTCTTTTTAATACACACATGTGATTCAGTTGCCTCCCTCAACCATGAAGGTATTTGCATTTATAACCCCTGAATTAGGCTGTGTCTTGGCTGGTAGATTGACAACTTTGATGTTTATGTTGGTGGGATAAATATTTTTGATGTTTATCTTGATATTTGTCATGAATAGAATTGTGTTCCCCAAAAAACCTTTAGCAATTTGTTTGGGCCTAATTCCGTGTATTGAGTGTTGTTCTCCGTGTTGGAGTTCCTGCCTCTATGACGTTAATGAGCGTGGATGGGTGGCAGTTGTGTTGCTGGAGCAAGGTTCAATGTGTAAGCTTGTTTTGTGCCTGGAGGTGGTCTCTTGAGATGTAAAAAAGAGGAGCTAGGAGAAACATTTGGGGAACTCAGACCACCAGAAAGAAAGCAGCCCCTGGAGCTGAGCACATCCTTTAGAAAGGACCGGGGTCCCTCTGCCCCAGAAGCTCCAGTCCAGGGGAAGATTGACAACAAGAAGTTTCCTCCAGTACCAGGCAAGAAAGCCTCCCCTGGAGCTGACAACCTGAATTTGGACATTCAGCCTACTGGACTGTGACAAATAGAATTTCTCTTTTTAAAGGCGTCCACTTGTAATGCTGTTAGAGCAGCACCAGAGGACTACAACAGTTGGGTACCATTATAAACAGTGTTAGTGAAAGTTGGCTATGAATTCTCCAGGTCCCCAAGAGTCATCACAGGTTCACAGAACAATGAAGACATCAATAACCCAGTATTCTAAAAAAAAAAAAGTACAACTAACATATCCCTTCTTTAGCAGGATATTGGGAATTTTTAAAAATGATATTATATAAAAAATAACACGGATATGCCCATACAATTAGATGGATTAATAGGCACTTGTACAGCCTGGAAGATATGGATGGATGTGTGTCAGCCAGGATGGAGAAGTCTAGTGGCATGCCACAGACTCTGTCCTGGTCAAAATATCGTTCTCTTCAATAAAGCTGAAGATGACACTTAAAAATACTATTTTTAGATACCTAAAACTGAAACAGACAATATTACAAATTACTGTGGTGCCATGGATCCCTCTTGTGTGATCTTTCTAGTTGTGATCTTCTAACAACTATCCAAGTGGTAAGGCAGAACTGTGCTGATGGGTAATTGTAGCCCACCAGAGGGATCAGCCAATTTTGCCATCACTCTGGGCTTGAAATGGCTATACCAGTGGTAGCAATGAGAACAGCTCACCACCGTAAGAGAAAAACAGCCAGAAGCCAGTATGTCCTTTGGTCCTGAGATCCCTGCAGTGAGAAGCTCCTGGAAGCAGGAGACTGATAGAGAAAGAGGTAGAAGGAGAGAGAGAGGTAACGCTAAAGGCAGCCAGACTTGGCGGCAGGAAATAGCATGGTGAGCTTTACAGTCCCGGGAGAGAGAAAGCTGAGTAACTTTGGGTGAAGATGGAGGGTCAGAGAGAAGAACGCACTTCCGGGAAGAGGCTGTTCTTTCGTGAGTGTTCCTGAACCTAAACTGTAACCTGTTGTTTCCCCAACAAACCCCAGAATCATGAGTATAGTCTGTGAGCTGTGTGTGACCACTGCAATAAGTTATTGAACTCAGCAGAGAAGCAGAGAGTGCTTTGGCAGGGATGGTTGTTGACGGAATTAGTAAAGATGACAGAGAGAAGAGGTAGTCTGATCCGGCCTCGTAGGAGTCAGCATGGGGCTACTGATGTTGATTCTCCTTAAACCAGATTCCCCATCAATTCCAGTTTCTAATGACTCTATAGAACAGAGCAGAACTGTCCTGTTGAGTTTCCAAAGAGTGCCTGGTAGGTTCGAACTGCTGGCCTTTTGGTTGGGGGCTATAGCACTCAACCACTCTACCACCAAGGTTTCCTGATTCTCCTTACCCTTTGTAAAACTTAGAGGATGTCAGACAGTGCCTCCATATGGATTTTTACAGTTAGTAAGTCCAGAATAAAAGGCAATCTTGATAAGCTGTAACAATGAGCCCATAGGTTTGACTACCATCTCTAGGTTGCAAATATACTTTACTTAAATAAAATAAGCAAGACATACTGTTCCTTTTTGGAAACAACGGTGTGTGTGTTAGCATTCCTCAGTGAGCAGTGCCTCACCTCTGCCCATTCTGCATCGACCTTTCCTCTTTGGACTCCCAGCACTGCTGGTGTTCCCTGCTTTCTGCTACACATCATTGTCATGATTCTGGTACTAGAACTTGAATTTGGTTTCATCCCATTTGCAGAGTATTACTGTTAAATTTCATTTTAGAATCAGATTTAATTGTCACCTACAATCAGCTCAACCCAGAATGCTTAGATACTTCCTTGGTTAGTTACCCTTCTGTGTTGCGGGAATTTTGAAGCTGAGTACAGTTGTACGAATGGGAACTTTAGAACCAAACAACCTGTCTGTATTAGACCTGCCTTGGCCTCCCTTGGAGGGAAATACCACCTAACTCTTAGGGTTTTTATGATTATTACATCCAGATAATTATTCCTATGTAAATTTTCTTGTTGCATTCCCTTGTCTCAGCTCAATACTTTTCTTGTCTGGTGTAAAGAGAGAGCACACCCTTTCTGTGTCTCTTCATCTTTTGTTCTGCAGCCATCCGTGATAAATTATGCTTTGTGCCTAAAAATGCCTTGACATTGTCCTGTTACAGTTCCACCCCCAGAACCTCTTACACACCAGGGAAACTAGAAACAAGCTCCTGCAAAGCTGTATTCACAGCAGACCCTGGTCCAGGCTGAAGGAGGGAGCCTCCTCCTTGGAGAACCCAGAGGGCCCCTCCCCATGGGAGCTGGGAAACCTCGGTCTCACCTATCTCCCTTAGCTCCCCACCCTGGGGAAAGGAGCATGAAGCTCCACATGAGTGATCATCCCCAAACTGACCGGATTGCCTATTTTTATAAACAAATTGTACGTGTGGATATTATAATAGATAATCTGAATGTGTTATACACATCTTACATAAAACAGAAAGGGTTGCTTGTCTGTCTTACATGCATTTAAAAAGCTTATTTTAATATTTAATGTTCCTAACAGTCATCTAAATCTCAAAAGATAAGCAGGAAGCACCATATAAAAGATCCAGAGTCTAAAATAAATGTTGCTGATATAATCTGTAATTTGCTCTCTTTCTCTCACACCCTCCACACCCTGAGAGCTCATCAGTTTGGCTTCTAGGGTAGAGAGGAAGCACAAGCTTTTCCTCCGTATAACTACAAAAGTGCTTTTGAAATGGAGCTTATCAAAAGAGCCAAAGAATATTTACATCTCACAAACCGATACTCTTAAATAACTTTTAAAAACTCTGCCTTTTGTATTTTTTCCCCTTTTGGATCTGTGTTGAAAATTAAAAAAAAGGAAAGAAAGAAATTAACCTAATGACAGTGTATTAAGAAACATCTCTCAGCCAGTCAAATCTAATTACTTCTGGGACTTGAGTACATCCGACTGTGGTGGCTCGGTCAGGCCGCTGTCAACACAGCAGCTGGCATACTGGGCCATTCTTTGCCAAACTTGCTATATCTACTGGCACTGTTCTAGGGCAGACTAGTCACTTGAGTATTGGATGACTCCTCTGCAAAATGAATAGAATGTTTTTGAGCTGAGATTGAGTCACTTGGATAATTTGTTTTAGATGTAAAAGCCAGAAAACAATTGTACCTTTTTTTTTAGTATCGATTATGAGTATTCCAGTGTCAGTTCTGTGCATATGAATGTTTATGCACATGTGTGTGCACATGAGTGTGCATGTGTGTGTGTGTGCACGTATGTATGGGTATGAATTCTGTTGTGGCAGGCAGTTGGGTACCCTCTCTTGGTCTAGTGTTTTTACTCTGTGGAATATTGTAGTTTCTAGAAAAGTTCCTTGCTTTCTTGCTGAGATGCAAGGTGTAGGTGGAGAGTAGAAGGATGGGAACGAAGAGGTAGCAGAACCTCTTTTTAAAAAAAAAAACTAGCCATACTTTTTCTTGTACCTACATGGAGAATTAACCCCAGGAGATTGTCAACCCCAGGGATGACAAAAGATTCACTGAATTTTGCAAACTCACTGTAGAAATGAGTCCTGAGTCTTTGGGCTTCTTTTAAAAAACCACCTCTCCTTCGGTCAGAACCACTTTGAGGTGGCTGTAGTTGGTCCGCTGCGGTGTCACTGCAGGGGCAGCAGACCACACTGGGTGGCTCTATCAGAGGGGGACACCAAAATGACTTCTATAAAATTTTTGGGCTGTTTGGTGTGAGCAGAAATTTATTGTTTTTTAATTACAACAACAGAAACATTTTTAGTTGTTGTCTTAGTTTATGTGTATCAGCACAGCTATTAGGCTAAAATTCCACACTAATTTACTCTTTTGAACCTTCTAATGAGCTCCTGTCAGAGCTGTCAGCATTACCTGATTACAATAATGCTTCAAACCATGTGATTCCATCTGTATTAACTATAAGCATGAGGTGGTGTTTTTGCCGCTACTGATGTTTATACTGTCAGTGATTTTGTCAAACTTTCTGGTGTTTTATATACAATATTGTGACAATCAGTATTTTCGAACCTGTATTAGTAATTTCCCTAGCGGCGTGGTGATTAAGCTCTACACATGCTAACCAAAAGGTTGGCAGTTTGAATCCACTAGGTGCTTCTAGGACATGCTATGGAGCAGTTTTACTCCATCCTAACAGAGTCACTATAAATCGGAAGCCACTCGATGGCACTGGGTTTGGTTTGGTTTTGGTATCAGTAATTTCTTTGGGAATGAAGCAGCGAAGACAGGAAAAGAGTGATATTTAGGAATTAAGATTTACAAGTAACATTACCACAAAAATACTACTAAGGATTCTGTGTGGTTTGGTGTGGGAGGAGGTCCAGGTAATACCATGAGTTAACTCACTGGGGGACACTAACCTTAGTGATGCCACTCTTTGTCTGAATTCCCTTTTAGTGGGAAGATGTGGGTAGACAAGTGGAAAAAGAAGACAGTCAGGTGAAATTTTAAAAAATGAACATTTTTCTGCTACAAAAGCAGTTTCAGAAACCTCTTTGTTCACCTGGGATCAAAATGTGTGAACCTCACATTTAAACTTTGTGCCTAGTGTACAGTATGGAAAGCTCTCTTGGGTAATTTTGGGAAAATATATAGGCTAAAAATGAAGTGGTAAAAAACTGAAAATAGCTTTTGAACATATATGGTAGTAAAAACCATATATTGCTTATTTTCCTTATGATTTTAATAGGAAATTTTTGCACGAGAGTTAAGTAAGCCATGCTTCAGAGAAAAGGCAAATTTCTTCTGTGTATGGTTTTTTTCTTTTTTTGTATATGGGTTTCAGCTTCTCATACAATACATGTACTAGCTTCTATTATTATTTTTTAATTTAGAAAACAAAAAAGAAAGTGTTCTTACAGGTCTTTTAACATTTGTTGGTATTTTGAAAACACACACATAAAGAAAACTAGTTGTGATTCTCAACTTCAAATGAAATCAACCATAGTTAATAGCTATGAAGTGTGACTTTGGAGGGGAGGGAGCTGGGAAACACATTTTCCTGCCGTAGTTTCCTCTTCAGTGGGTAGGAGCTGTGCTTCCCTATTGCTCGTCTTTATTTTTTATTTCTATCAAACTTGCTCTTGCACCAAACCTTTATATTGAGAAGAATCCCCCACAGGAACCTCTCATCCCATGGGAACTGTGATGGAGTGGATTGCATCCCCGCAAAGGATCTGTCAGCTGGCTACCCACCTTGATTCCCAGTACTGTGTGATTTTCCTTGTTGTAGATGCTGTCTCTGTGTCAATAGGTAGTTATGTTCACACGGCAGGACCCAACCTATAAGATTAGCTCATGTCTTAAGTTAGTGTTTTTTGAAACATAAAATGGTGACTTGAGCAGAGATGCAGGGAGACCTCTTACCACCAAGAAAGCAGTGACAGGAGCAGAGTGCTTCCTTTAGACCTAGAGTCCCTGGGTAGAGTTGCTCCCACACCAAAGGAAGTTTGATTTTAATGACATTCCTCCAGTGCCAACAGAGGAAAAAAAGCATTCTCCTGGAGCCGGTGCTCTGAATTCAGACTTCCAGTCTCCTAGACTGTGACAGAATCCATTTCTCTTTGTTAAAGACATCCACTTGTGGTTTTTCTGTTACAGCAGCATTAGATGACTAGGACAGAATTATATCCAAACATGAATGCACAAAAAAATGCAGCCTTATTAAAAAGCAAACAAACTTAAGTAAAAATTTAAGTATACTCTAGCATATTTACCAAGAAGAACAGGAAAAATAATTAGTCCACTACTTGAGGGGTACAGGTGCCAGCCAAAGAGAGGAACAGTAAATCTGCTACAATACAGTTTTGTTTTTTATGCTCTGCCAGGTAACCTGAGTTCAAAGAGAAGAGGTGGAGTCAGTGCGCTTTAGGGGAGGTGGAGCCCTGGGGGTTGATGGGAGATTATCTAGCTGCTCTAATCAGTAATCTGCACTCCAGGACAATGAAGTCAGAGCACTCAGAAAAACTTTCTAGTGGTAATCTTTGAGGAAATACTAGAAATAGGAAGCTACCAGAACATTCAAGATGAGTGAATGAAGCTGTGAATTTTAAAACTGGGAAGAGGGTGGATAATACAAATTATAGATCACTGAGGCTTTGTAGCAATCTTGACAACATTCTACAAACAATTTTTCAGCAAAAAGTTTCTGAGAACTTGGGAGAAAAATATATAGACTACGGATCAATTTGCTAAGGTAAAGTCTCCACAAAATTTATTTTATTCTATGATTCTTGACTTGTAAATTGAGAATTCTACACATATAAAAAATTCATAAATTTTTTCAAGGCATTCTGCAACAGTAATTGTGATACCTTTTCGGATCTGACTTGATGGCACTTGGCTTTCTGACAAAATGAAAAAATGTTCACTGAACGATAGGACTGTAAATATGTGGCTAAAGAATGGATTCATTGGCCACCACAAACTAGAAAGAGAGTGCTGGTAGGCTAACATTCCAGCATCTGCCTACTTTACCAAAATATTGACTGTTTAAACCTACCCAGCAGCTCCATGGATAAAGACCTGGCAATCTGCCTCTGTAAAGATTATAGCCTGGGAAACTCCGCAGAGCAGTTTTACTTTGTTACCTGCGATCACTAAGAGTTGAAATCTGCTGTGCAGCATCTAATAGTAGCATGAAAAGGTGGCTTTAGTGTAATGCACAGGGATGGATGGGTTTTTAATTCTATCCTGTTGCCAAAGCATCAAAGTTAGGCTTATCATATATAACAGAAACATAATGATGTCTCAGATTTCTACAGAACCATATGGCTTTCAAAATGCCTTCATATATATTATTTATTAACTGTTTTGAAAATTACAATTTATTAAGACTGCACTATGTGCTAGATGCATAGATGGAATATTTGTCTTAATTCTTAAAACCATCCTGTGAAGCTAGCATTCTATTTTATAAATGAAGATACCGAGGTTCAGAAAGATTAGGGAAAGTGTCACTGCTATAGAGCTAATAATGGTAGAATTGAAATTTAAAACCTATTCTGTTTGGGTACAGAACTCATAATACCTCTAAAGGACCACTGGAAATTCTTATCCCCACTGTTTAGATGAAGAAAATGAGACTTGGTGAGTATGAGATTTGCATATGGTTGCAGAGCTGATAGAAAGCAAAGCAAAACAGGAATTTGAATCCAGGTCTTTTCTTTTGAAGTCCAGTGCTCGTCATAAAGATGTAAACACAATGAACAAGAGGCTAAAATGTGGGGGGTGGGGTGGGGTTGGGGAGGAATCGAACTAAAATGAAACTATTTCATTTAAGTTTAGTCGGATCCGACTCGACGGCACTTGGCCTTGGCAACAGTTGGATGAATATGTCATCGTGCGTATCTAACTTATCACTAGCACCTGTGAGGGAAACTAAGGTGGGCTGGCAGGGTTAGCCGCATCTGCATCACCTGGACGTCATTAGAAACCCATCTCTGAGTGATTCATTCTCTCAGTAATGTCTCAGAAGCAGTGCTCTTGTTGAACTCTCTTACGTTATCAGAGAGGAAACAGAATTTAGTTAGTTTTCTTAAGAGTTACAGAACTGAACAGATAATCTGAAACTCACAAAAGAGGGATTCTGACAATGAACTCTTTGTTTTTAATTTCTGTTGTTCCAGCTTGCCTATATTTTCCCTTAGGAGGATGCTGAGTTCCCCATCCAGAATCACAGTGAATACGCGGTGAGTACCAATTTTCAGGGGCTGGTAGGGTGAGATTACAGTGTTGATTAGATTGTTGGATTAAAATTGTTTTTTGCAATTTTCAATACTATATGCCACCAATCATTATATTTGGGGTTGGAGCAGGGGTGGTGGTGAACTCCAAAAAACCTTTAAATTCATTATTACTATTATTAAGAGTCAATCAATTAAATATGCGGTGTCCTAGCCAGTAGCTGAGTGGGAGGGCCCATTTCTTCCTCAAAGAGTTGTCTTTCCAGGTTCCCACCCTAGAAGTTTCCTGGATGAGTCCTGCAACTGTTTTGTCCAGTCCTGTACATTAAAATAATTCATCTATCCATATGCCAGTAGGAAGCAAGTCCTGACATGCTAGAGCTGTTGGAAGCCTAGGTTTTGTACGCAATTTCCCAGCTTGGCTGTCTTTCTCCCAACTTGCTTCTGGAATTCATAATCCTTAAACTCTAACTTTATTCCTTCAGTATAGATTTATACTTTGTTCCTAGGTATCTCACAACTGATCAATCGACACTCTTCTTGTACCTATGGGCTCTTGCTTTCTCTCCTTACCTCTAACCTATATTTTTCCTTTGGGCCGCATATGCTGCTACCTACTTGAAAACCCTTTAGTGAATAACCGGTTGGACTCTGCAGGTCATTGGCCAAAATCTTCATGGGTCCTTTCCCAGCTCTCACAGAAATACTGTGGCTACTTCCTGGAATTTAGAGTCTGCTACAGGTAGCATATCCAAGATGTTTGCCATCAAGTTTAGAATTAGGTAGAACAAAAAGATTAATACTAGAGTGCCAAAGGGAAGAGGTACCCATAAAAGGCCATGGTTTATGTAAGGTCAGATTGATAACCTTGGAGTGGATTTTAGAAATAGTCGTTGGTGTGGTCAGAAATGACGTGACAGCAATGGGTTTGGGGATTTCTTTGGTTTATGGGATTCTTGGTAACCCAGGATAATTTCTTTATCTTTCAACCTGTGAACTTCATGTCCTTTAAGACATCTTTAAATTTATATACAGATCTATGAGTCGGAGGATAAAAATGGCTAGGACTTTGTAGACTCATGGACTTAGCCAGCTATGCTTTGGATAAATCCAGCAGAGAGGTGATACATTATTTCTGGTGGTTGTTCAGAGAGATGTAACTTAGCCCAAAGTCATATATTTAGGAAGCTATTTTTTTTTTGATCACTGTTTTCTCATAATAATTGTTTTTTTTCATGGAGGTGGTTCATCAATGAATGTATAGGATTGAGTCAGTAAAAGGATGATCCACAGGCTACATCTGACTAGGATGGCTTGTTTTATTAACTAAGAATACTTTCCACAATTTTGAAGTGGTTGTATAAGAGAAAACCAACAGAATTTGTGAAAGAGACCACATGCACCTCTTCATAGAAAAATATGCTAACCTTTGATATAGAATTTATTTTTCACTGTCCTTCATCAGTCAAGAGCCAAGAATTTTGTTTTACTTCATATTTGATAAAATCTATTTTGGAAACCCTGGTGGTGTACTAGTTAAGTGTTATGTCTGCTAACCAAAAGGTCAGCAGTTCAAATCTGCCAGGTGCTTCCTGGAAACTCTGTTACTTTTATTTCTTCTAGTATTATATTCATCTTAGGCTTCTTTGACCTCAGAGTGATATGAGGAATGTTTCTGTTTATTTCTGAAGTGGAGTCAGTTAGGTAAGGCAAGAATCAATATGTTGTTGTTAGGTATGGTTGAGCCAGTTTCAACTCAACAACCCCACTCACAACAGAAGGAAACACTGCCTGGTCCTGTGCCACCCTCACAACTGTTGCTGTGCTTGAGCCTGTGCTGCAACCGCTATGTCAGTCCATCACATTGAGGGTCTTTCTCTTTTTCGCTGACTCTACTTTGCCAAGTATAATGTCCTCCTCCAGGGACTGATCCCTCTTGATTACATGTCCAAAGTATATGAGCTGTAGACTCATCATCCTAGCTTCTAAAGAACATCCTCACTGTACCTCTTCCAAGACAGATTTGTTCATCCTTCTGACAGCCCATGGTATAGTCAATATTCAAAGACATGGTATAGTCAACATTTCAAAGACATCAGCTCTTTGATTTTCCTTATTCATATGAGGCAATTGTAAACTCTGTGGCTTGGGTAAGGGACATCTTAGTCCTGAAGGTAATGTCTTTGCTTTTCAATACTTTAAAGAGGTCTTTTGCAGTTGGTTTGCCCAGTGTCTTATGTATTTTGATTTGCTGCTTCCCTGGATGTTGACTGTGAAGCCAAATAAAATGAAATGCTTGACAACCTCAGTCTTTTCTCCATTTATCATGATGTTGCTTAGTGGTCCAGTTTTGCATTCTTTATGTTGATTTGTAACTCATATTAAAGGCTGTGGTCTTTGATATTCATCAGTAAGTGGTTCAAGTCTTCTTCACTTTTGCAAGCAAAATTGTGTCATCTGCTTAATATTGGTTGTCAATATATTTCTCCAGACCTGTTCTTCTTAATATAGTCCAGTTGTTTTGATTATTTGCTTGGCATACAGATTGAATAGTTGTGGTGAAAGGATATAACCCTGACACATACCTTTCCTGATTTTAAACCATGTGGTATCCTACTATTTTGCTTGAACGACTGCCTCTTGATCTGTGTGCAGATTCTTCATAAGCACAGTTAAGTGTGCTGGAATTCCCATTCTCCACAATGTTATCCATAATTTGTTATGATCCACACAGCCAAATGCCTTACCATAGTCAATAAAATACAGGTAAACGTCTTTCTGCTTTTCTTTACTTTCAGCCAGGATCCACTTGACATCAACAGTGATATATCCCTGGTCTGAATCCTCTTGTAAATTTGGCTTGAATTTCTGACCATGCCCTGCCAATACATTGCTGCAACTGATTTTGAATGAGCTTCAGGAAAACTTTGCTTACTTTTGATATTAGTGATATTGTTAAATAATTTCTGCACTTAATTGGATCACATTTCTTTGGAATAGGTAAAAATACAGATCTCTTCCAGTTGGTGGCCAGGTAGCTATCTTCCAGATTTATTGACATAGGCTAGTAAACAGTTCCAGCACTGCATCCGTTTGTTGAAACGTCTCAGTTGGTATTCTGTCAGTTCCTAGAGCTCTGTTTCTGGTCAGTGGCTCAGTGAAGCTTGCACTTCTTCCTTCAGCAGTGTCAGTTCCTGATCAGGTATTACCTCCTGAAGTTACTGGAGGTCAGCCATGCCTAACATTTCTCAAGCTGAAAAAACTGACGATTCAAGCCTTGAGTTGTAATACCGAAGAATTCTGTGGGGAAAATATTAAAGGATGCAGGAAGCATCAAAAGAAATTGAAGGAATACACAGAGTCACTATACCTAAAAATATCAGTGTAGAAGCAATCTACTAATTTGATGAACAAGGTTGTTTCAAGGTGGCCGGAAAGTACAGTGCAAGGGTCTATGTATGGGAGAAGTGAGAAGGGAAAGCAGTAGGGCTGGTTCAGGCTTTTGACATCTTTTGGATATGGAAGAGAAATTCCAGAATAAATAGGGGCTGGGTAGAGCAGAACACGTGTTGACTA
Organism: Heterohyrax brucei; assembly: GCA_028571685.1. NCBI lineage: Eukaryota > Metazoa > Chordata > Mammalia > Hyracoidea > Procaviidae > Heterohyrax > Heterohyrax brucei. Next base: position 119,617,784 of record CM053144.1, on the reverse strand, counting down.
CTCTTATTAGCAAACAGCCATTTGGCTAGTCCGTAGCGGCCTGAAACAGGCCAGGTTAATCTGAGGCAGTTGTCAGGAGGGATCAGTCCCTGGGATCAGTCACTGGAGAAGGACATCACGCTTGGTAGAAAGGAAGATCAGGGAAAAGAGGAAGACCGTTGATGAGAGGGATTGATGCCATGGCCGCAACAATGCTCTTGTGGACATGGCACAAGATGGGGCAGTGTTTCGTTCTGTTGTTCATAGGGTCGCTATGAGCTGGGACCAACTTGAAGGCACCTAACAACAACCTAACAAATCTGAGGCACCAAGAGGCATTTCTTCTGGAGGAAAAGTCGTTGGTGTTTTTAAAATGTTAAAAGACTTTCACTCAAATTCCTGTTATTTTAGACAGGTAGGAAAGCTTTAATGCAGAGGTGGTGAAAGCAAAGTGTCCCGAACAGGAGCTCAGGAGATGAGGATTCTATTCATTTTATTCCTAGCTTCTAAACTACTGGCTGTAAAACTGTGGACAAATGCTTCTTCTTCCTGGATCTTAACTGAGTGCTCCTCTAGAGATCCTGTTCATTTCAAACTTTGTTCTCCCAGCTCTAGTATGGAGCCTGGCTCATAGCAAATATGAACAAATGATTGTTGTATGGAATGGGGCCTTGTTTCATTTACCAAATGAAACAGATTAAAACAGGACAAACCAAACGGAATATTTTGGTTTTGGTATTTTATGACTTCATGGTTTTAATTTCTGGTTTTTAACAGTGTTGACAAGCCCATAAAAATGGTGAGATAATATTTGTGAATTGCTTATCTATTTACAGATGAGTTCACATACTTCATCTCAATAAAATGCAGAGATTCTGAGAGTCTGGTTTTGTTGCTCACAGTTTAAGGGAGAAGCTGAAGCTGGAGTCATGAGCTAGTAAAATAAAAGAGCCAGGACTGAAATCCAAATCACCTGATGGCAGATTGAGTGCTTTTTTTCCCACCCACCACATAGCTTCTCCCCTCACTTGGAGAAGCACGTTTTTCTTGACTATCTCGCATATCTTTTTTGTAGTGTGTGCCCCTCTTTTCCTTCTAATATGGTGCTGTAACATACCCTATTGTGAAATTTTAGCTATTAGAATGTAGTTTCTTTAAGGAATTTGAGACAGAGCTGGTACATCTAGCAATAAAAAGCAATAATGACATTTTGGAAACCTCTGGCCTTTGAATCTGTCTGAAGCTGTCACAGAAACTATGCACTTTGTTGAAAGCCCAACCTCCCCTTGAAGAGTATGAGTAGCCCATTGTACAGGATTACTCATAAAGACAACCAGACACATCTGTTCCGTTTGTCGCTGGAGTGGCCTGGCCTTGAGCTTCTTGAGGAAGTTTAATGTTAGCACTGGGACCAGCTTTACCAACAGGAGGCATAAGATAAGTAGAATGTAAATGAATCTAAATTCTAAAAAAGCACCAGGAAGGCCATTTTTAAACATTCTGTCAGAGTTCCTTAGGTGAAGGCTCAGTTACATTGAATTAAACAGAGAGCTAGCAAGTCTAAAAGAGTTGGTAGACAGACACAATATGCTCCTTTACAATAGCTCCAAGAACTATAGGTCAGCTTCTACTTCTGTTGGAAAAATAACATTAGAGAACCTTTGTAAAGGGCCTATCATTGTCTTGATAAGTTGATACTGAAACTGGTAATCAGTGATATTGGAGGAATCTTATTTCCTGTTTGAATAGAATTAAGCTGGAGACACAAAGAGAGAGCCCGTCTCCGCTGGTCCTAGTGTTTCCTAATGGAGCTCTCTGAAGCATACCTTAGGTTAGCTTCCAGGGATAGTCAGTGATATGGCACAGGATAAGAAGTCATTATAGGAGATTAGATCAGCTGAGTTTTCCTTTATAAAAGTAAGCAAACACAATAGAAGTTCTTACTGCGTAAACAAATGGAAAAATCTTTAAGTGGATTCCTGAAATGTATCTTTTAGACTGGGAGATTTTGTTTGCAGTATGGTGGAATATCTTTCAATTACATAAACCCACAGGTACTCTGTTGTGTATGAGTTTCTAGAAGGGAAAACCAAAAGCTTTCAGGATTAAGTTAAATCTTTCCTTTTCCCCTGCACTATCTGAGGTGTCTGGATACACATATACTCAGTTACAAAGGTGTTTTAGTCCTTGCTAACTGGACATACTTTTATTAGGGTGGGTTTTGGATACTTTCTCCTTCACTTTTACAAATGCCTTTCTCTCGTGAACTAGCATTTCTGTGTCTAGACCTGGGAATTCAGCACAGACACCAATGCTGCAATTAATTGTCTTCTCCTTACACCTCAAGACACTATTGTCTGTGTTCTACTGAGTAAAGGCCATAGCCTGCCATTAATTTTTCTGCTACAATTTCTACTTATTGCAAAGGGGAGTGCTGCTCCCAAATTAATGGCAGAGAATGTCCCTAGGTACCTAGAGGTTTGCAAGTGGTGATTCTCACAGCCATGAATTAAACAGTCATGATACATGGGCTCAAGTGACTTCCAAAGGCATTTTAACCCTCTGTCTTCCAAAATTATAGTCAGAGATGCCCCAAAGAGGTTATCACTAATTTTCCACCTGAAAATTTCCCTTCTCTATTACTTTGTGTTCTGAATTTAATATTGCACTATTATGTTTCTCTGAGGATGTACTGGAACTACTGCTGAACAGCTATGAATATTATCATGCAGCCTCTAATTAGACAATCATTTCTTTCTCCCTAGCATTGCTTTGCATACTGCATGGCTATGTCATGGACCTCGGTGCTTCTCTAGCTCCCTGCTCTAGCTTATCTGTAATATACTGCAGCCCAAAACGCTCACCCAATACCTGCGACTCTTAGGCTAAAAGTAATTCTGAAAAAAAAGAAAAGATAATTTTTCATATTTATGTAATTATCAAGTCATTCATTTAAGTCTTTCTTTGATCTTTATAGCAATCTTGAAAGTGACTTGGCCAAGTATTTGAAGCTATTTCTCAAAGATGGGTGTAAGGATGTGTTTTCATGAGCATCAGGAGAATTGATAACCTGATAATAACTATTTTGTATCAACATGTTTTGAAATTCCAAACCCTGGTGGTGTAGGATTAAGGGTAAGTCTGCTAACCAGAAAGTTGGCGGTTTGAATCTGCCAAATGCTTCTTGGAAACTCTATGGGGCAGTTCTACTCTGTCCTATAGGGTTGCTATGTGTTGAAATCAACTAGACCGTAGTGTTTTTGTTTTTTTTTTCCTTTTGTATGTAAATCACTCAACAGCAATTTAATCAGTGTAACTCTGGGTTAAGGACAGGGCATATCCTCTCTCTGAGTCCCTGGGTAGCATGCATAGTTAAGTATTTGACAACTACCCAAGGTTGGAGTGTTCAAACCCACCGAGAGGTGCCTTGGAAGAAAAGTCTGATACTCTACTTCCAGAAGATCACCGTCATTGAAACTCTCTGAAATATAGTTCAACCCTGACACGCATCAGTCTCCATGAGTTGGAATCTACTTGACAGACAACTGTTTTTTTCTTTTTTAAAAATTTACCTCTGGGTATGTGAATTTAAAGTGGATTGAACACTTTCACTGAATCACAATAAATAAGTAAATAAGATATATATTTAAAAAATTACCTCTGGATTCTAATTAGATTAGTTTCATTGGAGACAATTTCTAGGAACTAGAAACCTGCATAATTTGTTGCAGAACTGTTTCTTTCTTTCTTCTTTTTTTAATGGTTTCTCTTGCTTCAGAAGTTTATTTAAAAATGTATCACATGAAAAATTTTTTGAAATTTCCTAATACACTTACGTTAAGAGCCTAACATACAGGGTTGCCCTGAGAAAAACTGACTTGACAACAAAGGGTTTGATTTGGTAAAATAAATCAGATTCTTCCATACATGTCATCTCCTGTCACCCATAACATGCCAGAAGGAAAGCTAGGCTCAGATAGATTGAGTTAATTCCTCCTGATTACACAATAAGTTTTAGAACTCGAAAACGGAGGTAGTTCTGTTGACCTCTGCCTTTGCTATCTGTATCTGGTGAACATGACCCTGATGAGGTGCATCCAGGACCCTGTCCACATTATTACTATTACCTCCCTATACCATGGCATTTGGTCTCCTACTGAAAGTCACTGACTGCTGATACCATGCTCACTCATGGTCTGAATACCTTCCCCTTGAGATCTCAGGAACAAGTCATATAGGGCTGCACAATCACGCTATGCAAACTAAGAAATTACTTCTTTCAAGTTTAAGTCAACAAGGGTCTCTACTCCAGCGATTTGTGATGGTGTGTTTTCTCAGGGTCTCATGCTCATAAAGTACTGTTGGTGAGAAATCCAAACTGGTCTGTGTTTTATAGAAATCAAAATGACATTCCTATGAGGGTGCAAGAGAGAAAGACTTCTCTTTCATGGATGATGAAATCAGCTCATAGAAACATTGAGCATAATGCTTGGGACTGTACAAGTAGTACACCCTATCAGTGGGAGTCAGAAGGTACGTGAAATCACAAGTCCCACCCTTGTGCCTAGGACCATTTTACCTACCTCGACTTTTATGGGGCACAGCATGTTACTGAAAATAGACTTATGTTCTGAGGGGTGGTAAGACACAGATTTGATTAAAATCCTAGTTTGGTACTGGTCATAACTATTCTGGAGTTCTTTCAACTGAAATTTTTGTTTCTGTCACTTCATATTGTTTAGAAACAAAACCAACCAACCAACCAACCCTCTGCTGTTGAGTTGATTCCAGCTCACAGTGACCCTGTAGGACAGAGTAGTGCTGCGTCGCCGGGTTTTCAAGGAATGGCAGCTGCATTAGAATCACCAGCCTTTGGGTCAGCAACTAAGCTCTTAACCACGGTGCCACCAGTGACCCTTATGATGTTTGTTGTTGTTAGGGGTCGTTGAGTCCGTTCTGATTGACAGTAACCCTGTGCACAGCAGAAGGAAACACGGCCTGCCTGGCCCTGCACCGTCCTTACCGTTTTTGTTATGCTCGAGCCCACTGTTGCAGTCACTGTGTCAATCTGTCTCATGGGGGGGATCTTTGTCTTTTTTGCTGCCCCTCTACTTTACCAAACTTGATGTCCTTTTCCAGGGGCTGATCCCTCCAGATAACATGTCCAAAGTATGTGAGACATAGCCTCACTGTTCTTCTAGGGAGCATTCTGGCTGTATTTCTTTCAAGATAGATTTGTTCATGCTTGTTTCTAGCCTTTAAGTAGACTATAAGCCCAAACTCATTGCCTTTGAGTCAATTCTGACCCATAGCAACCCTAAAGGACACACAGGAGAATTGCCCATAGGATTTCCAAGAAGCACCTAGTGGATTCAAACTGATTAGCAGCCTTAGCATTTAACTACTATGCCACCAGGGTTTCCCAAATAGAATATGGGAGAATTATAATAAACCTATTAAAAAAAGCATAAAAAATTTCAATAAAATCCAAGTAAAAGAACCAGGAGAATTTTTCCTCTTGCCTTCTTTTCGATGAATGATTCATTTCACAAGCTGTTATGTGATCAAGGCAAGCATCAACCAGGGGGTAGGGAGGCTGGAAGATGGTGGCAGAAGCAGTCTGGCATAGACTGTTACAGCCTGTGTAGAATGACAAAGATGTTCTCCTGGGTGGATGACAGTGGCCCAAAGTGCGTTCCTGGAGCTCAAATAAGCAGATGTTTAGGTTCAGGAGAGGTTGTAGTAATAGACATAATAGAGATCAGTATTAGTTGAATTGGTAAATACATAAGGGTAACAGAAACTAGGTTTCTCATTACTGGAAAATGGAGTTAGAAGTATGGACAGGCAAAACTCTGGGATAAACCCGACAGTGTTGGATTAGACTCATTGTACAGTAACCCAAACCAAAGCAAACATGTTGTCTTCCAGTTGAGTCTGATTTATCGCAACCACATGTGTGTCAGAGTAGAACTTCTCCACAGATTGTCCTGGCTGTAATCTTTATGGGAGCACACTACCAGGTCGCTGTTCTGGGTGCTTAGTATGGTTTTGAATCTCCAATCTTCAGATTAATATTTGAGCGCCAAAAATTTGCGCCACCCAGGGACCTTATATGTACAGTAAAATTCTCATTATTTATGGGTTCCCTGTTTGTGAATTAACCTACTCTCTGAAATGTGTCCGTAACCCCTAAATAAACACGAATGGACTTTCACAGTCCTTTGCAGACATGTGCAGAGTGCTGAAAAATGTGAGTTGCCTGATGCATATGATCCTAGCTGAGGTCAATCAGGCAGACACTCTTTTTGTTTTAGTGCTGTAACAAGGACTGTAAACATGTGCCCATTTTGCAGTGTATTCAGTGTCAGGTTTTTCACATTTCTGAACTTTTGGTTAGTAATTTTGCTGTTTAAAATGGCCCTCAAGTGTCGTGCAAGCTCAAGTGGCTATGATCTCCTTTACAGAGAAAATATGTGTATTAGATGAGCTTTGTTCAGGCGTGAGTTATAACGCTGCTGTATGTGAGTTCAGTGCTAATGAATCAACAATATATGATTAACATGTGTTAAACAAGGTGCTTTCAACAGGAACACACTTAAAATAAAGGTATATATTGATAGGCTGACAACAATGTTCTGACCAGAAGCTCATTGGAACCTAGCTCTGTATTTCCCTCAGAAACAATGAGGGAAATTTTATTTATTAAAATTCAGTGTTAGTGGCAACTTTCTAGAATACAACTGCTGTGAATACTGAGAATCAACTGTACATGGGTCTGGGAGCAGTGACACCCCCAAACAAGGGGCATACTTGGCACCTCATTCTTGGTTTCTAATTACAGTTCTTAGATAACAGCAACTAGGAGTCCTTGGAAAAATAATAGAGTTTTCTATTTGGGACTTGGCAAGTAAAAGGTAACTGTAAAACATCGTATTGTACCAGAAATAGGAATTTCTCAAAGAATGATAAGGACAAATCCCATTTTAAAGGGATTCCCATAGGCCAAATATGAAATAATTGGAACCTAAAATAAATAATATAAAAGAATTTACAAATAATATAAATTTATTTATTGTGTCTGATATTTATTATAGTTGATATTAATAAACATATTTACTATGTATTAGTAAATAATACAAATAATATAAATGAATAAGTAGTAGGATGAGAACATTTTCCCTCACTAGTCTACATAGAAAGAACGCTAGCTAATAAATATAGACAGAATGTTAGAAAGACATGATTTGTCAAAGAAAAATGGATGCTAAAGTAAGTAAGTAATAATTTGATGAGGAATGGAATATTTACCTAGTATTTCCCAGAAAAATACTTATTTATGATAAGAATACTTAGTTTCGATAAGAAAAGTTGCAGCTTCAATGGGATAAAAACTTGCCACACTCCACCATAGTCAAATGACCCAAAGTAACATGACCAGCAGTGGAACAACTCAAAACCACCTACCAGCTGATACTATGTAAAGAGAATACAGCATACCTCTGTGGCATTTAAGGGAAAAGTAGCAAATAAATAAATAAATAAATAAACTGAATTTAACCAGAAAAACAAGACAAATGCAAAGGGATATTCTATAAACTGGTCTATAACCTTTGAAAATGACAAGGTCATATAAGTCAAGGAATGTTATGGATGGAATTAAATCTCCCAAAGAAATATATTGAAGTCTTGATTCCTGTATCTGTGAACATGATCTTGTTTGGGGAAACAGCTTTTTCTGCAGATGTTATCAGTTAACGATGTCATGCTTGGAACCGTGTGAGTCCTTGTGGACTTCTGAGTGGTTGTGGCAAAAGAGCCACACACAGAGGAAACACAGTACAGAAGGGTACATACACAAGCAGTGAGGATGGTCAGTAACCATCAAGAACTAGGAGAGAAGCGCAGAGCAGTGCTGCCCTCGAAGCCCCAGAAGGAATCAACGTGGCTGAGACCCTGAGACTCTACCTCTAGCCTCCAGGATGGTGAGACAATAGATTTCTGTTCTTTAAACCCACCCACTTTGTAGTATTTTTGTTATGGCAGCCTTTGGAAACCAACTATGAGGGACTGTTTAAGAGCCAAGGAGCCTGAAGAGACAGGACATTCAATACAACACACAATCTTGAACATGCTTTTGTACTGAAGACTGTATTGGAACAATTGGTGGAACCTGGATGAAATCTATAGATTAGATGAGGATAATGTAGCAATTAAATTTCCTGGTTTTGATGGGTTTTATTGAAGTTATTTTGGAAAATGCCTTTGTTTATGGAAATTGCATACTAAAACATTTGGGGGTAATGAGGAATCATATTCATGAACTTACTCTCATGTAGTTTAGGAGACAATTTTATTATTATTATTTTGGGTTGTGACTTGCATTTATTTTGTGATTTAAAAAGTTTCAAACTAAAGAAAATCACAGAAGGGATAAGAGAGTTGTATCATAATATCTTAGTTAAAACTGTACTCAAAATAAACATACAATTTAGCTTTGAATTTCAAGTGGTAGAAGCAACAGGTAAACAGTAATGTCAGGAAATAGAACAGCCTGTTCAGAGCATCTCACAGAAAAATTGTTGGTGTAAATTTTTATATTGATAAAACCTAGTTAGCTATGATTCTTCTACATAGTGGCCCAATTTATGCACCTAGTTATTTTCCTAATATTATCTAATTTTCCTTCAAGTTTAGTCTCCTGACAAACATTTTCTGTAACAGGGTGAGGCTGCCACTTCCACATGGCCTGTCACACATGCTTGGTTTCACTTCTGTTTGCTCTGGAGAAGGGCATTGGGTGCCAGGGTATGTGGAAAGTATACCTTCAGATACGAAAGAACACCTTGGCATTTATACTTTAAGATAATAAGTATTTAAGACCTAAGGACACACTTGGAAACCACTAGTGGCCTAGTGGTTCAGTGATACATCTAACCAGAAGGTTGGCAGTCAAGTCCACCAGGTGCTGTTTGGAAACGCCATGGAGCAGTTCTGTCCCATAGGGCCACTATGGGTTGGCATTGACTCAACGTTGTACGGGGTTTGGTCTGGTTTTTAAAGACATACTGTTTCATGACATATATTCGAGGAATTGTGAATAAGTATTGTTGGATAAGAAACTGCTGCAGTTCAGTTAAGGAATGCAGACAGTGCTAATTGCCTTATAGGAAACTACCAGCAGGGTTTCCAAGACTTTTTCAGGATGTATCAAACCCACATCTATCTAACTAACAGAAGCTGCCTTTTGTTGAACACCTAAGGTGTAACAGACACTCTACCTACATTATCCCTAATCCTAGCCCAAACCTAGAAGGGAGGTATAACCCGTGCTTTCTTCACTGATGAGGAAGCTGAGGATTAGAATGAGGGGGACTACTTTGGACATGTTATCAGGAGGGCTCAGTCCCTGGAAAAGGGCATCATGTTGGAAAAGTAAGGGGTCAGCAGAAAAAGAGGAAGACCCTTAACGAGTTTGATCAAGGTAGTGGCTACAGCAATAGGCTAATGCATAGCAATGATTTTGAAGATGGCATAGACCGGGCAGCACTGCATTCTGTTGTACACTGGGTGCCTTTGAGTCTTAACCAACTTGGTAACACCTGGAAAGAACAAAATACATTGCCCAAGGATGTAGTTAAAGCTAGAGCCAGCCCTCTCAAATCCCTTTCTTTTCTGTTTTAATGTCTTTTTCCTTTCTTTCCTTTTTTATACAGTCATGTGTCACTTAACGTCCATGATACATTCTGGAAATAGGACATTATTTGATTTGGATGTTACATAATTACCATATTGGAAATGAAGTTTCTTTCAGGCATTCATTTCCAGAATAAGGAGGTTGCATCCATATTAAAAATTTGCTGAGACAAATCACTTCCCACTACAATTAGTTTATCTAGTTTTCCAACAAATTCTTCTGCTGCCTTCACATCAGCACTTGCAGACTCACCACTCACTTTCATGTTATTTGATGTGGTTGAACCACCCGGAGTTAGCACTAAACTTGCTGTTTCAGTTGCAACCAATCATAGGATTACCTAAGAACTTCTGACATACTGTTTCCGTGTGATTCCTAGTCTGCTTTAGGTTGCATGTTCCACTGAAATCTGTATAGCGTGGGCAACCCTGATCATCTGTTAGTTTGTCATATTACGATGACTTGTATGTTGCTGTGATGCTGGAGTCTTTACCACATTATTTCAAATACCAGCAGGGAAATTTACGTTATGTGTTTAAGTTCCCTGATTCTTTGTTTCATCATTGTATTATGTCGATGATAATAGCATTTACCTGAAAGGGCTATCAAAGCACTTGACAATGGTGTTTGAAACTTGGGCTTCAGCAAGGTTGGTACACTGTCTGACTCATAGGAAAATGGCATGAGTATTTAACACTACTGACGCCTAGAAGGATTAACACATAGTAAGTGCTCAATGAATGAGTTTTTGTTTCATTTCTAAAAATAATAGAGTAGGTATACAGAATTTTTATTTGCCTTTACTCCAAAGGGTCAGTCAGTGTCATGGCTATCAGGTTGTCAGGTTGGTTATCAGGTATGCATCTGACCACCTCTCTGTGGAAGAGTGGTACTTCGTTCAGCATTTTGTCTTCTCCTTGGATGATGCCAGTGGTGCTGTGATGCACTGTTGGTGTACTAGTGAGTTGGTCTTGGAAGCTATCTTTGATATATGGAAGACTTTCATCTTATTATATTGTTTTTATACCAATAATATTTATCCCTCAAGATTATGAATCGTCCAGATGGAATAAAGAACACCTGCTCTGTATGGGTGTGCAATTATTTGAAACGTAAGGATTGATAAATGTTTTTGGTTCATTGGCCAGCCGACTCATGGAAGCTTTGCAATAATTGAAGAGTTTGAAATATATTTGAGATGGTGTTGCTATTCCCTTTTTTTGTTACCAAGACTGCCCAGTGTAATAGTGTTTGAGTATTTGCATGGAAGAATGATGTATATTTATAATTCATCATAGCAACACTCAATTTTGGCATTAAAAGAAACTTTGGTTATACTTAATCTGGACGTAGTACCAGTTTTGGTATGGCCTGTGAACTAACAATGATTTCTACATTTTTGAAAAACACCAACTCAAAGAGCAGTGGGTATCATATGTCGTCCTCAAAGCCTGCAGTATTTACGGGCTGGACCTCTATAGAAAAAAGTTTGCTGACTCCTGCTTTGATCCAAATCTGTCATAAAAAAAAAATGAGAAAATCGAGGTCAAAGAGACATTGTGACGCTTCTTAGGGTTTCCCAGCTCATTAGTGGCAGATGGAGAGCTGCAACAGATTCTTCTGATTGCCAGCTTCCCGTGCCAGCAGCAACCCATGCTTCCAGTATTCTGTTCTCCTCCCTGGGGTCTTTTACCTACCTAATAAGGATAATTGCATTTTAAAAGATAACACTAATGTTTTACACTTATGTGACATTTCCTTCCTGAAGAGCTTAAAGCATCTTCACCTGTGTTGAAACAATTCTGCCACTGTAGGAATTGTTTCTAGGAGGTAAATTGGACTATTAGGTAACAGCAGCAATTTAGGTCAACAGGTTATTATGTGTTATCTGGATTAATAATGTTTTCAAAGGTAAGAAATAGACACATTAACCTATTTATAAAGAGCAATAAAATACTTATTAAAAGAATCATCTTATATTTTTAGACTCCCAGATGAACTACACAATTCCCAGACTAACGGTTTAGCTCTTCCACAGTAAGCTACAGATTGTAGCTTTGCTAGATAATAGTGGAGGTGGCAGTGGTGGCGTTTCAAAGACTACTGTGGCTATAACCAAAGTTTCTGCTGAATTTTTATAAAAGCATTCTTTTGAATTTAAACAACGGAGATTTGGAAAAAAATGGAAGGATAAAAATCAGGGTAATGGCCTACCCCTGAAAGTGTTACTCAAGCTGCCAATTACAAGTTGAAGAAAAAATTTGGATCTCTTTTTTTTTCAAGAGTTTTAGAATGAAACATACTTAAGAAAAGAATGCCCAGTAGTTTGCGATGTCTTTTTAATTTCAACTTGTTTTACTTTGCTATTCAAATTAATGATACATGTGAATCAGCTTTTTCTGTAATTTTTTCAGTAAAAGAATTGCTAACTTGGTTATACTGCTCAACATGTTTCTGATGTACCAGTATGCTCACTCTAAGCCTGGTGTTTCTTATCAAAGTCAATTTTATGAATTTTCAAAATAAGGCTTATCCTTTTTTCTTTCTTTAAATTAAAACAGCAAACGAAATCCCTTACCAGCCTCACAGCTGCTTTGATCAGCATGCACCATTTGCAGATAATGAGAACACAAAAATGAGTGTAATTGGGAGGCACACACGAGACTCCAACTGGGTGGAAATGCCCCTATGGAACTAGCAGGAGGGTGGATTTCCAAGGATGTCCTTTACATGCTGCTATAAGGTTGGCAGTTCGAGTCTTCTAGGTGCTCTTTGGAAACTCCATGGAGCCTTTCTACTCTGTCCCATAGGGTTGCTTTGAGTTGGAATTGACTGGACAGCAATGAGTTTGTTATTCTTTCTTTCTTTTTTTTGGTATTGTTAATGATTTCTCAGATCAGTCAACTGTTGATAAAGAACTCTTTGCCAAGTGCTGTAGAGTCAGGTATGCGCATTATCAAATATTGCCCAAAGAACTGAAAAATAAATGCAGATCTGAGTATACAAAAATGCTTTCTGAATTTGAAATATTTCTCAAATCAGTGATTTGAAGCAAGAGTTAAGTCTTCTCTATATGTTTGTTTACATGAACATCTTTACATGTTATAAAATATAATATTGATAACAGTTTTTGGTGATTTCAGAGCACCTACTGCTCAATAAACAAAGGCTATTATCTTGTAAGTATTTACTAGTATTTCTTCCTGATTCCCAAAAATTACTAGGAAAAAAAAGCAATAGGGACAGCTTTCCAATTTACCTTGAAAAATTTAGTGAGATGCATTATGCTAGGCAAAAAATGCTCTAATGTAAACGACACAAAACTTACAATTGATATTATTCAGGCATACATGTTCTGAAGCGGCAAGGGCATGATGAGCATGAGAGAAAATTACATATGTAACTGTAGAAAACTACATATGTAATTGAGAAAAACTGCTGGATATATTACATATCTTGGTCATACTCAGGTTAGAAAGCTTTTTGGTGGCTGCTGCTTCAGCCACAGACTGTTTGCTCTTCACATAATGCTCATCACAGTGGTTGTCCCGGTCTCTGTTGTGTCTGCCAAAGCATTTCTAACAAGTCATCTGTGGCTGGGATAGCCAGTTGAACACACCTGGCAGAAACAAAACACACTCAGCCAGGATGCCTTTTAAGGTTCTAAGATTGTTAGAGATCAAATTTAAATCTTGGTGCCTGGCTCACTATTGGTAATAGGCCAGTTTTAGTTTGATATCTGCAAAAATTAAAACCAATGATTATTTTTGTATTGTTTAGAATCCTTCTTTTAATTCTTACTGTTTTTTCTCCCTGGCGTTCTATTTTGAGCTATTGATACTCGCTCGAAATATGGACCACTTTTTAAGGAACGATAGGGTTAATAGATGCGCTCGACATAATAAGCCTAAACCTGACTCTGCAAGACCTGCCACACAAGCTTTGCTGGAGGAAGCAAATTTTGTTCTCCAGGGCAGCTAGCGTTCTCGTCTAGTTGTTGTTGGGTGCTATTGAGCCAGTTCTGCTGGGACAACAGATGGAAACGCTGTGCATTCTGAGCCCGCGTCACAATGGTAGCTATGTTTGAGCCCATTGTTACGGTTACTAGATACTTGTTTCAAAATAATCTTTCATTCAGTTTCTCCCTTAAACAATAGTCTCAGTTGGGGATGATCGCTAATGAGTTAAGGGCGAGTTTATACTGAGATGATAGTTTTATTACCTCTAAGCCAAAACAAGTTCCTATCTATGTAGCCTTACAAGGAGCCAGCTTGTGGGGGCAAACTACAATTCAGCATCAATCACAAAAGTCTAAGTTGCTCTTTTGGGGTATCCTTGTTCCCTGAAGTTGTAATTGGAAGACACTTTTGAGTGAGGGACGCATCTAGTTAGCATTGAATGCTTAACCTTCTTAATTTAAGAATTGTAATTTCAGCCAAATGAGTATTTTTAGAAACTAATAACAACACAGTGGAGCTGAGTTTGGTCCACTGTAGAATGGTGACCTAGCTTTTTCCATTGATTTTCTATCCTGTGTGATACTCTGATTATATATTACTTGGTGTTCCTCTTTATTACTCCCCAGGATATTAACTGTACTATTTTAAAGCATTTAATTCTATGGTGTGAACCTTAATCCCATTGCAGAACGCTTGCCTATGCATCACGTTGTCACAATTCACTCCCTAGTGTAAGTCTAGGTGGGTAGTTTCTTTTCTTTAAGAAAGAAGCAACTGCATGATGAATTCATCATAAGTTGGAAAAACAAGTCTTTATTCATGCATTGAGCAGACCACACATATTTCCATAAGATATAGCATCGTGTTGGCCAAGGCTCTGCGCTAACAACTATCGAGTATTGTAAAGTGATGGAGAATAACTGTGAACTTCTTTTCTAACCAATAAAATTCAGAAGTAGCATATTTTTTTACTTGGTTTGCAATTTTTTTCCAATATTTTCTTAAAGCTTCATGTATGGAAAGTGTCTTTGTTTTCACTTCATTTTGCATTTTGCCAAGAAAAAGTGACAAAACAGTACTTATCATCTTCCTTCAAAACATATGGCATGTGCCCACGGAATATTAAATGATCTTTTACAATGACAACAAATGTGATATTTCATCTGAAATGCCCGGGATGGAAGGTTTGTTGAAGCAAGCAGGAAAAGCAGAAAGCGGGTTCAGGAGGATTGGCTTGCTAGTAGAGATGGTGATGAAAGCATAGGCTATTGCAAGTCAGAAAGGAAGTGTGTATGTGCATGTGTAAGCAGATGTGGTAGAAAACATGTTACTTGAGCCTGGGAATCTTAAGTAAGTCCATTCAAAGTCCTCTGGTTTGACAGAGGTAAGAAATTCAGCATACCTGGATAGATTGTTTTAAATTTTTTTCTACTGCTTCTTGCTGTAGGCATGATGATTTTGCAGTGGTCACAGGTTGTAGGAGTGCTTTCCATCATTTATGCTCATACACTTGTATTAAAGGGAAGAGGCATGCTTCCTTTGGCAAAGCTGGAGAAGGACCTGGGTATGGATGACTCAGGCTTTCCTTCCTGTCTCTTTCAGATCTTCCTTCCCCCTGTGTGAGTGTGTTCTGCCCTGTCTACCCCCAAGGGATAAGTACACCAAGTTCAAGTCCAAGCCTGCCTTCTACAAGTGGCTCTGCAGTCCATCCTCTCTGTATCCCCACTATGGACAGTCAGTGCTGTTTTCCATTGGCTGGGAAGGTAACAGTTTTCTACTCTGCAGACCCAGGTTCCTCCTTAAGTGAATGTTCCCTAGGTTAGATTTGGGATAACCTCTTCTGGCAAGTTGACTCTGACTCATAGCAACTCTACAGACAGAGTAGAACTGCCCCATAGAGTTTCCAATGAGTGCCAGGCAGATCTGAGCTGCTGATCTTTTGGGTGACAGCCTAGCACTTAACTACTATGCCACCAGGGTTCCCTAGACCTGGAGAGAAGGGTGGAAATAGAAGGAAGCCCAGTTATGGGCATAGGTTAAGCCACATTCTCTCTTAAAATTTTGTCAATATAACTGACCTTTCAGTCTTTACCCATTCATATAGGTCTAGCTCTTGGTTGACTTAGAACTCAGAGGCAAAATGGGCATTAATTACTATTAATCACCCCTTGGTACTTCAACATTTGCCAGAAGAAGTAAGTTTTGTTGAGTATTCTTATCCATGTTGGAGCCCTAGTGGTGCAGTGGTTAAGAGTTTAGGCTGCCAACTAAAAGGTCAACAGCTCGAGTCTATCAGTTGCTTCTTGGAAACCCTATTTCTACTCTGTCCTATAGGTCACTGTGAATTGCAATGTACTCGATTGCAACTGGTTTTCATTTAATTATCTAGTTCCACAACTGCTATTAATAACTTATTTATACCATGACATTCCTTCCATATTAATATGTATTTGGATAACAAAGAAATACAGGCTTTTATTTTTTTAAGAAAATTCTAGTTTTAAATATACTTTAAAACTGTAATCATTTTTCACTAATATTCATTATCCTTCCTTTCCATAGAAAAGTGTCTATAGGGTGGTTTATGATATTTAGTGAAGGACAGGAGAAAGAACGTTTTTAATTGTTATTTTTACTGTCCACAGCAAAATCAAATATCTGTGGTATAGACATGACCACTAGTTCTGACCCTTTTGGGTTAGCTGATTTGACATTTTATTACTAAGCACGTTGATTTAAAGGAAAGAGACATTCTGTAGATATTTAGATATTCTCATCAAATATATATTGAGAAACGGCTATGTTCTAGATTCTAGGGCTGTATCAGTGAAAATATAGAGCCAAATCTAGTTTTTTTCTTTTTCCCAAGTGAAACTTATGTTCTAGTGGTGAGAAATAGTCAGTGAATAACACACACAAATGAATAAACATACGTATTATTTTGAAAAGTGGTAAGTGTAAGGAAAAATAAGCTGAGCACAGTGAGAGTGAGTGGAAGACGAGGTAAGAGGGCAGGGGCCCCAGTGTGTGACAGGTTGGTCAGGCAGGGCCCGCTGAGGGGGCAGTATTCAAGCAGAGCTTTAGAAGAGGTGAGGAAACAAATCACGTGACCGTCAGCAAAGAGGGGGCATTCCAAGCAGATAAGATAGCCACCGCAGAGGCTCTGGGGAGGGACTGTGTGTTTGGGGCCAGTGTGGCTCAAGTGGTGAGTACTAGGGTAATGAGGGATGATAAACAGTAATTCTCATTTCTTGAGTTCTACATCAGCTAAGAGTAGGAAATGTGACCAGAGAGGTACTGGGTGGCAAGTTATACCTTGTCGTCATTCTAAGGATTTTGACTTTGCTTGTGAGAGAAATTGAAAGCCTCTGGCAGATTTGAGAGAGAAATAACTTATGACTTAACGTTTAATAGGAGCTTTCTGGCTGCTACATTGAGAACAGGTTTTCTAGGGGGAAAGGATGCAAAGGGGGATACCAGTTAGGTGGCTAGAGCTCTTACTGAGTTGAGAAATGACAGTAGCCAGATCAGGTGACAGCAGTGCAAGTGGAGAAATGGATATGTATTAAGAGTTGAGCCTGAAGGGCTTGCTGATGGATTGGTTGTAAACTATGGTATAAAGGAAAGGATTAAGACAGTGCCAGAGTTTTGGCCTATCTGGAAGGATGGATATTTCTGTTTACTGAAGTGGAAAAAATGGTGAGCAAAACAGATTTGGAAAGGATAAAGACTGGGAATTCACTTTTAAACACCTTAAATTTGGGGTGTGCCTTAGAAATCTAAGAGAACATGTTGGATGGGCAATTGGATGTAGGAATCTGAAGTTAGAGGAGATATCAAGGCTAGATATAATTTTGGAAGTCGTGACCATAGAGATGGTAT
Source organism: Heterohyrax brucei (assembly GCA_028571685.1). NCBI lineage: Eukaryota > Metazoa > Chordata > Mammalia > Hyracoidea > Procaviidae > Heterohyrax > Heterohyrax brucei. Next base: position 119,600,267 of record CM053144.1, on the reverse strand, counting down.
TGAAAGCCAGGAGTGGATCCCTTCACAGAGTCCTCTCAATACTCATAAGAAGGAGACTTTCCAAAGTTCCGTGAAAGCTTTTACTTAAGACAAGTTTGAGACACCATAAAGGTTAAAAATTTTAAAAGAAACTACTTGTCATGGATTGAATTGTGCACCCCTCCCCCCCATATGTGTAGCCATGTGGCTGGGCTGTGATTCCCAATATTCTGTGATTGTCCTCATTTTGTGATCTCCTAAACTGTATGTTAAAGGATTAGGATGGGACTGTAAATCCCTTCATAGGATCACATACCTGCTCCACTGTAAAGGGAGTTTCCCTGAAGTATGGCTTGTACCACTCTTAATCCTTTCATCCTACGAGAGATAAAAGGAAAGGGAAGTGAGCAGAGAATTGGGAACCTTACACTGTGAAGGAAGCAGAACCGGGAGAAGAGCACGTCCTTCAGACCTGAGGTTACTGTGCCAAGATGCTCCCTGGACAAAGACTGATGCAATACAAACTTTCCTCCAGAGCCGGCAAGGAGAAAAGCCTTCCCTTAGAGCGGACATCCTGAGTTTGGATTTGTAACCTACCAGACTGTGTAAGAATAAATCTTCCTTTGTTAAAGCCATCCACTCTGTGGTGTTTCTGTTAGAGCAGCACTGGCTGGCTAAAATACTACTGAATGCTGAATATTTTCCTTCTGAAAAGTAACATTAAAAGATAAAACGTACTCTTTAATAGCATATACATCCTCGCCACTGCAAATAAAATGAAAAGATTCAGAGAATCTAGAATTGATTCAGAGAATCTAGAATTAATTCATAGAATTCAGAGTCAAGCAGACATTAGATTCCATCACCAATTCTCTGCATATCCAATCACTGCAACTTTTTCATACTTTTGTGTCTTTATTGCTGTATGACCATGCTGTAGACTGGTTTGCAGCCAAGATCATAGGTCTTACAGGTTCGGTGGTCAAGGGAAAAAAATAAGTGCTTAAATAGTGAAACTTGCTTATGTTTTATAATTCATGTATTTACTACACACAAGTAGTTGTTAATTGGCACACTATAGGTCTGAAAGTGTTAATCCATCCTCCCAAACAGCCTAATGTAATACTAAAGAGATTCCACTTTGGAGAATCTGTCTTAAAATAATAATCTCCACAAGGCATTCTGTGTTAGAAAGCTAGTTAAAGATAAGATCATGAAAGAATAATTCTAACAAAGCCTGGTAAGTCTTTTGCTGGTTGTCACTGGTCACTTCTGACTCATGGAGATCTCATGTGTTACAGAGATGAACTCCTCTGTAGGGTTCTCTTGCTGTAATATTTATGGAAGTAGATGGTCAGACTTTGCTTTCAAAGCACCTGTGGGTTGGTTTGAACCCCCAAGCTTTCAGTTAGTAGTCAAGTACAAACCATTTGCACCACCCGGGGACCTTATACCACAATAATAATAATAATGGTCATAACAGTAACAATCAGTCCACTGCTGTCAAGTAGATAGCAGCCCTACAAGATGGAAAAGAAAGGCCCACAGGGTTTCCGAAGAGCAGGTGGTGGATTTGAACTGCCAAGTTCTCAATCACTTATGTCTATACCACAATAGAAAGGGTGAAATAATCAGCTTTTGAGCACCCAGAAAGATGATTATAGAGAAGGAGAAACAGTCATTTCTGTCTTTGACAGTGTGGTCAGGCCTTCTGTAACGTACCTTCAGTCTTGAACAGAGAAGGACACTACCAGTCAAGCTGGCAGTCCCTGTGATTTACCTTCTTGGCAATGGGTTATGTCATATTTGCAAAAATGCTGCCACAATCAAAAGCCTTAGAAATACTGTGTGACTTTCCAAGTTCCCATTAAGAAAGACCACCATTAAAAAAAAAGAAAAATGCATAAAACAAGGTTTTGCCAAATCTAAAACTTAACATAATTTTCCTTGGAGAAATCGTCCTAAAGACAGCCATGAAAATATTCCATTTCAGTGACTTCAGTCTTTCCCAGAGATTTGAGAATGCCAAGCAGAAATATGAATATAAAACTTATGCTTCAGCATCTGCCCCGGGTGGGAGGCCAAATGCCAGTAATTTGAAAGGTGATGAGCAGTGCCGAGCAGAAGAGGAAAGGATCTGGTGCCTGGTTTCCGGGGTGGCGGGGGGGAGGGGGCTGGCTTTCCTTGTCACAAGGTACCGACACAGACATCATCACCTGTTTCTCTTCCTCTGTTCTGCTGAGTGCTTCTTCTTGGTAGGGGGTTTCATTTGAGCTTGGTGGGAGGACTCAGGTCGTAGAAGATGGGTCAGTGCTGAAAAACCAAGAGGGTGCTCCACATGACTTTTGGTAACAGCTTGTTCCTTACCACCCAGTTTTTCACCATGCACATGTGCGCTATTTGAGTGCATATCACTGGTGAGCTGGGATCTGTTCCTTCAGAGAACGCAATCTGGGAACAACTTTTCTCATTTACATAGAGTACAGTAGAGGGAATGCTAATTAAATCTGCTAGATATCTATCCATCTTAATAGTCTCTGCTTCCAGCAAGCAGGGAGGTAGGAGGAAGAAGGGAAGAGTGCTAATCCACAGGACTTTCTGATGTTCCTTCCACCTCCTATAACCCTGACTTTGAGTGAGTTTAGGGAGCAACTCTTAGTTGACTCACATCTTTATATGATTAAAATAATCTGGAAGTGGGTAGCCTTGTGTTTTGGGTCTCACATTAAAGTTTAAGCATACTGGTTCTAACGTCCAAAGAATTCCCTTTTCCAAATAAACAACCTGCTCAGGAGTACAGGAACAGGAAGACACAAGCTTTACAGTCTTGCTTCTTGCATATTGTCACCAAGCTAGGATGTATTTGATTACATTCTCCTTAATGGACTGTGAGGATGCCCCTCAGGTCTTCGGGAGTGACACTAGGAATAGAGCAGTCTTTGTAAACTGCCACCAAGTGAATAAAGGGCTGAACTGATTTCCAGAAAGCACTCATTTGCTCTCCCCAGACCTCACATAAGTTTGTTAAATTGGGAAAGCTCAGCAGGTGGTGTGTCTGAAATCTTTTTTTTTTTTTTTCCCTTTCCTTTTACGCTTGATTCTTGCTGTTCTTGCCAAGGCATGATGCTTTGAAAACTGACACAAAGACAACTGAAGCTGCTTGGTCAAATCTCCAGTCTCAAAACAGAGAGCTGTTTCTGTTCAAGTGAGTGAAATGTTAGTCCTTGTGATGCGATAATTGCTTTCTAAGTGGTCCCTGCCCCTCTCAGTCAAGGAGATTTTAGTGAAACCACCCTGAAGTCTGAGACTCGAGCTATAGAACAACTCTTACCTACTTTTAGGACAAATGGGACCTACCCAGAAGAAAAAAAATGAAGTACTCTTCTGATTAAAGATTGAACACGTGTTGTTTGCTCTTGCCTCTTTGTAGAAAGAGAATACACACTAGCCTTCGCACAGAGAGTGTTTATGCACGTTCTTGTCTGCAACTTCTTCCCTCTGCAGGAGCCCAGCCCAAGGTCACCTTTAAAGCATATCGTGTGGATCATCTTATACCTTCTGATTCTAACTCACAGCTAACTTTCAGAGGCTTTTGGCTCACTGAACTCCTAGTTTGAGGCTATGGATGCTTACGGCTTTTCATACTTTCCAGTTGTGGCCTCTCCTGTCTGTTTCTATGCAACTTGCTCCATCTTTTCCACCATATTTACCTGCTGCTTCTTCCCTAAGCTCCCCAGCCTAACTCATTTACAGCCCTTAATGCAGTTCAGCCCTTAGAAAGGAAGTGACCTGCTTCCGTGTATTGGTCCAGCCTCCAAATTCAAACCAAGTCCACCTTCTCGGAGAAGTGTTCGATGTATTTAATCCCAGCTTGCCAGGAGAATCATTTTCTCTGAAGTCTTTTCCAGCCTGGAACTCTGCCTCTTCCTGAATCACAGGTTCCCATCAGCGCACGGACCACACTTGCTGCGCTGGGACAGTCTCCGTAGTGGTGATTATACCTCTTGTCTTTCACTCCCAGACCTCTCCCAGTACCTCGCAATAAACATTTCTTGAGTAGTTGAAAACAGAATGTGCTGACTGGTGCTTTAGACATTTAATGAGAGGGGAGGAGACGGGAATGGAACTAGGTTCTCCAACAAGATTGTGATGGAGCACGGGCTGAGAGAAGGGACCTCCCTCCTCAGCCTTCTCTTATCCACCTTCTGTTTTGTTGCTATAAACACCACGCTGGCTTGTCACTGGGGTTGAAGTGAGGAATTAGAAAGGAAGGAGGAGGAAAGCAGGGGAATTTGGACGGGGAGGGAAAGGTAGCATGGAAGGAGATTTCCTGAGGCAGCCTCCCAAGGTGTACAGAAGGCAAGCTCACGTAAGTCAGGAGCTGCTTGCTGATCAAGTGCTCATATGGGAGGTTTCAGTTCTACAGGATGTCACAAGCCGCAGTTCATTGGGAGGTCCTCCCAATGCTCCTTCCTCACAAAGCTCTGCTGTGTATGAGATTATCTCCACCTTTCTGGTCCGTGTTTCTTTCCAACAAAGGCCCACAGATACCCTAAGCTAGGATAGATGTGGCATGTACACAATCTTTGACAACTGCCCCCTTGGGGAGACTTCAGTATTCTCCAAGTATTAACATTCTTAGGCTTTCTGAGCCTGGGAACTTTCCTAATCCAATGTGTGCTGATGGGTGGTCCCTAAAAGCACCAGCCCTTTGGGCTTGCTGGCCTTCAGCAAATCTGATGGGTGGTGCTAGAAAAAGGAAAATGCATTTGGACTATTACCTCTTCAGCTGGAAGTTTTCATAGGAAAGAAAAAGAACTCATTGATTGTTAGAACTTGAGGTCACCTGGACATTTGTTTTTTTGAATCTGTACTGTGGATGTGTTTATTTAAAACAAGATTAAAAGAAAAAAATTACTACAGAATTGCAAAAACTCAGTTCATGTTTATAATTGTTAAATTTAAGAAAAACTGAATGTACCTTTCAAAGTAATTTTTTATTTGAATTCTACTTCCTTATGTATTATGTAACAATTAGTAATGATGTGATGGATAATTTTCTCTGGAACAGTTCCTGATTCCATTACTCAACTACTCGATCGACCAGTAATTACGAATCATATCTTTAATTAGCTGCTGCTCTTCAGAAACATATGAAAGCCAACGGCATAAAGTAATTGGCATAAAAGTTTTCCTAATTAATTTATCTGTCCGTGTAAGTAACCGGAGCTAGAGTCTGGGGATCATTTATAACTCTAGGAAGGCCAGCCCTAAAACTCACTGTCGAGAGAGATTTATATTTGTGAATTATAAAAAGACAACAAGCCACAAAATTGCATTATCCCCCAACTCTAACAATATAGCCCCTAATGTGCTGCTCAGAGATGAGCAAAAAGTTCCTATTGATCCAATTCATTTTCATCATATCCTCCAGTGAATCTTTCAAATCTCTCTTGCCTTTTCCTCATTCAACATTGTAACAGTAATCAAGCACATTAAGCAATTCATTAAACAACAGCCCCGCTGACCACAGGGAGTGCTGCAGCTAACATTCATTAGGCAGCCAATAACTTTATTTAAGTAGCAAAGGGCTTGGGAGTGAAAACCAACTTCTTGGTCTCTCTTTAAGGAAATACAGATTTCAGCAGCAATCAAGACTCGTCGTGCCCTCTGGTCCACAATGTGCTTTGTAAGGAGGACCTGTCTCTGCATAAAGCAAAATTAGGGTAGGTTTGAGACATCCTGATTCTGTTCTCTCCTTGCCAAAAGGCGATCCAAGACTTTGCTCAGCGCGAAGCTGGGATATGAGAGATTTATGTCGCGTCTGGAAACGGGTTGTTCAAATATTGATATTTGGGTGCCAGATTTTCAGATCTGATTTTAGAAATGCTAAATGACATGAGAGTTAGCATGGTTGTGTGGCTTCAGATAACCCTTTCGTGGCTTTCTGAGGTTAATAAAAATGGTGGATGTATTTTCTTTCTTGACAACAGAAAGAGAACTGGAATGGCAAAGGCAGGCTGCACAAATTGTTTCTTCAGACCATAATTAGAGCCATCCGGGAAGACTGTACATGTCCCTCTGAGCTTTGAGGGAGTCCTCGGAGATAGCAAAAGAGAAGATGACACCAGAGAAGTGTCACTGAGCCTACACTTCTCAGAGAAAGAACACTTTGCCAAGTGTCCCTTGGGGTTTGGATTTCTTGCACTGCTATCCCCGGGTCCTTTTCTTTAGCTACTTAGCTTTTTCTTTATGAAACAACTTAAGAATGTTGTCATGTAACTTAGGCCTTTATAAATAACACCATTCATGGTCGGATAGGACTAGTTTTAGAACAGGCTTTTTTTGTTTTTTGTTTTTGAGGGGAGCATACGAAATCCTTTTTAACAAGGTATTATTTTATTGCCTCAAGAGTTTTTAGGAAACATGTAACAGCAGTAGTGGATTAGCCAGTCAGCAAGGTAGATGCAGGCTTACAGCACACAAGGCATGAGCAGGCTACAGTATACAAAGTACACACAGGCTTACAGCATACAAGGTACACACAGGCTTGCAGCATACAAGGTATATACAAGTCTACAGTATACAAGGTATGCACAGGCTTACAGTATACGAAGTACACACAAGCTTACAGCATATAAGGTACACACAGGTTTACAGCATACAAGGTACACACAGGCTTGCAGAATACAAGGTACTCACAGGCTTACAGTATACAAAGTATACACAGGCATAAGGTATACAAGGTACGCACAGGCTTACTTGTGTTGGTTTACTTCTCTGCAGTGCACAATTTCATGTGAGTTTCAGCACATCTTTGATGTGGTAAAAGCAGATGAAACTGCGTTGCAAATTGGTAAATAAAAGTGCATAAGCCCGTGCTACCCTGCTTTTTGGAAGCCTTGGTGGCATAGTGGTTAAGTGCTATAGCTGCTCACCGAAAGGTCAGCAGTTCTAATCTGACAGGCTCTCGCTGGAGACTCTACTGGACAGTTCTTCTGTGTTCTATGGGGTCATCATGAGCTGGAATCGACTTGACAGCAGTGGGTTTGGTTTGGGTTTATCTTGCTTTTTAGGTTATCTGTCACTATGTAAGAGAGCTGCATTTCTAAGACAGTCTCTCCCCTGACTTTAAATAGTGGGCTATGTGTCAGGATTGACTGACATTTGATAAGTTTTCCTGTTAATGCGCTGAATATGCTTTTCTCTAAACCTTTAGTGTCATCGGTAATGAGTTGGCATCCTTCTTTCTAGCTTGTGTCTATCGATGAAGCTACTGTCACCAGCAAATAAAATAGAATTGTCCTGATCTTAGGCTCTACTATGCAGCATAGCTAATAAAAAGCAGGTGGTACAGAAAGGTTGACGCATGATTGCTCCCTCCTGCCTGCCATGTTGGGAGACCTGAGTTCAGAGGGAGGCTCACACCCATGCTGGGGTCACTTCAGAGATCATTCTCTGAGCTTCTGAGAATGGGGATTAAATGCAAAGCATGAAGCAGAGCAAGACCCTGGGTCAGAGCATAGGGAAGGCAGGTCTAAAGACCATAATTCAGGGCAGGGCAAGCATAAAGCACCAGACTGAAACTTCTAGCAAATAGTAAGGACTTGAAATTACCACCGTTAGAGAAAATGCTTTACAAGAAAATTAACAAATCAAAATTTCCATGTCTTACAGATTAACAACAAAGTCAGTTTTGCATACTTAAACATCTATTATGCATATATTCTGAAACCAAGGTAATTGTACATTTTAGTCCCAACAATCTTATATATAATTTTAGGTTTCAAGTAGGAAAAAATTGTTATGCCTCCTCAATTGTACCGTCAGAGCTTCTATGCTCAGGCGGTGGCTGAGAGCAAAGAAGGGAAAGAAAAAATAATTGTAGTATGTTAAAGCCAGAATTGCTGAGGACATAGAAATCAGAATGAAATGTGGCTTTGCTCTGAGATTTAAATCCCCTTTAACCATGAATTGTTGTGGTTGAATTTATTTTTAATGCCATTATGCTTAATACAGTTGTATTCTTTTTCTGAGTATTTCCACGGTGCTATGTTACTTTCTTGCTCTAATGTTTAGAAATATTGCTGACATCCAGTCAAGAGTTCTACTCAATTGAAATATACAAGGATAGTCAAAGATTCTTTTAAAGGAACTATTATTATTTTTAAAAGCTACCTTTGGTGATGTTTGACCTTCATATCACTTAATCACAGAAAAAGTTAACATTGTCTGAATGCATAATAAACTTCAGTTCCAGGCACTATGACAAAGGTTTTACATACAGTATTTCATTTAATCCTCTCAGTAATACAACAAGGCAATTAGTGTCATTTTTCCTTTTTCATAACTGATGAATCTAGTATTATACTTCAACATCAAGAAAACAAAAATCCTCAGAACTGGACTAGTAAGCAACATCATGATAGGTAGAGAAAAGATTGAGGTTGTCAAAGATTTCATTTTACTTGGTTACACTATCAATGCCCACAGAAGCAGCACTCCAGAAATCAAGAACATTGTATTGGGAAAATCTGCTGTAAAGACCTCTTTAAAGTGTTCAGAAGTAGAGACGTCACCTTGAAGACTAAAGCGTGCTTGGTCTTTTCAATCATATCATATGCCTATGAAAGCTGGGCAAGGAATAAGGAAGACGAAAGACCAACTGACTCCTTGGAACTGTAGTGTTGGAGAAGAATACTGAATATACTGTGTGCTGCCAAGAGAACAGACAGCTCTGTCCTGGACCAAGTACCACCAGAGTGCTTCATAGAAGCAGTGATGGCAAGACTATGTCCCTGGAGGTCATCATGCTTAGCAAGGTAGAGGTCGTTGAAAAAGAGGAAGACCCGCAACAAGATAGATTGACACAGTGGCTGCAACTATGGGCTCAGATGTAAAATTGATTGTGGGCACGGCACAGGATCAACCAGCATTTTGTCCTATTGTGTATGGGGTCACTACGAGTCGGAATCCACACAGCAGTAGCTAACAACAACAGGGCTGAGAGAATGTATATCGCTCGCCCCAAAACCAGCGACGGCGGGAGCTGGCTGGTACTAGCTTGATAGAGCTCGGGGTGCTTCTCATCAGGTGGGGTAACCTGAAATCGGCTTTGGTGGGAGAGTTGACACAGTGGAAGTGAGCAGACGCTACAAATCAGGGTTCCCACCCTTCACCCTCTGAAAGCAAGTTATCAAACACCAGTACACCACTGGCAAGACATACAGGTACTAAATGGCAGGACAAGAATTTGAAAACAAGTTTGACTTCAGAGGCCCACTCCCATTTTTAGGAGTGTATTAAACTGTCTCACTAAATTATCAGTCATTTCATGACTTTTACTGAGCGTTTTCTACAAAGTACTGTATTTGATACTTCAGAGCTATCATTGATTTTAAAAATCTGCATCTATTTGAGGGGGCAAATATTCTATACCATAGAGTTGCTATGAGTCAGAATATCCTCAATAGCATTTTTTTTTATTTTTTAAAAAAAGAAAGCCATTGAGGGATGTGCAGCTGACTATATCTTCACACATCCTGGCTAAATCAGATGGGATGGGAGACTGAGTTTAACAGTGTTCTCTTCCCTAGCCATAGTTCAGAGGAGCAGACAAGGCGATTATTTTTTTCAAATTCTATTGGAACTTGACAGGTTAGAAAAATTACTAAAGGAAGAGTAGCTAGATTTGCTAGAGTAGGAAATAATAAAATTAAAACAGCAGGACAGACATAGACTGGGCATCTCCATGTGCAAAGCTCAGTTCCAATAACTGCAGGGGTTATTAAAAGAACAAGACAAAACTGTTTAAGTTACTGTTTTTTAGATATTGTTATTGCTTGTTCTCTGCTGTTGAATCTACTCCAGCTTATAGCAACCCCACAGGACAAAACAGAGCTGCCCCATGTGGTTTTCAAGGAGTGGCTAGTGACATCGAACTGCCGACTTTTTGTTTAGCAGCCTGAACTTTTAACTACTTTCCACCAGGCCTATTGAAGTTATATTTAAAGATTACCTGTCTGTTGGAACCAAACTCACCGCTGTTGAGTTGATGCCAACTTATAGCAACCCTGTGGGACAAGGTAGAACTGCCTCACAGTTTCCAAGGAGCGCCTGGTGGATTTGAACTGCCGACCTTTTGGTTAGCAGCTGTAACACTTAACCAGTCTGCCACCAGTGTTTCCAAATGAAGAGTAAGTGCCTTCAACTAACTTCAAAAAGACCTGGAAGTTAGGGAAGTTGTGAGTAGATGGGGTATAGATGAAATGAATTAGTGATAAACTGGTCATTTTTGAGAGTGGGTAATAGGTAGATGAAGGTCCGTGAGTGGCACAGTTTGCACAGGACTGCTAACATTAAGATTGAAAGTTCAGACTCACCCAGCAGCACTACAGAAGGAGCCCCTGGTATTCTGCTGTAAAGGCTATGGCCAAGAAAATTCTGTGGAGCAATTCTACTTCCTAATGCATGAGGTTGCCATGAGTTGAAACCTACTTGATGGCAACTTTGTTTAGTAATTTATTTATTTTTAAATGAGTAGACGGAGGTTTGTTTTACTATTATCTTCATTTTCATGTTAGTTTGAAATGTTCTGTAACACAAAACCAACAAATCAACCAGGTGATTGACCAACAGCTGATGATAAACATATGCAATTCAGTTCTACGAGGTCAAAATACAAAAGCTATACTGAAACGTATCTAAGTTTATAAATATTAAAATAGCCATGAGAATCTTACTGGGAACCTAAATAGGAAATGGTTAATCATAGCAAATCCTATTCTGTAGCAAAGACAGCTGAATATAGGATCAAGAAGACAGCCTTCAAGATGTAAGATAGTTTTTCATGTCCAATGGATGAATTTCATATATCAAACATTTTGATAGACACTTGGGCTTCAGAGTATTAGTCAGAACAGTTATATTGGCTTTTATATTGTCAATTTAGTTTTGCAAATGCACCTCTCTTACCTGAAAAGGAAGGCAGTGAACGGGACGCAGCACTGCCAGTGGGCAGCTTTTGGTCAGTGGCGAGGGTTTTTACAGCAGCCTGTAGCTTTTTCTGTCAGTGACCACTGTACTGAGAACTGATTGACACTCGTTTGTCTTCCAAAAGTACATCTTCAAAATAGTAAGATTTCAACAGCATTAACCAGTCAATTCATATAATAATAAAACTTTGAAGTCAACTCATAGGTAAATTTGAAACCTTTTTCCTAATACATACGGGACTCTGTAGTAAATTGGTCCTGAAGTTAAGCTGAATGCCTCTTTTGTTCTTCAGTTTTCATTATTCTTGCCTTTTCTTATGAATATTGTCATAAATCCAGTCTTTGAACATCTGTGAGTCAGCATCTGAAAACGATGCCACCAGCAGATTCTGCACTATGGCGCTCACATAGCTAAGTTACTAATGATTAGGGCGACAAAGCCCCTCCCCCAGTAAAAAATCATAAGCGTGCTTCATTGTGACTGGAAAAGTCTAATTTGAGGAACTTCTTGTATCTTTTCTTTACGGAGAAATGTCACTGTGTCACTCTAATCTCATAGGTCGACCTTAGTAGAATTTTCTTTTAGCTTCCCCAGTCTCATCTGAACTTGGAGCTAAAATATTTCTCAAACTTTGACAACCATGTACTGGAGTGAGCGGGGGGTTAAAAGCCCAGTCACGTTTCTCTCAGCTTTGGCACAGACTAGTCTTGGTCTCAGCCACACACAATTACCTTGCTTAGATTGTTAAAATTAATTAAAAGAAAGTCTTCATTTTCAGTCTAAGACTGTCAGTCATCTAAAGAGGTTTATGCTGTGTGTCTGGATTCTTTGCTTTGCCTGTCTCCGTAAGGCTGAAAATATTCTGCCTCTTCAGAGCATGAAACTGGAGAGAGGATATGGCCACAGCTTTAAAGGAGTGGTTTCTTGCTGCTTTGATTTTTCTTTAGCAGGTCACTGTGAGTCCAAATCTGCAGCATCTAACAACAACACCAATATGAAAATATTCACGCTAACTTCTCTCATCAAATGTCAGAAAAGAAAAATTCATTTATCTTACACTTTCAAACCTCATTCCTTTACTTTAAGAGCTGCCACTTGTTTGTTGCTTTTTCTAGGTCAGGAACTCTGCTAAAAACAAATGGATAAACAAACCAGAACGAGTTACCACAGCGTTGATTTTGACTCATGGCAACCCTACATGTATCAGAGCAGAAATCTGCTTGCAGCGCTTTCAGTGGCTGATTTTCTGGAAGGAGATTGCCAGGCCTTTCTTCTGAGGCATCTCTGGGTGGATTTGAACCTCCAACCTTTCAGTTAGTAGTCAAGTGCATTAGCTGTTTGTATCACCCAAGGACTTGCACATATTCAGCTAGATGCTTTAAATACATTAACATTTTGTGTTCCGTTATTTCCCTTTTTCATATAACGTCCCAGAGATTAGGAAGACAAACATTAAGTTCTTTGCCCAGTAAAGGTTACAGAAATAATAACAGAAGAAGCAGACAGGTTTTGAACTCATTAGTCTACGGCTTTAAAGCCTGGACTGTCCCTTATGGTCTCGTAGATTTTCTAACTAAATGTTTCTCAGTTGTTTCCCTTACCATCAAATTTCTGCACTGTCCTTACTTAGTATGAATTACACCAGAACAGCAAAGATTACTAAAAACCAAAGTTTATTTAAAATACTATCTTCATAAGGATTATTATTCTATGGTAGCCTTCAAGTAGCAACTTCCTCCCACCACAGCACTCAGTTAACTATTGGCATGGTTGCTTAATATTTGTCGAGTTGTCATGTTTGGAACTAGGTAATAAAATAAGAACCTACAGATGAATTTGCACCTTCAAGATGTTTATAGGAGCATGTACAATATATAACATACTCTTCCTCTCATACAGTGTTTATTTTGTGAGATTAGCTTTCAATTCTGATGTCTACTTTGTACTTTAAAATTATTTAAAGGCAAAGTGGAAAATGAGAAGTATTGGACGAAGAAGTAAAGCAAGTGAGAGCGCTCATTACCTCTACTTGGGTGGGTGAGGCTGTCCTGAGAACGAGAGGAGCAATGGCCTCTTTCTATGGCAGAATCTGAGCAGAGGGGCACAGAACGGGTGTTTTTGCTAGCTCATGGGAGTTAACAGGCAGTCTCATTGGTGTGAGAACTTTGACAATTAAACTGAACAAACCAGATTACTTCACCACAGAAACAACAGTCAAAGCAGCATGTGAAAGAGAGCTGAATTTTATAATAATTTAAAAATCCAGTTGAGAGGAATGGTAAAAAGCTGAGCCATGAAGAACAGGAATGGATGATAAAGAAATCCAGCTGTGGGGAAACTATCATTTGGAAGGAAGGTTGCAGTAGAAAGTATGGCTTTGCGGGATACTTGAAAACACAGCAGACATCAGGGAACACGTACCTGTTAGAGAAAGAGAGATATACGTATGTAATCACCGAGTATGCCTATGCTGTTGACTACAACACTGAGTGAAAAGACACATGGAAGGAGAATTAAGAGAAAGACCAGAAACCAGACTGTGTTCTCAAGTTGAACAGGGCAAAGCACTTTTCAGCTTTCCTATAGAAAGGCAAGAGAAGAGACAGCATTCAACAACTAGACAGACGTGAATATTGGAAGGTAAATCTAGAAGATAGAGGTTCAAGTCATTAAAAATAAAGTATCTAGGAGACCTCTGATCAGGATACATTTGGTTTATGGCTTGCTTTGGGTTAAGACAGACTTTCTGTCTATAATGTCTTGTGAGTGGCTGATATGCCAACATTTTTGTCACAGTTTAGAGAGCTGAAAATGCCTGTGTCCCTTCTTTCAATGAGATTCGGGATGAAAGACCAATCAAACTGTCCGAGTAGAACAACTGTGGTGATTTTTTATTAGTGATAGTGAGAAAATACAATAAAAATACCTAGAATAAAGCATATTCGACTGATTAGATACATTCCCCTGACTGCCATATGCACAGAAATACCTGAATTAAATGTGTATATAAAGCTGTGAATGTATCTTGGCATATCTCCTGGAAGAGATGCCAAGCTTTATATATCTATCTGCACATACACACATGTAGATACACAAATATATATACATACACTGCGTACAGAGTTGTATTACACTGTGCTGACATTTTTGTTTAGTCTGTTTGACTCACAGGATATTAAATAAATAAAATTAGAAGATGGTGCCAACTGAATCTTATGTACTTGTTACGGTGTATGGGCGGAACTGCTCAAAGCAGGAATATAGACTCCTATTTAGAACCAAGCTATGTATCCTGTGGCACTCAATAAGTGGTTGTTAACTGGTCGACGTACTGACTGACCAAATGACCTCTCATGGGTCCTTCTTGCCCATCTGCCCCACGGCCATGGTGTGTTTAAAAGTTAGAGAATTCCCCATAGACTATAGAACATACATGGGAGTGACTGGAGATTATTTAGAGGGCCAAATGGGTTATCTATACAGCCTCTCCCATTACTTATATCAAATTATTTAAGACACATGCTCCTTTTGGTTTAATTATTGAAAGTAGCTGAAGGCCACTGTTATAAGCAGTTTTCTCTGTACCACAGCCTTGCAGGCTAGGAACTGAGAATGGTATTAGCATATTCAAGTACACAAACTCTGTTTATCCAGTGTTCCTAAAGGCCAAGTCTGCAGTAAAGCCAGACAGGCCAAAAATTAGTAAAGAGAAACAGAAATTTAGACTCCTGTGTCCTTTCCAAATGAAACTCAGTAAGGCTTTTTGTTGGAATTCAAGACAATAAGATTTTTTTTTCTTCTTTTTTTTTGAGGCTCTTTAATGGGTCTAAGACTATTCAGGGATATCTAAAATTTTTCATACCCAGTCTTTTTATTTCCTCTTGTTACCATATTTTTCCCATTTTTAAATTAGTCTATCAACTTTAAAGAACTGGAAATGCCTCATAGAAAAACTTTCAATAATATTCTTCTCAGGGAAAGTAATTTTTCTTGTGTGTCATTTATGTTTTGCATTTCTTTTTCCATTGTTTTTTACTTCTAAAGTAACTTGCCTACCCAAAAAACAGCATCTAGATTTCAGCTGGCTTGTTTCATCTCTGATGAATGTAATTCCCAAGCTAAGTTTTGCAATTACCTTCCTGATATCATAAGTTAGTGCTCTGTTTTTAACCAGGATTTATTTTTGGATTGAGGGAACATTTGTCCATAAATATTATGGGGGTGGGGTGAAGATAGGTAGAGACTTTGCATATCCGTTGAACTGCAAATAAAATTGATCTACTGAATAATTATATTTACTAGCTGGTTTGACTAGAAAAAGCTGTAAAATACTACACAAAGTGTCTTGTGAGTGCTCCCTAAAGACTTTGATATGACCTTTATTTTATGTCCTTCAGATAAATGATTAAGTTTTTCTGATTATTTTCTCTTTGCCTTACAAATTCTTAAAGTTTAGGAGTTCAAAGTAAAATTCACATAGAGATTTTCTACTCATTAAGTCTGCCCCATAGTCAAGACATTTTCTTATGGTTAATCTATGCTTATGAATGTTTGGAAGACTAATTTATTAATATGAATATGTGGTTTATAAAGCAGTCAGGGTTTTTCTATGAAGGCCACAATAACATGATTGTCTAGATTTATTGTGACCAAACCAGTTAAAGTTGCTATTATTGTTCACTTTGTCAGGGGAAAGAAGTGAGATCCAGAGTCCAAATCTGAGATTCTCAGAGCTGGAAGGGACTTGGGAGGTCACAGGTTCCAAGCCCAGAATCACCAGGTCCAGGTTCTCCACTTGTCAGTCTCTACTCAGAAGAATCAGGACATGTACGCATTTCCATTGTTTCAAACAGAATCAAGGAAACAACCACTGGGTGTCTGCAAAAACACTTCAAAATTCTACAAATGCAAAGTTGCATTGTAATTGAACCATTTCCTGCTTTTATTTTAAAATCATGACAAGTTTAGTCCTCTTGTGACACATGATTTTAGAGATGCTTGAACACTAAATTCAGCTTTCCTAAACTGAAGTTGGAAACCCAGGTAGCATAGTAGTTAAAATCTGTGGCTGCTAACCAAAAAGGTTGGCTGTTCAAATCTAGGGGCATGCCCTGGAAACTCTATGGGGTAGTTCTACTCTGTCTTTTAGGATTGCTAGGAGTTGAAATCAACTCAGTGGCAGCAAATGTTTGGTTTTCAAACTGACGGTGAGAATAGCTTGGACTCTGAAAGCTGTCTTGGATTCAGAGAACAAAACCATAATCAACCTACATAAAATTTATCATGTCTATCTGGGAAAATATTTACAAAGGGATTTCAAGGGGGAAATTCTAGAGATTTTTGAGTTCTGCTTGTCCTAAATTTATGCAAAGGATTTTGGCAATGGCTGGTTCAGTGGTAGGATTCTTGGGCTCAGTGCGCCTTGTATGTAGACACCACCTGTCTGTCAGTGTCTGTCTATGGAGCTTTGTTTGTTGCTGTGACGCTGATCAGGTTTCAGTGGCACTTTCAGGCAAAGACACTCGGGGAAGAAAGGCCTGGCAATCTACTTCCATAAAAGCAGCCATAAAGGCCCTAGGGATTACAACTACTTGTCTACAACAAATCATGGGGCTGGCAAGGGGCCTGGCAATATTGCATTCTGTTGTAGGTGGGATTGCCACAGTCAGAGGCCAACTCGGCTGCAGCTAGCAATGACAACAACATAAAACTAGCTTGACAGTCTGGCCATAGCTCTATCGACTGAAAAAAGAAAGCCAATAATTAAATTTCAGTGCTTCTTTTGAGACGATAGTTTGAGATATCAGATAGATAGAAATCTTTTAACATACTCATGAGTAAAAATGGAAATAAGTAATATTTTATAAATGACATCAGAGAAACAAATCATGAAGAAGTACTTGGGTGTTGATATTATAATTTGGTGATTTAAAACCCTTCTTCTCCACTATTTTGCCAACATGGTAGAGTGATAGAATATATGTTTCTTTACACAAGGCATTTGTTTCTTCCAGTCAGTTCTAGATAAACCCCCAATCTTTTTCTTCCCCTAAACCTTATGCACATTTTAGTTTCTACATCAAAACACCACTGACTGAAACTATATAAAATCCTTGGCCTCCAACCAGCGAAGGCCTAATGCAGGAAAGGAAGGATAAATTAAATTGACAGGGTCTCAGCAGTGGAAATTAGTGCAACTCTTCTAATTGCATGTCTAGCCTGAATGATGGGATACTTAATTCTTACACATCCCAGACAATTGCTTTATACTAACATGAGCTCTGGGAAAAAGGCAGATTCTACAGACATATGGAACAGTAGATGGAGTGGAAAAATAAATCAGAGGCCCTAGCCACTCTGGGGGAAAAAAAAATGTTTTATCTACCTTGTTAATAAAGGTGTTGCCTCTGTTAAGCACCACTGATACTGTCCTCTCAGTCCATTCTCTCCATGAAAACTGAACATTAAATAGTTAAATTGCAGACATCCAAACTGCTTGTATCAGCTCTCGTGCACGGCAACAACAACAAAAGCACAGTGGTTAACGGCATCCTTCTTTCAGGAAAAACTAAGGACACAAGCCTAAATATGAATCCCTGGGGACAAACGGATCAGGAGCAACAGCGTCTTCTTCTCTCTCTTCTGTAAGAACTGCTAATAAAAGCCTTCAAAACTAGCACGGGTTCTTATATCTATTTAACCTTTTGCCCCAAGAAGCAAAGAGCAGCTGGTTAAGTGGAGAGTAAAAGCACAGCAACTTTTCATTATCTGAGCTCACAGGCGAGTGTGGGGAAGCCGGAGCTGCCAAGCCTGGGTTAAATGCTTGTTGCCTTCACTGCCTGAGGCCATCTAGCGTGTTTAGAAATGATTAAGTACTGCAGCCTAGAAAGGACCTGTCCTGAGCGTTCATCTCTGACTTTCAGCAGAAAGGAGAGGCTGGCAATGACAGAGGCAGATGGATGAGTCTCATTAGTCTGGGGAGGCGGCGAACCAGACTGCCTTCACAGAGCTGTCCAAAAAGAGGGAGCAAATTAAAACGGGATCTGGGAAAACCAATGAGCAAGTGTTTTAACTCTCTGCTACCTGCTTTCTTTAGCTGGGAGGTGATACAGCCGGCTTGGCTCCCTCTGAAACGCTGCTGCACCATGAAATGAGGGAAGGTCTTTGCAGACTCACACAGGCACAGCCGGTGGGCTTTTTGCATCCCTTAAAAAAGGAGTCTTGCACTTCCTACAGCTGAACAACACCGATGTTTTTATTCTTCAGCATATGTTACTGCCAGAGAGCAAGGTGGAAGGGATGAAGGGAGAGTGACTTCCACTTAGAGAAAAGATAGAGAGCCTTGCACTGCGCAGTGCACGCGACCAAAGTGAGAGGTGCTAAGGAAGGCTCAAAGGCCTGCCCAGGTGCCAGGGTTCCACGTGGAAGGGCTACGGGCCAGCTTGAAGAACTGGCAGCTCTACTTTTTGTTTGGTACCTTTCAAAACGAAGGTGCTTTGGTTGCAACGAGGCCTTTCTGACTGTGGAATTTCAGAGACAGAAGGTTAGCAAACACTGACCTGAGAGATGGAATGTGGGGGTGGGGTGGGGTGTCTCTTAAGATTTCATGACATTCTCCTGCTGTGGTTTCTGCATTAGAGTGTTTTAGGGAACCCAGGATGAAGTAGCCAGCAGTAGTGGTTAAGTGGTAGAATTCTTGCTTCCCATGAGGGAGAGTGGGTTCAATTTAGACTAAGGCAGTCTAGGAAGAAATGTCTGGTGATCTCCTTCCAAAAATCAGCTAATGAAAACTCAGTACATCACAAATGTCTGATCTGCAACCAATCATGGCAATGGTGTAGGGCCAGGAAGAACTTCGTCCCATGGTGTACAAGGTTACCATCTGCAGGGTCCAACTCCATGTTAATTAACAACAACAACAACAACAAGACCAAACAAAACTTATTGTGGGTTTTCTGAGTGTTGTCAAAATAAAAGCAAAGACTTGTTCATGGAACGATGATTTGATCCTAGTGAAAAGTCTTCAGGTTTTCTCTTCTTCTTGCTTACATTTTAGGCTTGGAACAGGGTCATATGACATAGTTAATGCTTCGGAGTACCTTTGTTGTTGAGTTGATTCTGACTCTTAACACTCCTAAATGACAGAGCAGAACTGCCCTATAAGGTTTCCAAGGAGCGCTTGATGGATTCAAAATGCCAAGCTTTTGGCTTCCAGTCATGCTTCTTAATCACTATGGCACCAGGGTTTTGGGAGAACCTTGAGGGTCTTGAAAAACACTGGTGGAAATGAAATGATCTATTTACGCATTCATTCAACAAATGCTGTGCTCTTGAGGTAATGGCAGGCCCTGGGAATCAAAGATGAGGAAGGAATACTTTGTATCTTCAAAGATCTAAGTCTAGTGGGAGAAAACAAGGAAGCACATTGGCCACATGAGAACTGTCTAGCAAAGAACAGCATTTCTCTATGACCTGAATGGAGAGTAAACAGTGATGGATACATGGCATCTGCTGCCAAGGAGCTCATTGTTAAGTCTGGGAGCCACACAAGTGAACAATCAACTCTGGATCAAGATGGGTAAACAAAGGGCCAAGTAGAGGTATAAAAACTTGTTGTGAGAATCTTGATGAGGGAACAAATTAATTTGGCCTGGGTAGACTGCAAAAGGCTTCAAGGTATAGTTGACATTTATGCTGCTTTGCAGGATGTGCTGAAAGCATAGTCTTTAAATGCAGAAACTTTATAAATAAAGAAGGGTTTTTATTCAAAAAGAGACTTAAATATCCTTTTCCAAATATATTTTTGCTTGGTCAAGGATGTGTCAATGTTAGGTCTTACTTCATCTCGTCTTGTTCCAACTGATTATGTGCCAAATAATGAAATAGTCTAAGGCTCTGTAAGAAACTGTGAGAAGTAAAATGTGTCCTAAAGATGACACTGGAAATAGCAGCATTTTGGGGGGGCAGGGTATGATCGTTGGAGTGCATGCTCCTCACACAGAAACTTATTTGGAAAGAACTAATAGTTGTCCTTCAAATAAGTATCTCTGATTCTCTTTCAAATTAAGAACAGAAAACAAACAAAAATTACAAAAACTACAACAGCAAAATATGATTGACAGGACTTAATAGCTTGGTTTGAAAAAAGTCCATACAAGTTCCAGATTCCAGAATCTGTAAAATTTCCAGACTGCATTTTTTTTTCTTGGAAACCATCAATTTTATAAATTTAAACCTAACTGAGGTAGGTTTTCAGCTAGAGACCTAAAAAAAAAAAAAAAAAAAAAAATCACAAAGGAGCTGGGTCCCAAGTTATAAACAAAACTGTACACAACACGTGAGTAGCAAAATCACTTTCTGATAACAAGCATTATTCTGTAGCTTACCAATGAAGTCCAACCCCTCAACTGTAAATTTCACCAAAACTAGTTGTGGAATTGATTCCAACTGATGGAAATCTCAGATTCATCAAAGTAGAACTGTGGTTTTCAATGGCTGATTGTCTGGAAGTAGATCACTGACTTTTTCCTATGTGTGACTGGCTGGACTTGAACCTTCAACCTTTCACTTAGCAGCTAAATGTGTTAGCTGTTTTCATCAAGCAGGGACTCCTATAAACTCCAGAACAGCATTGCAATGCTTACTTGTTTAAAGTGACCATTTACAAACCAGCAAAGAGTAAGTATCGGTAGCATCTAAAATAAGAGCTTACAGATAAATAAGAAGTATTGTGGAAAAGAAGGGACTCTGAATTACTACAAAGAAAGGTATAATAGAAATATGTTAGACCTCATGTCACCGTTGCTATTCTGATAGATTTTATTTATATACACACGTAACTCCTGTTGACATCAGTGCCTGAGTGGCTGAGCCAATTAACTTTGTATTTTAGAGTTGCTTCTGTATCCTACTCAATATAAACAGAAAACATTTCTCATGTTTATCCTCATGCAAAATGCACATGGATAAATCATTTAACTAAATGTAAGGTGTCAGAAAATGGTTCATACAAAGAAAATAATATTATGCAGTATAAACTCCCATTAAGTAGTAATGTGGCTGACATTGATTGAGGAAGATTAAGTCTAAGACTCTTTTTCTCAAGACATTTGTTCAAATAAATAAAGGTAACAGGAGGGAAAAGCTGATGGTTTCTTCTCATTTTGCATATAAATTTTATCTGCGTGTTTTTCTTCTTTTTTTTAAAGCATACTTATTCACAGTATAACATTACTGGGTCTATCATGTGAATTCTGGAGAGCAATGATAACTGTCAGTAAAGCAAGGTCATAATTGACCTTTATCACGGAAAAAGGTTGGCTACCTAAAGATAAACTTTCATGTTGAATTTGGAATGTAAAGAGAAGGGTTGAGGCCATGGAAGGAGCACATCTGAATAGAAATTTATGAATATTTCATGTCTGTTAAGAGGTTGGAAACTTGATGTGACATTATCATGACCCCTGCCCTGCAATATTTTCAAAAGAAAATTCTGATTGGCAGCAGACAACTTCAGAGGAGACAGCCTTTTTTTTTTTTTTTTTTTTTTGCTTAGTGGGAAAATTAAATTATAGTATGAAAATGCCTATTCTTAAAGCTCTTCTTCTCAGTAAGTGAAACTGTATGTTTTATGTTCTGGAACCATGGGGCTACTCAACTCTCCCTCTGGACATGTCTTGCTGTTACGTCATTTGGGGCTCTAGATGCCACCACGGCTGCTCTTCTGCCCTTGATCCATAGAAATGGGCTAAGAAGATGCACTTCTACTCTGAATTTCTGCACACAGAGTATTAGTTACTCAATGAACACTTGTCTGATTCATTTGATGTATTGTTGTTTCTATTTCATGATATTTTGCTTCTATCAAATCAGTCAACAAAACCTAATTTATCGAGAAACAGACAGGTAACCAGTGCTGTGTACTTGGCCTGTTGAACACTTGCAATAATAATAGCATAAGTTGCTGTTGCAGTGGTGGTTAACTGGTGTCTGACTAGCTCTCAGCTCATAACTCATGGTAGTATCAGGAAAACAAAAAGCTCCCTGCT
Source organism: Heterohyrax brucei (assembly GCA_028571685.1). Taxonomy (NCBI): domain Eukaryota; kingdom Metazoa; phylum Chordata; class Mammalia; order Hyracoidea; family Procaviidae; genus Heterohyrax; species Heterohyrax brucei. Next base: position 119,578,245 of record CM053144.1, on the reverse strand, counting down.
TCTGTACCATCACTGTGATTGGTGTAGATTTATCAGTTGTGACTCATAGGGCTTCTCTTGGCTGATTTTGGAAGTAGATCACCAACTAGGCCTTTCTAGTCTGTTTTAGTCTGCAGGCTCTGCTGAAATCCATTCAGCATCAAAGCGACGGGCAAGCCTCTGCTGACAAATGAGTGGTAGCTGTGGATCAGTAGTGCTGGCTGGGAACTGAACTCAGTTCTGCTATGTGGAAGACAGGAACTCTGCTGCTGAACCACCAATGCCCTCACCGTAGCTGATGTTAACAGAAGCATCCAATAATTGTCAGGTGTTCCACTAAATTCTTTAAATGTGTTGTCTTATTTAATTCCCAGAAGACTGCATGCAGTATTTACCATCAACATGCTCATTATATAGATGAAAAAACAGAGACACACAAAAGTTCAGAAATTTTCCTAAATCAGCACAGTTGATTGAATCTAACAGTGCTAGCTTTCTAAGCCAGAGAAGACAATCTAGCAAGGAAAAGACAAAAGGGGACAGTAACGTGGTTGTGTGGAAGGGTAACATGTTGTTCACTGCCTGTTGGATAGAGTTGACAAAAGGGGACAGTAACGTGGTTGTGTGGAAGGGTAACATGTTGTTCACTGCCTGTTGGATAGAGTTGACAAAAGGGGACAGTAACGTGGTTGTGTGGAAGGGTAACATGTTGTTCACTGCCTGTTGGATAGAGTTGATTAGATTTTGACGCACAGCAACCGCATGTGACAGTGTAGAACTGCCCCTTAGAGTTTCCTGAACTGTAGTCCTTATGGAGCAGATCCCCAGATTGCACCTGTGGAGGTGTTCGGTAGATTCCAACAGCTGACCTTTCACTTAGCAGCTGAGTGTTTAACCACTGTATCACCAAAGCAACACAGATGACAGAAATCAGAGCAATGGGAGCTGTGTAGGTTGGATCGGTCAGTGGAGGACATGGAAAAGAAAAGTCTTTTGGAAAGAAAGGTAGAAAGACCAAAGCATTTGGGGATAGAGGTTGCAACAATGAGCAGTGGTGTCAACAGTGCAAAGCAAATAAAAATAAAGCATTTGTGCAGTCGGATGTGACTCGACGGCACTTGGCTCAACAGCTTCTTGGCATGTGTGTTGCATGACTTGGGTTTTCTCTGATCCATGGCATTCTTATGAGACTGTGTATGTCTGGAGTGCCCTTTACAGTCATGAAGTAAATTTGTTCCTGAGACCATCTCAGACTGGACCTTCATTTTAACTGCACATTCGTTTTAACCTGGATCCTCCCCAGCCTGTCTGTACTAGCCTGCCATAAAACGAAGGCCTGACAAGCTCCGGAGGCTGGATGCAAGTCCATATTCTTGTCTGTACATTGATTTCTGTGGGACCACCTGACTACACTGGAATACTAAAAAGATGGAACAGGGTGAGGGATGGGGGCAAGGGTGAAGGAGGAGAATGTTGGCATCATATTCTAGGAACTGTTTGCACTAAATAAATACATAACACAAGTATGATATACTTCTAATCAAGAACCTAGCTCAGACCCATTTCTAGTAAATGCACAGTCTATCTAAGGCTGCTTCTTTCAGGTTGAAAATCTAGCCAAGAAATTCAACTATTGAGACCTCCAGAGGCGTAACATGGAAAGAAGCAGATCCACTGAGGATTAATTCAGCCTTTGGTGTCTACAGGCAGTGTAAAAAATGCCTTTAGGGTTATAAGTGTAAAATTAGACTGTTTTAGGAATCCCATAAACCTGCTCCAGGCTGAAATTCTCCAGTTGGGCATAAAAAGCAGCAGCCTGTGTATACCCCTGGTTATGAGCTAACAGGTGTCTGAAAATGGAGAAGGAAGTCACATTTCTATGAGAGAGTCTCAGAGAGTTTCAGAGCACATCATTTTTCCTTGAGAAAAAAAAATTATTGTCTTCCATCACTATTGGTTTGTAATAAAACAGAGCTTGACCTGCAAGTTAATAAAGAAAACATGTTTACTAATTAGGCTTTATTCTTATTGTCCCATGTTAATTGCAAAATATCCATCTATCTCATTTATGAATATGTTAATTTATGTCAGGGAGGCACAAGTTTTGATTGTGCAATACTCTCCCCTTAATTAGATCAAAGGAAGGTCCATTCTGGTTTTACAAGATGGATTCTAATTTTTAATCAGTAAAATAAGTTTGGCTCCTAAAAGTCATCTTTTTTTTTGACAGCTGGAAAATACTAATTAATAGACATAACTGTATTAATTGCATAATATCACTGCATTCTTACCAGTTAGCCTCTGTTGCTTACTTGCTAATGCAAACATTTGTAGCTTCGGAGGAGTCAACTTATAAATGCCTTTCTAATGCTAACTAGCAATCAATGCATGTAAAATTTCTAATGTTTCTTTAGGGAATTCTACATAATAGATGTAGTCTGTCTTTTCCGTTGTGCCCTGCTATTTAGTGTAATTAGTCCTTAAAGCTGTGCCTATCATATTATCAGCTTCTTGGGAGAATATGTTTTATTTGTTTAAGATTAAAGAATTATAATAGTTTCCTTTAGCAATTCTTCTGTAATAGACTGAATAGAAATCTGTGACCTACAAAATAACTTAAAATTCATAACAATTATAAATTTCTACCTTTAAAGCAATCCTTGAAAAGACGTCAACATCAAGGGAACGTCTGGGAAAGGTTTAGGGCTGTTGGTTCCAGAAACTTTCAGCTGCCTTTTCATCTTGAAACCTGGGACACCAGCAGGAACCCTTCCCAGCATGGGCTTTCCCTGTGTCTCGGCTTCTGTTCTGCCTCCCAGGGACCACCTCAGCCACTAAAAGGATTAAAACTCATTTGCCAGACAGCCTCCTTGAGGTTAAGAGGAAGGATGTTACTCAGTGCTAATTGCCAAGGTAGTTGGGTGAGTAGGAACAACTTTTCTTCCTCTAGTTGTGTGGTGAAACTGTTTACTCTTCTCACAGATACCTGAAAGTGTTTTAAGATGATCTAGGATGCCAAGACCAGGCTGTATCCTGTTTTGTTCTGTGGTGCTGGGGTCACTACGAGTCAGAACCAACTCGATGGCACCTAACAACAAGAGGTACTCTGGAGTCCCCACGTGGTGAAAAAGTTAAGTGTTCAACCACCAACTAACGGTTGCTGGTTTGAACCCAGGGTGTCCCTCTCTTGATGACAGAGAGTTAATGTTTCTTTTAACCCCTCTCTATAAGAAGCAGAAACCCTGGTGGTGTAGTGGTTCAGTGCTACATCTGGTAACCAAAAGGACGCCAGTTCAAATCCAGCAGGTGCTCCTTGGAAACTCTATGGGACAGTTCTATTCTGACCTATAGGGTCGCTATGAGTCGGCATCAACTCGACAGCAGTGGCTTTATATAAAAACTATTTCCAAAAGAAAATAGGCAGATTGAGTTAATAATAATAGGTATCCCGTGACTATGGGACTAGGTATACTGAAAAAAAGAACTGTGTGGAGGCTGACGAGACAGAAGGAATGACTGCAGTGAACAAAAATCACAGTCGAGGGAAGCTATTAGGTACTCACTCTGGATCTTTGGAAACCACACGTTATGCAAATCCTCCGCTGTTGAAGATACTGGTTCTGAGGGTTTGGCAGACACTAATGGCCTCACTTGTACATGTCCAGTTTATTTTTCTGCAAGTTTGTGTCAAATACCAAAAGCCACACAAATCCAGGACTCAGAGGGAAGTAAAACTGACATTTATAAAATACCACCTTTGTATCCTGACCACATGCATACTCTCTCCATAAACTAATTGTACAATGCAAAAATGTCACCATTTCAAAAGTAGGCATCTTTTTACATACACTCATTTATCATCTGGTGTAGTGTTATGGTAATTTAAAGCTAAGTTTTCCTCAGTGTTTTCCCTTGTGTTTCTACTGTCCTCCAACTCCCCCACCCCCACTGGAAAATAAAACACAAAAATTACAAATAAAAGTTGATGGGAAGGGTTGGGAAAGACAATTAAATTGAGTGGAGAAGGCCAGAGCCAGGTGAAAAGGACAGCTGAAAAGTTTCTGACAAGGATGTTTCATTATCTCCAGTCGCTTCCTTGTAGGCATTCATTAAAACGTCAGCTGTTTGAAGGTGTACCGACACATCCCTTCTCTGGTTCCACATGGGAGTTCGGCCACAGAGCACTGAGGGAAGGAAGCTGAAGTTTCGGTATTTAGGCTCTGCAGAGTTCCCATCAGTAACCTGCTGCTGGTCCACGGGCCGTGCGCCTGGCGCTGTTTGTAGCAGAACACTATTGGCGTTCATGCTCTAAGATGTCCCTGTTCCCAGAAGCCCTGGATGTTAAGAACAAGACGTTGTCCATGAACCCCAGCACAGATCTTCAGATTCTGGCACTGTACAAAACTGCAAGAATTCCCTTGAAGCTGTAATATTTGCGTGTGAAAAGTTGCTTTCACTCTACTTTTTATAGATTCCTCCGAGGGAGGCGGGCCTCCTCCGCCAAGTTGTGTAGCCAAAACGGAAGCAAATTCCTGTTAAAATTTCAGCAGCAAAGACAATTCTAAACGAGGCCATTTTTGAAAAAAGAATCTGTTTCCGATTTACTAGTTTGATTCCTTGGCCCCACACAATTATATACTTTCTGTATATTAAACATTTATCTTTAGAGAATACAGTTGACACTTATTCATGGTTATTCCAAATTAAACCTAGATTGCTCTTCATTCTTTATGACTTCTATACGAATTCTGATAAGTGGGTACCAACTTTTGCTTATAGTGTTTCCCATATTGAATAAATATTTATAGGCATCCATTACGTGACAGAGACTTCCCAAATGCCAAGAGATAAACACTACTTTGGTATTTGGTGAGCAAATATAAAAATTAATCAAGTAGAAATAAAAGCCTTACAAAGGATATAGATAGCACCCTACCCTGGACCTTGTGAGGGATGGTTGGCCTAGAACTGATGAATTATCTGCTCAGGTGAAGCGTTTCTCAGGTTACACAGGCTGAAATGCACATCGCTGGTCTTTAACAAACAGCACATTTCTATCCATCTGTCATCTCAAGGCAAGAATGATGAGATATGCTGGTGTGTCTTCCTTCTCTCTTTCACTTCCCTTTCTTGAAGAGGCTAGGTGATTAAGTGGGATCCATTTAGGGGACACTGCTGGCTTGGCTTAGTACCTACCGGGGCGCTCAGTGTAGGCTGCACTTTTGGGCGGTGGAAGAGCAGCAGGGAGTGATGCTCAGCCCCTGCGTCCTTCCTGTTCGGAAATCGGCATACCCCACCGTTCCTCATAGATCTGTTCTTACCAGTATCAGAGCCTCCCCCTTACAACCTCAGCAGACTCCTGCCTGCTGTCCACTATGATAGATACTCGATTTCTATTTATGTGACTTAGAGGTATCTGGGTATTGCAAACTAGTTGCTTTTGGCTGTAGCTGCTAGACTGGGTTTCAAACCCACCCAGTGACACTGAGGAAGAAAGGTCTGGCAATCTGCTTGGATAAAGATTACAGCCAAGAAAACCCATGGAGCTCAGTTCTACTCTGTACAAAACAGGGTCACCGTGAGTCAGAATCACCTGATGCAACAGGTTTGCTTTTTCTGTGGCTTAGAGCACCTCTCAGGATAGGGATTTTTCTCATACCTTAAGGATCCAACTTCCTTGTTTAGTTTCAACTGTGTCTTTTTCTTCAGTGTTGTTTGGATTATTCTCCCATAGAATCTACTGAATAGCATAGCTTTCTACTTCCATTTTTCTACTTTCACTTTTATTTCTCCTATTGACATAAAAGTGGGCTTCTTATCATCACCTTATCTGATGAGAGAGTTCTTCATGTATTCTTTTTGTTCTGATTCATCTCTGAATGGGAAGAACAAATTTAGCCCACAGGTGCGTAGACACAGGCCCATTTTTGCACTCGCACAGGGAGTGGAGTGAAGACACTGCAGGCGACACAGAGGTTAGTCCTGGCTCTTCCCAATTTTGCCCTTGGATGGGTACCCAGAGGACCTTCCCAAGTCAAGTACTACTGGAGTGAGTAGTAGACTTATGAAAGAACTGAGAGAGAAGAAACACATGCCATCATTCCCTCTAGAAATCCCACAGGTATTCTAAGAATTATAATTCCAAAGTGAGGAAGGCTGGATAAATTTGTGAAGCCCACTGGCTTATAAATTTGTGCTAAAAAAGTCCTTCTAGTTATAGACAGTATATATGACTGTCTGAAGTGGAAATGTCTGGGCATTATTTGTTTATTCAATAAATAAAACATTTATAAAGGAACTATTTCACTGCCAGGCACCACCAAAGTGTAACAATGAATAAAAATAAACATGGTCCCTACTGTCACTGAGTTTATGGTTTATTGGCAGAGAAAAACTGTCAAATAATCACACTAAATAAAGGCAAAGTTACTACACTGAAGAATGGGTAAAGGAGAGGAACATGGCACAGTAGAAAGCTTGTGTCACAGGTTGAATTCTCTTTCCCCCCAAAATGTGTGTAGCAGCTTGGCTGGGCCATGATTCCCAGTATTGCGAGGTTGTCCTCTGTTTTGTGGTTGTAGTTTTTGGATATGTTGTAAACCCTAATCTCTGCCTGTGGTTAATGGGGTAGGATTGGATTATGTTACACGAGAGTAGGATGGAGCTGTAATACGCTTATTAAGGTTGCACCCCTCGTGGTATTTCTTTACAGCAGCACTAGATGACCAAGCGAGCTTATATTAAGGAGATTTGAACTAGTAGGAGGTGGGGGTGGTCAGAAAAGGGTTCCCTGAGAGCTGAAGGTTGAATAAGGGTTGTGTTGGCAAACAGAGTCAATGTAAAGGAAGTTTTTCTGGGCTGTGGTCTTGCATCACTATCTTATAAGAAATAGTAGGAAAGGGAAGCAAGCAGAGAATTAGGGACCTCTTATCAACAAGATAGCAACACTGGGAGCAGAGTGTGTGCTGTGAACCCAGGGTCCCTGCTCCTGAGAAGCTCCTTGACCAGGGGAAGCTTGACGACCTTCCTTCAAAGCCTTCCTTCAGGAGCTTCCTTCAGAGCCAGCAGAAAGATAAAGCTTTCCTGGGAGCTGATGCCATGAATTTGAATTTGTAGCCTACTAGGCTGTGAGAGGAAACCCTGGTGGCATAATGGTTAAGTGCTGTGTTGCTAACCAAAGGTCAATAGTTCAAATCCACCAGGTGTTCCTTGGGAACTCTATGGAGCAATTCTCTTCTGTCCTATAGGGTCACTATGAGTCATAGTGGACTCAGTGGTAGTGGGTTTTATTTATTTTAGACTGTGGAAGAATAAATTGCTCCTCATTAAAGCCATCCGCTCATCGTATTTCTTTACAGCAGCACTAGATGGCCAAGAGAGCTTACATTAAAGAGGTTTGGGGGTGGTCAGAAAGAGTTCCCTGAGAGCTGAAGGTTGAATGAGGGCTGTCTTGGCAAACAGGCAAGGATGTAGTAGGGTCAAGACTCACCTGGGAGAGGAGTGGGGTGTGTGTCAGAATCCCTTTGAAAGCAGACCTGTGTGGTTGGAGTGTGACCACAGACAGAACAGTGTCAAAGGTGAGGCTGGGAAGGCAGACAGAAGTTAGGTACCAGGTCTTCACAGGCAATTTTTGCATTAGAATTATAGCAGTTCAGAGATTTGGGTGAAAACATTGCTTGCATGCCAAGTGGCTTAGATTCATGTACTAGCTCTCATTCTTATTAGCTACATCGTGCTGGACATGTTGCTAAACTTTTCTGAATCTTTTTGTCTTTATGATCAGATTGATAATAGTAATACCTACCTCATTGGACTGTCATGCAGTCTAGTTAAATGAATTAATAAGTATAAAACCCTTAGGACAATGTCTAGCATGCCAGCTCTGTTAGGAGGCATTTTCTTAAGATCAATGGGAAGCTACTTGTTTGTGGTTGTTCCATGGTGGGTGAGATGGCACTTCCCACAGTGGCTTGGTTTGGGTGTTGTGTGGCTTTCCTAGAACTACTGTAACAGAACACCATAGACTGAGTGGCTAATGAGAACAGACATTTATTGTTCACCATTCTGGAGATCAGAAGTCCAAGTTAGGATATCATCGGGGTTGATGCTTTCTGAGTGCTCTGGAGGAATGACCACATGTCTCTTTTAGCTTCTGGTGGCTTCTGGGAGTCTTTGGTTTGCAACTGTAGCTGTCCCTGTTGTCACATAGTTGCCCTGCCTCTGTCTCCGTGTCTCTTCTCTTCCATAACGCCATCAATCACATAGAGGTAAGACTTCTTACATCAAACTAACATCTCCAAAGACCCTATTTCTGAACAGCCAGACTGACACGTGTGGGGATTTGACTTTGACATATTTTTTTGAGCAGGACCCATAATTCAATTTATAGTGGATTGATGATACCACACATGGGCTAAGAAAGTATGAGAAGGTTTATTACACACACAATGAGGCTTTCTGGAGAGAGTAAGGCAGGTTCCTTGGCTGGGTGAAAATGGCTTGAGCAAAAGTAAAGACTAGTGGCTTCTGTTTTAATTGTGTTTATAGAAAGCAGGGAAACCCTGGTTGCATAGTGGTTAAGGGCTACAGCTAGTCATCAAAAGGTTGGTGGTTTGAATCCACCAGGTGCTTGTTGGAAACTATGGGGAAGTTTTACTCTGTCTTACTGGGTCGATATGAGTCCAGGTTGACTTCGCAGTCACGTTATTTTTTTCTTCTAATAGACGGCAAGACTAGGGTGAGGATTCCTGCCTACAGGTCAGGCTTTGAGCTTCTCCAAGGGAAGGATGTACTTGCTTCTTACCCAACCAGATAAAGGGCAAAAGGGAAAACAGGTGAGACAGTGCTAAGAAGCTGTCAGTAGTTCAACATAAAAAATGAAGTCAGATTCTTGATTTCACCACTGAAGTATTTTAAGAGGGCAGGTGACTTGGTAAGGAAGCTCAATCTGGCTGAAGGAGTTTATTTCCTCACAATAACATTACCTGTATTTTACAATTTCTTAAAAAAATGGACTTTTTTTTATTTCCAGGAAGATAGAGTCTTCTGTTCACTTGCCAAAACATTTTGTCAGCTGTGTCTTGTGTATACACCCATTGATTCCTAGCCACATTAATCAAATAATGAAAACTATGTGAATAATATACATCCCATTAAGGATACAGTTTCTATTAGAATTTTATAATATGCCAAATATTGACTGAGGTTTCTGTCTGAAGCTTTTTAATTCTTTGATAATTTTCATATCTATGTTAGATGTCATTTCAAAATGACTTGAAATAATAGGTGATACAAAACAGGCAAAGTTATAATTTTTATGTTTTTAAGTTGAAGAGTACAATGCTTCTTTTTTGTGCCCCTATTCTGTCGTTGCTCTCTTGTCCTTTAGTAGCTTAAATTAAGGAAAGCTCATTGAACCCAGCAGAGGCAGGGCCATGAGATGGCTATTTCATAGTTTTCCATAGTTCTTTTTAGTTGAGCCATTATGGAATTATTTGGTGTCTTTTTTCTGTCAGCTTGGGCTATGTTGGTCTAAAAAACAAAGTGAGCTGGCATTTCCTCTAGTGCACCTTTGCCTAAGCATTGAATTAACTCACCCCAGGTGATGCATTTATTTTTTGACCCACCCCAAGTGTTGACTGCAATCCTGTGTGCCATCCTCCATGACTACCTTACGACTTATTTTAACTTTCAAATTTATGTGGAGAACCAAATTCCCAGGCTCACCTTGCTCTGAGTCTATTCCTCCTCCTGATTTCCTCAGTTCTGCTCACCAAACTCTCAGTCATTAGACGTGGAGAATCAGTCAACCTCTCACTCTTTTCTTTCTGTTGCGACTGTTGCCCAATCTTGTCAATCATGTTTTGATTTTCAATTTACATTTTTAATCAAAGTAATGCCTGCATATGGTTAAAACCAAATGGAATAGAAGAGTTTGCAAGGAAAGCCACAGTCCCTGACCCTCATCCTAACCTTGCTTGCTGTTTCTCTTTTTTGGCTTCTTCAGGAATAAGTTTCTTAGCTTTCAACAATATCATACTACTTTTTATTGTGATAAAAATATATAATTCACAGTTTGCTATTTTAACTATTTTTAAGTGTACAGTGCAATGCCATTAATGACATTCACAATGTTGTATAACATCACCAGTTTCTATTTCTTAAACTTCTCATCACTTTTAACAGAAACTCAGTCTACATTAAGAACTTTGTCTCTCCCCCATTCTAGTAATCACTAATCAGCTTCATGCCTCTATGAATTTGCCTGTTTTAGATATTCCGTATAAGTAGAAGCACGCAATATGTGTCATTTTGTATCGGGCCGATTTCACTTAGCATAATGCTTTCCAGGTTCATTCATGATGTGGCACATACTAGAATTTGATTCTAATTTATCAGCTTTATGCATTGTTGTTGACCTCTGGTGATATGTGAGAACTTGTATCTCTATCAAGGGCCCTGGAGGTACAACAGTGAGGCGGTCAGCTGCTAAATGAAAGGTTGATGGTTCAATCCCATCCAGTTGCTCCCCAGGAGAAAAGACCTGTTAATCCATCCTGTAAAGATTACAGCCAAGAAAACCCTACTGGGCAACTCTACTCTGTCATGTGGGATTGTTCTGAGTTGAAACTGACTCAGTGACATCCAATCACAACATCACTAACAGTGTCCCTTTTCCTCTCTGTCTTTTCCCCAACCTGTTTGTGGACTGGTAGAATCTGTGACTTAGTCACCCTGTTTAGAGTTCTTTTTATTGCATCAAATGTGGGCACGTTTTCTTGTTTCCCTCCACTGAGACATAACAACATCAGTGCTCACAGCTTTTCCATCACCTCTTCACTCTTCTGACTTTCTGCCACTGCCTGAAACACTGCTTGTGTTGTGCTGCCATAGGAGAAACACCAGTAACGGGTGGCTTCAAAGGCCAGAAAATTATTTTCTTACACTTCAGGAGGCTGTGAGCCTGAATTTTCCACACCAGTTGCAGCAGAAGGCTTTTTCTGTTGACTCTGGGTGAGGATTCTTGTCTGAGCTTCTGTAGTCCTGGCATTTCACATTTTCTTGCTGATCTTTGTGTGGCATCTGTCTTATCCCGGTTTGTGCTTGGTGCCGTTTTTGTAACACAGAAGTCATTAGATTTAGGGCACACCCTACACTGATAGGGCCTCATCAATGTGACAAGTAAAACACATTCTCATTGGGCTTCCAGCCACCAATATAGCTCTAGGCTCTCAACACAGGCTCACACAGTATGGGAGGATGGAACGCAGTTCAATCTATGACATTATTAATGTCAATAACGTTGACCATGTTTTATGCAAACAACACACACATGTTTACTTGCCAGCCTCTCCCTTCACCTATGAGGTATTTTTTGTAAGAGCCGCTCTGCTAATTTTTTTACATGTTGCTTTTAAAAAAAAATAGCATAGTATACATACAAATACCTGGAGATGGGAGCAAGAAGCTGACAAACAAGCATAGAAGAGCACCTTATTTATGTAAAAATAGAGTACATGCTCTCATAATAGATAAAGCCAAAAGCCACTGCTGTTGAGTAAATTCCAACTCATAGCAACCCTATAGGTCACAGTAGAACTGTTCTATAGAATTTTCAAGGAGCTCCTGGCAGATTCAAACTGCCATCCTTTTGATTAGCTGATAAAGCACTTAACTACTACACCACCAGGATTTCCCTTATTGCAGCAGATAATCTTCAACAATTTGTAAGTTAACTATAAGATAAAAATAAATGCTATTCACATTATGACTCTACAGATGTTGTACACTTGCACACCAAATTGTGTGTTTTCTCCTCTTGCAACATTTTCCATGTCATTTCTTCCATCCAGTACCAGCAACTCTACCCTAATTTACGGTATTTCTTGCCTATACTTGTGAAACCATCTCTGACTGGTCATGATCTCCAGTCTTCCTCTGTTTGAAATGAACTTTCTGTGATACAAGACTAAGCTTTCTAAAACATAGATCCATTCACCTTGCAGCCGTGTTCAAAATCTCTTGATGGCTGTTCTAAAACATCTCATCAAAACTGATAGTTTAGCTTTCAAAATCTTTTGTAAACTATGTCTTTATGGTCATGCTTCTACCTCTGTCCCTATCCATTTTATGCTCTCTGTTTTGGTGGCATAATGGTTAAGTGCTATAGCTGTTAACAAAATGTCCACAGTTGAAATTCACCAGGCTGTCCTTGAAAAGGCTACGTGACAGTTCTGTGCTAACCTATAGGATTACTATGAGTCAGAATCAACCCTATAGCAGTGGGTTTGGTCTGATTTTATTTTCTCTTGAAAAGACACTACCCCATCGCACACACATACTTTTGTTTACAATGTACTCTTGTCCTGGGAATCTGATGTACCCAGTCCTGTTGCTGCATGGAAGTCTATTTTAAAACTCAGTTCAAATTTCTTTTTCTCTCCAAATGCCATCTTAAATGGCAATTTTCTTGTAGTGCAACCATGACCTTGTACCATTTCTACTTTGTACTGTTTTACTACCCCTACATGGATTGTGCTTGTAGACTTTTCTCATTCCCCACAGTATACAGCACACTGAGCACTAATCATACTTACTAAACTCAAAAACATTAGTTGAATTCAGTTTTCTTTTCCCCTTGAGATGCCAGGAATATTACATAGCTAGGTTTTTTTTTTTTTGGTATGTCTCTGTATGTTTGATAGACTGGAAACACAATAAAAGTTAGAAAATATACTTTGTAATTTATGACTAATTTTTACTCCACAGGAGGGAATTTATACATACAAGTAAATGATTATGATGTTGGCAGACAATATTCATCATTAAAGTACAATTAACTTAAATATACTTTTATTCTGCTGTTGACTTTACAAGAATGTAGCAATTCAGAGTATATGCACTATAATTTCCTCTTTCCTGCTTTCTGTCTTCATACATGTCTAGCTAATAAATAGCTTCCAAAGCCAGTGTTTTGATACTTTTTTTACATTCAATTTCTTGTTGTTTCTGATGGAGGCTGTCTAGGATTTCATTTTGTTTATACAGGTAAGCATAACGATTCTCTCTGCTTTCATTAATGTGGGCTCTACCCGTGACAGCCTGCTTGTGAATGCACTTCACTGGTATGAACCAGTTGGATCTCCATGACTTTGTTTATGCAGGAAAATGAGGTCTTGAACCATTTCTTCTTTGAGCTTTCATCTTTTTCTCTTGTGCAAATGCATGTAACTTTGCAAACCCTTATGGACCCTGGAAATTTCTTTTCAGAAACTATACTTCTGAAGAATTTTATTCCTTTCCAAGCACATGCACCTCTATCTTTTCTTTTACTGTCACTAATAAGAAGTTAGCTGGGAATTTATATCCACTGAATGGATATAGAAGCTGATTTTGAGACAATAATTAGAGTTTTTTATGACTAAACAGTAGAACTAGAATCTGCACTGCCTGAAAACTTACAGGACTTGCCGTGTGATGTGGTGGAATTTTCTGTTTTGTAGCTGCTCAGATTCACACCTAGCTACTGAATTTAAGGATAAGAAAATAAAATCCTTACCACACTAAAGAGGAAGACATTCAATTTAAGCTCTCTGTGTGTTTTCTACTTGTCACAGAGGAGACCTATTAGAATTTATCCTACTCTACTTCCAAATCTGTAGCACTCTACTCTTTAACTTATATTCATTTATAAACTATGGGACACATACAGAGCAAAACCCTAGCTGTGCAGACTACTGTGGTGCCATAGCAGCACGTTCTTTTTTAATGTACAATTAACTGATTTTCACAGATCCTGGCTGCAACATTTAGGAGCTTTAAATTTGAACAAATGATCTTAGACTCATTTTAAATTAAAAAAAAAAAACAACAACAAAAAACCCAAACCCACTGCTGTCAAGTCAGGTCTGACTTATAGTGATCCTATAGGTCAGAGTAGAACTGCCCCATAGAGTTTCCAAGGAGTGTTTAGCAGATTTGAACTGCTGACTTTCTGGTTAGCAGACATACCGCTTAACTCATTGTGCCATCAGGGTTTCTGGATTCAGTTTACTCCTCTGTAAATACCCAAAAGGACTCATTGCTGTGAAGTCAACTCAAACTCAAGTGTAACTGACTCCATGGCACCTAACAACAACAACATCTTCACTACAACCATGGGACAATAATATTACCTACATTGTATGGCTGTAGTGAAGATGTTGTTGTTGTTAGATGCTGTGAGGTCAGTTACTGCTCACAGCAACCCTGTGGACAACCGTCTTGTGCCATGTCTCTAATCATTTTGATGCTTAAGCCTATCTTGCAGTCATTGTGTCATTCCATCTCATCGAGGGTCTTCCTCTTTTTCACTGACCCTGCACTCCACCAAGCGTGATGTCCTTTTCCAGTGACTGACCTGTCCTAACAACATGTTGGAAGTATGCAAGATGCCTTCTTCGCATCCAAGGAGCACTCTGGTTGTACTTCTTCCAGAACAGATCTATTGGTTCCTTTTGCAGCCCACGCTACATTCAATATTCTTCTCTAACATTACAATTTAAAGGCATCAATACTTCTTCTGTCTTCCTTGTTCATTGTCCAGCTTTTGCAGGCATATGATGCAATTGGAAATACCATGGCTTGGGTCAGGCTCACTTTAGTCTTCAAGGTTGATGTCTTTAGTTTTCCATACTTTAAAGAGGTCCTTTGTAGCGGATTTTCCCAGTGCAATGCATCTTTTGATTTCTTGACTGCTGCTTCCATGAGTATTGATTGCAAACTCAAGTAAAATGATCCTTGACAACCTCAATCCTTTCTCCATCTATCATGATGTTGCTTCCTGGTCCAGTTTTGAAGATTTTTGTTTTTTCAGATGTTGAGGTGCAATCCATACCAAACTCACCAAAACTCGGTGTGTTCAGTGGAGTCTGACTCATAGTGACTCTAGAGGTCTCAGTAGAACTGCCACATAGTGTTTCTGAGGAGCTCCTGGCAGATTTGAACTGCCAAACTCTTGATTAGCAGATGAAGCACTTAACCCACTATGCTGTCGGGGTTTCCATCGACATCAAAGGCTGTGGTTTTTGATCTTCATTGGTGTTTCAAATCTTTTTCACTTCCAGCAGGTAAGGTATGTCATCTGCATAACTCTGGCTGTTGAATCTTCCTCCAATCCTGATGCCTTGTTCTTCTTCAAATAATTCAGCTTCTTGGATTATTTGCTCTGCATACAGATTGAAAAGTTATGGTGAAAGGATGCAACCTGGACACACACCTTTGCTGACTTGAAAGCATGTAGTGTCCTCTTGTTCTGTTTGCATGACTGCCTCTTGATTCATATTCAGATTCCTCATGAGCACAATTAAGTGTTCTGGAATTCCCATTCTATGCAATGTTAGCCACAATTTGTTATGATTCACCCACTCAAATGCCTTTGCATAGTCAATGAAACACGGGTAAACATTGTTCTGGTATTCTCTGCGTTCAGCCAAGATCCGTCTGATACCAGCAGTGATACCCCTGGTTCCATGTGCTCTTCTGAATCCAGCTTGAATTGCTGGAAGTTCCTTGTCAATATACAGTTGCAGTTGCATTTGAGTCATCTTGAGCAAAATTTTATTTACATGTGATATTAATAATATTGTTTGGTGATTTCTGCATTTGCTCTGATCACCTTTCTTTGAAATGGGCATAAATGTAGCTTTCTTCCAGTCAGTTGGCCAGGTAGCTGTCCTCCAAATTCCTTGGCATGGATGAGTGAGCACTTCCAGTGCTGCTCCTGTTTGTTGAAATGTCTTGGTTGATATTCCATCAATTCCTGGAGCCTTGTTTTTTTGCCAATACCTTCAATGCAGCTTTGACTTCTTCTTTCAAACTCATCAGTTCCTGTAAAGATACCTGAGTTAAATGATGTAAAGCCTAAGTGTTGTATAAGTGTTTTTCTGTTGTAAGTCATTCCTCTGGCAATGACTATTGCCATTTTAGTTCTCATGCTTGTATCAGTCAAGCCCTCTCCACTGGTGTGTGATTGCTCTAATCTCTGAGCATGGAGAGAACACACATGGCTCCCTGGTCACAATTCTAAATCCTCTCTCTGTCCTGTTTCTTCTCTCTGCCACTTGTGTGACTTCTTGTCATTCCTATTTGTGATCCCTGTCTGTTAAATCCAAAAATCCACAGCTGGCTAGTCTGTTTTGACTTATAGTGACCCTATAGTGCAGAGTAGAACTGCTTCACACAGTTTCCAAGGCTGTAAATCTTTATAGGAGCAGGTTGCCACATCTGTCTCTTGTGAAGCAGCTGGTGGGTTCAAACTGCTGATCCTTTAGTTAGCAGCTCAACATTTAACCACTGAGCACCAGGGCTCCTCTTCCTGTCTGTTAAAAGATACCAACACCACCAACCACATCCGTTGCAATGCAGTCAGTTCTAATTTACAGCAACCCTATAAACAGAGTAGGACTGTCCCATGGGGTTTCAAAAGAACACCTGGTAGATTTGAATTGCCTACCTTTCGGTTAACAGCCATAGCACTTAACCACTATACCGTCTGTTTGGCTCCCCATTTTCCTGTTCTATGGCCACAAGCTGAGTTTTCCAGAACTGAGTCAAACGCTGGACATGGGTGGGATAGGAAGCAGGGAATGTGGGTTGACGGAGAAATAGAGAGGAAGATGGCTGGCAGGCTGGGGTGTCATTCCTTACATTGGTTGTTACGTACTAATGGCTTTTCTTCCTGGGGAAGAAGTGCTAATCTGTTAAAATTTCCTTTTTAGAATTCATGATGAAAAATTAGCTATCCCAGAGAGAGTGTTTAGAGCACACTAGAGCTATGGTTGGAAATCTGTAAAAACTTAAAAAAAAAAAAAAAAAGAGCTCTATGCTGTCCAAGGCCTGGTTAGCTTCTTTCACTTTAATGAAGCTAAATAAAAAAAGCTTACTATGATGAAAAGACATTTAGTTTTATTTTGTCTCCTTAAGGTCACTTAAAAAAAGTTTGCTTATTTTTTAATTTTTATTGTGTTTTAGGTGGAAGTTTACAGCTCAAATGAGTTTCTCATTCACAAATTTATATACATACTGTTTTGCAGCATTGATTGCAATCCCCACCATGCAACAGTATGCTCTCACTTTCACTTTGGCTTTCCTGTGTTCATCTGTCTAATTCTTGCCCCTTCCTGATTTCTGGTCTTAACAGGAGTTGCTCATTTGGTCTCACATATTTGATTGAAGCAGGAAGTATGTCCCTCACAAGTGTTATGTATTTTTTTAGAGGTATGTCTAATCTTTGTTTGAGAAATGGGGTTTGGGAATGGTTTCAGTTCTGGGTTAGCAGAGTGTCTGGAGGTCTTAATTTCAGGAGCCCCACCAGAGTGTTAAGTGCAGATTTGTTTGTTTGTTTTTTACCTGAATTTGAATTCTTTTCAGTATTTTTCTACCTCTCTATCCAAGACTCTCTGCTGTGTTCCCTATTAGAATGTTCATTGGTAGTAGCAGGGAACCATCTAATTCTTCAGGTCTCAGGCTGGTGTAGTTTCTAGTCCATGTGGTCCTTTAGTCCTTTGGGCTAGTATTTTCCTTGTGTCTTTGGTTTTCTTCATTCTCTTTTGCTCTGGGTGGGATGGGACCAAGAAATGTATCTTAGATGGCTACTCACAAGCTTTTAAGACCCTAGACGATACTCACCAAAGTGGAATATAGAACATTTTCTAAAATAAAATACATTATGCCAACTTACAGCATTCTATTAGGGTAAAGTATAACTGTTCCATAGAGTTTTCAATGCTGTAAATCTTTATAGAAGTAGATTGCTACATCTTTGTACCATGGAGTACTGGTGGGTTCAAACTGCCTATCTCTTAGCTAGCAGTCCAAAATTTATTCACTGAGCCACCAGGGCTCCTCTTCCTCACTTAGATGCCCTCTAAGACTATGGCCCCCAGGACCCTGCCCTAGATACTTGGACCCTCAAAGTGTTCGAATATGTCTAGGAAATGTCTGTGCTTTTGCTCTGGTCCAGTTGTGCTAACATCTCTTGTATTGGGTATTCTTTCCTTCACTGAAGTTGACACTTGTTACTTGTGAGTCACGAAAAGGAAGTAAATTTTCTCTATTGATTCTTTCTTAGTATCCACCTAAGAAACTACACACCAAGTCACCTTTCTAAAGTGTAGATTCTGTAGTTTTACAGAATCAAATGTGAAGTGTCAACTAAGTTATTCATGCATATAACATTGGGAGTTATATGCAGGTAGTCTGTGGTGATAGCAGGTATTAGGTCTATCTGCTTCCTGTGTCTAGTCAGTGCTTGGTTAAGAACAAGCCCAAGGTGGCCATATTTGTGCCTAGGGATAAAGAATTTGGCTTCCGCTTAGAGTATTAAAGACAAGTGTTAATGCAAACATGACAAGAAATGTGAGTAGACTTTTGGAGTTGACAGTGGCCCCTGGGTGACAGCCAGAAAGAAGCCAGCAACCTCAGATGTATAACCACAAGGAAATGAATTCTTCTCTATCCACGTGAGCTAGGAGGAGAACTGTGAGCTCCAGATCCAAATGGCTGACACCATGATTTTTGGCTTGTAAGACCTTGAGCATTGAACCCAATAACAGTGGCCCATACTTCTGACCTACAAAAACTGTGAGCTAATAAATGAATGTTGTTTTAAGCCACTAAGCTTGCAATAATTTGTTAAGGAGTAGAAGAAAACTAATACAGAGGTTGAAGCCCAGCACAGAAATGTTGCTGAAAAGTCACTTTAGAATGTAACCTGGGATGTGTGTTTCACTTCAGCATGCTTCTTTGTTCTACTAGAATCTAAATGATGAGGCTTCCCATCTCTCCCACTGAATTAGCCTGATCTAAAACCCTGATGGCATAGTGGTTAAGTGCTGTGTCTACTAACCAAAAGATCAAAAGTTTGAATCCACCAAGTGCTCCTTGGAAACTTCTGGGTACAGTTCTACTCTGTTCTGTAGGGGCACTAAGAAATGGAATTGACTCCATGGCAGTGGGTTTGGTTTTCTTTGGTATTCGGTAAGTTAGTAACTGGTTCAGAACTGATATCCTAGTGGGTGAAAGTTTTACCTTCTGCTGGTGTTTCTGGTCTTATTGCTGCACATAACAACATAGGTCAGGGCAGGGCCAAGATGACAGACTGATACACGTCTCCTCAGTTCCCTCTGAGAACTAAGGAATGGAATAAAAACTGAATAGAGCACTCTGGACACCTAGAGACCCCTGGTGTATGGCATAGGGTTTCAGATTGGACTACACACTGCTAAATGGGTAACTACCTCTCTTTAACATGAAGCTGTGCATGCTGAGCCCCACTCCTGCTCACTCACCATTTGGGCAGACTGCAGACACTGATGCCTTCTCTGTTATCTGGGAGGCAAGGGATGGCCACGAGCTGGTAAATATACTGCACTGCAGTGCTTGGCTTGGCTAGTGCTAAAGTAAACAGCGTATAGTGCAACAAAGAGACAGTGTATGGGATAGCCACATTTTAAGAGCCTGGCTGCTGACTGAGAGCACCACAGATCCTCTACCCTCTCTTTCCTGAACTGTGCCATAGACTCTGGTGATTCTCAACAGGAAGGGAAGCTCTACCAGGACTCCAACTTGGTCAGCTGGGAGGTTGATTCACCCAAACAGAGGACTCAGCAGAGGCTAATTCCCAAGATGAGAAGCAGTGCCAGTCTGGAAAGTGCTTTTCCAGCCAGAAAAGCTGTGTTTAGGACAGTGCTACCTTAGGTGTTGGGCCTGGCTGAGGATGTCAGCAAAGTTGTAACACCCTCCTCCTTTGAACTATGTCATAGGATCTGAGGACAGCCCAAGGGATGCTTCTGTTGTCAGCCAGAAGGTGGGGCCTACCACACTAGATGGCCTGACTGATTTCAGCAGCTGCTGGACAGCTCCCAGTTTTTAAAAATAAGACTGCCTGCAGAAATAACTACTGAGTGACCCAGCAGCATCTCCTCCAGCCTTCACTCCCTACATCAAAGGCTTAGCTGATGGCCCCCCACCCAGTGACTCCATACTAAGGGCACTATCGTTGTCAGTGAGGAGACAGAGTCTGCCACTCCAGAGAGTCTATTGGGGCCAGTCACTAGAAGAGTACACAGACACAGTTGGTGGCCAACTCCCTTCTCAGAACTACACCTCAGCTCCTGTTGAGGCAACACCAGAGAAACTGAACAGCCTCTAGATGATGTGAGGCAATAAACCATTGCTAATCATTTAAAGAAACAGTCTGCCATGGCTCTGGAAAATTATAAAGAATCAGAAAACTTCCCATATGAAGAAGCCTTTCTGAAACTATTGGAGGTTGTATAAAAAGAATTGTATAGAGAGCCATCCTATTAAACAAAATGTAGTAAATCCAAATGAAAAATTAAGCAAGCTATTTGAACTGATGGAATGTCAATGATCTGAAATCCAGCAGATCAATAACAAAATCACAGAATTAGACAATTTAATCCAAAGCCAAAAGAGCAGAATTAAGGAGAGAGAAATCATAGTTAGTGATCTTGAGGAGAGAGCAACTAATATCAACATTTATGAGGAGATGTCTGAGGGAAGCAGTAAGAAAAATAAAGAAGCATTGAGAAACATGTAGGATTCTACTAAGAGGAATAATCTATGAGTGACTGGAGTTACTGAGCACAGAAAGACAGCTGAAAACACAGAGTATTGTTGTTGAATTACTCACAGAAAACTTCCCTGAAATTACAAAAGAAGAGAACATAGTTCTAAGATGCATATTCAACACTACACAAAGTAGACCCCAAAATAAAGACACCAAGACATATTATAATCACACTTAATAAAAAGAAACACAGACAGATTCTCTTAAAGACAGGAAGGCTCAAAGTAAAAGTAACATTCAGAGGGAAGCCCTGTAGGCTTTTGTCTGACTTCTTGGCAGAAATGATGTTGGCAAGGAGGCAGTGGGATGACACATCAAAGCCTCGAAGGAGAAAACTTCCAACTAAGAATTATAAATCCAGAAAAATTGTCTCTCATATGTGAAGATGAAATTAAGACATTCATAGATAAACAGAAGCTTAGAGATGCTGTATAAACCAAACCAAAGCTACAGGAAGTGCTGAAAGAAGTTCTTTGATAAGAAAAACAAAGCCATTAAGTGTATATTTAAGGAGGCAATGAAGGACACAGCATCCTGAATCCTACTCAGTTGGAGAAGTCACAAAACTCAATCAAAGCTACAATAGTAAAAGAAGAGAATCAGTGATAATATCATGAAAACTACGACACTATCACACTAAAAAGAGGGATATAATACAGTAGTTATAGTCCTTTCAGATGGAGAGGAAATTAAAAAGATATGCAGAAGTTAAAACTGGGATTAAAGTTAGAATATTAAAGGGCATTATAAGGGTAGCCACAAAGCATAATAACAGTGCAACATATCAAAATAAGAAACATAAACAGGAGTCTCAACAAACACAAAACCAACAAGAAAAAGATGAAAAGTCAACCTATACAGATGGAGGATCCAGAACAGAATATTAAGAGCAACATAAAAAACATCGACACAAAAATAAATACAGCAAAATGACAGCACTAAACACATACCTATCACTAATTACACTGAATATAAATGGACTGAACACACTAGTAAAAAGACAATGAGTGACATCCTGAATCAAAAGACGTGACCTGTCTGTATATTGCTTACAAGAAACACACCTTAGACTCAAAGATATGAACAAACAGAAAATTAAAGCTGATATCATACAAAGAAGAGCATGTATGGCAATACTAATCTCAGATAAAATATAGTTTAATGTAAAATCCACCATTGTGGACAATAGTGGTCACTATTGCTGAAGGGTTCAATACACAAGCAGGACTTAATATTAAAAATTTATACACTCAATACCAGAGCATCTAAATACATTGAACAAACACTGACTGCATTGCAAAATGAGTAGACCCCTCCACAATAATAGTGGGAGACTTCAACACTCCACTTTCAGGAATGGACAGATAGATCCAGAAAAAAGCTTAGTAAAGACACAGAAGATCTTATTTCAACAACTAACCAACTAAACCTCATCAACATGTACAGAATTTTTTATCCATCAACAGATAAGCACATCTTCTTCTTCCACGCGTGTGGAACATTTTCCAGAATAGACTGTGTGTTAGGACATAAAGCAAGTCTCAACAAAATTTATACCGTTAAAATTATTGCAAAACATCTTCTCAGACCATAAAGCCATAAAAGTCAAAATCAATAGCAGAAAAAACAGAAATTGGAACTCATGGAAATCGAACAACATCTTGCTCAAAAAGCCATAGATTAGAGATGAAATCAAGAATGAATAAAGAAATTTATGGAATCAAATAAGAATGAAAACACATCCTATCAAAATCTATGGGATACAGAAAAAACAGGACTCAAAGGTCAGTTTATCTCTATAAATGCACACATCCAGAGTGAAGAAAGGACCCAAACCACAGAATTAACCCTACAGCTTGAACAAGTAGAAAGACAGCAGCAGAGGGACCCCTGAGGCACCAGAAGAAAACAGATAATAAAGATTAGAGGAGAACTAAATGAATTAGAGGATAGAAGAACAACTGAAAAAATTAACAAAGCCAAAAACTGGTTTTCTCAAGAAATCAACAAAATGGATAAATCATTGGCTAAACTTGCTAAAGTAAAACAGGAGAGGACACAAATAACCTGAATAGGAAATGAGATGGGAGATGTCATAACAGACATAACTGAAATCAAAAGTATCATAATAGAATATTACCAAAGACTGTACTCTAACACATTTGAAAACCTAGAGGAAACAAATTTCTAGATTCATGTCAACTATCAAAATTAACACAAGGAGAAGTAGAACAACTTAGTAAACCCATCAAAAAGGAAGACACTGAAAAAGTCATCAAAAAACTACCAACCAAAAAAAAAAAATCCTGGCCCAGATGGCTTCATGACAGAATTCTACCAAACTTTTAGGGAAGAGTTAACTCCAGTACTACTGGGACTATTTCACAGCATAGAAAGGGATGGAATAATCCCAAACTCATTCTGTGAAGCCAGCATAAGCCTGATACCAAAGTCAGGGAAAGATCCCACAAAAAAGAAACTTACAGACCAAAGTCACTCATGAACCTAGATACAAAAGTCTTCAACAAAATCCTTGCCAATAGAATTCAACAACATATCAAAAAAATAACTCATCATGACCACATTGGATTCATTCTAGGGATGCAAACCTTGTTCAACATCAGAAAAACAATTAATGTAATCAGCTACCTAAATATGACAATACATAAGAATCACCTGATTTTGTCAATTGACACAGAAAAGGCATTTGACAAAGTCCAAAGCCAATTCATGCTAAAAACTCTAAGCAGAATAGGGTTATTTATTCAAAGCCAACCACCTACATCATCCCGAAGGGAGAAAGACTGAAAGAATTTCCCCTGAGAATGGGAGCTAGATGAGGATGCCCACAGTCTGCTCAACATTGTACTAGAGGTTCTAGCCAGAGCAATTAGACGAGACAAAGAAAGATGTCTGCACCAGCAAAGAAGTAAAAATCTCCCTGTTTGCAGATGATTTGATGGCATATGTAGAGAATCCTAAAGAATCCATAAGTGAACTACTTGAACTAATAGAAGAGTTGAGCAAAGTATCAGGATATAAGATAAACATAAGTAAGTCAGTAGGATTTCTTTATACTGACAAAGAGATCATTCAAGAAGAAATCACCAAATCAATACCATTTACTATAGCCTCCAAAAAGATAAAATACCTAGTAATACATCTACCTAGAGAAATAAGAGATCTATACAAAGAGAACTGCAGGACCTTACTGCAAGAAACTAAGAGAGACATGTAAATGGAGAAACCTACCCTGTTCTTGGATAGGAAGACTTAACATTGTGAAAATGTCTATTTTACCCAAAACCATCTACATATACAATGCAATCCCAATACAAATTCCAGTGACATTTTTTAATGAGATGGAAAAACAAATCACCAACCTTATTTGGAAGGGGAAGGAACCACGCAGAAGCAATGCACTACTGCAGAAGAGGAACACAGTGTGAGGCCTCACACTACCTGACCTTAGAACCTATTACAGAGCCAGAGTAGTCAAACCAGCCTGGTACTGGTACAAAAAGAGACATATAGACCAATGGGACAGATTTGAGACCCCAGAGATGCCTCCATCCTCCACCTGCAAAAAATTGAAAAAAGACCAATGTCTTACACCTTACACAAAACCCAACTCAAATTGGATAGAAGCCCTAAATATCAAACCTAAAATGATAAAGATCATGCAAGAAAAATAGAGTCAACAATGGTAGTTTTAATACACAAGTTGGATAGACTTAATTTGTCAAACAAAACATGATCAACAGAAGAGAAAATAGATAAATGGGAACTACTAAGAATCAAACACTTTTGCTCATCCAAAGACTTTATCAAAAGAGTTAAAAGACCACCTACAGAATGGGAAAAAATATTTAACAATCACATGTCAGACCATCGTCTTATCTCCATAATCTACAAGCTACTGTAAAATATCAACAAGGAAAAGCTAAATAACTCAATTAAGTGATGGGCAAAGGAGATGGGCAGACACTTCACCAAAGAGGACATCCAGGTAGCCAAAAGGCACATGAGGAAATGTTCATGATCATTAGCTATAGAAATCCATTAGCTATAGAGATACCATCTCACCCCAACAAGGCTGGACATAATTCAAAAATAAACAAAACAATAAATGCTGGAGAGGCTGTGGAGAGATTGGAACTCTTCCACCCTGCTGGTGGGATTGAAAAATTGTACAAACTCTTTTGAAAGCAATTTGGCACTTCCCTGAAAAGCTGGAAATAGATATGTCATTTGATCTCAAATCCTATTGCTTGGAAAATATTCTTCAGAATCAAAGGCAGTCACACAAACAGATACATACACAAAATGCTTATTGCAGCACAGTCCACAATAGCAAAAGATGGAATCAACCCAGATGCCCAACAACAGATCAATATATAAACAAACTGTGGTACATATACTCAGTGGAACACTATGCATTGATAAAGAACAATGATGGTTTCAGGAAGCATCTCATGCCCTGGTTTCGACTGGAAGACATTATGCCGAGTGAAATCGCTCAACAGCACAAGGACAAATGTTGTATGAGACCTTTACTATATGGACTTAAAAATAGACTCATATACAGAAGAAAAGACTCTTTGATGGCTGCAAGGGAGGGGAGGAAGGGAGAGGTCTGGTCACAGATTAGATTGTTTGATAGAAATTTGGTTAAGTGAAAGCAGTGACAGAACACAGTAGAAAGAAGATCAACTCAAATGGACTTCAACACAAACTGAAAACTCTTCTAATCTTAACCCAGTATTGAAGGGATAGAGCAGCAGGATCAGGGTTCTGGGGACCGTGCTCTCAGGAGACATCAAGTCCAATTGGCATAAGTAGCATATTGCTACAAGAGTCTTCAGTATCCCGTATTGGTGAGTGCTGTCTGGGTCTTAAAAGCTAGCAAGCTGCTATCTGAGGTACACCAACTCATCCAGAATGGATGATCACCAAGAATAAAGAAGTGAGGATAAAAGAGCCCAGGAGACAGAAGGACCCATGAGAATGGGTGACTGTATCAACTTGTGCCCAGAAGAACCAGTGCCTGGCTACCTCCAAAGACAGCTGTAATGGGGCACACAGTGTTGAGTCCCAAAGGCAACACAAGGAAAAGATGGGTGCACCTCAAGAACTCCACTAAAAGACCACAACTGATGGTCCAGCAGTCTGGGGGGTCCCCTGGGAGCATGGCCTCTAGACCTGCTGCTGCCACTGACCAGAAAACATTACTGAGGTCCAACACTTCGGACAGGATGGACTGGACTCGGGGACACAATGTGACCATATGATGTGTATACTTTATGGT
This sequence comes from Heterohyrax brucei, assembly GCA_028571685.1. Classification (NCBI taxonomy): domain Eukaryota; kingdom Metazoa; phylum Chordata; class Mammalia; order Hyracoidea; family Procaviidae; genus Heterohyrax; species Heterohyrax brucei. The sequence continues at coordinate 119,552,326 of CM053144.1, read as the reverse complement.
TCTGTGCATCTATAGGGTGCTTTCCTACTGGCCTCTTAATAGAAGGGAGAGGAGAGGGTGGAGACGAAGGACCAAGAGATTGTTAAGAGGATATGACATATAAAGAACACAAAGGTGGAGTGTGCTGTCACTGGGCAAGGGGAATAGAAGGAGTTGCAGATAGGTGGGCATGCCAACTTAATTTGGATTGTGTACTTCCGCTTAATCACAGTACAAAAATAAACAACAAACAAAAATAATGTAGGTCAATGAATATGACAATATCCTGAAGCCGTAAATTCTCATAAAAACATGTATGGCCAAGTTTTAGAAGTATTTCAGAGCACATGACGTGTGTGCACATATATCCTCACAGCCACATCTGAAAACTCCCTTATGTGTTGATAATTAAAGTCCTTATAGGTGAGTGTCCTCTGTGAAAGAGAAAGGGTGTCCTGTACTTGTATTTCTCTGATTTTCCCAGGAAGTAGCCTGTTTTCACTTTTTGACAACGTCTCAGCTGTTTTTCACAGTCCACATGTTTAAATCTTTCCCTTTCTCTGTAAATAATCCCTGTCAATAGAGTTTATTTTTATAGGTAACTGAATCACTGCTGCTAAACTTGTGATATTAATGAAGAAGTCAGTACTGTCCCTGTAGGGCAGTGAGGAAGAGCTTAGAGTGTCTGGTGAGAGCCTGGCCACTTTGCTGAAGAAATCACTGAACACAGTTTATTGGATTGAGGTCCGTTATCTAGGTTGAGTCCCTGTTTACTCAGTGAGAACACAGTGAAGTGACGGGGGTGAATTTTGAAAGTGGGTTTTAGAGAAAAAGTTCCCTACTGTTTAGTTGTACTGATACTGAACACACACAACTATGGGGGGTGGTGGTGAGGATAGGATAATCTCTTCAGGACTGCAGACATACACAATCCTTATGCACTTTATTTTGGACTGAAATTCCTAAAGTTAAGGATGACTGAAAAATATGTACGTAATGCTCAGTTACTTTGCTTTATTCTGTTGCTTGAATGACTTTATTTCTTCACTGGCAAGTCATGATTATTTAAAACTTTTAACTCCAGTTGGATCTGTATGAGTAGCCTCCAGGTATTTAAGGGACCATGTGAAATATTAAGTTCTGAGATGCAACACTGTTAAAAAAAAAAAAGGTCTTGTTGTCTTATCTAAGATGATATAAACACGACAGAGCAAAAGCAAGGCTCCTCCTCCAACCGCTGAGCCAAACAAGAGCTGGGGCCAAGCAACTAGTGCCACACAAAGGCAACCATTACAGTATCAGAGCAAACCGCCATTGTCTCATGGCACCCTGCAGGCTTGACAAATTTTCTCATGGGCTGCAGCAACTGTGCTTTGGAAAGTAAACAATTTATATGTCACATGACTGGATCAGTCCTTTAGGCCTCCAGATGCCAGCTATGATCCCTGGACCCCACTATCGCAAACCAGGCTGGTGAGATTCCCTGGGACTTGTTCTTGCCTTGGAAATTGAAATTAGAGAAGAAAGGAGTATGTGTGTTAGTGTTTTATCAAAGTATTGTTTTATCAAAGAGCTGAAGGACCCGAAGGTCATGGGTGGGAGTGAAGGTTGTGGAGGCTGTTGGAGGTGGCAACACATTTCGGATTTGAATTAATCCAGGGAACTTGACATGGTTCATCTAAGCCTGGAGGTATAAGCAGTCCTTGAGACCATCTCCCTGTGTTCTGTCTGTCTCCTGGATAAGGTAGTATGATACAAGTCTTCATCTTAGAGAAGTCCCAGAGGCCATGTGACAGAGGTGGCAGATCTGGCCCTTGTTACATTAACCATTAACGCCTTCCCTGCACGTGGAGGGACTCTTCTTCTCACTGCACACCTGGGACCTAGACATTTTTATCTTTCTTCATATCATGTATGTAAATGTATACACTGACAACACCCTTGAGAATAAAGCAGGATAGCGCAGTAGTGTTTGCCTTCTTATAGAATCAAGGAGAAATCCTGTAAGTGAATAAACAATTTAGGCAGAAAGACACATCCAAATAATCAAAATAAAAATTCAGACTCTTCTTTGTAGGACATGCTGCTGAATCATGAGTTTCTCATGACTGTTTAACTCAGAGTGAACATGTCCACTTAACTCTCTTCTGCTTCCAGTTATGCAGTTTTGTTTGGCTAATGGAGATTAGAAACAGGAAGATTAGCATTGTGCTTTGTGGAGACATCATTTCCCTCCTGAATGACAGCCTCAGGGATACAGGGAGCTATGGTGTTCCCTGATTGATGGCTATAATGATCTGTGTAATGTTAGGTGATCATTCCCTAGATTGGTCCTGGTCATTGAAAAAGGTGACGGGCAGTGTTTCAGGCCATTGGTGAAGAAGATTTGGGACTAGTGATGGCAAACCAAAAAAAAAAAAAACAAACCCATTGACGGTGAGTCGATTCTGATTCACAGCTACCCTATACGTGCATATTTGCTCCCTGAGAACACAAGTGAAAGACTGCAGAGATATGCCTTCTGTTTAAAGTTGGGTTACTCTTGAGGGGAAGGGGGCTTTGTCATAGCACTGAGTATTTCATTTAACCATGCATTCTAAATAACAATAGCAATTATTTAGAAACTGATTACATTTTTAATTGTTATACAACAACTACTTATTAATTGGTATTCATATTCAATTTGTCTGCACTTCTATATCTCACATTTCTTGATTTCTTCCTCCTTCCCTAATAAACTAGTAACTAAAGACTAAAATTTACTTAAAAGAAAAACCAAAATCAAATCTGTTTCTGTTCAGTCATTCTGATTCATAGCAACTCTATTGGACATAGTAGAACTGTCCTATAGGGTTTCCAATGATCTGCTGGTGGATTCAGACTGATAATTTTTCTGGTTAGCAGCCAAACTCTTAAAACACTGTGCCACCAAGCTTCTGTAACTAAAAGAAAAGGTATTTTAAAATGGTTTTCTATTTATTAACTAAGTTCTAAAATAGACACTAACTTCTTCTATCCAATGGGGTTTATTACAGTTTATTCTTTGTTTGGAGGCTACTCTGTTGATGATAAGGCTTTTGAGAAAGACTTGTTCATGTTGTATTTTAGCTGAGTCAGGTACTAGGCGCTGACCTGGGCTGATATTAGGTTATACCAGGGCTGTATAGAAGAGTAAGTAACACCACATACTTTGGAGTCAGAAAGATCTCAGTGCAAATGTTGATTCCGTCAATCACTGACTTCATGACCTCTGTGATTTTCCATAAGCCTCAATTTTCAAATCTATAAAATGGGGATTATATTTGTAGGGTCATTGTTGCAAAAATTAAATGAGATAATACATGCAAAGTTCTTTTTAGGGTTAATATACACAAAGTCCTTAGTAGGGAGCCTAGAGAACAATCAATCAACCAATCAAACCAAAAAACCCAACCCAAATCCATGCCTTCCAGTCAATTCCTACTCACCGCAGCCCTAAATGGCAGAGTAGAACTGCCCCATAGAGTTTCCGAGGAGCACCTAGCAGATTCGAGCTGCTGACCTTTTGGTTACCAGGCATAGCACTTCACCACCACTCCACCAGGGTTTACAGTGTGAGAAGTGTTTCTCTTGTTGACCATTTTGTCATTCATGCCTGGAATAGAGGCCTTTGTTAGCCAAAGAATGAAAATTTTAAAGAAAATAGCCTAACAGATTTTTTTCTTCCGAATTATATGGATTCTTTTTGTAGGAAGAAATTGTACTTACAATATGGCTATAACACCATTTTTGAAATGGGCTTATTTCATAGTTCTAGCCTCCGTTTCTGCCAAGATTCACTTGATGCTGGGGATGAGGAACAACACAGCCACAGCAGACCCTGTAGCCGTGAGTGGTTTCCACACATGCTGATCAACGTCTACATTCGTTACATGCAGCCATGAACACTATAATTAAACACAAATAGAAATGATTCAGATCACAGTTCTAAGGAAGACTTGCACTGAAAAATTAGAAAGTAAAATGTAATGATAGAGTTTTATCAAAACAAAACCAAAAATAAAAGCAAAATACAACCTTGCCTCCCCAACTAGACATGTTGTGCCTTTCTCTGTGAGAAAAATCTGAGCAAATGAAAATTGCTATCTTTCCTCGAGAGCAGTGTTCGGTGTGTTGGACTCAGTTAACTTGGACGAAAGACTGTTAGGGAAGAAGTGCAGTGAATTAGGTTGCTTCATGGATATTTAGTTTTGCTCTTCTGAAGCTTTACAAATAAGATGATTATCCATAATGTTGTAATGTTAGCTTCATAAATGTTATAATTGAATTACTGTAATCTCTCTTTTCTTTCCTTAGCTTCCTCTTTGTACGTGTGTGTGCTGTGCACCATCCTTACATCAGATCTACCTCCTAAATTGGAAAAAGCTCCTGAAAAAATTTCAAGAGTTTCATTTCATTTTAATTGGCATTTCTGGAAATCAGAATCAACCACTTCAGTAATACTAAATTTCTGTCTTTTTGTGTAAAAACATTGGCATATTTTTATGGTAGTGACATCAATCAGTTGGTTTACAGGGTTGCAAATACATTTTGCTAAATTTTTCTCTAAAGCTTTCCTAAGTGTTAAAGAAATAACTCATCAGTATGTTCGCTTCAGGGAGCTGGGCCGTAGTTTTCAGAACTCATTTGCAGGGTAAGATATAATTTCAGAGTTAAAAAGTGTGAGTCAGTTCTGCGTTGAACTCAGGTAGAGTTCTTTCATGTTAGTTTATTGGCCCAGGCCAGGCCATTTGGTGTTGTGCCACCCCAGTTTCTTCTGCAAAATAGAGGACGGTAATGACTCTTTTGCACACTTGCTTTACGGGAATTTGCAAATGATTATATGGTATTTAAATGTATTTAGACCTATGGGAGAAAATATCATCTTATTAGGATTAAATAGTAGATTTCTCTTCCATCCTAGAATGTGAAAGTGAGAAATATCAATCAAAATTTGGCATCATACAGTAAAAAACAGTGCTCATAATAAATGAACTGGACTGAAGCTTGGGAAACCTCTTGAGGAGTATTAGAAATGGGGTCCTTTTAAAGCTCCCACTAGTGTACATCCAGAATCTTTATGCCGGCATTCAGCTCCTCTCGGCTTTGTCCTCAGGGTGTAGTGGGTTGCTCTCAGCCCTGACCAGTGGTCTAAGCGCTGTGTTCCAGAGGCTTCCCGGCATCACTGATCAACACTTCTGTGGTTGTCCTTGTAGTCTCTAGGCCAGGTGGATCCTAACATCATCACTGTAAATGAGTTCATTCAGGAAAGAGTGACTTGGATAACTTACCGCCTTCCATATTACAAGAAAAGAGTCACATTTACAACAGATGTTTAATTTTTGTGGTATTTCTAGAATATGGATGTTATTGGAAGAATATATTACGTACTTAGGAAGGAATAATGACAGTAAACCCCTCAGATATTTGTGTTGAGTGTCATCATTGTCACACTAAAACAAAAAGCGGGTTTTAAAAAATATTTTGGAAATAAAAATGAACAGACTAAAATGATTCTGTGAAAGAATGCTGTTGAAATAATATGTTCATTTCAACTTCATAGATCTATTTGAAAAATGTGCCACTTTCGGAAGCAGAATGGCAGCAAATAATACAGTGGAATTATTTGCTGTGCTACATATTTGGGTGTGAAAGTGAATTTCTTTGAAGTTATAAATACACTCTGGGGTTTTAGTTAAAGTTTAGATTTCCTAAAAGTTCTGCTACAACTAGACTTGTAAAGCCATACAAAACAAAATCTGTAATTTATTTTCCCATTACCTTTCTATGAGGTCTTATAGCTACCGTAGCTTCTTTTGTGCTTTGAGATTTACAGGTTAGGTCCCGTAAAAGGGCACTGTGCATGACCCTGTAGGCCAGTACTGTATATCTTGCCTTTCCATTTCTGGTCCACTAGAATTAATGAGGACACCTTTGAATGACAGCCACCTTTTAATGCTCAGATGACCAGAGTACAAGAGGTTAAATAATTTTATCACCACTGTTTCCAAATTTATACTCTATAATCAAGTCAATCGACCTAGAAGATGGTGTCAGTGAAGTGCACTATCCCTTGTGCAACATTTCACACACCAACCGAAATATTGATAGAATTCCATTTGGGATATTCTCCAGTGGTGATATCCTCACTTTGAATTTTACTCCCCTGTGCCGTATTATTCAAAAACCTGGTGCTCCACAATCCTGCTGTCACTCAGAGTGCCTGTGATGTTTGACTGAAGGAGAATTCACCTTTAGGGTGCTGCTATGTTATTCATTAAAATGGGGCATCAGCAAAGGGCAGCACTCCGCCACCTGGGAGAAGGGTCCCCTTTTATAAATGGCCCTATGTTGCCAGCGCGTTTTAGACTTCTTGCAGCATTTTAGCTAAAAATACACAGCCATCTACAACAGAAATTTTGTTCTCCCTACCTCTTTATTTTTCACTTTCTAATTTGCTACATAATAGAAACAACGCTTCATGCCCCAACTTTCTTTTCTGTTAATATCCTATATTGTACAGCTTTTCTTCTTCTTCTTCTTTTTCTTAAGGACTCCTTTAAACTACAGTAACAATATTTGGACTTAAACATAAAATATTACCCTTTTATCCCAAGGTGATAATCACTCTTCAATAAAAAAAAATGACAAAAAGAGAAAAGAAAGAAACCTCAAACAACCCACACCATCTAGCTTCGGCCAAGCTGCCAAATCCTATTACAGATTCAATCCTATTAAAACGTTCCCAGGTTTAAGCCTGCTTTGGAGTTTTTCATAGGAGTGCATGACCCCTGCCCAAACCCCTACATGTGTGGTCAGGGACCTCAGGATAATCGTAAACTGCCTGGACTCCCATTAATCTTGCACAGTCAGATATTAGTGCTTGTAAATCAGCACCTAAACAAGGACAATAGTTAAAGCCATCAATAGTCTTTTAATGAGGCAGATCAAAAACAAATGAAAGCAGCAGGACACTGGGATTTGCCAAGGAGGGGAAAGGGAAGGCCATAAGCTTTGTCTGATTTCTTATAGAAAAAAGTAGATGGATTTAGGCCAGATCCTGTCTTCTAACTACTGCATCCACTGTCTTCAAAAAAAAAAAAAAGATATATGGTGAAACAAGATTATTTCCAGGAATTTCCTTCATTTTCTTTGTTTGAGGAATAGCAGCTGTCACTTCTTCCCTTGCCCTTTATAGTTCTGCAGACACGTATAGCGACATATGCACATTAATGTACATGTATTTAAAATAGTAGCCCACTACAAATAATAACTGCAAGTAGACACATGAGGTAATGATCAGTTACACTTTGTCAGAATTTTAATTACTTATCTGCACCCTTGCAGGCATTTTATGTGCTTTTGAAATTCCCACAGATGTTTTTTATCCATTAGAAAAGGAGGAAAGTATCTTCTTTGGTTAGTTCCTTGTTTTAAAGAAGGAGAGAAATAAAGCAAAATAGGATTTATTATCTAACACGCATGTGCAGCAGCATTATAATGGTTGCCAAGCAACCTAAAGGAACCATATCATAGTAAAGAGGGGGGCAAGTGAGTGAACAGATGCACAGAATTAGATACAGGAAGGGAGAGGGGAGGCTGCCCTGGAAGGAGCTCACCTTGGCACATTACCTTTTGATTGGGATTTGTTCTTATTCAGGTGTCTGTTTGGTTTGCACGGAATTTTTATTTTTGCTACCTGTTTAGCCTACATTTTGGCTGCAAGGCTCAAAAAGAAGAGATGTGAAGTGCTTATAAAATTCTTGTTCTTTCTTCGTTGCCAATAACATTCTTTTAAGACAATATTTTAAGAAACAGAAAGGTTCAGAAACGAGCATTCTCATACATTTGCTCTGACATCACCCAGCAGAGACACATTCAAAGGCAGTATTTCTTTGGTGGTGTTATCAAAACATATGTTCACTGCAAATTGACAGCGTACTTCCTTACTAAGCCACTTTCATTGCCATCATATTGAAACCTTGCTACATGTATATGTATATATATATTTACAGAGAGTCTGAAGACTAAAAATGAAACACTGTCTCTTCCTGCTGCCACGTTGCAGATGTTTAGGATGAGTGCCACACCTCTTCTCTTTTTTGGAGTAATGCAAGAAATACATGTACCATGTACCTGAATAGTTGTCAGACAGATACTTGATATAAAACCCAATTTGCAAATCTGAAATATGAAAACTTACAATTCTATGTATTTAATAGTAAATATCCCCAGGTAATTAAATCATGTAGACAGAGGCAGGCTTCATTGTGGAATTCCAGAAGGCACTCTTGTCCTTTGCACATTCTGGCAGCCCTGATCAGTTTTATATAAAAATGGGAAAAAGGAGCTTTTGAGTTCTTTTGAATTCTTCAAGAAATGAGACATATCATACGTTAATAAACACTTAGAGTTACCAAAGAGAGAATATTCACTGGGAAAATGTCCATTATGACTTTTTCCAAAGATATAGAAAGTGGACTGTTGGTCCTTCAGAACTAGGCCCTGAAGGGGGATGAAAAGTCAATTGACTCAGCAGATGTGTGGCAACAGAAATCAGGTCACAAGAGAGGCCTTCTATTGCTTCCTACCTCACAGCAGCTGCTTTCATGAGGAGTGCTGGCCTGGTGGCAAGATGTTGACTGGGTCAGCTTGGCACCTGGGCACCATTTTTCCCTGTGGATTATGTGAGGAAAATGTAGCTGTGTAGTTTTCCTAAGAAACGTCACATGAAGTTGCATTTTAAGCATAGATTGAGATTAAGCTATTGGGGAGTTTTACTGTGTCTACTAATCCATTCTACCACTCTTGCCCTAATGAGATCACCTTACGCTCACTGGCACTGATGCAAACATTTCAAGTTGAGTGCTCCAAAGAGGCTGGAGTACAAGCGGTACATAATTCATTACCCTGGGAAACACGATTTCAATACAACATAATGCAAGGTGCTCTCAAGTATTTCTGAGGCAGGAAGAGAGTCCCACAGTCACGGTGAAGTGACTGTTTACATCAACCTGATTCCACTTGTTGTTTCCTAGAGCTAAGAAGCCCTCCGCTGTATTATTGCATCTACCTCCACTCACTGGATACCACAGATCACTTGCAGCTCAAGGGCCAAAGCCTTTGTTGTACAATCTATGAAGTAGCAGATACCAGCGTAAGTAAAACAAAGCAAAGCAAAACAAAACAAATTCTAAAGAACACTCCTCTCAGTTGTTTTATAAGGTTTCAATAACCTGGGGCATTTGCACGTAAAATGAAAAACTTTCTTCTCCACCCTTGCCTCTCCACCTCCACTTCACTCTTGTCAACAACCAAAAGATGGCAGCATTTTACCCATTGGTCGTTAGCGGCACCTTCTGTGGAACTAAGGCTGCTTCCACTTTCAAGTGCATTGTTATTTCCTCTTGGCACTAAATGTGGATTGATAGCGCTCTGGCATTTATGAACAACAGTAACAACACCAAAAATGCAATTTCAAATATGCTCAGATGATTAATTATACAAATTACGGAATAAAGCGTCAGAATTTCTCTTTGATGAAGAAATGCACACCAGTCTAACTGCAGTGACTCCTCAGACTAATCAGGCTCTGCAAGTTGTATCAGAACCCAAACACCTTGTCCCTCTAGATGCCAGGCTTTCCTGGCTCTGGGCCAGAGGAAGGACTCTGGGCCCTGCAGGCTGAACCTGATGTGGGGAAATGAAAAAGGGCAGTAATGAAGATACCTGACAAGGTTTCCACCAGCCCAGATGTGCCCTTCTCAAAGCGTGCCCTGATAATGGGGGCAAGGTTGGTTAAGTATCCGAAAGAGTGGCTGTCGACCTGCTTTACTCATGGTGTTAGAAAACTGAATGGATTCATATCCATGAGGAGTTAGAGATGTGCCTTCCCAAGACGACTTGCAAATCCCACTCCATTCGTTTGTCTTGATTGGTCGATTTCCAGCAAGACTGGCTTTTCAAAGTCTCCTCCTTTTGAGAAACAAGAGGGCACAGTGGTTGCTGCAGTTGTGCACAAAGGAAATTTTGTCCTTTTTTTCCTGAATTTTCATTACAAACAGTGCCAACATTTGAAAGCAATAAGCCTCATCAGCTTCCTGCACACTCCATGTAGTCTGCTCAACGAGGCTGTTATTTCCCTCTCTGAAGTTGTTGATCAGCATTATTGAGATACGGTAATAGGCCTCATTCCCTTCTAAGCACCAAGATGCCCAATTTTCTTGAAATGAGGAGAAGGTACGTTTATTATAAAGTAGTAGCTCATTTTCAAATTTGGTTAAAATAACCCTGGAATGTATATGCAAATATAATGTTTAGAACCTTTAGTGTTTATTTAAAAGAAATCAATTAATTTGGGGTTACTTTTGCTTCTGGTTGCAGTATTTGCAAATTTGTAAGGAGAGATTTTCTTTACTTCTGGGGGATGCTAACAAGACTTCCTCCCCACTCTCTTCTTTTTCTAGGACTCTAAGCCACTATATTGGTGTGTGACAAGAGAAACACAAATTCGCTGATAATATGATGGGCACCACTAACCACAGTGATAAATAGTGATTTCTCATAGAATTGAAACTGTAGAGAGTTTACATATATAATCAACATGTGTACGTTGCTTACATAGTTTAAATATATCCAATTAAAAATAAGATTGCGGGGAATTTAAATTTAAGAAAGTCTACGGATGGATTCAGTAAGAAACTACAATTCAGTTTCATAAAAGTCTAGTCTTGAAATATAATAAATTTATTTATAAATAAACTCTAATTTTAGAGATATGTAGATTATTAGTAGAACCTAATACACTATTAAAATTTGATGAAGTCAAGTTATTACTCAAAATGAGTTAGAATCCCAGTTCTTAAGTTTCAAGTTCTGGGACCTCAGGAAAATACTAAATGTGTCTGCGATTGAAGTCTCTCATCTGTCAAACAATGCTACGAATAGCTACCTCTTAGGACTGTATTAGGATCTAATGAGATGTCGGTAAAATACACATCAGCCACACTTAGCACAGAAGAGGTGTTTATTATTATTATTAAGACCCATGTTAATATTTGTAGCAATATATGAATGTCTTTTCTAATAAAAGGAGACCTTGGGTCATGCAATGGTCAATGTACTTGGCTGTAACCAAAAAGTTGATAGTTTGAGTATATCAAAGGCACCTTAGAAGAAAGTCCTCACAATCTACTTCCAAAATATCAGCCATAGAGGAGCCTAAGGAACACAATTATATGATGATACATATGAGGTTGCCATGAGTCAGACTCGGCTCGGCAGAAATTGGCACTGGTATTTCTAATAACTCTATAAAATCTCACAGAGCTGTAAATCTCAAACAGCAGTAACTTTCTACACTTCCTTGCTATCCTTGAATAGTTTCATATGAGCACTGATCATGCACCACAACTTTACTTCAATCCACATCTGTGTCTCTGTTTACTCTCCTGTTTGTCATGGTGTCACTTTCATTCATCTAATCTAACATTTGTTCATTGACTTATTCATCCCCAAATTACATAGTTTACCAGTTGTCACAAAGCATTGTTTGGAGTGTTGTGGGAGTGGGGATATAACATATCGGATAGATTTTCTGCCTTTAAGATTACATTTTATTAGGAGAGATGACAAAAATGAAAATTTGAACTATGAGTTAAAATATTTTGAGGCAAGTAGTATTGTTAACATGGGATCTCCCATGACCACACACTAGCATTAATCCCTCCCTGCTTAGTGTTTGCATGGAACACTGTATCCTTAGGCTTGCTTCTGAAACACTATTGTCAACACTGATTACAGGTCAAACAAAGCAACAATTTTAGGGATGGCACAGCACTAGGCAGTGTTTTGCTCTGTTTTACATGGGGCTGTTATGAGTTGAAGTCAACTGTATGGCATGTAACAATGACAATATCTATTATACACTCACATTAAGGCCACAGGAAACCCTGATGGCTTAGTGGTTAAGAGTTCAACCGCAACCCAAAAGGTCAGCAGTTCAAATCTACTGGTCACTCCTTAATAACCCTATGGGGCAGTTCTACCCTGTCTCACACTGTCACTATGAGTCTCAATCAGTTTGATCGCAATTCTTTTTTAAATGGGTTTATTACTCCAGACATTCAATTCTTCAGAAGACCTCCAAACTTATCTTGAATTTGTCCACTCTCTGCATGCCCACCAGTTTTTCTGAAATCCATCAGCTATTTGGAGCCATGGTGGCATTGTGGTTAAGAGCTCTGCTGCTAATCAAAAGGTCAAGCAGTTCAAATCCACCAGCCCCTCCCTGAAACCCTACGGGGCAGTTTGAACCAATCTATGATGAGAGTATTTATTTTAAAACTATTTATTTGCCTGGATTATTGCAAGAACCTTGTAATCTATAGCTGCGATTTCATTCTTACTTCACTACAATTCACTCTTCACAATAATCCGTTGCATCTCCAACTGTGACCTCTTTCATGTTCTCAAATGGGCCAAGTAAGTTCTGGCCTTATGGCCTTTTAGTTGTTATTTCCACTGCCTAGAATGTTCTCGTGAGCTTCATGTGGCTGCCTTCTTGCCATCCATGTATCAGGTTAAACATCACTGCCTTTCCTATGTAAATCAGACACATTGCCATTCTCTATCACCTTGTTGTAATGAATGGCATACGATTTATCACTATTTTTTGTCTCCTGTTGATTCATTTAAAATGTTTATTTTGTTTCTCTGCGTAGAAGGTAACCTGTTTGAGAGGAAGCATCTTGGATAACTCAGCACTTAAAACAGTGTCCAGCATATACTTTATGCTCAAGAAATACGTGTTAAAGTACTAAAGTTGATGATAAATATACATTTGTTTTCTCTCATAGATTTTGAGACTCTTAAGTCAAAGATGACAATCATTCATCTTTGATTCACTGATGCCTAGCCCGAAATCTGGCAAATAATAGACATTAAAAGAATGCTGTTTGTTTAGGAGTGAATAAACAAACAGGAAAATGATTTTTTCTTTTTCCTCCTGGAATGGTTCTAAAAGCCTCCATGGAAGACATGGCTTTAAATTAAAACTTGAGTAGATCCCAAAAGATAGCAGTAGTTCACTTTAGGTAGTGGGTACCATGTAAGAAAAGTTGGAAACTGGAAAAATTTGAAGGATTTTTAAAGGCAGCAGCACATAAAAAACCTCATTACCTTCAAGTCTATTTCTAACTCCTAGTGACACTATAGGGCAGGGAGGAACTATCCCATATGGTTTCCAAGGCTATAGGTCTTTACAGAAGCAAATTGCTACATCTTTCTCTGGGGGAACAGCTGGCAGGTTTCCACCATTCACCTTTTGGTTAGTGTCCAAGTACTTACACTGAAGCATTAGAGGTCTTGAAAAGATTATAATACATTGCCTTCGAGTTGATTCTGACTCATAGCAACCCTATAGAACAGAGTAGACTTGTACCATAGGGTTTGCTAAGGAGTGGCTGCTGATCTTTTGTTAGTAGCAGAGATTTTAGCTACTGTGCCACCAAGGATCCTTAAAGACGATAACCAAAAAACCAGACCTATTGCCATCGAATTGATTCTGACTCACAGCAACACTGTGGGACAGCATAGAACTGCTTCACAGAGCCTCCAAGTAGCATCTGGTGGATTCGAACTGCTCACTTTTTGGTTAGCAGCTAAGCTCTTAACCACTACATCACTAGGGTTTCCGTAAAGATAGTAGTAAGTACCAACTCAGATAATGTGGAATTTATTTAAGGATTTGTGTAAAAGACATTATGGAACAAGGCTGGCAGAGAGGTTGGGGAAAATTTTAGAAGTGACCTTAAATGCCTAACAAAAACTACAGAATACACTGAGTATGAAGGAGACAACAGACACAGACAGTTTGTTATTATTGTTACTTGGTACTATTGGGTCAATTACTGCTCATAGTGTTTCCATGTGACAGAGCAGAAGTGCCCAGTAAGGTTTTCTAGGCTGTAATCTTTATAGAACTAATTGTAAGATCTTTCTTCCATGCAGATGCTGGCTGGGTGGGTCCCTGTATCTGTAGTGAATCCATTGCTGTGCCTGAAAACCAACAAACCAACCAACTGCTGTCGAGTCAGTTCTGACTCATAGAGACCCCATAGGACAGAGTAGAAATGCCCTATAGAGTTTCCAAGGAGTGCCTGGTAGATTTGAACTGCCATCCTTTTGGTGAGCAGACATAGTACTTAACCATGACACCACCAGTGTTTCCAACAGTGCTTTAAGAAGCCTAAATGGCAACTTAGAAGCAAACACTAGGGAAGGAACAGACCAGGCGGCTAGTTAACAGCCAGGAGGGAAGAAAACAAGACAAAATTAGGGTGGTGTCAGGGAAATGTAAAGAGAATAAAAGCAACATTAAGAAAAAAAGAAGAGCACAAAGCTTTTAGCTGAAATTACAACATTTTGGATATACTGAATTAAATAAAACACATTATTAAACTACTTTCTCTTGTCTTTTTATGCTTCTAAATACGGCTACTAGAAACTCTAAAATTACATATAGAGTTGGTATTTGTGGCTTATATTTCAGCTGGTAAAAATTCTTCTAAACACATGGTGGGCAGGCGGAAGTGATGGCTTTCCAGGGACCAAGATTGTTTCGTGGATCACAGCCCAATATTCAGAAACGCAAGAGCATAGTGCTGAAGTTTGGTTAGGATGAGGCTGTCATGGCAAGAGGAGCTGGTATCTACAGGATTTCAATTTTCCTCTTACACTTGGTTTCTAGGATTCCTGGTTGGGCTGTTTTCAGAAACATTATTTTCCTCCCCACACCACATTTGTGCATGCTGTATTCTGGGAGTTACACGGATTCTGCTCCCTTGCCTTCAGGTCCAACTCTTTCTTTCCCCTCTATTAGGTTTACGAAAGCCTGCTAAGAGTTTTAAAAGACTAGTCCAAGTATTCCTGCTTGTGATAAAAGTCTGTGTGAGCAAAATCAGCTTTGGGGATATCCACACTGGGGTGTAGTAGTTGTAGGAACCTGACTGAGTTACTGAGTAAAAGTTAGCAAGACGCAAAGTAATGACTTCATGTTTGATATTTCCTCTAATTAAAAAAAAAAGCAAAGCAAAACACATTAAGAAGATTACAGAAGGTGCACAACGTCAGAGACTCTTAAAAGTGAGAAAAAAAGGTAGGATGTGGTGTACTCAAGGGTGTGTGGAATCAAACACTCTAGCGAACGAATTTACCTGTGAGCTGTATAAGATACGTTTAGTTATAAACTTCCTGAAGACTGAAGTGTAAAGATGGAAAGATAAAATAGAAAACACTCTTTCCCTAAAAATTAGAATGATTTTTGTTTTAATTTAAAAATGAACTTAACAGCTCAAACACTAAGAAAAATCGACCATATATGTGTGCAAAACAAACAAAACAAACCTGTTGCTGCTAGTCGTTTCTGACTCATAGCAGCCATGTAGGACTGGGCAGAACTGCCTCATAGAGTTTCCCAAGAGGGGTTGGTGCATTCACACCTGTTGGCTGGCAGGTGAGCTCTTAACCACAGAGCCACCACGTCTCCCAGAGATATGTAACCTCATGTTATCTTTGGCACAGAGGTGCATGGTAAAGTTTTGCTAAACTTAGAATGGAGTGCCACTGGGCATTTGCATCACCTGTGACTGTATTTCACCTTTTTTCCACCCCATGGTTATTTTTAAGTGATAATGTCTGCTTAGGAATTGAACTTTCTTCTCCTTTTTCTTCCTCTATTTCTTCTTCTTTCTTTCCTCCTCCTCCTCCTCTTCTTTTTATTCCTTTTCCTCTTTTTCTTCATCTTCTCCTCTTTTCTTTTCTCTTATCTTCTCCTTTATCCTGTTTTCTCTTATCTTCCCCTCTTGTCTTTCTTCAACCTCCCCTCACCCCTCCCGTCTTATCCCGCCTTCTCCTTTCCTTCATTCTCCTCCTTGTCTTTCTAAAGAAATACAGTTGAATGTCTCTATTCAAATAAATATTACTCTCTTCACTGATACGTGCAAAAAAAGTTTACAAGTTATGGGAAGATCCACATACTTCTTCCTCGAGCTGTAACATTTAACATTGTGTGTTTACATTAAGAAACGTTGAGAAGCGGCCATTTAAATTTATTATATCAATCACTGTTAATCCCTTGAAACATTGTATGTACCACTTGTGTACCAGTGAGAGCAAGTTCAGTAAAGAAATGCAAAAGATTAGATATTACCAAGATATGAGAAATATCTTCTTGTAAAAAAAAAAAAAATCCGATAATTAAGTCCGTGGACTTAATGAGATATGTAGCACCCAGAACAAATAAGTTCGTGGATTTAATTGTTCTAAGTGCTACATATCTCGTTGTTGAATATCACTACAGTCACCTTAGAAGCACTCTGCTTGGGAAACTGAGCACTGACGCCAGTGCCGAGTCCAGCCTTCAAAGCAATTTCGGAGCTCTTCGTGGAACGGCCATCCAGCACAGAGGCAAGTTCACGAACTTAACTGTTTAGTGGTCTGTGAGAGAGTTTTTATGCAATAAGCAAATAACTGTATTGGAACACCCTCTCTACTCACCTGATCTGATCCCCGGTGACTTTTTTCTTCACGCAAAGGTAAAGGAAATATTGAAAAGACATTTTGATGACATTCAGGACATCAGGTGCAATACGATGACGGCTCTGATGGCCATTTCAGAAAGAGCTCCAAAACTGCTTCGAAGGATGGACTAGGCACTGGAGTTGGTGTGTAGCTTCCCAAAGGGGAGTACTTGAAAGGTGACCATAGTGATACTCAGCAATGAGGTATGTAGTACTTTTCCTAGGTTGAGTTCGTCAAGTTAACTGACAGTCCTGATACAAACTGACCGCTTCAGCCCTAAAAACCAAACACAGACCTGTTGCTGTCCATTTGATCTAACTCATAGCAACCCTGTAGGTCAGAGTAGAGCTGCTCCATCGAGTTTCCAAGGAGCACCTAGTGGATTCCACCTGACGACCTCTCGGTTAGCAGACATAGTACTTAACCACTGTGCCCCAGGGCTTGTGCATCAACCCTACCGTAGGTTTAAATCCCGCTGAGAATCAATGAAATCTATCTACATATATCGAAAGCCTATAATCTCATTATATAAAAAATAATGTTCAGTTTCCTTTCTAATACAGATCATTTATTTTGTAAAATAATCTTTGTTAACTTTTATTTCTTTTGACCAATCCTTTATTGTCTAACAATTTCTGGGGCTTGGATCAATACTGATGCTGTGAATTCAATACATTTTCTTTTATGCCTCTCGAATAAGATTTAACAAGTGCATGAAATTCTTTCCAGGTATACCCAAAGTCAATTTATACACGCGCACGCGCGCGCGCGCGCGCACACACACACACACACACACACACACACACACACCCCTAAAATTCCACCCTACTTGGGCTTCTGTGTGCTAAGTCAAAGGTACTAGGTGAGCTCTCTGAATGGAATGCAAATTGGAAAAGGAAGTGAACTGGGAAATAAGTGAATACAGATTATATGTGCAGGTTTCTTTGCACTGTGACAAATTCAGAAACTAGGTGGGCACTTCAGATAACTTGGTTTTTGACAAATGGTACAGATATATGTGCCTGAGTCTTTACAGCATCTAAATTAATCAGAAATTTGTTTTTCAGAGTTTTGTAGGTGGTTCAAACATTTGTTGAAACAACACTAAGCGACACATGAGAATTTCCTGAAAAGTAGTTAAATCTGAGTCACCTGTCAACTGTACTTTCAAGGCATGGTTTTCCATACTTGATCACTGCCGTGTTGTCCTGTTCTTTACTTCATGGCCCTGTAAGGAAGATACGTGTCTCATGACTGCCCCAATAGTACCTTGCCTTTTCCTGTGTTCCCTCTACTAACACATATTCAATCCTGAAACCACTTTTGGACAGATTATTTTATGGCTCATTTTATTGTTTAGGATTCTGATGCTTAGAGAAAAGTAACCTTACAATCCAAATCAGAATTTTTATTTCGGATGTCTTAGGAATGTTTAGTCAATATCATATTTTACTTCTTAAGCAATGCTTCATTATCATTTTCTCCTTTAAATTTAAAACATCAGTGAGAAAGGGTGCTAAATCATCCCTTTTCATCTGACCTCAAGACCATGTGTTAGCAAAATGACAGAACTGATTGGACATGATTTTTACCTGTACACTTTTAGGCATATTCTCTGAAACTGGAAGTCAGTTACAGCGGTGGATACTAAATAGACTTATGAAGATCATAGGCCATTATTACTCTATTGGAAGAGACTTTCAGTCACAGCTCTCAGATACTTAAGACTTATTTTCCTAAACTGATGGTAGAGATAGGGATCAAAGCAGCTTCTCCACTTCGACAGACTGCCTTGGCTTGGTTTCTTACACTGAAGCAACAAATGGTGTTCAATCCCCTACAAATTGAATAAAAAAGATGACGGAACACTCCCCATTCCTGAGCATGAGAGGTTTTGCTTAGGGTCAGTTCAAAGGAAAACCACGTAGTGGTGTAGTTAGAGAAAGCTCAACCCTGATCTTGCTGTAGTTTGGGCCAAAAGACTTCCATAATTCCAAAATGACATTGAAATAGATCATACTGCAAGCTAGTTATAAACTTTTTGCTTTAATGAAATAGATAAGGTGGTTTTTACTCCCCTTTTATCTTTCTAATAAAAAGGTTCATAGTCCCATCTTCTGGGGCACTGAGACCTTCTGTGAACTTTCTCTTCTATTGTCTTGTCTTGGTGACTAGAGAAGATAATTTAAAAATATATCCTTGGCGTATTTTTTATCCAGTAAATCTCTGTTTTTTTTTTTTTCTATCTGCATGAAAATTATGAGTCATAGACATTTTTATATCTTGGAGGGGGGAATCCTACAGACCTTGTTTTTCAATCATTTCAGAGTAACAAAAGGACTAATAAAAATTTGCTTATTGTATACCCTTTCTGACAGTCTACAGAAAAATTAAAGCAATGATGTTACTTTGGGGAGTCTGCTTACTGGTCACATAACCAACATTTTAGTTAAATTTCAGTCAACTGAACTGTAAAAAATTAAAGATCCAAGATAAAACATGCTTCCAGGCTTCAAATCTGACCAGTTTCATTACATGCACTATTGAAGTATGAAACCTTTATCCTTGATCAAAATGCTGGTGAGCATCTATACCTTTTGGTGAAAATATATATATATATATATATATATACAAGTACCCTTGCTATTAAAAAAAAAAAAAAAGATTGGAAAGGCCATAGAAAAGACTGAAATAAGCAGCCATAAAATGACTTTTTACATTTTTTAAGTAGGTCACAGCAAGGTATATTATTCTTACTGCAAAAGTCAGGTTAAGGCTTTCAATTAAGAAAAGATGCATTTATAGAGTTCTTCTACTTTTATTGATTTTTGATGTCATTTTTAAAATGATGAATAACCATACTGTAGGAAACTGGACCCAAAGAGCATTTCTTCCCTATCTTTAGCAATTGACAAAGAGCGTGGTGCTGGCTTTCACAGGTCCTAGGAATATTACCTCACAGAGCAGCTGGGATGATAGACCCATGAGGGAGGGTCATTGTCGCTGACATCTGTGAATATATGAGTGTCCTTGTCTAAGAGTTTTGCTCTGCACCTGGGCACAGCCCATGCTTCAGACAAAAGCAAGGTCTCTCATTTAGAACAAGGATAATCTGCTTAAAAATCTAAATCTTTTATAAATGGCTGACGTGGGCAAGAATATCATAGTACATAGCTCTTCGTAAGGTAATTTTAAAAGAAAATGATACACATTTTGCTCAGCCAAGCAATCTGAAAGTTCAAAAGGTAAGAAGCACTTCTCAGCATGAAACTGTCAAACATAGTTGAAAAGAAAGTTAATTACAATTGGCATTTCCAGCCCTTCTGCTGGCCATGGCTATCTTACTGTAAGGTGACATTAGTGACATCTATTGTATGAGGGATAAGAAATGAAGATAACACAAAAACTGAACCTCTGCATTTCTGTAACATTGGGCAAACAACCACAGGGCACTTGTTAATAGTTTGTGGAGAGTTTACAACTTTGTACACCTGAATTGACTGAGACTAAACACAAACTAGATACAGGAAAAATAGTAGGTTTCCAGAGAGTTCTTCTGGATCTTTTCTTTCAGTGGGCAAGAGGTTGGAGAGGATTGATAGTGAAGCTAATAAACATTTTTCTGTTTTGTTTACCTCTGAATTTTCCTGGGTGAGCTTGTATTTCATGCTGATGACTTCCTGGTGACATTTTAGCTACATGTATGATTTTTCTCAGTCAAGAAAGAAAGAAAGGAAAGAGACAGGTTCAATCATCCAGTGAACCAGGCTTTGGCTAGCACCTAAAGAACTCTGAAGATAGACTCTGGCCATGCTTTGTGCATTTCTGAGCTGAGAGGGATATGAAATACTCACTGGGTTCCTGTGTAATGCTATGAGATCCTTGGCAAATCAGTAAATCTTAGTTGTTATCTCAATCTGTAGTGTGTCTGTGCAAGTGAGTGGTTGGCATATTGGAAACACGAAAAGTGGGAGAAAAGGATGCTCCTCCTCCAAGAGCATCAATTCTTGTCTGAAGTTTGGGGAGAAGGTATTTAACATTAACATGGTTACATTTGTATAAGAGGCAGCCATGGTGGTACAAATGGTTTGTTCTTGTCTACCAACTAAAGGTTGGCAGTTCAAACGCACCGAGTGGCTCCATGGAAGAAAAGACTGGTGATCTGTTTCCATAAAGATTACAGCCAAGGAAACCCTATGGAAGAGTTCTACTCTGTAACACATGGGGTCACTGTGAACCAGAATCGGCACTACAACAATAGATTTGGGTTTTCTGATTTTGGTTATGAATGTAGAACACAAACATTCACATCTATTTTTCAGATATAACGTAATATTTCAAAAACTATTTTGATTTTGCACCCCTTTGACTGTTCCTTGGATGCCAAGAATACATGTTTATTTTTTCTCTGTAGTTTTGTGGGAAATGTGAGAGTCTTTCTTTTCAAAGACTATAGTTATTAGTTAGAAGTCGTTGCTTAAACATTGCTACAATGTGCAATTTAGACAGTCTGTACATTCTCTTAGCAAAACCTCAATTGTGAATTTCATGAACATCTTTAAATTTAGATACCTGTGAGGAGCAGAGGATACACACTGGGAACACTTAACTAGTCAGGAAGTTCTAGGCAAATAAATGCTGAAAAAATAAGAGGTCACCCTGAGCTGGCTGCACTGTCAAAATTACTGCAGCAAGGGAGGACATCCAGAGGGGTATAAGATACATAAGTATACGTGTATTTAGGATAAACACTACTGTTTACATTGAAGTTGTTTGAAGCACCAAGTCATACAAAACAATGTTTTTCACAGTGGTCTGATGAGATCTAAAATAACATAATCATTTTCATTCAAGTAAAAAACTAATGATATGGTAAAATCATTGTCAACATATGTGAAGTATTTAATGTATAGTGTCATACTGCTTTTCTTGTTAGCCACTCTAAGTCAAGTGTGAGTGAGATATGGAATTACTATGGGATTCTAACCATGCATGTGTTGTAAATCACCAACACTTTTAAATGAGACAGTATGAGGAAGGCTCTTGGGGTAACAAATGGAAGTATACTTAATTTTCAACTGGGATTTATAGTTTGTTTGGTAACAATGCTACACATTTATGTTTGAATTTCCATATACAATTGCAAAAAATGCTTGAGCAAGAACTTCAAAATGCCATGCTTACATGTTTTCACAGGACTTTCATTTGTTTGCCAAGTTCAAATACCTAGTCAGATTCTGCTCCGAGTAGCTATGTAACTGCAGGGGTCTTTGAATGAGACAAGGTTGTCTTCAGATATAAATTCTCCATGACAATTAAATCTGTGAGTCATGTGCTTTTTTTAATTTCTTGGCTTGGCTTTTATTTTTAAATAGACTTTACTTTTTAGAGTGATTTTAGACAAAATTTACAGAAAGTACGTTTCTGCATCTTCTCTCCCTTTGGTCTCTGTCTCTTCTCTTTGCATGCTGTTTCTCCTGTTGCTAACACCTCATGTCAGTGTGGTACTTGCTGCAGTTGATAAATCGATGCTTGCACATTAGTATTTACTAAATTCTATAATTTACTTAAGGACCTGTTCTTTGTGTTATACAGACCTATGAGTTTTGACAAACTCTTAATGACGTGAGTTCACCTTTTACAGTATTATACAGAAGAGTTTCACTGCGCTAAAAATCTCTGTTTCCCAACTCTCCCAACTGTTTCCCACCTCCCTCAGTCAAGTAGCTTTTTATCACTATTTTCAGAGTTAGTTTAAATAAATATATAAGTAAATGCTGGTAAATGACAAAATCATACACAGTTTACAAATACCACACACAAGCACTTATACTATCCATCCTCAAAGGGAAAGTGTTTGTTTGATTTAATGAGGAAGTTGTGTTATTTTGGATTCTGTACATTCCTTTATAGAATAGATTAACAACCCACCAATGGCCTGGGGAAAGTGTATTGATTATACTAGGAAGTGAAATAACAGATCTGAACTACATTTGTTGCCAAGCTAAGCAAAGTATTTAACAACATTTTGAGACAGAACATCAGTGAAGCTAAGTTGATTATCTCAGCTTGAAAGGGGTGTGATAGTGTAAGAAGGAACTAGTAAATGCCATCTTGAGAATGATAGAAATAGACCAACTGGATGTGGGCACCGATTACAGAGCTTAATATTCTTGTTTATGTTCCATAAAGTAATGAGCATACGACTTCATTCAATAAATATTTATTGAACAGCTATTATGTGCGAGTCACTGTTCTAGGCCCTGGAGGTATACCAGTGAGGTGAAAGGAAGGATATCAAACAAAAATCCTTTGCTCTTGCAGAACATACATTGTAAGACGGAGATAGATAATAAGAAGAAACAACCTCCGTTTGTTAGATGGTTGCATGTCTTCATTCTGTCTGGATTCCATCACTTATTTGAAAATTCTAGACATATTGGTGTCTGAATCCAGTTCTTTTATTTTTCATGAGAGTTATAAACCAGAAAATCCTATCAATAGCTATTAGCAACTTTCTAATTATGAAAAGAGAGAAGAAGTTAAATTTTAACAAAAACTCCCAAGCCTATTGCCGTTGACTCTATTCTGACTTTTACTGACACTGTGGGACACAGTAGACCTGTACTACAGGGTCTCCAAGGCTTCACATCTTCACAGAAGTAGTTGTCACACCTTTCTCCCAGGGAGTGACAGCTGAGTTTGAACTGTCAACCTTTTGGTTAACCACTGTGACACCAGCGCTCCCACCAATAATAACTAGAATTGTAATTTAATCTTGTTTTAAATACTGGCTTAGACTGTTTGAGACTAAAGTATCATGCAGAATATATCAAACCCCAAACCAAACCTAGTGCTACTGAGTCAATGCAGACTCACCCTGACCCTACAAGATGGAATAGAACCGCACCATAGAGATTCCAAGGAGCGCCTGGTGGATTTGAACTGCTGACCTTTGGTTAGCAACTGCAGCATTTAACCACTATGCCACCAGAGTTTCTTCCCCAACTAATATCTAATATATTTGGAATGCAGACATAAAAATTACAAATTCCCTTCTGTAGGTTATATGTCAGACAAAATTTTGATTTGCCTCTAGTTTCTGTATCTGACGTTTTATACTTTGAATTCTTCTTTCAGTTTGAAGATTTTATCAAATGCTTTAAAAAATAAAAATAAAACTTCCCTGTCTGTTATTGCTGGGAACCATTATTATTATCATTTCTGGTAGTGTGCGAAGCTGTAGTGAATCTTATTACCATCAATTTACTGGTGAGGGCACGGATGATCAGTTTTAGACTTGTGTGCTGCTGAATTTGGCCAGGAACTCACTCATCATGACTCTAACAGATTTTTCTGCTATTCAGACCACTGAGAACCTTATGAACCAGTTAGTTCTGCCCTCCTTCTTATGACAAAGTGCCAGCACTGTCAACATTCAGGAAACCAAGCACCAGAATCATCAGCTGCTGCCGTGAGCTTACTTTCGGAGTATAAAGGAAAGGAAAATAAAATCTCCACCACCCACCCCAACAGTGCTTTTTATTGTCCTCAGGCTTTAAAAGCTCTGAAATTTCCTGGCAAAAAATTCCAGTCCAAAGACTCAAAGACACTCTTGATCTTGAAGCACAAGATAATTGTACACCTCTCTCTCACTGAGAAGTGGAAGATTTTATCTCCCTGATATACAAAATCACATAATCGTAAAACAAACAAACAAAAAACTTCTTTATTTTACAAATAAGGAGCATGGGCTTCCAGTGATTTAATCAAAAATTGAAAGCTAGGGAATAGCAAAATTTGTCTGTCTGTCTGAACTCCTGATTTATAATCTAGCAATTTTTTTACTCTACCCTTCGTTGTCCCTGCCTACTTCAGTTTACTTTTACTCATAAGTTTGTTATGTTTTTGGTATCATGTATAGACCAAATTGATCAAATTAGTATTATATTGTCTCCATTAACAATAGAGTTTTACTCTGTTTTGTTCACAATTATGTCCCCAGTACTAGAAACAATGGCTGGTCCATAGTTGCCAAGCCAAGTGCCGTCGAGTCGAATCCGACTCATGGGTCCATAGTTAGTGCTCCAAAAATGCGTGGAGGAGCAAAGAATGGTGGGCAGTTTGGGCATCAGTGAGCAACATTACAGGGCAGCCATTCTCTGTTTCGTCAAACCTAAAGTGAGGAGAGAGGTTAAGATTTTGCAGGAAACAAGTTAACTTACAAAAATAAGAGTCAAGAAATATGAATGAGGTAGTTAATGTGGGGAGTAACATTTGGTGGTTTAGCATTTGACCAAGCTTGACAAAATATTCAAAAGATACTGTGAAATAGGGTTAAAGCAAGGAAACAGTGATTGAAATGAGAAGAGGAATCATAGGTTCCCCAAAATATGTTTAGCATGTGTGTTCTGAGAAATAAGGTTGTTACTGCATACATATCTTTCTCTTGGCTACATAATACTCATGAAAGGTATGTACTGAAAGCATATTTTAATTTTGACAGCAGGAGTCTAAAATCCAAGGGAGTCAAACCACTTCTCTGAGGTTAAAGGAGTCAGAAGATTACAGAGAAGAAAAGGAAAAGTGTGGTCTCACTATAAGTCCAATTTGTTTCCATTTAGAACATGCTGCTACTGGTTTGCTTTAATCAAAATAATAAAATCAGTCAATAGGCCACTAGCTGGGCTTTTAAACACTGTTTTAGGGAGAATAAAGGAAGTACGTAATCATGGTGACAGTCTTCACAAGTGAGAAAAATGCTAAGCTTTAGTTTTATTGGTATTTGAAATAAGACTGTTTAAGGCCATGTCTTAGTTGCAGAGCAGTAGAGGAAGTGTCACTGGAAACAGCTGACTCTGAAGAGCCGCAGAAATGATCCACAGTGATGGGAATAAGATGTGAGCTGGAGAAATCGCCGTGAACCGCTATCTGGGCGACAAGAGAATGCCACAGAGCTGGTGTTAACTAGTGCGATTGGATTCACACACACAGTCTCTTTTGAAAGCAACCTAGGCTAACATGTACTTCTAAAGCCAGGCATATGCATACATACATACATATACGTACATATATATATTTTTTCACAGAATTAATTTCTCTTTCACATCGTGAGTCACGCAAACACATTTCTGTTTGCACACAGGCGTGACATATGATTCACCTTCTTTGTCGTCCAGAAACGCCCTTCAAAGCCCTTTGAACACTGTTGTCAAACAAGCATGATTTACTCCATGTGTGATGTTTCCGCTCAAAAGTTGGAATTTTCTTTGTGCTTTCCTTAGAAAGGGCTACCACATCTCTTCTCTCCTCTTCTGCAACCCTAGTGCCCTCCTCACTCCCACACCCACACACAAAGACCCTCCTTAATTGTATTACTGTTAGGCTGACCTCCAGCCCCAACTAAAATGAGGACAAGGCTAGTTTTGTGTTTTGTGGGATAACAATTTATGAGCAATTAAAAATGAAGGGACACAAAGCATTCATCACAGTCTCAGCTAGACAGGCAGCTGAGGTCAAAGGCGCCAGCAATGAAGTGTGCACAATATATTTTTATTTCTGTTTTCACTAAGAAGGAAACGGGTTAGCTAAAAATTATGGCATGCAGCCTCCAGTTCAAAATAGGTGCACTTAATCTTTGGAGACAATCCATGCTTAGGCAGATAGGTTACGACAGTGCACGCGAAGACGCACACAGATGCAGCCGTCCATGTATGTGAACACATACACGCATCCCAATGTGATATCGGGAAAAAAATGAAACATTTTACTAGTTCAATTCACATACAATCTCTAAAGGGAAATGTGCTGCATAAATATTTGTTATAATTTTATAAGCCAAGTACATGGCATTTCCCTTCTCTTGCCCCATTATAAAAACAAAGTAGGAGATTTTAAGGTATAATTCCTCTTGGAATGTTTCTCACTCTATCTAGAATAGCATAAGAGTCTTATAATTTTATTTTCCTGGAACATCAGTGGTATATTACATGAAGGCTGAGATTAATGTCTTGCATGCTGAGTTTCAGTCAGAGTTACACATCAAAGCACTACAGAAATGCCTTTCAATGTAATGCAGCTGGTTTTTAAAACGTGTCCCTACCCCCCATGAGAAAAAAACACAGTCGTATCCAAATCTGACACTGATCTGATTTAAGGTCTTGGCCTGGCATGAGTGAAATTATTGGTGAATTGACTGGTTATGCTATTAATTGACTTTACTGTTGTTTTGAAATGTGCCTAATTTTCAATAGGAAAAAAATAATAAATGCTGACAGCAAGCAAATCATTGGTTTTTATCCTGCTTATAGGTTTGCTCACTTAACCAAATTGTTACAGTTTCAGAATGATCAAGAACCAAATGCTAATAATTGCTGTGATTAGATTCTACCAACCTAATGGCAGATACACAAGTAACATTGTTTGGAGAAGAATAGAAAGTTCACTTACACAAATTGATAGAATCTTTTACTTTCCTCAGTAATTTTCTAGTAGAAAAGCAAAGTTTAGAAAGAAATTTAATTTGCCCCTAAACAATGTCATTTTGCTAGAAGGTGAAACATTAAAAGCTACCAATAGGTAACTCTGATTGGCACAGTCTTTCACCAGAATACAAAAAAGGAAAAACAACAAGGAGCAAACTCACTGCCATCGAGTCGATTCTGACTTATAGCAGCCCTATCGACAGAGCAGAACTGGTCCATAGTGTTTCCAAGGAGTGTGCGGCAGATTTGAACTGCCGGTCTTTTGGTTTGCAGCGCTAGTGCTTAACCACTATACCACATATACTCAGGGCTTTTTTCCCTATAGATGTCTGAAAGATGTTGAACATTTAAAATAACGTCAAATAATTACTAAACAAAAACCAAGTGCATTTAACCAAAGGATCACCAAAAATATCATTTAAAAATAATTTTAACCAAATTATTCACAATTTGAGTTGTTATTAATTTGACTTCAAAGGTACTCTGTTTTTTAATTGGAAATTTCTTTTGGCAAATGTTGTGAGCTCCTGGAATAAGAAATACTGTTAGAAGAAAAAAGAAAAAAAGAAAGAATAAATTCAGAATTCTGTTGGCCAGGAGATTTTTTTTTCGGGAATGATAAGAGTTGGAATTAGGCTGTGGGTGGATCTGATTTGTGTGCTGTGTTGCATGTCCAACATGGAAGAGAGAGAGTATGGGAGAAGATCATTAGGGAACTGATTTATACTATGTTGACTTAAAATCATCTGTCTGTTCAATAAAACTGAACCTGAACCGATCTCAAAAGAAACAATCTACAGTTTTTTATGTCTGTCAAACTGCAAAGGCTACACAATTTTACCACCATTACCAACAGATAATTTCCCTCTTCACTAACCTAGCCCACATGGAAAGACAGATTTTCTCTCTGGAGACCATATAGTCCCCACCCCAGGTCTCACTCCAGACTCTGTTTGTGCCCTTCCTCTGAGCTGATGTGGGCATGCAGGTGTCTCTAGCATTCTTCACCTATTATTTTAAAATCACTGGTTTGTGTTTTTGCCCATCTTAGATTTAGCCTCTTTCACCCACTAAACCCCTGTCACTGAGTTCATTCCCACTCATAGTGACCCTATATAATAGACTAGAACTGCCCCTTATGGTTTTCAATGCTGTGATCTTTATGGAAGCAAACTATCACATCTTTCTTCCACAGAGCAGCTGGTGGGCTTGAACCTCCAATGTTTTGGTTAGCAGTCATCAATCAACCACTATACCACTAGGGTTGACTAGCTTCTTTCAAAAAAGAAAGAAAGAAAGAAAACCACAGCCATTGAGTCAATTCTGACTGAGACTCATAGGGATCCTGTAGGACAGAGTAGAATTGTCCCATAGAGTTTCCAAGGAGCACCTGGTAGATTTGAACTGCCGACCTTCTAGTTAGCAGCAGTAGCACTATAACCATAACACCACCAGGGTTTCATAGCCTCTTTCAAAGCTTATTCAAATCTGTCTTTGCCTTTTAATTTAAGCATTTAGCCCATTTATAATTAATGTGATTATTGATCGAGTTGGGTCAAAGTCTTCAATCTTAGTGTTATCTTCTATTTATAATATGAGAGGTCTGGTGGCTGCTAACCAAAAGGTTGGCAGTTCACATCTCCTAGCTGCTCCTTGGAAACACTATAGGGCAGTTCTGCCCCATCCTATAAGGCCTGCGTTGGGGCTGATTCAACGGCAGCTGGTATGAGTATCTGTAACACTAGTTATTTTTCTTCTTTTGCATGAATCAAGTATTTTTTATGATTTATTCTTTAATAGTTTTATATACCTATCTATGTTTTTTGTTGTTGTTGTTAGTTGCTGTTAGGTGCCATTAAGTCGGTTCTGACTCATAGTGGCCCTATGAACAACAGAATAAAACACTGCCCAGTCTCGTGCCATGTCCACAATTGTTATTATGCTTAAGCTCATTGTTGTGGACACAGTGTCAATCATCTCATTGAGGATCTTGATTTTTTAGCTTACCCTCTACTCTATCAAGCATGATGTCCTCTACAGGGACTGATCCTTCCTAACAACATGTCCAATGTACATAACACACAGTCTTGCCATCTTTGCTTCCAAGGAGCACTCTGGTTGTACTTCTTTCACAGCAGACCTGTTTGTTGTTTTGGCGGTCCATGGTATAGTCAGCATTCTTCTCCAACACCACAATTCAAAAACATCAATTCTTGTTCTGTCTTCTTTGTTCCTTGTCCAGCTTTCACGTGCATATGATGCAACTGAAAATACCATGGCTTGGGTCTGGTGTACGTTAGTCTTCAAGGTGGCATCTTTAGTTTTCAATACTTGAAAGATGTCTTTGGCAGCAGATTTTCTCAATGTGATGTGTGTTTTGATTTCTTGTCTGCTATTTCCATGGGCATTGGTTGTGGACCCAAGTAAAATGAAATCCTTGACAATCTTAATCCTTTCTCCATTTATCATGATGTTGCTTACTGGTCCACTTGTGAGGATTTTTGTTTTCTGGATGTTGAGGTTCATGAAGGCTGTGGCCCTTCATCTTCGTAAGTAAGTGTTTCAAATCTTCATTTTCAGCAAGTAAGGTGGTGTTGTCTGTGTAACGCAGGTAATAAATGAATCATCCTCCAATCTTGATGCCTTGTTCTTTGTATAATCCATCTTCTCAGCTTATTTGCTTGGCACACAGGTTGAAAAGTTATGGTGAAAGAATACAACCCGGACACACACCTTGCCTGACTGGAAACCCAGCAGTGTCGCCTTGCTCTGTTGGCACAACTGCCTCTTGATTCATATGCAGATTCCTTGAGAGCACAGCTGGGTGTTCTGGAGTTCCCCTTCTCCACAACGTTAGCCATAGTTTATTATGATGCACACAACCAAATGCCTTTGCATAGTCAATGAAACACAGGTGAACATCTTTCTGGTATTCTCTGTTTTCAGCCAAGATCCATCTGACATCAGCAATGATATCCCTGGTCCCGTGTCCTCCTCTGAATTCAGCTTGAATTTCTGGCAGTTCCTTGTCAATATTGTTGTAGTTGTTTTTGAATGACCCTGAGTAAAATTTTGCTTGTGCATGGCATTAATGATATTGTTCAGTAATTTCTGCATTCAATTGAACCATCTTTCTATGGAATAGGCATAAATATGGATCTCTTCTAGTCAGTTGGCCAGGTAGCTGTCCTCTAAATTTCTTGGTGTAGATGAGTCAGCACTTTCAGTGCTGCATCTGTTTGTTGAAATATCTCAATTGATATTACATCAATTTTTGGAGCCTTGTTTCTTTCTTTCTTTTTTTTTTTTTGCCAGTGCCTACAATGCAGCTTCAGTTACTTCCTTTGGTAACATTGGTTCCAGATCACATGCCACCTCTTCAAATGGCTGAACACCAACCAGTTCTTTCTGGTATAATGATGCTATTTATTCCTTCCATCTTCTTTTGATGTTCCGTGAGACATTTAATATTTTTCCTGTAGAATCCTTCACTATTGAAACTCAAGACTTGAATTTTTTCTTCAATTCTTTTAGCTTGAGAAATGCAGAACATGTTCCTCTGTTCTGTGTTTCCATTTCAGCTCTTTGCACATGTCATTATAATACTTTCTTTTGTCTTGTCGAGCTGCTCTTCAAAATCTTCTCTTTAGATCTTTTATTTTTCCACTCCTTCCTTTTGCTTTAGCTGCTCAACATTCAAGAGCAGGTTTCAGAATCTCTTCTGACATCCAATTTGGTCTTTCCTTCTTTCCTATCTTGTTAATGATCTCTTGCTGTCTTCACGGATGATGTCTTCGATACTTTTCCAGAATTTGTTTGGTCTTCAGTCATTAGTGATCAACACATCAAATCTGTTCTTGAGATGGTCTTTAAACTCAGGAGGGATATACTTACGGTCATATTTTTGCTTTCATGGACTTGTTTTAATTTCCTTCAGTTTCAATTTGAATGTGCATATGGGACTTTGTGATCTGTGTCACAGTCGGCACCTGGTCTTGTTCTGATTGCTGATACAGAGCTTTTCCACCATTTTTTCCACAGATGTAGTCTATTTGGTTCTTGGGTATTCTATCTGAAAAGGTCCATGTGTGCAGTTGAAGTTCGTGTTGGTTAAAAATGGTATTTGCAATGAAGAATTAGCATGCAAAATTCTGCCATGAGATCTCCAGCCTTATTTCTATCACCAAAGCTATATTTTCCAACTACTGACCCTTCTTCTCTGTTTCCAACTTTTGTGTTCCAGTCTCCAGTAGTTATCAATACATCCTGATTGCGTGTTTGATCAATTTCAGACTGCAGAAGCTGGTAAAAATCTTCAACCTCTTCATCTTCACCTTAGTGGTTGGTGTGTAAATTTGAATGACAGTCTTATTAACTGGCCTTCCTTGTAGACGTGTGAGTGTTTTCCCATCACTGACAGCTTTGTGCTTCAGGACAGATCTTGAAATGTTCTTTTTGATGATGAACACAACACCGTTTTTACTCTTCAAGCTTTTGTTCCCAGTATGGTAGAGCACATGATTATTGGATAAAAAAATGGCCCAAACCAGTCCATTTTCGCTCACTAATTATCTAGGATAT
The DNA here is from genome assembly GCA_028571685.1 of Heterohyrax brucei. Classification (NCBI taxonomy): domain Eukaryota; kingdom Metazoa; phylum Chordata; class Mammalia; order Hyracoidea; family Procaviidae; genus Heterohyrax; species Heterohyrax brucei. Next base: position 119,520,683 of record CM053144.1, on the reverse strand, counting down.
CGATGACTGTGTGTTCCATCTCATTTTCAATGATTTCCAACTTTCCTAGATTTATATTTTACACATTCCATGTCCCGATTATTAATGAATGTTTGCAGCTGTTTCTGCTCTTTAGGAATCATGCCACATCAGTGTATGAAGTTCTCGAAAGCCTTACTCCATCCACGTCATTAAGGTCAATTCCACTTTGAGGCAGCAGCTCTTCCCCAGAAGCCTCCCCAATGCCTTCCAACCTGGTGGGTTTATTTCCAGCACCATATCTGACAATGTTCGGCTGCTATTCCTAAGGTTTTCCCTGGCTAATTCTTTTCAGAAGTAGACTGCCAGGTCCTTCTTCCTAGTTTGTCTTGGTCTGGAAGCTCAGCTGAAGCCCGTCTACCATGTGTGACCCTTTTGGTACCTAAATACCAGTGGCAAATGGTCAGCAGCTCCAATCTACCTGGTACTTCTTGGAAACTCTACAGAGCAGTTCTACTCTGTCCTACAAGGTCACTATGAGTTGTAATCCACTCCGTGGTGGTGGGTAGTTTTTGCTGTCTTTTCTCACGCATTTCACTTGTGTATATATTATTTCTGTTGTAAACAGTCATTAATATATCAACAAATTTACACATAAGCAAGAATAATTTATTTTTTCAGCTGAATTTGGGTTATGTTAAACTTTTAGCTGTCATAAATAAAGCCTCTATAAGTAATCATGTACAAATTTTTCAGTGGACATATGTTCCCAGTTTTCTTAAGTAAACACCCAAGAGCGAAGTTGCTGAACTTGCTAGGTCAAATATGAAGTGTTTATTTAAACAATAACCTGCCAAAGAGTTTTTCCAAAGTAACTGTGCCATTCTGGTTTTCCACCAACAATGTGTGACACTTTCAGTTGTTACAAATTTTTGCCAATTTTCTTGCCAAAACTACTTTCTCTTTTAAGTATTTTTAATTTTACGCATTGAAGTGAGAGTAAGGATTCCCTGAATGATTCCAAAGGTTGCCACACTTGCCTGCAAACTGAAAAGTTGGTGACTCAAGTCCAACCAGGGGTGCTTCAGAAGAAAAGCCTGGCAATCTATTTTTAAGATATCAGACATTGAAAACCCTATGACACTTATGGGGTCACTATGAGTCATAATCAACTCTATAGCTTTTTATATTTTTTCCCCCAGCAGGAGCAAGGTGGTATCCTGCTGTATTTTTAACTTCTTGCTGTTAGATCCCTTCCAATAGTTTTCAACTCACAGTAACCCCATATACAGCAGAATGAAACCCCGCCTAGTGCTGTACCACTCTCACAACCTTTGCGATGCGTGAGTCCATCACTGCAGCTACCATATCAATTCATCTCATTGAGAGTCTTCTCTTCTTTCACTGACCCTTTGCATTTCTTCAAGTGTTTTACTCTAGGAACTGGTCCTTCCCAGTAAGTGTGTGAGACAAAGTTGCACCATTCTTGCTTCTAAGGAATCATCTGGCTGTACTTCTTCCAAGTCAGATTTGTTCATTCTTTTGGCAATTCACAGTATATCACATATTCTTTGCCAACACTGTAGTACAAGGCATCAATTACTTGGTCTTCTGTATTTGTTATCCAGGTTTTTCATGTACAAGAGGTAATTAAAAATACCATGGCTTGGGTCAGGTGCACTGTAGTCCTGAAAGTGGCATTTTTGCTTTTAAACACTTTAAAGATGCTCTTTGCAGCAGATTTGTCCAATGCAGTGTGTCAGTTGATTTCTTGACCGATGCTTCTGTGGCCACTGTTTGTGGATCCAAATAAAATGAAGTCGCTGACAATCTCAGTCTTTCCTCTGTTTATCATGATGTTGCTTATTGAACTATTTGCTAGGATTTTGTTTACTTCATGTGAAGCTGAATCCATACTGAAAGCTGTAGTCTTTGATCTTCATCAGCAAGGGCTTCAAGTCCTTTTCACTTCCAGCAAAGTTTCATCATCTGCACATCACAGGTTGTTAAAACAGTCTTTCTCTAGTCCTGATGCCCTGTTCTTTGTATAATCGAGCTTCTGAGATTATTTGCCCAGCATATAGATTGAATAAGTATGGTAAAAGGATACAGCCAAAATGTACACCTTTCTTGATTTCAAACCATGCAGTATACCCCACATTTCCCTCAATCCTGATAATATTGATTTTTTTTGTGCTTATTGACCATTCCTATCTTTTTTGTGCCGTGTCTATTCAAATCATTTACTGTATATTTTTGTTAGATGTTTGTTTACTGTTGAGTGGTGGAGGTTCTCTAAGTAGTCTTTTATTAGATGCATTTTATGCAAATGTCCTCTCCCAGTTTGTGGCATGTCTTTTCATTTTCATAGCAGCCTCTTTCAAAGAGTAGAAGTTTTTAATTTTGGTAAAGATGTTATATAGTATATATTTTTTCTGTTAAGGTTTATATTCTTAGTATTGTATTAAAAAGCAAAAACAGAAACAAAACTCATCGTCAAGCCCATTCTGACTCACAGTGGCCCTGTAGGAGAGACTACAACTGCCCCTATAGAGCTTTCAAGGAGAAATTGGTAGGAACTACTGACTTTTTGGCTAGCAGCTATAGCACTTAAACAGTATACCACCAGGCTTCTGTGTTCTATTTAAGAAGTCTCCAATAAGCTGAACGTCACGAAGACTTTCTTTTATAAAACCTCAATATCTATACAGCTTTGGCTCTCTAGTTATTATGTCAAGGTCTATGATAAGAAATTCACCAATTTGTGAGAGTCTATTTCTGTGCTCTGTTCTTTTGATCTGTACATTTATTTTTACCCTAGTTCACCCGTAGCCTGAAAAAGTGCATGATATTCGTCTATTGCTGCATAACAAATATCCTGAAACTTAGGGACTTAAAACAATAATAATCACCCATTATCTTGGTGATTCTGTGGATCAGGAAATCTAATGAGGTATGCCTTTCTCTACTCTGCAACATCTAGGGTTTCAGCTGAAAAACTCATAGTTTTGGGAAGGGACTAGAATCATGAGAAGATTTTATTGAGACTTGAGGATTCACTTCTAAGAAGTTTCACCCACTTAGCAGGCAAGTTCATTTCTTTCCACATAGGGTTATCTACACATAGGGCCCTCTAGGGGTCTGCTTGAGTCTCCCTATGACACAATGACAGGAATTTCTCAGAGCAAGTGATCAGAACTACAGAGAGAGAACAAAGCAGAAGCAGCAATGACTTTTATGATCTAGACCTGGAAATCACACACCATCACTTCCACCACATTCTATTTATTAAATAGGATCCACAATTGAAGGGTGAAAAATTAGACTCTACCTTTTGAAGGGAGAAATGTCAAAAAATTGCAGGCATACTATAAAACCACCACAGGTAGATTTTGAAATCAGGTCATATAAGTCTTCCAATTGTGTTATTCTTTTTCAAAATTCTTTTGCCTATTGTATGCATTTGCATTTTCATGTAAAGTGTAGAATTACTGGATTAATTTCTAAAAATATTTTTAAAGGAAATTTCATTGACTCTATAGCCAAAGTGGGAGAGAAATGATGTCTTCACAATATTGAGTCTGTCAATCCTTGAACACAGAATAACCAAACCCAAACCAAATCCGCTGCTGTGGGGTCAATTCTGACTCACAGGTACTCTATAGGACAGAATAAAACTGCCCTATAGAGTTTCCAAGGAGCACCTGATGGATTCCATCTGCTGACCTTTTAGTTAGTAGCAATAGCACCTAACCACTGCACCACCAGGTTTCCCAGTGTCTCATTCCTCTTATTTAGGTTTCAGTTTCCTTCAGTAATGTTTTGTAATTTTTCAGTAGACAAGTTTAAAGATGTTTTGTTAAGTTTACATCTGCATGCTTTATATTTTATACCATTTAAGTAGTATATTCAGTGTCAATGTTCAGTTATTTGTTGGTATATAGGAATACAATTGATTTTTGAATTAATCTTTAATTCTCTGGATTTACTATAATTAGTTGTGAGTTCTAGGACCTCCTTTACTGGTTTATTTATTTATTTTTTAATGAAAAATCTGTTATAAAAATATTTTTACTTCTTCCTTTCCATAGGACTGCCAGTTAAGTTCACCAATGCATGCTGGGGAAAGGGCTACATAGCTCACTGATGACTATCAGTAGGGTCACCTTCAAAGTCCTTCCCTTGGGAAGCTGTGCACCAAATGCCAGCTCCTAGTCCACCTTTCAAAGCAACTTTAGAACTCTTTCTGGAGTAGCCATCTGAGCTGCTACTGTATTACCCTTAGTGTCCTGAGTGTCACCAAATGCCTTTTGTTCAATATTTCCTTTGTCTTCAGGTAAAGAAGTCATTGGAGCCAGATCTGGTGAGTAGGTAGCTTGTTCCAACATAGTTATTTGTTTACTAGCTAAAAACTCCTTCAAAAACAACTACACAGTTAAGTTCTCTAACTTGCCACCTAGCCAGGGTGCACAATGGCCGTTCCCAAAAGAGCTACAAAATTGCTTTGAAGAGAGAACTATTCTTCCTAAGGGGAGTAATTTGAAGGTGTCTGTCGTGATATTCAGCAATAGGGTATGTAGCACTTAGAACAATTAAGTTAGCTGAATTAATTATTGTACCTCATATATGCCTTTCATTTATTTTTCTTGTCTGTTGCTCTGACTAGAGACTCCAAGGCAATGCTCAGTAGAAGTGATGAGAGTGGACATCAGAGCTTTATTTCCAGTCTTAAGGGAAACACATTTATTCTGTTAACATCATGATTATCAACTTAAAGGATGTGTAGGTAACTTTTGGTTTAAGGAAATTCCTCCTTTTCACAGTCTCTAAGGAGTTTCTACCATGAATGGATGCTGGATTTTGTCAAATAATTTTTCTACATTATTTAGATGATCATATGGTTTCTTTTTTTTCCATTCTGTTGACATAATAAATTAATTATTTGATTTCCAATTTATTTTTCTGTATTAAACTCCTGTTGCTCATGGTGTATTATCCTTTATACACTGCTGGATTATATTTGATAATATTTTATCAGGATTTTTATGTCCCTGAGGACTATCAGTTTTCCATGCACTTTATTTTATTATTTTTTTTTTTTAATATCACAATAATGTTGGCCTCATGCAATGAGTTGAAGGTGTTGTTTCACCTTTAGTTTTCTGGTAAAGTTTATGCTTAGCTAATAATATTGTTTTGGTGCTAGATATACAGCTATACAATGCACATGTCATTGTGGTACCTTACCCTGGGTTCCCCAAGAGAAGAGCTTGGTCAGATGGCTTACATGGTACTATTTGATTATGCAGTGCAATCTCAGATGACAAGAGTGAGGGACAAGGAAAATGATGCTCAGATGAAGGGTCACTAGAAGGGAGGATAGTCCAGCCGACTAGCTCTACATGGGGCTGATTGTTTAGCCTTTGGGACCACACCATGGGAAGCCAGTCTTATCTCAGCACTGTGTAGCAGTGGGAGAATGTGGAAGGATTATCTACTGGTTCCTCTCTCTTATTATTACATTTCCCCACAGAGCAATAACTCCTCTACACTTCCAGGTTGTAGTTGACAGTGAGCATCTGGTGGTCCCTGTGTTCTGCACAGGGAAACCCAAGTGCAGGGAGCAAGAGGCACAGGGTTGTGCCTGTACAAATTTAGTCACAGCTCAAGCACAGCTGGTACAAAGGACAAGTAAGGCAGAGATGATTAGTTGTTGCAGTACACCAGGAGTCGATTCTCATTCATAGTGACCTTCTAGGACAGAGTACAATCATCCCATTGTGTTGTCTAGGCTACAATATTTATGGGAGCATATTAGCAGATCTTTTGTCTGCAGGACAGTCGGTGGGTTTGAACCTATGACCTTTTGGTTAGTAGCCAAGTGCTTAACTATTGTGCTACCAGGGATCATTGAAATGATCAGAACTGGTACATAAGTGGTGTCTGATAAATATTACCACTGTTGCTCAGTGACCTACGTCCAGCTGTATGCAATTAGTTTGGGAGTTATACATCCCTACAATTCAAATGCGTTTTAAATTAACCTTTCTGAAAGAAGTGTCTAGACAGCAACCAACGTTACCTCTGAAAGTTAATCTATGATTAGTATTTATTCTGCCTTTGTGAACTCTCTAGAAACTTGCAGTAGATTTCAGAGGTTAAAGCCTTGGTACAAATGGATTAAATATTATTATTGTCTACCTTGCTTCTGACATATGCAAGTGTTGGTATCTACATGAATCCAAAATTTTACTTATAGTACGATTTCAACTTACATGTAGCTACAATTAAAAACAATCACACAAACAAACAAACACAGTTACCCTTGAGTCAGTTCTGACTCCTGGCAATCCCAGGCATGGCAGAGGAGAACTGTGCTCCATAGTGTTTTCAATGGTTGGTTCTTTGGAAGCAGATAACCAGGACTCTCCTTTGAGATGTCTCCAGTAAATTCTGACCTTCAACCTTTTGGTTGACAGGCAAGCATGTCAGCTGTCTGTACCATCCTGGGAATGTTACAATTTAGATGATTAATAGTAATAATAATAGTAAAAAGTTAGTTCACCTTATGCACTGAAAAAACAGATTGTAACATTTTACTTTTGATACTACAAAAAGTACTGGCCTAAAATCCCACTGGTTAGGGAGTCAAGCAGTGAGGTTGTGACGAGGACAGGCTTTGGAGCCAGAGAGGGCCGGGATCCCATCCAGGCTTTCTATTTACCAGCTGTGTGGCCTTGGACAGCAGAGATGGATCACCCAATAAGCATAGTATGCAGGGGCTTACTTGTGCTGATTTACTAAGTTTCAGTGCACAATTTCATCCCTGTTTTTCACCAGAGATATTCACCATTTCGAATGGTTTTAGATTTCTTAACTGCAGTGACATTTACTCCAGTCAAAGTAACTATTAAAGAGGGTGTTTCTTCAGGTTTAACATCCACCAAAGCTCATTACGGCCTTAGCAAGTTGCACTTTTAAAATAATAATGGTGCATCTGGGATTTGGGCTAGGGCAATGGTGAGTAGCCCAGCTTAGCCATCACGTTAAACCTACATTTGGTAGTTTTCAACTCTGGCTGCGTATTAGAATCATCCAGGAAGCTTTAGAAAGATACAGATGCTTGTTTTACCCCAAGGGACTCTGATTTAGTTTGGTCAGAGAGAGATCTGGATTGGGGAGCTTGTTGGTTAAGCACATAGCTATGGTTAAGCACATAACTACTAGTCAAAAGGTTGGTAGGTGCTCCTCGGAAACTCTGTGGAACAGTTCTGTTCTTCCTACAGGGTTACTATCAGCTGGAATCAACTCAGTTGCAACAAGTTCCCCTCACTGATGATATTAATGCATGATCATATTAGGAAGCACTGATCAAAGCTAACTTTAGAAGCAACTTTGGAAACAAAAAGAATAATTTCTTTATGCCACGGTAGGAGGATTTGACTTTGTAGACAAAGGGGAGTAAATATAAAAGTAGCTTTTAATTAAAATTAAGCTGGTGGCTGATTGAAGAATGGAAGAAATGTGTATGTGCAGGCGTATACAGCTTGAAGGCAGAAAGGCAGTCAGGAGGCTGATACAACAGGACATCTGGGTGGCGATAAAGATTCAACGTTGGTGAAAATGGGCAAAATATGTAAAGGAATGGAAATATTTCTTTCCTGGTATGAACAGGAAGTAAACAGAGAGGAAAATGCCCCTTCTTTCTCCTCCAAATATCCAGTCTCCATCTAAATTGAATTAGCTGTTATCTTTTACATTAGGATCTGTTACGCAGCCATAGTCGTCAGAACAGCCTGGCACTGGTACAACAACAGATACATAGACGTAATAGAACAGAACTGAGAATCCAGACATAAATTCATCCACCTATGAGAAGCTGACATTTGACAAAGTCCTGAAGTCCATAAATTGGGGAAAAGACAGTCTCTTTAACAAACGGTATTGACATAACTGGATATCAATCTGCAACGTAAATAAAATAAATTAAATAAAATCCATTCACAAAAACTAACTCAAACTGGATCAAAAGCCTAAATATAAAATCTAAAACAATAAAGATCGTGGACTTAAAAACAGAAACAACACTAGGAGCCCTAATACACGGCATAAAGAGAATACAAAACACATTGACAATGCACAGGTAACTGGGAACTCCTAAAAATCAAAGGCTTCTACTAATCCAAAGGCATCAACAACAGAGTAAAAAGACAACCTACAGAGTGGGGGGAAAAAAACTGAGTAGGACAAATCAAACCAGTGTCTCATCTCCAAAATCCATAAGACAATGGAAAACCTCAATAATTAAAAGGCAAATAGCCCAATTAAAAATGAACAAATGCATGAACAGCCTTTTCACCAAAGAAGACTTTTAGGAGGCTAACAGATACATGGGAAAATGCTCATGATAATTAACCATTAGAAAAATGCAAATAAAAATTACAACGAGATTTCAACTCACTCCAAGACTGGCATTAATTCAAAAAACACAAAGTGGCAAATGTTAGCAAGGGTGTGGAGACATTGGAACAATTAACACTGCTGGTGGGAATATAAAATGGTGCAACCATTTTAACAAATCAATTTGTCACTTTCTTAAAAAGCTAGAAATAGAAATACCATAAGATCCAGCAATCCCACTCATTAGAATAAACCTTGAAGAAATAGTAACTGTTACATGAATAGATACATACACACCAATGCTCATGGCAGCACTGTCCACAATAGCAAAAAGATGGAATCAACTTAGGTGCTCATCAGTGGATAAACAAATAATGATACATCCACACAATGGAATATTATTCAACAATAAAGAACAATGATGAATTCGTGAAACATTGCATAACAGGGAGGAATCTGGAAGGCATTACAATGAGTGAAATTAGTCAGTTGCCAAAGGACAGATATTGTGTGAAGCCCCTGTTATAAGAATAGAGGAAAACATTTAAACACAGAAGAAAATACTCTCTTATGGTTGTGAGGTTGGAGAGCTAGGGAGAGATATTTGCTAACTAGATAGTAGGCTAGAAATATTTAAGGTGAAAGGAAAGTTAAGCACAATATAGGAGAAGTCAGCACAACTGAACTACATCAAAAGCTAAGAAGTTTCCTGAATACGGCCAAACACTTCAAGGGAAAGAGCAGCAGGGGCAGAAGTCTGGGGACTTTGGTTTCAGGGGGCATCTAGATCAGTTGGCATAACAAAGTTTATTAAGAAAACGTTCTGCATTCCACTTTGGTGAGTTGTGTCTGGGGTCTTAAAAACTAGCAAGTGGCCATCTAAGAACCATCAATTAGTTCCAATCCACCTGAAGCAAAGCAAAATGAAGAACACCTGAGACATAAAGAAAATAGGAGCTCAAGAGATACAAAGGAGCACATAAACCAGAGACAACATCAGCATGAGACTGGAAGAACTAGATGGTGCCCAACTACTATAAATGACTACCCTGACAGAGAACACAAAGATTTCCTGATGTAGTGAGAGAAAAATGGGGCATGTAAGTCAAACTCTATTAAAATAAAGACCAGACTTGATGGTCTGACAGACTGGAGGGTCCCTGGAAGATATGGCTCTAGGACTCTCTGTTAGCCTAGGATTGAAACCATTCCTTACGGCAGCTCTTCAGACAAAAATTGGACTGGACCATGAGACATAAAACGATACTGGTGAAGAGTGTGCTTCTTGGCTTAAGCAAATACAGAAGACTAACTGGGCAACTGCTATCTGGAGGTGAGATGAGAGGGCAAAGGAGGACAGGAGTTGGTTGAAAGGATACAGAAAATACACAGTGGAGAGGAGGAGTATACTGTCACAGTGTGGGGAGAGCAACTAGGGTCACAGTAAGTTATGGTATGTCAAACTGACTTGAAATGTAAACTTTCACTTAAAGCACAGTAAATTATTTTTTAAAAGTTAAACTAAAAAAAAGGCTTTCAAACAGCTTAGCATTCATAAAAAAATGTAAAGGAAATATTTTAGTTGTCCATATGAAATGGTTATACACCCAACACCCCAAATCTCTAAGAGAATAAATTTCATACATGTTCTAATGAGTATTGTTGTGTGTTGGGTGCTGTTGAGTCCCTTCTGACTCATAGTGACTTCATGTGACGGAGCAGAACTACCTCATCTGGTTTTCTTGATGGTAATCTTTACGGAAGTAGACTGCCAGTTTTTCTACTGTGTTCTGGTGAATAATTGAAAAATAATTTCAAAAAATATGCTACCATGTTTAAATCTTAAGTCAACACGTGTATTTCTTCTATGAAAACTTTTCAGAACAGATTATTCTGTTGTTGTTAGGTGCCATTGAGTCAGTTCCAACTCATAGTGACCCTTATGACCAACAGAACGAAACACTGTCCAGCTTTCACATGCATATGATGCAATTGAAAATACCATGGCTTGGGTCAGACACACCTAGTCTTCAAGGAGACATCTTTACTTTCCAATTGCTGCAGGTTTTCCCAGTGCAATGTGTCTTTTGATTTCTTGACTGCATGATGCAGGTTGTCCTCCCATCCTGATGCCTCATTCTTTTTCATATAATCCTGCCTGTAGGATAATTTAACATGGAAGAACACCAAGACACAGGTGTTGGAGGATCTAGTAACTGGTGGACGAACCAATAATTTAGGATGAAGCTGCTACTCTTGAGTTTGGAAAGGGAAAAACTTCAAGATATCAGCTTCCCTTTAAAAGACTTGCACTCTAGCTGTGAAAATCACCACGAAGGGAGAATGCACTGAACGAGACTGTATCAGCAAATTTTGTCCACGGAGTGCCTCAGTGGTGCAGACACCTAGGCACTGGGATGCTATTGGAAAGGCTGGAGATTTGAATCTATCCAAAGGAAACCAACACGCTTTCCAAAGAAAGGCCTGGTCACCTATTTTTGAAAACCCCATGGAGCACAGTTCTACTCAGATACTGATGGGCTTGCCTTGAATAGGAATCAATACACATCAAGTGAAGTATATTTAAAAAAATTGCTATCTGTCTATTATGACCTCCACTGTCTACTCTAAGCCTCTGGGCCTCCTCATTCACACTGTATGCTAACTTCCTCCTAACTGGCCTCCCCGCATCTGCCCAAGACTCTCTTCAAAATGTTTTCAACTCAGTAGCAAAGTCAGCCTGTTAGGCATATGAGATCAGCGGACTTTTCAGTTCCAAAGCCACCAAAGCCTCGCTTCTTGTTCAGAGCAAAAGTCACCATCCTTATAAAATTCTGGTAGGGGCCTCTGAAGGCCTTTGTTTTCTGGCCTCCATTACTTCTCTGACATCCTTCGCTACTGTTTTCCCCCTTTGTAACTATAAAGAGCTAAGAGTCTCAGCTCAGAGATACACAACCTCTCTGATTAAAAAAAAAAAAAGGAACTTTGGAATTTGTCTTGTGTGTTTATGTGTGATTTGGTGATTTTGTCTCTGACTAGGGGCAACTGTGTGCCACATAAATGAGTGGCAATCCTATTTCAGTACTTACGAGATGTTTGACTTTGCTGTAGTCATCCGGTTCCTTGAACCTCAGTTTACTTTTCTTTGTAATGGGAATAATGGCATCTTTCTATTTGTTCTGTACCTTAAATGATACCATGTCTAGTCCAAAGACTTAGCCCAACATTTGCCACCTACTGGGTGCTCAACAAGGGAGCCCTAGTGGTGCAATGCTTAAAGTGCTCAGCTGTTAACTTAAATAAACTCACCAATCACTTCACAAGAGAAAGACCTGGAGACCTGCTCCCATGAAGAGAAAAGGCTAGGAAGCCCAGTGAGTTAGTTTCACTCTGCCCTATAGGTTCATTGGAAACCCTGGCACTATAGTGGCTAAGTGCTATAGCTGTTAACCAACAGGTTGTCAGTATGAATCCACCAGACACTCCTTGGAAACTATAGGGCCATTGTGCTCTGTCCTATAGGGTTGTGATGAGTAGGAATTGACTTGATGGCAGTGGGTTTAGTTTTTTTTTATAGGGTCACTGGAAACCCTGGCTGGTAGTTCAGATTCACCAGGTGCTCTTTGGAAATGCTGTGGGGCAGTTCTACCCTGTCTTATTGGGTCACTGTGAGTCAGAATCGACTTAATGGCACATGACAATAGGTTCTCCGCTACTACCAGCTCTTTTTATGCCAGGATGAGAATGTAGGGTGGTATCAGGGCCAGAAGAAGGGGCTCGACATAAACTCACTGACATGGTGGCTCTGATCAGGAAGAGGGCCAGACTTGACCGAGGCAGACTGGGTAGGAACAGGTTAAAGCAGTTAGCAAGTTGCCCAGCTGGACCAGTTCTCAATCAAGGGTCTGCATAAAAAGCCAGCAGGAAGAGGAGTGGGGGCTGGCCATGCTGAGACTGTCTTTGGAGGCAGAGGCCAGCAGCTGAGAAGTTGCTCATCTCTTGGTTTAGCCTGTTGTCAAACCTTGGAGTCGGGGTGGGGTGGTCGTGGAGAGGGTGGCCTTTGTTAAAACCCTGAGAGAGTGAACAGTGTTTTATGTGGAGCCTGACAAAGAAAAGACCAACCTGAACCATCTGGTTCTGCAACATATGGGAAACAGAGATTTCTATTGTAGATGATGAAAATATTAGTCCATTGAATCTTAAGGCATTTGACTGTCAGGAAGAACTTCAGTAATGGAATAAACAGCTCTTAGAATGGCAACTGGCATGAGGGAAGTGATAAAAGGAAAGGTTTGTGTATTTCCAGCAAAATGAGGATTACTGACTTGGGCACAAACATGTTAGGGCAGGGCTCCCAAATCGTTAGCAATATAAAGTCACTGATCCTTAGAGTGTCTCCGGGCCACGGGGAAAATTGCTTTCAGAGAGGGAAGAACCTAAGTTAGCCAAGAAGTCAGAGACAGCTATTCCTGAGTGTGATGGATCAGAAGTAATGCTGAGACTCAGGTTCTGCCTCCTGTTCCTACTTTTATAATCGGTCTTTGGCTGATTGTGAAACAAAGATTAAACCCAATGCCTGCTTTAATTGTCCCCAAACAAGAGTCTTCAAAAGGCCTGCTGCTATACTTGTAATCAGTCAAAAAAAAAAAAAAAAAAAAAAAGTATCAATCATCTGACAGACATTTAAGGATTTTTATTTTTAAAAAGATTTCTTTCTTTTCTTTTTCAGTTACTTTTGAAGTCAGGTTCTTCTCCCTTAGTGAAAGGATGGGGCAAAATTAATGGAACATTCAACTACAAAAGTAGCCCAAGAGAAAGGCAGTTTAAGTTAATAATTTCCATTCTAAGTACAAAGCATTGTACAAGGTTTGTAGCTTTTTGAGGAGCAGGACACAAGATTAGCTGATGATAAACCTGATGGAGAGCCTACCACTTTTCGTTATCCCTTAAAATGAATCCTTCTGTCTAGCTCCAATGGATGCAGGCAGTCTTGAAAACAGCATCCTGCTGTATGAAGCTGAGTTTTAGACAGTGGTGGTCAACGCCAGTGTATCTAAGAGTGAAGTGGCACACAGAAGGTCAAAAATGGGTATTCAGTGTGGCTTAATTGTGTTGCTAATTTGTGAAGAATGCTAAGTGACATCTGCAGAGACAGAAGGGTGACAAGTACCAATATTAACCAAATGTTTAAATAAAGAGGCCTGGAATAACCAGAAATATTAGCAAGAGGTTAATGGACAACAGCTTGAAAAAGTAAAACTGTGTTTGCGGGGGTGCACTGAGGCTACAGATGCTCAACCTGGACAGAATTTGTCGTGACAGGGAGCAGGGACAGATGATAGTAATGTCTGGTATTCATAAAGCATCTGTCTCTGGGGATTTCAAAGCACTTTGGGTGTGTATTATCTCATTCAGCTCTGCCTCCTTTTGTCTGCAGCGGCCCGAATGGCAGCACTGGGGTGATGTGGCCAGCATGCCGGCTGGAGACTTTATCGTGTGTTGAATGACACTGAGGCAAAGTGTCTGGGGCAAAGGGCGTTTCAGGGAGCTAAGAGGCCCAGCCATATTGTCCTCTGAAAATTCAGCTGGGAACTGAACTGTGACAATTCTCAGCTTGGGTCTTTGCACATGATTTTGATGGGGATGAGGGATGAGGTGAGTTGTAAAGGCAGGGGAGACAGATTATCCGGACAAGGTAGACACACACAGATATAGAGTGGCCTCCAAAGTCACATTCCAAACTGGTAAAAGGGAATTAGTTTTCCTCACAAGCCATTTCTGAGCTTTCTGATTGGATGTCTCCATAAAGATAGCCTTTAACTCTGAGGTAGCAATTGAAGGGGCTGTGGAATGCAGGTGATGGAAGAGAGAAGAAAATGTATCTGTCCAATGCTAGCAGGCCATCCTGGAAGATGGCAGTACAGTTTGAGTCCCTAAGTACGAGGAAGAGCCATGGTGGCACAGTGGTTAAGAGCTCAGCTGCTAACCAAATGGTTAGGCAGTTTGAATCCACCAGCTGCTCCTTGGAACCCCGATCGGGGCAGTTCTACTCTGTCCTGAGGTGGAATCAGCTCAAGACAACAGGTTTAATCATACAGAATAAGGAGATGAATTGGAAGAATTCAAAGACAGGCTAGAGTGGCTGACATGTGGCTAAGTGAGCGGTGGTGGGAACATTCAAAGTCTACAGCTACAAGAGGAATTATCAAAATAGTCTTGGTAAATCTGGAGTAAGGGGAAATGAAGAACTCGTTCCCACAAAATACATCTTTTAGATTGTTGGACAACTTTTCACTGAGTCCACATCATCTCCTCTGGTTGAAAGTAACATTTTGTGTGTAATAGGGTTTGTTTTTGCTCTCTGTCTGGGGGACACATCTTTGCAAGCTGCCATTAATAGGATCAACAGCCGTCTTGGAAAGGGCTGGATCTCACTGTGTACAATCTGACACTAACTAGGAAAGATCAAACTCTACACGATATGGTAAGAGAACACAGTTTGTAAACTTACAGCTCGCACTTTTTATTGAAAAGATAACAGCAGCTTCACAAAAGCCTATCATTATTCTCTGCCCAGGGTGGAGCCAAATCTTAGCAACCTGGTTTTTGTAACTTTCTAGAGAAGATATGAAAGATAACTGCTCCAGAAAAGAGTCAAAATTGTGGTGATGCTATAAAAAGTTGAGTAGTTTTGCTCTAAAATCATATAAGCTTCTTAATAGATGCATTAAAGCAGAGCAGGTGAAAACACAGAAATCAGAAATGAACACCATCACAATCCCTTGAGGAAGCAGTAGGTGTAGCCAATAGAAGATGCTTCCCACACCATCTGCAGCTGTGCTGAATGCACTCTACCTCTTTGTGCTCATGGTAAAAACAACTGATTAGAGAAGGGGAAACAACAGTCACACAGCCACATGTTATAGAGAATGCACAGACACAATGAAACATGATCAATCTCGACATTTTTCATATTGTGAGTGGAAACGTGCATAGGATCTTATCACCTAGTAAACTCGAGCATGCAGACAAATTCTGAACACAGTACTAACTGTTCTGGTGCACACATATTTTTTACTTTTCTAGATTTTTTTTGGTTAAACATATACAAAATAGCCTCAAACAATAAGTAGGGCTGCTCATATGCCAAATCCCATTAATAATGCAATATTTTTCACTGCTGACCTCGTGAATTTTATCTAAAGTATGTCTGACCTCCTAGGTCATGGCAGGGAGTCTATGTTCAATTGCTAAACATCAACAGGACTGCTCAGACATGAAACCGCTGTGTCTGAAGAAGTAAAGCCAATTCCTAGCTATTTTGAAAGAAACCCCTCTGTGTTGTGATTTTTATTTGTTTATTTAGTTTGGGTATTAAAGCCATGATTCGATCAAAAGACAAAACCAAATTAAGTGAGTAAGTGATAGTATGTAGCCTCTTCTTCAACTTTCCTGCTCAAATGGGTTGGCAGCCTTTGTAGGCAAGCTTAAACAATTAGGGGGCTTCCAGACTAATTAGGGAGCAGAACATCATAGGATGCCCAGAATTTGGCAGCTACTGCTGAAAATAAGAGTTCAAAACTATCTGGTATGAAAATGACTTGGAGATTCCAAGGAAGAGCTATAGTAAAGCAGGAGTATGGCCCCAAGCAATTCTGTTTCCTTTTGTGCACCTTTTCTTCATTTTTCATTCTGCTAGTTGCTAGCAGAAGCTACGCAGCTCTCTGTGTCAAAACAATGCCACCCGCACTTGGTCTGATCTATAGAATCAATGTTTCAATGTCTTTGTCATCTCTACTATAAAACATCCTTTAAAATTTGTTGAAAGTTCTGATGTTAAAACATTATTACAGTTGTCTCTAAATATTCTGTTGTGATATCAATTTGTTTTTTCTCTTCAAGAAGTTTTACTGCTTTAATAGAATCTCTGAAAGAAAGTTATCCTGAATAAAAGCTTCCTAGAAATAGTTCATGGATTTCATACTAAAGAAAACATACACTCATTTATAATTTTGAAGGAAACAGTAATCAGGTATTGATAAAACAAACAAACAAAGACAGCCAAAGAGAAACAAGAGTAAATAAGTATTGTGACTATCACATGAGGGAACTAAATCTCAAAAAATTGAGTCACTTCCTTTAAGTGACCATAGCAGTTTTGCTTGTGACCAAACCTTGTAGAGAAGTCAGCTCTGTTCTTACACCATATCATCCACACATAAATAAAGATGCCAGAGTTGTTTATGTAACAGGCAGGAACCATGGATCCTGGCTGCCGGTTTGGAAATGACCATTAGTAGCTTCATTTTAGTTCTTACAGCTGAAGGTTTAACTCCTGCACAACCAGAAACACCATCATCTTACTCATAATGCAGACTTGACAGCTGGCTCCCAGTATAGAGCTGCTTTGAGGCCATGTGTATAGATACTATTTTCTTGAGTACATTTTCTCACCCTCCTGGGTACCTACTAAAATTATAAGAGAGGAAACAATACGTGTAGGAAGCAGAAATGTAATCATGATACATAGGGAACTCAACCCTTTAGCAAGGACAACCCTGTAGCTAACTTGAAAATTAACACTAAATATAAAATTTATGCTTAGTGTTTGAGCAATGGAGAATATTGTGATATACTTCTGTCTCCTTTTTTGTTTTCCCTTGATTGTAACAGCACATAAGTGATAGTTACCTGGCTCACAGGATTGGAGGTTAACATGCTCAGCATGGAATAGACCTTCACAAACTTGTCTGGGTGGGAATTCAGCCTTGTATTAATTCCAACAACATCTCTGTATTTAGACAAAGATGATATTGTATAGATGCTGCCAGCCATCACAGTAGTCTTTCTCACCTTAAGATTCAGCACCCTCACTCTTTCAGCCCTTTCCTTCAAATTTTAATGTCTTAAAATAGCCAGGCACACTTTCCGCCTAGGTTATTTGATGCATCCTTAGTTTTCTAAAACCTTATAATTTGGCTTTCACTCCTACCACAGCCTGCCCACACAAACCCAAGGCTTCCTAAAGGCCAAACTGGATAGTCATGAATTACATAGACCTCACCTTCCCTGTCTTTAGGAAGCATTTAACTGTTGGAATCAGAGAGTTCTCCGATGAACACGGACAGAGGAGAAGCCATGCTGAGGTTAAGGAAAAGATAGACAGACAACAGTTTGGGATCAGAGGGATAATGGTCTTCCCAGCCAAGAGCCCAGAATCAAGTTTTATTGAAGTGTTTATACCATCCACCAATAACAATCAGTATCCTAGAAACTAAGGAGTTGGGGACATCCAGTTACCTGGCTAGCTGCTAGGGGGCGAATGGTTTTCTGCTACCCATTGTGTTGTCACAGTTTTCCGTGTTCCCACATGCCCTATTTCATTAACTGGATGTGTTCCCATATAACTCCTTTGTTACTGGACACAATGGTAAAGTCAAGGTTATTGATTATCATGCTTTTAATGCAAAAGGTTATATAAAGTTGAAGTAATGGTATAGCAGCCAAGATGGCTACAGTCATGCCAAGAGAGTTAACATATTTTCCCACATCTCTGCCCTTTTTATTTTTGAAGATGAAGTATATCAATAAGGTGATAAGTGGAGAGAGAAAAAAGTAGATGAAAACAAGTTTTTAGTATGGCCAGGGCGACTGAGCTGTTTGCCATGTTTTTCTTACCTGGATTCTATGTTAAGTTGGCTGTGGGACACTAAACAGTCACGGGTGCAAGAGACCTTCTTCAGGAGACTTCGGGGGTGAAGGCCTAAGTTTCATCAGAAGGTATTTTCTGAATGGCCTCTCTGTGACTGTGCCTGACTTAGGTTGTTCCTCCCATGAGGAATCTTACCCATCATTGGCTAACCAGTCATTCTTATGGCTCCTTTGTGGCTGTGCCTGTCTTACGTTGTCCTTCCTTTGAGGAATCTTACCTGTCTTTGGCTAACCAGCCATTCTCTGGGACCAAACAGGGTGATGTGAGGCAGTGAGTAGAAGTTTTATGTTTTCTTTGTAGCCCATGCACCACGGCTTCCACACCCAGGAGCAGCCAGGGCCCTTGGCTGCCATCATGGGTTTTGGGGAAACCAGATTTCTTTTTAATCAAGTACATGGTGTCAGCCCTCGGGAGGTGTCAACCTCCACATGGCCTGAAAAATACAAGGCAAGCTTACATATGGAACATGTACAAAGCACAGACTAGAAAGACAATTTTAAAAATGTAGACTAGAATCAGTAACTTTCACATAGATTTTCATCAGAGTGGGTACTAGACAACAAATAAGAAGTCCAACACCCACTAGTGTTAATAGTGGTGTCAGGAATGATCCAAAATTAGGAAACCAAGAGGTAAACCAATTACCCTAGGGCTTCCAGTGTGGGTCACTTGTGTCTGATTGACCACACATTGAATTTGATTCAGACTGACTTCTACCTCGCCAGAGGTATTAATCCAGCTGCAGCAAGTTTTATTAATGACTGCACAAACGCCTCCCAACTTGGCTAGAAGTATCTCCAATGCCATATGATTGTCCAAGACAACTTCGACTAGTGAATTTAAAGAAGTTTGTTGTGCTCTTAGAGCCTTTTCTGTATTGGATGCCAACAGATGGATAGTGTCAGATAAGTCGTATATAGCCATATCAAGTTGATACATTCCTAATCCAGGAACGATGGTTTTCAAAAGCCACCAGTTAAATCCAGTATATTCTATAAAAGGATTTGAAGTGGCATCTCTTTTAGTCACTTTAAAAGGAATGGTTGATGTATTCTGATGGACATGTAAAGGAAGGATAAGGACTGCAATGGTACATTGGCCCATACACTTAACATGAGATAAACATTGTAGGGCTCGTGACCAAGGTGTCATAGTGCCACCATAAAGAAAAGTTAAGCCAGGTGGTTCACAAAAGTAAGATCTCCATAGATTTAGCTTAGGGAGATCCCCAGAACAGCGTGACATTAATCCTAGACCCTTAGATTGGGAAGAAGTGCCATTCAGGATTGTACATAGTACTGTATATTTATAGGTAACCTTATGAGCCTTTAAGGGCAAGCGATGATTACCATCTTTATAAATATAATGAAAGGTATGATTAGTCAAAGGAACTGCCAATGGGTGTAAAGATGCTCCTGATTTAGGAAAATGATGGCAGATCCAACAACTTCTCAACCGAGCTCCCTTAGCTACCGACTGAGAGGCAGTCATCAGACCATGAGGTCCAGTCCCCAGCATCAGGGGTCGGTATAATTGACGGATGAACTCCACTTCCTCTTGAGAAAATTTGATCACATGGGCTAGACTTTTGATATTTTACACAAAAATAGGTGCCTCATCTTCTTTAATTAAGGGATCTGTAATTATTGAAAAATCTATATTACCATAAATTGTTTGATCTCTTAAAGGAGTAATATGAGGGTTGAATCTCTTTTGTTCCCAAATTACTGTTTCATTATGATCAATACTTTTGAGCCATTTTACTGGGCCTAAAGGCCATAATCCTGATATCTTACAATGCAGGACAACTGACGATTCCTCTTTTTCTGATAAGAATCCTTCTGTCTGTGTTATCAGAGGGTCTCCCACACATGTAGTTAGGTTGACAATTGTGATTATGGCAAGGAAAAAAGAGATGGAAAAATAAGGAGTGCTAGCACTAGGAAGTACATTCTTCACCCCCTGCACTGTCTTCCTTAGCTGTCCCCAGGTCGGTGGGCAAGCTTCTTGGTGCAGGAGGTTGGCACCGAGGTCCTCCTCATCTTCATCCTCACTGTATGTTCCTCTGGGGGCTCCACATCTTGAGCAAATTCTTCGTGGTGGGACCCAAGGAGGGTCAATCCCAGAACCTGGACAAACACAAGCAAAACCTTTCCCCCACGTAATTATTTCACCCTTTTGGCAGATATTAGTTGATATATCTTTCCACCGTATAGGTTACTTTGGGATTTTTTGAAAATTGTACATATGAGACCAGTAGGCCTCAGCAGCTGTAATTGCAGAAGTCTGAGGGATGTTCAAAAAATTAAGACTGTACAAGTTATAGGATTGTTGCAGGGGGGTAGGCGTTGCCTCCCTTTCTTTTTAATTTTTTAATGTATGTTTTGAGAGTTGCATGAGTGTGCTCAGTGATGGCTTGGCGTTGAGGATTAAATGGAATGCCAGTAAGGTGATGAATTTGCCACTGAGCAAAGAAAATTTGCATGGAGTTGCTTGTACATGCAGGGGCATTGTCTGTTTTGATTTGAGAAGGCTTACCCATCATTGTGAAACAGGACAGAAGATGTTGTTTTACCTGTTTGGCAGATTCTCCGCTCTGTGGTATTGCACAAATGAAGTTGGAGAATGTGTCTATACACACATGGACATAAGAAAGTTTACCAAAAGAAGGAACATGGGTAACATCTATTTGCCATCAACTATTGGGCATGTTTCCTCTTGGGTTTTGGCCTGAAGGAAAGTGAGTTTTTGTAAATTGTTGACAAATTGGACAAGCAGCAATTATGTTTTTAGCCTGTTGGTTAGAAATGGCAAACTGTTTTTTTAAGCCTCTAGAATTAACATGAATGGGAGAACGGAATTCCTGAGCCTCTTGGAAAACTGAGACTGCCAAAGAATCAATAGTTGCATTTCACTTTGATAGTGGTCCTAGAAGGCCAGTATGTGCTCTTATGCATAATATAAAAAGGATAAAAGTGAGAGTGAATGGAGTTCTGTAAATGAACAAATAGAGCAGTAAGTTCAGTGTCCTTTAGATCAAGAAACAAGGGTACTGGCTCAATAATCATTGCAGCATTCACTACATATTTTGAGTCAGATATGATATTAAGAGAAAAGGGCTCATCATGTAATAGTTGGATTAGGGCTTCTAATTCAGCCATTTGTACAGATGAACAAGGTGTTTGCCACACTTGATCAATTCTACCATGGTATCTAGCTTTTCCCCTTTTACTTGCATCAGTGAAATAGGTGGCTGCACCAGTAATAGGTTCAGAACAAGTGACCTTGGAAAGTATCCAAGATGTCTGTTTTAAAAATTGAAAAATTTTATGTTTGGGGAAGGCATTATGCAACCGCCCAATAAAATCTGACAAGCCTAACTATCATTCTAGGTTATTAATATATGCTTTTTGTATTTGATCGGTAGTTAGGGGCAAAATGATTTCAGAGGCATCTGAGGCAACAAGAATTTGTAATCTCTTTTTGGCTGCAAAGATTAATTTTCCCATTTTATCCAGGTATATAGTTAATCTTTTGGTTTCAGTATTAGGCAAAGAGATCCACTCTACAATTTTATGTTGTTGTACTATTACTCCAGTAGGAGAATGAGGAGTGGGCAAAATTAAAATTTGATAAGGTTGCGTAGGGTCAGTCCTGTCCAACTGAGCCTTGTGGATTCTTTGTTCCATGAACTGAAGTTCTTTTTCAGGCTCTTTGGTTAGCATTCTTGGGCTATGAAGCTGAGGATCCCCTTTGAGTGTCTGAAAGAAGTGAGTCAATTGACAAGTTGGAATGCCCAAAGTAGGGCGCAGCCAATTAGTATCTCTTAGTAATTTCTGAAAATCATTTAAAGTTTTTAAATTGTCTCTCCAGATTTGCGCTTTTTGAGGGAGCACTTTAGTTTCCAGTAGCTTATGTCCAAGATAGGAATAAGGAGTAGACAACTGTACTTTATCTGGAGCAATGACTAACCCAGCCTTCTGTGTATATTTTTGCAACTGGGTATAAACTGACTGTAACATTTGTTGATTAGGAGCTGCACAGAGAATATCATCCATATAGTGGAAGATATAACATTGTGGAAAAGATTTTTTAACAGGAGATAGAGCTCTGTCAACAAAGGTTTGACAAATTGTGGGACTATTAAGCATTCCTTGAGGTAGAACTTTCCAATGATATCTTTTAGTGGGTTCCTGATTATTTACTGAAAGAATAGTAAAAGCAAATTTTTAATAGTCAGAAGGATGGAGAGGAAGAGTAAAGAAGCAATCCTAGAGATCTATTATAAGTAATGGCCAATTGACGGTAAAACTGTCGGACTAGGCATTCCACGTTGTAAAGCTCCCATAGGGTGGATAACTGCACTGACACCTCGAAGACCTGTTAACTTTTCCATTTACCAGACTTCTTTTTTATTACAAGTACAGGAGAATTCCAAGGTTCAATAAATCCTTGTTTGAGTTGTTCAGATACCAGATTTTGTAAGGCTGTTTTTCTTTAATAAGAGGCCACTGGCTTTGTCATCAGCCATTTCGATGGTATGCGCGAAGTAAGGTTTTGATCAGCAGTGGCCCTTGTGATAAATTTGAATAGCCTAGCCCCTGTTTTCCTTTATCAGGTTTTAGCTCCACTGGCTGTTTAGCATCTTGTCCATGCTTTCCCAGTCCTTTGCCAGGAGTGTAACCCATAGCTAACGTGATTTGATCAGCCTTGTCACCAGTGGTAGTGGGCGACATTTCTGGAATAGTGAGAGTTGCTCCCCATTGTTCTAACAGATCTCTACCCCACAAGTTAATTGGGATATCTGTTATAGAAAGGTGAATTGTTCCAGGCTGGCCCTCTGGTCCTTCACAGGGCAGAATGTGAAGGCTCTGATGAACATAAGGGGACTGGCCTATTCCCTGCAATTGTGTTGAGACTAGCTTGGAAGGCCATGAAGGTGGCCACTGTTGTTCACTTATCACAGAAATATCAGCTCCAGTATCCAATAATCCTATAAAAAATTTTCCTGAAATTTTGATAGTACATTGAGGTCTGTCCTCAGAGACTGATTGTTGTAAGACTACTGCACAAGAGATGCTTCCAAATCCTCCCGTTCGTTTTTTATTAGAATGACCCATTGTGATGTAAGGAAGCAAGAGAAACTGAGCTACCTGTTGACCCTTTTTAATTTGAAAAGGAATAGCTGAGGTCATTACAACCATTAGTTCTCCAGCATAATCATGGTCACTAACTCCTATATGGACTTAGCTCCTTGGGCATTAAGACTGCTTTTGCCTGGAATTAGGCCTACTGTATTTTTGAGTAGGGGCCCACAAACTCCTGTAGGAACTTTATAGGGCAGTTGATTAGGATATAAAGAGACAGAAACATGGGAGCAGAGGTCTACAGCTGCACTTCCAGCTGTAGCGGGTGAGAGGGAGAGAATGCACTTAAGGGTTGGGCTGCAGGTGTCAGCTTCCGCTGAACTGGGTAAATCCCCTGATTTATCGGGGCCCGGGGACGGCCCCCTTTCCAGGTTCCCATCTGCCTAGGTTGACCTTCCTTGTCAGATCTGAACTTGCAGCGATTTGCCCAATGATTCCCGTTCTCACACTGGGGACACTGCCCTGGTGTCTTTTTTCTGGCATATGATCTAAACTCCGTGCCAACTTTCCTGCAATCGCTTTTCATGTGGCCCAGTTCGCCACAGCCAAAGCAGTGACTATTTTTCACATGCAATGCTGCCATTGCTTCTGCCAGGGTGGCAGCCTTAAAAGTTTCAAGCCCCATTTGTTTTTTATTAGAATGACCTGTCGTGACGTAAGGAAGCAAGAGAAACTGAGCCACCTGTTGTTCTTTGTTGTTTTCTGGAAATTTTGTGTTCCCCTAAAGCTTTTTATTCCATATCCTATCTGTCTGCCCTTTGCGTCCTCTCTTTTCTATGTATTTCCCTGAGGCAGGTGTTTTCCAGCATTTTTACTTTAGTTTTCCCTCCTCCTTAAACTACTTGGTTGCCAGTGACTCCCAGCCTTTGTCTTTAGCCATAATTTTAGACCAACAATGTCGCTATGAGTTGGAACTGACTCGATGGTAGTGGGTTTGGGTTTTTGGTTTATCCCTAATGGCTACTGGGCATCATCATTGAGATACCTTACAGGAATTTCTAACTCAGCCTGCTCAAAGTACTACTCCTACCCTCATCACTCCTTTCTCCCAACTTGTCTTTTAACCTGTTGCCTTCAAGTGGATTCTGACTCATCAAGACCCTATAGGACAGAGTAGAACTGCCCCATAGAGCTTCCAAGGAGTAGCTGATAGATTTGAACTTCAGGGTTTTTGGTAAGCAACTGAGCTCTTAGCCACTGCTCTACCAGGGCTCCAACTTCTGTTTTAGTCTCAATTAATGATTCTACTCTCTGCTTGATTATCCCAGAAAGATATGTGTGAATTGTCTTGCTTCTCTCTCCCTCTCTTCCTGTTTAGGTGGCTGTTAAGTTCTCTGAGTTGTTGTTGCACACTGTTGAGTAGATTTTAACTCATAACAACACTTGAGGACAGAGAACAATTGTTCTGTAAGGTTTTCTAAGTTGTAATCTTTACAGGAGCAGGTAGCTGAGTCTTTTCCTTGGTGGAGCCACTGGGAGGTTTAAACCATTGGCCTTTGGGTTAACAGCTGGCTGCTTTAACAATTGTGCCACCAGGGCTCCTAAGGATTCTCCATAGATTCTATAAACTTTTCTCAACTGTCTATCTCTCTTGCCAGTTACACATTCTATGTTTTCACTGTCTCTCTTACAGGCTACTGCAATCAATTGTTTCCTGAGTTCTTTCTGCCAGATTTGCCTCTTCTAAATCTCTTCCTTTTTGCCAATTTCTACAATGTATGTCTGATAATAGCACTTTCCCCTTTAGAAGTCTTTAGTGGTGTCCCATTGCCTGTAACATATGTTCTTATCTTGTTCATTTAACATATGAGATCCCCTATGATCTAACTTCTACTTAGCTTTCTGCTTGTACTCTCTAATAAGTATTGCACACACTTTAGGCTCTGGCCATAGTAAAATATTTGCATTTGATTCACGCCTTCAGCTTTAATATTTTTTTTAACCATTACCTGAAATATTCTTTTCTTCTTGTCTGCCTCTGAACACCAGCTCCTTTTCACATCATTCTGATCACCCAAGAAGAGTTTATGTCACACTCCTTTTCTGTTTCCATTGACTTTGTTGATTGATTTATTGATTCATTCAAGAAACCTTGAAACCCTTCATACATCAAGAAATGTTGATATGTAAATAAGACAGGACTATCAAGTATACTAACCAGAGAAATAGACACCGAAACTAGTATGTGATCTGATAAGTCAAATGGACAATTTACAAGGATAATTGTAGTGTAAACAGTTGACATTCTAAGAGAGGAACAATATGTGGGAGACTTGTAGAAGGTGTAGCTGGAAAGGGTAGCCAAAAGTCTAATTGTGAAGGCTCTTACATGCGAAGGTTTTGAGTTGCCCTGTATCACATCTAGAAGAAACATAGAGCTAATGAGAAGCTTGAAGGGATTTGCAGAGACTAGAGGTCAGTAGGGCATTATTGTATTAGTGCTCTAAAACAAATGGCTTTGGTGAGTGCAGAATGACACAGGAAGGCTCAAGACTAAGGTGAAACCAGTCAAAAGATTAGGGCAGCAGTCCAGGTACTAAACGCATAAAAAATGAGGGTCAGTTGCCAGGCCTCATGTTATTGCCCTAGTGCCTCGTCAGTAGCACTTGGCACAGTTGCTTTCTCCATCTTCAAACACTTTTTCACTTGGTGCCTGGAATGCCACCTTCCAATCTTCTCTATCTCATTGGCTGTCCATTCACAGCCTTTTTCTCTACCCAGCCACTAGTAGGGCACATATCGCGGAAGTGAATTCCTCTTCTCCCTTCTTCTTTTTTATTCCTTTTCTTTCTCTGTTGTCATCCCTTCCTTTCTTAGTATTCCTTTCTCTTCCCTTCTTTCCTTTCTCTCCTTAGGTGGTTTCATTCAACCTTATCACTTCAAACATCGTCTGTCTGCTAACATTGACACCTCCTGTCTACCCCTTGCCTCTGACTTCTAAGCACATATATTCATCTATTAACTATCTAGCTCACGTCTTACATTTAATGTTTTCTAAATCAAATGTCCAGTCTTCCCCTCAAAACTCACTCCTCTTAAAGACTTCTCTGTAATCAAGGTGAAAGCAGCTCTGTATTTTTGGTTGGTCAAGCCAATATTCTTGGAATTGTCCTTAATGACTCTCTTTTTTGACTCTCTTTTTCTCGCATCCTATATACATGTGGTAAGTAACTCCTACAAACACCACCTTCAGAATACATCTAAAATTTGTATTTACAAACTGGGTTTAAGACACCGTCATCTTCTGCTGCTTTGCTAATTGGTCTTTCTACCCATTGCTCTCTTTAGTCTGTTGTCATTAAGCAGTCATTATGATCCTGTTGATACATATGTTAGATCATGTCTCTCCCCCTATTCAGAACATTCCAGTGGCATTTCATCTCACTCTATAAAACCCAGGTCTAGTTTCAACTGCTTTTATTTTTTCCATAGGATGTTCATTTTCCTAATTATCACCGAGATGTTTATATGCCTTGCTTCCTATATTAATCGGGCCACTCTGCTTCTTTCTACCTCCTTAATTTTTCAGGACTCTACTCAGGACCTCCTTTCCAGAGTACTTCGCATGCCACAGCAGTTCGCAGGAATTCTTCCTTTCTCTCAATTCTTATAGAATACTGATTAGTGTATTGGAATTCAATTATGGGCTCTATCGAAAATGTTTTATCTCCAAACGTGAGAGAAAATAAAAGACAGGTAAATTAATCCACGTGAGAATTCTTCCTGCTGTGCCATTGTTTCACCCATTGAGCGTTTGTCCTGCTGTGAAAAGAATACAAGACAGGAGGTTCTGCTGCGCCCTCAGCTGGTACCCATTTCTGCAGATCTCCCACCTCATTAGCTTTTTATAAAGATGAGTAAGATTTTTTTTCTTTTTTTATTTTTATTTAACATAACTGAGTGAAAATGTACATTCACATGTAAATTTACATGCCCCCCTATATGCAGCTTCCGCTGCTCTCCCTGTCCGGTGACTGCACACTATTCCTCTCTGCTCCATACATGTCTCATCCTCCCAACAGTCTCCTTTCCCCTCCTCAAGATGAGTAAGATTTTACTTTCTAAGAGTACAAACATTTTACCTTCAATCACCCTTAATTACAAACCAATAATTTTACCTAGTGCTTGAATGTAGAAAGAGAAAATTGGTTCCTTTAGTGTAGAAATATTTGAGTATACTGTGCTAATTGAAAATAACTTGATTCTTTACAAGTGATTAAAGGGAATTTCAGGGGTTATTGGGACTTCATGTGAATTTTGTCTCTGTGATGACCATGTGAAATAATCTCTACAGTGGATGGGTTTGAAAATGTTGTCACTTACTAATTTATTGTATAATATTTTGGGTTGCACAATTTTATACAGACCACAGAACAGATATCGTTATTTAACCCTTTAATGTGCTTGTCTGTAACATTAGCAGTCAAACAGGGTATCTTATACTTATCTTTCACAGCTTAGTCCAGAACAATTGGTCAAGTTGTTGATCATATTAACATTACAAAATATGTGGTGCTGAGCCCTAGCCTTCTAAATGCACGTACATAAATGTAAGAAGTGGTAACTTCTGTGGTCCAGTGATTCTAGACCTTGTTAATCTATGACAAAGAAATAGCCTGGTATGCATCTTTTTAGCAATAACCTCAAAGTTGACCTTAAGGAACCAAGTATTCAATAGTTTCATCTATCAATATCGCTGTGAAAGTTGTTGAAATCATTTCTGATTTGTGGCTATAGGAATTACATATCTCCTTGATATTAGATAGATACCCTACTCAGAATTAGACTAACACTTAAAAGAGTTTAGTTTAGTTTAGTTTTGGTTCTCACTCTTCTGGGATTTCATGAAAACTGGCTGTATTCCTCCCCAGATGTCCTTGTACAGTCACTCACTATTTCTGTAATTCACAAACTCATGTCTTCTAACCCTGCTGGTGTAGTAGTAAAGTGCTACATCTGCTAACCAAAAGATCAGCAGTTCGAACTCACCAGACACTCCTTGGAAGCTCTACGGGGCTGTTCTTCTCTGACCTATAAGGTTGCTATGAGTCAGAACAACGGCAGTGTTTTTTTTTTTTCTTCATGTCTCCTAAAAGTTACTGAGGGATTCTGTAGGACTCCATGTTTTGTTTTATTTTTTTTATTTAATATGACTGAGTGAAAATGTACATTCTCATATAAATTTACATGCCCACCTGTATGCAGCTTCCACTGCTCTCCCTGTCCGGTGACTGCACACTATTCCTCTCTGCTTCATACATGTCTCATCCTCCCAACAGTCTCCTTTTACCTCCTCTCCACCCACTCTGCTCCCTCCGGCCTGAGGTCAGCAGGATGATATCCTATAGATGTATAGAACCATAAAGTGTATCCAATATATGGTTGCTCTACATCACCAAGTGCAATCCATTAGTGTATGAAGAGTAGACCTTCATTATGATTTATGGGTAAGGGCAGCATCAGGGCCAGGGGCCATGCTCCCAGGGGAACCCTGAAACCACTGGACCATCAATTCAGGTTTTTTAGTGGAGATCTCAGGATGCACCCCCTTTTGTTCTTGTGTTGCCAGTGAGACTCAACTTAGTGAGCTCCATTGTGGCTATCACTGGTGGTGGCCAGGCACCATCTGGTTCTTCTGGTCCCAAGTTGATGTAGGCACCCACTCATGTGGGTCTCTCTATCTTCTGGGTTGTCTTTACCCGATGTCATATTGGTCCTTGGTGAGCATCTGTTCCTGCTGAGTTGGGACCATTTGCTGTGCCCTCGGATGGCAGCTTGGCATCTTTTAAGACCCCAGACGCCACTCACCAATGTGGGGTACAGAGAACCCTCCTAGCAAAATGCTAGTTGTGCCAATTGGCCTCGATTTCACCTAAAAGCGTGGTCCCCCTCCCCTTGCCCCAGCTACTCTATCCTTGTAATATTGGGTTAAGATGGAAAGAGTATTCAAGATATGTTGAAGTCCACTTAATATTGTTCTTGTTTCCAATGTGTGCTATCACCGATTTCACCCAACCAGATTTCTAGCAACTATCTAATCCATGTTGTTTTTAGTAGTTGCCGTCAAGATGCTTCTGACTCAGGGAGACCAGATGTGAGCAGAGTAGAATTTCTTCATGGGACTTTCAAGGAGAGCTGTGTCCTTTTAGAAGCACATCACTAGGCCTGTCTTCCAAGGCACCTCTGAACTACTAACCTTTTGGCTAGTAGTTGAGTACTTAACCACTTGCACCATCCATAGATTCCTCTAGGAGTCCATTGATTCCCTGAATTTGCAGGAAGCAAGTCAGGGGGGAGGAGTCTTTGGTGAACCTGGAGCTTATATCTGGTGTCCTGAGGGGTACTGAGCATCCCTGAAGTTGAGGCCAGTGGTCAAAAGTTAAGAGTTCGTGGTGGTGTAAACGGTTAATGTGCGTGGCTGCTAACCAAAAAGGGGTGGGCGAAGGGGAGGTTTGAGTCCACGCACAGGAGCCTGGGAAGAAAAACCTGGTAATCTACTTGTGAGACGTTAGTTGTTGAAAACCCGATGGCACACAAACTGATGGGGCCGCCATGAGTCACAGATGCTGCAACAGCAAGTTTGGATAGTCAAAGGCAACGTGGCATGTGACCCTTGAACTTGAGGCTGGCTTTGAAAGTCCTGTGTAGACTTGGCAGACTGGAGGAATGTGCCTTTTGATTTCTGAGGTTTGACCCAGCTCTGGTGGCTAAGGTCAGCTGAGGAGGAACTGCACTGGTTTCAGAGAGGGTATCTAGAATTAGAGCTTGTGTCAGGAAAATATACACAGAAACACAGGCAATATAATTGGATAAAGTCTGTGCCTTAGTTTTTATCATTTACAAAAAGGAAAAATTCATAATGCAGTTTAGTATACAAAAATGTGTGCTGACTAAATCCCTTAAACCAAAAAACTAAACCCATTGCCACTGAGTCAATTCTGACTCATAGGGAGACTCTATAGGACATGGTAGAACTGCCCCATAGGGTTTCCAAGGAGTATTTGGTGGATTTGAACTGCTGACCTTTTGGTTAGTGACTGTAGTACTTAACCACTATGCCACTGCAGTTTCCACTAAATCCCTTAGGCACTATGAAAATTGAAAGTGTAATTTCATCAAGAAGTGAGTTGAGTCAGTGAGTAGGAAGTGTGAGGCTTCATGTAGTAACTCACCTTATTAAATAGTCACGGTAAATTGAACTCTGTTCACCTAGATGCAGTAGAATATCACCAAAAGGGAGAATTAGCTTATCTGGGTAAACGCTTCAATTGAAAGTAAATAGCTCTAGTTCTCAGAGCCAGCCAGTTCCTGCTCTACTTTTCTTAATCTGTAAAACAGCTCTTAACATCAATCTCTCTTTATCCTATGATTAATTAAGCAATCATCTCTTTTAAAGATTTCTCCTTTTTTTTTTTTGTAAAAACTGATGGCATGTTTTTAATGAAATTGTAAAATCTGATAAATGTTCTACAATCCCACAAAAAAGAATACAACACTGCAGAGTAATGATTTTTTGAATCAATGTATGTTTTATTTTTTTATGCATCCATTTCTCCCCAACAGCAGAAATAAAATAAAATACAATAAAAAATGACTTTTCAGTAGCACAAAGCAGCAATGCTTTTAAGAACAGCGTCAGTAGGTGCCCTGGAATTCTAGCAGGTTGCTGCAATGATGACACTGGGCCCCAGGCAAGGCTGCCAGGTGAGCTCCTGGCTCCCTCCCTAAAGGACACCTGCTCACCCTCCTGCATGGTTTTTCCAAAAGCCAACCAGGATGTGATATGTTTGTCGCACATAGTATTTACCAGAGCTAATGCCTGTGTCACTGACGAGTTTTGTTAATGCACACTTAGAACTTTACAACCATACCACCCTTTGTCATTCCTCTTCTCATCCTCCTCCCCTTCTCCTGCTTCTGTGTCTTCATCGCTATTTCCAGCTGCTATTTACTGAACACCTAATACGAGCCGGGCTCCAGGCTATTTTTCTACATGATTATTAGCACAACCTTGCAGGTAGCAGTTATTAATCCCCTTTTACAGTGGAAAATTCTGGTGGCATCATAGTTAAGGGCTATGTCTGCTAACCAAAAGGCTGGCACTTTGAATCTGTGAGGTGCTCCTTGGAAACTCCATGGAGCAGTTCTAGCTACTAGATATCCTCTGCCTTCCAGTGAATTCTGACTCATAGCAAACGTATAGGTCAGAGTAGAACTGCCCTGTAGAGTTTCTAATGAGTGCCTGGTGGATTTGAACTCCCAGTCTTTTCTTGGCAGACATAGCAGTTAGCCCTACTCTGCGCTATTGGGTCTCTATGATCCAGAATGGACTGAATGGCAGTGGGTTTTGTTTTTTACTTTTTTTTTTTACAGTGGGACACTCTGGTGGCATAGTGGTTAAGAGTTACAGCTGCTAACTAAAAGGTCACCCATTCTAATCTACCAGGTACTCTTTGGAAACTCTATGCAGCAGGTCTACTTTGTTCTATGCGGGTACTATGAGTTGAGATTGCAATAAGTTTTTTTTTTTTTTACAGTTGTGGAAACTGGGGGCTGATAGGGGTTAAGTAACTTTTACCAGGTCTTTAGTAGACTAGGAGAAAAGTCCAGGGGAAATGTGTAAAGTCAGCTCCAAATTAGACAGGTGGCAGGTGGGAGGAAAACTGTGAGGGAGTGTAAAAGTAGCCTATGAAGCTGGAGGACAAATAAGGCTGTAATGAAAGGAAATCTTTACAGTAGAAAGGAAAATAGAAAATAGACTTGTTAGAAAAACAGAATTATTAGGGCAGAACGAAATGCTACCTGAAGAAACTACAGGTTACAGCTTCACCCTCCCGTCCTCATCTTCAAGCACAAAGTGGCTGAGTGGTTCTTGTGTCCCCCATGAGCACCTCTTGTCATTTGCCTACTGAGACAGTGATCACTGCAGGGGACAGAGGTGCGGGGGAGCTGGTGGAAGGGGGTCAGTAACTTCCCCACCTACTGCTGTCCAGAGTAATTCTGCTTTGGCCTCACATGTCAGTTCCCTCCCCACAAAACTGCCCTGCAGGTTACCAAGCTGACACCCCAATACCCTGCTATTCTTGGAGCGTGATACTTTAGAAGAGGTTAGCTACTGTACAGTCACCACATTGACTCTTGTCCCCAAGAAGACTTCTGAATAACAAATTTGCTTCAGTTCATCTCAGTGACATTTTCACATCTTTATACATTGTCGACCTTGGCACCTGCCCATGGACCCCGTCTTTCAGGCCCCTGCTAACACAAACTTTCACTTCACAATTATTTACTGAATATATATCTGTCCCTGTTGTGGCCTCTAAGGACACAGTATTAAAACAACAAAACAAAACAGTACAAAAACAAACAAAAACATTGCTTCCTCACACATAAACTTTACAGAGGCACATATACACACACAAACATCAAAGCAGAGGAACAGAAGAAAACCAAGTACTTGTTTCATGTGAAACATGGACATCCTATCTGTGACAAAGAGAAGTAAAGCCAAATTAGAAAGCCATTGCATTTTTATTTAGTCATTGAACTTATCACTTAAAGCAAAGCAAAGCAAGCAAACAAAAGCATAGCTTTCTGCACTAGAGTTACAAGGAGGAAGTTGTCATAAAGATTTTCTTCTTGGACCATCCTCCCTCGAATAAAGTGTACATAACTTACCTGCCTAGCAGAGAAAACCGATATCATATTCTTTGTCCCATGTTGCTGGGATGAAACCAGCCACAGTTTTGAGCTGTTTACTCCCAGTTCTATCATGGCAGAAAAAGTGACACTGGAAATTTTAAAAATTTGGGTGAAATAGAATCACAGCCAGAACAGAAAAATTATGGGACTGAGGCCCTACTAGGAAAATAATCTGCCTCTTAGAAAATAAGGACAGCATATGTGTTGCATAGCAACCAAATTTCTTACTGGTCAGATTTTGTGCAGAGTTGGAAACAGTGGCCCCTCAAAAATGGCAGCTGACCGTGTGTTGCTTGTCTCAGTCTTGCCAATAATCCAGTCTCCTACATAAGGCTCCTAAAATGGCTCGCTACACTTCCAAGTTTTCCACTCCAGGGCTTTGACCCATAATTTTTCCTGTCTGGTTATGGTTCATCTTCACCCAAATTTTAAGCATTCAGATATGTCCTGGTTTTGCACATTGGCTTTGACTGAACCAGTATGAATTGGTTTGAAGCCCTGGATGAAATCGCATCCTCAGACTTTAGGGTTCTGGGGAATTCAATTGGCTAATATGCAATTCCTCACCACCGAACCTCAGAAGTCACTGGAGTTTGTAATGCAACCCCAAAGGCATTTATGAGTCAGCTGTAGTATAAGTATTTACATGTGACGTCCTGTCAAGACCATATTAGAAGTCTCTCAGAAAAGCCTCTAAACAGATAAGATAAAAACATAAGCATAAAGCATAAAAAAAAAGCATAAAGGCGATTATGGTCTGTCATTTGAAGAATGTATACATAGAGTACACATTTAGTTTTCTTTATTGTAGATGAAAATTCACATAAGTATAAGCCAGTACCATCTACTATATATTGGCTGAAAATACAGTGAAGATGTTTTTAATCACCTCTACTCCTCTTTGGGGTGTTGGCATCGATAAACTTGAAAGATGAAAACCTTACAGCCCATAATACGAATTTGACATTCTCACTGTGTTTAATATATTATCTTTTGTTAAATACTATGACTACTCACAGAGAAAGACTTACCTTCTGGGGTTGGGACCTGCTCTTAGAAATGGAAATTTCCAACCAGGATAAGCAGCTGGGATCTAAGGACTTAACATTTCGATAGACTGCTGATTCAAGACAGAGAAAGAAAGAGACAGAAAGAGAAAGACATACACACAGAAATGTTTCTTATAAAGATGGACTGAGAGTTTCATCACATGCATGAAGTGGAACAAGACAGTGAGAAAGGATAAGAAATTATGATGTAGTGCTGATCAAACTAAACAGGAAAGCTTTGGAAATGGCATCTTCTCAATTCTGCTTTATACTAGACAATAACTAATTATAAAACAATAGATTTTAAAATGTGAAAGTTATGTAAATAATTGCCCCCCATTGCTACACATAGACTACATGAAGAAAATCAGCTCCTTTCTGAGATAACACCCTTGCTTATAAAGATGAGAGATGAAACAGACTCATTGTTTTTAGAGGAATACCCAACATATTACTAATCTGATCTATATTGTGAGGATGATTTTTGGCACAAAATAGTTCCTGTTTCCTGTGGTCAGTTTCAGATTTGTATCAGCCAAGTTACAAGAGAGAAGCAAGGAAAGCAATACGATACATAAGTCAAATTAATTAATTAAAAAAACAAAAACCTATTTCTGTTGAGTAGATTTCAACTCATGGAGACCCTGTGTATTACAGAACAGAGCTGCTCCAGGGGCTTTTCTTGGCTGCGATCTTTATGGAAGCATATCACCAGTCCTTTCTTCTGCAGTGCTGCTGGGTGGGTTTGAATTCCACCCTGGTGTTTAGTTGTTGTTGTTAGGTGCTGCCAAATCATAGCAACTCTATGCACAATGGAATAGAGCACTGCCTAGTCTTGCACCATGGCCACAATCATTTTTATGCTTAAGACCGTCTTCACAGCCACTGTGTCAATCCATCCCCCAGTCATTGAGGGTCTTCCTCTTTTGTGCTGGCACTCCATTCTACAAACATGATGTCTTTCTCCAGGGACTGATCCTTCCTGACAACTTGTCCAGAGTATGTAAGACATAGATTCTTCATCTTTGCTTCTAAGAAGCATTTTGGTTGTACTTCCTCCGGAACAGACCTGTTTGTTCTTTTGGCAGTCCATGGTACATTCAATATTCTTCTCCAGCACCATAATTGAAAGGCATCAATTCTTCTGTCTTCCTTGTTCATTGTCCTGCTTCTGCACGCATATGACGCAATTGAAAATGCCATTGCTTGGGTCAGAAACACTGTAGTTTTCCAGGTGACAACTTCACTTTTCAATACTTTAAAGAGGTCCTTCTTAGCAAATTTTCCCAATGCAATGCATCTTTTGATTTCTTGACTGCTGCTTCCATGGGCATTGATGTGGACTCAAGAAAAATGAAATCTTTGATCCTTTTCCCATTTATCATGATGTTGCTTACTCAACCAGTTGTGAGGATTTTTTTTTTCTTGATATTGAGATGCAATCCATACTGAAGGCTGTGGTCTTTGATCTTCATCATTAAGTGTTTCAAGTCTTTTTCACTTCCAGCTAGTAAAGCGGTATCATCTGCATAATACAGGTTGCTAATGAGTGTTTGTCCAATCCTGATACCTCGTTCTTCATATAATCCATCTTGGCATGGATTAATTGCTTCGCATACAGATTGAAAAGATGTGGTGAAAGGGTACACCCCTGGCACATATCTTTCCTGACTTTAAACCATGCAGTGTCCCCTTGTTCTGTTCATACAACTACCTCTTGATCCATACACAAATTCCTTAAGAGCAGAATTAAGTGTTCTGGAATTCCCACTCTCTGAACATTAGCCACAAATTGCCATGATCTACACAGTCCAATGCCTTTGCATAGTCAATAAAACACAGTTATACATATTTCTGGTATTCTCTGCTTTCAGCCAAGATCCATCTGACATCAGCAATGATATCTCTGATTTCAAGTCCTTTTCTGAATCCAGCCTGAATTTTGGGCAGTGCCTTGTCAATATACTCTTGCATTAGTTTTTGAATGATCTTGAGCAAAATTTTGTGTGTGATATTAATGACATTGCTTGGTAATTTCTGCATTAGATTGGATCACTTTTCTTTGGAATGGGTATACATATGGATTTCTTCCAGTCAGTTGGTGGGGTAGCTGTCCTCCAAGTTTCTTGGCATAGATGAATGAACACTTCCAGTGCTGCATCTGTTTGTTGAAACATCTCAAATGATATTCCATCAGTTCCTGGAACCACGTGTTTTGCCAGTGCCTTCAATGCAGCTTCAACTTCTTCCCTCAGTGCCTTCAGTTCTTGATCATGCGCTACCTTTTCAAATGGCTGAACGTTGACTATTCTGTCTGGTATAATAACTCTCTGTATTCCTTCCATTTACTTTTGGGGCTCCCTGAGTTTTTTAATATTATCTCTGTGCAATCCTTCCATATTGGAACTCAAGACTTTAATTTTCTCTTTAATTCTTTTAGCTTGAGATGTGCAGAACGTGTTCTTCCCTATTGGTTCTCCATTTCCAGCTCTTTGCATATGTCATTATAATACTTTCTTTTGTCTTTTCAAACTGCCCTTTGAAATTTTCAGTTCTTTTACGTCATCATTCCTTTTTGCTTTAGCTGCTTAGCATTCAAGAGCAAATTTCAGTCTCTTCTGACATCCTGTTTGGTCTTTTCTTTCTTTCCTGTCCTTTTAATGACATCTTCTCTCTTCATGGATGATGTCTCTGATGTCATTGCACAATTCATCTTGTCTTCTATCACCAGGGATCAGCACATCAAACCTGTTCTTGAGATGGTCTTTAAACTCAGGAGAGATATACTCAAGGTAACACTTTGGCTCTAGTGGAATTGTCCTAATTTTCTTCAGTTTCAGTTTTAATTTGCACATGAGAAATTGACAATCTGTGCCACAGGCAGCACCTGGTCTTGATCTGACTACTGATACAGAGCTTTTCCATTGTCTTTTTTCACAAATGTGGTGGATTTGATTCACTATCTGGTGAATCAAATCTGGTGTACAGTCGAAGTTTGTGTTAGTTAAAAAAGGTATTTGCAATGAAGAAATCACTAGGCTTGCAAAATTCTGTCATGTGACTTCCACCATCTCTATCATCAAGGCCGTATTTTCCAGCTACCAATCCTTTCTCTTTGTTTCCACCTCTTGCATTCCAATCACCAGTAAACATCAGTGCATCCTGACTGCATGTTCCATCAATTTCAGACTGTAGAAGCTGGTAAAAATTTTCAATTTCTTCATCTTTGGCCTCAGCGGTTGATGTGTAAAATTGAATAATATTCATATTAGCGTGTCTCCCTTGTAGGCATATGGATATTATCCTATCACTGACAGCATTGTACTTCAGGACAGATCTTGAAATGTTCTTTTTGATGATGAATGCAACTCCATTCCTTTTCAAGTTTTGGTTCCTGGCTTGGTAGACCACATATTTGTCTGATACAAAATGGCCAGTGCCAGCCTGTTTCAGCTCACTAACGCCTAGAATATTGATCTTTATGAATTCTACTTCATTTTTCCAATTTTCCCAGATTCTTACTTCATACATTCCATGTCCTGATTATTAATGGATGTTTGCCGCTGTGTCTTCTCATTTCGAGCTGTGCCACATCAGCAAGAGAGGATCCTAAAGGCCTTATTCCATCCACATCATTAAGGGTGACTCCACTTTGAGGGGGCAGCTTTTCCCCATTTGTCTTTGGAGCAGCTTCCAAACTGGGGACTCATTTTCCAGCACCACATCTGACAGTTTTCTGCTACTATTCATGAGGTTCCCAATGGATAATCATTTCAGAAGTAGACTGCCAGATCCTTCTTTCTAGTCCCTCTTAGTCTGGAAGCTCACTTGATACCTATCCACCATGGGTGGCCGTGCTGGTACCTACATACTGGTGGCATGGCTTCCAACATCAGAGCAATAAACAAGCCCCCGCTGACAGACAAGTTGGGGCAGCTAGCTTTTCCTTTACACAGCCTTCCTAGTCCGCCTGCTCACCCTTTACTTCCTACCCTAATCCCTCTCCTTTCACTCAATCTAAGCCTAAACTGTTGTGCCACATAGGGACCTCACTACATATGTAGGGAGAATATATTCCTACTCCTCTCTCATAGTCCCTAAATTTTCTACAAGTAACATATGCTACTTTATTTACAGAAAATAAAACTTTGTAAAAATGTATTTTTGAATATTCATACTTAAATCTCTGATCCCATATCTTATCCTAGCTCTATTTTATTCATCTGTTTTCCCACCTGCCTACATTGATCCCTTTTTTTCAGGTCTATATATACTCTAACCCACTGACTTGTAAATTGCACCTTCCCAGTTTCACTGATAGGCTCTGGCTGAATTGAGATGATCTCTATCACTGCTAAATCAAAGTTCTCTCAATCCTCATGATGCTGGACCTTGCCGCTACATTCCCCTCTGCTGAAATCCCCCTCCACCTCAAACACCCTCTTACCTTAATATTTACACACTTTTTTGGTTCTCCTTCCCTCACAGTGTCCTGTCAATTCTTCCTCCCATTCCTTAAGTGCTAGAATTCCCTTGGTCTCAGTCATCAGCCCACTGCTTTTCTCTCTCCATCCATCCTCCCTGGGCTATACTAGCCTCTCAAGTGCATTTATCCAACACACATCTGCTGGCCATTCTTAAGACTCTAGGTTTTGCTCTGATCTAAAGTATTTTGAAGTTCAGGGGACATAAGCACTTCACATACAGTAGTAAAAGAAATAATAGCCCTTTTAAAGAACACATTTAATAGATTTTACAATATAGTGTAGTGTATGCTTCAAATAGAAGTGGGGCTTGTACATGTGGGATAGTTTCATTATAGCCAACTGGGAATAATATGCTCAGATACAATCACATATCAAAATCTCAAAGAAGATGTATATTTTCACATTTGATTTTATTGGTGCTTATGTGTTGCATTTTACATTTCAATAACACTGTAAGCAAAAGCAAAAGAAACACCAGATAACAAAACCAAACCAAAAAACCCTCCAAAGTAAAAGTCAAAATTGGCACTCTCAGTTGAAAAAAGAAGCATATGACAAGCATTGTAGATGACTGATTGTTTCATTGGCCACATAGAATCTTGCAGTGAGTGGTGATCAGACATCTTAACATGCCTTGTGAAATTTTAAATGATAATATAAATGATAGTTTGAAATATTTTTTAAATTTTGCTCTGAAGATAATCAGAAAGTTCAAATAAAAAATGTAGATTCTCATTTAGAAAGTGAGTCAAAGAAAGCAAAGACTTCTGGGAAGCCCTGATAGATCAAGGGAACTGTTGGAGGATGAAAAAAGAAATTAGAGAACCACTTGGGTTACATTGCTAGTTCCTTAAAATGGATGTGGCATTATTTGTTAGCAGTCTGAGCAATGAAAGAGCTCTACATTTTGAAGCAGTAGACCTGGTTCGGAATTGCGCTCTGTCACTCAGATTTTGTGTGAAGTCTGGTAAGTTATTTTTTGCCTCTATAGAAGAAGTAATCATATACAAGATTTATTATGGAATAGCACACACAGATGTAATAGCACTCTGTTGGTCTCAGAGTAAATATTCAGTCTGTTGTATTTCTTGAAATATAATTTTCTTTAGAATTTAAAAGTTCTTCACATAAAGTTAATGTGTTTAGATGCTAATCTAAAGGTTGACAGTTTGAGTCCACCCAGAGGTGCCTTGGAAAAAAGGTCTGGCAATCTATTTCTGACAAACCAGTCATTGAAAATGCATGGAGCACAATTCTGCACTGACACATACAGGGCCACCATAAATTGGAATCAACTTGACAGCAACTGGTTTAATTTTTAATCCGGAGTAGGATTAATGCAGTTTAAAGCATAGAAGAGGATACTGCCTGAGATTTTCCACATGTGAAAAGTTTCTTTCTTTTACTTTACCCCAGGCCTAGGACAAGTAGCTTGGGGTGAGTGTGTACCCCTGGCACAAACACTCAAGGTGTGGGTCTCAACACTCACTGCGGTAATTTCCAGCTTCTAATCTCTGAGGACACTGATGTTCCTTCATCCTTTCATTCATCAGATATTTACTGCAAGCTGTTCTATGCCAATAACTATAGCAGATATTGAGGATGAGGTTGGACAAAAATGTGGTTTTATTACTTGCTCTTCCATTCACTAAGTGGCTGATTTGGGGCAAGGGACTTCAGTTTCCTGAAGAGAGACCTTCGGGTCTCTGTTTCCTCATCTTTCCCATGAAAAGTGTACATGAGACAAATTATTTTTCTACTCTGAGTCTCTGGTTCCAAGACCATTTAGAAGGTGAGATAATTTCCAAAGCATTAACATTTTTCTTGCATCAGCTTCTTCATATATAATGCAGTAGAAAATGTTTTTGAAAACATTTGCAAAATCAATATGAGGCTTAATGTCCTATTTTGAAATCTTAAAATTAAACCAAAAAGATATGACTATTTTGTTCATGTTTCACAAGTTTCTTTTGGAAGCAAGTGTACAAGTGGTGAATAAGACATCTAACTGCATTATGTGTGCAGAAGCAAATAAAATTTGTCATTCATAGCTGGTTGGAGCAAGAATTCCTTTTCTGAGTCCCTCTGTCCATCCCTCTGTGCGCTTAGCCTGCTGCATAGAGAAAACAGGCAGAGAAAGAGGCATTTCCCATCCACGACTAGTCATAAAAGGATTATGTTGCCCAAGGTTATCTTTGAGACACCTGGAAACTACGCAAAGTACCAGTGTTGTTCCTACCCAGGACAGTCTTCCTACTGAGAAGAATGACTCTCTATACAACTCCACGTCCGGACACAGTCCCCAGACAAACAGGGAAATCAGGCAGCTTCTCAGGTCTTACTACTCAGAATGAGGCCAGATAGCAGAATTGATTAGAGCAAACACACACTATCTTTCACTTCAATTAATGCTTAAAAAAAAAAAATGATACAAATAGCCTGTGGACAGCAGCACATTTGTCACCGACATCTATTGACTTCTGGTCAGCCTTAATAATATTTGACAGTTAAATTTAAATTTTGAACTCATATTTACAAGTAATTTGAAAACATATGAAAGTCCCAAAATTTCTGTGGTTGTAATCTGGGACCATCTGCATCTGTATGTGTTTCAACAAGTCTACATGAGAAATTAATGCTCACTAAAACTCTGTTTATAAAAGGACAAAACTAAAAGCCATAAACGGCAACAAGGGGAGGAAAATACAACCTCTGATATCTAGCGTTTTGTACTTGACGAGTTATCTGTTAATACGGTCTCGGAGCAAATTTCCTAAAGCCCGTGCCCACCGTACCCTGGGTGTCTTGTTTTAAAACAATCATTTACCGGAGTGAGAGGGTGCCTGGGAAAGCAGAAGGGTTCTACGTCAATCAAAGCTAATCACTGGTACAGGCAAAGAGCTTTTGTTGGCCTCCATGCTCTAAGCTGAGCTTCCACATCTGTGTTTGAAGAGATTAGAGAGGTGCTTCATACAAGAACTGTATTAGTTAAAGCTGATAGACAGTATTTGGAATAAATCGTGAAAAAGTTGAGTGCCAGAAGGGAGGGCATGGCAAGTGAGAGATTGAAACTGACGAGGGCTAAATCCCCCGCCCCCAGCCCATTTGTACTGCGGTTTTGCTCACTGGAGAGCATCACCAGGTTCCACGCTCCTGCCACTGGCTAAGCGAGCGCGCAGCAACCCAGCCAAGCAGCC
Source organism: Heterohyrax brucei (assembly GCA_028571685.1). Taxonomy (NCBI): domain Eukaryota; kingdom Metazoa; phylum Chordata; class Mammalia; order Hyracoidea; family Procaviidae; genus Heterohyrax; species Heterohyrax brucei. The sequence goes on along the minus strand of CM053144.1, from coordinate 119,479,031 downwards.
TGGAGCCAATGTTTTCAACATGCTCGCCACACTCTGACGAAGGCTTCTCATTTTACTGAGGTGCTTCGTGGAAAACAGATTAGCGCAAGTGGTTAAGTGGGATTCCTGGACCAAGGATGGGGAAAGAGGGCAAAGTGAAGAAAAAGATCCTGGGGAAAATGAAAACTGAAGTCCCCTCGCCGGTTCCAGAAATGTTTTCCCTGTATGAAGGCCATACACGGGCAAATAAATTATGAGTGACAAGTATTTGAACCAATAAAGAGGGCACTATATTTTATATGCAGTAAATTTAATTCCAGATTGTGTTTCACCTCGGCAGGGTGACATGTTTATTGCCAGTGAAAGATGAGAACCTAGGGAGTTAGAGACAAGTGTCAGCAGTTCTAGTGGACACCCGCAAAATGAAGATTTGACAGACCCGTGGCCAAGCCCTTGAAATGAAATGCCAGATCAGATTTTACCCCAAAAGGGTCAGAGGTACTGTCATGCCCCCAACTGGCCTATACCAGGTAAATAAATGAGCTGGGCTGGCTGAGCACTGCTCAGGAGGCCCACTGCGTCCTCTGCGACTTGCTGCTCATATGATCGCAGCTTTGCCAACTGCGGCAATCCCAGTGAAGGCAGAGGAAGTTGTGTGTCAGGGACCAGGTGCTAGGCTGGAGAACTGCTGCCTCCGTGGGGCTCTAGGTGCCGTTTTAAAAAAATCTATTAAACAGATCGAAATGTAAAGTGAGTCTAAATTGATCTGTCCATCTCTGGATTCCATCCTACAAGCACTCAGCTCAGGTGTTCAATTTATTGAACCATAACCCCTTTTTAAACAATCAACATCAACATGCAATAAATATGCTCAGCAAGGGCAATATTTACATGCACAACTCATTGTTTGGGGAGATTTATTTATGGGAGAACTGCTTGGCAATTACGTGGAACTTCATATGGCAGATTGTGGCATGATAGTACGTGTGTAGGGTTCCAGTTCATGTAAAAATTAAGCACACTGAAAGAGCAAAGTCTTGCTTCTCCCTATGAAATAGATTTCACACCCTTACTGCCAACTTGGAGAGGAATTTGTGTTAGAGTCAGGCACGTAAAGCTCTCTCTTTAGAGGGGGGGAAAAAAAAAGAGTTGCTGGTGTCCAGAAAGCATACTCATAGAGAAAATTTTATGTGATGATTCTTACAATGATGTTGATAATTCATGTATAACGATTTCTAATCTTTCCCTTCCTGCACTCAGGAAACAGTTTCTGGCGTCCAATATATAGACTGCGCTAGTCAAACACTATTGAACTCATCGGTGTAGACATATTGTCATCAACTCATGAATCAATCGAAAGGGCTAACATTTTAATCAGTTCCTTTCACTGAATCTGCCCCGCAGGGCAGTAGAAGAATCTACTATGTATTTAACTTTACAAAAATATGTTTTAATATTTTTTTTCTCCAAGTTCAGTGTCATAAAGATGAAAATAATGTAGGAGTTCTGAACATTACAGGCTTTTTAGATTTGAAGAAATTGTAAAACTCAATTAACAAAGTTTCTCTGCTTTGGTGACTTCCGCCCCTCTCAGTAACTGTTATGGCGTCATTTCAGGATGACTTTCCTTCTCACTCGCTTTACTCTGTACATCTTTTCCACATTATCACTGAAGCTGTAGAGAACATGTGCTCTCATGCCTAGCTTAAAGTCGAGAGACTCGAATAACGTTATTAGCATCTCCTACTTGTAAAAGAAACTCATGGTATAGTAGTTAAGTGCCATGTCTGCTAACCAAAAGATTGGGAGTTCAAATCCACCAGGTGCTCCCTGGAAACTTGAAAGAGCAGTTCTAGTTTAACCTATAGGGTCACTATGAGTTAGAGTCAACTCGATAGTTTTTTTTTTTTTTTTTTTTTTGGCACTTGATCTTTGAAAGTAAATCACGTAAGCTGAGAGGACTTACTTGGTTTCTCTAAGAGTGACCTTGTTATCTCATGAACGGAGCTCTAGGAAAGGAGCTGGAGAATCTCATCTCCTCCTGATGGCACCAGACCTTCCCCAGATAGAAGAACACCTGTAGTATAAAATCTCATTGCTGCTGACTCAATTCCTACTCATGAGACATTACAGGATATAGTGGGACTGCCCCACAGAGTTTCCAGGGGATGCCTGGTAGATCTGAACTGCTGATATTTTGGTTAGTTAGCAGCTGCAGCTCTAAGACCACTTGCAATAAACAGTATTTGATTCTCCATTACTTACTTTTTATTTAAAGATGTTGTAGTGGTGAATACTGGCTGTAACGCATGTATATATTTTTAAGACATTCAGATGTACTGTAAGTCTTAAAATGCTGTATGAGCTGCAAACACTCTGCCATGAGGCTTATGATCCTTCAGGCAATACTGCTAACACCAAGAGCCAGTATTCTTTCCTGGTCACCTTTTTACTCTGGACACTGTTTCAGTCATTGTCCCATGTAGCACAGCATAGTAACATTGTTGAACTCATTTCTCCCGTGCTGATTTGAGTACTCCAAAGCTTCTCTCATGCCACGTCAACTGTATTACTGTAGTTAAGTGCCATGTCTGCTAACCAAAAGATTGGGAGTTCAAATCCACGATCTCTTTTTCCTTCTGTGTCTTTCTTTTCCCTCCCCAGGCTCGTTTTAGGCCTTCTGAGTGAACTATGATTAGGACAGTGTTACATTTGTCTGGCACATGCCAAAGACCCCCCAGAGTCTTCACCGTCTTTCAAAACTATTCAGTGTGAGTTTCTGCAAAAATACTCTATCAGTTGGTTTCCTTTTTGCAGAACATAATTGCTGGCCCTATTTACATTCCCCTATAAGTTCTTGGGATAATAGAACCAAGTAAAAGGGTAAGAATTAGGTTTCAGATGACGAACTATAGTAACAGTGTCAGGAGACAAATGATATTTAACTTCAGATTGGTCAACCTCATTGTAATCATTAATGCAAGAGAATTTGACATACCTTATTGTTATAGTAACATGTGTGTTGTAATTTTTGGAGCTTCGGTTTCCTTCTGAAACACCCATTTGGCAAGGTTGTTTTGAAGACAGAGATGAGGCATATATAGTATTTAGTATTATGCAAGGCGCAAAATACCAAATCAAAACCAAAAGCTGTTGCGTCAAGCTGATTCTGATTTATGGTAACCCTATAGAACAGAGAACAACTTCCCTGTAGTGCTTCCTAGGAGTGAGTGGCTGGTGGATTCAAACTACCCACCTTTTGGTTAGAAGCTGAGCTCTTAGCCATGATACCGTGAGGGGGCACAGAAGCTGTTGCTGAGTGGATTCCAACTCACAACAACCCTAAAGAACAGAGTACAGCTGTCTCATAGGGTTTCCAAAGCTGTAATCTGTACAGAAGCAGAGTGCACATCTTCTTCCTGCAGAGTGGCTGTTGGGTTCAGTTAGCAGCTGAGCTCTTAACCACTGTGTCACCACGGCTCAAGAAATGCTACTTCTTTGTTTATTATGAGGAACCACTCCCGTTTCTGCCCACCTCATCTGCTTATCTTTCCTGGAAGATTATTTCCTGTTCTGCTTTGCTCATGCTTCTTACTACATCCAGGAATTTTTTCCCATTCTTCTTCCTCATCCTTACAACTTGGCTCAAAGCATCTGTATTAGCTTCATAGGGCTCTCTTCACAAAGTACCACAAAGTGTATGGCTTAAAATAACAGAAATTTATTCTCTCACAGCTTTGGAGACTAGAAGTAAAAATTCAGGGTGTGAGCAGGGTCATCGTCTATGAGGGCTCCAGAGGAAGATCCCTGTTTGTCTTTCACAGCTTCTAATAACTCCCAGTGTTCCTCGTTGTATGCCGTGTAACTCCTTTCTCTGCTCTGTTTTCACATGGCTGTCTTCCTTCTGTGTTTCTCGCCTCCTCTTTTTACAAGGGCATTACTCGTATTGGGTTGGTTTGGCCTACTCTAATCTAGTATGATCTCACGTTGACTAATTACATCTACAGAGACTCTATTTCCAGATAAGATCACATTCGTATGTACTACAGATTAAGATTTTAACACATCTTTTTTAGAGGGTACAGTTCAACTCATAACAGCACCCCTCCTACCAGAAATTGCTCTCACCAAGTGCTTTTATAGTCTGTATGCCTGGAAGAGAAAATTAGCAGACACTTGAAACACTGTTATGTTTAGGTTATGCAGTTACAAACATACAAACAAACCAGTTGCCCCCCAGTAGACTCTGACTCATAGCAACCCTACCGTATGGAGTAGAACTGCCTTACAGGGTTTCCAAGGAGTGGCTGGTGGACTTGAACTGTCAACCTTTTGGTTAGCAGCCAAGCTCTTAACCACTGTACCACTAGTGTCCCAATATAGCTCATATAATTTAGGGTAAGAAATGGACTGAATGTGTCCAATAACAAGTTCTTCTAACTTATGCTAAATTTCCTGTACAAATCTTTGTCTAGCCATCCTTCCAGGTCCAATTGAAATGTCACTTCCTCCTCACCCGGTGACTTAGATTGCATTTTCTATTTGGTTTGAATTGTATATCATCAGATACTGTGTTTGGACCAGGGCATATTGTATCTGTCTTGATGGGAGGAGGGGAGCCCCTAGAAGCAAGTGGAGAGTACACTCCTAGCTGACAGAAGCTGTACCCAGGAGAAGGCCTGCTGGTCTGCTAACAAAGGTGCTAAAGTATAGAGGGACACAGTTTATGGAGGATGGGGACACTGTGAGAAGGACAGAAAGTGAAAAACATAGAAGAATAAAATATTTAACATGTGCTCGGGGTTCAGAGAAAGAGGTTACATCTACTCAGAGGCATCAAGAAAGACTTGATGAGCATGAGGCATTCATGAGGTACACGCAACGAAGTGAAGAAAGCACTGTTTTCAGAATCATGTATAAATGGGGTGGAAACTCATTTCTCATGGTGTGACCCTGGGAAAGTTTCTTAATTTTTTTTTAGTCCTCATTTCTCTCATTCATAAATGAGAATACAGACGTCTAATGCAGAGGGCTTTGATGCAGATGAAATACAATGCACAGATAATGCCTAGTTTACAGAAGACACCACACATGTTGAGGCCCACATATTCACATCCGCATGTGACACAAAAGGGCCAGAGGGAATGTGGGAAGCAGGGATGAGAAGGTTGGTAGCATAGTGGAAATTTAAGGAAGTATTTGGATTTGACTCTCCTTTCTTTAGAAACTATTTTAAAGTTTTTGAATAAAAAAGCTCCTTTCTTTTTTAGTATTTAGTTATACATCATTAAAAAAAATCACTTTCAATTCAATTCCTTGTCACAGCAACCCTAGGGGACGGAGCAGAACTGCTCCACAGTGTTTCCAAGGCTGTGGATCAGACTGCCACCTCTTTCTCTCACCGAACATCACAGTGCCTTAAATAGTGTATAAATTTTGTTGAATGGATAAAAAAACAAATAAAAGGAAATACTTTTAAGTTCTTTCTACAGAATTCTAATTTCTTATTTTTAGTATTCTTAGAAGAGTCAGTGGAATCTAACGTCTATGTTAAAAAAAAAAGAAAAAGAAAAATCCAAACCTGTTGCCATTGGGTAGATATCGACTCATAGCAACCCTATAGGACACTGTAGAGCTGCCCCATAGGGGTTCCAAAGAGCAGCTGGTGGATTCAAAGCGCCCATCTTTTGATTGGTAGCTGAGCCTGTAACCACTGTGCCACTAGGACTCGTCACTTCTATAGTATGTAAATATAAACCCTGCTGTTGTAATGGTTAAATACTACAGCTGCCAACCAAAAGGCCAGCAGTTTAAATCCACCAGGCACTCCTTGGAAACGCTATGGGGCAGGTCTGCTCTGTCTATAGAGTTGCTATGAGTCAGAATCAACTCCACTACAGTGGGTTCGGTTTTTTGGTTTTAAGGTGTGGTTCACCTGTATGACAATCTGTAAAACCTAATTGAAGTTGATTATAAATTCGTTGAAGTTAAATTGAGTTGGAATAAACAGTGGTTAGATGGGCAGAGGTCAAGGGAATAAACAAGAGAAGTAGTTGCATTTGCAGCATAAAAATGAGTATTTGAATAGAAATGTTGCCTGGAATAGCAAAGTTCAATTTCATTTATACTGCTAAGATTTCTTTAGCTATTCCTCTGTGGACTGTTTCCCCAGAAGTGTTAATCGATGAGGCACTGAATCTTCGAAGTAGTAGGGTTTCATACTTTAAATGTCCAGTTAGCTACAGAAAGGAGTGATGACCTTGGTAGTTGAATATTTTGAAGAGCTGAGAAGCACCTGGACTTGAGGCTATGTCGAACACTGCCTCAAATCTGGCTTCAACTTTTCCTTTACCTCCTCATGTAGAACTAGGACAGCAGTCTACAATCCCCTAAAGTAGAAGCCTCGTACTTTTCTCCAGAATGCCAAGTGTTACAGTGAACGATAAATAACCTTTCTGTAACAAGGAGCCTTTCTTTCCCCCTGCTGGAACAAACTGTTCAACTGTATTTGAATAAAAATCCCACACATATATCAAATTAAACAAAATAGCATTGTTCCAAATACAGATCAGGCAGTCTTCCCAGACTCATGTCAGTAAAATTTCATAGCACTCCACACCACTGTGTAGTAGTTTTCTTTCTCCTCCTTTTTTGGAGCAAGTGCAGAATCACTATCTCAGACAAAAGAATGCAGACGCAGGCCATGTCCCACACGACAGTGAACAGACGAAAGGTCTGCCTAGGGGTTTTGATGGAAAAACAGAAGAAAGCACCACTGAAAATACAGGTGGAAACAGTACCAGACACCACATTAGAAACAACTGATCAGCAAGAAGCTATTTTGCTTATTTGCCTGGACAAATATTTTCACGTTTGATGAGGCATAACTCCAGATTGATGCTAATGAAGCAGGAAGCCGATCGGGTGATGTGTGTGCTGAGATGAGAGGGAGGCAGCGGTGGACTGTGGCCAGCTTGGGCTGGTTCGCGGGGCTGACTTCAATTTTCAGGATTTCAGCCATTCGTTGAGCATACCATTATTAAAGATCAATAGAAAGTGTATAAACTTATAATTTAATAAGCTATGTTTAAAAGAAGGCAATATTAATTAGGCAAAATTAATTACTACATGTTACTATGATCTGTGCTCTTGAGCTTAATTATGTCCATCATACCTATATGGTGGAAATGCTACATATTGTTATGACACTTCATGCCTCTTCCCCACTCTGAGTTCTGTGATACCACATTAGCAGTTTGCAACTGGCCCATGCCACAAATCAGGGTTATTGTTCGTTTGGCTAGTTGTTTTTTTTAAGAGAGCCAGCTGTTAAATACTAACCAGTATACTACTGGGTAGAAGCTGTCTGAGAGCAGACGTAATGTTCACGCACGCTCAGACTACTGAGCTTACCAGGGCTTTGGTCAGGTCCTACCTTCAGTGCTTCAATGTCGAGAAGACATGTCTGTGCACGGCTTTGTTTGCTATGTCGCCTTCCATATGAGTATACCATGGAAACTGTCTACTGTGACATTTCTAATTGCTTTTTAGATTCCAGAACTCAATCTAGGATGATATTTATTGTCAGGATGAGTCAGTTTCTTAGGAAACCTTTGAATTTATTCTTAACAAAAGTGATATTTCATCAATATAACTAAAAGTGATACAAATTTAGCCTGAATTGGTCATAACTGAACATCAGTGTAGCACAGCGAGGGATTGTTGTCACCATTTCCACATTTTCTGTTTTGTCAAATTGAACATATTTCCTACCAGGAAAATATGAGCAAGGTTGGAAAACAGGCGGACAGAGTTGATGAGTGGTGGTGTGTTAGGTACCCTTCTACACTGGGGCTTTTGTTCTACATGTATCTCTAAAAGTTTAAAGCTGTGACACAACTGCTTATGATATTTGCTGGTGGCTTAGTAGTTAATTGCTCGTCTACTAACAGACAGGTCAGTGATTTGAACCTACCACCACTCCTCGGAAGAAAGACATGCCAGTCTGCTGCTTCTGTGAGCATCACAGCCTTGGGAACCTTACGCGGCAGTACCCCTGTGTCCTGAAAGATCACTATGAGTCAGCATCAGCTGGACAGCAGTGGGTGTGACATTTTTGGTTTTCCATACTTACCGCCAACTTAAACTCACTAGAGGTTCATCTCATTATTTTCTCCCCTAATTATTCCCAAAGTCTTCATTAAGTCAATTTAATTACAATACAAATATTTCATATGCCATCTAGAGTAGTTTCTGCCTAGGAATATGAATATATATATTAATACATATAAAGTACATTTCATATATATAGTGTGTATCATCTCACACACAAAGTATAATGTATACTTACGTACATAGACTAAGCATAATTTTTTTACATGTATATATAAAACCTCTGGCTGCTAACTGAATGGTTGGTGGTTTGAGCTCACCTAGTGACTCCATGTGAGAAAGACCTAGCAATCTGCTCTTGGAAAGATCACAGCCTAGAAAACATATTTCATTAACCAAGAAAGTGTATAGATACACAAATCAGCATTGTTATATGCCACTACCACATAATCCCAGGATTTTACACTACAAGAGACCAGTAACTATTTATAAAGTCCCTCAACGAAATGCCCTCCATTTTCTGTAAGTAAATTCTTCTAAGAATGTTATGTGACTTGTTACTTGATTCTGCACACAATGTGATTTGTCTCAATTTTTAGTTTGTGTAACTGTCAGATACAGTATACCTTGGGGATCAAATCCTTTATGTCGCAATATTAAACAATTATTTTGGGTTACACCATTGAGTCTCAACTGCCTTTGAGGTGTCTCTTTCATTCCAGATCGAAAGAAATTAAGAATGTGTACACTTGTAAACTGATGAAACAGATAAGTAGAAGCAGAAAAAAATACAAAAGGATGATTATCCCTGTAATGTTTCATTAAGCAACTTCCATTAGGAAAGGAAAAAAAAAAATCATTACTGCTAACCCATGTTTGAACTTAAAACACAAAATTCAAACTGTTTCACACAGTGTGTTTTTACAAATAACCTATGGTTTTACTAGTCACTCTATGATATGTGACAGTATCATCTTGAATTTTATGTAAACTGATTCACAAAAGTCATTCAGCAAATTAATGTAGTTTTGGAAAATTAACAGCAAAGTAGGCATGCCGCCAAATGTCTAATGACAAATTGAAGGGTTTGGAGATGTGTCTGTCTATTTGCAGTACTGGAACTGTTTTCAAAACAAAAACACACTGAAAATGGTGCCTGCATGACAGGACATGCAGTCATTATGCAATTTTAATTGACAAATAATTCTGTTTTTATGTGACTAAATTCACCTAGCCAATAATTGCATCATCCTCTATCATGTACTGGTTTCTGCTCCCATACTGTGTACCATCTAATTTGAATGAATGTGATCAAATGTTTCTGACAGCATAGCTATATCTGGCAAATCAGGGAAATAACCAGAGTGAGCTGGGAGGTCATATAGGAGGACAGTGATTTGTTACAGGAATGGAGACCCTCTTTAGCATTACCTGTTGTGCTGATGTTATTATCCTCCATTTATCTTTCAGCCTGAAAATTCAGACTGGGATGTATTGTATTCCTGCAGTTTGGTGCTAAGCATCCCTCTAATTTAGCTCAGATATACAAGAAGTAGATGTGTGGGGGTGGTGACTGGAAAAATTAGAAACCTTTATCGATCGACATATAATTAATCTTCAGATGTTGGCTTTAAGCTCCTGCATAATAGCCTCAGTGTATAGCTCACTTTCAGATAAGGAGCAGCTGAAATTCAAAATGATCACAAATATGAACATACTCTAGCTAAGGGCAGGTATTCCAATGGCAGCATTAAATATAAATACAATAGAGTATTGACATAATGTAGTCAGGTTCCCTCGCTATTAAAAGGCTTTGTTCTAAAGCATATCTGTGTACACAATGAGATGATGAACACAGTGCATCACATAGCTAAATCTAATATATGCAGGGGTATGATGCTTGCAAGGCATGCATTTCAGCAGGTCCCATTAGTGCGCCTTTCCCCTCCAGTGAAAACAGAATGAACCACAGCCCCTTCTGGTTTGCATAAAGCAAACAAAATTAGATTTGCTTTGCTGAATTGAAACCCGCTTGGGATTGTGAGCCTCTCTCGGGGACAAATTACTTCAAACAATCCCTTTGTACCATAACAAAATCAAAAAATTCAGGCCAATCAACATGGCTCAAAACCCTTAACACAAAATTAATAATACAACCTAGTCTATTTTTATTGCTTCTGTGCTATAGCTCCTTGTTTTAATCTAATTACATTTATTTGCCGTGCACATGTTAAGTAAGCTTGCGTGTGTTAACGAACACGACATAAAACACCTTTCCTAATTTTACCGTTGCTACAAGCATTGCTCCCCCTGGAACAACATCCAAACCTTGGACAAGTTGAACACTAATGTTATTAAATTAAATCTATTTTTAGACCCTTGATAAATGAATATAGACAAAATGTCAAACGTTTCTTCAGATAGGTGCAAAAACTGATTGACAATCAGATTAGTCTATTAAGAATATTGGTTTTTGGAGTGTTATTCGCTTGATATCTCTTGACTTTTAAAGCCGATTCCCCCGCTGAAGAGAAGGACACGTTCATCTGTAAATATGGAATCTCTCATATCAGGTATCTGGTCAATGATCGCTTAAATTCAGCAGCTTGAGTTAGTATCAAGGTGATATATATTCATACTGCTGTTAACACCTGAAAATCAACAGAGGTTATATACCACTAAAACTTTCATCTGAACCACACGTTAAAGTTTACTGACTTTTCAGATTTGAAGTTTAGGGTCTTTGGTGACTTTCTGTGCACTGCTCTTTAAAAAGTATAAGGAGGTCTGCTGGTGCAATGGTTAAGCACTTGGCTGCTAACTGAAAGGTTAGAAGTTCGAACCCACCAGTTGTTCTACAGAAGAAATCCTACAGGCAGTTCTACTCTGTTCTACAGGGTCATTATGAGTTGGAATTGACTTGACAGCAGTGACTTTGGGAACATACATATTCATACACAGTTATTTTATCAATGTCATTATATTTCTTTTACTGAACATTTTTACTTAATATTTATTTATGCTCTACATGGCAGCAATTTATCAATGTACTTAATTTCTTATAAAGGTCCCAAATCGAGTCTGCCAGTGTGTTTTGTTTAGCAAGAAAAGTCTTGAGAACAGGTAAAATTAGAGTACCTTTATGTACGACACACAGCAGTTGCCTGCCTTCTCGTGCTGCCTTCTAATCAGGCCCTCTCTGCCTCATGAAATCATTGATATTTGAAGTTTCTGAATAACTTACTTATATTGAAATAACTTATTAATACACAAAGTATTAGAAGAGTATAAAAGTGGAATCAAGACTGTGGGGCTTCTCTGTTTTTTGTATGTTTTTTTTAAAAAAATTCTGTTTAAATTCCCTTTAGACTTTGCTGTGGTGGAGGAGGAGCTGGGAGAGTTGGGGCCATCCGAAGACTAGAGGTCACTCAGTGGCTCACACTGGCATCGTGCTTTAAAAGACCATTCTTCATCTCTTCAAGTCAAAACACTAACCGTAGAATTCTTTTAAGCAACAAGGGATGATGTCATTAGTTTTTTTCATAAGACATAGGAATGCAAACTACCTTAGTTTTCCACTATTTTTGCTTTCTATTATTTAGGTCTTATATTAAGTCCTTGGATCAGTTCCCAAGCTTTTGTGATTCTAATTTGATTTGTGTACTCTGGTCTTCCTCAGAGGTACTTTAACATCTTAGATAAAAGAAAATGAATTAGTTGTATGTAGATGCCAGTGCAGCCAGAGCAGGATACAAGATCACGGAGCGGAGTTCAGCTTCAGAGAGAACAATTAAGTGATCGCACGCCTGTCCTCTCTCCTCCTTGCTTCCTTACCTCACATGTCACTCTTTTGTTCTCCAGCCTCACCTCTCTGTCCCATGTGGCTCTTTCGTGGGTACGGCATGCCAAGTTGAGCTTTCCAGTTTCTTTCCCTACAAGCTGTAAGACTGGCAAAGTCCACGCGCTTCTCAGGTCTTCCCTTTCTCTAAGGTAATGATAGCTGCCTCAAAGGACTTCTGTAAATTATGGATGATCTTCTTTGAGAACTATACTGCAAACTACATGTCACTACTTTTTCCTTGCTTATCCAAACTCATATCCTCTCCTATCTCCCTTTAGACTCTCTCTCTCACGTATCCACAGTCAGTGAATGAGAGGAAGATTTCTAACCCAGAAAAGGTAAAAGGTTAGTCTCTCAGATTAAATTCTTTTAGTCCTCAATTCATTGTTCTTTCTGGTTCTGAGGAAGAAGTTGATATTAATCTCCTGTGGCTGAGAGAAAACTTAAGACTTTGTTTGAGTGCTCAAACTGCTACATGAACTTTAGACTTTTCTCTGACAATTACACAGTCTATAAAATATTGTCAAGGTCATATGAATGTGGTATGTAGGATAAGTGGGAGATGCTGAACTTGAAGGCCACATCAGTCTAGACATGAAGGTATTGTCATTGCTTCTAGGCAAGACAAGGCTGTATAACTTTAGAGGCTTCAGGCTTACAGTGGCAATAGTAATACTTGCAGGTTATTGCAAGAATTAAGTGAGAAAATTTCCTAAACATAGTCAAACCAAAACCAAGCTCACTGCTGTAGAGTCATTTCTGACTCATAGTGACCCTGTAGTTTAGAGTAGAACTTCCCCTTAGAGATTCCAAGGAGGAACCTGGCAGATTTCAACTGTCTACCTTTTGGTTAGTAGACGTAGCACTTAACCACTGCACCAGCAGGGTTTTCAGGAGTGTAGTAAGCACTCAATAAACAGTAGAAATTTTATATTTGACTTTTGTGTAAAACATATAACATGGCACCTGGCAAATAGTCAGTGGTCAGTGTCTTAGGCTTGGTTTGCTAGGGAAGCAAAACCAGTAACACGTGTAGGTACAAGGAAAGATGTAGGTACAAGGAAAGATTTATATATAGATAGATAAATATAGATGTAGGAAACAGCTTACACAATCACAGAAGCTGAATGTCTCAAGTTCTCACAAAAGCCTCATATGGCCACGGAAGCTGAGGAACCCAAAGTCAGCAGGTCAGAGACCAGAGTTCTAGATCACTGGTTATGTAGGTCGCTGGATCCCAAGCTCGTGGTGAGGGGGAGCAGCAGAGGCTGGCGAACCCAGGATCGGCAGGTCAGGGCACAGGTCTCTCAAGTACTGACTGTAAGGATTGACGAATCCAACAGCTGCTAGTTCAAGTCCAAGAACCAGATGCCGGAAGAAGAGAGCAGGAGCTCCTGGCTACCTGAGCAAACCAGCAGTAGTAGTGGAAGGTCCAGAGATGAGAGCCCAGCGGCGGGGAGCCACCACAGACCCCTCCCCGCCACTTCATACAGCAGCCAAGCATGGAGGAGCCAAGTTAACCTAATCCTGACCACCACAGTCAGTGAGTATTACTTCCCTTTGTCCGTACCTTCCTCAGTTTAGCCAAAACATTTGTTAAAAAATATGAGTGGATCTTTTAAAAGGTATATTTTAATAGATAATTAGCACTCTAAATTGTCTTATCCTGAGACAAAGCTCCCTACCCCCAGTGCTATAACCCTGTTTTCCTGGCTTGGCTTTGTTCCCTGCACTGTCGTATTAAAAATCTTGTTTCTTTTGTGGGGTTTCTTCCCCCGAGCTTTGCATTTGAATCCTGTGAATTGGACCCGACTCCACGGAAGTGGGTTTTGGTTGGAGGTTATATGTAAACCTCATTGTGCCAAGTAGTATGATTTAGAATGTTGCTGTCATAACTTACATAAGTACTCACTTGTAAACTTCTTAAAAGTGACTTGCCTGCCCACCCTTGTAGAGCAGTCTGGACAGCAGCAGCTCCTGCTGACTTTGTTGTGTAATGAAATACAGGTGGGTTTCCTGTTTGCCGGAAACCCTGGCAGCACAGTGGGCTAAGTACTACATGTCCTAACCAGAAGGTCTCCAGTTCAAAACTGCCAGGCGCTCCGTGAAAACTCTGTAGGGCCGCCCGACCCTGACCTCTAGGGTGTGGATGAGGCCGGAGGCAGACCCGACTGGACGGCAGTAGGTTTGGCTTGTTTTATTTTCCTGTTCACACACTGTGGTCTCTCGTCAATACTGGTTGGCACTGGTCATGCTGAACAAAACCCTGCAGGTTTCAGCAGGTAGCTATTGAATAAAAGTACCTTGTTATGAAATTTTAACGAATTAGTAAAATTAATTACAAAACTTATCAAAAAAGACCAAGAAAGTTGAATATCAGAATGAAAGGCATTAGTTGTGCCAATAGGAACAACTAAATTCATTCATATTGTGCCCAACATATACATTATACACATGAATCACAAAGATAGGTAAGTAAAACAGTGAAACACATGGAGTCTACGAATACACACACACATATATGTTAATTAATTTTTGGCAAATTTAACAAAGCAATTCAGTGGAGAAAAAGAATAGCGCTTTCAATATGTGGTGCTACAATAGCTGCGAAAACAGTCTTGACTTTACACCACATACAAAATTTAACTCAAAATTTATCATAGACCTAAGTGCAAAAATTAAAGCTATAAAACTTCTAGAATAAGACATAAAAGAACAGTTTTATGTCCATGGCATAAGGATTTTATAACCAAAACCCAGTACCGCCGAGTCAGATGCCAACATATAGCGACTCTATAGAACAGAGTAGAACTGCTCTATAGAGTTTCCAAGGAGTGCCTGCAGGATTCGCACTGCCAACATTTGGTTAGCAGCTGTAGCACTTAACCACTGTACTACCAGGGTATCCAACGATTGATTATACAGAACCCCCAAACTCAAACCATCAGCAAATAAATAATAACAAATGATAAATTTGGCTTTTTTGGTAGTATAACATGCTCTTCAAAGACAACATTAAGGAAACGAAAAAGAGAAGATGTGGCTGGGCCATCTCAGCCTCTGCCTCTTTCTGCCTGGCCAGCTGCTGCAATGAGGACCAAGGAGGCTGAGCAGCAGCAGAGAGGGTCGTACCCACAGAGGCTAAAGGCAGTCAGGCCTTTGGCGTCTTTGCCAGGAAGTTGCCTCAGACAAAGAGATGCAGTTCCACAAACCACTGCATCCATTTTGGAGGTAACTTTTTGAGAGTGAGAATATGTTTGCAAAAGAGCTTGAAACGTTTGCCAGATATGCAGACAGCAACACAATTAACACCAACTATGTAAAACTTTTAGCCAGGAGGAGCAACTCACTGCTAAAACATACTACAGAGAAGAATGAAGAGATGGCTCAATTTAACCTAGAAAAAAAATAAAAGAAGAAAAAGAAGTTCAAGAATGGAAACAAAGATTCAAGGGAGTCTACAGAGGCTGGAGCAGCGGGAAGTGAGAAACAGATTTATTGCTACTTGGAAAAGCAGTATTCAGTAGGTAGAGCCACACAGACCAGCGTACTGTCACAAAGGGGATTCTAAGTGGAGATGAAGGAAAAAAAAGGCCAGGAGGCTGTTGTTCTATATTGTCTAAGCCGCTGACTTCAAATGCTAATTGAAAAGAGAACTGGGAATTCTTAAGCAAGATATTCCCCTGTCTTACATGTATAAAAAAAGGTATTGTTTTTCAGCGGTGTGTTAGACATATCTATTGGAATTAATAGCATCTGTTTGTTAGTAGAAACCCAGGTGGCATAGTGGGTTAAGTGCTACTTCAACTTACCTAAAGGTTGGCATTTCAAATCCCATAGACGCTCCTTGGAAACTCTATGAGGCATTTCTATTCTGACCTCTAGCGTTGCTGTGAGTTGGACCCTACTCAGTGGCTCTGGGTATGTTTGTTAGCAATTAAACAT
Organism: Heterohyrax brucei; assembly: GCA_028571685.1. Lineage (NCBI taxonomy): Eukaryota > Metazoa > Chordata > Mammalia > Hyracoidea > Procaviidae > Heterohyrax > Heterohyrax brucei. Next base: position 119,463,154 of record CM053144.1, on the reverse strand, counting down.
GGTTAACGTTTTACAGCAAAATTAAAGAAAAGGAAAAGGAAAGGCATTAAGTGGGCTTTGCAATACATGAATTTTTAATACATACAACTGTTTTTTTCATACACATATCTGAGGTATATACTTCTGTCAAAACTTCTCAAATTTTATATCCACAAAACATGAGGGAATTTTTTGGAGAGGCAGATATGTTTTAAATTTTAATTGTGGGAGTAATTGCTAAGGTGTACACTTTTGTCAAGCTCCTCAAACTTTGTATCGACATTTATAAATAATTCTTACAACTCAATAATAAGATAGATAGCCCAACTAGAAAATGTTCATAATATTTTCATTTATATAAGCCCAAATATGGAAATAACTTTAAATGACCATTAATATGTGAATGGGTAAACAAATTTTGTATACCCATGTAATAGAAAACTATTCAGTGATGAAGGAAAAAACTGTGAATAAATCTCAAAAAATTATGCTTAGCCAAAGAAAGATGCCATATAAAATTTAGTCAGTACTGTTATGATTCCATTTACCTAGTAGCAAGTGATTGCCTGGGGCTGGGACAAAGGAAGAAGGGAAAAATATGAAGGAGGATGATGGAATGTTTTGGAGCGGCAGGTGTGTTTCAAATTTTAATTGTAGGAGTAATTACTGAGGTGTACACTTTTGTCAAAACGTCTCAAACTTTATGTTTAAAATGCATTGCATGAAAAGGATACTTCAGTAAAGCTGATTTTCTAAAAAGTAGATATTATATAAATGCACAGAATCTATGTAAGTGCACAGAATCTCCAGATGATGCAGATGATCAATGTACTTTTTTAACTGACAGGTTGAATGTTGAGTCCACCAAGGGGCACTTTAACTGCTAACAGCCCTGCGGAGCACAGCTCAGTTCTAACACACATGGGGTTGCCATGAGCTGGAGTTGGCTCCAAGGGAATTGCTTTGTTAAAAAATCCCCCGTCCCCCCATGCTCTTAGGCGAATTCCAGGCCAATTGGCACAACCAGCGTTTTGCTAAGAGAGCTCTCTGCACCCCACATTGGTGAGTGGCGTCTGGGGTCTTAAAAGCTGCCAAGCTGCCATCCGAGGACACAGCAAATGGTCCCAACTCAGCAGGAACGGATGCTCACCGAGGGCCAAAATGGCATGCGGTAAAGACAAGCGAGAAGACAGAGAGACCCACAAGAGTGGGTGCCTACATCGACCTGAGACCGGAAGAACCGGATGGTGCCCGGACACCACCAGTGATAGCCATGACGGAGCTCACAGAGAGGAGCCTCACTGGCAACACAAGAATAAAAAGAGGTGCATCATGAGATCTCCACTAAAAGACCTCAACTGATGGTCCAGCAGTTTTGGGGTTCCTCTGAGAGTATGGCCCCCGGCCCTGATGCTGCCCATTCCCATAAATTATAACAAAGGTCCACTGTTTGCACAGGAATGGAATGGACTTGGCAATGCAGAGTAACCATATGTTGGAAGCACTTTATGGTTCTATACATCTATAGGATATCATCTTGCTGACCTCTGGCTGGAGGAAGGGGAGTGGACGGAGAGGAGGGGAAAGGAGACTGTTGGGAGGATGAGACATGTATGGAGCAGAGAGGAATAGTGTGCAGTCACCGGACAGGGAGAGCAGTGGAAGCTACATATAGGGGGGCATGTAAATTTATATGTGAATGTACATTTTCACTCAGTTATGTTAAATAAAAAAAAAAAAAAAAAAATCCCCCGTCCCCCAACCCTAGTGGATTCGAATTGCTGACCTTCAGCTTAGCAGCTGTGGCACTTAACCACTACACCACCAGTTTCCAAAAAGTGTGAAAGTGTGTACAAAATTACTGTTTTGTTATTAGTATATATTCTGATTAAGAAACCAATTGCATGTGCAATCACAAATTGCAAAAATGTTTCATTCTTGGGAACAGTCATCAGTGGAGTTTCCGTGGTTTAGGGTTTCCATGATAGATTTCGAAGTTTGTGAATTTGAGTTCTATTCCTAGATCTGCAATTTGTTTTCCATAGTCCCTGTGGCAGATCAGTTACCTTCACCTGGCTGTATTTCCTCTCTGTGGAATGTGCATTATTTCCTGTGCAGTATTCAGATTTAATAAAAATTTATTTAGCACCTACTCTGACCCAGGCACTATGCTACATGAACTTACTTATCTTATTCAACCACTGCCCTTAAATGTCCCTCTGGCATTGAAATAATACAATTTTAGGATCTGGGACTTTCTCATTTTCAAAAATGATAATAGTAATTTTTTTGTACTATATTACCTACCAATCTACTGGCAAGAGGAGAACTTTAAACTTTAAGTGTATCTGTTCTATTTAATAGTGTGAGAGCTGCACTCTGTTTTTGCCCTGCTACTGAGGAACTCTTTGTTATGTTCTCTGTCAGGGCAGTCATTGGTTGGGGCACCATCTAGTTCTTCTGGTTTCGTGCTGATGTAGTCTCTAGATTATGAGGCCCTTTCTGTTGCCTGGGCTCACATTTTCCGTAAGTCTTTGATGTCTTTCATTCTCCACTGCTACAGGTTGGTTGGGGCTAACTGATGCTTCTTAGGTGGCTACTTCTCATTTTTTTAAGACCCACAAACCACTCACCAAAGTGGAATATAGAACACTTTCTTAAAATAACTGTTGTGCCAATTCACCTAGATTTCCCCTGAAACCATGGTCCCCAGGCTCCTGTCCCTGCTACTCTGTCCTTCAAAGTTTGGTCCGTATTTGGGAAACTTCATAGCTTTTGGTTTAGTCCAGCTGTGCTGACTTCTCCTCTGTTGTGTGTTGTCCCTTCTTTCACTTAACATAACTCTTTTCTACTATCTAATTAATGAATACTCCTCTCCTTTGCTCCCTGCCCTTGTAATCATCAAAGACTGCTTTCTTCTGTGATTAAATCATTTTTTGAGACCTTGTAATAGTGTTAACTGATATTTGTCTTTTTCAAACTATGTTATGAGATGCTTCCCAGATTCATTGTTTTTCTTTGCCGTTGCATAGTACACCACAGTTTGTTTATCCATTCATCTGTTGATAGTACCTATGTTGATTCTATCTTTTTACTATTGTGGACAGTGCTGTAGTAAACACTTGTGTGCATGTATCTATCTTTTCTTGTGATAGCCCTTATTTCTCTAGAAGTGGGATTGTTGGATCTGATGGTGTTTCTATTTCTAGCTTTTTAAGAAAATTTCAAATCCATTTCCAAAATGGTTGTACCATTTTACATTCCCACCAGCAGTGTGTAAGTGTTCCCATCCCTCCACAGCCTGCAGAGAGAACCTTTTTAAAGGAAAATCACTCTACTGGAGACAGGACCCATAGTATAGTGATTATAATACAGGGGCATAGCTCTCAGAATATACAAAGAGATTATAATTAGGGAATCTAAGCTTTTGTTACTTTGGGATACTAGTTTTATTTCAGAGGTTCCTCTCGCTTTCAGCCAGTCTTTATTCTCCCAGATGCTTCAGTCTTCCCTGTTTATTTGTTTCTTCCTCTCTGTGCTAACTTTCCCCTTCTAAATCTGTTCTCTCTCTCTCTTTCTCTTTGACTGCTAACACTTTCCGTATTACAGTAGTATATTTTGATTAAGGGTAAAACAGTGCACAATACTGGGGAAGTTATCACAATTTGATCATGACAAAGTTGTTGAAGCTTCACAGACACATCCAAACTCTGAGGGACCAAACTACAAGGCTGAGAGCTGCCAATCATGGTCTGGGGGACATCCTGCTTGAATGGTATAACAGTTTATAAAGAAAATGTTTTACATTCCACTGTGCTAAGTAGTATCTGAAGCCTTAAAAGCCTGTGAGTAACCATCTAAGGTCTATCTACTGGTCCCATTTTGGGTGGAGCACAGGAAAATGAAGAAAATCAAAGATACAAGCGGAGGGCTATTCTAAAATACCAATAGACCACAGCTGCCACTACCTCTACTAGAATGAGCCCCAAACAAGTAGATGGTGCTACCATCGACTGCTCGGACAGGGATGACAAATAGATGGTCCCAGGTAAAGCAGGAGAAAAATGTAGAAAACAATTCAAGTTCACACACAAAAAAGACCAGACTTGCTTGTCTGGCAGAAAGTGGAGAAATCCTGAGAATACACCCCAGTCCACCCTTTTAACTAAGAACTGAAATCACTCCTGCACTTCACCTTTCAGCCATAAATTAAACAGGTTTATAACGTTGCTGGAAACTGTAGCGGTGGTTCAGAGTTACAGCAGCTATCTGAAAGGTCAGTGGTTCAACTCTTATCAGCTGTTCCTTGGAAAGTCTGTGGAGCAGTCTCCTTGTTCTACAGGGGTGCTGTGAGTCAGAATCAGGTTGGCAGCAGAAGGTTTAATTTTGGTTGTAGAGTTACTGTGAGATGGAATTGATTCCGTAATAATGGGTTTGGTTTGGCTATAAGGAGAACTATAACACACATGAGGCACATACTTTGTAGTTCAGTCATATATATGTATGTATACATATATGTATGTATACATATATATGTATACAGGAGACTAAACGGGCACAGCAGCCTAAAAGTAAAGATGAAAAGGTAGAAAAAGATGGGAAAACTGGCCAAAGGGAAGCAAGGAACCCAAAATAGAGATGAAGAGAAAGTTTATATATCACAGTGTTGGCAAACAATGTCACAAAACAGTTTCTGTACTAATCTTTTGAGAAACTAATTAGCTCTGTAAACTTTTATCTGAAGTATAATCGGAAATAAGAAAATACAGATGAGCAAAGGAAAACCATACCACTCACGTGAAAAGCAACTCAATACCCAGTTATCACTGAGATATCATTGTCACCATGGTTAACATTTTATTGTGAATATTTTGAAAATTTCTAAGATATTTTATACCACACACACAGAAAAAAGGTACAATGAAGTTAACAGATAATTCACAGAATAAAATGAACTTAAGCAAATAAACAAAAAACCAAAGCAAGTCTCCAAAGGGTATTCTTAGAGGCCCTGGAAAAGATATTTGATTCATACAATAATAATGAATGTTGTAAATAAACTACAATGAGAGGACAAGACCTTTGGGAAATTTAAAATATGATTGGCAGAACAAATAATTTAATACTAGGTTTGGAAGATAAACTTGGAAAGCATTTCAGGAAGTTGCAACAAAAGACCAATAGATGAAAATATGAGAAGAAACATACAGAATGTCTAAATGCTCTGTGAAAAAGAGTTTTAGAAGGAGAATACAAAACAGCTGAGAGTGGGAAATTATTGGAATTATCAGTTATTTATTCATTTAATCTAGTCTTCCTATTATGTGCTGAGACATGTTCTGGGTGTGGGAACATAGCAATGCGGTAAACAGTCAAAATCGCTGCCCCCATGGCATTCACAGACTAGGCACAGCATAAAATAGATTAATCAGTCATATTCAATAAAATGTATCCTATTCACATAGTGATTAGTGGTGTAATACAAACAAACAACAACACAGATGAGGAGATTATGAGGGCTGTGGGAAAGGAGGTAAAAGAGTTCTAATCTTAAAAGCTCATCAGGGAAGTCCTCATTGATAAGGTGACATTTGAACTGAAGGAAACAAGAAATAAGCATGCAAGCTGGGTCTTAGTCATCTGCTACTGGTCTAACAGAAACAGCCCGAGCAGACGGTTTTAACAAAGAAAAGTTTATTCTTACATGAGCCACTACTGGAAGTCTGGATTCAGGGTGTTGGCTCCAGGGGAATCATGCACTCTCTGTTTGTGCTGCAGGAAGGTCCTTGTGTTGCATCGGTCTTTCTTTGGCCTGGGAATATTTTGGCACAGGAACCTCGGGTCCAAAGGATACCCTCTGCTTGCAGTGCTTCTTTCTTGATGGCATGAGGCTCCCATTCTCTGCTTGCTTCCCTTCCTTTTTACATCTTATAGGATAAGAGGATAAAAGGTGACACAAGTCATGCTCCAGGGAAACTGTTTACACTGGAGCAGGGGTGGTGGACCTTAGGAAGGGCTTTACAGTCCCACCCTAATCCTCTTTAACATAATCCAATCTATTAACCACAAGCAGAGATTAGGATTTACAGCATAGGAAAATCACAAAATGGAAGATAATCAGAAAATACATGGCCTAGCCAAATTGCTGCACACATTGTTGGGGGACAGAATTCAGTCCATGACACAGTACACTGGGAAAAAGAGTTTTAGGCAGAATGATCAGCAAATTCAGAAACCATGAGTAGGAGTGAGCTGGCATATTCAGGGAACAGCAGTGTGTATAGACTACAGTGGGCAATAAGGGTGATGGGACGTGAGGTAATGAGGACTCAGATCTTATGAGACTTGCAGCCTATTGTATGGACTTTGATATTTACAGAATGAGATGAGGGGCCACTATAGAAGTTTGGATGAAGTGACTTATAAAAGTGTTTTAACAGGATTGTTCTGGTTGTACTATTTGGAATAGAGTGTGTATGGGGGGGGTTGGTTAGCAGGTAGACCAGTTAGAAGACCGTGATAATAATTCATATGAGAGACGATGACAGTAGTAGTAGATGTGATAAGTAGTAGTGAGATTCTGGATATATTCTGAAGATAGAAAGACTAAAATTTGCTCATGGGGTAACACAGCACAGGATGTGAAAGGACAAGAAAAGTCAGGAGGACTCCAAGAGGTTTGGCCTGAGCAGCTGACTGATGGAATTTTCACTAACTGAGATATGGAAGACTAAAAGAAGGTTTGTTTAGGGGTGGCCAAGGGTTTGATTTTGTACTTCTTAAATCTAAGATTCCTGTGAAAGAATGACAAGAGACTCTAGTTTTCTCTGCTTTTACCTTTGCCTCATTGCTTTTTAAAATTTTCTCTCTTCTTTCTCTGCTGTATTCTTCTTTTCTACCTCCTCCTCCTCTGAACCCCAACCGACAGTTAAACAACTCACAGGACTCAGAAAGATAGCTCTCAACAGAACTGTTCTTTCAGGTGCCCAAATAAGGTGGTAGATCCCAAGCTATATGGTTAAAAACTGACTATCTTCCACTATTCCAGCCTCAAGTTATGTGGCAGTTATAGATAAAGAGAACTGCATTCCAGGGCAAGACCACAGTCACATAGCCTTCTTTTCTCCTCACCTGGTAAAAACACCAAGTCAGCTTTGGTTCAGAGAGTTTTTTGTTTTTAAGGTGCTTCTTGAGTGCTTCAGCCTTTGGATGCTATTTGAGTCACTGTATCTTGCTTTTGTGCTGGCCTGCCTAGTAGACATCCAATTGGATAAGTGGAATAGGTTCTACTATGCATGGATCTGGAGTTCTGGGGAGAAGTATGCACTGGAAATAAGAAATTAGAAGCTGTTAGCATAGTCTTGTTGATGCTGAATGAATTCCAACTCACAGCAACCATGAAACTACATAAGATTACCAATAAAGTAGACCTCTAAGGAGAAAAGCAGAGCCTTTGTGGCACGAGGTAAGGATTTATCTGCAAACCCAAAAGACAGCATTTCGACTCTACCAGCTGCTCCCTGAAAACCCTTTGGGAGAGTTCTGCTCCATCCTGCAGGGTCACTAGGAGTTGAAATTGACTCCACAGCAATGGGTATAAAGAGAAGAGGTCAAAGAATTGAGATCTGGGGCATCTGATGCTGAGAAAGTAAGAAAGAAGATGAGATAAAGCCAGCAAAAGGTATTGAGGAATACACAGTAGTACAAAAGGAAAACCTGGAGGACGTGGTACCCTGGAGCCAAGAAAAGAAAGCATTTCTGGGAGAAGGACGTGAACAGCTATGCTGAGTGCTGCCAGTAGGTCAAGTAACAGAAGAAAGAACAGGCCATTGGGTTTAACAATGGCAAGGACATTGGTGACACTGAGAAAAGCATTTTTAGAAGAGTGGTGGATTCAAAGCTTCATTAGGTGGGTGGGACAAAAAGAAAACAAAACTTTAGAAAAGTGTTGAGACAGTGAACATGGAGAACTTCTCTTGAGGATCTTGGTTAAGAGGAGGAGCAGAGAACTGAGAGCACAGTTGAAGAACAAAGTGGGATCAAGAGAAAGTTTTCTTCCTCTTTCCAAATGGTAAAAATATGTGTTTATAGACTGAAGGGTATGATTCAGTAGAGGGGGAAAAATGAGAGTGTATCTTAACATACCTTGCTACTCACTGCTGTCAAGTTGATTCCAATTCACAATGACCCCTTAAGACAAAGTAGAATTGCCCCATAAAGTTTTAAAGGAGCACACGGTAGATTTAAATTGCCAAGCTTTTGGTTAACATGTGTAGCACTTAACCACTGTTCCACCAGAGTTTCCAATATAGGAGAACTGTCACAGATTGCATTGTGTTCCCCCCCCCTCCCCAGGTTTATGTACTGATTTGACTTGGCTATGAGTCCCAATATGGTGCAGTTCCTCCCATGTGTTGTGAATCCAGCCTCTGTGACGATGATGGAGAATGGGCAGCAGTTGTTCTGGTGAGGCAGGACTCAAGTTACCAGCTGTGGAATATAGGGGAGAGAAGTGAGTATAGAGAGTTGGGAGCCTCATACTACCACAACTGAGAGTAGAGCACATCCTTTGGACTAAGATTCCCACACTGAGATGCTCTTGTTGAATTTGGACTCTTGCCCTACTAGACTGTGATGATTTCTCATATTGAGTAGACTTGTAACTTGTAAATGGACTTGTGGCTTAACAGACTATGACAAATAAAGTTTCTTTTAATAAAGTCTTCCTCTCATAGTATTTTCTGTTAGAGCAGTACCAGGTGACTAAAACAGAATTTGGTACTGGGACTGGCGACTGCTCTAACAAATTCCTAAAATGTGGAAGCTTTTTTTTGAAACTGTGAAATGGATGGAAGAAGAAAGTTTTCTTCTAGCTAACACCTGAGAAGACAGTGGATGGTGAAAAGCAGCAGCAGCAGCAGTGAACTGGCAACAACAGAACCAGCAGCCAACCTGCAGAGCAAAAGAGCTGAATGCCTGTGCACAGAGTTTTCCCGGTGGAGCAGGATGCCTGGACACTTGCATCGGTGGAGCTAGGCTTACTGACCCACAAAGTGAGATAGCTGAGTGCCTTTGTGCAGGAGGCTTCCCAGCTGAGTGAGATACCTCTGGGCATTTGAATCAGTGGAGCTACAGAGCTTTGGGACCCTTGCCCCAGCGTGGCAGATGTAGGCCTGAGGCCCAGGACATGTGATCATAGGAAGCAGAAGCTGAAGAGACAAAGAACTTGAGAAGCTGAACTCCCTCAGTCTCAAAAGGTATGACCATGACCTCAGGGGTTTGAAAGAGTGGAACCATGGGATCCTGTGTTTGTAAGGGTGGAATTGCCACTCAGTTGGGCTTAGGGTGCACCTAAAGCCTATAGGGCAGAGTTTCTGTCCAATCAGGCCTTGAAGGCAGAGTTGTAGCACAGGGCTGGGGGTCTCCACTCAGAATCCAGAGAGTGTGGCCAATACCTAGAGTCTGGAAAGAAGGGTCATTGTGTAGAATGTCTCAGAAAATGTAAGAGTATTTTCAAAGCTTTGAGGGCTAATGTAATGTGTTCTACTGACTTGCTCGTTGCCTGTTAATGCCTTCTTTCCCTGCAATTTCTCCCATTTGTAATGGAATGTCTAACTTGTGCCTGTTCTACAGCTCTACCTTTGGAAGCAGATAGCTTGTATTCTAGGTTCCACAGATGTAGAAGAGTTTTTGTATTTTGGACTTGGAACTGATTTAAGACTTCCGTCATATGGGATGGACATGATTTAGCTATGAATGGGTTACATGTTTCAAAGATGTGATTTTTGATGTGCCAAATGGTGGAGTGTCATGGATTGCATTGTGTTGCCCCCAAAATATATGTATTGATTTGACTTGGCTATGAGTCCCAATATGGTGCCATTCCTCCCATGTGTTGTGAATCCAGCCTCTGTGACACTGATGATGGAGAATGGGCAGCAGTTGTTCTGGTGAGGCAGGACTCAAGTTACCAGCTGTGGGACAAAGGGAAGAGAAGTGAGTATAGAGAATTGGGAACCTCATACTGACAAGACTGAGAGTAGAGCACATCCTTTGGACCTGAGGTTCCTGTGCTGAGATGCTCTTGTTGAATTTGGACTCTCGGCCTATTGGACTGTGATGATTTCTCATATTGAGTGGACTTGTAACTTGTAAAATGATTTGTGGCTTACTGGACTATGACAAATAAAGTTTCTCTTCATAAAGTCTTCCACTTGTGATATTTTCTGTTAGAGCAGTAGCAGGTGACTAAAACAAGAACCAAAAACCAAACCCACTGTCCAGTTCCATAGAGTGAAACTGCTGCATACGGTTTCCAAGGACCGCCTGGTGGATGAACTGCTGACCTTTTGGTTAACAGCCATAGCTCTTAACCACTGTGCCAACAAGGCTTCCTAATGTAGGAGAGGGGAGAAAATTGATGGAGAAGTGTCCCTGAGAGTAGACAGGAAACGAAATCTTGTCAACAATAGTGGGGGTGACCCTAGCTAGGAGCTCCAAGGTTTTGTACACAGTAACAGGATGGAAGGTGGAATTTATGGGCAGAGACGCTGAGAGGTTGGCATATGTGGTGGTAGGAGCTTGTAGAAGTTCTTTTACTTGGTTAAATTTTTTTTTGGTGAAATAGCAACAAAGACCAAAAGCTGAAAGTAAAGATGATTTAGAGGACCCAGTATAGAGGGCACTTAAAATCTGTGTACCTCCCTTACCATCTGCCCTGAATAGCTCTAGCACAAGTTTTCATTACTTCCAATTCATTACTTTGCTTCTGCTGAAACATCTTACATTTTGGCAGAAACTGGCCCAGCCTGACAATGCCTTGCTTTACACCAACCCAGGGAGTCTTCTATATCCTTGTTCTGTGATTCTCGATTGCTTTTGAGGCAGAAAACACTGTGGGATCAACTTGGTGCCCTCGAATGGGCACTAGCTCATCCTGTATGCTCCTGTTATGTGTGCTGCTACACTGGGTTGGACTGTGACCCAGTGGCTGCTGGAAGGACTAGCTGGTACAGCCCAGGAGGTACAAGAAAGTTGATGTCCTGTGGGGAAACTTGTGAACCATGAAAGATGGAAGTCAACAGATACATTTCTCTCTTCTTCCTCTACTGATTCAATAGGATCTTATCAGCTGCGCTTGTGACAAAGCTATTGCCAACTTGATAAAATAGCCCTGTATCGTCTGTCTCCTTTCTTATCTGCCACAGACAATTTCTTCTCACTTTTACTTTCCCAGATACCAAAATCCAAAACCAGTGCCATCAAGTTGATTCTGACTCATAGTGACCATATAGGACAGTGTAGAACTGCTCCATAGAGTTTCCAAGGAGTGCCTAGAGGATTTGAACTGCCAACCTCCTGGTTAGCAGACACAGCACTTAACCACTATGCCACCAGGGTTTCCTCCCCAGAGAACACCTCTCAATAAAGTGTTAGCAATTAAGCTGTTGTGTCAGACTTTATTTTGCATGGAGTCTGTGCTAAGACAGTGATAAAGATATTGCATGTTTGAGGAAAAAATTTGGAAAATTATTGTGTTAGTAGAGTGAGGGAGTGAGTGGCCCAGGGTAACATATGATGGTGTCCTGACCATGTTATGAATTCACACGAAGCCACTGATAACAAATGGAGTGAAACTATGAGAATCGTTGTTGGTATCCCCAACCACAGCTAGTTATGTGGTTGCAGAAGCAGAATATGTGTGGACAGTTAACTCTAATCAGTGTTCAAGAATTTTGAGTGGGTGAAGACAAGAGAATTGAGGATGTATGCAAGGGAGTGATTATAGTGGTTAAACATGGAAATTGAGCTAAGTAAGGAGAAAAGAAACCAAGCCAAACCCACTGCTGTTGAGTCGGTGCTGACTCATAGTGACCCTGTAGGTCAGAGTAGAACTTCCCTATAGCGTTTCCAGGGAGTGCCTGGAGGATTTGAACTGCCACCCTTTCACTAGCAAATGTAGCACTTAACTACTACACCACTAGGGTTTCCAAGAGTGGCTACAAAAAAGGGTGAGGGCCATGAAAATGTGTTAGGATTAAAGAATTATAGAGTTGGATGGTAGGGTAGAATTGGGAAAACAAAAGGAATGAGCTAGAAGTTTTAATTACAGGAGGTTCTAATTTTTTTATACTGACCAACTCTGGGATACGAGCACAGGAATCAATAGTTCAAGTCAGGAGAAAGACAGAATCATTAAGAGAAGGCTGAGGAAATGCGAACCAAAAAGATCATTCCTGTAGATAGTGAAATGACCAAAATTAGGACTATGGTAACATCAGAGTGAGTAACAGTGACAGAGGAACTAACACATTCAAACTATCAAATGAATAAAACCCCAACCCTGAGACTGTCTAGTTGACTCTGACTCACAGGGAGTGAACTGCTCCATAGGGCTTCCAAGGTTGTAATCTTTCCCTCAGCAGTCGACCACATCTTTCTCCCATGGAGCAGCTGGTGAGTTCTATCTACTAACCTTTTGGTTAGTAGCTGTGGCACCTAGCTTTCAGTAATTGCAAAAGGAAGATTTTGCTGATAACTTCTAGAGACTTGAGATGCAAACATGAAGGTTCTTAGTGAGCAGGCAAGCAGTATCTAAAAGTAGCAATGAGGAGTCTGGAGGACTAGACTCTCTTGGTTAGGCCCAGTGATTTGAGGAATACGGGAGAGGACATTCATCTTGAAAAAACCTGGGGAAAAGTAGTGTATCCAGAGCAGAGTCAATTTTACACAGAACCAGAAAGCAAAGGGAAGGTGGGCATAAAGGTTGAATGTATAGGGGATTTGATGGGGCTGATTATGAGTCCCAGAGTACAATGACAACCAAGGTTTCACAAATTAGGGAGAAGAGGGTGATAGAGTGAGAAAAGTAGGTGATGTGAACCATGCGTAAATTAGCAAGTATGAAATTGGTAAGACAAATCTGGGTGGTGCTGGAGGCTCACTTCTTTTACCCATTTGGTGGCCCAACACAGCTGACTCTGCAAGACTGTGCCAGAGTGTGGAGGGGCAGTGAAGCCTTTGGAGGGTATTCCCAAGGTCATCTAGGTGTAGATTCTGGCCGTCAGAATTAACACACAAGAAGTGTTGCTTCTTGACCAGGAGATCTCTAGAAATATTTCGTTAAAAAGAAGAGAAAGAAAGAAAGACCAAAATGGTTGTCAGAAGAGACTCTGAAACTCACCCTTGAACATAGAATAGCTAAAGTGAAATGAAGAAATTGTGAAGTAAAATAGCTGAGCAGAAGATTTCCAAGGGTGGTTCTAGAAGACAAAGTAATGCATGATACAGAAATGTGCAAAAGCCTAGAATTAGAAAATCAAACAGGAAAAACATGTTCAGCATTTCTCAAGCTGAAAGAACAGAAGAAAAAATTCAAGCCTTGAGTTGCAATACTGAAGGATTCTATGGGGAAAATGTTATACAACACAGGAAACATCAAAAGAATTTGGAGAGAATAGAGTCACTGCACCAAAAAAAAAAAAGTGGTCAATGTTGATGCATTTCAGGAGGTAGCATACAATCAAGTACTAATGATGCTGAAGGAAGAAATCCAAGCTGCAATGAAGGCACTGGCAAAAAACAAAGCTTTGAGAATGCACGGAACTGCCAGCATTCAAGATAGACTCAGATGAGAACATGGAATAAGAGATATATCAGTGGTGATGTCAAATGAATCTTGGCTGAAAACAGAGAATACTAGAAAGATGCTTACCTGTGTTTGATTGATTGTTTGAAAGCATTCCACTATGTGAATCATAACAAATTATGGATGGATAACATTAGTTATGACATTGTGGTGTCAAAGAGAAAGAGAAAATTTTGTAAACTGTAGATGGGGGAATCGATTACTTATAGAAGAAAGATAGTCATGTGGTAAAATATCACAACACTAGAAACTGACAGTCAAAAAATTTGATGGAAAATTTTATCATTAGATCATTAGCCAAATTACCTATTTGCTTTGAATGTAGAATAAAGCCATTTAAAAAACCTAGGCCATTTGCTTTTAGTGTGTCATTTTTTAAGAAGTTGATTGAGGATCAAAACCCAAGCCCATTGCTGTCGAGCTGACCCAGAGTCACAGTGAGCCTATAGGGCAGAGTAGATCTCTATGGAAACCGACTGCCACGTCTTTCTCCCGTGGAGCAGCTGGTGGATTTGAACCACCAACTGACCTTTCAGTTAGCAGCCACATACTGTCACCACTGAACCATCAGAGCCTCTTTAATTGAAGATAGACTCCAATAAAATGTGTAAAAACAGAAAAAGAGGAAGTTTTAGGGTCCGGAAAAGAGTAGATCCAACTGATAAAAATAAGAGAAATTGAAGGATGATTTTGGGTAGCAGATAAAAATAGGAATAAGCTTAGTTAAAAAATTCAAGACCCCACAAACAAGGGTTGCAGTAAAATAGTGGAGTTGTGATACTGTTTTTAAGGGTCGTTCTGCTCTGACCTATAGGGTTGCTATCAACCAGACAGCAGTAGGTTTTTTGTTTGTTTGTTTGTTTTTTGGTATACAACAAATAACATAGGTTCAACCATGTATATGAGACTAAACAGACACACCAGCCCAGGGTCAAGGAAAAGAATGTGGGAAGTGACGAAAAGCCTGGACACCAACGGAAATGGGAAACCCAAGATCAAGAAGGGGGTGCAGTTGCAACCGATGTTACAAAACAGTACGTGTACTGTTTAATGAGAAACTAATTTGCTCTGTCAACTTTTACCTAACACACAATTTTTAAAAAAAGGAAAGAAAAAAACAATACTTGTTTTGAAAAAAAAAAAGAGTTTAGAATAATGTTAGGAAACAATAGGAAGTCAAATACTGTGAGGGCATTGAAAAGGGAGGGCAATGAAAAAGCACAAGAATTAGAAAACTTTACAAGAAAGAAATGTTAAGAGTAGGGTGGCTGCACAGTGAAAATATTAATGTATTCATTAAAATGTAATAATTGATTATTGCTTTTCATTCTTTAGACTCAGATGATTAACGAAACAAAGACCGCTTAATTGCAGTTACAGAATAGCATGCATATGATAACACTATCACACAGAGAGAACACTAATAGCAGAGTGGATAAAGAGTGCCTTTTGGTAGACAATATGGCGTTGATTCGTGCTTTTCCACTAACCATTGGTGTATTTAACCTAATAACTTTTAAAATGACTATTGGCATAGTTAGGTTAACCCCTACCGTCTTCGTCACTTGTTTCTGTGTGTTGCATTTGTGCTTTATTTCATTTCCCCCTCTCTCTTTCTTCTTTCTCTGTTTTTAAGCATTCTACGTGATCCATTTTATCTTCTCTCCAGTACCATTTATACCTCTTTTTGGAAAAATCAATTGCTATAGAGTTTACCCCAAACCCATTGTGGTTAATTCCAACTCATAGCAACCCTACAAGACAGAGTAGAACAGCCCCATAGAGTTTCCAAGGATTGTCCCGGTGGAATGAAACTGCCAACCTTTTAGTTAGCAGCATTGCATTTAACCACTATGCCATAATCTAAATTCATCTTCAGATGACACATAATGCTTTGGGTATGGTAAAGGTACTTTGTAAGTACCTTATTTTTCCTTTTTCCCTTGTAACAATACTGTCATTAATTTTATTTATTCACATACACTAATTGTCAAGTACCTTCCCAAATGGAGAAGATCCCTCCTGTCCCTGGGTTTCTTCAAAATTTTCTCTGTGCCTTTGCTTTTCTGCAGTTTGACCATGATGTCTAGGTTTGTTTTTTGTTTTTGTATTTATGGTGGTTGGTGTTCTCTGACCTTCCCTGGTTTTCTGAGGTGTGGCTTCTGGCATTATCTTTGGAAAGCTCACCCATTTCAAGTATTAGTTCTGCTCTGCTTTCTCAATCTTCCCCTGGAAATCTCCTTACACCTATGTCATACTGTTTTATGACCTATTTTTTTCCATTGTTATAACAATCTTTGATGCCCCCCCTTTTTTTCTCTTTAGTTTTGAGTTTGGGAATTTTGTATTGATCTACCCCTAAGTTCACTGATTCTTTCTTCAGCTGTGCCACAGTTTCTTAGTTTACCTCCAGCTTGCAATAATGCATCCAAATTATCATTTAAGTGTTCCTTCTAGTTTATACCTCAAATGTCTTTTGTCCAAGATATGCTGATCTCAGTTGGTGCATCTCTCTAGATTCACCTTTCACTGTAGGTTTTGTGGTGGCAGTTTGCCCAGGCACCTCAGTTTTCTGATGGACTCAACAAAGTCATTGACTTTCAGATTGTCTAGCTTTTTCTTATTGTAAGAACAAGAGTGACTGCATGCAGTCTCTTTGCATTTTAGAACTGAAACCAGATGTGCCCCTTAGCTATAAATACATAGTTTCCTTAAGAAGTAAATCATTCAGACAAGAAAGAAAAGTTATGCAGAATTTACTCACCAGTTATATATGTAGATAGTTCTTAACCACTTCACCTAGATCACTTGAAGAATTGCTTGCCTGGCTCTGTACACGTGGTGCCTAAGGGTTATGCAGAGCAGGCCATTCCTTAACTGTACCTCAGTTCACTGGTCGGTTCTATTGGAAATTATAGTTAGAAGGGAATTCTGGTCCCTAACCATGGAAAGCTCTTACTTTTGCTTATATAAGCCTAATATTTCAGATATTCAGAAAGAGTTTAAATATTGATTAATAAGTTTCTCCTATTTTCATCTAGATATTTGACCTCAATATTTCTCACAGGCCTTCTGACAGTTCTCTTCTATGCAACTTCAAATACAGGCCCTACATTTTTCTGTAAGGAGCAAATAAACATTCATGTTTGAGTGAGTAAATATGTTAGGTACTATTATACCAATAGCTCTACCTTGCTATTTTTACATGAAAACTTCGATGCCGATACTTCCGTAAATAGTAGCTACAAATGAATTTGGGGTACATCACTGGCAGGTTTCTGGTATACAAATGAATGTGACTTGCAAATAGCAATTTTACAGTTTCCACGTATGGAAACTCTGTTCTGTATGTAATATTCAACTTCAAGGTTTATAATAAGTATGCAGGGTAATGTTCATTCACACAACTTCAAAAAATATATTTGCTTAGCTATTTTGATTTCTTCTATAAAGGGGTTCTAATTACATCAAACATTACTATGCACTGAGTTCAAGTTTGTTGCCTTCAAAGAGATCAGAGAAAATGTGGATTCTATCCAATTCTGTATGAGTTTTTCTGGTGCTCTTTCATCACCAAAGATGGAAGTAGAAGTATCCCCTGCATATGCTATCAAGGCCTGGAGTACTATGGCACCAAGCAACTGCCACTGCAAAGCATTGTTACTGGAAAGGAACTGCCCAGGCACAGGCTATATTTCCAACTCCTGTTATTTGTGTAAATTCCCAGAGTGGCACAAGTTGTTATGTTGAATTGCCATCCTAAAAATTGGTGGTTAGAATCCATGATCCAATGGCCTCATGGGAAGAAAACATTGTGGAGGAATTCTACTCTGTAACTCGTGGGTTCTCACTATGAGTCTTAGTTGGAATCAACTGGATGGCAACAGAGTTTGTTATTTTTTGGATTCCTTCTAAGTGATACTGCATGACTAGTGTTTGGCCATGGAATAGGAACAAAATTGATGTAGGTTCCTTTGAACCCAATGAATGTTCCTTCTCCAGACTCTCTTTCCTTTTGCATCATCTGGGTAAAGAGGACCCCGAGCATTGTAGGGTAGTTATGCCAGTGACAGAAGCAGCGTCATCCCCTGAAACAACTGAAAGCAAGCTGTATCCTATGGAAACAACATTTTCATGCATGCTGGCCTTGATCTTCAGCAGCCAGCATCTACATCTCTTTGCCCTGAGGACAAAGCTCTCTGTGATCACCCACATGGCAGGCTGAAAATAACAAAAACCTGGTACCATCAAGTCAATTATGATGTAGACCAGGCTGGCCAACAAAGAGAATTAATGCCCCAGGAGACTTCTGCCAGTGGTATGTATAGATATGTATATATTTGGTGGTGGGGAGTTGAATTGAACATCCATTTAACTGGGTAGGAAATTCCATGTTTCTCCTTTTTGGGAATAGGATTGTTCTTTTTTCCCTCCTGATAATGGGTTGCAGAGAACGTTGAGTCCCTCATGGGTGACAGAGCCACAGAGTAGAAAGAAGTTGAGTCGTTAAATCACTGTGCTAAGGTAACTCATTTGATAACCAGAAACATATGCTTTTGCTGTTGTTAGATGCTGTCCATTTAATTCTCGCAGTGACCCCAATGCACAACCACCGCCTAGTCCTGCACCACCCCTACAATTGTTGGTATGCTTGAGCCCATTGCTGGCAGCCACTGTGTCCATCCATCTCTTTAAGGGACTTCCAGTTTCACACTGATCCTCTGCTTTACCAAGCATGATGTCCTTCGGGGACAGATTCCTCTTGATAACATATCCAAAGCATGTGAGATGTGGTTTTGCCGTCCTTCTAAGGAGCATTCTGGTCATACTTCCTCCAAAAGAGAAACATAAATGAGACTGGTATATAAGCAAGTGATAAACTTATTTTGGACTAAGTGTCTCTAATTTTGGAAATTTACTTTTTTGTTTCCATTGTGGTAAATACAGATGTAACAAAACATCTGCCATTTAAGCATGGTTTACATGTGCTCATTCAGTGACACTGTTTCCTCATGTGGTACAATCATCACAAGCCATTTCTAAAGGCTGTTATCGCCCTTGACAAAAGTCTGTATTTTTTTAGCAGTTAGGGTTTGCCTAACTAAGAAGTACACAAAAGATACTATGCTTAAGGAGCACCAGAGCTGAGTCAGGAAAGCATATCCAGAAATCACTAGGCCATGGGAGCAAACATTAGAATCCAAATTACTAAAGGAAAGAGGAGGTCATAGAATCATGTAGGTTAGAGTGACATGCAATAGATTAGAGTAGGCAAACAAAATAGGCTTGGATTTATGCCAGTAATGGGAACAGTATGTGTATGTGGGTTTTTATCTTCTCCTGCCTCCAGATTGTGTCAATAGCCTGAGTTCACATGAAGAGACTGTATTAAGATGCACCATTTACCTGATATCTGACCTTAGTAAATTTTTCAAATGATTTTAATTAGAAAGAGGCAATAGAGGACTGTCAGTGCCATAAACTTTACCTAGGGATTTAGTCTTGTAGGGTTTCAATAAACACAAACAAATGAAAAACCATACACTCCGAAAACAAACAAACTAAAAAGTCCCTTTAAGGTCATTAAGCCTAAACTGCCTCTCAGTACAGGAAACATTCTAGTGGTACAGTACTTAGGCCCTCAACTGTTAACTAAAAGTCTCTTAGTTCCAATCCAACAGCCCCTTCTCAGGATAAAGCTGTAGCAGTCCACTTCTATAAAAATTGCAGCTGTGAAAATCCTATGGGATGATCCTACTGTGTCCTATGGGGTTGTACATTTCTACGCTGTCAGAATTGACTCAACAGCAGTGTGTTCTATGATATTACACAAGATAAGGGTAGGCAGGGGCAGATTATCCAATAAACAATGTAAACACAGGTTTATTTGTACTTACTAGTGTGTAGTGAACAAGTCCACATGAATTTCACTTTCATGATTTCCAGGATTGGCTGGCAAGACTGCAGGTAAGTCCCAAGAATGGAGGTCAGGTGAAAAAGAGCCAGTGCAGGATCCAGAACTAACAAAGGATGATAAGTGTCATGGGTTGCATTGTCTCCCCCACCTAAAACATGTATGTATTCATTTCCCTTTGCTTTGAGTCCCAGTGTGATGCCATTTCTCCCACGTGTTGTGAATCCTGCCTCTATGGTGTTGATAATGGAGAATGGTCAGCAGTTGTGCTGGTGAGGCAGGTCTCAAGTTACCAGCTGTGGGATATAAGGGAGAGAAGTGAGCAGAGAGAGTTGGGAACCTCATGCCACCAAAACGGCAGCACCGAGAGCAGAGCTTTGGACCTGAGGTTCCTGTGCCAAGATGCTGTCCTTGAATTTGGACTCAACCCACCTGACAATGATAGTTTCTCTTATTGAGTGGACTTATCACTGATAAACAGATTCGTTGCTTTCTAGACTGTCAAATAAAGTTTCTCTTCGTAAAACCTTATACTCATGGTATTTTCTGTTAGAGCAGTACCAGGTGACTAAAACAATAAGCTTTGCTGCAGTAGTTACTTGTGTTCCATGCAGGCTGCATGCCGAAGAAAACTGGTTTTCAACTGATGAGCTACTCATTAGCAGATGCCATTATGGAGGCAATCACATAATATCAAATGTCATCATAGAAGTGATTAAACATTATAAAGACTGTCAAACCACTGAGAATCATGACCCAGTCAAGTTGACACACAGTCTCAACCGTCTATCATATCTTGCTTATTGGATAACCAGCCCCTCCAAACCCAAATACAGCATCTCGTTTGAAGCTTCTCAGTAATTAGAGAACTGTTTCATAAGACATGCTGTTCCATAGTTAGCCAACGGTAATTACTAAAGATTATTAAAGTGTTCTTCCTCCCTTTTTTTGCTTCTATCACTTAAAATATCTGATTTTCCTTCTGCTTCCTATTCTCCTTTCTTTAGTAGTGCTGTTCTTCCAGACTCCTCTCAAATGTTGATACTCTTCAGTAGTCTACTTTAGGTTCCTCTTATATCACTCTACAGTCTTCCTGTGTAAGCTCAGGTTCACATTGCATTCCACATGGTCATGATCTCAAATAGATATGCCCAGTTCAGCTTTCTTTCTTGAATCTTACCTTTCTGTTTGTCCGTTGCTCGTCTATGTACAAATGGCACAGAGTATCTTAGGCTCAATGTAACCTAACAAATGCCTTAGCTTTCCTGAACAAATTTCCTATCTAAATTCCTTGTTTCAGTGAATGACTTGTGATTTCATCTCCTTAACAAGTAAACCAAAAAACCCACTGTGATTGAGTTGATTCTGACTCATAGCAACTATGTAGGTCAGAGTAGAACTGCCCCATAGCGTTTCCAAGGAGTGCCTGGCGGATTTCAACTGCCAACCTTTTGGTTAGCAGATGTAGCACTTAACAACTATGCCACCAGGATTTCCCCATCTCCTTAAATAGCTTAGTAATTCAAGAGATTCTCTTGTAACATCTCTGCTAATATTTTAAACCAGAGCTCTCTCTTCCCTTCTGTTGTTGTTACATGCCATCAGGTCGGTGTTGAGTCAGTCATGGCAACCCTACATACAACAAAACGAAGCACTGCTCAGTCCGGCACCATCCTCACAGTGCTTGGAGTCTTTTGTTGCAGTCACGGCATCAGTCTATCTCATTGATAACCTTCCTTTTGTTCATTGGTCTCTGCTTTACCAAGCATGATGTCTTTCTCCAGGATTGATTGCTCCTGATGACATGTCCAAAGTACATGTCCTTGCTTCTCAGGAACACTCAGGCTGTTCTTCCAAAACAGATTTGTTTGTTCTTCTGGCAGTCCACAGTCTATTAAATATTCTTAATCAACACCATAATTCGAAGTCATCAATTCTTCTCAGGTCTTTATCGTTCATTATTCATCTCTTCCTTAGATTACTACAACTTCTTAAAAAATATTCTCCATTACTCTACTCTTATTTTTCTTCACTGTATTCTGCATGTGGTAGGAACAGTGATATTTGTGAGGGTCGCCATGAGTAGGATCCGATTCGACAGCACTTGGCTTTGGCTTGGCTGATTTATGCCAGTTTCCCAAAGTCTCTAATGAGACCCTAAGGATAAACTTAAACTCATTAATAAGATTTATATGTCATTCCAGGAGCACGAGTGTTGCAGTGGTTAAGCACTCAGCTGGTAAACAGAAGGTCAGCAGTTCGAACCCATCAGCGGCTCTGAGGGAAAAAGATGTGGCAATCTGGTTCTGTAAAGTTTACAGTCTCGGAAATCCTATGGGACAGTTCTAAGCTGTCACTATGAGTAGAATCAACTTCATGGCAATGGGCTATATGTTGTTCCACAATTTTCCTCCTCCTTTTCTCTAGACTTGTCTCTTACACTGTCCAGTTGTATTCTATAAGCCACATTTTGGACTTCTTTTGATTTCTCAAATATTCAAATAGTCTCCCACAGTTTTCTCTTTTCCTGGAATACTCTCCCTTCCTTGTGTTACCATCTTCTGTTTAACTCCTGTCCTATCTTTCCATCTCAGCCTAGATATGCCTTGCCCTGAGAGGCTGTACCTGACCAACTGCCCCTAATCTTTATTCTTAGCAGTCTCATACAGTTTTTTACTTTTCATATTATAATAATTGTATGTGTGTGCCTTTAACAAAAATGAGATCATATAATATATGCAACTACATACTTTTGCTTAATAATAAATACATCATGGACATGGTTCCATGTCAGTATACATACTCATTTTTCTAAGTCTGTGTAGCTTTCTGCTGTAATTACATGGCAAGATTTATTTAACCATTCCTCTTTTGACATTCAGTAACCAATGATTCTGAAATACAGGGTTTAGTTGGTAAAGAAATAAATGCATAAAAGTTCCCCCATCCTGGGATGGATGCCAACTTCGAATATGTAGTTAGATTTTTGCTAACATTTTTGCCGTCTCAAGGGGCAGATGGCATCTTTAATCCAGTGCATCTTCTCCTATCTGGATTTTAGCCATTGGCAGTTTCTTAAAGGTTTCCATAAACCTGGACTTAGCCTCTCTTAACCCAAACCTCATGATTTTCCAAAGAAGTCCCTAAATCAGTGGGACAAATTCAAACCAATGTCCAGGTATGGTTGATATCTGTGAGGTAGCATGAAGAAAATACACATAGAAGTTTACCATTGGGAGCTAAATAGAATGTCTTTCTCTGTATTTACCTAACTGTATGTTCCTGTGCTTAAGGAGCTTATAAGCTATGTGATATTCTGTAAAACATGCAATCAAATTGACGATTCATCCTACAGAAAATTAAAAAGTAGCAAAGAACTCAAAGAACTGACAAAGGGAAGAGTGTGATGTTAAGCCCAAAAGCTCAGGAAAGGCCCTACAGTAAAACAGCTTAAGGAAAGATGGCATAGAGCACAAAGAAGAAGAGGTTTATTTGAGTTTCAGTATACTGTTCAAACACCTCAACTGTTCACAGAGTTTGTTAGCTTCAGGCAATTATTTTTTTCCTTGCTGTTATTTTCTCTTTGCTTAATCTCAGTAACACTTTTAAGAAAAAGCCACTGAATGACGACTTTTGTGTTTGTCATATTGCAACTGCAGCTCATCACAATACATTTTATTGTAGTATGTTTA
This sequence comes from Heterohyrax brucei, assembly GCA_028571685.1. Lineage (NCBI taxonomy): Eukaryota > Metazoa > Chordata > Mammalia > Hyracoidea > Procaviidae > Heterohyrax > Heterohyrax brucei. The sequence continues at coordinate 119,439,921 of CM053144.1, read as the reverse complement.
ACATATATATTTACATCACAAGGATGTCAGGGTAATGTATATATCACAAATAAGTATAATGTAAAATATGATTAAATTATTACATTATAATCTAGTTGGCTGTCTGCATGGATATCTGTTTAATTCTTAGGCAGAATACGTTACTTCTACTCTCCCCTGATGAATTCTCATCAACTGTGTGGTGGGCAATTTTAAGACAAATGTTTCATGACTGACCATAGATCAAATCAGATCAGTGTTCTCATTTATAATCAGTAATACAAAGGAAGAAAATAATTTTGATTAAGTAGAATTGTTGGAAAAATTGTTCTCCAACTTAAAAAAAAAACTATCTGAACAGCTTATCTCATCAAATTATACTACCCATAGAGAACTGGATTTTATGTGACTTTAATGGACATTTGCTTTGAGTTTCGTTAGTCACTCAGGTACAGTATATACAGCCACAGTGACCTAAATTTTTAGTTAAATCATTCAATTCAACCATCTGCATTACGTAAATTTTCAGATAATTAGGCAACAGTCCCAAAGACTCCCTTTTGCACTGCATTAACCTGATTTCTGTGGAATTGCAGTTAGTTCTTTGGTAGTTTTTACAGCAGTCTCATCTAACCTCTGCCCAATAACTTGTAAGCTGAAAAGAAACACAGTCTAAGCTGAGCATCATTTTACGATCAATGGCAAACTTCAAACAGGTAGTTGATTAAATACCCTAGATGTACTTATACTGAGAAATCACACTCACATAGCCCTAGGACAAACACTGAAATTCTTACTGCTTCTGTCTTTTGAATGTGAATTGAAAATAATGAATCTGCTCAGAAAGCTAGACCCACTGGTAAGCTGCAAGGCATGCTTCCTAAGGGTTAATTCTCAAGTGAATGCGAAGATATATTCAGCCTTCAACAAGACGTCTGTGCATTTAGCCCAGATGTAGGCACACTCCAGCCTTCAGAAAGGTGAAACTGGGCTGATAGGATGTCATGCACCACGGTTTGAGCAGGAGGGAAGGCAAGACGGGTCTTTTCAAGTGTGTGCTGTAAGCCGGAAGGAAGAATAGCAGTGTCCTTGGAGCCTTCCAAGGAGAGGTGAGCCTGGCTGAATAATCAGTGTGCGTAAACCAAAAAACCCTGCAACTTTATCAGGCAAAGGGACATGAAGGCTGGAGTTGCTGTGATGATGCAAATGAAGGGCAAAATGGTACAAATTCCTGTCTCCCAGAAGGTGTAATTAGGAAGCCAAGGTAGAAAAACAGCTATCTCTAGAAATGCAGAGCAGATGCTTATGCAGACTACCTCAGGCCTGGGTTAACAGTTAAAAGATAGGGATGATTTTCATTTCTAGCCTCCATTTGATATACAAGTTTGCCTGAGTTCCAATTGATAATACTAATAACAGATCACAAAATAGACACAGCACAATATTAATGCAGAAACCATACGCACAAAGCACTTAAAACATCTGAGCCAAAGGAAATCTGGCTCAAATATTACAAAACGTATCTATGATAATTGATCTACAATTACGTACCTAAAATCTCTGTCTAAATTACGTGCACTATTTGACATTCTCAGCCATTAGGAACACCAAGTTCTTTCTAAATGCTTTGACTTGCTAATGTGAAAATACATTCTCCTTCTATTCCACTCCTTTTAAAATGGTATTTGTGTTATATGTCGTTCATAAATTGGCCTATACAGTGCACACATGTTGGGCAGTTGCCATGGTGTTTCTCCTTACCACTGGAAGTTATTCAACTGTTTATGGCATCAGCATAGGGCTGGTGTAGTACTTTGCAGGGATGCCCCCACTGGAGAACTGCAAAGTATTTTTCTCATGTACAAAGGCAGAAAACATTTCAGCTGTATTATGAGTCTGCATTAGCCCATAAAACTCTTTAATTTAGCCTAGTGTTGTTGGTGAGATGGTCTTATCTCTTCTTGATATTTTTAAGTTACTCTCAGTTTTCTTCATGTTAGATGATGGTTTTCTACTTTATACATTTGGCTAATTAAAATAACAAATCTTCACAGCCATCTTTTGGGAGTCCTACTTTATCACTCTAAGCTAATTAAATTGGAGGGGAAAAAAAAGAACCTGCTACAACCTACTAGCAAATCTTAACACATCAACTATGTTTAGTATCCTTTATGAAATAAAAATATTTTATTTTGGACAACTCTTTCTTCATGGTCAATATATTGCTCATTGGGGTACTTAATCTTTTTTTCTATTCCATTGTCCAAGAAACTTTTGTGACCTTGTTCCCAAGTGAAGTACTGGAAAAATAGGATATGTTTTGCAGAAATTCCATAGAACTGAATCAATCCCACATCCAGTGTTACATACCTTGAGAGTTAATCTGCAAGAAGGTAATGAAATACTGCCTGCCTATGGGGAAAATTTCCAAAAGACAAACTATAGCTTGTGAGTTTCATGAACAGTTAGGAGAGCTTATAAAACACCAAGAACCATTGTTTAATGGAGTTACCGTTATCTTATTCCAGCTGTGGAGATACAGAGCTTCTTAAACGGTTAAGGTTCATGAATATTTTCATTTCTTTGGGACCATTTAAGATCAGCCTGAAATAACTTGTCAAATTTCCTTCCATCTATTCGATACTGTAACTTTCAGCAGCTTTGAAGGTCTCTCTTTTTCTTCTTTTTTTTACTCTCTGGAACCTCAAATTATAATTCCATGTTACAGAATTTGAATAGGGAGATGAGGTTAATCTTGGCAGTAGATATTTTATTAACAAGTTTTTCTGTTTGAAATACCTATAGTATTTGAACTGTTTTAATGTATAACATATTGCATTTTCTTATAAAATCCTGCTTTATGAATATTCTAAATTAACCAGATTGGTTTTCAGTTTTTTGCAATTTTGTTTCTGAAGAATTTAAGATCAAGTGCATTGAATATGAACAATAATGTCTTAACTAGTTTGAGATTAAGTAAATTATCTCCTGGCTTTAAAATTCAATGAACAACAAATTACTGTACAGTTTTTTCCATGCAATACGCAGAAGGGAATCTATAAAGGAGTTAATTCTCAAGGATTCCAATACCTAAAGCATCTTGGAGTTTAGTGACTAGTGTGAGGTGCATTTGGTAGGTAAATGGGCAGAATGATGGACTACTGTTTGAGGACATTTTTGAGAAGAGGAAAATGGCAAACTGCAAAGGAAAGTGGAAACAAAGATGTCTGTATTATGCAGTAAATTGTGTCCACTGAAGTACATACCAGGACTGACAGTTAAGTTTGTGAACTCATTCTAGGAAAAGTGCTGCATACCTCATTGCTGAATGTCACTGTGGTCACCTTTGAAGTACTCCCCTTGGAAAGCTATGCACCAGTGCCAACATCTAGTCCACCCTTCAAAGCAGTTTTGGAGCTCTTTATCTGGAATGGCCACCAGAGCTGTTGTCATATTACCTTTGATGTCCTGAATATCATCAGAATGTCTTCCTTTCAATATTTCCTTTATCTTCAGGCAAAGAAAAAAGTCACTGGGGGCCAGAGCAGGTGAATAGGGAGGATATTCCAATATAGTTATTTGGCCATTCCAGAGAGAATTCCAAAAGTGCTAGCATCAATGCATAGCTTCCCAAGGGCAGTACTATGAAAATGATTCTAATGATATTCAGCAACAAGGTATGTAGCACCTAGAACAATTAAGTTTGTGGATTTGTCAGACCCCCATACCTGTAAAAGTGACCTTTTTTTTTTTTTCAGATGTCGTCAGTTAATTATATCAAGGAGGTCATACTGGAGTAGAGTGAGTCTTATTCCTAATGCTTTCTGAGTGACATTTTATAAAAGAGAAGGACAAATACAGAAACAGAGGCACACACAGGGAGAAGACAGTATGTGAGGATTCTTCTGCAAGCTCAAGAACTGCCGAGAAATCTCAGGGCTACAGAAACGGAAGGAGATCAGTAAGCACTTTTCCTTAGAGGCCACAGGGAGAGACAGAGACACTGAGAGCTAACCCCACTGACACCCTGAATTCAGACTTCTGGCATCCACAACAGTGAGAAAATAAGTTTCTGTTCTTTGAAGCCACTCAACTTATGGTATTTTGTTACAGTAACCTTACAGAACTAAGGCAGTCTGGAAGATTTCTTTCCTGAGTACCTATAGAATCTCAAAACCTAGGTCAGATTAAGACTGTTTGGAAGAACTGGTCTAGCACCTCTCAACTGCACTTTCCTTCCATTCAAAGTTATGAATTTATCTTGAGGTAACAAATAATAATCATGACTATGAATCCTCCAGGTGTCTGAGAGAAATAGAATGGCACAGGTAATTTGTAGAACATGCACTTTAAACTAATTTTTTAAAATGAAAACCATGAAGTCTACCTTACAGTAAGTGTACACTTGAAATGAGTAGAAATACAATCCAATTATTATTCCATTTAAAAAATATGAAAATGCCCATCAACAAACAGCTCAAAATGGAAGTAATACACTATTCCGTGTTGTATGTGAAATTTAAAATTTTTTGTTGGAGGGGGGTGTTAAGAAGATTTTGTTGAATGAGATCTGTTTGGAATTTTTTCATTTACAGAGTGAATGCACAGTGAAGGATTGTTGAGTGAACTAGATGATGCCTGCCTTTTGGACAGAAGACCAAATGTTCCCCAGAGACCCATACAATGAATCCCTGCAATTTCTTCTGACTTTCAGGCAATAGATTGTCAGATCACATATATCTTCAATTAGATGCTTTTTCCTTATTTTATACTTGAGTCAGGTATAAGCAACCAGCTTGTCTAGAACACTTATCTTTTCATAATTATAGGTATAATATTATAGTGCTGTTTCTTGAGAAATGCTGCCAACTTTTGAAGAATTAATGATTCTCCTTTAGTAAGAGCACTGGGTCCATTTCTCATCTTACTGTGAGTTTAGATAAGCTCAGCTGAGTCCAGATGAGCACTGAGAGAGGTGATGAGCACTCCCATTGAGATTTGCTTCATTATATGAAGGAGTTTTCAATTTTGCATTCAATAGAGTCAAATTGTAAATGCTTCAGGAGCAACCAAGTGTGAGACACTACTCTAAGAACAGTCATAGTATTGATTTTAAAAGTATGAGCGAGGAGAATTACTTCAAAAGAAATTAAGTGATACTTTCCTGTGCTTAGTTATAAAGTTGAGCCTGTAGTAATTCTTTTGAAATTTCTAAGTTGACTATTACAGACACAGTGTTTGGAAAGGAAACACAAATTCCATGTGACTTCCAGTGATAATAGTGATTTCTGTAGTTCAGTGAATATCTGCCTTAAAAAATAAGTAATTTTCCATGGTTGGTTCATATTTAATATGCAGACATACTAATCTTCAATTTCCAAATACTAAATTTAAGAATCAATGTGCTTAGGCTTTAAAAATATTCCCATTTTATACACGATTTATAATAACAATTCTACAGAAAATGCTGGAACATAATAATTATGGCTAACATTTTGGAGAATGGGAATTCAGAACAACTAATGGTACTTGTATATGGAATCTGTACATGGATCAAGAGGCAGCTGTGTGAAGAGAACAAGGGGATACTGCGCAGTGTAAAGTCAGGAAAGGTGTGCATCAAGGTGGTATCCTTTCACCATATCTTTTTAATCTGTTTGCCAAGCAAATAATCTAAGAAGTTGGATTCTATAAAGAAGAATGAGGTATCAGGATTGGCGGACGACTCATTAACAACTTGTGTTATGCAGGTGATACCACCTTACCTGCTGGAAGTGAAGAAGATTTGAAACACCTACTAGTGAAGAGAAAGGCCTACAGCCTTCCGTATGGATTGCAACTCAACATTCAGAAAACAGAAAGTCTCACAGCTGGGCTGGTAAGCAATATCATGATAGATGGAGAAAGGATTGAGGTTGTCAAGGATTTCATTTTCCTTGAGTTCACAATCAATGCCCATGGAAGCAACAGTAAAGAAATTAAAAGATCATTGCATTGGAAAAACTGCTGCCAAGAACCTCTTTCAAATACTGAAAAGTTAAGATGTCGCCTTGAATACTAAGGTAAGCCTGACCCAAGCTGTGGTATTTTCCCATGCATGTGAAAGCCGGGCAAGGAACAAAGAAGACAGAGGAAGAATTGATGCCTTTGAACTGTGGTGTTGGAGAAGAATGTTGAATGTACCATGGACTGCCAAAAGAACAAACAGATCTGTCCTGGAAGTACAACGAGAGTGCTTCTTGGAAGTAGAGATGGAAAGGCTGCATCTTACGTATTTTGGACATGTTGTCAGAAAGGATCGGTCCCTAAAGAAGGACATCGTGCTTGGCCGGGGAGGTGGGTCAGTGAAAAAGACAAAGACCCTCGATGAGATGGATTGACACAGTGGCTGTGACAATGGGCTTAAGCAGAAAAATGATTGTGGACAGGGCACAAGACTGGGCAGTGTTTCATTCCGTTGTTCATAGCGTTGCTATGAGTCGGAACCAACTTGATGGCACTTAACAACAAGTAAAACTTACAAGTGCAGGCATTTAAGTCCTCACCTACATGAATAGCCTCCAGTGTACAATATATAGATATACGATGTACATATCCCAACATATACTTCTTCCCTAATTGGCCTGCAAGTGTTTATTATCATTGCTGGTAGGAAGCCCCCTTTGGAGACAGTCTGGCAGTTTCTTAGAACATTAAACATAGCTTTACTAAAGGAGTCGGATCCGACTCGACGGCACTTGGCTTTACTAAAGGATCCTTGGTATTAATCAGAATAAGCTGAAAACTTAGTCCACATAAAAATTTGCATGATTATATCAGCTTTATTCAAAGCTGCAAAATCTTGCAAGCTGCAGAGATGTCCCTCAATAGATCAGTTGATAAATTGATACATTCATAAAATGGTCTATTAATCATTTTTTTAAAGCTATCAAACCATGAAAACATCTGAAGGACACTTAAATGCATTCTTCTAAGAGAAAAAAAGTCTGAAAAGGCTATGCACTGTATGATTCTAACCACATGACTATCTAGGAGAAAAAACAGCAACAACAGAGACCCCAATGGTTAAACCAGGGCTGGAGGAAAGTTGGGATGAAGGTGGAATACAGAGGATTTTTATCACCCTCAAACAATTTTGATACATGATACTGCACAATTATCAAAACCCATAAAATATAAAATATACAAAACAGTGAATGCTAATGTATCAACTATAGTTAATAATAACATATCAATATTTATCCATTGTAAAAGTTTTCCTTATAAATGCAAGATCTTATTAGGGAAAACTGTGTGCAGGAAAAAGCGGTATATGAGAATCCTCTACTTTCTGCTTAAAGTGCTCTGAAAACAAATTCTGCTGATTAAAAAATAATGTACTTAAGACCCCAGATGCCACTCACCAATGTGCACTGCAGAGAGCCCTCTTAGCAAAACGCTAGTTGTGCCAATTAGCCTCGATTTTGCCTAAGAGCATGGTCCCCTGCCCCCTGTCCCAGCTACTCTGTCCTTGCAATATTGGGTTAAGATGGAAGGAGTATTCAAGTTATGCTGAAGTCCACTTAATATTATTCTTGTTTCTAATATGTGCTATCACCTATTTCACCGAACCAGATTTCTACCAACTATCTAATCTAAACCCCCCCCCTTGCCCTCCCTCTCTCCCCTTCCTTGCAGCTGTCAGAGTCTTTTCTTCTATACACAAGTCTGTTTTTGAGATCTTATCGTAGGGGTCTCATACAATATTTGTCCTTTTGTCGCTGACTACTTTCACTGAACATGATGTCTTCCAGTTGAAACTGGGTTAGGAGATGTTTCCTGGAATCATCGTTATTCTTTATCATTGCGTAGTGCTACATTGAGTATATATACCATAGTTTACCTATCCATCCTCTGTTGTTGGGCATCTGGATTGATTCCATCTTTTTGCTATCATGGACTGTGCTGTGATAAACATTGTTGTGCATGTGTCCGTTGGTGTGAAAGGCCTTGATTCTGTAGGATATATTCCAAGTAGTGGAATTACTGGGTCAAATGGTATGTCTATATCCATTTCTTTAAGGAAGCACCAGATTCCTTTCCAAAGAGGCTGGACCATTTTGCAACCCCACCAACAGTGTAGGAGGGTTCCACTTTCTCCAAATCTTCTCCAGCATTTGTCGTTTGCCATCCGAGGGCATAGCAAACGGTCCCAACTCAGCAGGAACAGATGCTCACCAAGGACCAAAATGACATGGGGTAAAGACAACCCAGAAGACAGAGAGACCCACATGAGTGGGTGCCTACATCGACTTGGTACCAGAAGAACCAGATGGTGCCCGGCCACCACCAGTGGTAGCTGTGATGTAGCTCACTAAGTTGAGTCTCACTGGCAACACAGGAATAAAAAGGGGTGCACCCTGAGATCTCCACTAAAAGACCTGAATTGCTGGTCCAGTGGTTTTGGGGTTCCTCTAGGAGCATGGCCCTGGCCCTAATGCTGCCATTGCCCATAAATCATAACGTAGGTCCACTCTTTGGACACAAAAGGATTGGACTTGGCGATGCAGAGTGACCATATATTGGATGCATTTTCTGTTCTATGCAGCTATAGGATATCATCCTGCAGACCTCTGGCTGGAGGAAAGAGAGTGGGTGTAGAGGAGAGGAAAGGAGACTGTTGGGAGGATGAGGCATGTATGGAGCAGAGAGGAGTAGTGTGCTGTCACTTGGCAGGGAGAGCAGTGGAAGCTTCATATAGGTGATGTCCTAGTCACTGGGTACTGCTATAACGGAAAATACCAGGCATGGAAGGTTTCATGAGGAGAAGCTTTTATTGTCACAGTCTGGTAAGCCACAAATCCATTTACAAATTGTAAGTCCATTCAGTAAGAGAATTTATCACAGTCCGGTAGGCTGAGTCCAAATCCAGTGAGATCATCTTGGCACAGGAATCTCGGGCCCAAAGGACGTACTCTGCTCTCAGTGCTTCTCTCTTGGTGGTGTGAGGTTCCCAACTTCCTCAGCTCACTTCTCTCCCTTATGTTCCACAAGCTTCAGTCCTGCCTCACTAACACAACTGCAAACCATTCTTCATCATCATCACAGAGGCAGGATTCACAACACATGGGAGGAAGGGCACCATATTAGAACTCCTAACCAAGTCAAATCAACACATACATTTTTTGGGGGACACAATTCAATCCATGACAGGTGGGCATGTAAATTTATATGGGAATGTACATTTTCACTCAGTCATAATAAAAAAAATAAAAAATAATGTACTTAAGAGTAAGTATATGACAAAACAATTATGTGTTCACTTACTTGGAGTCCTGGTAGTACAGTGGTTGAGCACTCAGTTGTTAACTAAAAGGTTAGCAGTTTGAATCCACCAACTGCTGCTTGGAACATCTGTACATCAGTTCTACTCTGTCCTTGTACAGTCGCTGAGAGTCAGAATCGACTCAAGGGCCATGGGTTTTGGTTCACTTAGCCTCTCCTTCCAGATTCTGACTTCTATTACCTCTATGACCTTGGAGAAGCTTTGTAATTTCTGTAAGTGTAAATTCCCTTATCTGTAAAAAAAGGAATAATAAGACTCTACTGTGTTAAGTCACTTCTGTGGTACATTTTACCAAGAAGCCTTTTAGAACCTTTTGATGTCATGTAACCAATTTGTAAATTTTGAATCTGGAGAGATTGGGTAAGAATGGTTTTATGCACAATACTCACTACTATGTTTTCCTAGGCCATGCCAAGGTTGTCGGCAAACTTGTGAGACATCAGCAGCTACGCCAGTCAGGTACCAAGCTGAGTTTTTCACTCTAAGACCAACTGGTTCTGAACATATGAAATCAGTACATTTTCTGTTGATTTTTAAGCAAATTACACCATAGAAAAGAGGAATTCACAATAGATACAAACATTAAAGGACACCAAATTACATTTTACTCCATATGCTTTCTTTATAGCAAAGAAATGGCACTCTGTTAAATAAAACAGTAGTTTTAGAAGGTATAGCATCCAATTATTTTTTTTTTTAATTTGCCAACTGGCTGCTTATGTATTTTCTTCACTTATTATGCTAACCTCTTAAGTTACACTATTGTAAATAGTTACAGAGTATCTAAAATTTGCATTTTGTAAAATCCCTTGGGGATGATTTCACAAATTGGCCAGGTACACAGTTGACAACTTTGTATGCATCTTTTAAAATGTTAGAATAAAAATTGTGTCATATCTAAGTGGAAAACAAGAAAATTTTGAATAATAGTTGATGGTACGTTACATTTTCATTGTCTTAAATAACTACTTTGTAAAATCTATACTACAGAAATATCCTCATGGTATTTTTTCTGAAGTAGCTCATGCTGTGATCATGATATAAACTAATGTAGGATTTTCCAGTTGTCTGACTGAAGGACTTATTTTTTTTACTTTCGTTTCTTCCTTTATAAAGGAGGGTTGAAGTGTTCTAGTTCCAAATGGACTAAATTCCTTTGGATTTGGAGGGGTGGATAGTGAATTTTGTCCTTACTTGAAGATCCTGAATACTTCCCCCCAGATGTTTACTTTAAACAGTCATCTACCAAAGTAACTCTTCTTTCAATGTCTCTAAACTTCCTAATAAAATATCTATGAAAACTGAAAAAAAAAAAAAAAGGCAGCTCACTGAAATACAGAAATTCAACACTATCAGGGAATACGGTGTTTGAGTGAGGGGTGGTTAGAGAGGGGTTATCAGTTCGTAGCAGAACAATGGAAGAGCATGAGAAAAATAATGGCCTTCTCTAACTTAAGGGCTCCTAGGTGGTACAAACAGTTTGCACTCAACTGCTAACCAAAAGGTTAGAGGTTCAAACCTCCCCGGGGTACCTCAGAAGAAAGACCTTTTGTGTTGTGCCGTTGTGTACCGTTGAGTAGATTCCAACTCATAGTGACTGTATGATAGCAGAGGATTGCCCTGGGGGGTTTCTAGGCTGTAATCTTTGTAGACCCAGGTGACAGTATTTTAACTTCATATGCATACAAAAGCCAGACAATAAAGAAGGAAGACCAAGGATGAATTGATGCCTTTGTATTACAGTTTTGGCAAAGAATACTGAATATACTATGGACTTCCAGAAGAACAAATTGGAAAAAGTACAGCCATAAGTCTCCTTAGAAGCAAGAATAGTAAGACTACAACTCTTATACTTTGGACATGTTATCAGGAGGCATCAGTCCCTGGAGAAGGACAGCATGCTTGGTAAAGCAGAGGGTCAGCAAAAAAGAGGAAGACCCTCAACAAGATGGACTGGCACAGTGGTTGCAACAATGAGCTCAAGCACAACAGTGATTGTGGGGATGGTGCGGGAGTAGGCAGTGTTTTATTCTGTTTACAAAGGGTTTCCTGTGAGTGGAAACCAGCTTTACAGCACCTAAAAGCAACAGCAATCTTTACAATTACAGATCACCAAGTCTTTCTCCCACAGCACAGGTGGTGGGTTTGAACCACTGACCTTTTAGTTTGCAGCCACCAGAGCGCCTTTCTGTTAAGATTAGAGGGCAGGAAATCCTATGGAGCAGTTTTATTACATAATGCATGGTGTCACCATTAGTAAGAACCAACCCTATAGCAACTAACAACTCCAACTTTATTCTTTGAAGCAGAATAGTTCTCATTCCTGAAAGGCAGTAGGAAGACATCCCATCCATGTCCCACTGTATACACTAAGGTATAGAGTCTCTCTGTCAACATCTAACAGAAAACTGAGAAGTCATCACGTTAAAATGCTGCTTAGGGTACCAGGACACTCTTATTGTTCACTCTCTCACTTCTCCCAATCCCTAAATATATGTACATTTTTGTACGTCTATCCATATGGAGAACACAATTCTAAAGCCAGCTGGAGGACTGACTGTAGGGAATTACACCATCCTGCAGGTGTGGGAGTGTCAATGGGCTAGAGCAGAAACTCAGAAAAGTACAGCATCCAATTGTCTTTGCTCTTTGTAACATGTCAAAGATCTAAGCAGTGGGGTTAGGATATGGTTCCATAAGAAGGGAACCAGATGAGCTCTTATGGGACACTAAGTAGTGCAAGTGGTTAAGTATTTGGCTACTAAAAATAGGTTGATAGTTTGAATCTATGTACAGGTGCCTCAGTAAAACTATGTTGATGTAATTCCAAAAAAATCACGGCTATTACAAACCTTATGGACCATAGCTCTACTCTGAAACACATGGGATTGTTAAAAGTCAGAATCAACATCACAGCAACTGGCTGTACATCTTGTTTTATTGCTGAGAACCACACATGTTAAGTGGCCTTTCATCTGAAAAGACAATTTCATTAACACCTGTAATTTATCTCTGATATTATTATATCACAAATACTGAAACTGTGTGACTCTGATTGAAGAATACTAGTTGCTGTTGAGTTGATGCCAACTAAGCACTACTCTGTCCCACAAGGGCTCATCTGGTTCCCTTCTTGATACCTAAAGGTTCCTACCTTGATACCCTAAAGACAGAGCATAACATGGAAACCCTTAGGGCTTTCTAAGCAGTGCCCTAAAGGGCAGAGTAGAACTTGGAAACCTTCCAAGACTTGGTCTTTAAGGATGCAGACTGCCACATCTTTCTTCCATGCAGCAGCTTGTCGGTTCCAAATGTCAACCTTCTGATTAGCAGCTGCTTGCTTAACCACTACAACAGGAATCCTTCATTTAAGAATAAGGAAGAAGGAAACAATAAAAACCTAAGGTCTAAGGAAAAAAAATTAAGATATATGAATATTATTCTCAGGCCCAAGAAGAATTTGAAAATGATTTATTACAGAAAACTGAGGGTCATGTAAGAAAATAGTATGGTAGCCTCAGAGTTAATCATTAAGATATGGACTCCAGGAAGCTGCTTTAGTTTACAACCAGACAAAACTAAGCCCAGGAAAGCTAGGTTTTCTGGCAACAGTAGGCAACATATGAGTATGTGTGTGCATGAGAACCAAAGCCAAAACCCCAAATTGTTGCCAACTAGCCAATTCCAACTCATAGGAACTCTATAGGACACAGTAGAACTGCCCTACAGGGCTTTAATGGCTGTATATGTTTTCAGAAGTAGACTGTCACATATTTCTCCTGCTGCGTATGTATAGATAATGGATATAAACAACTATATGTAAATTTCCTAATTTAGCATATCATATTATGATTATATCAAAATATTTTTACAAGAGCTATAATAAAGAAATTTCTTTTGCTTTATTTGTTGGTAAAAATGCCTCAATAATCATTCCTAATTTTTAAAAATTAAATCTTATAGATCTTAAATCTTAGGGCCAAAAAATACTTAATGTATTTCTATAATTGTCTTTAAAAAGAGTCTATATACTATTTATTCAAGGACAAGGATATCTTTTATTACCATTAGTAATTAACATGGGTATGGAATTTCTTGCCAAGGCAATGAAACATAATATTGTAGTAAGAGAAGGCAACTTTTTTATTATTTGCAGACAACGTGACTATGTAAATAGAAATCTCAAGGGAATAATCTACAAAACTCTGAAAATTAATATTAAAGTTCATTATAGTGATTGGATATAAATAAAATGGGCAAAGTTTGATATTTTTTCTATATAGCAGAAATAAGCAGAGTACATAATGAAAAAACATATCATTCACATAATAGTGATATCTGACTCAGTGGCACTTGGATTGGCTGTTAAAAAATGAACACAATCCATATGAAGAGTGTTAAAATACTTTACTAAGCAACATCAATGAAAACTTTAATGCAAAGGAACAAAAACTGTATTTCCATAATGGAGTAGTAGATTTTGTAAAATATGACAATCTTCCCAAAGTAATTACAACATTAATAACATTTTTAACAGGGGTTTTGGGGGTCCTTATAAAATCATTTTAAAGTTCATTCAGAAGAATAAATAGGTAGAGATATTTATGGACATTATGGGGAAAAATAAGTTACATGTTCAATGTATTAGAACAAATAAAAACAGAAGTTTCAATATATTATTATTCAAAAATAGTCTGCTGTTCTGATTTGTGAAATTATAGTCAGATTAGTAGAAAAGAATAGACAGCACTTTAAAAGACCTGGATAAAAAGAGTAATACCCCAATAAAAATAAACACCATAATGTAAAAGGGGGGAAAAAAAACTGGATAGGAAATCTAAATGGTCAATAAATACAGGATATTTTTCAAATTAATTGATAATAAAGGAAAGATAAATTTATATACTTGTAAAACAGGTATATTTCCTAACTCATGAGCAGATATGTCATTACTAGCAAAAGTTTATAACAACACTATTATGCACTATACCTCATTATTTATGAGACATCAACAGATGGCATTAGGTCCCCGGGTGTTGTAAATGGTTTATGCTGGACTGTTAACCTAAAGGTTGGTGGTTGGAACCTACTCAGACATGAAAGAAAGGCCTAGAAATCTGCACCCGTAAAGATTACAGCCAAAAAGTCCCTCGTAGGCCAGCTCTACTCCCTAACACACTGGTTACCGCTGAGTTGGAACTGACTCAACAGCAGTGGTTTTGTGTATATGTAGGAGTGAGTTATGTAGTGCATCGGTGGTTCAGAGGCAGAACTCTCACCTCCCACATAGGAGACCTGTCTGATTCCTGGCCTATGCGCCTCAGACACAGCCATCTGTCGTGGGAGCCTCCTTTTGTCGTTGGAGGCTTCCGCGTTGCTATGGTGTTGCACTGGTTTCAGGGGAGCTTCCAGACTCAGACGGACTAGAAACAATGCCTGGCAATCTGCTTCTGAGAATCAGCCAGCGAAACTGTCTAGATCATAACTATCACATCCACAAGCCCACTGGCGCAGCACCAGGCAGCATGCGTTCTGTTGCGCGTGGGGTTGTTGTCAAGTGGGGGCTCACTGGGGGCGGCTCACAACAACAACATGGAAGGTCCTGACGGAAGTCATTTGGGTGAAAGAAATTGCAATTCAAAGATGCCAACATTTAAGGGAGAGGAAACCTTTCACACATTTGAACATGGTACTGTAACTGATCCAACTTCTTGAGGGCTTTTTGGCAACCAGTAAAAAGAGAATTATAATAATTTACATACTTTAACATGATAAAAGTCTAACATTAGTTAAAAGAAAACAATAATGGAGTTAGAGCAAAACTTGTCAATGAGTTTATTCAGAAGGTATCATGTATGTTAATAAAAATTGGAATCATGCTAAATGTATGCTAATAGGGACAATGATTGGATGAATTATGGTATATTCACTTTCTTGAAAAGTATGCAGTCATTACAAGTATATTCCAGACTACTGGAAAGGGAAAATGATCATGATGTAATAACTTGTATGTGATATGATAGTAATTTTATAAATTAATTTAACGTTTTTATCTGTGTATGAATGTGTGGACTCGTGATTTGTTGCAGGTGGTGAGTTTAACTGATTTGAAAAGAGTAATGCTTATATATTTTATATACTTAAGTTAGATTTTTAAATCAGATCAAATTTGAAAATATATTCCTTATTAACCTTGTTCTGTCCCTTTAACAGGCCTTAAAATGCTTTCTATTTTGCCTTTCTGATTTCTAATCATCTGTCTTACTCTGTGGCAACCATTTCCTAACAGAGTGAATACCAGATTTAGATGTTTTTTAAAACACTCATCTCACTTACCATCACAAATTCAAATTTATTTTGCAAGTTTTTGTCCCTTTGTGTCATAGAAGGGCCTAAAATTGGAGGAGTAAACCTGGGGATGTATCATTTCGACAAGAAGCTGAGAAGCAAAGGGCAAACAAAAATGAGTTGTACTCGTCATTGAATCAATCAATCCAGTTGTTCACTGATTTACTTAGGAAGCATTCAATATAGTCATTATATTATTTCCTATGGGAGTCATAGATCACAGTAGACACGACCCCTGCTCATGGATGTCTTCCACAGACAGAAAGGCCAGCTTGGGCACTAACCAGGAGGAATGAAAGTGGAGCTTTGGGGTTCAGGGGAGAAAAAATAAAATTCTCTGGAGTAATGGTGGTACCCAACCTTTAATGTAATAGGGCAGAGGAATTTACCTCTCTCTTATAATCCACTGTCCTTTAAATAGGGAGACAGTTTCATTTGTAGTGACTGTGAGACTCCTACCAATTTATCAAGCATGCAAGTGATTTTGTCAATAGCGTTCCATTGGTAGAGTAAGTGTGGAGAAGGGACAACAAACAGCTGAACACCCAAGTGGCTCCTGCAGTCAACAGAAACAAAGCAAGAAGAAAAAGAAAACTAATCTTTCTAAAATACTCTGAGGCATACAGTGTTTCACTCACAGAGCACAGTTGTTGGAAGCCAGTTCTGTTGTTAAAGTGGATGGGGTGTTCTGGCATTTTTCAAACTCTTCTTTTGCCTAAACATCTTCATTAAGATATAATTCACATATCATAAGATCTACCCTTTTAAAATTTTCAATTCAATGATCTCAGTATAGTTTCAGATTTAGAACATTTTCATCACCCTGAACTTTTTAAAAAGTCAAGGTTGTGGAAATGTTTTAGTAAATTCTTTAAATATTGGACATAAGTACAACTTAGAAGTTTGGTAAATACTATTTTCTAGTTATGACTGTATAACCTGACAAAGATAACCTGTGTCTCTATTTCTTGAACACATTTATTATTGAGCAGAATGTGCCTGAATTATACACTTGCATCCCACAGCAGTGTTGCTATATTGTCCACTTTTATTTCCAAAGTGTTCATCTTCTGCTGTCATTGGGGTGTAAGAGCCTAGGGGCTGGAAATTTTCAAATATGTGCACCTGAAAGCTTGGTCACTGACCTTACGGATGTGCCAAAATAATAGAAAAGGAGACTGGCCCTGAATTTCTGCTGGTTTCCCCATTGCTTTCAATTCTGCAGACCTGCAATTCCGCTTCTTAGTGAGTGACTTCTAAAGGCGCTCAGCAAAGCCTTAAAAAACATACCGTCCACTGTGTGATGGTTTTCAAAGTAAAGATTGTTGAACGGTCATTTTAGGATTTAGGATTGAGAATTACAGATAGAGTTAACTAATAGACAGGAATAAAATCGACTTATTTTGCTCCTCATACAATACACGGTTTTGAAATTGCTAACAATTATTGCCCATCAGAAATTAGAAGCCTTGTCATAATTTGGAAATGAAACCCATTGATATGATTTGCAACTTTAATATACAGCAAAACCTGAGTCTCTGTGCTTTGCTACCAGGTGACACTGTCTGCAAAGCCCTCCATCACATAGTGATTCAGAAAATTCACTCTGTGTCCCCAGATCTTTGTGAATACAGTCCAAAGAATGAATGAGGCAAAGAAAGGAAAAGGGAGCCGGCTACGGATGTTTTCTAAAGGCAAGTATAATTTCAGTTTATAAGAAAATCGGTGTTAACTAAATAACTTGTTAAAGCTCTTTTCAAAAGGAAAAAATACTTAGCAGTAAAAGGTTCCTGGTTTTAGCTGAAAGAATATTGGTCTTTTGGTCTTTTCTGCAGGAGGGAGAAGGCCTTAAACCTGAGTCAGCTGTTTATTTCTACATATTCCCAGTAACCTTAGGCAAAGACAACCTCCATGCCTCATTTTCTCTGTCTGTAAAATGGAGATAATGATACTTCTTTCAGGAGTGTCGCCAGGCTTAGTTCATGAAGTACTTTGCAGGTAAAGAGCTCAGTGTAAATGCTAAGTATCATCATTATTATGGCAATCTTGTGTTTTGTGCAAGATTGTATGTTTTCTTTTCCAAATATTACAATTTTCCATCTGTCATTTGTAATTCATCAAATAAAAGCCAAACTCTTCATTTTTTTCCAATTGCCCTGCTAAGAAATGTATCTATGTAAAAGTCTTAAAGCAGTATACATAGTACCCCAGCTTTCTGAGACAGTTCCTCAAAACCCGTTGTCACTACTAGGCAACAATGTTATGCAGTCCACTTACAAGTATTTTTAGAGAAGTACATGGATCTGCAAATATTATGATACTGAATATAAATGAAAATCTGTAATGACTTGATCTCTGAATATTATCAGAGCTAAATTTTGATTCCATAGTAGTGAAAAGCCATTTGAGGACATGGTGAGTAGTGCCTCCATTCATTCTTCCTCTTTCTCTCTTCTCTCCCTGGTTGCCTTATTTCTTTGCTCTCTCTTACCTTTATTCTTTTTCAAATATAGTCAAACAAAGTGATCTAATACGGACTGGAACTGAATTCATAAATACTTTGTTTTCCCAAGTTTAGATCGTGGCTCACCTTGTCTGCTTGCCTCTTTTTCCTCCTCCTGCTTGGGTCCACTTCCCCACAGCCAACAATAAATGGTGAGCAACAAATAAAGACACATTACAGTAAGGTCCAAGAACAATCGTCTCCCCAATCCATGTACTTGATAAATGTCCTGTTTTGGCTAAAAAAGATGTATAACATTTCCCTTATACTAAATTTAGTGGTGAAAATCTTTAATAACTAAAACTGACTATAATTTCCTCCTTTCGACTGTTCTATTTCAAGGTCTCATAAATCCTTTTTATTGATTAGTTTTACACAGAAGCTGTAGAGCTCTAAACACAAGAAATTACACTGAGTGGCAGGTGGATTTTTTTCATGGTCTTCCAGCTAACCTAGCAGAAAGCAATTTTAATCTAATGGTGGACTTCGTGTAAACACTTTTTGTGTTTGTTTTGTTTTAATTCTGCTAATATGTATGCCATTTTATGTCATCTTTTATTCTGAATTTCATTGTGTAAAAGAATAAAAAACAATTTAAAATACCAGCTAAATTTTGTCTCTGCATCTTTGAAATGTATCATTCAAATTCATATTTGATATATATTATCACATAAAGATAAATAATGCAATTCTTCATAAAAATGATTGGCATATAATTATGAAACTGGCTTCTGAATGGAACATTGGGAAAATCTCCAACATGAAAGTTTCAGAATACATTTTCCATTGGTCTTATGTATGTAAAATACACTTTAGCTTTAGATTATGCAAGTTTCCAATAATGTACTTGATGGAACAGTATTTTCTACTAATGAAATACACAATACAAATTGTTTAAAAAAGAGATTTAAATGTATAATAAAAGAGGTTATGAGTGTTTAGAGAACATTTGCTGAGCCTTCATATTACACTCTAGGAGCCTGGGTTGAGGAAATGGTTTGAAACAGGCTGCTAACAGAAAGGTTGAAAGTTCAAACCCATCCAGTGGCAACACAGATGCCAAGGCCTGCTCATTTGCTTCCGGGAATGTTACTGCCAAGAAAACCCAGTAGAGAAGCTCCACTCTGTGACACATGAGGTTACTATGAGTTGGAGGCTGGCATGATAGCAGCTAACAGCAATGGGAAATTGTACTCAAGAACGGTGCATGACATGAAGATGCTTGGCTGCTAACCAAAAGGTTGGAGGGTTGAGTTTACCCAGCGGCACCTTAGAAGAAAGTTCTGGCACTCTGCTGCTGAAAAATCAGTCACCGAAAACCCTTTGTAGCATAGTTCTACTGTGGCAAGCACGGGGTCACCATGAACTGCGGCTGACTTGATGGCAAGTGGTGGAGGTGGTGGTACATTTAGAAATTCTGCTTTTTCTCTTTAAGTGAGGGCTAAGAGGTAAGTTTTCACAAGAGGAAACATACAGAAGTTGCATCATTAAGGTCTCTTGTTTACTTCTTGGGTGCTCACATTCTTAAATTCACTCCTTGCTCCTAGACAAACTGATGGGACAAGGACCCAGACAACAGACACAGAAGTTCTCTGACATCTTATATTTCATAGTCAAGGTCCAATGACATGGAGAAGACCTACAGGTAACCAGCAGTGACTTCACAAACAGAATGGATATTGCCTGTCTGGTCTGGTTAGAAAGAGACAACAGAAAAAATAAATGACTTGTAAGATGTCTAGAGTTCACTTTGAGATCATGTGACTCAGTATGGAAAAACTTTAAAGACAAGGACCTTGTTCTGAGGACAGAAGATCAGCAAAAGAAGTTTTGAGAAGCAGACACAGAAGCAGAATGAGGAGTCAGTAGGGGCGAGCTTAACTCGACAATTTTAAAACATATGTAGACTCAGCTTAGGGCAGACAAACACAACATATAAAAAGTAAAAGAATATTAAGAAAACAGCTAGATGAGAGATAAATCCTAGTGGTAGCCATAAAGGAGTTAGGGACAAAATGTGCTGTGGTTTAAACCAAACTCAAGCAAAATGAAGGGAGCTGACCTATCCTATTCGGGTCCAGAGCTATTGGTTCTGCAGAGAAAAATCTATGGAACACCATATGAGGTTAGTACTGTATATGCTTTGGGATCTGTTCCCTCATGGACAGATTCGGCCCACCTTCCACAGAAAGGAAATCACATCTGTGTTGGACCTTCTGTAATGAGGGATATACATGCATATAAAACTCGTTGCAGTTCACTTAGTTCCAGTTCACAGTGACCCAGTAGTGACCATGAAGTCACAGTAAAATTATGCCATAGGGTTTCCAAGCAGCAGCTGGAGAGCTGAACTGCTGACCTTTCAGTTAGCAGCCAAGGTCTTAACCATTGTACCACCAGGGCTCAGGAAAAGAAAAAATAAAAATCAAAACCAAATTCTTGCCATCAGGTTAACTCGGACAGCAGCTCTACAGGATGGGTAGAACTGCCCCCATAGGGTTTCCAGGGAGGAGTTGGTGGTTTTGAACTGTCAGCATTTTGGTTAGCAGCAAGCTCCTGATCACTATACCACCACAGTGCTCCAAGCACTCAAAATCTCATAGGCTGTCATCGGGTGTGTTTAGTATTATTGTCTAAAATTCTTTCTTTCTTGTATGTATTTATTCAGTTATTTTGCTAGGAGGAGGACTACTTAGGAAATACACCCTTACATTTTCTGTATGTTACTCTCTGTATACCAGCAGCAAATCGACAAACCTAAATAAAACACAGTTGTTGCCATAGACTCATTTGGAAGATTTAAACGGGGGTTAAAGACTTGCTTCCCTTGCTTGGGTTCACAAACTTCTGAGCACAAGAGTGATGTAGGTCACGTCTTTGCTTCTCCACGGCCCATTTGAGGCTCTCTCTACATAGGAGACAGGTGAACTGCTGCTAGCTCACTGACTGCGCCTGTTGGCTGATATTGAATTATGTAAGCAATCAGTCATGTATGCACCGTTTACAGGGCAATGTTATTGCCCAAAACTGGGAAATAGTCATTGGCTCCACTGCCCTTCTCCGTGAATAAAGAGTGGCCCCTGCGACTGCCTGGAAGTTCCAAGCGTAAGAGCGCTCTTGCAGTTTACCCTCAGATATTTCAGAAGAGCTTGAATTTTCAGTTAAATCTCACTCTTTGCATACAGCATATATTTTCCCTAAGACAGGATAAATGTGCAAGTATAAGTCATCATGTAGAAACACACTCCAAAACGAGGTCCCTTGATCCCCTTCAGAGTGAAAACCAGCTTCCTGTTAGATGACTTACCAACAGAGCTGCTCATGTTGAGAAAAAAAAGAAACGAAGGGGGGGAAAAAAAGACAGGAAAAAATATCTCTCACAACTGCACAAAGGAGGACTACCAGCCCGACGCGCTGGCCCAGGCTGATTGAGACGTCTGTATTCACTTCACACCGACCCAGGCGCTAATCAGCCGGGAAGCGCAACAGGCACTGGCGGCAAGTATACAAAGATAAAGTACAGAATGGTATGAATATTAAAATCATAAATACAATAAAACAAGATAATGAGGGTCCTCAATTATAATAAAGCTAAAGCCCAATTAAAACATAATCACTGACTTATTATTCAGAATTTTTTTAGAGATCATATTTAGCTGATTTGTTACGCTCATTTCCCTTTAAAAGATTTCATCATCACTCTTTTTTTTGCATATCCACTTTAAGAAGATTCATTTATTCATCTAATTGAATAATTAGGCTTTTTTGATTAATTGTTTTAAATAGTTCCATGTCATGGGTATCTTCTCACTGAAATGCTTTTATATTATCTTCTGTGCCTTGATGTTCCTACTGTAAATTACAAGTAATAACATCTTTTCACCTCTCCCTCTGGCACTTCCGAAGAGGACTGGGTTTAATTGGAGACTTTCCTACTGGCTCTTCTCCTTTCCTCACTTCCTTTGCTGGTCCTCATAGCTGCAAGTATTTCTGAGTTTCGTTCTACATGATCATTTTAAACAACTAAGCTATAAAGCAGTGGTGGCCCTCTACTTTCTTAGTTCATCCCTGCCATTGCATACGAGATTCACAGCTTCAAAGGTTTCCCCAGGGGTCCTAGCCCAGCAGAAAATCCTGATTATAAGTGACATTCGAGTGGATTTTTAGAATTAGTTTATTAACAATTATATCCAACCCAAGGCTCTTTATTAACAGTATCAAGACAGTTGCCCAGGACAGAGCTCAATGCTGCTGTGTTATCTTGCCATGAAAGCAATTTCCCACATGGGAAATGATCTCAAAGATTATCTGAAGGTCAGCACTGGGGGATGATACCTTCTTCTAAGATTGGATACACTGAAATTGTGGAAGCCATTTGGGAGGCTGGGGAGGGGGTGGGCTTCACTTTGTGACAGCCACCTCTGCTTCTCTCTTAAGAGCAGGCATTTCCATTTGATAAATTAGACAGGCAAATCTGTGTGCTAGGGCTTGACTGCAGCATATTTTTGACACACCTCACCCACTAATCCCACTTCTACAAAAAGAGCCTGAAGTGAAACACTTCTGTTTCTTGAATACAAACTAGGATATCACTTGTCCCTAAAAGTGATTTAATTGACTCTATCATTTAGAATATTTCTTGAATGTTGCTTTTTTACCAACAGACTGGTGCATTTGTAATTGCTTCTTACATATCAATAATTCATATGTGACAATTTTATAAATATAGTACTAGTGGAGTCATTTAAGTTTCTGTTACGGGCCAGGATCTGAGAAGTCTCAAATACAGTGTTCAGGTGAGATCATGGTAAGATGTCTCTTCTATTTGCGGTAGTAAATTATGTCTTCTGCAGAAATGGCATGCAACCAGGTGAGCCTTTTATGGAACTGGATTAGAACATCAGGCTTTGGATTAAATCTAAATGGAACTGAGCTATTAACACTGCAGGGGAGGGGGCAGCTATCTTCCCAATGTTTTATCAGTAATCATGCCATCCATGTTTAACAGGGAACAAATGGGGGAGTTGCATTATTATTAAAAATAAAAATCATCTGTGATTACAGTGTACAATTATGGCTATTTCATATATTGATTAACCTGTTTTTCTTTTAAATGTAATAACTAGGTTACCATTTGATTTCTAAGGAACAAGCACATTTTCTGTTAAGGGCTTGTAATACTGAAGATTATGGATAAGTCAAGTATCAGGACAAGGTGATTACTTAACATCTGTGACCAAGTAAAAGGCTACAGGAGAAAATCAACCAACATCTGCACTGTCAGTAAAATACTTGGGGGAAAAAAAACACAAGTGAAGTGTGATTAATCACCATGGATGTATGATTGAGTCAATTGACTGTTACTTTTTCATGATGATTAATCAGCTACAAAAATTATAATTGTCCCACTTCTAGTGGCTGCATGCTGTGCCCGATGACATCAGCTGGGACTATAGATACTCAATACGTGGTTTTCAAAAGAAAATGCAAATATGTCTGGGTAAGAAGGGGTGGGGCCTCAGCTCCATGGTAAGAAACACCAGAGTCCTTGCCCTTCTATTGTGGTTGGAGTTTTCTTAGCAGCTTCCAGAGTGGGCAGTTCTTGTGCTATTATGACTATTTCATAACCTCATCACCACCACAAGGGAAAATTAGAGAAACCCATTTCTGTAAATTGGCCATTGTGATCTTGTTCAGCAGATGATCAGATCCTCTGTGATTTACTGTGTTCTTTTTCACTGATTTCTTTTGTGATTAGTATAAAGTGAGAGCATAGATATCATCACACGGAGAGACTTTGAAGTAGGAGGTGGCTGGGGACCTGAGGCTTTTAGCTGGTTCCCATGTTTGACTCCTTTTGCACATATGTAGAACAAGCTGAAGAAATTCCATCCTCATACATCAAGAATTATTTGTTTACTAGCTATGTTTCTGGTCAGAAATCCTGGTGGTGCAGTAGTTAAGTGCTATGGCTGCTAACCAAAAGGTTGTGAGTTTGAATCTGCCAGGCGCTCCTTGCAAACTCAATGAGGCACTTTTCCTCTGTTCTACAGGGTTGCTATGAGTCAGAATCGACTCAATGGCAGAGAGTTTGTTTTTTTGTGCAGGGTTTATGATTCTATTCAGTCATGTGTAATCATCAGAATAAATTTGCTTGTAGTTATGAAAATTTTTAAACACTCCTGTCCACAACATTTTCTAAAACTCCAAGGCAGTAATTTGTCTTTGCAGTTGGCTCAGTTTATCTGTTTTCCACAGGGATACTGATAATCACCTGATATAGGCTGAGACACAGTGCACAAGTGTCTCTTTAGCCTGGGGCCTTGTGGCAACCCTGGGAATGTCACCATGGTGTTGAAGGCAACTTTTTATTGTTCTACATGATCCAGTAGTCTCTGAAAAAGATTGTTTTCTTAAATTAATTGTTAACTTAAAAGGTTAAGAGCACTAAGATCTCACACAATAACCGGATCGATGCTTTATTTCGAGGCATCTTTTTGTCCTCAGCCTCCACCCAAATCTACTAGTAGACTCTGCAGAAGAATAGCATAGTGCAAAGACCTCAATCTTCCATGCATTCACTAGTTTAGTTTCACTCTATTTACTCAGGGCAAGAATTGAGAAACCGAACTACTTTCAGAAAACATAGCCCCAATCTTAAAGCTTGAAATCGGGCTCTTACTTAGACTTAAAAAAAAATAAAAATAAAAATAAAAATCCTCAGAGATAACATCTTTGGAGAGAAATCAAATTTGGAGGGATTTCAAATTTCTTCTTAGCTAGTTCTAAGCAGGCAAAACCTTTTGGAGCCTTTAGCTGTACACAAAGTTCCCACTAATGATCTGTAATGAAGTGTTTCTTTTCACACATCCAGCATTTTCGTTTTAAAGTTCAAGAAATAGCACAAATTTGCCAACAATACTCCCCTTTTAGCACATTGACTTTACTTCTAAACTGAAGCACTAAAATGACTGGAAAAAAAGACTGAGTAATTTTCCGACCTATGGGTCTTAGCATGTCTACCGGTTCCAATACGATAAGACTTAGCTTTATGAACATGCATCACCCCCAATTTCATTCCTTTTAAGTAGGAATTATTAACAGGTTTTATATACACACACTCTCCAAACCCATAGAGGCCTTCAATTTTATTAATATGAATCACTGAAGTCTTTCTAACTTCTTGTATTTAGATAAGAATGGGAAATGTGGGACTCCAGCCTCTCAAGCTTTCTCCAGGTACCTACTAATTGTTAATTATTAGAGACTAACTAAGTCACTGAAGTGAGTCGTATGACTTGTGTCTGAAATGCTGTCATTTACTACTACACAAATCAGCCTGGTGATAGAGTGTCTTTAAATTAGGTTACAACCATGCAGTTATTGGACAGGGAGTAATTGATAAAACCATTAGTAACACTTGTAGAGATAACAGCCAGCAAAATCATGCAACCATAATTATTCCTAATGGATACAAGCTATAAATTGTGGTAAGAAAAAAATCTTACATTATCTTTCAATCAAATCTGACAGTCCTGGAAGATTACTGTAGACTAAATGCTTGTGTATGAAAAAGTGACCTATCAGAATCTCTGCTTTTTCTCATCTCTCTTGCCCATCAAATTATGGGGTTTTTCTTTTGAAATTTCTTTCTCTGATAGCTTTCAGTGTAAGTAAAATGCAGGTATTTTATGAGTTGTCTTTTTGTTATGGATTTCAAATATATATATATATAATTTTCAGTCACACACAAGACACTGCAAAGCTTTTTATAACATTGGAAAAGGTATACTTCGAGGCAAAGAATTCTAAGTCCTGGTCTATATTGCAAGTGTAAAACTTACTGTTTGATAAAATGTAATTTCTCTCTTCAATGTGATGTTAATATCCATTTTAGCAAAGATGGTTTCTTGGTCATAATTTTAAAAGAATAATGATTTACTTTGATGCTTTCATAGGGAGAATAATAGACAGAAATCCCTATGGAAAAAATACAAAGAGCTAAATTCCAACTTTAACAAAGTGTTCTTACCCTACTGATTCCCTCTCTGATGTCTCACCTCCAAGACTTAGGAGTGCTACCAACAGTGAAGGAAGAAAATATCTACATATTTTTTAAGTATGTAACAAAATTTTCCTGTTTGCATTCACTTTGTTGATATAATTATCATCACACATTGGATAAAACTTTTCAAATGATTTTGGCCACTTTCTGTATGTCTGTTCTGTTTCCTGCAATAGAGCAAAATTCACTGTTGGGGAGTTGATTTCAGCTCACGGTGACCCTACAGGACAGAGTAGAACTGCTCCATAGGGTTACCAAGGAACATCCGGTGGATCTGAACCGCCACCCTCTTAGATAGCAGCCATAGCTCTCAACCACTATGCCACCAGGGTTTCCTTTCTTCTAAGAGAGAGTTCAGTTTGTAAAGGATTAATGATTGTCTTACCTAAGTGTCTCAGGAATCAGAGACCTAGTAAGTTTAAATAGTTTTCTCAGACTTAAAAAAAAGTTTTTTTTTTTTTTTTCTTTTGGAGAAGCTATATCTAGACCACAGGTCTAATGAGTCTTTGTCAATGTCATTTTCTTTTTTTTTTTTTAATTAATTAATTATTATCTTTTTTTATTATGACTGAGTGAAAATGTACATTCCTGTATAAATTTACATGCCCACCTATATGCAGCTTCCACTGCTCTCCCTGCCTGGTGACAGCACACTATTCCTCTCTGCTCCATACATGTCTCGTCCTCCCAGCAGTCTCCTCTCCCCTCCTGTCCCTCCACTCCCCTTCCTCCAGCCAGAGGTCAGCAGGATGATGTCCTATAGATGCAGAGAACCATAAAGTGCATCCAATATATGGTCACTCTGCATTGCCAAGTCCAATCCATTCATGTCCAAAGAGTGGACCTTCATTATAGTTTATGGGCAAGGGCAGCATCAGGGCCAGGCACCATGCTCCCAGGTGTCATTTTCGGCTAAATTTCAAAATTGTAGGACTCTTATATATGAAATAGACCCTACAGTATCTTGTACATAATAAGTGGCCAAGACAAATTAGTTTACATGAATATTAACATGCTGACAAATAATAGTTATGTTTGAATATATATTGATGAAAAGCATACAGAATTCTTATTTTGTCAATAAACTGTGTCTTAAGAAAGGACTTGGAGGAGGAATAGTGACAAGTAAATAGTAAATCACTCATACATACACACATCCACAGCCACACAAATACCACACACACATGAAAACACAACCTACATACACACATGTGAACACACACAAAAACAAACATATACAGAGCTGCTGATAGACTCACTTCATCTTTCCTATCCTTCCAATATTGTTCTTGAAAAAGTAGGCATGGATAAAGCCGAATGTTTTAAAGAAAACTACATTCAGGAAGAAACTCACAGGTGACACTGTATAGATATCACTGAAAAGAAGGAGGGGAAAGTAAAATCAAAATTTGTTGCCATTGAGTCAATTCCAACTCATTGTCACCCTAAATGATGGAGTAAAATTGTCCTATGTGGTTTCCAAGAAGTACCTGGTTGATTCAAATTGTTGACCTTTCGGTTAGCATCCATAGCTCTTAACAACTACACCACGAGGGTTCCCATTTGAAACTCTAGTGGTCTAGAGGTTAAGAGCTGTGGCTGCTAACCAAAAGGTTGTTAGTTTGAAACCACTAGGTGATCCTTGGAAACCCAAGGGGACATGTTCACTGAAAAGAAGAGAAAGAGCATAGAAAAAGAAGTACACTTAAAGAATGTATGGAAGAAAAACAGAATAATTTCAGCATATAATGAAGTTGATCCACAATCAGCACCCATGTAAGCAGCAGTCAAGAAATCAAAAGATACACTGCATTGGGCAAATCTGTTGCAAGAAAATCTATTGTTATAAGAAGCAACATCTTCAAGACAAACGTGTGTCTGACCCAAGCCATGGTGTTTTCAATTGCCTTATATAAGTGTGAAAGCTAAACAAGGAAATAAGGCAGGCTGAAGAAAAACTGACACCTTCATGCTGTGGTGTTGGTAAGGGATATTGAATATACCATGGACTGCCAAAGGAATAGAAACTTTGGTGGTGTAGTGGTTAAGTTCTAAGTCTGCTAAAGAAAAGGCTGGCAGTTCCATTCTGCCGGGCACTCTCTGGAAACTCTATGGAGCAGCTCTACTTGGTCCTATAAGATTGTTCTGAGCTGGAATCAACTCGGCAGCAATGGGTTTGGTTTTTCTGGTTTTGGTCAAAATAATGAACAAATCTGTCTTGAAAGAAGTATAAACATAATGCCTCTTAGAAGCAAGAACGGTGAGACTGCAGTATCACATACTTGGGACATGTATTCAGGAGGAACCAGTCCCTGGAGAAGGACATCGTGCATGGTAAAGTAGAAGGTCAGTAAAAAAGAGGAAGACCTTCAACGAGATGGACTGACACAGTGGCTGCAACAACGGGCTTAAGCATAGCAACGGTTGTGAGGATGGAGCAGGACCAAGCAGTGTTTTGTTCTGTTGTGCTTAGGGTCGCTATGAGATGGAATCCACTTCACAACATCTGGCAACAACAACAGTGAAGTTCAGATAAACACTTCTCCTTAGTTTCACAAATTTTCAGAAAATAAAGTCCTAAAAAAGGCCCTGGAAAAGACACAAGAAGTTAAAGAAGCAATGATAATACGTTGGAATGAGGTAACACTTAAAATGGCATTGTTCAGAAGAAAAACCGAGTCTAATAACAATCGTTTCAAAAATGAAAACTGCAAAATGAAATATAAAGAAACAGGATATGAGCACTGCCAATTAAGTTTGTGAACTCATCTTAGAAAAAGTGCTACATGCCTCACTGCTGAATGTCACTATGGTCACCATCCAGGTACACCCCTTGGCAAGCTATGCACTGATGTCAGTGCCTAGTCTACTCTTTGAAGTAATTTTGGAGCTCTTTTTCTGGAATGGCTATCAGAGCTGTCATTGCATCACCCTTGATGTCCTCAACGTCATCCAAATGTCTTTCTTTCGAGATTTCCTCTATCTTCAGGTAAAGAAAAAAGTCATTTGAGGCCAGCTCTGGTGAATAGGGAGAGTGTTCCAACACAGTTATTTATTTACTGACTAAAAACTCCTTCACAGACAACTATACAATTAAGTTCATGAACTTGCCACCATGCCACTGTGTGCAGTAGCCATTCCAGAAAGAGTTCCAAAATTGCTTTAAAAGGTGGACTACGTGTTGGCATTGATGCCTAGTTTCCCAAGGGGAGTATTTTAAAAGTGACTGTAGTGATATTCAGCAATGAGTTATGTAGCACTTAGAACAACTAATTTTGTAGACTTAATTGTCAGATCTCATATTTCTGCAAAGAGTATCATGAAGTTCATATCAGAAAAGTAAATCTGTAAGACAGGATATAAAAGAACAAAGAAAAAGTAATAAAGAAGCATTATACTTTGCAAAATAATAAAGAATAACCCATGCTCATTTCTGCGTTTCTAGAGAGCATAGCAAGTGGAACAGAAATAACACTCACAGTGGTAATAGAAGAAAAATTTCTTGACTTAAAGGAATGTATGGGATTGAAAAGCTGAATGTCACATAAAATTTCACGGTGGGCAGGAGAAGTACATATTTATGGGAGTTAATACTCAGATATGTTCTGACAAATACACATTTAACAGCAAAAGCCAAGGAAAAGTCATCTTACAGGCCAATATGCAAAAATACTTGGAAACTCTTGTGCCCTAGTGGGTAAGGGCTACAGCTATCAGCCAAAAGGTAGGCAGTTTGAATCCACTATGTGCTCCTTTGGAGCTATGTGAGGCAGTTTTACTCTTTCTTACAGGGTCACTATGAGATGGAATCAGCTGTCTGGCAAGGGAGTTTATAATATAGATGTTCTGAAGTGTCCACAGACACGTTAAATTTGACAACCGGTGAGTAAATATCTATCCCATACGAAAAGGAAAACTTAAACACTAGACTCCAAAATTTTGTGATGAGCAAAATTGTGGTATGTGTATAAAAGCAACAGAAAGTCTACAAGAAGCTAAAGAACAAGGAACATGGAGAACTTATTGAACTATTTAATAACACCTAGCCAACTGAGATACGAGCAAAAGTGAAGAACTTGAGAGCAAGGAAGCTGTGATGTAAAATAATTATTAGAAATTTGGGGTAAAGAGCTAAGTAGAAATGCCAATATTTTAAAAATAATAATACATCTAATCAAAAATGGAAGATTAGGAGGAGGTGACACAGAATAAGACATAAGTTTAGTCATTTTCTTATCTTTTGTGGTGTAGATTAAGTTAGTTAACTCCATGACTATGATTTCATTCACTTTTGTTATTTACTCAACAAAAATATATATTGAACAAGTTCTTTTTGTTTATGTCCTTCTGGGTTTTAAAATATAATCATTCTAGAAATAAAAGCTTTCATATTTCTTTTTTAAGATAAAGAATTTTTAAGGTAAGGGATGCTTAAAAACAACAACAAAATCATGACATACAATTATAAAATTAGGACAAATATCTGAGATAGTAAAATACAATCAAGATGCATTTATCTAAAAAGACAAAAGAGTCTTCCTGGATGGCATGGATACAGTTCAACTTTTCATAGTTAGCCACAATTTGATAATCTTAGGGGGGGGCAGTTCTACTCTGTCCTGTGGTATTGCTATCCAGTTGACAGCAACAGGGTTTTTTTTGTTTTGTTTTGTTTTCTTTACCTGAAGAGAAGATAGGCCTGAAAAGTTAACTGGATAGAGACAGGTGAAAGTAGTGTTCCATTATGGAAGTTTCTTTTTGTTTTATTGAATGACTAAATCTAGGAAAATTCTACCAGGTTTATGGTTGTGAAATTAATAGTATTAGGTATTTCTCCTGCTGTTTAATTACGGATGTATTTTGCTGTGCTAATACAAACAGCAAATTAAAAAGAATAAAATACAAAAAATAAATAAAAGATCACACTAGATGCTGTAAGACTCCCCTTCACACTTCTACATTAATTTGAACTTGTTTTCCATTTCCAGTCCTTTTTAAAAGAATTCTTGAAAGTTTGCTTACAAATACTTAAAATACTAATCATTTACCTGATACATTAAAAAATAGTGTTGAATTTATCCTTTGAAAATCAAAGGATTATTTCTACTACTCCCTTTTCCATGTCCCATCTTCCGTCACTTACAAGTTCCTTTCTTTCCTATATTGACATATTTGTTTTCAGGTAGAAAAATTTATAGAGGAAAATATCACTACAGTTTTCAATTGGTAACACAATTATAATTTTTTCAAATTTTGTGTTTTATGAACAATTTCTGATAAGACTGCATAAAAGCTATACCATGTAGCTTAAATGTAATGAAAGCACACTTCTAAGTTTGTAACGGTCCATAGAACAAGTGGCCATTTGGGTTCTGTAATGGAGCACTCCATAGTTTTTGATAAAGACAGATGAAAAATAAGATGAAAAAGTAAACACTGATCAAATCCAATCTCCACTTGTATGTCATTTGTAAACACTAGGAAAATAAACAGATATTCAGTCTCTAACAATGAAGAGTGTGTAAACTGACAGGAGGACAGAGCCATGTCAGGATATGACTTTAAAATGCATACAAAGAGTATACAGAACAACATTAATGTAAATATTACATTATGAGCAATAAAGTACAAGAGAGATAAGGTAAAAGTTAATAAAGAGATGTTTCTGGAAATCATTGAGTTTTGAATACTAAAAGATATGCAAGTGAATATGAAACAACAATTTTTCAGAGCAATATTATTTTCTGGGTATATATATGTATTTATATGGGTATGTATGTAAGTAAAAATCAAATATTTTCATAAGTCCTAAGATACTGTCTTTTAACTGATCATTTTGATGTGCTTTTTGACCATTAACTTGTTAATTCTTGGTACATGCCTTTAAGAAATATAGAAGAGGGAATTATAATCCCAGTTTATTAGTCAGAAAGTGAATCAGAGAAAGGTGAAGTATCTTGTAGCAGGTCACAGAAATGGTTACTAGCAGAAGCAAAGAATGAACCATGACAGATGTCCCCAGCCATAGGCAACTGTGGCTGTCTTCAAAACATCAACCAGTGATCATATGATGTTTTTTTAATGACATGTTAACGGTTTTAAAAAATCTCTCCTGGTTTAGAATATAAACTGGTATGTGAATATCACAAATTAAGTCAGTTAAATTAGTTCCAGTGAAACCCTTTGTCCTTTAAATGAAAAATTAACCAACTTGGTACATAGATCAGAGCCAGGCTAGCTTTAATGCACTCAAATTCATATAAACCTCACACTTCCCTGGAGAAAGTTGAGTGTCTAAAGATTTAATTCAAGTTCCAAGGTCAAGCTAAATAGATCTGAATTTCTCCTTAAAATGAGAGTTTCATTCCAATAAGTATCTGACTTCAATTTGCTGCTTCTTCTCAAATTGGGATGGCATGGCCCAGGTCACCAAAGAAAGATCAAATCACACAGAGCTGCCGAGAGATGCCCTAGAAAGGTTATTCCTGCATTGGTCAGGCAAGGGGCAACGATGTAATTAAGTGGGCTGCTCCCTCCAAGAAGCTGAGGTGATGGCATCTACTAGTAGTCTGCTCTTCGTGGAGAGATTTGGAAGAAGAGTACCTGTTTTGTTTCCAGAGGGGTCCAGTAAACATGAATAGCTTTGATTATATTTTATGGGCTTGAAAGTTTCCTGAAAGAAGCCAGCCAAGTGCCCTCGAGGAAAGAAACGTGAACTAAATAAAGCTTATTATAAATGAAATAAACTGAAAATTCAGTACATTTCTATTCTGCTTTTTTTTTTTCAATGTCACATTTAAAAGTCAGAAATCCAAAAGTGAACATGTATGGTAAATCTACCATAATCTCCAATTGATAACCATAATTCTTCATTTTGCTGGAGGGTCCTCTAACACTAGTTTTTTTTTTTTTTCTTTATTTGTTTGCTTTTTATAATCCCGTGTTGTTAAGAGGCATTCTAACAATACATATGGTTCAAGTTCACAGTTTTGTCATAATTTTACCTTTACAGATTTGAGAAGAGGTTTGATTTCCCTGATTTTTAATTACATTTCATTCTGAATGTCAAAATGACTAGTGCATAATAGGGAAAAGGCTGAAAAGGTACGAAGTATGTTTTGATGGAATTTCTCTAAAAGCGTGTTTCTTTAGTATACTGAAAACCCTTTCAATAATGGTGACAATATAGGTTTTAATGACAGGAAAAAAGCAATATACAAAACTTCATCAGTGAGGTAATGTCATATTTTTAACATAACCTCGAAGAGACCTTATTAAATTGAAGAAAATAATGACTCTCAATTAACGGCATAATTTTTAATCAAGCTTTTAAAAAGAACATTTAAAAGTGTAGTTTTAAAAATAGCAAAAGTCTTGATTTTCTTATTAAGGAACTCAGAACTTTAAGTTACTTTTTAGAGACACATATGATCTCAAAAATACCCAGCGACTTTCTCACAGACCTTTGGAAAGTGATTTCAAAGACAAATATATCCAGGTAATTAGAGCCTACGTATAAGAATGCAAGGCCCTGAGTAGATCGTGGTCTTTGGAGACCACGTCAAACTAAAGAAATTGCAGACGGGATATTGCTGCGCTTGAAAAAAGTGTCAAGGTTGAAGACATGAAGTCTGAGGACAGACTGGAACACCTAAAAAGAGTGAAGTCTAGAAAAAAATATCACTTGAGTAGATTTAATGAAGTATTTAGAAATTTAAATGGCACAGATAATATCAACATGAACTGCTGTTTTCATTGTGGCACAAGAAGACAGGACAAGGAGAACATAAATGGAAATTAAAAGAGAACAAATTCAGAACTGACACAAGTATTATTCATGCTGAGAATAATAAATGTAAGGACAAAGATTTCACAGGAAAGAGTATTCTGGGAAAAATAGTGATAGGCTAGGACAAAAAGGCATGTATCCTAAGAAAAATAGTCCCTGAACACTCTTGAGCGTGGAAACCATGCTTATAAGTCTCTGTGCTTGACACAGCTTGTAGACCAGTGCCTGGCACCCATAACCCGAACCGGTGGCTGTTGTGTCATTTCTGACTCAGGGCAATACCATATGTCAGAGGAGAACTGCTCCACAGTGCGTTTCACGGCAATGAACCTTCAAAAGCAGATCACCAGGACTTTCTTACAAGCTTCCTTAAAGGGCCCAGAATGTTTCTGGCCTCTCCAATGACATTTGCTCTTTCCAGATCCCTTCTCTTATTTTGACCTTTTCACTTTACAGAATTCAGCTTTGATCTCACAAAAGCCTCCTCAGTCCATCTACTTTATCCAGTCTGCCTCTTTACTTTTCCCACATGATATGATTGGTTTCTGGTTGTCATCTGAATGTCTCTTTCCCTTGTACTTCAGTGTCCCTTGTACCTCTGATGTTCTATTACAGTCACCTAGATCCATACTACTACCTTCTCCATCCCCACATAGAAACAATTGATTATTGCTGGAGAAAACAACCACCGCACAGATTATCACTACTCTCAATTCTTGATCTCAGAATTCCCCTGGCCTTACCTCTTTCTGCTTAAGACCAGCTGCTCCTCGGACGCCCAGGTTTACCCCTGCTCCCCGTACATTTTTCACAGCAATTACTCCAATACTCAGCTTTATCTTCAACCTTGCCCTTATTGTCAGAGCCTATTCCTCAGCCTGAAAAGGAGCTCAAGCCTCTGCTATCCTATAAAGTGTTCCTTTAGTTCACTATTCCAGACTAGCTATTGACTGAGCATTGTCTTCTCTTTCTGATCCACAGTCCTTGAAAAAGGAGTCCCTATCCAGCATTTCCATTTCCTCATACCCTTTCCTTATGGCCTCTGTCCTCTCAACTCTGATTAAATTGTTTTCATTAAATTACTAATAATCCCTTAAAACCAAACCAAAATAACCATTGCCATCCTATCTATTCCAACTGACAGCAACCTTATAGGACAGTGTAGAATTGCCCCTTATGGTATCCAAGGAGCACCTGGTGGGTTTCAACTGTTGACCATTTGGCTAGCAGCCATAGCGCTTAACCATTACAGCACCAGAGTTTCCTTAAAAAGGGAGTAAATATTCTAAAGCCTTTACCAGGGGGTAGCTTTTTCCTTCTTTTTTGATGTGGCTAAGTACTTCTTCTATTTTGAAACTCGTTATCCCATTGGAATTTGTTATACTCCATGCTCCTGATTTCCTTAAGTCTCTGTCCTTCTCTGACTCCTTTATGAATTTTTTTCTGCCTCCGGTTGTATCCTTAGTACATTAGATGCCCTTTGTAAATTGCTGTTTATTTCTTGCTCATTTCAAATCCTTTTTTTCTCTTATTTGGATTACTGAAGCAGGACACTAACGATAGTATTATCTTAGGTCTTACCTGTCCTCTACTTGGTGGCCGGAACGAACAATGCAAATCTGACTGCTCTGTCTCTCCTATAGTGTCCGATAAATTCCAAGAAGGCAGGACTATGTTCTTTGTCTACTTTTCCAGCCTCTTTTTCTCTGTTCCCTATTTGCATGTTGTACTCTGCATGCATCATTCATTGCTTACAAATATATCATTTCTTCTCCTCTTCGCTCACGATGTCTTGAAGTGTGACCAGTGGCCACCATTCCCGCCTGTACCACTTTCAGGTAACTTTTCATTATCCTCAAAAAGCAGATGATGTATTACTTCTTTACAGGTAAGTTTTGCAACCCTGCCAAATTGTTTTAGTTCTCTTTCTTTTCACTATTCACAGTTTGTTACTCTAGGGTTGCCCGTGAGTTGGATCCGACTCGATGGCACTTGGCTGAGTATCCCACTGACTACTGTGATATAATTATCAACTTGTGTTATGCTTTTTACCACTAGATTGTGAGTTTTTCAGGTAAAGGACTGTATGTAATTCAGTTCTGTATCTCCACAGTCTGCTATTCTGCCTGGAGTAGAACTGTTCCCAACAAATGTCCTGAATGAATAATAACAGCTCATTTGTTCACCTAGCCAGCTGTAAAATAGAGCATTATTGCATCTCATGAACGTGATTATACAGAAAACTTATACAGGTACTCAAATTATGCATTCCTCATTTAAGATATGGGATCCTCTCATTTTGTCTGCCAGTCTCAATTTTTAATTAAATCACTCATGTATTCTGGAATCTTACTATTTAGAGAAAAGGAAAATGCATTGAAGACTTTTGCAAAATAGCCTCTTCCAATCCTTCTTTCTCCTTTCTTTCTTGTAAAGAATATTGAATTTATTGTACTAGTCTGTATTTCCATGTATGGAATTTCTTAAAGTGAAGCATACTTTACGTTAAACTCTACTTAAGAATTCGAGAAAACAGCTCAGCACATGTGATTAAAATTCACGTTCCTTGTGGCTTTTCCTGTCTTGTATATTTGCTCATCAGGATAAGGAGGATTTCAACTATTCCATGGAAAAGGCTTTGAGTTCCTTTGGCAAAGGAAATCATATAAACACAAAGTACTCTTCAGAACAGCAAATGCAATATTTTGCACTAACTTCCTACTGTCATTATCTTAAAAAAAAAAGAACTGGATCTTTTCCCCTGAAATTATCTTCAAAGACTTCTTTGTAGTTGTGTTAGTCAGGAAAAATTCAATGTCATAGCCTGAACTTTCTTTTCCCCCACATAGTCCATATATGTTCTATTGTTCCACAAATAAAGAGAGGTAACTGGATGATAAGGGGATTTTTTCAGTCATTTTCAATTAGCTGCAGAATGTTTCTTTACAGTAGCTTGGTTTCTGGTTAGCTGACCCAGAGAACAATGATGACCACTTTACACTGCGGAGACAGTGCTGACAGGGGGATAATGAGAGAAACTGTCTCGGGGTTTCCCATTAACAAGTGTAACCAAAGCCCCCATTGGCCTTGCTAATGGGTAATAGCATATTACTCTATTGGCGAAGGCCTTTAGGAGATGGCAGACAAAGTTGCTTAATTAGTGGCTTCTGAAGTGTTACCTCTACTGCTCTCCTGCATCTTCAGTTTCCCTACAGTTTCTAATTATTTTCCTTTGAATACGAATACAGTACCAAATTTCCCAACTTGATTATGTTTTTCCCCCCTCATCTGAATGGGTAATCAAGCACTACTTATTTCAATCAAAATACACTCCAATAGAACCTAACCACAGACGTATGAATACAAGCAGTTCTGGTATTGGTATTGATTTTCCAGTAAATCATCTTAAATCCAAATGATCAAAAATCAAGACAGGTCAACATCAAAGAAACAGGAATATTGGCATGAAAGCAAGCTCCGTTGATTGGTACAAATTAAAAGATCATTTATTAGTGATTATGCTGTATAATACTGCCAGTGCCAAATGAATGCAATTAAGATGAAACGGGCCCCTGCAGCAATAGGGGTTAATAAAGACTGAATTCCTAATGATTTTTCCATTAATTATGAAGATGTCCACAAAACAGCCTTAACAAAGTGGTGGCTACCTCAGACAAATCTCTGTAATCTGGATAAAACACATCCCTTAATTGGCATACTACTAAGATAATGTAAAGATTTCAACAGTTCCTAATCATCACTTGCTGGATACAAGGTAAGCAGAAAAGGATTTAAAACTTAAGGCAAGAAAGAAAAACAGGAGAGCTGACACTTCAAAAAATCTGGAATAACTCTCAGCAGAGTCTGATTGATGACATTGTTTCAAGTCCAGAAGACCAAATACAAAGAGTATCCTCTGTTTTGCATAATTAAATCACTCCCCTATATATTGAGAGGGTATTTCTCTTGCCTACAAATATGATTTCTATAAGGCCAAAGAAAACTCTGGTGGCGCAGTAGCTAGGAGCAGTTCTACTCTGTCCTATATGGTTGCTATGAGTTGGAATTGTCTTAGTGGCAATTTAAAAAAGAAAAAAACAAGTCCAAAAGAAGAGAGGAAGGAAGAAAGGAAAAAAGAGGAGAGAGAAAGAATGAGAAAGCTATAGAAGGAATTAATTTATAAATGATTTTGAATTGAATGGAGAACATCACATTTCTTCTCTGCATGATTAGAAACAAGAGCAGATCCATTCAAATTACATTTCAGCTTACCTTCAGAATTAAATTTACAGCACTCACCTCGACCTAACAACTTGCTTGTCCCATTCTAGGCCTGTCTGATTTAACTCTGATGAAATCAATAAATATGAAATCAAGTCTTTTCTGTTACTAATTAAAACAAGTTGGCTAACTGACCTTGAGAAAATACTTTTCTTTCTAAGAAGAAAATGTTGCAATGTGATTTGAAAAATTAAGTGATTTTACAGACTTTCACATTTCTTTAAAAATAATCATGAAAGTCATGTATACAATGATAATTTAAAAAATCTTCCTGGAAAAAATTTATTAAGAGCATGTAATAACTTAAACCAGTAAACTAGCTGCCATCAAGTTGATTATGACAACTGAGTAAAAAACCTGGCATGTCGGGGGGAGGGTAGGAGGGGAGGAAGATTGAAGAAAATTACAATCTTACTCTCTCATTTTTTATACAACTGGAAAATTTCAAAAATTTATTGTAAGGGGCAAAAGTGTTAGCTGAATTTTGTTTCATGGATGACATACTCTAATAGATTAACACATCAGCTCTAACAAGTACTGGTATCATCATCTCTTCTCTCTCAGACTAATTCTTTATGACTTTTACTTGGGGATGCCTGGCAGACATTCCCATTGTGTGAACATGTTTATCTCTATTTTACAGGTGTGATTTGATGTACGTATGTGCATGTCTAGTTGTTGCTTGGTCCCAGCAACCCTATGAATACCAGAATGAAATGCCAACTAGTCCTGCACCATCCTCACAATTGTTGTTAAGTCTGATCTTATTGTTGCAGCTACTGTGTCAATCTATCTCATTGAGGGTCTTCCTCTTTTTTGCTGACCGTTTTCTACCTCAGTAAAAATAATGTGTGTCTGCAAGGACTGATCCTACTGGTAACATATCCAAAGTATGTGAGACGAAAGACTTCCATCCTTGTTTCTAAGGAGCATTCTGGTGGTACTTCTTCCAAAACAGATTTGTTCATGTTTCTGGAAGTCCATGATAGACACATATTCTTCAACACCATAATCCAAAGGCATCAACACTTCTGTCTTCCTTATTTATTTTACAGCTTTCACAAGCATAGGAGGTAATTGAAAATACATGGTTTGGGTCAGGTGCACCTTAATCCTCACAGTGATATTTTAAAGAGGTCTTTTTCCACAGATTGGCCCAATGAAATAAATCTTTTAATTTCTTGACTATTATTTCCATAGTTGTTAATTGTGGATTCAAATAAAATTAAATTCTTGACAATTATTTTATCTTTTTTATTATAATATTTCTTATTGGCCTTGCTGTATCATACTGATGGCTGTGGTCTTTGATCTTCATCAGTAAAACCTTCAAGTTCACTTCACTTTTAGTACGTAAGATTACGTCATTTGCGTATCAGAGGCTGTTAATGAGTCTTCTTCCAATTCTGATGCCTCATATGTCATCAGATCAAGCAGGATCTGCTTGATCTGGCACAAAGTATTCACTATCTTTGGGTGTCTCAAGCTGGGTTTTCTAGGGATGCAAGACCAGTAATGAGTATATATACAAGGAAAGATTTATATACAAAGTATAAGGAAACATACATATATGTGTGTGTATATATCTATATACATATATATATAAATGAAACAGCTCACTCAACTGTAGAAGCTGAACATCCCAAATCCTGGCACAAGGTGACCCCAAAGTCAGCAGGTCAGACACCAGAGTTCTAGATCACTGGTTGTGTAGGTCGGTGGGTCCTAAGCTGGCAGTGAGACTGCAAGGACTCCGCTGACTCATGGAGCTGCAGAGGCTGATGGACATAAGATTCAGCAGGTCAGGGAACAGGACTCTCCAGTACTGGCTGTAACCATTGATGAATCCAACAGCTGCTGGTTCAGGTCCAGGAACCAGACAACAGAAGAGAGCAGGGGCTGCTGGAAACGTGAGCAGATGAGAAGTAGATGGTGGAAGGCAGAGAGATGAGAGCCAAGGGGTGGGAAGCCACCACAGGCCCTGTCCTGCCACTTGATACAGCAGTCAAACATGAAGCTACCAAGTTGACACGTCCTGACCACCACAGTCCACCCCTTGTCAACTCGGCATCTGCACACATCTCCCCTTATCATCCAGTGTCTGAAGGAATTCAATTACAAAGTCATACTTATGTCTAACACTGCATAACACATGTACAACTG
The DNA here is from genome assembly GCA_028571685.1 of Heterohyrax brucei. NCBI lineage: Eukaryota > Metazoa > Chordata > Mammalia > Hyracoidea > Procaviidae > Heterohyrax > Heterohyrax brucei. The sequence goes on along the minus strand of CM053144.1, from coordinate 119,399,468 downwards.
AAAATGCATTAGCCCATTTACGTCTTATGTTTCATAAGTAAACAAAATATCCAATACACACATGCAAAGCAGAAATACTCATGACAATTACAGTCCTTGTTTCTGCAACTGGTCATGTGGCTGCAACTGGTATTTAGAACTACCTTCTTCTACAATGCGTCCTCTATTCCCTTTGCCCTCAGCAAGCACCTCAGCTGGTTGTGGTTCCTTGCCTGGTGAGGTAACCCAAACCTTCAGTCCTTAAGGGTCTGGGCTACTAACAATCATTTTGGAATTGGGTTGCTGTAGCTTTCCATTGACTTTAGTCACAGGACATGGTACTGCTAGGAGGCGTCCTAAGGGATATCCTGCATTCCAAATATACTCTTCTTTACCTCTATTAGGTAATGTCAATCCAATCTCATCTTTGTAGTCAGGATCAATCACACCAGCCAGTATCTTAACTCTCTGTCTGCTGAACCAGAGGCACAAGGAGCCCAAAATGGCCTGGTGGCAATTTTAGCTTCCAGTTCAGTGGAATTGTTGATGTGTCTCCAGGTGACAGCATTCCTCCCTTTGGGATTAAGGGACAGGAAGCAAAAGTCTTGCAAGTGGATCACTAGTGGTAACAGTGAGCGGTGGCACTCCTGTTCCCACCTCTTGATTCCTGGATCCATGAATCCTGTCTATGGGAGAAACAACACCATGAATTGAATGCTAGTTTAGAGCATATACAATCCTTGGAGAACTTTTCCCCAACCCTGCAAAGTATTGCCACCTAGCTGGCTGCATAATTGTGTCTTCAGGAGGCCATTCCATTGTTCTACCAAGCCAGCTCCTCAGGATGATGGGGAACATGGTAAGACCAGTGAATTCCACGAGCATGGGCCCACTGCCACACTTCATTTGCTGTGAAGTGAGTCCCTTGATCAGAGGCAATGCTATGTGGGATACCGTGACAGTGGATAAGGCGTTCTGTAAGTCCATGGATGATAGTTTTGGCAGAAGCATGGCCTGCCAGGAAGGCAAATCCATATCCAGAATCAGTATCTATTTCAGTAAGGACAAAATGCTTTCCTTGCCACAATAGAAGCAGTCCAATATAATCAACTTGCCGTCAGGTTTCTGGCTGATCACCTTGAGGGATATTGCCATATCAAGGCCTCAGTGTCGGTCTCTGCTGCTGGCAGATTGGGCACTCAGCAGTGGCTATAGCCAAGTCAGCCTTGATGAGTGGAAGTCCATATTGCTGTATCTGTGCATAACCTCTGTCCCTGCCACCATGGCTCCTTTGTTCATGAGGCCATTGACAAAGATGGGGTAGCCAGGGAAAGAGGATGACTGGTTTCCACAGACCGTGTCATCTTATCCATTTGATTGGTAAACTCTTCCTCTGTTGAGGTCACTCTTTGATGAGCATTCACACGAGACACAGATATCTCCACTTCTTTGGCCCATTCAGAGAGGTCTGTCCATATACCTCTTCCTCACAATCCCTTGTCTCCAATTTTCCAGTCACATTTCTTCCAAGTCCCTGACCAGCCAGCCAGGATATTGGCCATGGCCCATGAATCATATAAGCCACATATCCAGCCATTTCTCCTTCAAGCAAAGTGAACAACCAGATGCTCTGCTCAAAGTTCTGCCTGTTGGGAGGATTTGCTTTCACCACTGTCCTTCAGAGAGGTCCCAGAAAGGGGCTGTAGTGCTACTGCTGTCCACTTCTGAGTGGTGCCAGCATATCGTGCAGAATCATCTGTAAACCAGGCATGAATTTTCTCTTCCTCAGTCAGCTGGTCATAAGGAACTTCCTGTGAAACCACAGGTGCAAACTGGGAGATGGAAGGTAATATCACAGGAGTAGAGACCACGGGCATTTGGCCCACTTCCTCATTCAACTTACCTGGGCCTTCACATCCTGCACAGGCCCGATCTCATACATACCAGTTGCATTTAACGATGGGGTGCTGCTGTGCTCATTTAACCTTATGATTCTGTGGGTCAGACAACACCCAGTTCATGATAGACAGCTCAGGATACATGGTGACCTGGTGTCCATGGTTACGCATTCAGTCTCTACTCAGGCCCAGTAACAAGCCAAAAGCTGTTTTTCAAAAGGAGAGTAGTTATCTGCAGAGGATGACAGTGCTTTGCTCCCAAATCCTAAAGGTCTGCATTGTGATTCACCAATAGGGGCCTGTCAAAGACTCCAAACAGCATCTCTATCTCCCACTGACACTTCAAGCACCACTGGATCAGCTGGATCTTACGGTCCAAGTGGCAGAGGAGTCTGCACAGTGACCTGAACCTGTTGCAGAGCCTTCTCTTGTTCTGGGCCCCACTCAAAAGTAGCAGCATTTCAAGTTGCATGGTAAATAGGCTGAAGTAGCAAACCCAAATGAGGAATATGTTGTCTCCAAAATCCAAAGAGACACACTAGGTGCTGTGCCTCTTTTTTAGTTGTCAGAGCAGCCAGGTGCAGTAACTTATCCTTTCCTTTAGAAGGAATATTTTGACAGGCCCCACACCATGGGACCCTTAGGAATTTCACTGAGTTGGAAGGTCCCTGAATTTTTGTGGGATTAATTTCCCACCCTCTAGCATGCAACTGTTTAACTAATAAGCCCAGAGTCAATGACACGTCTTCCTTAGTGGGTCCAACCAGCATAATGTCGTCTATATAATGGACCAGTGTCACATCTTGTGGAGGAGAGAAACAATCAAGATTCCTGTGGACTAACTTATGACACAGGGCTACAGAGTTAATGTAGTTCGAGGCCCCCAAGTGAAAGTGTACTGCTGGCCTTGCCAGGTGAATGCAAACTGCTTCTGGTGGTTCTGTGAAACAGGTATGGAGAAGAAGGCATTAGCCAGATCAATAGCTGCGTACCAAGTAACAAGAGCTGTACTGGAACAGCAGCTGAAATGGAGTCACCACCTCACTGAGTTCATGATAAGCTACTGTAATTCTCTAAGATCCACCTGTTTTTCTACATCCTAAATAGGCGAGTTGACTGGGGATGTGGTGGGGATCACCACCCCTGCATCCTTCAGGTCCCTGATGGTGGCAGTAATTTCCACAGTCCCTCCAGGAATGTCGTATTACTTCTGGTTCACTATTTTGCCAGGCAGTGGCAGTTCTGGTGGCTTCCATTTGCCTCTTTCCATCATAAAAGCCCTCACTCCATTTGTCAGGGATCCAATGTAGGGTTATGCAAATTGCTGAGTATATTGATTCCAGTTATGCATTCCGGAACTGGGGAAATCAGTACAGGATGGATATGGGGACACAGTGGACATACTGTGGGACAAACATGAGCCAAGACTCCATTAATAACCCGACCTCCGTACGCCTCCCCTCTGACTGGTGGGCCACAGTGATGTTTTAGATCTCCTGGAATTAGTGTCAGTTTAGAGCCAGTATCCAGCAGTCCCTGAAGAGCTTGATTATTTTCTTTACCTTAGTGAACAGTCACTTTTGTAAAAGACCTTAGATCCCTCTGAGGAATGGTGAGAGAAAGATTAACAGTATAAATTTTGGGCAGTTTATTAGAATTCTTCCTCAAAGGGACCTGGCCTCCCCTTCATTCAAGGGGTCCTTAAACTTGCTTAAGTCTGGGAATTGATTGAGGGACCGTGACTCTTTATTCTGGTGATTTGAGTTAGACTGCTGTTCAACTGACCTAGAATACATCAGTTTACATAGATCAAGTAAGTATTTACTAGGTATATTATCTATTTGACTCCTAGGGACACCATGACTAAGTAGTGAACTCTGTATGTCTATATGAGTCAGACTATTATGATGACTACTTTGCCTCCACTGTCCATTACTGTAAGCACGCCCGCCTTGTCTTTGTCAATTGACTGCAGCCACTTGACCTCCACCACCACGGGGTCCAGTTAGCCCCATTGTAGTTATTTGTCTTAATTCAGCTAGGGCAGCTCCCACGGTCATTTCTGATTTACATAAAATGGCAATCACAGCAGTCTTCAAGGATCCCGGAGCTCCCTTCACAAATTTGTTTCTCACAGTTGTGGTAAAAGGTGTGTCCTCTGGACCTTCTATGTGTGGATTTGAAGGCCTAACCAAATAAATCCACTCTTGCATGCCAATTTCCCTAAGCCTTGGGATACCCTCCTCTGCAGTACATCAAGACAGGTCTGGTAATTCACTTAATTTAGTGTAGGCCACCACATCAGCCATGCTTCAGCATTCCAGCCAAACAAACTATAAGGTTCTTTCCTAACTTCTTGAGCTGAAACACTGAATGAAGAATCTGTGCTAAGTGGACTCATGTCAAGAAATTCAGACTGATCCATCTTTTTGTTCCTTTATGATTATCCCACACCGTTAGCAGCTATTCCCATGCATATTCCCCAGGTTTTTCTGTCTGTAGGTATTAGAAAAGTCAAGTAGCTCCTCTGGAGCATAGCATATCTCCTCCTGGGTTACACTTCGTACTTCATCTTTTGGGACTAGCTGGGACTTAAGTCTAGTTACAGGTCTAGAAGCCTAAAACATCTGCCTCAGACCATACCCAAGGCAATGAATGACTCAGGCAGGGGGTCTTTAGAGGCAGCTGGGCTACGGCTCATCTCATTAGATTGGAGAGGAGGGGATAACGGCTTTCCTGGGCTGGGTTGTTTGGCAGACAAACATGAAGTAATCCCTTCACCTGGGTGTGGTTCTGCTGGCAGGAGTGATTCACTAGACTTTAGGGGCTCAATGTCTCCAGCTTTATCATCTTCCTATATGTCCCCATTCAAAGTTTCAGACTCCCATTTTTTTTCCTATTAATGCCCTCACTTTAACTTCAGATACCTTTAGAGATTGGCAGTTGAGCTGGTGTGCAATTCTGCCACTCTAATGATAAGCATCTGGGTTTGGCTTTCAGCAGTATCAGCTCTGCCATTACAGTTAATGAGGTTTTCTTTTAAAGACAAGTGGAAGCTCTAAGTTCTCTTACATGGCATGAGAGCTTTGATTCCAAAGCCTTGAGCTCATCATTTTCTTTAGGCAGTTTGTCTAATGCAAGTAGGACCAACCAACCAACTTCCTTATACCTTGCATCCTCACATAATTTTGAAAACTTATCACACATGTTTTCACCCTGAGCATCACCTTTCATTAATACCCGATCTGTTGGTGGTGCTGTCTTGCAGATATGTACCGCCACCACAGCCCATGGATTGGCACAGTACTCTTTACTGGTAGGAGCAGGATTATCAACAGTGTTAACATTAGCCAGACTCAAGAACCACTTGAAAAGATTCATTTTTACAATTTTGTTTCCCTGGAACCACTCCTGGTACCAAATTGTCTTAGGCTGGGTTTTCTAAGGAAGCAAAACCACTTAACATGTATATGTACAAAGGAAGATTTATATATAAAGGCAACAGCTCACGCAACTGTAGAAGTTGAACTTCCCAAGTCCTGACACAAGCCTCACATGGCCGCGGGAGCTGGTGAACCCAAGGTCAGCAGGTCAGAGACCAGGGTTCTAGATTACTGGTTGTATAGGTCGGTGGATTTCACGTCGGAGGCAAGACTGCACGGTTTCCACTGACTGATAGAGCTGCAGAGGATGGCGAACCCAGGATCCGCAGGTCAGGAAACAGGACTCTCAGGTGCTGGCTGTAAGCATTGATGAATCCAACAGCTGCTAGTTCAGGTCCAGAAACCAGGCACTAGAAGAGAGCAGGAGCAGTGACGTGAACAAACCAGAAGTAGGCGGTGGAAGGTGTAGAGATGAAAGCTGAGGAGTGGGAAGCCACCACAGGCCTTGCCCTGCCCTTGATACAGCAGCCAAACATGGAGTTACCAAATTGACACAATCCTGACCACCACACTGGGCCTGTATTTCCTCTATAGTGGATATTACATACATGATTCAAATTTGTTGTGATACTTAAATAACATTGTATTTGTAAAGTGGCCTTTAAAAAATTTAAGGTATTCTACAGCTAGAAGACAACATGACTAAGTATCCAGCTTCTTGAATTATTTGCTCAGCATACAGTATATTTGAAAAAGTATGGTAAAAGGATACAATGCTGACATATACCTTTCCTATTTTTAAATGACTATGGTATCCCCTTTTAGTGTTAGAATGGCTTATGAGTGACGATGTATAAATCTGATATTTTCAGGCTTTTAAGGGCAAGTGAGGTTCAAATGTGCCTCTGAGCCAGATAGGCTTAGGTTGGATCCTGTCTTCTACTATTGTGATCCTGAGAAAGTCACTGCACTTCTTTGAGGCTTCCTTTTGCTACCTGTAAAATGGACAATTAATTTACCCAGCTCTCATTTCTGATAGAGACTCTAAACAAGATAGCATATTTAAAGTTCTCAGCACAATGTCTACCACACAAATGGTCAGAATAATTTGTTTTCCTCCCTTTATTTTCCAAAGATTATTATGTTACAATTATTTTAATATTATCTTAAAACTTCTTTTGCTGAGTAAATTAAAATGAGCAAAGAGTCTAGACAGGATCACAAAACTTTGGGTGGGCCTAGGGTTAGTTATTCATGAAACTTAATTTTCAATCTAGGTAAGTTCTCTAACTATGCTTTTACAGTTTGCTGTGTTTACATGTACACCTATTTGTGGTATACAATTACATTATGCTCCATGTTTTATATATTTACTAACATGCAAATATACAGTCAATAGGAAAAAGACAATGCTGGGAAAAGTATTTTCTCTCTATCTTAATGATTTCAGTGACATTTAATTCCTACCTGTTGTTCATCAACCCAGAAAAATAAATACAAACTAGGAAACCAAGATTGATTTAGCAGCTACATGTCTGCAAAGAAAATGATAAATAAGAAAAATACTGTGAATAACAAAACAACTAAACCAAAAGGAAGTCATATTTTATTTCTCCAGTATACTTAATCATGTTGTCTTATTGTTGTAAAATACCTTAAAGGTTTTGAAGGCCACTTTATAAATGCAATGTTATTTGAGTCTCACAACAAATTTGAATCACATGTATAATATCAAATCCCCTTTACTACTGAAGAAATAAAGGTCCAGAGAGGGTGAATACTTTGTGCCAGATCAAGTAGGTCCTACACAGTAGAACTAGGATTGGAATCCAGATCTTCAGATTCCCCACTTGATGGTCTTTGTTTTTTAGAGTACTACTGTAGATGAGTACCAGGAAATACACTGCTGGTTAGTACAAGTTCAGACAAACAGTTTCGAAAACACAGCAGCCTACACAAGGCAGCCAGGTGTTGCAGGACACAGGGCTGACAGGAGCAAGGGACAGCCTAGAATGATTTTGTATACATCATCATCATCACCAGCAGTACAGTAGTGGGACACTTCTCTCAGAATGTGCAGAACCAAACGTCTGTGGAGTCAGCCAACATCCTATGACACAATCCATGTAACCCTGCAAAACGGTGGGTCAGTATTTGCCAGTATAGCTCCATATTGGACAAGGCAGCCCACTTCACAAGGCACAGTCCTAGAAACAAGGGCCTGTCCTAGAAACAGCCACAGGTGGTATTATTTGCTGCATCTAGTTCGTGAAATGTGCTTTCACAGTTAGGTATTTCTGTTTTAAAACTGATGGACATCATGCATGTGTTTGTATTTAGTCACATGTTTCAAAACTCTAAACTGCACACATTAACAATTTTTATTTGGGTTCATGTCCATATACATCACAGGTTCACTTACGATGAGATTTAGAAGGGGGAGGAAATTATAAAGCTTTTCTTTTAAAGATTTGGACTTTTTGTCCTCCCCATAATGAAGTAAGCATGGTAGATTGTCTTGAGTATTTCAATTTGACAGTACTGTGCAGATCCCAAGCACTGGAGACACTTGAATCAGATGGTCCTATCTCCTCAAAACTCACAGTACAGCATAACATGGTATGTTCCTCAGAGAACTTGTTCCAACATCACGGAGGAGCTTTTTAAGAAATGCAGGTATCTCAGCTCCACTCCAGGCTTGTTGAATTCAGTCTTTGGAGTGGGACCTAGATAATGGGCATGCATTTTAAACAATCCTCCCAGTTAAGAACCACTAATATTGCAACATTTACAGTGATCACTGGTGGAGAAGAGAACTTACTGAATCTCTCAGAATAGGAAAATGGGATGCAAGGGTTTACTTCTTTTGTGGTTAATCTAGCTATTTTCAGGTCCTAAATAAACATATTCTAGGTCTCAAATAGTCCCTAGGGAGAATGAACCACTAAGCACTCAACTACTGGTATAAAGGCTGGTGGTTCAAATCCAGTTAGAGGCATCTCGAAAGACAGGGCTGGCAATCTGCTTCCGAAAGTTCAGAGCCTTGAAGACCTTGTGGAGTATTTCTCCTCTGCACATGTTGGGTCACCATGAGTCAGTATTAATGCGACAGCAACTAACAACAGGGCCCAAGTGAATCCTCTCCCCTTCCTGCCATTTACATGACCTAGTCAGTTATGTCTCAAGCGTTGGAGAGAAACTAGTTTACTCTGGAGCTCAGTATCAGTCTGTTTGATGGGTGCCATAACTCTCAAGAAATGTTTAGAAGTTCTACACATTTTTAAACGGCAGTGACAGCATATCGGCTAGATCATTGCTATCATGGTCTGTAAAGTTATGGCCTGTTACTGGGAGGTAGAAATCAGTTTTCTGGGTCACAGCTAGCATTTAAAGCTGGAATAAAACAGAGAGAAGGAAAAATATTATATTACACTGTGTTTTGAATTATATATTTTTATTAAACCATTCATTAGGTATTGTGTGTGATAAAAAAAAGATTTCTTACTGTGGATATAAAAACAGTTTGAAAGACACTGAACTAGAGTGTAAGCTCCTTGTGGGCAAGCCTGGGTTTTTTCTTAATTTTGGTAAAGAATAAAATACACTCTCAGAATAAGAAAAGTTAGAAAAATCACGTGAAAAGAGGCTTGCCTCAACTCAGGATTTGTGAGAAACTGCGTATCTGTGGAGAAAGACTTTTCCCAGGAGACTGGAGGCTCAGCTCCAGCCAGCACTTTCCCTTTCCAGCTTTGATAAGCAGCAAAATTTCCAGCGATATTAAAATACAAATACCCCTGTGAAGATTACTGCTCTGGAGGTCATTTTCTGATTTCCTTTAAAGTCATTCAGCTCACTCAAATGCATGCTTCTGAGTGTCTTGACTGCCTCCCTGTTGGGCTTCAAGGGTATCCACAAGGGCTAGGAAGCAAGTGTGATTTTTTTTTTCTTTTTTTTAAGGAGAAGCTGTTTCATGTAGTGCAAAAAATAAAAATAAAAAGGGTTATATCCTCTCAACCTCAGGCTTGAGAGGCAAGTGAGTCTGCCTAGCGGCTTCAACTGAAGAAACTTTTAGAATTATTATGGGGCTGGCTGACTTTTCTTTCATTTCCTTTTTTTTTTTTTACCCATGGTTTGAATTTGTTTTCCTTGAGATGTGGTTTTCCAAATTTTATTTTTATTTTGCACATGTTGTTTCAGCCTGGTGAAACGTTCATGAATAATGCTAGTTTATTTTCATAACTCTGTTTTATGAGAATAAAGTTGCTGAGAGACATTTTCTCAGAATGGAGCAGATATGTTTGGTAGGTGAGGACAGACAGATGGTGTCAGGAGCATTTTTGTGTTCTGGGGAAGGATAATCAGGCTGTGTTTTTCAGATATTCACAGCCAGTCAGGCTCCTTTGGGAAAAGGTACAATTTGCATGTTTCTTTCATCAAATTTTCCGATGTCATGTTAATGGTTCAAAGGAAGATATGTGGTCTTTTTCTTTATTGTTATTTTAATATTGAATGGTCTTTTTGTATAGTATTTGATTTTAGTTCATAAATAAGTAAAAATGCTGAAAATGGACATTCATTATATATTTCTAAACTTCTGGGCAAACTACAGGAAAATTGGATCTCTGACAATTTTTTTAGGTTTCATAGTGTGCTTGCTAATGTCATCGTATATAGACAGGAATTATTATTTCCTGGTTTGATAACAAGAAGTCTATTATCTTTATATTTCCAGTAGTAAGTCTCATTGTGTAACATGCACTGTTTACCTTTATTTACCCAAACAAAAAAACCAAGCCAGCTGCTGTGGGGTCAATTCCAACTCATGGTGACACTGAAGAGCAGTGGAGCTTCCCCATAGCTTTTGCAAGGAACAGATGGTGGATTTGAATTGCTCGCCTTTTAGTTAGTAGCTAAACTCTTAACTACTGTACCACCAGAGCACCATGCTTTCACTGAGCTTATCATATTGAATTACCCTTGATGTGTGAGTTGCTTCTGACTCATACTGACCCTATAGATATATTAGTAGTTGTTAATTTATAGGTAGATCTCATATGCATCTTTTGAGTATTAACATATAATAAGCTTTTATTCTAAATTTTTGAGTCATCTCCCAAGTTATGTTAGTAGTATCCTATTTGTGAAAACCCAAGTATATAAGATCAAAATATATATTTGAAAACAGCATGTTGTAGGCCTTCTCAGGTCCTTCTCAGGTGCAAGTTTCTCAGCTGATGGAATTACATGTGTCCCATTCCTAAGGAAAACTTGCCCAAATATATGTAAAACTTAAACTTAAGCTCATTTTGTTCACTGGGCTTGGTATACATGTTTCTCACTCGTTTCATGCATGTTAATGTTTTTTCAAATTTCCCACATGTACTCACACAAACACACACACACACACTACTCTTAGGACTGTTGGAACCTCCTGCCTGAGTCTGTTATTGTTAGCTGCTGTCAAATTGGCCCTGACTCCTGACAACCCCAGGAACCATAGGTGGGGACCATCCTATTGTGGTCTATGAGATTTTCAATGACAATTTTCAGAAGCAGAATGTCAGGCCTTTCTTCTTGGTCTGTTAAGAGGAAGCGCCAACGGAACCTGTTCAGAACATAGCAACATACAAGCTGCCACTGTGGTGGCTGTTTTTGAGGTGCATTTGCTGGGAATTGGAAGGATCTCCCACACTGAGTGTGAAAATCTTGCCTCTGAACCACCCAATGCCCTCTACTTCATTTTTCCAGGCTTTATGCAGTCATCGTGAACTCACAACCAATCTCCCAATCTCCATTGCTCTTCCCGCCCCCAAATTAATTGTACTGGACGTCTACATCTTTCACTCCCTCAACTTTTGTTTATTAATCCATACTCATAAAGCTCCAGTTAGTGTCTTGTAGTAGGATTTGACAGTTGGCAAGATGGATATGTTCTTGCCCTCAATTTGAGTTTCTGATCCGTAAATACAGGCACTTGTTGAATTATAGAGTTCCATCACATGTCTGTCATTAAGTTGACTTTTATGTAGGTCATAACAGTTAAGTACAATTTTTTTTTAATTTTTATTTTTATTTAACATAACTGAGTGAAAATGTACATTCACATATAAATTTACATGCCCACCTATATGCAGCTTCCACTGTTCTCCCTGTCCAGTGACTGCACACTATTCCTCTCTGCTCCATACAGGTCTCATCCTCCCAACAGTCTCCTTTCCCCTCCTCTCTGTCCACTCCCCTTCCTCCAGCCAGAGGTCAGCAAGATGATATCCTATAGATGTATAGAACCATAAAGTGCTTCCAATATATGGTCACTCTGCATTGCTAAGTCCAATCCATTCCTGTCCAAAGAGTGGACCTTTGTTATAATTTATGGGAAAGGGCAGCATCAGGGCTGGGGGCCACGCTCTCAGAGGAACCCCAAAACTGCTGGACCATCAATTGGGGTCTTTTAGTGGAGATCTCATGATGCACCTCTTTTTATTCTTGTGTTGCCAGTGAGGCTCCTCTCTGTGAGCTCCATTGTAGCTATCGCTGGTGGTGGCCGGGCACTATCCGGTTCTTCGGGTCCCAAGTCGATGTAGGCACCCACTCTTGTGGGTCTCTCTGTCTTCTCGGTTGTTTTTACCACATGTCATTTTGGTCCTCGGTGAGCATCCGTTCCTACTGAGTTGGGACCATTTGCTGTGTCCTCGGATGGCAGCTTGGCAGCTTTTAAGACCCTAGATGCCACTCACCAATGTGGGGTACAGAGAGCTCTCTTAGCAAAACGCTAGTTGTGCCAATTGGCCTGGAATTCGCCTAACAGCATGGTCCCCTGACCCCCACCCCAGCTACTCTATCCTTGCAGTATTAAGATGGAAGGAGTACTTGAGTTATGCTGAAGTCCACTGAATGTTGTTCTTGTTTCTAATGTGTGCTATCACCGCTTTCTCCCAACTAGATTTCTAGTAACTATCTAAACTAAACCCTCCCCCCCACCCTCCCTCCCTCCCCTCCCTTGCAGCTGTCAAAGAGTCTTTTCTTCTATACACAAGTCTGTTTTTGAGATCTTATCGTAGAGGTCTCATACAGTATTTGTCCTTTTGTCGCTGACTACTTTCACTCAACATAATGTCTTCCAGTTGAAACCAGGTTAGGAGATGTTTCCTGGAATCATCGTTATTCTTTATCATTGCATAGTGCTCCATTGAGTATATGTACCATAATTTACCTATCCATTCTTCTGTTGTTGGGCATCTGGATTGATTGCATCTTTTTGCTATTGTGGACTGTGCTGCGATAAACATTCTGGTGCACGTGTCCATCGGTGTGAAAGGCCTTGATTCTGTAGGATATATTCCAAGTAGTGGAATTACTGGGTCAAATGGTATATTGATATCCATTGTTTTAAGGAAGTGCCAGATTGCCTTCCAAAGAGGCTGGACCATTTTGCAACCCCACCAACAGTGTCGGAGGGCTCCACTTTCTCCAGAGCCTCTCCAGCATTTGTTGTTTTGTGTTTTCTGCATCATGGCCAATCTTGTTGAGGTGAGATGGTATCTCATTGTTGTCTTGATTTGAATTTCTTTAATAACTACAGATTGTGAACATGTCCACATGTGACTTTTGGCTGCCTGGATCTCCTCTTTACTGAAGTGTCTGTCCATCTCCTTTGCCCATCGCTTAATTGGATTGTTTATCTTCTTCTTATCAATATTTTGTAGTATCTTATACATTATGGAGATCAGGCATTGGTCTGACATAGAGTTGCCAAATATTTTTTCCCATTCTGTGGGTGTTCTTTTAATTCTATTAATAAAGTCTTTGGATGAGCAAAAGTGTTTGATTCTTAATAGTTCCCATTTATCTATTTTCTCTTCTGATTGAGGTTTCTTTGACAGATTTTGGAGTCTGTCCTCATTGTGTATTAAAACTTCCATTGTTGTTCCTACCTTTTCTTGGATGAGCTTTATTGTTTTAGGTTTGATATTTAGGTCTTTTATCCAGTTGGAGTTGGTTTTTGTATAAGGTGTAAGATATGGATCTTGATTCAGTTTCTTGCAGATGGATAACCAATTTTGCCAGCACCATTTGTTGAAGAGACTGTTTTTACCCCAGTTTAATGTCTTAGAGCCTTTGTCGAATATCAACTGATCATAGGCAGATGGTGTCACCTCTGGGGTCTCAGTTCTGTTCCATTGATCCATCTGTCTGTTCTTGTACCAGTACCAGGCTGTTTTGACCACGGTGGCAGTGTAGTATGTTCTAAGGTCAGGTAATGAGAGGCCTCCCAGTGTGTTCTTCTTCTTCAGTAGTACCTTACTTAGCCGGGGCTTCTTCCCTTTCCAAACAAAATTGGTGATTTGTTTCTCCATCTCATTAAAAAATGATGCTGGAACTTGTATTGGGATTGCATTATATAAATAAATTGCTTTGGTTAAAATAGACATTTTCACAATGTTAAGTCTTCCTATCCATGAGCAGGGTAGGTTTTTCCATTTATCTAAGTCTCTCTTAGTTTCTTGTAGTAAGGGCTTGTAGTTCTCTTTGTAAAGGTCTGTTGTTTCTCTGGTTAGATTAATTCCTTAGTTCTCTTTGTAAAGGTCTGTTGTTTCTCTGGTTAGATTAATTCCTAGGTACTTTATCTTCCTAGGGGCTTTCGTAAATGGTATTGTTTTAATAATTTACTCCTTAACAGTCTCGTTGTTGGTATAAAGGAATCCTACTGATTTACTTATGTTTATCTTGTATCCTGAGACTTTGCTGAACTTTTCTATCAGTTTGAGTAGCTTATTTATAGATTCCTTGGGGTTCTCTGCATATGCAATCATATCATCTGCAAACAGGGAGATTTTAACTTCCTCTTTGCCGATGCAGATGCCCTTTATTTCTTCGTCTTGTCGAATTGCTCTGGCTAGAACTTCTAGCACAATATTGAATAGGAGAGGTGTGAGTGGACATCCTTGTCTAGTTCCTGATCTCAGGGGAAAGTCTTTCAGTCTCTCTCCATTCAGGATGATGTGGGCAATTGGCTTTATATAAATGGCCTTTATTGTGTTGAGGAATTTGCCGTCTATGCCCATTTTGCTAAGAGTTTTCAGCACGAATGAGTGTTGGACTTTATCAAATGCCTTTTCGGCATCAATGGACAAAATCAGGTGATCTTTGTCTTTTGTGTTATTTATGTGGTTAATCACATTAATTGTTTTCCTGATGTTGAACCAGCCTTGCATCCCTGGTATGAATCCCACTTGGTCATGATGGATTATTTTCTTGATATCTTGTTGTATTCTGTTGGCAAGAATTTTGTCAAAGATTTTTGCATCTAGGTTCATGAGTGATATTGGTCTGTAGTTCTCTGTCTTTGTTGGATCTTTCCCTGGCTTAGGTATCAGGGTTATGCTGGCTTCATAGAATGAGTATGGGAGTACTCCGTCCTTTTCTATACTGTGAAATAGTCTCAGTAGTATTGGGGATAACTCTTCTCTAAATGCTTGGTAGAATTCTGCTGTGAAGCCATCTGGGCCAGGACTTTTTTGGGTTGGCAGTGTTTTGATGACCTTTTCAATCTCTTCCTTTGTGATGGGTTTATTAAGTTGTTCTGCTTCACGTTGTGATAATTTGGGTAGGTGGTATGAGTCAAGGAATTGGTCCATTTCCCCTAGGTTTTCAAATTTGTTAGAGTACAGTCTCTCATAGTATTCTGTTATGATATTTTTGATTTCTGTTGCATCTGTGGTGACAACTCCCCTCTCATTTCTAATTTGGGTTATTTGTTTCATTTCCTGCTTTTCTTTAGTAAGTTTAGCCAGTGGTTTATCAATTTGGTCTTTTCAATTTTTTCATTTGTTTTTCTATTCTCTAATTCACTTAGCTCTGCTCTAATATTTATGATCTCATTTCTTCCGGTGCCCAAGGGTTTCCTCTGTTGTTCTCTTTCTACTTGTTCAAGCTGTAGAGTTAGTTCCTTGATTTGGTTTCTTTCTTCCTTCCAGATGTGTGCATTTATCGAGATAAACAGACCTCTGAGCACTGCTTTAGCTGTATCCCATAGGTTCTGGTAGGAAGTGTTTTCGTTCTCATTGGAATCCATGAATTTCTTTAATTCATCCTTGATTTCCTCTATAACTCATGTTTTTTTGAGCAAGATGTTGTTCAGTTTCCAAGAGTTCCACTTTCTATCTACGTTTTTTCTGCTACTGATTTCAACTTTCATGGCTTTATGATCTGAGAAGATGCTTTGCAGTAATTCAATGGTATGGATTTTGTTGAGCATTGCATTATGGCCTATCACGTGGTCAATTCTGGAGAATGTTCCATGTGCACTGGAGAAGAAGGTGTAGTTGTCTGCTGATGGGTGGAAAGTTCTGTATATATCAACGAGGTTTAGTTGGTTAATTGTGTCGATGAGGTCTTCTGTATCTTTACTGAGCTTTTTTCTAGATGATCTGTCTAGTAATGACAGTGGGGTGTTAAAGTCTCCCACTATTATTGTGGAGTCATCTAACTCTCTTTTGAGCGTAGTCAGTGTTTCTTCGACATATTTAGGTGCTCTGACGTTAGGTGCATAAATATTTAATATAGTTAAGTCTTGCTTGTGTACTGAACCTTTCAGCAATAAATAGTGTCCATCTTTGTCCACAGTGGTGGATTTGACATTAAAATTGATTTTGTCTGAGATTACAATTGCCACCCCTGCTCTTCTTTGTTCATTGTTAGCTTGATATATATTCTTCCATCCTTTAATTTTCAGTTTGTTCCTGTCTTTAGGTCTCAAGTGAGTTTCTTGTAGACAATGTGTGGATGGGTCATGTCTTTTGATCCAAGATGACACTTGGTGTCTCTTTACTGGAGCATTCAGTCCATTCACATTCAATGTAATTATTGATAGGTATGTGTTCACTGCTGCCATTGTGATATGTTTATTTTTATGGTGATGTTTTCTCTGTTGTTCTTATTAGTCTGTTCTGGGACATTCTTTTTTGTGAGTTGATTTTTCACCTTTTTCAGAGCTGGTTTTATAGTTGTTGAGACTCGTGTGTTGGATTTCTTGAAATGGTATGATACATCTTTGTTGTACTTTACAGCTGCCCCTATGAACCCCCTTAATAAACTATTTATAAACCCAATTTTAATTACTACCAGTCTTGTCATCTTCCTCTCCATCTGGAAGGACTATAACAACTGTAGTACATCCCTCTTTTATTATGATGGCACCATAGTTTTCATGATGATTGGTTGGATTGCTTCCTTCCAAATCAAAGCTATGATTTACTTTGGAGCCTTCCCTAAATGAGTAGAGTATATAAAGTTAGTGGTTTCGTTCTTCTAAGCCAAAACCAAGAAGTTCTTTCAGTATTTCTTGTAGTTTAGGTTTGGTTTTTACAAAGCCTCTGAGTTTCTCTTTATCTGGGAATGTCTTAATTTCATTTGCGTATTTGAAAGATAGTTTTGCAGGATATATAATTCTTGGTTGGAAGTTCTTCTCCTTCAAGACTTTGAATGTGTCATGCCACTGTCTCCGTGCCAGCATGGTTTCTGCTGAGAAATCCGACGAGAGCCTACAGGGTTTCCCTCTGAATGTTAGCTTTGTCTTGAGTCTTGGTGCCTTTAAGAGTTGCTGGTTATGTTTCCTTTTGTTAAGCTTGATTATAATATGTCTTGGAGTCTTTCTTTTGAGATCTATATTGGGTGGCGTATGATATGCATCTGAGATGTCTATATTCTCTTCCTTCATGATTTCTGGGAAGTTTTCTTTTAGCAGCTCAGCAACAATACTCTCTGTGTTCTCAGATGTCTCACCCTGTTCAGGGACTCCAATTAATCAAAGGTTGTTCCTCTTAATAGAGTCCCACATGCTTCTTAATGTTTCTTCATTTTTCTTGTTTCTTTTTTCTGATTTCTGCTTATAGACGCTGGCATCAGTAGGTATGTCTTCCAAGTCAGAAATTCTTTTTTCCATTTGTTCCATTCTGTTTTCTTGGCTTTGCATGGAAGTTTCTATGTCTTTGATTTTCTTCTTGATCTGCTGGATTTCAGAGTACTGGTGTTCCATCAGATTGAACAAGTTGCTTAATTTTTCATTTTGTTCTGCTGCATTTTGTATAAGGTCTAGAAGGGCTCTGTATATAATCAATTTGTATTCACTTCCTGATGCTTTCATAAAAGTTTCTTCATCTGGAAAACTCCTTGGTTGCTTTGTTTGGGAGCCTTCTGAAGCCATGAGTGATTGCTTGTATGCCACAATTGTCTGTTGCTTTTTGGGTCCCATGTGAGTATATAGAGGCTGGAAGAGGTACTGTGAGGATGGATTGCAAATGTTTCTCTAGGTTGTCTTCAAATGTAAAGCAAAAGGTATCTGTCCAGTTCACAAGTCAGTTAAGTTTTCAGGTGTAGCGGTCCCTCTTCTCATCTGACAAAGTAAGCGCCACTCTATCCAACCCCAGATGATAACAAACTAGTTCAGAATACAGCAATGCTACTGCCCTGGTGGCCTCTGCTGACAGGCCCTATCCTTAGGCAACACTGCGTCGAGTACTGGTTTTGTGATAGAAAAGCACTCTCCTGTGGACAGGCTCTGGCTCCCAAACTAAGAATTAGGTCCAGCTGCGGCCACTGTAACCAAGGTGGTGCCCTCCACACAGGCAGCAGACAGAGGGGCTGAAGGTGCCGAGAGGTAGTGATTCCTCTGCTTCTGTTGCAGGGCCCCCAACGTAGGCAGCACTGTGCAAAATCACTACTTTTCTGACGGAGAAGTGCTGTCCCATTTGCAGGCGCTGGCTCCCAGGCTAAGAACGAGGTCCTGCTAAAATCTCGGTACCAACATGGTGTCCCGCACCCTGACCGCGGAGCTCCGCACAAACCCCACTGAGGCAGCTACAAAACAAAGGCTCAAAGTGTCTAGATTAACAGAGTCCCGAGCCTGGCTCTCAGAACATGGGAATTTCGCCTGCCTATCCCCCCAGCAGTGTGTCTGAGTCCAGCAGCCAGGCAAGGCCCAGCTCCGCCCGCCAGCCGAGACAGAGGAAAAAAAAGTCAAAACGGTGCGTTTACCTTCCGTCCGTGAGAGCCGGGGCTAGCCAGGAGCAGGAGTCAGTGAAAGAGAGGAGGGTTTTCGCTGAGTGGTATGAAGTCCCAATTAACAGCTCTGTGTGTCCTGAGGCTGATTAGGTGATCAGAAGGCTCTGTTTGATTGTCAGTTCAGGTCTTGGTTTCCAGAGGGATAGAAGGAGACGTGTCCTTAGTCCGCCATCCTGACTCCGCCCCCCCAAGTACAATTCTTATTTAATGTCAGTTAGTCAAATGTTTGTCTTAGTACCTAGTATATAATATAGCTTTCTGTGCATAAAAACGTGTTAACAGAAACACTTTGAGATATATTAAAACATCTTTAACATAATAATACAGCAATAATAACAAAAATGTTTTGATGTACATTACAAAGTAGTGCTCATTTGCTATTACAAATCATTGCACATATCTCGACTTACTATAACAAACTGTACAGGGGCTGGTTCATTACTCCAAGTTGTAGATAAGTCAAATGCTCATAATACAGGGACTACATGTAAGCAGGTATGACAGCGGCACATGCAAGAGCCAGCTTCAAGGCCATCTCTGTTTCCCAGAGGGGTAAGGTAGGGTAATTGGTATGTGTGCCCTGGGTGCTGCTTGGGAGAGGCACTGATGAGAAATTTCTACTGGTCATCACAGTTTCCAGTCACCAGCTGTGAGAGATTGTTCAGATCCTGATGCCATGTTTTCCTTCATACAGTCTAGCTGCTCAGATTATTTGTTCAGCACACACACTGAACAAGTATACTGAAGGGACAGAACACTAATGTACACCTTCCCTAATTTTAAACCATGCAGTATCCTCTTGCTCTGAATGACTGCCTTTTGGTGTGTTCATTATACGCACAATTAAGTGTTATGAAATTTCCATTTTTTGCAATGTTATCCATAATCTGCTATGGTCCACACAAATGACTACGTTTACCTAATAAATCACAAGTAAACATCTTTCTAGTGTTCTCTGCTTTTCAGCCAAGATCTATCTGACATCAGCAGTGATATCCCTCTTTCCACATCCTCTTTTGAATCCATCTGGAATTTCTGGCATTTCCTTGCTGACATTAACCTACGACACTTGCCTTTTTCAAAAAATTGCTTTTCCTTAAATTTATTTGTTGGCTTCTGCTCCTTTGTAATACTGTAAATCTTTCACCCCTTCCAGTTCCTTCCATAGAGCTCTTTTTGCCTATGAAGAGAACCTGTGAACTCCCAACCCCAAAGGAAAGCTGGGAGCACAGCAATACATTGTAGAAGATTGTGTTTTCTAAAAGTGGCCACAATAACACTTCCAGTTCCGTATACTCTTTGAAAACTTTGTTTCACTGAGTAGTGAAACCTTCTTGCTCTCCCCTTCTACTTTGACAAAATTTCATGATTACCTTGAGAAATAGAATGTGATGCTGCTTGACTTCTGAGACTAATTCATAAAAGGTAATAGAGCTTCTGCCTATTTTTATCTATCCGTCTATCATCTGTCAAACAATCAATCATCTACCTACCTCTATATTTTTCCCTTCCTATCATAGGGTTTGCCCTAAAATCAGACCAGTGAATGTATGAGAAACCTCAACCTGACCCACTCCAAGTGGTATCATGAAAAGTCTCACTTGGAGAGTACTAAAGACCCTAAATGATAAGCAGTATCAACTGTCAGACATGTAGGTAAACAAGATTTAACTGATTCTATCTCCCAGACTTTAAGTCTTCCAAATCATGCCTCAGGCATCATGAGACAGACAAATCACCACCACTCTGCCTGGTCTTGAATTCTTATGATATTAATAAATAACTACCTTAGGCCATTAACTTTGATGCAAATTGCTATGCAGTCATAGCGATAAAACATACAGTGTTACTGGAGGTGCATTGTTAGCATAACAAAAACCTATAAATATGACAGTGACTTCTGGACAAGGCAGCAGGTAGAAATTGGAAGGGACTAAAAGAGACTGCTTTTGGATACCCGACAGCCCTTGGAAAGTTGTAAGAAAAAGTGAAGAAAGTGTTTTGGGGATCTGGAAGAAAGGGAATCTTGCTTATATGCTTACATAGTAGTGGAAAGTTTAACAACACTGCTGCTTGTGATATTATGAAAAGTAAGAAGGCACTAAGGCAGTAGATTATCTAGTCTTCGTATCTAGAGGATCTGTATTCAAAGTTCCACAAGTATTCTCACGGAGGTGCAACTAAGGAGACTCACTCACAATGAACCTAATCTAAAAACAGACAAACAGAAAAACCAATTGCAGTTGTTTCTGACACGTGGCCACTCCACGTGTGTCAGAGTTGAACTGTACTCTCAGTTTCCAATAGCTTGCCTTTAAGAAGTAGATCGCCAGACGTTTCTTCTGAGATATTTCTGGGTGGATTCCAACCATTAACATTTTGGTTAGGCCCTGATCTAGAGAATGATATTCTCAACAATGAGTCTAAGTCTGATGGTATAATGAGCTGAAATTTTAAGGGAGGGAGTGTATTTTGTATGTGGTTGGGATGTCAGTTTTTGTGGTCAGACGGTAGACTGCAATTTGTATTTTCCAAAAATATCCATAGCAGTATTTTTGGTCTCACATGCTCTTTCAAAACCTTGCCATTCCCATAATGAGATGCAATCTCTTTTCTTCTCCTTAAATCTAACTGGGATTTTGTGACTACCTTGATGACTGGAACATAGCAGAAGAGATTCTGTCTGACTTCTCAGATTAATCTGTAAAAGGCTCTCCAGCTTCCACCTGGATCTCTTTCAAGATACTTGCACTGGGAGCCCAGTCACCTTGCTGTGAGGACGCCCACAATGGTATGTGCAGTGGCTATGCAGATAGACTTGAAGAAGAACTAGCTCCCTTGGTAGACAGCCAGTGTCAACCACCAAAGCTGTGTGTGAATAAGCCTTCAGATGATTCCGTCTTCTTGAGATTCTTCAGCTGAGACAGTAGGCCCGTGAACAGAAAAAAGGCATCCTGCTCTGCCAGGTCCAAATTCCTGATTTACAGAAACTGTGAGCATGACACTTCACTTACCTTTCGAGTAACTTTTTGCACAGCTGTAGTAACTGAAGCATGCACCTAATCATGTTTTCTTCAGCTTATGCCCTTGATTTCCCCATCTTTAACCTCAAGTGCTTCACTGCCCAATTCTCCAAATTATACCGTTTATTGTATCTATATTTGCCCTGTAAAAGTATATACTTTTAATTTTTTAAATAGTAAGTCACCATATGTAGTCATTAGGCTTCGTTTTTCATTCAATAATGCATTGGCAATATTTACCCAGATTGATGCCTCTCAGTGTTATCCGTTTGTTTTGATCATGACAATACTTCATTGTGTACGTATGCCACAGTTTAGTCACTGAGCCACTGAAGGATTTTTTCACTAAGTTTTTGCTATTATAAATATTGCTACTGTGAAGGCTCTGGTATAAGTCAAGGAGTAGAACTTCCGGGTAATATAAATGCTCAGATTTAGTACATAAATAATTCAGATTGGTTTTACCAAGTTATTGTCCATCCTGAGTTTCTAAGAGATTTTGGGCATCCCAGGAAGGATTTGGATGAAAATAATAACAATATGTAGAAATACTCCTAACTCTGATTAAAATTTTTACACTATCATGTAAGGTGTGCAACATTAGAGATTCTTCTCTTCATCATGTTGATATTTCAACATCTTCCATCATCACTTCAAGAGAGTGATTTAGCTATTTTTACATGCACACACATACACACATATAGAAAGAAAGAGATCATCCTGTTTTGCATGTTGTGTTCTCATATCCTCTTCCTTCACTACCCTATTTGGTGATCTAGGTAAGTTCTCCCACTCTTTTAGCTCCTGAGAAAGGAAGAAATGGGGAAGATCGAGACAGCAAGTACAAACCTGCAGAGAAGTAGTGCAAACTTGACTAGTACTCTGGGGGTCAGTTCTACCCTGGCCCCTAGGGTCGCCATGAGTCGGATTTGACTTGACGGCACTTGAGTTGGCTACGGAAAATTTAAAACTGTTAACTTCTTCATAATCCAACTGATTTGTATTGATTGGATTATTTTCACTTTTTCAGAATTAGCTCTGAAGGTTCTCACTTACTTGCAACTAGCACTATAATGTGCTTCACAGGGGTAGGGCGGATGTTTAAGACACAAGCCGCTGCTAATGCAAACAGGGATAAAGCCAGACACTCATAGAATGCTTTTAAATGAGCTATATTATAGCAAATCAGGAGAAAGGACAGTGAAGCCATCAATGGAGACTAGAAAATACTAAGGTGTCTATATATTATTTTGAATGACCTCAATAATGTAGCATAATTGCAGATGTAACCTTGAAGATTGAAAGGGGAGAATTAGAAATGAATTGAAGATTTTAAAACTAGAAATAGACCAATTAAAAAGTCTATGTAATATCCTTTAGTAAGCTATTGATCAGATGAAGAAAATTATAGTAAAGGACACCAAATAGATCAGTATATCTACTTCTGTGTCTGTAACAAAAAGACAATTCTCCATGTATCATCTCATTTTTGAAGAAATCTCATGTTAATTTTAACAAAAAATCACAAAACATAAAAAGATCAGCGAACCTCTAATGTTAGTAAAGAAAGCATATTTATAAGCAAATGAGATCTCCATGGGAAATTCTCAAAGAAAGAAATTCAGTGTACCTCAGACAACAACACTGAGAAAGAATGCGTTCATTTGTTTGTCTATTTTAATACCAAGGTATAGCATCGAATTCAACAATAAAACACAACCAACCATTCTTTTTTAAAAGGTTGACAAACTTTGATGTGATATAAGTTTGCTGTAATTTTCATTTGGTTTGCTGTCAGTGTATCTTATAGAAGGTGGCTCATTGTAATGCAGTGGAAATACTCTATAAATGTGCTTTGTAATGTAATTGTAAATGAAAACAATAGAGGATACCTTTGTAAATGAGATGTAAACAGGGTGAGTCCTACCCAATTCTGTACCCTGGCATAGGGATGGGTCTGAAGATGAGACATTACGAGAATGTTCCATTCCTTGTCAGCAGAGGATTCCAAATGGTGTGTGCACCCAGCGCTTCAGAATCTCTACACTTACTATGGCTGTGGCTTCATTTATTTTAAACTAGTTCAGAAGTGATTATACTTGGTATCGGACAGTGAGGGAGGGCTTATTTTTGAACCTTACAAAACAGGAAATATTCTGTTTTAAAGAAACTAGACTAGATCAGTTATGCCCTTCAGGGTCCTACGGGCATTCCTGTTAAAATTGCCTCCCCCACTATAAAGTGATCTATGATCTCCTCTTAACTTTTCCTTATCCTTAATGGAATCATTCATGTTCATGTGTTTAGGTTGCAGAAGCTCAGAAATATACACTTTTCTTTTAGTGGTTGTTATTCCAAGTAGGTATATTAATCATAAATAATACATAATAAAAGGAGTCATTGATAGCAAAAAGTTTGGCGAGCACGACTTGGTCCAATTTCTAAGTCTTTTATAGACGTATATGAGGTCTGCCAGTTAAGTTGGGGGACTCACCCCAGAAAAAGTGCTACCTCCCTCTTTGCTGAACATCATTATGATCACCTTTGAAGTTCTCCCCTTAGGAAGCCATGCACCAACGACAGTGCCTAGTCCGCCTTTCAGAGCAATTTTGGAGCTCTTTTTCTGGAATAGTCATCAGAGCTGTCATCGTATTTTCCTTGATGTCCTGAATGCCATCAAAATATCTTCCTTTCAATGTTTCCCTTTTCTTTGGTTAAAGAAAAAAGTCATTGGGGGCCAGATCAGGTGAGTAGGGAGGGTGTTCCAACACAGTTATTTGTTTACTGGCTAAAAACTCCAGCACAGACAAGTACACAATTAAGTTTGTGAACTTGGCCACCACGCCAGCATGTGCAATGGCTATTCCAGAAAGAGTTCTAAAATTGCTTTGAAGGGTGCACTAAGCAATGGCATTGCTGCATAGCTTCCCAAGGGGAGTACTTCAAAGGTAACTCTAGTGATATTCAGGAATAATCAAGAAAGTTCGTGGTATTAATTGTTGGACCTTTTATGACACTGACTGCCTAGTCACAGCTTTTAACTATAACTTGCCATTAAAGTATAACTACAGAAAAATTGCATTAATTCTTATACTAGTTACTATTGCTGTAGTTTTTGTTTTCATTATACTTGGACATGCTGTGTGGAATGCTAGTAGGAGCGCAATGGTTAAGAGCTTGTCTGGTAATCAGAAGACCAGTTGTCGGAACCCAGTAGCTGCTTTGTGAGGAAGAGACCTGGTGATCTGCTTCGTTAAAGATTACAGCCTACTGAATTCTATGGGGCAGTTCTGCTCTGCACTGTACATTCTCTACGAGACGGAATCATCTCGTCAGCACACGATAACAGTAGGTTTAGCAGTAACATAGCACAGTGATGAACGCGTTAGACAGAGCAGCGGTGTCAAATTCTGTATCTTTCACTTGTTAGCTTTGAACTTTGGACCGGTTACCTCACTTTCCTCCTATGCAAGATGAGGACAGAATTAATATCACATCACTAAGTTCAAATTAGATAATGTACGTAGAATACTTCACATACTGCTCATCACAATAATGGTTCAATCAGTGTTTTAGTATCATTACTTCAATCTATAGGGTTATGGACAAAAATTCATGTAATAAATTGTAATATTCAAATTCACTTAAGATGAATTTGAGATAGTGAAACAACAAAAATCTGCATCTGATTAAATTGTATTTAACCCTAGGTGCCAACACTTCTGCCTTGGAAGCATTAATGGGGAAAGATATGGGAAAATGAAACTGACTGATGGAAAAAAATCTTGTAAGGTGGAAATCATTCTCAACACAAGTCTGGAACACATTCTATTCTAAGTTTCTACTAACTTTATAGACAGGCGTCACAGAACATGGTTATACTCACAAGAAGCCCCTTGGGATAGCAGCATCTCCTGCAGCACCTACTGTCTCACAGTAAAAGAACTCAGTAGTAACAGAGATAACTCTACCAGTCACAAAGTTTTGAAAGCTGTGTAGCTGGAACAGGAGGGATGTTATTTAAAAGTAGCTTAGAGAAGCAAAGCCAGGGAGACTCTGAGCCCTCGGCAGACTTTGTGGTTAAAAGCTAGGACTTTGGAGTCAAGGCCACCTAGGGTTTGTTTCCCAACTCTACCACTTACTGGCTATATGAGGTTGGGCAAACGATTTAAACTTCCTGAACCTCAGTGTCTTCATCTGTAAAATAAGAATCATAATGCCTATTGCATAAGGTTGTGTAATAATAATGACTAGAAATTGCTTTGTAGAGCTTCAGTCTATTATGAGTTCCATAACTTGTAGCAATTATTATATGGCATTTATCATATCAGCATTGTTACAAGGATATAATCTCACAGTAATCCTCTGTGGCTATTGATTAAGGACCTACTATGCTGGTGTCATAAAGGTAATAAATTCAAATATTTTTCAGCCAGTCTTATTAAAAGAGTTAGCTTAAAGTGAGAACTGATGATTGAACAGTGAGGAGCCAGGAAATTGGAGTCCAGATGGCATTTCTAGGAGTAGGATACCATTTTCAAATGAAACAAGAGCATGTTGCATGTTGAAGAATTGTAGAGTGAGTCAGATCAACTTAGGACAGAGAGAAAATATTCTGCAAGCAAAAGAAGACTAACATAATTTCTAGTTGTACTTGACAAAAGCCTTCATTAACTGGTTGAAACAGCGAGCTTACATGCCAGAACACAGACTGACCTCTTGGCTCTGACTGAAAAATAAATGTAACAGATGTTGACTGGTTTTTCTTTTTCTTCATTCCCATGGTGCATTCCTTTTACCTTTCTGTGCATTTGGTGCCATGTTCATGTTCCTAAACTGGTAAGAGAAAAAGAGAAGAAGTCAAGGAGAGGGGACAGAGTAAAGAAATATTTTGCAATTTATTGTGAAATGCATATAGGTGCTTCACTCAAACACTGGTCATAAATACTTTATGTATGTATTTATGTTGTTAATATGTACATAGTTCACTTCATGTGGGTTTGATTGTCCATAAAATCTTGTTACTTTTTTTTTTTTAAATATAATTTCAGGTTAAATCAGTTACCTACTCTTATATCCAGTTGTGTACATATCACACAGAAACTGGCACAAAAGCCATAAAACAGGCACATTTTTCATCTTACAAATGCACAAAATGAAGCTCAGAAAGATAATGTGACTTGTTCAGTTTCAAGAAACAAAGTGTAGAAACTCTGGGATTTGAATCTAAGCCTGTGTCATTTTCATACCTGTGCAGAGACTTCCTAGATAACTGTACTTGTTATAAATTTAGGCAAAAATAATTAACATGGTTTATCTCATCCACTGTTTCTCCAGTATTTGAAGAATCAAAAACATGTTGTCTAATGATGGAACTGTGTTATAAAGATCAGAATTAAATCATTAGGTAAGAGAAAATGAAACATTTGAAATCTTAGCAAAAAGAAAGTGAACACCATGTCTTATTGTTATTTATTCCTCCAGATGTTTCAAAGTACTGTCAGAAATGCAGCAAGGAACATCAAACCTTAATCAAAGTCATCCATTTTCCTTGTAAATGGGGTCATTAGGATGCTGCTCAAGGTGGTCAGTCTCATGTTGCTTTCGTCTTACTGTGTAGAATGTTCTGACTACAGGCTTTAGTAGCTAACCAGGATTTGCATGTGGTACACTGTGAGGTAGAAATCTACAAACTATTAGGTTATTAATAGTCAGAACACATAGTTCAAAATCGGCTATTCAAGGAAATAAACCCAGCCCTATTATGATTTAGATGAATATCACTGTGATGCATCTAGGATAGTAATAAGGCCAAACCAACCCTCAAACTCCACTGCTTGTGCACGGTTCCAACAAAGACATAGGCATTGGCTGAGCAAGTTAATGAATATCTGTTAATCTGTTTTAAGGAGCCCTGGTGGTATAGCTAACCAAAGGGTTGGCAGTTCAAATCACTAGGCCCTCTTTGGAAATTTTGTGGGGCAGTTCTTCTCTGTCCTGTAGGGCCACTATGGGTCGGAATCAACTCGATGACAGTGAGTTTGGTTTGGTGGCATAGTGGTTAAGTGCTCAGCTGCTAACCGGAAAGTGGCAGTTCTAACCCACCAACCCCTTCTCCAGAGAAAGATGTACTGTTCTACTCCCGTGAAGACTACAGCCTTAGAAACCGCCTGGAACAGCAGGCAGTTCTACCCTGTCCTACACGGTCACCATGAGTCCTAGTCAACTCCACAGCCATGGATTTCTTGTTTTGTTTTTTCAAATCTGATTCTGGAAAATATAAACAACAATAAGCACCTTGTGAGCATGTGACACAATAGACAGTAGGATAATTTAAAAATTCCATTAATAAAGCAGACATAAGCACATAACCATTAAATAGAGTTTTCATGTAATTTTCTCTGAAATTGTTCAGGGGAACATATAATCTGCATTGTAGGTGGAGAAGAAGGTCATAAACCTAAAACAACATGTTCCAAGAGTAAGAAACTATAGCAAAAGATAACACAAGACAAACTAACTCAGAAACTGTAATAAGGAAAAGAGGATCCCAGGGAGAAAAGCCTCAATCTGTTCTTAGGTTTGTATAAGTGCATGGTAAGTACACAGTAGGGACACAATCAATGCTGCGACCAATGGACTCATAAAGGCGGAGTGCCTTGAAATTAATGACAACTTTAACGTGTCTGAGGCCTTGAACTTATCTTACAAATTGGTCCTTGGAAAGAATAAAAGAAAAAAGATATTGGGCAATCAGGAAGTAATGAAGATCTTGTAAAAATAGCTATCTACAAAAGCAGGCTAAGTGAGTCCTTGGAAAGTCGGCATATCTACAAATCAGCAGGTCCAGATGATATACCTTCTATCTGTGGGATGAAAGAAACTGGCAAGCATGCTAACTGCATCATTTACAGTGATTTTTGAAAAACTGTGGGGATCTAGAGAGCTACTGGAGATGAAAGGGAAAAAGAATACAGTGCTCTACTTACATTTACAAAAGAGATGAAAACGACTCACTGGAAACTTAATAACAATTAAAGTTAAGGTAAAGGGGAATATTCTAAATGACCTAAATAATGATGATATTTTGAAATGTTCATCTGCAGATAAACATTTTTAAGATTAAAATAGAAAAGGAATTAATACAAAAGAATTTGAGTAACATTTCAAAATAAGCTATTTTTCTTGTTTGTAATTGTTGAAACAAAACAATTTTCTCAAATGTGAACTCCAATTACCCGGGGTGGGGTGGGGGGGAACAGTTAGAAGATGGTACATAGTAATTATAAGCATGGAATTATTTCAAAAATACTAAAGAAGAATGTGAGCTCTAATGCCATTTTTATAGATGTAAAATTATTATTTTCATTTAACAAATGCTGATCGAGTAGCTCTTACAGACTAAACACTGTGCTATGTGCTGAGCCCATAAACAGGACATGACTGAGGCTTACACATTTATAATATCTAGTATTATTATCTCAAAAAATTTTTACCTAAAGGGGAAACTGTCTTATTTTCCTGTTTCACCTGATCATCACCTTAGTAACTGGATTCTGATAGATAAATGAAAGTTTCTGTGAAAGTAGAGTGACAGGATGTGTCAGTGGCCCCCAGATCCCTTTTCCCTCCAGGAGTGGTGACTAGGGGCTCCACTCATTGCTGGGGCCTCTTGGATCACATTTCAAAGTTATACAATCAGGACAAATCTTACGTTTAACATGTGTATTGAACACACAGCTTTTGTCCTGGGTTCCTGTGGGTACCTGGGGAAGTCTAGCCTGTCTCACACATAGCAACACTTAGGCACTTTTGATGGCTCTTGTGCCATAAATCTTCATTTCAGAAATACACTTAGCCTTGAATACAATTTTTTTCTTGTTGTATGTGTTTTTTTCTCCCTACTTTGTGCACTTGTGTCCACAGACAGTATCCTGGACCTTGACACATGGTAAAAAGTTTCATCACTGAGACAGAATTTATAATAAGCATTTTAGTTTGGGGATGTATTTTAATAAAATAAGTCTTTTAAATATTTTAAAATTAAATAGGTTGGGAATAGATGTATCCCTGACCCTAGAGTATGGTAATTTATGTATTGAAACTGATAAATCTTTTGAGATAATACAAAACCAAAACAAACAAACAAACAAACAAACTCACTGCTGTCGAGTCGGGTCCAATTTACAGCAACCCTAGCGGTCAGAGCAGAACGGTCCCATGGAGTTTCCAGGGAACGTCTGGTGGATCTGAACTGCTGACCTCTTGATTAGCAGGCACAGCACTTAACCCACTACACCGTCAGGGTTTCCTGAGATAATACCAGTTACATTAAATAATTGGAGTCCCTAGATGGTAAATGGTTAAGTATTTGTTCGCTCATTGAACGGTTTGCAGTTCACGCCTACGCACAGGGCTGTGAAAGACAGTCCAGAGCTTCTGAAAGACCTCAGTTTGGAAAATCCAATGAGCAGGTCTGCTCAGCACACATGCAGTCACCGTGATTGGGAACTGACTTGATGGCGACTAACAAAAACAGCATTAAATAATCGGTGAAAGGTTTTCGTAAACCTGTATTTTACATGGGAATCTTTTTCTCATACTGTTGACTTAAACAGCAGAGAACATACGATTCTTGTAACAGTTATTCAAGAGGGCTTACTGCATGTAAGTGCTGTGTTGTGTTTAGCGTGTGATTATTACTTAGTTTTCAAACTACCTTCAAGGTTGATCTCATAAGTACCACTTTATAGCTAAAGTTCTGAAACTCTTTTCAGAAATCCAAATTCTTAATCTTTGTTCTGCTGAAGTGTTGCAGGAAGTAATCAAGTGGTTGAAAACAGGGCTTCAAATTTGCTTTTCTACCCCACATAAACTAAATCAGAATCTACATGTTAGTAAGATCCTCAGGTGATTCTTCTGCACGTATCTACAGTTTAATAAGATTGTGAAGATCTTGTTAACTTGTAGATTCTGATTCAGTATACCTGATGAGGAATGCTAGTGGTGCAGAGGTTAAGTACTCAAGCTGTTAACTAAAGGTCAGTAGTTCAAATCCACTGGATGCTCCTACTCTGTCCTATAAGTTCACTATGAGTCAGAATCAACTTGACAGCAGTCGGTTTGCTTTTAGGGTTTATATCTGAGACAGAAATAAAAATTCTCAGCAGGAGATTGAGCTAGAAGAGCTCAGCCAGAGCTGGAGAATCATCCAGAGCCTGCATGCCCACCCAGAGCCTACCTATAACTTCATACACCTGACCTGCCACGGCCGATTATCTACGTTAGCCTCTTTCCTCTAGTCTCTAGAGAAGATTCCATCTTTGGACTCAGCTGGTTCTAGGGCCAAGCTCCCTTCAGTTGGTTCTAGCCCTCTGCTATTTGTCATTCAATGACTAGGTTATTTTATGAGCTTTGGTAGCAAGATTTTCCATTTTTCTTTTTGGGAATAGGGTTTTCTTTTGTTATGGTAATGAAGTCATACCAGCATAGGGTGTGCCCTGAATCTAATCATGTCTGATCTATAATAAGAGTGGATTAGTCACAGGGGAAAAAAGAAACAAGCAAACAAACAAAAAACCCACATACAGTGTAAGATAGCCTCTATCTGAGAACTATAGAGGTAGATAAATATATAAGCCTGAAACCCCAAGGACTGAAATACTCAAAGGAGGGCCTTCCCGTGGAACCATGTCCTAAATTTAGACTTCTAGCCCCCTGAACTTCAAGAAAACAAGTTTTTTGTTCCTGAAAGACACCCACTTGCGGAATGTTTATTACAGCAGCCCTAGAGAAATAAGACAGTAGGCATTGTTATCTCTGCTTACATTTGAGAAAATCCAGTCACCTAGTCAGGTAATCCCATCAAGCCATTGCCTTTGAGTCGGTTCTGACTCAAGCAACGGAGCCCTAGTAGTGTAGTGGTTAAGAGCCTGGCTGCTAACCAGAAAGTTGGCAGTTCAAATCTATCAGCTACTTCTTAGAAACCTTATGGGGCAGTTCTACTCTGTCTTACAGGATTGCTATGACTTGAAACCAACTTGATGGCACCAAAC
Source organism: Heterohyrax brucei (assembly GCA_028571685.1). Taxonomy (NCBI): domain Eukaryota; kingdom Metazoa; phylum Chordata; class Mammalia; order Hyracoidea; family Procaviidae; genus Heterohyrax; species Heterohyrax brucei. Next base: position 119,368,068 of record CM053144.1, on the reverse strand, counting down.
AACAGCAACACAGTCAAGTGTAATGTGCCAGGTTCCCTGAGTCATAGAGTACAAAGTCAGCCTAGGCACTCACTACCTACACGCAGAAGCCCCCAGCCTCTCTTTTGCAGCAGCTATGAAGAGGAATGTGGACCTATCACTTCAGGTACCAAGGCTATAGAGAGCTTTCTGCCCCAGAACCGTGTCACTGCAGGTAGCGTTAACTGTATGAATAACCAGACAGCTGTGACAGAGAAGTACCTTTTCAAAGAGTTAGTGTTGCAAGTTTTTCTTAAAAAGATTTTCTTTAATGAATATGCCTTCTTGTCTCACTAGACTGTCAATTTCTTTCTGATTTTTCTTTGTATGTTTACCTTAAAGAATAAATTCTTTCATCTCACCTGAATTGGTTTAGTAATTTAGAGGTAATGCTGGCTGATAAATCATCTCTATACAGAAGAATGAAACTTTCATAAGTTCAAGAAAAAAAATATTTAATAGCAACTATCTGCCGGCCAAAAAAAAATCCAAGAGCTTATCTGAAGAGAATTACCAATTAAAAAATGATGGGGTCTAAGACATTTGTAATCTTTGAAGACAAGCCATCACTGTCTAAACGATTTTATGTTAGTAATTAAAACCAAAGAAAATGATGGTTAGACATTTTATCTATAACAGTGTAATTGGTAAAATACAGGAATGGTATGGAAAAGATAAAAGAGACAGAAAGCAAAATTAACTCCTGAGACAGGAAATAACACTTTGTCAAACCATCAATGGTCACTTTGACCTACATTGTCATCCTAATCCAAGTTACAAGTTCCTATTGGGTGGATAGGGTAGCTATGAGTCAGAATCAACTCTAAAGCACTGGGTTTGGTTTTGGTTTATGCAAAAGTGTGTCCCTTCTAAGATGAGCCTTCTCTGACCTCACTATCTTAAATGCCATTTGCATCTCATATCTCTGTTTTCCTTGTTTTTCTGTAAATTTTCTAATTATCAATAGCTATTTTAAAAAATATTTAATATCTTTATTACTATTTGTTTATTTTCAGTTTTTCCCCCTTGAACGGTCACATTATGAAAGAGATTATGTTCTATCCACTGTCTACCCTTTTATTCCTCAAATGGGCTTAGCATTGAGTAGGCACTCCACACAATTTTGTTGAATGAGTGAATAAATGTAAACTAATATAATGAAACATAAACAAGTTTATTCAGTATTTGAATTTTTATATTACATATACTTAATAAATCTAGAAGATTTAAGTTGCATTTGAAGTTGTGGTGCACACCATGCATGTACACACACAAAAATCACTATAGACGTACTTAGAGATATCATGAGTTTAGTTCCAGACTAGTTCAATAAAGCAAACATGACAATAAAGTGAGTGGCACAATTTTTTTTTTGTTTCCTAGTGCATATAAAAGTTATGTTTATACTGTAGTACAGTCTATTAAATATGCAATTATTTTTTAGAAGTATCTTTTTTATTAAATAAAAAATGAAAGTGTACATACTCTGTGCTTACAATATTGGGTTAATATGGGAGGAGTACACAAGTTGTGTTGAAGTCCCATTAATATTGATCTTACTAATGTGTATTGTCACTAATTTCACCTAACCAAATTTCTAACAACTATTGAATCTAAACCCTCACCCCTCACAGTCCCGCCCTCCCACCCTCCCCACTCTTGTAGCTGTCAAAGAGTATCTTCTGTTATGTATGAGTATGATTTTGAGTTTTTATCGTAGGGGTCTCATATAATAATTGTCCTGTTGCTGATGAGTTTCACACAACATAATGTCCTCCAATAGAGACCAAATTGAGAGCTGTTTCCTGCTATCATCGTTGTTCTTCATTAATGCATAGTACTCCATTGAGTATATATACCAAAGTTCACCCATCCATTCTTCTGTTGTTGGGCATCTGGGTTGATTTCATCTTTTTGCTATCGTGGGCCATGCTGCAATGAACATTCGTGTGCATGTATCAGTTGGTGTGAATGGCCTTGATTCTGCAGGATATATTCTAAGCAGAGGAATTGCTGGGTCAAATGGTATATCTGTATCCATTATTCTAAGGTAACTCCAAATTGCTTTCCAAAGAGGTTGCACCATTTTGCAATCCCACCAACAGTGTAGGAGAGTTCCAATCTCTCCACAGCCTCTCCAACATTTAGTGTTTTGTGTTTTTTAGGTCATGGCCAATCTTGTTGGGGTGAGATGGTGTCTCATTGTCATTTTGATTTGAATTTCTTTAATAATTAATGATCATGAGCATGTCCGCATATGTTTTTTTGGCTGCCTGGATCTCTTCTTTAGAGAAGTGTCTGTCCATCTCCTTTGCCATTGCATAACTGGATGATTTGTCTTTTTCTTATTGATATTTTGTAGTACCTTATAGATTATGGAGATCAGGCATTGGTCTGACATAGAGTTGTCAAATATTTTTTCCCGTTCTGTAGGTGGTCTTTTAATTCTTTTGATGAAGTCTTTGGATGAGCAGAAGTGTTTGATTCTTATTAATTCCCATTTATATATTTTCTCTTCTGATGAATATGTTTTATTTCTCAGATTTTGAAGTCTGTCTGTAAAACTTCCATTGTTGACCCTATCTTATCTTGGATGAGCTTTATCATTTTAGCTTTTATATTTAGGTCTTTTATCCAATTTGAGTTATTTTTGTATAAGGTGTGAGGTATAGGTCTTGTTTCAATTTTTTTCAGATGGATATCCAATTGCACCAGCACCATTTGCTAAAGAGACTGCTCTTACCTCAGTTTAAAATCTTAGGACCTTTGTCAAATATCAGCTGTTCATAGGAGGATGGTGGCATCTCTAGGGTCTCTACTTTGTTCCGTTGGTCTATATGTCTCTTTTTGTACCAGTACCAGGCTGTTTTGGCTACTGTGGCAGTGTAATAGGTTTTAAAGTCAGGTAGTGAGAGGCCTCCTAGTATGTTCTTCTTTTTCAGTAGTGCTTTACTTATCCCAGGCTTCTTCCCTTTCTAAATAAAATTTATTTCTCCATCTCATTAAAAAATGTTGCTGGAATTTGTATTGGGATTGCATTATATAAGTAGATTGCTTTGGGCAAAATAGACATTTTACAATATTGAGTCTTCCTATCCACGAGCAGTGCAGATTACTCCACTTATGTAAGTCCCTCCTAGTTTCTTGTAGTAAGATCTTGTACTTTTCTTTGTAAATATCTCTTATTTCTCTAATTAGAAGGGTGGTCATGGCAATTCCTTAAGGTAACAGTGAAGTTTGCAGTATTCTTTGGCTCTTCTTTTCATGAAAGATTTCTATGTAGCATGCAATGCTGTTTAATATCATTTTATCCACAGTAGAACTTCTTACAAACTTGGGGTCAGTCCTCTCAAATCCTGCTGCTGTTTTATCAACTAAGTTGATGCAATATTCTGAATTCTTGGTTGTCATTTCATCAGTGTTCATAGCATCCTCACTGCAAATAGATTATATGTCAAGAAACCACTTTCGTTGCTCATCCATAAGAAATGGCTTCTGATCTATTCAGGTTGTATTATGAGATTGCAGCAACTCAGTCACATCTGCTGGTTCCACTTCTAATTCTTTTGGTATTTCCACCACATTTTCAGTTGCTTCCTCCTCTGGAGCCTACAACCCCTGGAAGTCATCCATGAGAGAATAAATTTCTTCCAAACTCCCATGAATATTGATATTCTGACCTCCTCCCATGAATCACTAATGTTCTCAATGGCTTCTAGGGTGGTGAATCCTTTTCCAGAAGATATTCAATTTATTTGCTTGGAACCATCAGAGAAATCACCGTGTATGGCAGGTATAGCTTTATGAAATGTATTTAGTAAGTATTAAGGCTTGAAAGTAAAAATTACTACTTGGTCCATGAGCTGCAGAATGGATGCTGTGTTAGCAGGCATGAATACACTGATCTCCTTGTACAGCTACATCAGAGCTCTTGAGTGAACAAGTGCATCGTCAATGAACAGTAATGTTTTGAATCTTTTTTTTTTTTTTTTGAGCAACAGTTCTCAACAGTGGACTTAAAATATTTAGGAAACCATGCTGTAAATAGATATGCTGTCATCAAGCCTTTGTTGTTCCAGTTGTAGAGACAGAGTGGGGTCAGGATAATTCTTAAGGGTCTTCAGATTTTTAGAATGTAGATGAGCGTTGGCTCCTTCAGCCAGGTCACTGGATGCGTTATCCCCTACGAGAGTCAGCCTGTCCCTCGAAGCTCTGAAACCAGGTATTGATTTCTCTTCTCCAGCTGTGAAAGTCCTAGAAGACATCTTCCAAAGAAAGCTGTTTGATCTGCATTGAAAATCTGTTGTTTAGTGCATCCTTCTTCATCAGTTATCTCAGCTAGATCTTCTGGAATACTTGGCACAGCTTCTACACTGGCACTTATGTTTCACCTGGTACTTTTACATTATGGAGATGGTTTCTTTACTTAAATGTCATGAACCAACCTCTGCTAGCTTCATACTTCTCTTCTGCAGCTTACTCACCTCTCTCGGCCTGTGTAGAATTGAAGAGAGTTAGGGCCCTTCTTTGGATTATGCTTTGGTTTAAGGGAAGGCTGTGGCTGTCTTATATTTTATTTATTTATTTTTTACTGCGAGTGAGTGAAAGTAGTATACAATCCAAGCTAAATTTGTATGTCTGCCTATCTGCAGTTCCCTTTGGTCTCTTTGACCGGTGACAGCATATTCTTCCTTTCCGTTCTATACATGTCACATCCTACCAACAATCTCTTATCCCCTCCTCTTCATCCTCTCCCCTCCCTTCTACTAGTAAGAGACCAGCAGGACAGCACCCTGTAGATACACAGAACCATAAAGTGGACACACCATATGGTCACTTTGTGTCCCCAACTGCAATCCATTCCTGTCCAAAGAGTTGACCTCAGTAACAGTTAACAATCAGAGGCAGCAGCAGGTCTAGAGACCATGCTCCCAGGGAAGGTCCTGGGCCGTCGAACCATCAAGTGAGGTATTTTAGTGGAGTTCTTGAGGTGCACACCTCTTTTTTTCATGTTGTCACAGGGACCTAACATTGCATGCCTGTCACAGATGTCACTGGTGGTGACTGGGCACCATCTAGTTTCTTCTGATCACGTGTTGATACAGTCATGCATACACGTGGGTCTTTCTGTCTTCTTGGCTCTTTTTCCCTTATGTCTTTGTCGTCCTTGGTGATCATCTGATCCAGCTGAGATGGGATCATTTGGTGTACAGAAGGTGGCAGCTTGCTAGTTTTTAAGATCCCAGAAGGGTTGCAGCTCTTGTGATCTCCTATCCAGACCCTTCAAATGTTTTCCGTATCTGCCACAAGGCTGTTTCACTGTCTTATTCTTTGTGTGTTCACTGGAGTAGCACTTTTAATTTCCTTCAAGAACGTTTCCTTCTCATTCCCAGCTTGGTAATTGTTTGGCACAAAAGGCCTACCTTTCAGCCCACCTCAGCTTTGGACGTAACTTCCTCACTAAGCGTAATCATTTTCAGCTTTTGACTTAAAGTGAGAGACTGGTGACTCTTCTTTTCACTAGAACACTTAGAGGCCATTGTAGGATTATTAATTGGCCTAATTTCACTATTGTGGTGTCTCAGGGAATGTGGAAGCCCAAGGAGCAGGAGAGAGACGCCGAGTGTCTGGTTGATAGAGCAGTCAGACAAGACATGTATTGATTAAGTTTGCCATCTTTCATGCCTGTGGTTCATGGTACCCAAAACAACTACAACAGTAACATCCAAGATCACGATCACTGATCGCCATAACAAATACAAGAATAATGAAAACATTGGAAATGATGTGAGAATTACCAAAATTTGACAGAAACACAATGGGAGCTCATGCTGTTGGAAAAATGGGACTGAGAGACTTGTTTGAAGCAGAAGTGCCACAAACCTTCAATTGGTGAAAAATGCAACAGAGTGAAAAAAAAAAAAAAAAAAAGAGTTATGCCTGTGTTCCTTTTCAATGATAATCTGGGTTCCAGAATGTCTTATGGAACAGGACATGAGAGTATGAGGACATAGAAAAAGGTTCAGGTAAGACAGATAATATGGTCACAGTTTGGGCTCCGTACAGCCGAGAGGATCATGACTGACGGGAAGAAGAGAAAGAAGGGGAGGAACTTTATCACTTAATAAAGATGACTTGCTACAGTCTTTTTTGGACACCAGTCTTTATATTTCTTTGCAACGTCCTGTTACAATTAAAATGGAATAAACTACAGTCATTTTTGCCATACAGTTGTAGATTTGATTTTATACTACATACCACATTCTTCCTGTTGTAACTGCTGTGCTGTGTGAGCTAAAGATACAAAGTATACTTTGTCTGATACCGAGCACGATGACATGTGTGTTTTGAGTCCATGGCTATTTGAAGTATATTGTAACAATGCTCTTTGATCTATAGCCTTCCCTGTTTTCCTAAATATAATTAGATATAATGATGTTAACCCCTCGTTTCATATCATTTTGAACTCCAGTTATTGTTCTAATTATTTCAGGGCAACAATAAAAATAAGTACAAGCTATAAATCTGAGGCTTAAAAGCAATGACGCCAAGCCAAGAAGACGTTAGTGTGTAAGTTAGAGGGTTTGGAAAGGCACGGCTCCCTGGGCTTGTTTCCTCAGGAGGCTGTTGCTCACGGGCATCAGCTCTAGAACCACTGACAGGAAGCAGAAAATGGAAAGAAGGGTGATTTGAGGGTCCTCCCTGTGCTCCTGGCAAGTCAGAAAACATGAAAAAAAGCTGTGAAATTCACAGTCCTAATGAGATGACGACACAGGAACATAATATCAGAGAGAAGTCATAGTGTCTGGAAAAAGACTGCAGCTCAGTTCTCAGATGCCTCAGCATGTTGCAGTTCCCAGCAGATCACATTCATGTTCCATGTCACAGAGGTGTAGAGGACAGAGATCTGGGTGTGGCATCAGCAAACTTGGAGTGGATTTCCTATCTACTGCTTTCTAGTCAGAACTTCAGAGGAGGCTCATTTGTAACACTTGGGCTGCAATTTTTACCTTGCAGGGTGGTGGCGATGCCTACATGACCTAAAATGTGAAAATACTCAGCGTGGAACTGAGAAACAACTAGTCTACATAGATGACAGCTGACTCAGAAGGTACAGCCAAAGAAATGGGTATATTTGAGGTAGAAACACAAAATAGCTACTTTGTGACTTTTGGAAATCAGGTTTGTATTACAGGCCACATGCATACACAAATACATGTGTCATTTTGGTACCTGGATCTTAAGAGTTAAATAAATATTTCCTTTAATAAATAGTCTGTAAGTAACAACTAAAATATAAAGGCTTGGAAGGCAAGATTTATTGCTTATGCTTTTAGTATCTCACACACCACCTAGCAGAGTGTTAGACATCTCGTGATTATCCACTAAATCAAATTTCATTAACAGATAAAGAGACACAGAAGTACAGGCTAAAAAAATTCCACACATTTTTGTAATTTATAGAAGATTGCCAAATTCTTAGGATAAAAAGCAACATGCTGTATTCTGGCACATATAATGTGTGCCTTCTATATTGTTTGCAACTGTACCCTCCCCCTTTGATATATTATCCTAATTGCCAGCTATGCCATTTTTTAAAAACATATTGCTATTAAAAAAATAAAAAAAAGTAGCAGAGTGAGTTTAGGGAAGAAAATAACTTGGAAGGGGGGTTGGAAGTAGGGTAGCAGGCCGGGGGAAGAGAGTACCATTGGTAAATGGACATCAAAGACTTATGTTATCTGCCTAAAAATATGGTAGTCAACATAGGCTATGATATCTTGCCATAACAGATAAATTCTAAATCTTCCTGGTGGTATAGAAGTTAAGAACTCAGCTGTGACTTAAGAACTCACTAGTCACTTCTTGGAAACTGGTTTGGGTTTTGGTTCTTTAAAGAGTTATAAAAGAGATTCCTTTTATCCCCTTGTGACATATTCATTGTAGGACAATTCTGACTCTGCTCCATTTCTTTGTTGGTTTGGAACCCTGGCTGATGGAGCATCTTTTTTCTGTATTATAATTTTTTTTAAAGCTGTATAGTGGCTTTTAAAGCTGCTGTTGAGATATGTCACATGTGACACCTGCAGATATTTCATTGGCACAAGGAAGTCATGTGGCCACTGCTGAGTTCCTCCAGTTGGGAGCATATAACACTTCCACTAGAAAAAGCACTGTCATTTACATGCCTAAATCTAAAGTCACTGCTATAGGATGGTATAATCTACCCCTAGATGAGGGCAAGGAATATTTTCAACAATAACATAGCATAACAGAATAATTTCTTACCCTACATAGCTGAATGTAACATTCTAACTAAATCATGCCAAAACAGTGCATCTTATTTTTTTATTCTTGTGAAGACATGCAGTGAATCCAGCATTCATTTTTGTTGCTCACTCAGCAGCTACTATTTCCTTAACTCTACAGCTAGTAACTCTTATGCAACATCTTTTCTTTACCGATATCTTTGTTCTCCATAGTTGAACAAATAAACAAAAAACTAACTAGCTTTGAAAGAACCGAATCCTACTGACACAGGTGGACCAGTATGCCACCTTGATTACCAGTGAGTGAGCATGGAAACTTCTCATGGAGTATCTCATCTCTGTGCCTGTCACAGAAGAGGACATGATATCTCTCAGCTCAACTCAGTATCTCCTTCTTCTTATCAACTACCCTAGAGAGGAGTGGTTAGCAAAAAATTGACTGATAGCCAGTCAAATACTTTTGTGTCATAAAGAGTGAGAGTCATCTTACTTCTTATTAATGTTGGTTGTAAGAACTATTCCCCGTATTCTGTCTGGAATTATCAGCTCCTAACTTTAGGATCCAATTTTCCTATAAAGTTTTAAAAACTCTCCCTATGTACTTTTAAGCATTTATCTTTTCAATATGTTCCATGAGCCAAGAAATAATGTTGTCAGCTATTTTGGTTTCCTTCACTGGAGCGTTTTGAAATTGGTTCCCTTGTCCCCTCTTCCTCTTCTGCCTTCTGCTGTTGCTCTCTCCGGCCTCAGAGGGATGAAATCATAGCCAGTTTCTCCAATTGAAGGCTGATTGCTTTTCTCAGAAAATCACTTTACACTTTAATTATTTTTCTGACATCTTCACCAATAAATAATCAGAAGTTTTCAAACAGCACAACATACAGTTTGAACTCTGAGCCTGGAGGTTAGGAAGCCTTTCATTTATCTCTGTCCACATGATTTGAGTTATTGGTTACTTGCTTTTCAACGAAGACCCATTATGGGAAAATTATATTCCAAGGTAGCTGCGCTTAATGAGTTTTGCTTAATCTTTGCCTGCCTTTGATTTGCTAAGTTCCACATTCATGACATTTTCCCTTTTTTCACTGATAGAAGCTGCAGAGTTTCCTGAAAAGCTATTGTAGTTCAATATGGCTGTCTTCCTTGACATTTACATGCATCTCAACTTTATTTATTTTACTACAAAGTACCTAGCTGCCCAGCTGCAGAAATGAAGATCGCACATTCAGCAATTCATGCACTCCCAGTCACAAGACTATTTTACTGTCTGTTGAATAATTAGCACTGTGCATAAAGGTAGACTATGCAGTAACTTACCTGACTTTGGGCAAAAAAAGATTAGAATGACAAATAGTCAGACTCTGGGGTCAAATGCTTTGCCAGTAGTTGCATATGTTTATGCCAAAATACATAAAGAAATGTCACTTCAGCACATGAGTGATGACAAACACTCCAAGTGGGGCTCCAGTTCATCAATCATTTCAAATGTGCAGATTGGGTTTACCTATATAAACAAAAGCAATAAAACTACTCAAAGCCTCACCTTAAACAATTCAAGCATGACATAAACACCGTTACTGCACAGTCAAGCTCCATTTTAGTTGAGAGGCAGTCAGAAAGGACCCGACAAACTATGATTTATTAAGATTAATAAAGCACGTCCTTAATAAAAAAAAGTTCTGCCAATATTTTGCATAAATACGAGAATCTCCCTGAGCATCACAGTGTATCAGAAAGCATATGCAGCAGGGAATATGATTAACGAACCTTAAAATTGCAGATTCCGTCATTCTCAACAAGGTTTCAGGTTCAGGATGGGGAGCACACAGAAAAGTTTGAAGCATGAATTCGACAACAGGTAGGTTGCTCTGGGCTCAGTTTTAATGATTCACTAAAAAGAAGGTGAATTAATAAAACTAGGAAATGTATCCACATCATTTTTTTCTCCCCAAGATGCTTTTGAAATGATCATTTAAACTTCTGTTAATGCTTTAGGAGAACGACTATTATATTATTATTGCTCCTTGGTAAAGAGAAGGCCAAGAGGCTCAACGCGTGGATCACGTGAACTGAAGTCAGCAGTTGGCCCCAGGTTACACCCACAGCTCTCCTCTGGGGGAGGGCACTGTGTCTGGGAGGCATCATTATTTATTCCTTCACCTGTGCTTTGTTCTCTTCTTCCACCTGAGGGCTGTGTCGGACACCAGTGCTGTGATTGTCTTCCTAGAAGACACAGGCAGAAGCTAAGACAGCAATGCTACTCCTCTGTAATTAAAGAAGATCCCATTCAGAGGAAGCAAGACAATCTGCTAAGGATCAATGTACCCCTTCTAGGGCTGCCCACAGAGAAGTTAAATGTTGGGATTCCTGAAATGAAGAACCTAGTTTAGTTGAACAATACGCTCCTTCAGCTTCAACTTGAACTTAATAAAAATGAGCAGGGTACTACCCATTCAATATCAGTGAGCTTTTAATACGTAATTTTGTGAAAAGGGGGAAAGCTCTCTATTCTGGGCATGACGAGAAGATCAGAATCCAATTTCGTAGATTTAACTCATATCTGAAGTGAGCCCAATCACTCATGAAAATCGATTTTGTTGACTTGCACCTTGAGAAGTAGAAACAAACTCAGCGGATTTGGAGATACTTTTCTTACAGCTTGGGAGACCAGTCTTATCTGTCTATAATATTAAAACATAATACATATCCAAAATATATTTCTCAAAAGTTGATTGAGATTAGCTTTTCAAATACTCAGAAAAGATGGAAAAATAGGAAATACATCCTTATGATGATAAAGAAATGTTTCTTTAAAATAGTCATGGAACGCTTAATCTGCCTAATTGAACTTTCTTATGTCACACAACTTATGCCTTCCATATACTCCTATCTTGGAAGTAACGATCAACTGGGAATCAAGAAACTGGGATATAATCCTAGTTCTGCCATAAATTCAACGACCACTTGAACATTCGCTGAGCAGAGACAAACTGAAAGCTATGAGAAATTTCAAAGATGAAAAATTACCCTGCCTCCAAGGAACTCACAGTCCAGTGAGAAAAAATAGAAAAGATAACCATTCTTCCTGAAAATAAAAGTTGGCATTGTCAACTAGAAAACTTAGGGCCTTGATTCATGGACAGCATGGTGTAAACCTGAGCTTCGTCACTGCCCAGACTCAATCATTGTGAAACTATTTCAGGTTGAACTTAAATCTGATTGTTGATTTTCAGTGTCATCTTTCCAAGTTTTATTAAACTTTAATTTACTGTTCTCTCCAAATCTGTTTGTATTAAATTAAAATGACAAGCTATATTTGTCTTGCTAAGTCTAAGAAATGGAGTGCACATGCAAAGGTGCACACACATACACACTTTTTTAGATCTAGACTGCTTTGTAGTATGCAATTCTAATGGCACAGGACTGGGTATTGTTTTGTTCTGTTGTACACTGTGTCACAATGAGTCAGAACCAACTTGATGGCATCTAGCAACAAAGAACCCAGTAGCCATTGTCTTGCACTGGGTTTCCTTAAAAAGCAGAGCCTGAGATAGGCAAGGATTCCAGTAGATTATCAGCATAACAGATCTCAAGGAACCAGAGTTGAAACATGATTGCAGGGTTTCCCAACTTCAGCACTATTAACAACTGGGGCTGGATAATTTTTTGTTGTGGGGGCTGTCCTGTACATTACAGGATGTTTAACATCAACAGTGACCTCTGTCTACTATAGTACAGTAAGATCCTACCTTCAACTTGTGACAACCAGAGACGTCTCTAGATATCACCAAATGTCCACTGGGGAATACAGTCACCCATGATGGAGAACTGTAGATGCAGAGTGACTCTGAGGAGGAAGAAAGGTTAATCCAAGGGTGTGTTATTATGTAGTCCACTAGCGGGCAACTGGTGCTCCCTTTTTCTGGAGAATCTCTGAATTGTATAGGATGCACCTCACAGCTGTCTATTTGAGGGAAGGAAAAATGATGTGGTCATCTACTGAATTACATTTTGTCATTGACCAAGACTTGTCAGAGGGAGTTTGTTCCCCTTTGTGCTGTCAGAATGTTTCTGTTGGTCCACTTAGGCATCTAACTAGTCACTGAAGAAGTGGGGGATCAAAAAGTGAGGAGGTGCCCAACAACACAGGAATGGATAGGTAAACTATGGTATATGTACTCAATGGAACACCGTGCAGTGATAGAGGAGTGTGCTGTCACTGGGCAAGGAGAACAGGGGGAGCTGCATATAGGTGAGCATGCGAATTTATATGGGAATGTACATTTTCATTCAATCATAATTAAAAAAAAGTGAGGAGATGATTACAAGAAACATCTCTTAACCTGGTTTCAACTGGAGGACATCATATTGAGTGAAAGTAGTCAACAACAAACGGACAAATACTGTATGGGACCCCTATGATAAGAACTTAAAAACAGATTCATGCATAGAAGAAAAGACTCTTTGATGGTTGCAAGGGTGGGGAGCAGGAAAGAAGGAGGTGGGGAAGGCTTAGTGTAGATAGTTAATAGAAATTCGGTTGGGTGAAATCAGTGACAGCACACATTAGAAAGATCAATAATAACTGGACTTCAACACAATTTGAGTACTTCTCCCATTTTAACCCAATATTGCAAGGACAGAGTAGCTGGGGCAGGGGGCCGGGGACCATGCTCTCAGGTTAAATTGAGGCCAACTGGCACAGCTAGTGTTTTGCTAATGAGGACTCTCTGAACCCCTCATCGGTGAGCAGCATCTGGGGTTTTAAAAGCTACCAAGCTGCCCTATGATGGTACAACAAATGGTCCCAACTCAACAGGATCGGATGATCACTGAGGAAAGAACGATATGGGGAAAAGAGAACTCACTCATGTGGGTCTCTACATTGACTCATGACCAGAAGAACCAGATGGTGCCCAGCCACCACCAGTGATAGCCACAAAGTTAAGTCTCACTGACAATAAGAGAATAAATAGGGGTGAACCCTAAGATCTCCACCAAAAGACCGCAACTGATGGTCCAGAGGCTTTGGAGTTCCCCTGGGAGCATGGCCACTGGCCCTGACACTGCCCTTGTCCATAAATCACAATGAAGGTCAACTTTTCGGACACCAATGGATTGGACTTGGCAACACGGAGTGACCGTACCTTGTGGGAATTTTATCGTTCTGTGCATCTATAGGATGTCATCCTGCTGACCTCTTGCTGGAGGAAGGGGAGTGGGTGGAGACGAGAGGGAGTGGGTGAAGAGGAGGGGATGGGAGACTGTAGGGAAGATAGAACATGTATGGAGCAGAGAGGAGCGGTGTGCTGTCACCGGGCAGGGAGAATAGGGGGAGCTGCATATAGGTGAGCATGCGAATTTATATGGGAAAGTGCATTTTCACTCAATCATAATTAAAAAAAAGTGAGGAGGTGTACCCAAGGCCAGGTGTTTCTTGTTACACCAGCGTGTGGTTGGTTTCCATAGCTACAGCCATAGTAGGAAGAGTAAAGAGGATGTACGAGGGAGCCCAAAGAGTGCCACCTGCAGCCCCTTAAAGACATATTATGTTATCATCTAAGATTTTATAACAGTCAGACACAAAGACAAAATACTGCAGGTTAAAAGTCAATGTCCTTGTCACTACTTTTCTTGTTTGTAAATATTAAGAGGAAACTAGGTCCTGTATTGCAGGTGTGACAATGCAGTGGTTAAAAACCACAGCTGCTAGCCAAAAGGTTGGCATTTTAAAGCCACCAGCCAGAGTCTCTATGAATCAGAATTGTCTTGATGGTAATGGGTGTGGTTTTTCAGGTTTTTTTGTTTATATTGTTTTAGAGCATGAATGTAGATATGAACATGTAGTTAAGAACTATTTCTCTGAAGGAAGCAAGAGTAATAATCAGATGGACCAATGAAGGAGACACAGAAGGTATCCACTGGATAGAATGTGCCAAAAATAGCAATGCTGCATTAAAATTAATATTCACTCTAGTCAACGACTTTAGATTTTGCCCTTTAATTCATGCACTTGAAATGTACTTAAACTGTATAATATCAGGTAAGAGAAACACATGAAAACAATGTCAAATTCTTATAGAGTAGTAAAATGTGAGGTGCATAAAAATAAGACAGACAGTATGTTATCAAATTGCTGAGAAATTCACAGAAGGAGTATATTTAGCAAAACAATAATAAAACTAAAAGCCTAACCACAATTTTTTTCAAATAAAATTTACATTTTTATTTGAATTTTGTTTCTTTTAAAAAATGAACATTAATTTATCAGGTGCATTTTAGCTAAATTTCGTATATTTACAATATAAAAAGACAAGCACTTGTCTATATATACGCATTTATATGTACAGGATTCTTTTCCACTTTTCATTTAGCCTATTAAAAATGAATACAAACAGACTCTGAGCTCTAGGACTGTCTAAGAGCTTATAGCCTGTAGCAGCTTTCAAGATAACAGTGTCTTCAACTAGAGGAGTTCTGACTTCTCGGTCAGACTGTTTGAAGTTTCCAATGCTTGCAGAGAGGGTGGTCTTTTCAGAAAAAGACAGCATTTCAAAGAAAAGACGTACCTTTTCTCTCGCTTTAGTGCCAAGATTTGAAAATGCTCTGAAGAGAGGGGAAGAAAAACCTCATCTTCCCTTTAAAACGTAGTGTTTCTCTGAAGAGTCCCGTCCTTTGCTTGGCAGCCTCCAGACTTACCTTCTGCCAAGTCCTCCCTGCTCAGTGGCACCAGGCCATGCCCTGAAACCAACCTCTCAAGTCAAGCCTTTCTCATAGTATCCACCTAAAGTCAACTAGCAGGGAAGGGTTCTCATTTCAAGAATTTTACTTTCTCAGCATAAAAATTATGTTGGAATAATATTCAGCAATTGGTTGGTTATCAATAGATAATTTCTTCTTAAAAAATCCCTAAACTGGTTTTGGGGCCTGGATTTAAAGGGAGAATGTGGAATACATTTGGTAAAACCATGTTTTATATTGAAATATAGTATTTTTCTTCTCATATCTCCAACGCAGTGCTGTTGTTAGGTGTCATCAAGTTGATTTCATCTCATAGAGTCCCCATGTGACAGAGTAGAGCTGCCCCATCGGGATTTCGAGCCTGTACTCTTTGCACAAGCAGATTGCCAGGGCTTTCTGCCGGGTAAGTGAGAGCTACCAACCTTTAGTTAGCAAGCTAGCACTTACCTGCTGTAGCTCCAGAGCTCCGAGTGAAGATAACAGTTCCGAGAAAGGAAGAAACTTAGTGTTTGGAACCAGAATGGTCTGATCTGGAAAAAAACAATCACTGCCATCAATTCTGCTTCATAGTGACCCTATGAGACAAGTAGAACTGCCCCATAGGGCTTCCAAGGAACACCTGGTGGATTTGAACTGCTGACCTTTTGGTTAGCAGCTGTCACTCTTAACCACTATGGTATCAGAGTTTAGAACCTGTCAAATGAAACCATATCACAGAATTGTTGTGCAAATTAAATGATGTAAGCCCTCACAGAGAAGTCACTGCACAACAGCTTGGAAAAGTTGGACATCTCATATGAAACAGCTTTGTGCTGATCCTTACAAAAGAAATTGTTCTTTTAAATATGTATGGTAAAGTATATAGGGGCACAGTTTGTAGTACTCTTAGGCAAAAGCAAATGCCTTATAAAATTGGTTTTCTGAGTTTGAAGCCCTAAGACCACAGTGTCATGGGACACCTTGGTCAATTGGCATAATATAGTTTATAAAGTCCATATTCTATATCCTAGTATGTTGAGAAGTGTTTAGGGTTTTAAAAACTTGAGAATGGCCATCTAATATACAATACTGGTCTCTAATCATCTGGAAAAAAAGAGAGTAGGAAACACAAGGCCCAGAGAAGAAATTCCCTTATAGGACTGTCTACAGAATTCCGGCCTCTTCTACCGTGAAACCAAAAGCGGTAGATGGTGCATGGCTGCCGCTGCCACTGCCACTTCTGGCCAGAGCAACAACAGACAGATCCTGACAGAATGGGAGAAAAGTGTGAAAAGAACTTCAAACTTGAAAAAAATCAAAAATTACTACACCAGTTGTGACTAGAGGACTCCTTGAGACTACTGTCCTGGAATAGCCACGCAACTCTGAGTCAAAACTATGCCCCGAGATCACCTTTTCTCTAATCAGGCAGTGTACAGATTATGAAGGAGATCTGTTCCTAACTGGGTCTTTATGTTTTTAGGTAAAATTTGTAGGTAAATTGGAACAGGTAGGTGAGATTCTTATTTAGCCTTACTTTAGCACAAGAAAAGACATGAAGCCTTTTCAGTGCTTAAAAGCTACACAAGCAGCAAGGGAAGATGACTGTGATGAAACGTTTGTTGTGAGTAGGGCCTGGTTCAATCATTTAAAAGCAAGGGAAACTTTATGTAACATTAAAGGGCAAGCATGAGTTGTCTGTGAGTTGGACATTTGTAACCTAGGAACTGCCTGTGAAACAGATAGGCTCACAAAACAGAAAACATCATTTGTGAGTACTGTGCTCCTTTAAAACAACATTTATATAGAACCAAGAAGTGAAAAATTGCTTTAAGGAAAAAATAAGAAAGAGAGAAGACCATGCAAGTCAACAGAGAAGCTAAAATCCTGGGAACAGAATACCCAGAACAGAAATAATGAGAATTTTCACACATTGTGAAGAATGTAACACATTACTGAAAAACTTTTTAGAAACTGTTGAATGGGTACCTAATCAGTTGTATAAATTTTCACCAAAAAACATAGTAAGATATTATCTAATAAATAAATAGGTGAGATGCAGAAGGAAAAAAGAAAACCTTTTGGAGCACAGTTGTACTCTGCAGACATGGGCTTGTGAAGAGTTGGAATCAACTCTGTGACAACTTGTTGCTGGTGGTCAAAATGGTAGAAAGGCACATTATGTTTGCAGGTACTAAAGGATCAACCAGTTTGTGAGGACCAGGTAGGCTTTAAGAGAGTCATAGGCATCCAGACTGAGAAATCAGGCAGGGATTCAATCCCAGGTAGCTTCAGCTGTCCCTCTTAGGAGTTTGACTCCTTTAGGAAGCGCTGGTCAGTGGAAGGCTTTTGAATACGAGAGTGACATATAAAGCAACATTTCAGGCAAGTTGGCTAGGGTGTATTTAACTTTTCCTTAAAAATTCTCAGCCCGTTAAACAATATCATCAACAATAAATACATGACTGGATAGTTATTACTTATGTATCTTTTCAAGTAGATCTCTTATAGTACACTCTCAGATATGAGAAACAATTGCATCTCCTAACAAATATAACATGGCAAAGAGAGAAAAGCTAAGTTTCCATTTGTGCTCAAATGGGGACTCATGTGCTCTTGTTTTGTCCTTCTCCTCCTTCTCCCTCTCTCTCTGTCTCAAAGAGGGACAGAAAAGCCCCAATGCCAGTTCTTTGCAAAGAGTAACTTGCAATTACCGTCACAGATTACAGAACTTTTGGAAGATATAATGCAGCACTCTACAAAAAAAAATCAGGAGGAAGAGGAGGAAGAGATGTTTAAAGAAGAGGAGGAGGAAGGAGAAGAAAAAGGTGACAAGAAACAAAAGCTAAATGGCAGCCACACACAGAATCTGCAAGCACTAAACTAAGGGACAAATATTTAGAAAATGAGCAAAAGGCACAGATGATCCTCTTTCTTTGTGTAAAAGTAAAGCTACAAAAATATGAGATATTTCAATTAAACTCACATTGAACCTAACAGTGTTCTTTCCTGGAGCTGCAGTGTAGTTTGGATAGAGGCAACAGGTATGGTCCCAGACGGTGTCCTCAGCCAGTGAATGCGTTTACCAGGGACACTTCCAGATGCTACTCAAGAGTGCAATGGAAGAGTCAGATCTCTTGTGAAACATTTGAGATTTCAGCATTCAGTCCTAAAGTCTAAAAAACACACACACGAAGAAAGGCAAGACAGACTTTAGAATGTTTGGCTCCAAATTCCAGATTAATTAATACTAGTTGCTCAGCCTTGGATGGATGCTTGAACTTTCTCAGCCTCATATTCCTCACCAGCAGAACGTGATGGAGGAATTGCTGGGTGACAAACGGTGATGTACTTGTCAACTAACTGGAAAGTTGGCAGTTTGAACAGTTCTCAAGGTTTGCTTCTGGAAGATCATAGCTTTGAAAATCCCATGCAGCAGTTCTACACTGCGTGCAGGGAGTCACATGAGTTGGAGCTGACTTGATGGCAACTGATTTCATTTTCATTTAGTTTTGTTTTAAAGGAGGTTGAGGGAGAAGCATTATTAAGCCAGGATGTTTTTAAGGATTTTTTAGCATTGGTATTTTTAAATTCCATCTTGATGAAATTTGACATAAATTGGCTTCATGGAGTCTTTCACATGGTTCAAATACATTAGGAATTTCATGCATTTGAATCTTTAAGTTATAATGCAGTTTCTGATAAAGAGCACTCCTGGTAGAACAAATAGAAGTGCAACCTCCAGCACTGTAGTATTGCTGCCAACCTCTGGAAAGTTGTAGCAGCAGCAGCAGCAGATGGCCTGGGCTAGCAGGCTTCGAGATGGGATGTGATTGCTCATTTAGCTTAACATATCTGGAGTTCAGTTGCTAAAAGCCTGTCCTTTTGGAGAAAAAACAAAACAAAACAAAACACTCAACTATTCAAATCAGTCTTTTCAGATAGGATCCAAAGCCAAACATCATGTTTCACAGTGGGCCTCTGACCCACTGTCACCATTAACCTTTTTTTTCTTCTTTTAATAGGTTTATTTATTGCAATGGAATGGATAAAACAATGTTTTACAAAAAACATATATTTTATTGTGTTTTAGATGAAAGTTTACAAAGCAAAATTAAGTTTCCATTTGATGATTTCTATACAAATTGTTCAGCAACATTAGTTACATTTTTCACAGTGCATCAACTTTCTCTTTAATTGCTTTCTGCTTGTTCCATTTCCAGGGCTCTAGTTCCCCTGCCCCTTTATATTTTCATCTTTGCTTTAGAGTAATTGTTCATATTTGGTCTCATATAGATGGTCTTTAATGAATCAGTGTACTCATGGGTAATATCTTTACTTTGTATGACAATCTTTTATTTTGCTAATGGGTGACCGCAAGGGATAGTACCATTTGATAGGTTAGACTATCTCAGGGTGATACTGTCAGGGAGTTCAGTCTCAATGGGTCCAGTAAGTCTGGACATTTTAAGAATTTGAGTTTTGTTTGGTATATTTCTCTTGTTCTATCTGGGTCCATCTACTGTGGTCCTGATCAGAATGGCTGGAAGAGGTAGCAAGGCACCATCTAGTTCTTCTGATCTCAGGGTAGATGAGGCCTTGGCCTGTAAAGAGTATTAGCTTTGTAGATGAGTTTTTTTCTGAGATTTTGGCTTCCCTCTGTTTTGCTCCTGACAAGTAGAGCAATAGTTGAATCTTAGATGGCTGCTTGCAAACTCTTAAGACTCCAGATACTGTTCACTTTGCTAGATGCAAGATATGATTTTTGTGAGTTATATCAATTGCTTGACTTATCTGAAGAGGGAGATCAAGGTTCTAATCCTTCAAAGCCAGAAAACCAATCTCAAAAGATGTTTGGTTACATTAGAGAGGTATCTGTAACTGTGTCCTCCATGAATACACGTGTACACACATACCTACCTGTACATCCTCACTGTTAATCTTTGAATGAATGTACTATATAGAATGACTAATTATTCATAACTATCATTGTCAAAGTTTAATGAAATTAGAGCACTTTCTACTTTGTCCAGTACTATATAAAATTCAATAAAAAAATACTTCAAAGCTAACAAATTACAGGTATAGTGAACTTTTTAGGGAGTCAAACACAAGAATAATCATGTTTAAGATAGTTTAGAACTGGTGATTGCAGGGATGATTTTTAGGTAATGAAGAATCGTTGAAGAATCGTTAAGCACTTTGGGTCCAGTATGGAAAAACACAGAAAAACAGTGATTGTCATAGCATCTTTCTGTATTCCACTTGATTCTATAGGATTAGTAACCCAATAACATCCTCAGTAAAGCCATTCTGTTATAGGTGCCAGAAGTCACTTCTAGCTCAATCGAGCCAAGATCACCGGCAGCCTTGAGGAAATAGGACAGAGGCAAATCTCAGAAACAAAGGTGAGAAACATAACAGTATGTCAGTAAGGGAATCCAGGATGGATTTTCTCCACCTAATATGGTAGCTGGTAAGTAATACTGTCTACCTCTTTAAGGTAACTATTTATTTGTCCCAGTAAGGACAGAGAACATTTGCTTTTGCTAAAAAAAAAAAAAAAAAAAATATGAGCTCTAATGGAAGAATCAAATTATATCAGAAAAGGAAGCATTTTAAGCTTTATTGTTGTAGATCACTCTGCCTCCAGCTGTGAAACTGATTGATGTTTAAAGCCCCTGAGGTGGCAGCTGTAGTGGCTGATTCAAATAAGGGAGGAAAAAAGTGTGTGAGTGTGTGTGTGGGAGTAAGTGTGCCAGTGTATGTAGATATGGGTAAAATTTAGTTTTGTAACTTTCTTAAAAAAATTGTCATAAAATTATTCTAAAATAGGCTGCTACATAGAAAGCTAGAAAGACTAGTTTTTAGATATTTACATAGAGAAACAGGTGATAGAGAAATACGTGATGGATAGTTAGGTAGATCTGTATATTCAGTTAGATGAAAACTACTTTTATCCCATCAAATGAAGGGCAGATAGGTAGCTAAAGCAACCAAGAGGTAGCATAAGTGGTAAGTTTCTCTGACCCATTTAAAAGAAACCAATCTAATTTGCGATACTCAATAAATAGTTGCAAATATAATTGAATTGAATTAAAAACGATGCCTAGACTGGAAGTTCTTTCCCAAGCAAGGACTAGACTAATATAAGATTTATCCCTATTGAGATGGGACCCTACTCTTATCAAATAATTGAAATATTTGTTACCCTTATACCTTACCTCCATCATTACAGCAGGAAAACACAAAGATTGGAAGTGAAAGGTTCGTGCACCAGTGATCTAGGTGAATACCGAGATAAAACACTTGGCATTGGCTTATATTTGCATAAAACAGTCTAAGATTTTCTCAATATCCTGGAGAATCTACTGATTTCGTCTGTGTGTCTACTCTTTCATGCTCACACCAAAAGACAGAGCTATAATATGCCAAGGGTACTTTTCTGTTTTTTTCCTTTTGGAAGAGCTTATGGGAGAACACAGAGCTGGTGTTTATTTGTGTATGTATGAGGCAAGAAGCAAGTTTTAAAATAGCCTTTACACAATGTCTCTGAGCCGGTTTGAACACTTACCTTAGGATGAGTTTGTAAAACTTCAGCTATTCATAAGAATGTAATGGTGTTTTTAATTGGACCTTTTAGTACTCTTCAGTGAGCAATTTTGCCAGAGGAAAAAACCTTCCTAATCCCATTATAAGCCTGCAGTTTTCCTTCCTGCTGTCTACTGAAGGCTTCCTGCACGCAGACTTTGAAATTTTTCAGCTTGGCTTTTTATTATTTTTTTAATAACTTCATTCTCGCATGGTGAGTTAAACAGTTTAAATTGATTTCTAAGAGCTACAAGACTGGAAAATAATTTAAAAAATTATTAAAAACATTTCAACATTCATTTGACAGTTTGTTGTACTGTGGTGGCTTACAGGTTACTGGGATACCAGAAGCTATGTCACCAGTATTTCAAATGCCAGCAGGGTTACACACGTAGACATGTTTCAGGAGAGTTTATAATCCAAGACCAACTGAGAAGAAGGACCTGGCAAACTACTTCTAAAAGAATTGGTGCATGAAAACCTTTTGGATAGTAGTGGAATATTATCTAATATCGTGCCAGAAAATGAGCCCCTCAGGTTGGAAGGTGCTCACAACATGACTGGGGAAGAATTGCCTCTTCCAAGTATAGTTGACCTTAACGAGATGGATGGAATCAAGCTTTTAGTCCCTTTATTTTCTAATGATGCATAGGTCAAAATGAGAAGAAACAGTTAAAAAATCTATTAATAATTAGAATGGGAATGTACAAAGTAAGAAAATTAGAAATCATCAAAAATGAAATGGAATACATAAAGAGTATTACCCTAGGCATTAATGAACTGAAATGATGTGGTATTGGCCATTATGAATCAGATAGCTGTATGGTCTACTATGCTGCAAATGACAAAATGAAGAGGAATAATGTCACATTTATCATCAATGTAAACGTTTTGAGATCCATCGTGAAGTACAAAGCTTCGGTGATAGGATACTATCAATGTGCCTACAAGGAAAACCATTTAATATGACTATTATTCAAATTTACTCACTAACCACTGAGACCAAAGATGAAGAAATTGAAGACTTTTAACAACTTCTGGAGTCTGAAATTGACCAAACGTGTAGTCAAGATGTACTGATAATTACTGATGATTGGAATTTGAAAGTTGGAAATAATGAAGAAGGGTTGGTGGCTGGAAAATATGGCTTTGGTGATAGAAATGACATGGGAGATCATGTCATAGAATTTTGGAAGACCAATGACTTATTCATTGCAAATGCTCTTTTTCAATAACATCAATGGCCACATAGGAGTAAACAGAAATCAAATTGACTACATCTATGGACAGATGATGGAGAAGCTCAGTGTCACCAGTCAAAACAGGGCTGGCAACTGACTGTAGAATATACCATCAATTGCTCATGTGCAAGTTTAAGTTGAAGAAGAAAATTGAAAGAAGTTCACAAGAGTCAAAATACAACCTCGAGTATATCTCACCTGAAGTTAGAGACCATCTCAAGAACAGATTTAACAAGCAGAACACAAATGACCGAAGAGCAGATGAGCTGTGGGATGACAGCAAGAACATCACTCATGTAGAAAACAAAAGGCCATTAAAAAAGACAGGAAAGAAAGACAAGACCAAAATGGATGTCAGAAGAGAATTTGAAACTTGTTCTTGAACTTAGAGAAGCTAAAGAGAATGGAAAAAAATGGTGAAGGAAAAGGTCTGAACAAAAGATTTCAAAAGGTGGGTGGAGAAGAAAAAGTATTATAATGAAATATGCAAAAGACCTGGAGTTAGAAAACGAAAAGACAAGAGCATGCTCAGTAGTTCTCACTCTGAAAGAACTGAAGAAACAATTTAAGTCTCAAGTTATAATACTGAAGGAGCCTATGGACAAAATATTGGACAACTCACTAGGCATCAAAAGAAGATGGAAGGAATATACACAGTTACTATACCAAAAAGATTTGGATGAAGTTCAACCATTTCAAGAGGTAGCATATAATGAAGATCTGACTGTTTTGAAGGAAGAAGTCCAAGCTGCACTGACCGCATTGGCAGAAAAATCAGACTCTAGGAATTAACAGAATACCAACTTGCAACTCAGGAAGCATTCCCTTCTCTACACCAAGAAATTTGGAAGAAAGCTACCTGGCCAACCAACTGGATAAGATCCATATTTGTGCCTATTCCAAAGAAAGGTGATCCAACAGAACATGAAAATTATTGAGCAATATCAGTAATATCACACACAACTGCAACAACAAAAAGACAAATAATCCTATTAAAAAATGAGCAAAGGATATGGATATGAACAGACACTTCACCAAAGAAGAGATTCAGGCAGCTAACAGACACATGAGGAAGTGCTTGAGATAATTAGCCATCAGAGAAATGCAAATCAAAACTACATTAAGATACTATCTCACCCCAATAAGGCTGACACTAATCCAAAAAAACAAAACAAATGTTAAAGAGGCTGTGGGGAGGGTGGCACTCTTATACAGCTCATGGGAATGTAAAATGGTACAACCACTTTAGAAAATAATATGGTGCATCCTTAAAAAGCTGGCAATAGAAATGCCACACAATGTAGCATTCCCACTCCTAGTAATATACTATAGAGAAATAAGAGCTGTTTCATGACTAAACATATGCACACCTATGTTCATCACAGCACCATTTACAATAGCAAAAGATGAAAACAGTCTAAATGCTCATCAACAGATGAATGTGTAAACAAGTTATGGTACATAAACCAAATGGAATGTTATGCAATGACAAAGACCAATGATGAATTGATGAAACATCTCACATCCTGGATGAATCTGGTGGACATTATGGTGAGTATGTAAGTTAGTCACAACAGAACAAATATTGTATGAGACCACTACTATAAGAACTCAGGAAAAACTTTACACACAGAAAAAAAGCAGTATTTGATGCTTATGTGGGTGGGGAGGGAAAAAGAGGGGAAATTACTAACTAGAGAATAGACAAGTGTCAACTTTGGTGAAGGGAAGGACAACATATAACACAGGGGAAGTCAGCACATTTAGGCCAACTCAAAAGCAAAGAAGTTTCTTAGACTCATCCAACACTTCGAGGGATCAAGTAGCTGGAGCTGGGGTCTGGGGGCCATAGTTTCAAGGAACATCTATGTCAACTGGTATAACGTGGTTTATAAAGAATATGTTCTACATTCCAGTTTGATGAGTAGTCTCTGGGACCTTGGAAGGTTGTGAGTGGTCATCTAACATATATCTATTGATCCTGTCCCATCTGGAGCCAAGGTGAACGAAGAAAACACAAACACAATAAAAATACTAGTCCAAAAGACTAAAGGACCAAATGAACTACAGACTCCACTAGCCTGAGGCCAGAAGAACTAGATGATGCCGACCTACCACCATTGACTACCCTGACAGAGAATGTAACACAGAGTCCTCAGGAGAAAAACGTAGAACACCATTCAGGTTCATGCAAAAGGATCAGGTTTGATGGTCTGACAAAGACCAGAGATATTGTCACCTATTAGGCTGTACTTTTGAAACTCTCCTTTCTCCAAATCCACCCTCCCAAGGAAATACAATCAAATTTTCTCACATTCAGTGACCCACAGTGATATATGAGAAATGTGGTAATATCAGGAAAATAAGCAACACAAATACATTCATTATGGGAAGTCAGTCTGTACTGTGCCATCTTATGTTTTCATACTGTTATATTTTTCCAAAAGTTTACACATATAATATTAGATCTTATGTTCCTTCAAAAAATATTTGACTACTAATTAGATGTATGGCTTTTTGTTGGGAACTGAATTTATATCAATGGATGAAATGGACATGATCCTACATATCACGGCATTTACATTACAGCAGAGTAGATGAACACTGAATACTTAACTATAAAGTGAATTACTTCGTTGTAATTATGAATGCCTTTCAAGAAGTGTGTGGGACCTAATTTTGCCTTATCTCTGTGGTCACAGAAGATTTTTTCTAAGAAAATGACATTTAATTAGAATCTTAAAGATGAATGGGATTTTGCTAGTTGGAGGGCTGTCACGGTGATGGTGCTAACACTCCAAGCAGAGGGAGAGCAGTTACTGTGGCTACACGGGCTGAACGGACCTGATTCTTCTAAGCAAATGCAAGAAGCTCAGTATGACTGAGGCATCCAGAGTGGGCAGAATGATGGAAAGAAATGCTCCCAATAACCTTTAAGGGATGTAAACACGTATGCACTGGAATGTTTTTATAGTTCCAGGTGATATATTTGACCAGAGGTTCACAGGTCTTTGCTTTTCCTCTAAAGCAGTCTAGTTCTTGGTTCTGTACAAAGTAAGTTTCGTTCAACTACAAGTTAGGTATCATTCCTGAGTTGCATAGGATAGAAACATTCATTACTGATTAAAAATGAAAAGTTTATTAGAATGAGACTAGGTGACTTATAGAACAGCAAGAATTGAAGAAACAGGACTCAGATAAAGAAAGCATGAAAGAAATTCCAAAGCATTCAGTAGTCAAGAGTAACACAGAGTTCGTTTAGGCCATGATATGGCCTATTTTCAGCTATATTATGTCCTGGAAGAGAAAAATCTGATTGGCCCAGCTTGAGCCAAGTGCCCACCTCAAAGAGAAGGCCCTGGAATTGCCAGTTCTGGGAGAATTATATGGGTTGTGGGAGGGAGAGAAGCCCTGGTAGCATAGTGATTAAGTGCTGAGTTGCTAGCCAGGTCAACAGTTTGAACCCACTAGCCACACCACAGGAGGAAGATGAGGCACTCCACAAACATTTATAGCCTTGGATACCCTATTTGGGAGTTCTACCCTGTCCTACAGAGTTGCTATGGGTTGGAATCAATTCAGTGGCAGTGGGTTTGGTCTTAGTTGGGAGGGGAGGACAGTTCACTAAAGGCAGTGATGCCACGCATGCCAGAAACAGGCTGATGACCCAGAGTCGCTGTCTCACGCATCTTGTATTTCCCAGTTTTCCTCAGCCTAAACTCGCTTTCACAGTTTATTGTGTACTGTATTGCAGAGTGACTCCAAGTACAAATATTCAGGTATATAACAAAGGTCTGAATCTTGTAAGTAAATTCAAGGGCTTTATCTCTCTGGATTTCTGGCTGCAGTGACTGCAACCCTGAAAGACCTCACCATCTTCCAGAAAATATTTATGCAAAAGGTCTCTATTCTGGGAAATTGAAGTTACATTACTATTTTCCAATCAGTTCAAACAGAAGCTCCATATTTTTACTAATTTTTTCCAGTTTCTCCTTTCAGTTTCAAAAGAATCATTCTTTTTGATTTAACCTGCACTTTTAAAACACTGCATTAAAATAGCAGCACAAATAGCTGTAAGAGTAATTATAACATTAGATAAGGAGCTCTGATCTTGAAAATGCTGATATTCTTATTTTTCAATATATTTTTAGAGTTAAAGCATATTATATGTTTCTTAATATCATATATTTAAAGAATGTTACGTATTTCTTCCAGTTCTGTAAGTTACTGAGTCTCATTCCAATAGACTTATGTATTATATATTTATGGTATTGCACATATTTCTTAGATTTGAGGAATATTACATATTTTAAGAATAGCAGAAAAATTTAAATAAGGAAAATAAGTATTTATAATAAAATAAACATTTTTAATACACAGATATACTCCTTTCAGCCTTTTTTGTTAAGGTATACATTTTAAAAAGTATACATGAAAGTGTATTGTACATAATTTGTATTTTTGCTTTCTTCACTTAATATGACACAATGACCATGTCTCCCTGTCATTAATCTTTAATCACACATTCTTTCAAAAAGCTGTTTGAAATTCTATACCACAGGTAAATCACAATTTACTTAACCATGCATCAACTGATGACTGTATATTAAGGTTCTAAATTTTATTTTAAATAATGTTGCAATGAATATTCCCTATACATGACACTTGGCATGTACTTCTGGTTATTTTAACCAGAAAATTTAGCAATTTACCCTCTCAACAGCAATGGGCCAGCTTACCATTCCTCAAGAAAGTCATTGCAGAAAATTTGGAAGATATAGCTATATGTAAGAAAAAAATCATCTATAATCTTATATGTGACTGTGACTGTATCAGAAGCACCACAAGTAGATGGTTTATCAAGGAAAAATTTGTTTTCTCACAGAAAAGCAGACTAAAAGACAAAAGTCAAGGTGTCAGCCCCTGGGGAAGGCTTTCTGTGTTGGCTCTGGAGAAGCTACCGGAACTGGGAGCTTCTGCGGCACAGGGACCTGGGTCCTTTCCAAAGCACACACTCTGCTCCCTTCACTGCTTTCTTGATGGTTTGAGGTCTCCAGCTCCCCACTTGCTTCCCTTTCCTTTGTATCCTGAAAGATTGCCTCAAGGTGCAACAGCATCTTACATGTTGAGTCCTGCCCCACCAACACAAGCGCCACCCATCCTCCTTCATCAACATTGTTGAGGCAGGATTTACAACATACAGGAACATCACACAATATCGAGAATCATGCTCTAGCCAAATTGCTACACAATTTTTTTTGAGGGACACAATTCAATCCAGGAAATTCCACTCTGTGGCCCCTCAAAAACCATACTACTTGGGACATGCAAAACACATTCACCTCATTGTAGCAAAAAGTCTTAAAATCCAAGTCCAAAATCCAGAAATTCTTCTTCATCTGTGAAATTTAGAACACATGATATCTACTTCCAAAATGCAATCAGAACAGGCGGGCACAAACTATGTGTTTTTACTACAAATGGGGGACACTGCAGGAAAAGGCGACATAACAGATACCGTGAAAATTAGCAGAACACTAGCCTTCAACGCTTTGAAAATAATACTCCATTCTCTGAGACGTTTTACACAATGGCTGTCCGCCCCCACCCCTGACTCTAGGTGTTGGTCACACTCCTCACGTTCTGAGTGGAGGTCCCTTGGCCCTGGGCTACAGTTGTACTTTCTAGGCCCAATGGAACAGCAACTCTGCTCCGTTGGCTTTCAGGACACCATTTCTCTAGTCCGCCTGAGCAGGAACTCCACCCTTAGAAATGCCAGCGGTCACGGCTCCACCCTTTGCAACCCCTGAGCTCATGGCCACGTCTTTTGAGACTGAGGCAGCCCAGCTCCTTGGGCACCTTGTTTCCAGTTTCTGCTTCCCGTGTCTTCTTGACCAGGGCCTCATACCTGCACATTTACCCTGCTGGGGCAGATGTTCCAAAGCTCTTTAGCTCCACTGATAAGCACCCGGAGGCCCCCAACTCTGCCAGGGAGCCTTCTGCGCACTGGCACTCACCTCTCATGTTCCATGTGTTGGCTCCAACATTGTGTCGTGCTGGTCTCCTCATTCTGCATTGCCGATTTCCTGCTGTTTGTTTTTCACTGTCTGTGCCTTTCCAGGTGTTAGCAGTTCTCTCCAGTTTCTTCTGAGTCTTCTGTGCATTCAGTTTCAAAACTGCTTCCACATTTTAGGTATCTGTCAGAGTAGTATACCACTCTCCAGGTGCCAAATTTTGTTTTAGTCACCTAGTGCTGCTATAACAGAAACACCACAAGCAGATAGCATTAAAACTATTAAAATTTGTTTTCTTATAGAAAAAGCGGGTTACAAGTCCAAATTCAGGGCATCAGCTGCAGGCGAAGGCTTTCTCTGCTAGATCTGGAGAAAGTTCCTTATAGTCAATCTTCCCCTTGACTGGGAGTTTCTGAGATGCAGAGACCCTGGGTCCTTTTCAAGGGATGCACTTTGTTCCCGAGACTGCTTTCTTAGTGGCATGAGGTTCTCCCTATCTCTCTGCTAGCTTCTTTCCTTTAAATCTTAAGAGATTGCCTCAAGGCACAATACAGTCTTACACACTGAGTCCTGCTCCACCAACACAACTGCTGCTCATCTTCCCTCGTTAACATCTTAGAGACAGGATTTATGACATGTGGGAACATTACACAATATCTTTTATCACAGCGTAGCCAAATTGATACACACATTTTTGAGAGGACCCAATTCAATTCGTGACGTCCTGATTCTTCCAATATTTTTACTATGTTTATATTATAGATATGCATGTTTTCTGATCTTGTGCATTGAATGCTTAAGTTGGTTAATCCTATTTTGGATTATGAACAGTAATTTGATTAATGTTTATATATAAACCTTTGTATACAATGCTGATGAGATTGTTGACATTAACTTCTAGAGGAAAAAGTATTGAGGCAAAAAGCATAACTGCTACAGAATTTTTGATACACGGTGCCAAATTATCTCTCAGAAACTTTTCAGCAATTCATAATTCCACCAGCAGTTCATTAGAATGTCCTGTTATCTCTACCTTCCTTAACATTCAGTATTATTAATATTTTTCTATTTTAGCAATAGAATACTTAAAAATAGTAGTTTGGTATACTTCTTTAATCTCTGGTAACTAGAAATTTTAACTTGTTTATATTAAGTTACATTTGTATTTTCCTTTTGTAATTTTTCCAGCTCAGCATCCTTTTAATGTTTTATATTCAGAAGCTCCTCTTTTTCTTACTGGTTGATCATTTGTATAATAAAAGCATGAACTTTCTCCCAGAAAGAACATAAACAGCTAGACCTTTCTATGATTTTCAAAGTGTTACCTGAAGATTAGCTGTAACAGTAGCACCTGTGAACTTTGTTACACATAGAAATTCTTTCAGGTCCACCCCAGAGTTGTGACAAGTTGTGATTTAACAACACATCCAGGTGATTCCGATGAATGCTAGGTTTAAAGAGTATACAGCTAGGGAATCCAGATGTATCTCAACGTGACACTATGTTATCACTCTCATTTGAACATCCATACCACCTGGTTTGTGTAGATTGAACCATATGACATCCTTGGTATGTGACTGTTCTTCAACTACAAAAAATAGAAATTTCTTGTGGTCTAACCTGTTAAATCTTTATTAGTTTTTCTTTTTTTTAACCAGAGATGATATTTAAGATACTTGTTAAAATGACACCAGTATGGACCCTGGTCAATCTGAATAGATTCCTTCCCTGGGGCAGGGTCCTTTATGGTCTCCAGCCAGTCAGACTTGTAACACTTTAGTTATCAGATGAACAGTTTGAAAAATGACAGTCCTTGTTGACGTACTGGGAGACATTGTTTGAGACAAGGGGAGCGACAAGTGTGAGATTTAAGACAGCAATTATTTACCAATCTGAATAGGAGAATACAACATTCTAACAACTAGTATAGCTGTACCACAATTCAACTTTGTGCCATACCACAATTTCTCTGTTCATCATTCCACAAATTGTGGAATGACGTCAAAGACATCATCCATGAAGAAAGCAAGAAGTCATTAAAAAGACAGGAAAGACAGAAAAGACCAAACTGTATGTCAGAAGAGACTCTGCATCGAATGTCGAGTAGCTAAAGCAAAAGAAAGGAATGGCAAAGTAAAAAAACTGAGCAGAAGAGTTCAAAGGGCAGCTCAAGAAGACAAAATTATTATAATGACATGTGCAAAGGGCTGGGTATAGAAAACCAAAAGGGAAGAATGCATTTTGCATTTCTCAAGCTGAAAGAACTGACAAAAAAAATCAAGCCTTGAGTTGCAATAGTGAAGGATTCTACATGGAAAATATTCAAAGACTCAGGGGACATTGAAAGAAGATGAAAGAAACATGCAGAATCACCAGAAAGAAATGGTCAGCATCCAGCCTTTTGAAGAGGTAGCATATGATCAGGAACCCACAGTACCGAAGGAAAAAGTCATAGCTGCATTGAAGTCATTGGTGAAAAACAAGGCTCCAGGAGTTGATGAAATATCAACTGAAGTATTTCAACAAACGGGCGCAGTCCTGGAAGTACCCACTCATTTATACCAAGAAATTTGGAGAACAGCTACCTAGCCAACTGACTGCAAGAGATTCATATTTATGCTCATTCCAAAGAAAGGTGATCCAACTGAATGTGGCAATTAGTGAACAATATCATTAATATACACACATAAGTAAAATTTTGCTCAAGACCATTCAAGAGCAACTGCAATAGTATATTGATAAGGAACTGCCAGAAATTCAAGACAGATTCAAAAAAGGATGTGGAACCAGGGATGTCATTGCTGATTTTGGATAGATATTGGCTAAAAGCAGAGAATACCAGAATGATGTTTACCTTGTTTCATTGATTATGCAAAGGCATTTGACTGTGTGGATCGTAATAAACTATGTATAGCATTGTAGAGGACGGGAATTCCACAACACCTAATTGCGCTCTTAAGGAATCTGTATATGGATCAAGAGGAAGTCGTGTGAACACAATAGTGAAACTGCACGACTTGAAGTCAGGAAAGATGTGCATCAGGGTTGTATCCTTTCACCATATCTCTTCATTCTGTTTACTAAGCAAATAATCCGAGAAGCTGGACTACATGAAGAAGAATGAGGCATCAGGATTAGTGGACAACTCATTAACAACCCGCATTACACAGATGACACCCCCTTCCTTGCTGGAAGTGAAGAGGAATTGAAACATGGAAGAAGATCAAAGAGCACAGCCCTCAGTACGGATTGCACTTCAACATCAAGAAAACAACAATCCTCATGACTGGATCAGTAAGCAAGATTGTCACAAATGGAGAAAGGACTGAGGTTGTTGTGGATTTCACTTTACTTGGGTCCACAATCAACGACCATGGAGGCAGCAGTCAAGAAATCAAAAGATGCATTGCACTGGGTAAATCTGCTGCAAAGGACCTCTTTTAAGTATTGAAAAGTAAAGATGTGACCATGAAGAACAAGGTGTGCCTGACCCAAGCCGTGGTATTCTCAATTGCGTCATACGCATGTGAAAGCTGGACAATGAACAAGGAAGAGAGAAAAAGAATTGATGCCTTTGAATTGTGGTATTGGAGATGGATGTTGAAAGTACTATGGGCTACCCTAAAACAAAAACAAACAAACGAAAAAAATAGATCTGTTCTGGAAGAAGCACAACCAGAATTCTCTTTGGAAGTGAAGACAGTAAGAGTGCATCTTGCACACTTTGAACATGTTGTCCAAAGGGATCAGTCCCTGGAGAAGGGCATCATTCACGGCAGAGTGGAGGGTCAATGAAAAAGAGGAAGACCCTCAACAAGATGGATTGACACAGTGGCTGCAATAGAAGTTTTAAGCATAAAAACAACTGAGCATGCGGTGAAAGACCAGGCAGAGTTTCATTCTGTTGTGCACAGGGTCACTAAGATGGCACCTAACAATAACGTAGCTGTACCTGTGCATATATGGCTCAGGCATCAGACTGTTACTATTTTGCATTTTGTATTAGTGTTCTTAGTGTTGTTATATTATCGTCCTACATGACGGGAAGCACCACGAAGTTAGAAACTGTGTACTCTTCATTTTTTTTTTTTACCACCTTTAGTGTTTCAAATTGGCATCCTGGTTGTGGGGTGGTTAAGCACTCAGCTGCTAACCAAAAGCTCAGCAGTTGAAATCTACCAGCTGCTTCTTGGAAACCCTAAGGGGCAGTTCTACTTTGTCCTACAGGGTTGCTATGAGTCAGAGTTGACATGTACCAGTTTGATTTTTTATGGTTTAGTGTTTCAAATTAAAGGAGTCACTGACTGGTACGAATCATTAATATATTCAGCTGCTAACTAAATAGTTGATAGTTCAAACAGCCCAGAGGTACCTTGGGAGAAATGCATGATGATCTACATCTGACAGATCACAGTCAAAGAAAACCATACGGAGCATAGTTCTACTCAGAAATACATTGAATCTCAATGAGTTGGAATAGACTCGATGGCAACAGGTTGAGGTTTTCAGTTTAGCATTAAACATTAAGCCTTTTGAATAGTAAGTGTTCAACAGTGTTTCTCAAATAAGTATTGATTTTCCATGATGGCTTATTTTTGAAGAGGAAAAGATCTTGAGATTATGTTGCTTAATTGAACTATGCACAAATGAGAAAGTCCTTGAGGATTTCTCAATATATTAGGCCAGGGGTGGTGATTTTTCTAGACCTATATGTACTAGCTTCCGTGTATTTGTCAGTATGTTGTATTATGGGGGCTTGTGTGTTGCAGTAACGCCGGAGTCTGCACCACCAGTATTCAAACATCAGTACGATCATCCATGGTGGACAGGTTTCAAGAAAGCTTTCAGCCTAAGACAGACTCAGTAGAAGGACCTGGCAGTATATGTCTGAAAAGAATTAGCCAGTACAAATCTTATGAACCGCTGTGGAACACTGTCTGATACAGTGCTGAAGACAAGCTCCTTAGTTTGAAAGGCACTCAAGAGATGACTGGGAAAGAGCTGCCTCTTCAAGGTAAACTTGACCTTAATGTTTTTGATGGAGTCAGACTCTCAGGACCTTCATTTATAATCTTCTCATATGTATGTGAAAACTGTACAATGTATAAGGCCTACTCAAGAATTCACATCTTTGAATTATGGTATTGGAGAAGAATACTGAATATTCTATTGACTGACGAAGTAACAACTGATCTGCCTTGGAAGAAGTACAACTAAAATGTTCCTTTGAAGCAAGGATGGCGAGACTACGTTTTACATACTTTGGACGTGTTATCAGGAGGGACCAGTCCCTAAGAAGGATGCTGTCATGGATTGAATTGTACCCACTCAAAAAAGTTGTGTAGCCTTTTGCCTAAACCATGATTCCCGGTACTGTATGATAGTCCTCCATTTTGTAAATCCTGCCTCTATGATGTCAGTGAGGAAGAATGGATGACACTTCTGTTGCTGAGGCAGGACTCAATGTGTGAGACTGTACTGTGCCTTGGAGCAATCTCTTAGGGTATAAAGAAAAGAGAGGCAACCAGAGAGTTGGGGACCGCCTACCACCAAGAAGAGGTGTCGGGAGCTAACCATGTCCTTTG
Source organism: Heterohyrax brucei (assembly GCA_028571685.1). NCBI lineage: Eukaryota > Metazoa > Chordata > Mammalia > Hyracoidea > Procaviidae > Heterohyrax > Heterohyrax brucei. The sequence goes on along the minus strand of CM053144.1, from coordinate 119,333,629 downwards.
GAAAATGCCTGCGGTCCCTGAACGTCAGAAGCTCTCAGTCCAGAGGAAGACTGATGACAGGGGCCTTCCTCCAGAGCCAGCAGAGCAACCTTCCTCTGGAGTGGACACCCTGAATTTGGACTTTCATTTTAGTGCACTGTGACAAAATAAAATTTCTGTTCAAAGCCATCCACTTGTGGTATTTCTGTTAGAGCAACACTAGCTATCTAAGACAGACATAGTGCTTGGTGAAGTCAGGGGTCAGATAAAAAGAGGTAGACCCTCAATGAGGTGGCGTGACAGAGGCTGCAACAGTGGGCTCCAGTGAGGATGGTACAGGACAGGGCAGCGTTGCATTCTGCTGCACATAAGGTCTCTGTGAGTCAGAACCAGTTTGATAGCACCTAACATCAACAGTGTAGATACTAAAGGGAAAGCCTGCTGGTATAGGGGTTAAAAGAATACTGCTGCTAACCGAAAGTTCGGCAGTTCAGTTCCACCAGGCTGTCCTCGGAAATCGTTAGGGGCACTTCTACTCATTCCTATGGGGTTGCTATGCATTGGAATCAACCTGACAACAAAGTCTTCATTTTTTGGCTTACACATACTTGAACTTCCCAATATGATGCTTAACTGCCGGCTGTAAAGAAATGTCCACTAGAAACAGGACTTACAAGGAGTTTTTGTGTTTCACACATCGAGAGTAAGTTTCTCCAAGACTCTAGCTTGCCTCCAGCACCTCTGTGGTCTTCTCTTTACAAAGTGAGTTAAATGCTATGCACTTCTTGTGGTTTTGCGCTTATGTACTTGCAATACTACCTATTATTCCTAGCACACCCATGTTCCGAACGCCAGTGGAAGAACACAGTTCTATCTTTGGGTAGGCACTAAGAACAACCAGCAACTAGGACATGTGTGTGATTTACAAGGCTTTTTTCCAAATGTAATTTTGAACAGGATGGACCAAAGTGAACCCACCTGATACCAAAGAATATATCCAACAACAACGACAAAATTTTTTAATAAGTCTTATTAAATCCTCCAAACATTTCCTCATAGATAAATACCTAAGTCAATACTGTTAGGCCAAACTCAACGAGTAAGTTACCATACAGTATACCACGTTGTTATGGCAACTGATGATCTAGAACAAATAAAACCTGTAAGGAGAAGTATACCATTCAGCGTAATGCACTTTGTTCCGTTAAAAAGCAAAGTTATTTTTTCCTCTGCAAATGAGACAATATGATGGAGAAATTAAATTAAATGGTGATGTTATTCCCTGAGGGCAAAACAATTCCATTCAATAAATTAATGTTATGTCAGTAACTCTTCCTTTTCTTGAAACTGACAGTAATAATCTGACAGCTTAAAGCTCTAATAAACTTCAAGATCAGTATGACTACTCTGCTTGTACAAAAAGGAAGTCAGGAGTATCACAGGTATGATAATCATTCTCTGTTCATCACAAAGAGGAGAAAATCCTCCAAATTCAATTTAACTAATGCATTTACTTGATGAAACAGGGCACTTCAAATCATTTTTGACAGCATGTGGTTTGAGCCTTGTAACAGTCCCATTCTTTGGGAAGATCTCTAAACTTCGCTGACATTGCACATTAAGCTATTGTAAATAAATGTTACTTGAAACCTAACGATCTATCAGAAAATTAATTTTAACATCGTAGTAAAATAAAAAGGGAATAGGGGATCCACTAACTGTCAAAGAGTCAATTCCAGCTCACACTGAGTGACCTCATACAATATGGGACAACCACCTCCAAAGTGTTTCTAAAGATGCGAATCTTTGTGGAAGCAGACTGCCACATCTTTCTCCCATGAAATGGCTAGTGGATTGAACTACTGACCTTTTGGTTAGCAGTCAAATGCGGTAACCACTGTACAACCAGAGTTTCTTGGAGGAGGGGAAGTGGGGGATGGGGTCAGGAGCAGGATGAAGAAAATAGATTGGACCTTTGATTTGAATAAATCCAGCAAGTACCAATTGCTTTAAATTCATTAGGGCCTCTAAATTTCAAACATCTGAGTGCATCTAGAACTAGTATGTATACTGAACATCAGCAAGGGGAGCTTGAGACTTTGTGCCTTCATTTCCCCATCTCTAATGAGCCAACAAGAGCAAGTATTAACCCCCAGGCACAGAAGGAGTCATCCCTTTTACTATCCTTCTCATAAAAACTTTATGTTTCTCTGAAAGTATTTTACAACCATGACAGAAGACATTATCACTGATTTCCGGTAGACTCACACTGGCTGAAACCTGGGAATTCAGCCAGAGCTGAAGACAAGCCCCCTTTTGCATCCTTTCCAGTGTATGACTTCATCACTAATACTTTTTTATCTACACACCAGCTCTTGGATCACAAACTAGTTGTATTGTGCCAAATATCACTGCGCTTATCTTTTTTTTTTTCCCTTTCAGATGGTGGTGATAAATGGTTTGTGAATGTAAAAGGAAAAAAAGAAACATTAAATGGAATAATAAAGAGTTGCTCATTTGTTCTTTTGCCACATAGAGTGGGTCCAATTAGAGGCCGAATGAGTCCTGTACTGTTTTCATCATTCAAGTTTATGACATAGCACATATCCCAGAGGTCCCAGGGTCCTGAAGACTCAAAAAGAGATGTCACCTGTACATCCAAATAGATTACGGGGGTTTGCTAATCTGCAAAAATGTCTCTCTAATGCAGGAGTCATGTGCTGCCTGTTTTGTAGTACAATTTAATTGCTATGGTTCTGCAATTATTCACAAATCATGTTGAACAGTGAACAATTAATCCCAAACCTTAGCTCGACAGCCTTTACTACAGCTAGAGAGTTATATTTTAAAATGTTTAAGGCAGTTAGCTGAGCACATTTTTCAGTTCATGCTAACAGACTGCTCCAGGTTTTGTCATCTCTGCCATCAATCAGTCTAACCCAGAAACCCATGCTGTGGGTTTTTTTTAATGGAATATTAAAAGTGTCACTAAAAGAAGGGAATATTTCTCTCCAAAAGAGTCTCAACTTTTCCCACTAAAGAAAAAGGATCTTACATGCCAGGACCTCTGTCAATGTTTACATGGGAAAGAGAGGTGGCATGTGTTTTGGGTTTCACTGCTGAAATCTCTGGGGCAAGTAGTTAAGGAGCTCAGTTGCTAATCAAAAGTTTGGAGGTGGGAGTCATCCAGAGGCCCCCTGGAAGAGTGACTTGGTGATCTGCTTTTCAAAAACCATCCGTTGAAAACTCTATGAAGCTCTGACATACATGTGGTTTCCATGAGTAAGAACTGACTCAATGACAACTGGAATTGCTATTATAATCTCTAATGCCACCACACAAGATCAAACAAAATATGTGATCAAATTTTATCTTTTCACAGGGAGCAATAGGTTATTTTGTTACTTAAAAACATAGACAAAGAGTGGACTCTACATTTTCTGCTAGTCTGTAAGGACCACTACCTATTTACAATCTTGTATTCAAAATGATTGGCTCTTATGTCTCACTTGGTAGGTAATAAGATCCAAACAGGCCTGAAAAGGTCATGCAGGTGATTTCATTTGGCCCCTTAAGGCACTTTTAATCCTGCATAACTGCTCTCAGAGGGCTTGTTTAATGGTCTTGTAGGTGTGATCCTATAACATTGCAATTGGCTTAATTATACTGCCATCAGTTATTCCACATTCCATTTAAAGTCAACATTGGAGACGACTACTTTTTGTATACCATGAATGACATAAAGAAAATGCTTTTATAATAAAGGAAAATAACAAAAAGATTTTTTAAAAAAATTAAATCCAGGTAGTCTCCTGGAAGTCTAATACAACTTCATTCTCCTATCAAGATGCTTAGAGTGTAGAGCCAGTTAACACTGATTCACTGATTCATTCATCAAGCAAGAAATTATTATTGAATACCTAATATGTGGCAAATACTACTCTGTGGCTATGCAGACAAACAAGAGAGAAAAAACAAAAACCAAAAAGCAGATACTGCCACTTATTCTTTTAGAGTTTTAACTTGCAAGGGATGGTAAGCTTCTGCAAAGGGCCATATAGTAAATATTTTTGATCACTGAGGCCATAGGAAATCAGCTGTAGAGAGTATACAAGTGATACGGTATAGCTGTGTTCCTATAAAAGAGCTTATATACAAAGAAGTGGAAAGCTGGATTTGGTTTGTGAGCTATAGTTTGCTCATGCCTAGAATTCAATGTGGGGAGACAGGTAAAAAAAAAAAGATAATAGATGAAATATCTACTAAGAAGACAAATAAAGCAAGCATAGGTGACAAAAGTGGTTTAAGGGGAGGAGTGTCGGTAAAGAGGTGCTAGTAGAGAGAAATGCGTCACTTGAGCCAAGACCAAAAGAAGTCAATAAATGATGCTGATACTGAGAGTTACAGTCCCAAGAGACTTGTAGGTACCGAGGCCCTGAGGGTCTCTACAAGGGAGTGGATTCCAGCCGATGGTGTCCAGTGTTCCAAGTGGCCAGCAGCAGGAGAGGATGAGGTGTGGGAAGAAATGAAGAGATGATCAGATAATGGGGAACATGGGGTTGTACAGGTAAGAATAAGGATACTGTTTTATCTGAGAAAGACAGACTGCCACTGGAGGGATCTGAGCAGAGGAATGGAACGACCACCGTGGCTATTGCACTGATAAAGAGACTGCAAGGGGATAAAGGTAGAAAAAGGTAGACCAAGTATTTCGGTCATCTAGTGCTACTTTAACAGAAATAGCATAAGTGGATGGCTTCAACAAAGGGAAGGTTATTATCTCAGAGTCTAATAGGCTAGAAATCCAAATTCAGGGTGCCATCTGCAGGGGAGAATTTCTCTACTGGTCTGGAGGAAGGTACTTGTGATACATTAGTCTTCCTTTGGTCTGGGAGTATCTCAGCACTGGAACCTCAGGTCCAAAGGACACACTCTGCTGTCTGTACTGTTTTCTTGGTGGTGTCACATTCCTGTGTCTCTCTGTTCACTTCTCTCTTGTATATCTCAAAATTGTCTTAGGACATTATCTAATCTTGTAGATCTCATCAATATTAGTATAACTAATCCATCTCATTATATCATAGGGATAGGATTTATGTTAGAAAATCTCGTCAAATGACAAAAATAGTTTGATTGTTTACTATTTTGTCATTTGCACATATTTTAAACCCAAACCAAACCCACTGATGTTGAGTTGATTCCAACTTAAAGCAATGCTATAGGTCAAAGTAGAACTGCCCCAAAGAATTTCCAAGGAATGCCTAGCAGTTTTGAACTGATGACTTTTTGTTTAGTAGCTATAACACTTAACCACTATGTAATCATGATTTCCAACACAGATTTTGGGGGGACACAATGCAGGCCATGACACCAGGTATGAGGGTATTATAATATTTCAGGCAGAAAATAATGATGGCTTAGAACAAGATGACAGCAGTGGTGGGAATTCTAGTTTTTTTTCTGAAGTAGAGCCAAAATTTCCTGAGAGTTTGTATGTGGGATATAAGAGAAAAGCAGGAGTCAAGATTAACTCCAAAGTTTTATCCTGAGCAAAAGGAGGGACAGAATTGCCATTTACTGAGATGTGTATGAACAGCAGAGAATACCGGGGCTGTGGCTTTGGAGTTAATGAGTTGGAGACTTTATCTTTTAAGATGTTGACATTGTCAAATAGCCGGTTGGATTCATGAATCTGGATCTGAGGGGAAAGTTCTAGGATGTAGTTAGAAATTTGCAAGTTGCCAGTTATGAAATTGGATGAGATCACTAAGAAAGTGTAACTGTAAGTAGACAGGAAGGAAAAGGTCTGAGAACTGATACCTGGGATACTCCAGCGCTCAGAAGTCAGGAAGATTAGGAATAATCAGCTCAGAAGACAGAATCACTTTATACTTTGTCACTTTACTATCAATTTGCATCTTTGAACATGTGATATGTTTTTAAACTGCAAAACTAATTGACAGTTGAATATAATGTCATTTTGCATAAATTTAAAGAAAAATATGAAATATCAGTATTTTGTTGTTTATTGGACTTTTAATATATTAATAATTTAGGTATAAAGGATACAAAATACAGGCAGCACTGGAGAGAAGTTTATAGCAATTTTTGTCTGAGGGCAGAGACTAGGCCTTTTCCATCTTTATGTCCCAGTTCCCAGCACATATTGCAATTTCATACTCTTTTGTGCAGCATAATTTAAGTTGTTGTTTGACCAAATTGCTTAATACTGATCTTGAGAATTGCTGTGTTTGTGGAAGTATAGGTAGGTTGACAACCAGGTTTGTTCTTCTCTTCCTAGTAAATCTTTGAAAATGTCACTCCCACACTGTATTCTCAGTGTTGCCGCTACCTGTTGAAAAGCAAATCAGCTGCTTGACAGTGTGATGTCAAACAGCTAGAGACATATAATATTGTAGAAAGTGACAGTGGCAAGGAGACAAAGAGCAATCAAATCCACCTTTTCACAAAGTAATCTTGGGAAATCATTCCCTCTGGGTAGAGTTTTCTCATCAATAAATTTCATTCCCTAACATTATTTCATAAGTTTTTTGACGTACTTTTCCATATTGAGTTGATAAATTGCTTTGGCTTGGGTTAAACTCTCCAAATGCTATTTGCTAATATTTGACAGCAATGCAGGCTACACAATTCTTTAAATGTATAGTGAATTCAGTATTTTTCCAAAATGTCTCACATATTCAAATTTTATATTTCACATAAAATTCAAGGGGCATATGTGCTTTGCCATTCAAACAGATGCAATATATTCTAGACTAAATTTACATTTTTTTTCCTACACAAGAGCAACAGAGCAAGAGAAAGTTTCAAATAAAAGTGAAGAAGTGAGTGGAGATGATGGTCACTTAATGAGAACTGCACTGACCACTTCCATCTTCTTTGTTTTCTCCACGCTCTTTCCATGTGCTGCCAGACTGTCTCCTAGCTGGAGGTGACAGACAGCCCCAGTCCAGATTGCATCTACAGACAACCCATCTGGGAATTGTCTCTGTGAGTTTCAAAGATGTTCCCTATGGTAAAAATCACTTTATACATTTCTTTTCAGACTTCAGGTTCTGTTGGAGTTATGAGCTGGTGTGTGATTGGGATGGACACTTCTGCAGAGGCTAGGTGGAGATTTCCTACACCTAACTGCTAAAGAGTTGTGTTCTGTGTCCAAGTACCCTGTGTGTAGGAACAGGCTTGGAGTAACTACTCTTTAATTTCATTTTTTTGCTTGCCATTCAAACTTTCTTATCTTATCCCTTCTATGATCATCTCTTTTATTTTTGAGATTGCATTCAAGTGTTCCTGGGACAAGCAAAAAGACAAGGGAAGATTTTTTTTGTGTGTGTGTGTGGGGGAAGATGGCTCTATCAACTCTAATGTTTTCATTTCTCGCATTTTTACCACTGTGAATATGAGTTATTTATATAGCATTTTGTGTAATAGTTAATATCTACAAAGCCTTATAGAAGCAGCAGTCAAGAAATCAAAAGATGCATTGCATTGGGAAAATCTGCTGCAAAGAACCTTTTTAAAGTACTAAAAAGTAAATATGTCACCTTGAAGACTAAGGTGCCCCTGACCCAAGATGTGTTATTTTCAGTCGCATCATAGGTATATGAAACCTGAACAATCAATAAGGAAGACAGAAGAAGAATTTACGCCTTTGAATTGTGGTATTGGAGAAGAATGTTGAATGTACCTTGGACCACCAAAAGAACAAACAGATCTGTTCTGGAAGAAGTACAACAAGAGTGCTCCTTGGAAGCAAAGATGACAAGACTGCATCTTACATACTTGGACGTGTTGTCAGAAGGGATCAGTCCCTGGAGAAGGACATCATGCTTGGTAGAGTGGAGGGTCAGTGAAAAAGAGATAGACCCCGAACAAGACGGACTGACACAGAAGCTGCAACAATGCACTTAAGCATGAAAACAATTGTGGACATGACACAAGACCACGCAGTGTTTCATTCTGTTGTTCACAGGGCCACTATAAGTTGGAACTGATTCGATGGTACCTAACAACAACAAATACTCCTGTAATTGTGTGTTCAAGCTACAGACATGACATCATTGTGGGAAGAGATGCACACAATAGGCTATGGTGAGCTGTTTGCAGCTCACACTACACAATGGTAGAATTATAGGTTTGTATGAAGAAGTAGATATGCTCTGCAGGACTTAACCTTTGACTAATCCCACAACATTTTTCTATTTCTCCAGTCTATCTGGATGCTGGAAAATTCAGGATATCCATTCAAATCCTGGTAGCACAGGAACCAGTGGTGGTGTAGTGATTAAGACCTAGGCACTCCTTGGCAACCATACAGGGCAGTGCTACCCCATCCTGTAGGGTCTCTGCGAATCAGAATCAACTTGACAGAATCAGGTTTGTTTGGGTTTTACTCAAGTTGAGTTCCCAGATTAAGAAATAATCTAAAGGGTCCAACAAAGAAATATTTTCATTATTATTATTATTATTATTTTGACTCTTAGAGTGTTTGTAATTGGCTATAAATAGAACTATATTTCCTTTTTCTAGCAATAAATTCAGCCTAAATCCCTTTCAGCTACAGGAGGGCAAGATAACACAATTACATTTGTCAAGGCTAAGTTCAAGACATTGAATTTAGGACAATTGGATTGTGAGCTATTCTCATGAGCATGGACCTGAGCTAGGAGCATGCCAGAAAGGCATCGTTAGTGTTAACAGAATGGGCCATGGTGGGAGAAAAGGTTCAGTGGAAGAATTTATGGTATTAGCAAAACTGATTTTTCTGGGCGAACTATGTTATGGAGATAAATATAATCATAAAATATCCACTGAGATGTATTATATGTGCTCATTAATAATATCCAAGTTAATTTTATACAGGAGATATTGAGGAGGAAAATTCACAAGTGATAAGCATCCATCTCGGAATTTTTAAGAATAGTGGATTGATAAGATGTAAGATCCAGCAGCAATATGCTGGCACTAGCATGTGGAATCTCAACCAACAGGAGATCTCTCTCTGGGGATATCAGTAGAAGAACTGATGCTGCATGATGTTTGAAGTACAAGGTTTGGGAGAGAGAGGGCACAGGAGGTGCCAAGGGGAGGATTAGGAACTGCAACCAAACCCACTGAGGTAGAATGCTTCAGACATTTCTAATGTAGGTAAGTATTTGGAAGCATAGAAGACTCTCTGCTCAGTGTGATACATCAGTACAAGTCACAAAGGAAGGCAGCTGCTGGACTAGAAAGCCTATGGACTACAGAATAAACCTTTAGTGTGGAAATCTCTTAAGGCATCTTATGCCAAAAATGTGATCTCCAGCAGGGGGAAAAAAAAGGACTTTCAATTTTACCATAAGGCTAGAGAAATTTAAGGAAGAGTGGTTTCAATTAGACAAAATAGCAAAGCTCAAAATGAGTTTTGGCGGCAGGAGCTTCCTCAGGGCCACCGTCAGCTAGCTGACCTTTGAAAGCTTGAGAGGGATGTCTGTTCTTCAAGATTTACACTGTTAATACAATCAATTCTAACTGAAAGAACAGAAAGTGAAAGTAGTCAGAATCAGAAGGAAACAGCATGGCATCTTGGTTCAGAACTCTCTTAAATAAGGCAGCAGTACTCCGGAGATGCTTGTTATGGTCCTCTGCCTTGAAAAGTTTTGGGACTGAAAACACACACATTTTCCTTAGTGGAGATGAAAGGAGTTGGAGCATCTCCCACTTCCTCTTCTTTTCTCCACCCTGTAGAGAGCAGTGAAGACAGGAGGGTACCTGTCAGCGAACCTCAAGAGCTCTGGAAGATTCCTCCCTTATGTCAGGAAAAAATACTGGGAATGATGGAGGTGGTTGGGGAATGTCACGGTCTTCAGGACAGATCAGATGGAGATACGTAGCGAGTGGTTCGCATCTACATCTGCATCTCAAGGTCTACACCTTCCAACCTGGTGTATGAGATGGCAGTCAGGCCTTTCTCAAGGACAGCGGCAACTTTAGAAGAAAATGTGTCCACAACAAGTGAAGAAAAAGTTTACTGTGTTATTATCCTGTATCGTTGTATAACAAATCAACACAAATTTAGCTGCTTAAACGCACATATGCACACACATACATTTAACACCTCCCAGTTATTTATCTCAATGGCACAGTTTAGCTGGATTCTCTGCTTGGAGTCTCACAAAGTCCAAGTCATGGTGTTGTACGAGCTGCATTCTCATACGGAGCTCAGGGAGTTCTTCCAAGCTCACTTACGTTGTTGTCAGAATTCAGATTCCTGGCATTTTCTCTTTGGAGTTACTGTATGTTTGCAAGATTGGGGCCACTAGCTCCTGAAGGCTGTCTTTGGAGGATTACAACTTAACTTTTTGCTTCTTCAAGGCTAACAGAGGGGTGTCTTTCTCTTCAGGAGAGGTTTTTGTCCTTTCTTTAAGAATATTGTCTTGATTAAATCAGGGTCTCCTTTTATTGACTTAGAATCAACTGATTTGTGACTCTAATTACATCTGCAGGATCTTTTCACTTTTTTTAAGAGTTGCATCACTCAAGATTCACAGGTCCCACTCACACTCAAGGGCAGGGCAGTAGACATGGTCTGTGCATCAAGGAGCAGTAATCTTGGGGTCTAAGAATTCTGCCTACTACCGATGCTAATCAAAGCCACGTACCCCGAAGAAACAAACCCATTCTGTGGAGTCAATTCCAACTCATGGCAACCTTATAGGACATAGTAGAACTGCCCCACAGAATTCCCAAGGAATACTTGGTGCATTTGAATTGTCAACCCTTTAGTTAGCTACCATAGTTCCCAATAGCTATGCCACCAGGGCTTCCCAAACCAGTGTGATGGATTTCAAATAACCTTTTTTTTTTTCCAACTATTCTATTTATAAGCAGTGTCTGGGCCAGATGCCATTCAGGCTCAAACAAGGATATAGATATTTGCAGTTTAAGTATATAATGTAATCTACTTGAGATGTTGAGCCTGGAGTCCCTGAGGACTTTGTGGTATGAGAGGGTTGGTTGACAGTCTCTGCTGAGTTCATCAGTAGGTTTAACTAAGTGGTGGCATTAATTGCCTTCCTGTACTTGGTGTTGTCACACTAATATGCTAAGAGGGATGCTCATCCTTCCCACACAGGCCCTCTGTGCTAACATGCATGGTGAGACAGCTGGTATAGTCTTCTGCTTTCCTCAAGGATAGAGTAACATTTCAAAAAGTAATAAGTGCTATTGAGTATGTGGCTTTTGTGCTGTTGATAGTAGCTAACAGAAGAACTGTCTCCATTTTACTCCTGGATTCAAGTTGAGAGAAGTGGCAAAATCTCAGATCAGGTCAGCAATACAATAAGCCACCAGAAGAGACACATGCAGAAGAACACACATGCAATAAGTTATTGCTATTGCTAGCTACCATTGAGAAACAGATTACCTGTAAAACACATGTTGACAACTCAAATGGCATTTTTGCCCTGTGACATTTTTCAATGCAGTGAAACTCTTACTAAAATATTCTATTGCCTTGGCCATTCCGAAAATTGCACCTGGTTGGATGCTCTGTCTTCCGAGCATCCTTCTTTGGGGTTGTGCAACTACAGGGAAGCATAATGAGGACGAGGATGTGACAGTCCCTCATCATGTGGCTCCAGGCCAGGGAGAAGGACTCTACCTCTACTATGAAGGAGTTACAAATAGTACTATGAGTTATCATACTGATTCTCTCTTAAAAACATTAGATTATTTCTCTCTCTAAGAGAAACAAATTGTGGCAATAGGAACAATATTAAGCAAACAAAAAGACTTGAAACATCAAGGCAAAGCAGTTATCAACAGAAACAATTCAGGAGTCTCTGAATGTCTAATTGAAAACTACATTTTGTTTTACTGTTTTAGAACTGAATTATGTCAGAAGTAATGTCATTTTCAAATTTTCTTAATCACTTATTTCACTAATAAGAACAATCCAAAAAATCTTGTTAAACTAAGAAGAAAATCTTATTTCACTAATAAAAACAATTCAAAACAAAGTTCTTATCCCAGGGCTATTTTATATAAATTTATATGGTTATTAGTTCATGTATTATATATTCGTATACAATTTATAGCTGTAATATTTCAGATTTCTGTAGGAATCCAGAACATTTTACCCTATGATTTATTGGCAGTATGTCACCTACCACTTTATGGATAGGTCTAATAAATTATAACTTTGTATATATATCATTGGACATGAAAGATAACATTTAACAGGTTCTATTTTGAGCAGACACTGTTAGGGTTGCCAAACTTTCTTCGGAACAGAACACTTTACATTGGTACATTGCAGTTTTCAAAATGGAACATATATTAACCTATTCAAAATGAGTTAGTCTGTAGTCTTCCACAAAACCACAATAATTCAATGTTGAATTTTAAAATATTTAAAATAATGTTAAAAATACAAGAAACTTGCCAGTGAAGAACTAATATTCCACAGGTAGTACAATGACATGAGCTCTGCACACGTCTCCTATAGGTTATTGTGTGTCATCCCAAGTCTCTAGGCTTCTCTCGTCTCCAACTTTCTATTAATGAAACAGAATGGTATCATCCTTTCCAAAGATGTTATCAAAATATCTTTAAACATTTGTGTTTAGTAGGCCAAGGTAAGCGTATTATGTGTATGCATGTGTCTGGCATTGTCTGAGGGTTAAAGCTGTGGGAAGAGAAGCTGAAGACCAGAGTGCTACACAAGAGTTCTGTGTACGCGTCTGTATGCAGGTGCTGAGGGAATATGTCTGTAGGAGGAATATTTACAGAGCATATTTGTTGATGAGATGAAAGGTTAATTCTTTTTGTTGACAGTATGAAGTTCATAAAGCCTACATTACTACCTTAGCAAAGTGCTTTGGGGGTATGAGAATATGCATGAGACTTGATTCCTGACTTCAAGAAGCTTAATCTCATCAGAGGGATGAGAACTATCCATAAAATACAATTAGAGGTAATGTATGTATATATATAAATAAACTAAATTGACTCAGTGAGTAGGGGTGAGTATGTGAGTGTGTGTTTGTGTGTGTGGCTATGTTTGTAGCAAGGGACATGGTACACTAATAATGAATAACAAAAATTCCCAGAGAAGAAAGATTAATGTGGGCTAGAAAAACGCAGGAAAAATGTATTAGAGGTCAAGGATTTAAATTGTTTCAGCAAAGAGTTTACTGTGTATGCCTGCGTGTGTTTGGGGAAAGGCGGTCATGATGGCACACTGAGGGGAAGGAACTCTCTTGACCAGGAAGAAAAAACGCTCTGAGTATAAGGCAGTCAGCTATTCAACAAAGCAGAGTACCGCAAACCTACCTGACGTCGGCTAGATGCTGAGGATACAAAGCACACATTTCCCTCTTTGTTGCCACTTATTTGCAAAAAGGTAAGGACATTCTCATTTTGAGGTGAAAAGTTTTCAGATCCTAAGGTAGCCAGCTTCAAATTCCAGTGGACTGACAGAGCTTGTCCGAAACCTGGCCTGGCTTGCTTTCCTTAACCAATGCGGAAACAAACCCACAGACTCCCAAACATGAGGTCGAGTGTATTTTTGAATATATCTATTTTTATTTTATTTTGTCCAGGAAATTTAATTATCTTCTTAGGTCTCAATGGAGACCTTTGGAAATAAAGAGCTGGAAGGACTCACAGTTAGAAACAGGGTTGGAAACCAGCTATGAAATCACATATTAATGTCCTACCCTGACTTACGCTCTGCACGGCCTGTTCATGCAGACTGAGATATTCGCTACTCTGTCTTCTTCACTGATACCCTAGGCCCCTCGGGTTCACACTTCTAAAACATCTCTTATACCCTCCTGTCATTGTCCGTACTACATCGTCTATGTGTCTGTCTTCCCGTGTGGAGTGTAGGTTTGTGACTACCACTGTACCGTGTACGCGGCGGGTTCCTGTGCAGTCTTGCTGTATTTTGTTGAACAACTTATGGTCTCTGGCCAGAAACTATACATGATCCTCTAGGTACAAGCCAGAGGAAACTGACATTTGCTGGTGTGCTTTTTGAAGGAGCAAATTTTAGAGAGTTCTGACTTTAAAGAATGAGAAAATAAGTTTTTAAAAGCATACTTTTTCTTCTCTTATTCGGTAGATATATTACACAGTTGGAAAGGGGAAAATGACAGTAGGCTGGACTGACAGAATAGAGCTTTTTACTCTTACAGTGTAAATTAAAACTGAATGTCATTTGAAATTTTACCTTGGGGGTAAGGGAGTAGTTTGTAGCAAGACGAGGAGAGAGTTTCTCTGCCATATAAAGTCTAAAGTCTAAGTGAATCCTTTTGGAAACAAAGTGCTGGGAGTGCTCATTCTCACAGCGAGAAACAGGTTCCAAGAGTAAAGATCAGGGCTTTGAATCCTGCTGTGAAAGGCGACTCTTGCCAAATCAAAGGGTACGGAAGGGCTGTAGTTCTCCTCTTCAACTCTGGCACTGATCAAAGCCTTTATTTGCTTCAGCTCTTTCAAAGAGCAAGCTCTGAACAGCAGATTAGTTCCCTAATCCGTGTATCTTCTACTCATACCATTCCAAATTTAGAGAACCAATATTTCCTAATACCCTCAGGATGCACAGCCAAACTACACTTGAGATTTCCTTCATTAAAATCTACTCTCACTCATCTGTACATCAGTGGTTTGTAATTGGCCATCAAATGAGTACTTAATTGTGATTCTTTGTGGACTGAGCTCTGTAAAGCTTCTCTTCATTGTTTAGAGAAAGTCTGGTATGTTGAAAGAATAGCAAAATAGAAACAAACCCACAGAAAACTGGCAAAACAGAGACCATCTTTCTTTCCCACCTAACTGGCCAAATAGCTCTATCCAAAGTCACTGTAATGTGGCATGCTTTAGGAAATTGACCTGGTTAAGGTTTAACCATAGATTTTTTTCAAAGCCTTCTTTCTTTAGAGTTAATCCTCTTCTCTGTGACCCATCCCTTCCCTCTTTTCTCCCCAAAGTAGATATCCTACACCCCCAGGCTCTTTCCATTCTCTCCTAAGGCAGCACTTGTAGGTCCTACTGGAGGAAAAGAAAGACGGACTATATGTCTGGAGCAGAGAATGGACAAGAGAAGTAGGAAAAAAAAAGTCAGAGATTTGAGGCACGTGGGTGAATCACGTAGGATCACAGGCCAAGATAAACACTTTGGCTTTTACTCTGAGAAAAATTGCGTCTTAACAGGGTCATGATGTGAGCTAAGGAATTCCTGAAAAGAAATGCATGGGTTGTTCTGCTGAGAACAGTCTAGGGAGGAAAGAGAGACATGGGGACCTATTGGTTGTTATTAAAGTGAAGATTACTGTGTCTGGGTCAGGGTGTTGGCAGTGGAGGCAGTGAGATGGTGACAATATCACTGATCCCAAGTGCTATCCTGAAATGTGACTTTGGTCCTTTCCATTTGTAGCTGGAATCTGCTCACTCCCATTAAATCTGGGCTGGTTATGACTTGCTTAGAACAAACAAAATGCAGTGGATGGACCAGATAATGTGTGACTTCCAAGGTTAAGCCAAATAAAGTAATGCAATTTCCACCTTATTTGGTGAAGCACCATTGTTAAAACCCTGAATTGCAATGAATGAATTCTGGTTGCTATGAGACTGCCATATTGTAAGGAAACCCAAATCAGTCCACCTAGAAAGACCACGTGGAGAAGCCCTAAGATTACACACACACACACACACAGAGAGAGAGAGAGAGAGAGACAGAGAGACAGAGAGAGACAGGGAGATACAAAGAGAGATGCAACCAGCACTCATTAGCTTTAGCCATCCACCCTTCCAACCTCAGCCATCATATCACAGCAACCACATGAGGGATGACAAGCCTTCCCCAACCATGGTTGTTTTGAATTCTTGACATGCAGAAACTATGAGAGATAATAAACTGAGTATTGTTTTAAATCACTAAGCTTTGGGATGATAAATTATAAAGAAACAGAAAGCTGGAAAAGTTTACAAATTGCAGAATCCATTTACTATTAAACTCCATATCATCACCCCCATACTCTGTTGTTTTTCATATACATTTTCAAAACAATTTTTTGAATATTTTTGGGTGATGCCTTCCAGTATTGGGGGATCATACAGAGAATACAGTATGAGATTATAGCCAGTCTACAGTCCCTGATTTATGACATATTTGTGTTACTGTAAACTGCACATAGAATCCTTTTTCTACATCATATAGTTAGTAATATGTACTATATACAATGTTCAAATGCATCTCTAAGCTTATATATAATGTTTCCAACTGCCAAAGACAAATAAAGACTGGATTTATAAAAATATTGATAATAAAAGGCAATAATAACAAAAACTGAAAGAAATATGAGGTATTCAACTCACATCAGGACTGACTTATGACAGTCTTAGGAATGAAACCCCATCATAAATCAAGGACTACCCAGGTAGTCAGCTGCCAACCAAAGCAATTCCCAGATTTAGAAAAATATTAGATGGTATTTGTTTTAGTTATCTAGTAGTTCTTTAATAGAAACACCACAAGTGGATTGCTTTAAAAAGAGGAATTTTATTTTGTCACAGTCTAGTAGGTTAAAAGTCCCCAAACAAGTCATGAGCTTCAGGAGAAGGCTCTCGCTGCTGCGACTGGAAGGTCCTTGTTGTTCATCTCCTGGACTGGAAGTTTCTGAAGCACAGGGACCCTGCTACTTTCCAAAGCATGTACTCAGCTCCCAGAACTGCTTTCTTCCTTGATGGTGTGAAGTCCCCAAATCTCTCTGCTAGATTCCTTTTTTCATACCTCAAGAGGTTGTCTCAAAGTACAAAAAAGTCTTACACATTGAATCCTGTCTGACCAACACAACTGCCACCCATCTACCCTCATTAACATCATAGAGGTAGGAATTCCAGAATGGAGGAATGTCACATAATACAAGAAGGCCTAGACAAATTGCTAGGCAGAGTTTTGAGGGAACACCATTTAATCCACGACATCTCACCCTTTGTTCTCTAAAAACACATCTATGTAACCTGTAAAACATATTTACCTCATCATAGCAAAAGTTTAATTCTAGAATCAAGAAATTCCTCTTTAGCTGTGAAATCTACAATACAAGTTACCTGCTTTCAAAATACAATGGCAGAACAGGCAGGCACAAGTTAGAGATTTCTGTTATAAATGGGAGAAAGGCAATAGGCAACCAGCAAGAATCTTCAAAACATATTACAATAGCCCTCAAAGCTTTAAAAATAATCTTCTATTCTCTGAGACATTTTACACAATGGCCTTTGCTCTCTAGACTCTAGGTACTGGCCACCCTCTCTAGATTCTGAGTGGAAGCCTCCTAGCCCTGTACTACAGTTCTGCCTCCCAGGCCCACTGGGACAGCAACTTATGCTCCCTCAGCTTCAGGTATACAATTTTCCCAGTCCACATGAGTGGCAACTCCACAGCTAGAAACATCACGGGTGATGGCTCCACTCTTTCAAACAACTGAGGTCATGGCCATACCTCTGAGACTGAGGATCTCTGCCCATGTTCTCCGTCTCTTCATCTTCTGCTTCCCATGGTCTCATGGCCCAGGTCTCAGGCCCACATGTGCCCTGCTTGGCCAAGTGTTCTAAATCTCTGTAATTCCACTGATTCAAGTACCTGGAGGCACCTCACTCTACCAGGTAGCCTCCTGGCACTCAGCTGTCTCACTTCCTGTGCCAGTAAGCATAGCTCTACCAACTCAAGTACCCAGAGGCATCCCACTCCACCAGGAAATCTCTGTGCACAGGCACTTGGCTCTCTCACTCCATGGATAGGCTCCAGCACTGTCTTGCGCTGATTGGGTTTTGCTGCTGCTGCTGGTCCTCTGCTGTTTGTTTCTCACCACCTGTGCCTTCTTCAGTGTCAACAGTTTTCCTTGGTTCCTTCTGAGTCTTCCATCAATTCAGTTTCAAAACCACTTCCACATTTTAGGTGTTTGTTAGAGCACCACCTCACTCCTGGTACCAAATTCTGTTTTAGTTACTTAGTACTGCTTTAACTAAATACCACAGGGGATAACTATAAGAAGAGAAAATTTATTTTGCCACAGTCCACTAGGTTAAAAGTCCAAATACAGGTCATCAGCTCCCGGGGAAGGCTTTCTCTGCTGGGACTGGAAGAAGGTCCTTGTCATTGCTGTTCTCCTGGACTGGAAGTTTCTGAAGCACAGGGACCCTGGTCCATTCCAAAGAATATGCTCAGTTCCTGGCACTTTCTTCCTTGATGGTGTGAGGTCCCCAAATCTCTCTGCTAGATTCCTTCTTTTATATCTCAAGAGACTGTCTCGAGGTACAAAACAATCTTACACATTGAATCCCGTCCCACCAAAACAAATGCCACCCATCCACTCTCATTAACATCACGGAAGTAGGAATTCCAGAATGGAGGGACATCACACAATACCAGATGGCCTAGTCAAATTGCTACATGGATTTTTGGGGGAACATAATACAATCCATGAGAGTATTATACATAGAAACATAGTTAAGAGATTTTAAATGTGTTACTTTACAAGTCAGCAATAGGAATGTGATGTAGCAGCAGCAAAATTCCTCTAACTTCACAAGGAGAGAGATGTGAGAGTCATCATTAACATCGGGGCAAAGCTGATACCTGTGAGGTTGAGAACAAACGTACTCCTACTCTCCAGTGTTTCTGAAAATTCTGACACGAGTCATTCATTTCCATAGCACTCATGTCTTCTTTTCTGGATTTGATAATTCCTCACATGGCCACACAAAAGTCATACACCATACTTACAACTATAAGGCTTATTAGGGAAGTAACAGATTATAATTCAGGATCAAGGTTAACGTGGAGGTTAACAGGGTATAACTCAGGAGACAGGATACAGTTCATCAATCAGGGCAGCTTCTAAACAACCCACCTCTTAGCTCTTTCTGATGGTGCCTGCAAGCAGGTCCTTTGTTCTGGCTGCCAGCTTCTATTTGGACACAGGCCTCTGCTGCCAGCCTCTGCCCTGGTTGAGCAAGTGTTACTGCTGTTTAGCTCTCCTGCTGTATACCTGGAGACACTCAATTCTGCCAGTAAGTCTCCTGTCTGAAAGTACTCAGCTCTCACAGGTTGAAAAACTTACCTCAGCCTTCTTGGTCCACTGCTGCTACTGCCACCGTACTATCTCATACTATCTCACACTGGCTCCAGTGTTATAACTCTTTCTGGTTCTTGCGTCTAGGAAGTTCTCATCACAGGAAACTCAGGAGACCAGAGAATGTGCTCTACTCCTGACTTTTCTTCTTGATGGTAGTGAGGCCCCCCTCAACCTCTGTAGGACTGCTTTTTTAAGCCTAGTAGATGGCAAAATTGTCTTAGTTATCTAGTGCTAGTATAATAGAAACATCACAAGTGAATGACTTTTACAAACAAAAGTTTATTTTCTCATAGTTGGGGAGGGTAGAAGTCCAAATTATAGACTTTGACTCTGGGGAAGATCTTTGTTTCTTCTGAGCTTCAGCTCCTAGGGGATTGTCATGTGACTTGGTATGTGTTTTCTTGCATCTCTGCTTACTCGCTTGTTTAACCTCTTTTATATCTCAAAAGCAATTGATTTAAGACATACGTACACTAATCCTCTCTCATTAGTATAATGAAGACTACCTACTCCCAAATGAAATTATAACTACAGGCTTTACAACACATATTTTTGGGGGATGCAATTCAATCCATAGCAATGATCAATCCCCCCTTACCGGACCACAGTCACCTAGTTTGTATAGTAATTTGACCAATCTTTGCAGGGATTGTATACATTTCATTTACTAGATTTACCAATTGCTTTGCAAGATTGTGGCCTAGTGAATCATTTTAGTACAACTATAAAACCAAGGTCATTGTCTTTAACAGAAATACCGTGAGTGGATGGCTTTAAAAAGAGAAATTTTATCAGTCACAGTCCGGTAAGCAAAAAGGCCAAATTCAGAGTGTCAGCTCTAGGTGAAGGCTTTCTCTCTTCTCTCCAGAGGAAGGTTCTTATCATCATATTCCCCTAGAGTGGAAGCTTCTGAGGTGTAGGCACTTTGATCTTTTCCAAAAAACGCCATCGGCTCCAAGTACTGCCTTCTTTCTTGATGGTATAAGTCCTCAAGTCTCACAAATGTTTACTTAAAGGCATAATACAATCTTAAAGACAGAGTCCTGCCCCACAAACACAACTGGTGTCCATCAACCCTCATTAACATCATAGAGGCGGGATTTACAATGTAGAGGAACTTCCCACAACACCATGAATCATGGTCCAGACAAACCAGCATACACACTTTTTTAGGAACACAGTTCAATCCACAACAGCTGTAAAGGTCACATATAGAGAGATAGACCCTATCCCTTACAAAGGAGAAAGAGGTAAACTACAAAATTACATGAATGACATGGAATTCCCTCAAATCCTATCAAAACCACTGGAACAAAACTTTAGACAGGAGAGATACAGCAAACTATTGTATAGTCTAACATCATAACAATAAGGTGATGGAATGTATGGAAAGGAAAGCTACAGAAGCCAAATTTAATCAATATATTTTCAGTATTGTCTTGAGTACAGGGTAGCTTTGATAACTGATATGACTTTACATCTTAGAATATATTTCCCACAAAGAAGAGATGAAAGCCTTGGACGATTATTAGAATCATTCTCTTCTTTTTATTAAGACTGTATAACATCATTTTCCAAAGGGTGTTCCTTGAAACATCAGTCCTAGGAGATGTTCCATAGAATGTGGTGAAGTATGCTTGAGAAATACTTCATTCTATAATCACAATGCTGTCAAAACATGTTTTGGTTTAATTTTTTTTTCAAATTTGCTTGATCAACAAATCCTTATTTTTAGAAAGTGAAATGACTTTATCTAATTAATACAACTTGAAACTTGTATTCTACTAAACAAGAAGGATTTTGGTAAATATCATCTGGTATTCACAAAGCAAATTTTGACTAGTAATTTGATTTCCCAAAGACAACTTTCTATAGGAGAGAGGATGGCATATCACTTAATACATGTATTTATAAACTTAGTGACAATCTATCCCCCACATGCCTGTCATTTTGTTGTATCATGGGGGCTTATGTGTTGCTGTGATACTGGAAGCTATGCCACCAGTATTCAAATGCTAGCAGGGTCACTGATGGTGGATGGCTTTTAGCTGAGATTCCAGACTAAGACAGACTAGGAAGAAAGACCTGGTGGTTTACTTCTGAAGAAATTAGCCAGTGAAAATTTTATCAATAGCTGTAGAACATTGTCTGATATGAGCACCCACCAAGTTGGAAGGTATTCAACAGATGACTGAGCAAGTGCTGTCTGCTCAAAGTAGAGTTTACCTGGCTTAATGAGTTAAATGGAGTCAAATATTTACGCCCTTCACTGGCTGATGTGGTACAGCTCAAAATGAAAAGAAACAGCTTCAAACATTCATTAATAATTGGAATGTAGAATGTATGAACATGAACTATGAAAATTAGAAATGTTCAAAAAAATCAAATGAACTGCTTAAACGTCAATATCCTAAGCATTACTGAGCTGAAATGGAATGGTATTGGCCTTTTTGAATTAGACAATCATATGGCCTACTATGTCAAGAATGACAACTTGAAGAGGAATGGTATTATGTTCATTGTCAAAAAGAATATTTCAAGATCTATCCTGAGTACAAGGCTGTTATAGGCCTAAAAGGAAGATCAATTAAATTCAACTATTACTCAAATTTACTCACCAACTACTAACGCCAAAGATGAACAAACTGAAGACTTTTGCCAATTTCTCAGCCTGAAATTGATCAAACATGCAACCAAATTGTGCTGATGATTCCTGGTGACTGAAATGCAAAAGTTGGAAACAAAGAAGAAGAATTGTTAATTAGAAAACATAGCCTTGAAGATAGAAATGGTGCCTGAGATCAAATGATCGAATTTTGCAAGACCAATGACTCCTTCATGGCAGATTCCTTTCTCTACTAATGTAAATGACAACTACACACTTGGACCTTATGAGATGGAATATACAGGAATCAAATTCTGTACAGCTGTGGAGAGAACTAATGGAAAATCTCAACATTGTCAGTCAGAACAAGGCCAGGGGATGACTGCTGAAAAGACCATCAATAGCTGATACGAAAGTTCAAACTGAAAATAAGAAAATTAAAACAAGTTCATGACAGCCAAAGTATGACCAGCAATATATTCTACACACAAGTGTAGCGACCATCTCAAGAACAGACTTGACAAGTTGAACACTGAAGACTGAAGACCATATGAATTGTGGAATGACATCAAGGACATCATGTATGAAGACAGCAAAAGGTCATTAAAGAAGACAGGAAATAAAGAAAAGATGAAAATGTATGTCAGAAGAGACTCTGGAACTTGCCATTGAATGTCAAGTAGGCTAAAGTAAAAGGAAGAAGTGAAGAAGAACTGAATGGAAGATTTCAAAGGGCAGCTCAAGAATACAAAGTATTGCAATGACTTATTCAAAGACCTGAAGATAGAAAACCAAAAGAGAAGAACACATTCAGCATTTCTCAAGCTGAAAGAACTGAAGAAGAAATTCAAGCCTCAAGTTGCGGTAGAGAAGGATTCTACAGGGAAAATATTAAACTATGCAGGGAGCTTCAAAAGAAGATAGAAAGAATACACAGTCATTATACCGAAGAAGAACTGGGCAATGTTCAACCATTCTAAGAGGCAGCATGTGATCAAGACCCAATGATACTGAAGGATGAAGTCCAAGCTGCACTGATGCTCTCAGCAAAACAAACAAACAACAATGCTCCAGGAAATGAAGGAGTATCAACTGGGACATTTCAACAAATGAGCACAGCACTAGAAGTGCCCACTCATCTATGGGAAGAAATTTGTAAGACAGTTACTTGGCCAACCACCTGGAAGAGATCTATATTTATGTATATTCCCAAGAAATGTGATGCAACTGAGCATATAAATCAAATCTCATGAATCTCACACACAAGTAAAATTTTTCTGAAGATCATTCAAGAGTAGCTGTGGCAGTGTATTGACAGAGAAATTCAAGCTGAATTCAGAAGATGTGAAATCAGGGATATCATGGCTAATATCTGATGTATCCCAGCTGAAAGTAGAGGATACCAGAAAGATATTTACCTGTGATTTACTGACTATGCAAAGGTACTGGTCTGTGGGATAACAAATATGGATGTTCTTGTTGTTACATGCCATCAAGTTGGTTCCAATTCATAGTGATCCTATGCAGAATAGAACAAAACACTGCCCAGTCTTGCACCACAATTGTTTTCATGCTTAAGCCCATTGTTGTAGCTACTGTGTCAATCCATTTCATCGAGGGTCTTCCTCTTTTTCACAGAGCTTCCACTCTACCAAGCATGATGTCCTCCTCCAGGGACTGATCCCTCCTGACAACGTGTCCAAAGTACGTTAGATGCAGTCTTTCCATCTTTGCTTCCAAGGATAATTCAGGCTGTGCTTCTTCCAGAACAGATCTGTTTGTTCTTTTGGTGGTCCGTGGTACATTCAACATACTTCTCCAACACCACAATTCAAAGGCATCAATTCTTCTCATGGATAATATTTAAAAAAACCCAGAAATTTCAGGATACTCTAATTGTGTTCATGAGGAACCTGCACACAGATCAAGAAGCAATCATTTAAACAGAACAAGGGGACACTACCTCATAGTTTAAAGTCAGGAAAGGTATGTGTTAGGGTTGTATCCTTTCAGCATATCTATTTAATTTGTATGCTGAGCAAATAATCCAAGAAAGTGGGCTCTGTGAAGAGAAATAGGGCATCAAGTTTGAAGGAAAATGTCCTCAGTGTTATGCAGATGACACAACCTTTCTTGCTGAACGTGAAGAAGACTTGAAGTACTTACTGATGAAGAGCAAAGACCATAACTTTCACTATGGATTGCACCTCAATGTGAAGAAAACAAAAATCCTCACACCTGGACCAATAAGTAACATCACGATGAATGGAGAAAGGACTCAGCTTGTCAAGGATTTAAGTTTACTTGGATCCATAATCAACAGCCATCAAAGCAGAAGTTAAGAAGTCAAAAGACACATTTAACTGGGCAAACCTGCTGCAAAAGTCCTTTTTAAAATGCTGAAAAGCAAAGATGTCACATTGAAGACTAAAGATCAACTGACCCAAACAAGATGTTTTACAATTACTTCGTATACATGTACAATTTGGAGCGAATAAGAAAGACTGAAGAGAACTGACATCTTTGAATTGTAGTGTTTACTGAAAGTATTGAATATACCACGGAGCACCAAAAGAATGAACAAATCTGTCCTGGAAGTAGTGCTATGAGAATGCTCTCTAAGAACAGGAATGATGACACTGCATCTCACATACTTTGAAGGCAGAAGTGTCCAGGAGGGATCAGTCCCTGGTGAAGGACATAATTCTTGTTAGAGTAGAGAAAGAAGAAGATCTTCAATGAGATGGATTGTCACAGTGGCTGCAACAATAGGCTCAAGCATAACAATGGTTGTTGATGATGTTACAGGGCAGGTCAGGTCAGTGTTTGCTTCTGTTTTCCGTAGGGTCGTTATGAGTTAGAACTGACTCTATAGCATCTAACAGTAACAAAAGTGTATGTATTAGGATCCTGATTTATCTATCACATTTGAGTTTGGTTAGCATGAATCAGTCCCCACAGCCTGATTCACCTGAGGGTAACTAAATCGAGAACTTAAATTGCAGTGCTGAGCTCTTTGTCTTCAACTGGTGGTGACCTTTCTATGGAATTATGTAGATCTTCTGCTAATATCTTCTAACTTCAGCAAGGCATATCTAAATTTATTCATATATGAATTTTCTTTCACAGACAGAAAACTCTTGACTAAAAAAAATCAGAATCTGTCATGTATTATTAGAAGATATTTTGCCATTTTGTACTTATCAAGTTCTTAATTAGGAACTTCAAAAAGTTAAAGAGGATATTACATGAGGGTCATTGTTCGATTCTGGACAGAATGTTAGTTGGAAATCAGGAAGACAAAAAGTGAAGAGTGGGTGTTCGTCTCATTTCTGCACTAGACTTTGTATGTCTCTTGCTGCTTCAAGGTTGATTGGTCTTGGGAAACCCCACAAAGAACCCCTTTGACACCATCAGAGCAACAAAGCAGACTCTTTCTGGAGAAATCTAAGAGACAAAGCTACAGAAGAACTTCCTCTGTTCAAACAAAAGTGTACTGATCTGAGGCCAGATGCACAACGAGAATGTGTCTCTTCGCTACAGACTAGCTCACCAACACACACGGCTTCAGTGAGCATCTATAAGCTAATTAGTCCCATGTTTTTTAGTCCAGACTTTATAACTAGTGATGACATATACAAATATCTACTCAACATCTCCATCTGGCCTCTTCTAGGTATTTCAAAACCAATGTACTCAAAATATAAAATATAAGAGAACCTCTAAATCTCATCCTCCTCCAATATTCCATATTTCAGAGAACAGTACCATCATCCATGAAGTTCACAACCTTTTCTCTCACTCATTTCATCTGAAACTATTCCCTAGTCTTTGATCTATTTAACATCATCTTAACAACATCTATTTAACATCAAATTCTTTTCCATTGTTAACACTGAGTACAGATAACCATTAACTCCTTCTTCAACTATTCCAGTGATCAAAGGTTCTATGTTATGGGCAACAGAAACCAACTCTGGATGACTTAGAAAAACGATCTAAGGACACATTTTTTTGTAGGTAACTGATGAGAGGAGAATATCGGCAAGGTAGGTTAGAACATCAACAGAAAACATGGGACACAAGGCTAGATAACAAAGCCAACATCACTTCCTTCACAGTACTGTTTGGGAGAATCCGATTCACTAAACTTAGGAAATACGACCACATCCTAGGCATCAGTGATGGATATATCAGACTTACTTTGACTTGAGATTCATCCACTGGGAGTGTGTGAAACTGTGGTGACGTAGTGGGTAAGTGCTATGACTGGTAACCAAAAGATCAGCAGTTCCAGGCACTCCTTGGAAACCCAATGAGGCAGTTCTACTCTGTCATATAGGTTTGCTATGAGTTGTAATCAACTCAACAGCAATGAGTTTCTTGTGTGTATGAGAGAGAGAGTAAGGCAGTTGTCTTCAAATTAAATAGCAAATTTGGAGTTGAGCTGACAAAACTGTGTTATTGCCATTATTGTGAATTCAGTTTTTACGGTAGTTTAAAATGGCCTCGCAATTCTTTGTTTCTCCTTCTATGGAGGAACATAGTCCGAATTTCCTCCCCATGAATGTCGGCCAGCTTTTCTAAGTCCATTAACTGATACTATGCCATTTCAGTGTTCAAGTTTTTTTAAAATTGCACATTTTACTTACTATTTTTTGGGAAGCAGAATCTTCATTCTTGGAATGCCAACACTATTCTGCTATCAAAATTCCCAACAATGTGGAAAGAATAACATGTCATGTGCAGAGGCATGGAAGAAGGGTTTAAAGAGAGAAGACAAGAAAAACAGCACTATGGCACCAGGTATTTGATTAGACTTTGGAAATAGATACTCTAGCTTCACCAGCTGCAACTGGAAACACATGAATCAGAGAGGAGTTTCCAACCGAATCCTATTCAACTACCTGACCCACAAAATTACTAGAGCAACAAAATGATTGCATTAATAATTAAATTTTGGAGGTAGTTTTTTTTTAGGGAGTAATAGATAACAGAACAGTTTTATGTTTACCCCCAAGCCCGTTCTACTTCCTACTACAGCCAGGTTACTGTTCCAGAAGTATTTTCATAGTACTGTTACCCATGCTTAACACTCTTTGATAGCTCTGGAGTACTCTTTGCATAAATATCAAAATCCTTAACATTATTTCTGAGACCCTGGGTGATGTGTCACAGCTATATCTCATCTTTTGTTACTGGCTGCCTCGTTTACTGAATTGCAGGCAAATTGTCTAAGTTCCACCGGAAGATCATACCTCTGTCTGCACACATGCTGTTCCCTTTCACAGAAGCTTGGTTTTGCATTTCTTCAGGCTTTTTGCTGCTCATTGGTCAGATCAAATCTTATTTTAAAAAAACTTTCTCAGGAAAACATTCCCTCATTCCCTGGGTGATATCGGTCTCTCATGGCCCCTGTACTTCACTAGCAGACTAATAATTATATTTTAATTAAATAATGCATTGCCGAGAGGTGTTTTTTCTTTTCTTTTCTTTTTTTTTAATAATTTGCCTTTCCTGTTAGAAATACAAGCTTTACAAGGTAAAGGACTGTCTATCTTGGGTTTCATTGTATCCATAGTGTCTTGCATAGTTTCTTATACATTGTAGACATGCAATAAATGTTTATTAAAAATTGAACATGGGACACGGACCTAATACCAATGCCATGATTTTCTTTCCATGACTTGAGTTCAGATGTTTAAAATACTTTTAACACATCTTCTTAATTTTTCTGCATATGTATTACTAACTTTTTACTTTTGCCTACCAAAAGTATGAAGGGGGGAATCTGGGATACTATAAGTGTCCAGGAGCCCTAGGGGC
The DNA here is from genome assembly GCA_028571685.1 of Heterohyrax brucei. Lineage (NCBI taxonomy): Eukaryota > Metazoa > Chordata > Mammalia > Hyracoidea > Procaviidae > Heterohyrax > Heterohyrax brucei. The sequence continues at coordinate 119,306,074 of CM053144.1, read as the reverse complement.
ACAATAGTTAAGAGCTTGGATGCTAACCAAAAGGTTGACAGTTTGAATCCATGAGCTGCTCCTTGGATACCTTATATGACAGCTCTACTCTGTCCTATAGGGTTGTTATGAAACAGAATCGAATTGACAGCAATGGGTTTATTAGTGCTAGCTTTCAGAGTGGTCACGTAGACAGCATGAAGTAATTTGCAAAGAGTCTAGCTCAGTAACTAACACACAGCAAACACTGAGATTTTGTCCTACGAGATTCAACAGCCTCTTTTCAATCATTCTCCTTGATCAGAATTTCAGAGTGTTAACTACACTTTCCTTCTTAAAATCTCCCTCCATTAGACCTGCTGTTAGGCCTCTCCTAACTCTGATCAAGGTCTCTTGTTGGGTGCCACAAACGGTCAAGCACTCATTACCAATCAAAAGGTTGGTAGGCCAGCACTACCAGAGACGCCTTGCAAGAAAGACCTGTTGATCTGCTTCTGAAAGATCACAGCTTTGAAAACCCTAGAGAGCAGCTCTACTCTGCACACATGCGGTCACCGTAAGCAGCAACCAACTCAATAATTTCTCTCTTTACAATTTACCATGTTCTTTGGTAACTTCTCATCCAATTTTTACCCCTTAATCTTGTTCCTCTGAGATATAAGATGGATTCTTCCAAACTTTATTAATTCCCCTCCAAAAAAACCTATTAGATATGGCAATCTCTCTAAATAGATCTAAGCATTGTTGTACAAATAACGTCAAAAATAAGAATCATCACAAAGTGAATTCCTAAGATGTAGAGGTCAAATATATCCCAGATTTCCACAATCTCCAATCTGCTAAACCACCCGACTTCTGAAACTGGCTACTTTCCCTCCCCAGGTACTCTTTCCTCCTCTGTTTAGGATTGGCAATTCACTACAATGCCCAGCTCTGCAGGCCTCCTCTGGGCCCTGTTACCTGTCATTGCTGGCTCCGCCCCTGGGCCCCTTCTGAGTCTCTCACTGTCTTCAGTATTTCAGCTCTTGATCCTTGTTACAGCTCTTTTAGGTGTTCCTTGCCTTCTCACTTCCCCCTCTTCTCCCTGCCACTTCTACTTTCTGTTTTTGGCATTTTCAGTCTCAAAAAACTCAGTGTAGTTTGCTGTTTATGCATACAGTTCCTTGTCAGTTTGAAAGCATGGGTCTCCCTCCCCCCACCAGTGGAAGGGAGAGAAGCTGACCAATTCTGTCTTAGTAGGCCACAGGCACTTCATTTGCATAGTAGGTTACAATTTACCTCATTTACATAGTCTATTAATCAATTCCTCCAATGTACATACCAATCACAGGGCAGGCTGCAGCCCCTGGCCAGAAAAAATGCATCAAAACCAAATTGTTTACAGCTTGGATAGGAAATGTCAATCAGCCTGGACAAAAGCAATAGATCCTCAGGGGCAGAAAATTAGGCTAAAGGTAACTCCTCTGGGTTTAAAAGGAAAATCTCTTAAATTGTTTTTCCAAAGAACCAAGCCACCCCAGAACCCACTGCCTGTCAAACCAATTCCAGCTCATAATGACCCCACAGGGTTTCCAAGGCTGTAAATCTTTATGGAAAATGACTGCCACGTTTTTTTTCCACAAGACAAAAGGCCACATAAAAGAAATAATTTCACTACAATTCCAGTTCCAGATGTTTGTGATGTAAACTGTCTACAGCCTACACTTAGCAACACAGAGATATCAACAGGGCAGATTAACAGTAAGAAAGCTGTGCACACTTATTACTATCTGCAGTGAACAATTTCATATAAGTTTCACACCTCTATGATATCATGTCTATCTATGGATGCCTATCAAATTTCAGTGTGTAGATGATTTACTTGGGGATTGTATTAAAATGTAGATTCTAATTCAATAGGTATGTGGTGAGACTAGAGATCCCAAACTTTCTAATAAGGTTTTCGGTGATGCTATTGATGCTAGCTAGTTGCATGGACCACTCTTTGAGTAGTAAGGCTATAGAAGAATCTTTGTTAAGTTTTTTGAGTGACATGAAGCACTGAATTGGAATTAGTTAATATTTTAAACCTATGCTATCATTTTAATGTGAGTTAGTTAATTTCAGCAAACAAATATCGAGCCTAGAATATTTCCCAGGATAGGCCAAAGACGAGTAAGATATGGCCCATGAACTCAAAAACCTCACAGTCTAATGGGCATAGCTAAAGTATAAACAAATCAGTGTGAGAAATATGGTGTAACAAAATTAGAATGGGAAAGATAGATTTGGGAATAAAAGAGGGGAAGCCAATTCAGTTTGGGTATGACAAGTAACTTGAAACAAATTGGTGATTTACTTTGTCTTTTCTTGTTCTGTTTTCTTGTCTCTTTCATGGATAAATTATTATATTATTGTTTTTGTATTGTGATATTCTTTTATTATAGATACTGAGTAACTGTTTGTTGGTAATTTTTTTTTTATTATTATTTGAAGAAAACTTGGTGCCAGTTTCAAGGAGGACACATCAGTCCCTATTCCATGAAGTACATCGTAGACTCAGGGCATACTGGTACCATGGTGCATCACACTTCCTGGTTATACTTCAGCCATAAAAGTTCTTACTCAACTTTCTAAAAATATACACGAATACTAAACAAAAATTGCACTTGCTGTACATAATTGTTACCATTTGGTATAAATTTCCATAAAGTACATCACAATCATGGGATGTAATGATCCCATAGCTCAGGAAGCTAATCACAAACTGCTTTTACCCCCAAAAGAATTAATTTACTCGAATATTTCAGAATGCTGGTAGCCAAAAATTCCCTGTACTGCAAAAGAAGTAGTCAACATATCTGAAAGCCTTATCTCACTGAATAGAAGACAAAAGACATAAAAGTTTCAAAGGGTTACTTCTCTGAGACGCATCCACTCGTACAAATGACTGTCAATGCTCAAAAGTGTTACAGACCAGCTTCATTGTTTTTTTATGCAGTTGTACCAGTATTGGCTCTGTTAGCACAATGTACTAAAAACAAAACAAAACCCACTGCCACTGCGTTGATTATGACCGACAGTGATCCTATAGAACAGAGTAGAACTGTCCCGTAGGATTTCCCAGGAGTGGTTCGTATTGTGAACTGCTAGACTTTTTTGAGTCAGCAGCCAAGTTCTTAACTACTACATGTGAGAACACTAGAACATACTAGAGTGGTTCAAATGCCTACCAATAAACCTCTAGGGCTAGAAAAATGTTAAGTGTCCCATTCACTGCCGTCAAGTCACGTCCAACTCATAGCAACCCTAGAGGTCAGAGTAGAACTCTCCCACAGAGTTTCCAAGGAGCGCCTGGTGGATTTGAACCACCAACTTTTTAGTTAGCAGATGTAGCACTCAACCACTATACCACCAGGGTTTCCATAAGTGTCCTAGAGACCATAAGAGGGTTATCCTATATACTCTACTTCAAGTGAGTTATTGGAGAATGATTTAAATTATTGGCATGATTTAATACTCCATTTTTAGAAGGAGCTGTGTAACTATCTAGTACTCTTCTGTATTATTGAAACACTTTTTTTTTTTTTTTTAACTGTTGTTTTTGATGCCCATTTACCTCTTCCATCTTCTGGATCAAGTTGCTATTTGATCAATTATTTCTGTGTTGAACTTACTAAATTCTAGTCTTTGTAGTTAGACTTGCACAATTAAAATAGTGGTAGAAAAAGTGATGTTCATTATCTACTTTCAGTATTGTTTTTGTTGTTAGTTTCTGTCAGATTTGCTCCAACTCATAATAGGTCTTTTTTTGTTACTATTTAAATGCTGAGTTAACCATTAGTAAGGCTATTATTTCTGTAGATAGTAGGAAAAGAGAGTTCCAATCAGAGAAATTAAAACTAAAGAAAGTAAGAGCAGTTCCTTGCAGAGTCAAGAAGGAGTGATGCTGACATCATTTTTTTATGTTTGTATCAGTGTCACCTTCGCTGTGGTCCTGTGCTAGTTCTGTCATTCACACAAGAAGCCAAAAATTCTCCGCTAGGCTTAATAAAATAAGAGGGAAAATTGCAGGGGAGAGATACATCAAGACTGTAATCTATTGGTTTAGATAGATCAAACGTCTGGCTATATTGTTTATGGGAAATAACTGCCACCCCTCTACCTCCCCTCCAAACTTCACTATTTTCTGAAATGGATCCACTTTGCGATGTGATTTTTTTCTCCCAAGTTAGACCAGTTGGATTCCATCTATCATAATTGTGATGGATAGCAAGTGATTTGTTTCATTACATTGTTAATGGCAGTAGTGAGAACATTTGAGCTATTACATGAAAAGCTGTGGTTGCGTTGTTGTGAAGCTTCCAAGGATAGAATTTTCTCTTCAGTCTTTGTTTCTGGAATAGACTATCTTGCCTCTAACAGGGATGCACACTGAGTTTTAAATCTTTTTCCACTTGGCTTGAGGGAGTTTGCTTTCTTTTCTGTTTGTCATTGAAAAGTCCAGTATGTGGGCACTTTCCAGCTATCCAGGACGTGAAAGTGGCAGAGCAATATAAATGCTGGAATCTGTGTAAAATTACCATTCCTGATAGACAACTGTGGGAAGGAAAAAAAAAAAAAACATAAAGAGAGTGAGTGATGTATGCATCAGAAAAGTGAATGCAATTCTTCTGAATCTCTTTACTTGGTCAAACATCAACTGCTATATGTGAGAGTCTCTCATAAATCAGTAGAAAGCTGAGTGGAGCTGGCCCTGAAGATGACAAAAGCCGTAGGATGATGAAAAGCATTAACAAAGGGGCTAGGCTGGCTTATGCCTTACATGAGAAATAGACTCTTAAATTTTGATTTTTAACATAAAGATATTTTAATGCATCTATTTTATTCACAAGCTTGAGCTTATATTAAGTTAAAAAAAAAGACACCTTTCAGAACATGGTTTCTAAAAAACATCAAATGAGACTGTACACTGTTTTAATTAATCCAGTGTCATCAAAGGTAATTCTTAATTAGCTGAGTGTCCATCCTCGAATCAATGACAGTGGTGGTTACCAACAGGGAGCAAGAGAGCCATCAGCACCTCTGGGTCATTGTAAAGGTGATTTTAATATCTCAGTGACCTTCATCCCTACGGATAAAGCCAGCCTTACCTCAGGCATTGATTACCACAGTCCTTTGGAATACAGGTTAATTATAATTACTTCCCTAGTAGTTTAAAATTTTAAACTAACCTACAAACACACCCCAAATTTGCTAACAGACATATACTAGAAATTCTCAGATGAGGATATTAGCATCATCTTAAAGCTAACAGTCCTTCCTCTTCTTTTGAGATTTTTTTGTGTTTTCTTATGGATTATTTCATCTACGTTAGCATCATCGTCGGGAGATTGGTCAGAGTTGGTCTGCTGTCCCTCTTCTAGAGAAAAGAGACAGAAAGTAAAAGTGATGACTAACTCAGGACACCGACCTCACTCTTTCGGTCTGTGCTCTCCCCTGCTCTGCTGGGGATAAAGAAGCCCCAGGGAAGGCCTCTTCTTCGTTTTGGAACATGCATATTCATGCATTTTTAGTCAGTCATGGATATTGACATGGAATGCAATGTTTTGAAAAGAGAGGGGCAGCTAAACAGAATGATTAAGACAACTGAAAGAAAAGAAATTTAATAACTGAAATGTCTTCTATCTTAAGAAAAGAGAATAGATGAAGCAGATAAGGTGCAAATAAAACAAGAAAACACAGTACATGTAAAATGAGAAACACAATTGGTTTTGTGTCTTCAGATGCTTAACTTCCAGAGTGGGAGAACACACAATTTAGCTTGTTTGGGTTTAGTCCTGCTAATATATGCTACTCTACAGAGTAATTTATTTTCAGAAGAAGCCTCGCTGCGGTGCTATTATGATAATGGGAATTTATGCACATGAGTATTTGTGATCACATCACAGAACAGTTTTTGGAAGAACTGTGGGGGAGGGGGAAAATTAACTATTTAAAACTAGGAATGAATGCTAAAAAAAAAATCTCTAAATTCTCAGTCTACTAGTCCATCTACACACACACGCAGTGATTTGTCTTATTTTGGCTAAGTGCTTCTCTAGTGAAGAACAAAACTAGTGAGTGAAAAGCGGCAGAATGCAGAGAGGATACTCGCATGGATTTGTTGAGGAGAAGGTGGCTGCCCCCGAGATTGAAAAACACAGCGCTAGCAGCCCCAGATTTGGCTGACTATATTCCCTTTGCTTACTCTAGAGCAGACAATGACAGGCAGGGACTCAGGGGGAGGGGATGAATCAAAGTCCCTCTTACCCTGTGTCTCTCTGCTAGAATTGCTGTCAGCCTGCAGAGCTGACACGAAGTAGGGGATCAGTCCAGTAGACGCAGGATGAAAATGTAAACAGGGATAAGCACTCTGTGCGCGCACTCCTTTTCTCTGTCTTTCTTCTGTCTCGTTCTCTCTATCTTTTTACATAAAATCCAGACATTTCAGAGGACAGATGTTTTTTTCTTGTCAGGAATGAGAGGAGTCTCAGCACTGGAAGTCGTTTAGGAGTAGGTTCATCTGTAGAAACCGGCCACACTGCTTTTAGTAAATTGTGTATGGCGATTTCAAAATTGTGTGACACGGAGAGTGCCAATATCAGCACGCAGATTAGATCACTCGAAATATGAATACCTGTGGGGAAAATTATGGCAAAGTCACAGCTTGGGTACATTATTGAAAATGAAGCTTATTGAAGTAGCTGAACTAATAGGTCCATGCACCAAAGTTTATGGGCGTAAGTCAGCTGTCACTGGATAGGTTAAGGCAGACATAATATTCTAGTCATTTCTCTAGTGGATGGAACATTAGCCTATTCTCTCCCTTAATTGATATTCTGCAATGGAATCAAGCACTGCTGATTGCTGACCAGCTCACACGTTCCCCATATGTCTCCAGACTGCTACACAGAAATGTCAGTCTCTGCAGTGCTGAGTTAGTTTGAGGACAACCCGCCTCAGCACTGGTTGCTAGTCTATTTGTTCTTATAAGAAACAGATGAAAATCAGGAGTATAGAAATACTTAATTTCACAATTGTCTGTAAAAGTTATCATCCTATATTTACAGTACAGCTCAATCAAAAAAAAATTTACCTGATAAACAGTTCACTGGATTACCAATTAACAGTTTAAGCTTGACCCATCCACTCATTGCCATCGAGTTAATTCTGACTACAATGACCCTTATAGGCAGAGTAGAACTGCTCCATAGAGTTTCCAAAGAGTGCTTGGTGGATTCGAACTGCCGAACTTATGACTAGCAGCTCTAACACTTAACCAGTACACCACCCGGGTTTCCTTCAGCTTGACAGATAAGGTGAAGTATGTTGTTATTATGTTGTTCGCTACTGTGGAGTCAGTTCTGACCCTGCTATGTAGTGACCCTGCTATGTTTGGGTCCATTGTTGCAGCCACTGTGTCAATCTATTGTGTTGAGGGTCTTCATCTTTTTCGCTGACCCTCTACTTTACCAAGTACTGTGTCCTTCTCCAGGCACTGGTCCAGCATGAAAACTTGTCCAAAGTAAGTAAGATGATGTCTTGCCATCTGTGCTTCTAAGGAACATTCTGATTGTACTTCTTCCATAACAAATTTGTTTGTTCTTCTGGCAGCCTATGGCAGAGTCAATCTTCTTCACCAACACCACAATTTAAATGTATCTGTTCTTCTTTCATCTTCCTTATTTGTTGTCCAGCTTTTGAATGCATATGAGATGACTGAAAATACCATGGCTTGGATCGCGTCCACCTTAAATATATTGGGTAATAATTTTATTTTCTTGTTTTATTTTTGTCCTTGGTTGTGAATTTCCATATCATTTGTCTATGAATAGTGAAACAAATTTATGAATGTGGTTAAAGATAGTAAATTTCAGATAACAAGAGTACACGTATTTTAGCCATGAACTACTTATTAAATGTTGAGTTGTTAAAGGTGAAAAGCAGAACGCAGAATTCCTGTCATCACAGACTCAAGAGCTAAAAATGTAACTTCTTCAATCACTAATAAAGAAATGCTAACATTTTCCATTTTGTTTTATTTTAAGAAACACTATAAAACGTAATACTAAAAATACTCCCAAACCGCAAATTATCAATTTAAAATAATGTCATGTATTCCTAAGTGTGAGATGCTAAACTCTTTAACTATATTTACTTTTCATCAGTAATACAAGACAAGAAGATTTTTATTCACATTTTACAGATTAAAAAGCAGAGGTTTAGAAAGATAGTGTGTATCTTGTTCACCATCCCACAGTCAATCTATGGGAGAGCAGGGTCTTGAACCCAGGCCATCTTATACCGGAGTCCAAATGTAACTTCTCTCCTATATTGATTCTTCAGTAACATTAAATGTATTTGAATAACTAAGTCTGGTGATAATTTCATGCATTTTCAACACTAAGAATGTTTATTCCGATAGGAGAATGACTGCTGTATTTTAAAATCATAAATCCTTTAAAAGTGAATAATCAGAGGTTGCTATTATAAGACTAAAAAATAACATGTATATGAATATATTTAGTTAAACAAAAAAAAGACATTCTCTTCTATTAGTCTAATTTTATGATTTAAAAATGTACAAAGATTCCAGATTATTAACAGTAATTAAAATTCTTGTTTGTGTTTATATGGTTGTTGTGGTTAGGTGCCTTCAAGTTAGCTCCAAATCACAGTGATCCCGTGTACAGCATAATGAAACACTTCGGTCCTGCACTGTCTGCACAACGGTTGTTATGCTTGAGCCCACTGCTGCAGCCACTATGTCAAGCCGTTTCTTTGAAGACCTTCCTCTTCTTGCTGTCTACTTAACCAAGCATGATATCCTTCTCTAGAGACTGGTCCCTCCTGATAACATGTCCAAAGTATGTGAGATGAAGTCTTGCCATCCTTGTTTGTAAGATTCTGGCTCCCCTTCTTTACCTGCTGAGACATGGAAAGCAGGTAACTCCTGCTGATGGGCCATGCTGTGATTCCCTGTGAGATTACCTTAATGGGGGGGGGGGGTACTTGAACAGTAAAGAATAGGACTTTCCCATAAGAGCTGTAACACCTCTGACTTAATCAGTTTGCCGTATTTCCTCAGAGAAACAGTTGTCTAGTTTCACTCATCTAGAGAAAACCATCATATCCTTGGAGTTTGTAATAGTGAAGAAAATCACCATTTTCCTCATGGGAAGCATTTGGTGAAACCTGTAAGTAAACTTCTCAGTAATGTCAGATTAGTTAACATAATCTTAAAAGAAGAAAAAGGAAACCAAAACTATATAACAAAGTGTATTTTATATGATTTAATAATCTCAGTACTTAATCACTGAAAATGGTAACCTCTTTTCTCATTAAAATCAAGGAAAAGAGCTTCTGTCTTGAGGGTGTCACCACAAAATAGAATAAAATGTTCTAAAATGTTTGGGAAGAATGATGGTGAAAATTTTCAAGAGATACAAATCCCATCATTTAATTATCTCATCAGACTGGCCTTGCAATCACCATGTCACTCCCCTATGATGAGACAGGGGCCACGAGCCTTGCTCATTCGCTGCGTACTGTAGCCTTTGAATAGAACCATCACTCACTGGATGTTTGCTCTGTTTCTCAAGGAAATAAAGCAGAGAAATGAGTAATGCTGTACTACCACCAGAGCCTACTGAAAAGCAAATAATATTCTTAGGTCTAGAATGAAATCTTACTGTTGGTGAAAGAAAGCAAAAGAAAATATAGAAAAAAAGATATTTCCAGAATCTTTTTATTAAACTGAATCAAAGAAAGTGAATCAAAGGTGCTGCTTTAAATCCAGTTTCTGTTCATCAATTAGACTATTAGTCCATAATTCTGTTCTTTCCAACTATATTTGAGTTAGAGATGAGAATTTTTATTTACTATTTCCTTGTTAATAAAGGCAGTCTTCAACTTACAAATGGGTTGTGTTACCAAAATTCATTTGTTAGATGGTCATGTGGGACCTGGATTGCCCTTTTACAAAGAATCAGCTATAAATCACTGTTTGGTTTTGAAGGCTAGTTCATACAAATATTTTTAAATTATAATGTTGTTCAGTTATACTACTGTAAGTATAAGCCTGAGGCCTGCAATCTGAGGTGGGTTAGCTCATTTGGAACACAAAATGGGAATAACAAGAGGCTGTCATTCATGGGAGAGCCCTGGTGGCACAGCAGCCCAGCAGCCCAGCTGTTAACTTACAGTCTACAGTTTGAACCCATCAGCTACTCTTTGGAAATCCTATGGGACACTCTACTCTTTCCTAAAGGGTTGCTATGAATCAGAATCAACCTCATGGCAAGGAGTTTAGATTTTTGTTTCTTTTCTGGGCTCAAGGTAACTCAAGGAAATGGTGATGATAGTTTCTGAATTAAAAAGTGAGGCACGTGTCACAACAAAGGAACGTTCTTTCTATGATAAAAACAATGGTGACATTTGTTTTCCGCAGGTTACTCTGCTGCTAGGAGTTCCTGGATGGGACAAATGGCGAGGCTGGTGGCTCACACCCGCTCAGCACAGTAGTGAGGCAGAGCCGCTTCCACGCAACTTTTTAAAGTAACACTGCTGTATGGGAATAACGTTCAGAATTGGCAGTACCCTAGAAAATCTAACAGATTTAGATGCTTGGTATTAGCACCACTTTAAGGAAAGGATTGTGGTGGGTATTCGTTTTATTTTGAAAGTCCAGGTAGAGGCAGGAAGTCTAGGTGTCCATTGCAATTGACCAGGCGGGCTGGAAGAAAATCAAGCCAGAGCGTACAGGGAGGAGGTGAGTTTTAGATAGATCTTCAGATGTGGGAATGTCAAAATTTGAGCTTCAGGCAAAAAACAGGGAAGAGACAGCATATTGGGGGTCACTGAATGGGTCAGTAAAATGGGGGGGTAGGGCTCAGGATCAGAGATGAAGGGAAAAGATTAGCAGAAAAGAGTCAGTTGTTTTAAGCCACTCGCGCTTTGCACAGCTCCTATCTTTTCTCTCTACTTCACACTTGGAGGGATTCTCTAAAAATCATTAAGATTTTAACCACCTGATCTTTGAGAGTAACAGGAATTTTAACCAAAGGAGGGACTGTTATTGGGGACCTACGAAAACTCCAGGTACTAGTTTGTTTTGGTTTTTTTGCTTTTCATTTACTCTTTACAGTCATCCTGTGACAAAGTTGTTCCAAGTAGTGGGTAAGCTAGCATTGAAACTAGGTCTTTCTGATTCCAGAACCGGTATATTTATTTATTATTTCATCTTGTCGTATTGTGTGTCCATGAACTGTCTAAGTTCCAATCAATTCAATATGAATCGTCATTTATAAACTTAAAACGTGCTAGATGACTACATAGGGTATATCAGAAACTGTTGTAGGTACTAGGGATAGAGACAATAAACATGGACACTGCCCTTAAAAAGCTCTCATCAGTGAATTAGGCTTCTGGAAACATGAAAGTAATGAGACTTCTCTGGGAAAGAAATGGATAAGGAAAGACAAAGATAGACAAGTTTAACCCTGTGACCAGAGGACATGGCAGGTCACCAAAGGGAGAAAAACTCTGAACGAAGTCCCTATAAGGCACTGAGCAAAGGCACTTCTTCTTTAGTGGTGGTTGTTTAACATGAGAACACTGAAACCTAACAGACCCGGGTCTGAATTTCAGCTTAGCTAATTATTAGCAGTGTGACTTAGGGGCAGTCACTTAAACTTACCCACAAAACAAGTAAAATGTAGTGAGAATTAGAGGTGACCTACATAAAGAAATTGCCAACATGGTGCCTAGCACATGACGGGCACTTCACACAATTTAGCTACTGCTGCTACTGTTATAATTACTAAGTACAATTTGTTAGGTATTTTTAGGTCAAGTTATCCCCACTTCTACATGGAAAATGGTATAATTTACACATATTGAGGACTCCAATTTATCAGGAGTAAAGGGCCCAGCAGGAGAAAGCAAATGCAGTAGAAATAAACCTGTTGCTGTCCTGCTGATTCTGACTTATAGTGACCTATGTGACAGAGCAGAACTCTGTCACAGGGTATTCAAGGAGCCGCTAGTGGATTTAAACTGGTGAACTTCAGTTTAGCAGCTGTAGATCTTAACCATTGTATTACCAGGGTTTCCTTAGTAGAAACAGTGCCTCTTAAATTATTAAAACATGGCAAATTTGGCAATACCTAATTGAGATGAAGGATCCTGGTGGCACAGTCGTTAAGCCTTTGTCTGCTAACCGAGAAGTCAGCAGTTTGCATCTACCAGCTACTCCCTGTAAACACTATGTGGTGGTTCTATTCGGTCCTATATGGTTGCTATGAAGTCAGATTGACTCAACAACAGCAGGTTGGTTCGGTTTGGTTTTTTCAGTTGAGACGAGTTGTAAGGTGGTTGTGGCAGAATCCAAGAGAAGCCACAGAGCTCAGTGAGACTTAATAGCTAAGGTGTATGAAAGACAGTTAGGCAAAAGAAAGAGGAAAGGGCCAGGGGAGAAGTCACGTAGCAACTTATTCACAACTATGTTTGAAAATTCATACATTTTTTTCATTCACTGCCCTAACAAATATTTATTGAGAACCTATTACATACTTGCCAAGTACTCTGCTAAGCTTTATGGACATGGTGTTAAATAAGTTAGTAAAGAACCCTGTCTTCAAAGAGCTCACAATCTATCAGAAGTGAGATAGATAATAAACAAGTGAACCAGCAATAATTAAAGTAAGAAAGTGAAAACAATGGAAAGAAATTACTAAAGTAAGGAGTCTCCAGTTTGGTATGTGTGGGAACACTGAAACCTTCTTTACGTGCAACTTTTGTCTAGACATGACTAATACTTAAGGCAGACATTGTCACTGCCCCTGTGTCTGGCATGCACAGTAGAGAACAACCTGTGTCCTGGGGATAGGGTGGAAGGGCTACGTTCTCGGAGGTCGACAAAGACTCTTCCTCCCTTGTTTGTGCACTTGCAGGTCTTCGGAAAAAGATCTCCAAGACACAGGTGTCTATTTAACTAGAATCATATTGTGTTTGTTAGGTGCCATCGAGTTGATTTCAACTCACAGTGACCCAATAGGGCAGAGTAGAACTGCCCCATAGAGTTTCCAGGGATTTGAACTCCTGATCTTTGTTTGGTTAGCAGCTGACCTCTTATCCACAAAGCCACCAGGGCTCCAGAATTATATTATTCAAGTTACATAAATTATAATCATCATACAGTTTAAATAAACTGTAACCATCTATCTACATGTGTCAGAGTAGAACTGTGCTCAGTAGAGTTTTCAATGGCTGTCATCTTTCAGGCTTTTCTCTTGAGGCACCAATCTGAGTAGATTAGCAGGCAAACGTGCTAACCATTTACACCACCCAGGGACCTCTGTAAATAAAACAAAAAAAATAGTGGGGGCGGGGGAATCCGTTGTCACCAAGCCTATTCTGAGTCACAGAAACTCATACAGTAGAAACCGCTCCATAGTTTCCAAGGAGCAGCTAGTGAATCCAAACTGCCAGCCTTTGGTTAGCAGCCAAGCTCTTAACCATTGCATCACCAGGACTCCCTAGATAAATTAATCTGTTGCTGTTGATTCTAACTCATAGCAACCCTACAGGACAGAGCAGAACTGCCCCACAGAGCTTACAAGGAATACCTGGTGGATCTGAACCGCTGTTTGGTTAGCAGCTGTAGCACTTAACCACTGGACCATGAACACTTCCTTAGATAAACTAGTGCTCACAAAATAAATGATACAAAAAGATTACTGAGAACACACTGCAGGTGGAAGACAGCGCTAACAGGGCAAGCACAGATAGACAAGACGAATGAGACTGATACCTTGATGCTTTGTATGCTGCTTCCCACCTCCTTTCTTCTCAGGCACATTGATATAATAATTACATTCTACACAAGATTGGCCAAATGTTTTCACAAGATGAAGAAAAGGTTGAAATATGGCTACATGGGCAAAATAGAACTTAACTTGGGTTTGAATTTTGTATTGTCTATCAGGCTTTTATAGGGCTATTGTCATCATCTACAATGGCCATTAATATCAAGTAATGAAATATAAGCAACTCAAAAGCCAGACATTTGAATTGCAGTGTCAAAATACTACATACAATTCTGAAAAATAACGAAGCATGATTAATCACATTGTTTTCAGTTAAAATTAGCATTGTGGGGAGAGCAAAGTTTATGTTCCTACTAAAGTAAGCATGTTTAAGATATAAACAGTTGTATCCTAAAGATAACGTGTTTTATATAAAACGTGTTACAGAAAATATATCTTAAAAAGACTGAACTATTAATTTCATGTGCTAAATTTCACTTATCCTCCACTCAGGAACTGAAAACATTTATATTATTAACGTAAGCATTTGCTCAACTACATAATCACTTGGAAACATCAATGCTTATATTTACATTCTTTTTATCTCTTCCTTCTCACCTTCCTTCCTTCCCTTCCAATCCTCCTTTCTTCTCTCCCACCCTCCCTGCTTCCCGCTGTCCTTCCTTTTTTTCTTCCTTTTCAAGGTTATTCTCCCATGTCAACACAGTCTTCAAAAGAAAAAGGGAAAAAGATCATTTGAGGTCCATGCCTAGGTTTTCAGGCTTTGTCTTGTCTTGAATTAAAATTGGCCAAAAATTCTTCGCCTTTCTGACGGCAGAGGCTAGACCAGATAATCCATTCTAAGATCTAAATTTTCAGGCTATACCCTACAGGAGTTAGTTAAATCATTAGGAGAGTTTCCTAAGTTGTATGAGTTTTTTTAATTCCCTCATTATGAGATATAGGTCAGTTATGACTTTGAATTCAATGCTAACTCTTAAAGAACAAATCATATAATTATCTTCATCTAAATCGACCACAACTATAGCAGTCATTTTGGTAATTCCTGGGTTATTCAGTAAACCATATTCTACCTTATTAGTAATTAGTAACACTTATTAGCAATAAGTGTTAGAGATGAAATCCACTGCCTTCTAAATAAAAAGAATGTACTAATAATCTAATTTGTTGAATCCGACTCGACGGCACTTGGCACTTGGCTGGTGTCTTTGTGATTTCAGTTTTATTTCCACCAATGGTAATAGATCTATTCAGATCCCTATGGCATGCAAATGAACCTCCCGTAGTAATAGACATTTTAGTGGTCAGAGGACAGTGATGATCCCTACGCAGTGTTCCAGGGCCCTAACAGGCCTGAATTCCCTGGCCCAGATATCACCAACAGTACAGTGATTGGCAAAACAGCTTCATTCAAAATGAGGGCTGGAACTCAGCCAGTCTAGCAGCACAGAGGTGCTGCTGCTCATCACAGCACGACCCTCCCGGGCTGTGTATCCGTGTAGAATGAATGACAGGCAGATCCTAAGCCGCTGCTGAACAGTGAACCGAAGAGAAGCAAAGGCAGGCAAAGAAAACAGAAAACAGAAGTGCTCCGAGGTTTCTCAGCTGCTAGACTTCCAACCACCTGGCGGGAATAAAGAATAAGGAAAGCAGCAGGACAGTTTAGTAAGTGGCAGACGAACGTGGGTGGCTCTTTAAAAACAAAACACCTGGACAGCCCATAAGTCTAAGAACTACCGAAAAGTAAAGAGCTATCCTCCTCTGTGGAAAGTGTTACTGTCCATTGGTCTCTTCCTTCATTCCTTCATCTGGAGAACAATCATTGATAAAGAGTGGCATCTTCAGATAATAAGGGTGCTCAGAAACTGTGAGTTGGTTTTGGGTGAATCTTTTCTTATATGAAAGATCTGGCCTCACAAATAGCAAAAGTAATGTCACAAGATGATATAACTTTTTATTAGAATTGCATCTCTTATCATTATCACAATTTTTTTTTGCTATTTCAACATTTTTTGCATGTGCAATCCAGTGACATTAATTACATTCATCATGTGCAATCAGCACCACAATCCATCTCCAAATTTCCCATCATCATTAACAGAAGCTCAGCACCCCTAAGCAGTCCACTCCTCCTCAGCCCCTCCTCCCCATCCCTGCTAACCTATCAGGCTTTGGTCTCTGCATATTTGCCTATTTTAGATATTTCATGTAAGTGGGATTATGCAATATTTGTCCTGTTGTGAACTTTGAACACAATATGCTGAGTGAAACAAATCAGTCATAAAAAAATTATTCACAGTTTTATGTTAAATAATTCGTAAGGAACTAAAGGTTTCCAACAAGGGTTAGAAAATTTATTGATATCTTGCTAAGAGTCTTATTGTTCAAAACATAAACAGTAACTTATGTCAAAGAGCAAATAAGGATATCAAAATTGCAGACTCCATGTAACTTTGAGTTTTTTCTAGACAAGTTTAAATGCTAGTCTTGAGGTTTGCATTTAATGTGAAATTTCTTCAGTTAGCTTGAGGGACTGTTACACACCTTCCAATCTTCGTGTAATTAAGGCAGTAGCTTTGTTGTCGTCTTGTCACAACTCATGAGAAAAACTGTGAAAACTCAAGAGCATACGCGGTAGTAAGTTAGTATTAGACAGCTCTATGTAATTTTGCTTTGCATTTTGACGCACTTCAATGCGTTTGTGAACAGTCAGCTGTTCCATCCCTTTAACTGCTTCATACCATCCCCAGGAGCCCAGAGGTTCTTTTTCTTCTTACCTTAAACTTTCTAAAAGGCATGTATCTCTGCTTGGTTCCAAGATGTACTTTGGACTCAGGTGTTTAGTAAGGGTAGGTGTAAAGTCATTTTACATTTTCTAGAATTCATTCAGATTTCGACTTTCCTCTAGAACCTTTCATGGAGTTTAAAAATATATTATTGAAGAGCTAAGTTTGACTCATTTAGGTAGATTTTTAACTTTCCATAATTTTTGCAATTGTACACTGAGAGCTTATTTTCTAATATGTAGTTTTTTGGTAAAAGCAAAATTTTTGATATGAGCAATGATAACATAGAATATTAAGCAATTAATGATAAACCTGTATGTTCATTATTTTATGAGTTTTTGATGAAAACATCTACACATTAAAAATTATTGCTTGGCTCATATCACTTCTAAGTATTGAAAACATGTTATAACTTTCTACAGGTTAAATAATTACCAGTAATTTATTACTAAAGCAGAAGGAGGTTCTTTAAGGAGAGCCCTACAAGACTTGAATTTAATTAGTTTTATTATGACTTAGAGCAAAGATCTATTATCAGTATCACAGTGAACATAGCTGGAGAACAAAATTATAATTGGAGATGTTGGTAGGCACAGAGTGATATCAAATTCCCAAATATAAGAAACCTCACAGTGTCTTAACAAACACAAATTTGTGACTGATTGACAGGAACGCTACAGCTGAAAAAGACCTGAGAACTAACCATGAGTTAGCAATGCCCATAGGAAATCAATTATTGGTCTCAGAGATGTATAAATAAGATCACAGCATCCAGACCTCTGCAAGTGATTCTCCTCTTTCCAGAACAGACTATATCAAAATATATCATTTCTTTTGTACTTTTGAACTCTCTGTTTTAATCAAGTAACAAGGGCATAAAGCAGAAAAATGGAAATCATAAGTGCTGGAAAATTTGTGGTGAAAAGATAATTAAAGATTACTGAGGTTACCTAATTTGTATAAGAGAAGGAAGATGATAATTTTGAGCATATGTAATAATACTGTGTATGTGGGATGCTGGAAATTTAAGTGATTACCACCAGTAGCAAATATAGGACATAAAGAAATAGTTTTGAAATACTACATCAGTATTTTCTCCCATCAGGAAAACTTCCTTGCCAAATGAAAGTACTGTGGTCCTTTCACTGAGTTAAGGGCAATAAAAGCAATTATGCATTATTTACTGTTCAGGCAATGTATGTGAAGTTTTTCTTAAAGATAATAGTGGAACTTCTTTGAAGAAATGAAAACTCTGATGAACTTTTAATCCTTTTTTAGGCCTTTTGACTTTGCTTATGACAACCATAGCAAAGCTTACATTTTATTTGTTCTAGTCCAAATTTTCTAGATGGGTGGGCTCACATGTCCTTAAATCCTAAAAAAAGAAATAGTATAATGTCCTGAAAGTTGAAGGTAAGAGACACCCAATTCATTTCCAATGTACGTTTATCTTCCTGTTTCTCTTCCCTCTTCTGCCATGTTCTCTACCTGACTCCTGTTCTACGTAATGCATCTATCATTTAACTTTTGCGCTTTCTCAGTTTTGGATTAGTCATGGGTAATCTGATGTAACACTAGACAGCATAAAGCAAAAATAGATATCTTCTTCCTTTTTCTTGGCTTTCTTCTTCTGCTGCTGCTACTTCTCTTTCTTTTCTGTCTTCTTCTTTTTAAATAATTTCCAAGTAATTCTTCCTAGTTTCTGTCACCAGTTTATTTTCTTTTATTATTTCTGCCTCTAGGTTTCTCTATGGAATATCTTTGATGCGATTTCTCCTAGAGCATGGAAAATCAACTTCTGCCTAGAACTTCTTTTTTCCTTCTGCAGCATCCATACCTGCTGGAAACATGACACGTTAGTTTTGGTCCTTGGTGACAGAGGAGTTAACACCAACACCCACATAAATGTTGAGATTAAGCCTCTGACAGATGTGGAGAAAAAGATCTCTAAAACAGAATCTGAGTTTTGAAATCATGGAAGCTGAATTTTTCACATTTGAGGTTAGAGTTGATAAAAATGCATTTTAACAACCATTGTAGTGTAAACCACTGCTAATTTAATGAATTTTTTCCCCTGCTTATCCAGTGTCACCATGAGTTGGATCCGACTCGACGGCACTTGGCTTGGCTTGGCATCCAGTGTGGTTCTTTCCAAGAATTTTAAGCCTTTTGTTTAAGCTTTTACTTTCTTCTGGTGAATACGCTCCATCTCTATTGAAGAAGTCATGCTTCCAGTGTTACCTCATGGACTTGTTATGTTCTTTAGAATGAGCTGAAGATTTGGGACCGGAACCACAAAAGATTAGGGGAGAATTTAAAATATCCTTTTGGATTTATTCTTATTTTTCCCACTGTTAATAATAAAGCTCAAAATTAGAATAAAGCAATGGTTTAGAATGAGTTTTATTTATTTTTAAAAGCTACGTTATCCTTTGAGTCTATTTCTTTTCCTCCTTCAGTTTCACTTCGCATTTCCTTACTTGTGTTTTTGGCTGGCAGTATTTTCATCGTATCTCCTTCTAACTTAAGATGTCTATTTCTATTCCATATACATGTTTGCTTTGTTTAAATAAAATTTATCAAATTTGAATTTCCAAATCCTACTCTTTTAAATATTTTAGTGAAATATTTCTAAACATGAAAAACAAAACTGCTATAAATATTAAAGTACTGAATCATTTCACTTCCTTCCTTTCCGCCTCAGAGGTTTGTCTATTTAATGCTAAGGTAAAATCATTTATTGATATGTTTCCACAAAACATTTTTGTCTGTAGTCTATATAAGAAATATAATTAAAACTTTTAATTTATATACTGCTGAAAATTGTTGTCAGATTTGCTTATTAGCTTGCTTTTTATTTAGATTTCATTTGTAAGATTTAAAAAAAATTATCTGTTCCTCCTACATGAATATTTGTAAAGTGACTGTCCCCGACTACTAGGTTGTATTACATTGTACTACACTTGTATCTTTAACACTTCTTTCATCCTTGAAAGCATCACTATCTTTAATTTCTATAAGGAGTTTTAATTATCAGTGCTGATTTTATATTTTGATTAATTTTGGGTTTTAATTTCCACTACCTGTCATGCCATGCTTTGTCATAATCTTTCAATTGGATGCCATTTTAATTATTATTCCAGGGATTCATTTTCTTATTTGCTATTACTTCAGTCCTTTCAGCTGCTTTCAGAGGGGATAATATTCATTTTCAGGGGTAAAGTGTGAAGAATAGATTGCTTTCACACATTGATAATTTTGATGATTTACAAACAAATTTATAAATATGAATTCCATTAATGCATTTAATAAAAATTGCTAAAACTTAAGCTGTATATTCCTTGAAATTTGCATTAGCAAAACCTTAAGAAAGCATATGGTGCACATCAGTAGACACTAATAATATCTATGAGTTTCAAGCCACACTAAGCATTTTAAAGGAAGCTAATGCAAAAAGAAAAATTACCAAAGTTATTTTCTTATATTTATGCACAATTTGGTCACTTAATGGCATTGCCACTTGCTTTGGGTGGAGAAACTGTGGACTTATAAATGATTACTTTTCTAGTATTTATATAGGCTAATATCATAGCACATGGTTTTAGAATAAGAAAAATTGAATTGGAATTACTGCTCTGAGAGTTATTACTGCTGTCTAACTGACCTTGGAAAAGTTATTTAAACTGTATTTGTAAAAATGGAGATAATTAACTCTATTGAGGTGGCAGTCCTCTTTAGGAAAAAAGAATTCCAATTCAAAGCATATACATGAGCATTCTAAATACATCAAGTGGTTCAGTGTACAATCAAATTACTTTTAAACTGTATACATTGATTAATTAACATGTAGCAGTTTTTATCATCAGAAAACTTATTTTCTTAGACTATCTTTTTTCACTGGTGGCAGTTTTGTGGGCCACTTCTATTGGAACTCATAGACTTTATTCAGAACAACATGGGTCAGAAAGGGTAACAGATGATCTAGTATGTTGGGGTACATGAAACGCAAAGTTCTTGCACAGTTCTACTATGAAATTTTGCCCTAAAAATATAAGAATTTGATCATTTCCATTTCATATTTTTCCCATCCAAAAAGGAAAAATATGCATGATTGGTTTATAAGTTTTTTCCTGCATTCTTAAATTTCTGACATGACAGAACTTCTTTTTGACTCAGGAGTCATGGAGAGATGAATCTTCCATTTTATACCTTTACATGCCTGATGATTGGAGGAATTTTCTCTGTACATTTCCAAGCTAAATTTTCTTTGTACTTCTGCTTCTGGAGCCACAGCACATGATCATATGACTTGAACTCTAAACCTGCTGTTTAACCACTTTGGGTGAAAGAGCACAGTGAATGTGGAGAATAGCCCTAGTCCTGAACGGCTAGCAATCATTTAACAACTCACTATACTAACCGTTGACCACAGAAATATATTCCACAAACCCAAACAAATACGTTCCCAGCTCATACCTCACATTCCTCTTAAAGTTCAAAGTCATTCCAAATGCCATATAAAGGAAAAAAAAAAAAGTGTCACAAAGAAGGAATTCAAGTGGAAAGAGATAGCAGCCTTGACTGATTACATACTACATCTTACACAACAAATTTGCTATGTAAGCCATTAAATGACTGAATACATTGTCAGACCTTTCCCAGGGCCTTAGAAAGAGAGAGGTCAGGAGGGGAAGAGGCCAGAATCTTAAGCTTCACCAAACCAAACCCACTGCCACTGAGTCAGCTATGACTTACAGTGACCTTACAGGACATAGAAGAATGGCCCCATAGCATTTCCAAGGAGCACCTAGCAGATGTGAACTGCCAATTTTCTGGTGAGCAGATGTAACACTTAACCACTACATCATCAGGGTTTCCTAAGCTTCACTAGATGTATGTAAAATGTACTTTTAAATCCTTGAAGACAAGTGAGACCTCAGGAAATAAAAAGGGACTGATTTTGCCAGGACGAGGTCTCATGGCATAGTGGTTAAACACTGGGTTGTCAACTGAAAGGTCAGTGGTTTGAAAACATGAACTCCTCTGCAGAACAAAGATATGGGAGTCTGTTCCACACAGACGTATAGTTTTGGAAAGCTTATGGGACAGTTTTACTCTGTACTATTGGGTTGTTATGAGTTGGAATCAAGCCAACAGCAATGGGTTTCATTTGGTTTTAATTTTACCAAGGAGAGAGAGAGTAGAAAAATGTTTAGGAAGCAAACTTAGAAGGACTTGGTAATGGTCTTTAACTGACGGAAAGGAAAGACAGGAATTTTGGAATAACCCCTAGGACTCTGAGTCAAAAGTATTATGAGGAGTAGGAAGTTTTGACATAGGTGGTACATACTGGGGAGAAAATAATGGAAAGTTTGGGCCCAGTTGGAAATGTTGAAGTTATCTGTCTACCACACAACCCAATAGAGATATCTCATCAACATTTACACGTTTATCTCTCAAACTCAGGGGGGAACTGAAGATTAGAGACTTGTATATATGGAAAACATTGAGTATAGGCCACTACTATGGCCAATGTGTAGTGTAAGAACAATAGGCCAAGGAAAGAATCTGAGAACACCAGTGTTTGAGGAGAAGATCCGGGATAGTCGGAAACATAAAAGGAAAACCTAGAATGAGATATGCCATGAAATTCCTTGGAATAGAGGAGTAGAGAGTTTCAGAAAGGAGAAAAGAATCAGAAGTGGCCAAATAAGAAAAGTTTTAGGGGTGTGGTGAGACTGGAGTAGTGGTGGGCTGAGGTGAAAAAGCAGAGGAAGAGTCAACCGTGCACAGAAGAAGCTGGAAAGGCAAAGAGGTATAAGTAGCTAGATTATTTGTCAGAGAGAAATACAGGATAGATGGAAAGGTTTTTTTTTTTTTTTTTAATGTGTGTGCGTGTGTGTGAAAAAGTTGGGCATGTTTACAGAGTAGAAGAAAAAAAAATCAGTAGAAAAGGAGAGCTTTGAAATTGAGGGGTCAGCCAAACAGATTCCTGAGGAAGCTGACCCTAGTATTCCAGCTCCCTTATGCTCTACCCTCAGGACAGATTCCATGTCCTTTCAAAGGAATTATATGTAGTCACAGATGACCTTGTTGTTGGGTGTCCTTCAGTGGATTCCAGCTCATAGTCACTCCAAGTGACAGAGCAGAATTGCTCCATAGAGTTTTCTGGAAACCGTGCTGGCATACTGGTTAGGTGCTCCATCTGCTAACCAAAAGTTTGGCAGTTTGAATCTGTCAGGCGCTCCTTGGAAACTCTATGAAGCAGTTCTCCTCTGTCCTGTAGTGTCAGTACGAGTTGGAATTGATGCAACAGCAGTGGATTTGGGGTTTTTATAGGGCTTTCTTGGCTGTAATCTTTACAGAAGATGATTACTTCTGGAAAGGTTCAAGCTACCAACATTTTAGTTACCAGACAAGTGCTTAAACATTTTGTCACCAGGTTTCCTTATAATAGTAGCTGTTGTTAGGTGCCACTGAGTCAGTTTCAGCTCATAGGGACCTCTGTGTGTCACAGAGAAACACTACTGGGTCCTGTGTCATTCTCACAATCCTTGTTCCATTGTTGCAGTCATGGCGACAATCTATTTCTTCAGAGTCTCCCTATATTTTGCTGACCTTCTAATTTACCCAGCATGATGTCCTCCTCCGGAAACTGATTCCTCCTGACAACATGTCCAAAGTATGTGAGACCTAGTTTTGTATGCTTGCTTCTCAGGAACATTCTTCTTCATTGTACTTTTTCCAAGACGGATTTGTTTGTTCTTTTGGTAGTCCATGATACATTAAAAATTTTTTTGATCAGCACCACAATTCAAATGCATCAATTCTCTTTTGATCATCTTTATTCATTTTCCAACTTTTACCTATATCTGAGGTAGCTGAAAACATTATGGCTTGGGTGAGGTGCACCTTAGTCTTCAAGGCGGTATCTTTGCTTTTCAACTCTTTAAAAAGGGTGTTTGTAGTAGATTTTCCCAATACAATCCATCTTTTGATTTCTTGACTTTTGTTTCCATAGTTGATTACAGATCGGAACAAAATGAAATCCTTGACAATTTCAGTCTTTTTTTCTGTTTAGCATTGTGTTGTTTATTGGTCCATTTGTGAGGATCTTTCTTTTATTTATGTTGATGTGTAATCTATACTGAAGGCTGTGGTCTTTGATCTTCATCAGTATGTACTTGAAGTTCCTGTCATTTCCAGCAAGCAAAGTTGTGTCATCTGCTTATCACAGGTTGTTAATGAGTCTTCCTGCAAACCCGATGCCTAATTCTTCTTCATATAGTGCACAGACTGAGTAGATATTGTGAAAACATACAGCCCTGATGTACACCTTTCCTGACTTTTCTGACTAGTAGTAGCTAGGACAAAAAATATATATAAGGTAATATATATAATGTATTAACAACATATATAGTAATAACATTTATTTGTCAGTCTTTCCCACTAGAGTATAAGCTCCTAGAGAATTTGGAGCTTCATTTAATTTGTTCTTAAATACTTTTTGCTTGTTTAAAGAATGTCTATGACTGCAAAGAGGTGGAAAGACACAGGATAGAGAGCAGAGGAGGAAGGCCAGTCAGATAGAAGGAGAACTTTCATAATATTTTGCAATTGGAGTGAAATGATTAGGATGGTTTTAAATATCAAGTTGAGTATAGAGAGCTCAGTCATGATATTCTTATACCTGTGAGCCCAAATGAATTCTGCCTCTAATGTGTCTGACTTTAATGTTTTTTAGATTCCTTCTGATTGTTTCCCTCTTTTTCCCCTCCTCACTTTAAAGACACACTCCTAGTTGGTCATAGAGTGCAAGAGGGATGTATAACGAGTGGTGGGAATAAATAGGACTGTCAAACAAAAATGTTTTGAGAGACTGAAAACTACAAGCATCTTAACTATTTTAAGTCTCTCCAGGACATGTTACTAAAATGCAAATGTTTTTAAACTGTCTTTACTCTGTTCCATAATCAAGGAGTTTATTTTTTTATTGACCAGCTTAGATTAAATCTATTGGTCACAATTAGACAAGGTGAGAAACTGGAGATGATAGTCTACCCATCAATATTTTAACCCCTAAAAGAAAAAAGAAATGAATACATGTCCTGTGATTGTGAATCAATGTTATCTTCACGTGTAAAGGACAGCCATTAGAACCGTTGATTTAGAGTTCCTTATTCCTGTTGAATAAACACACATGTCTCTAATCATCAGCTACTAAGTACATTTTCCAGAGGTGAACAAAAGAAGTGAGTAATTTGATGCTTCTTAATTAAACTCACAAGACAGTATTTTTTTAAATACTCTTACAGACATTTGTTTATGAAAGCTAAATGAGTATAGATTTCTGATGGAAAGATTTTTTCCACCAGCTGTGAGTAATTCCAGCTGGTAAATTATATTGTTGTCCTCTTCATTGCCTTGTAAATAACCTCAACCCTGACCTTGACACAGCAGTATTTCTAAAGGAGAACAATAATTTATTCTTCATGTTATATGAACTAAGAGAAACAGAAAGGACCTTAAGAGCTAGAATTCGTACTTAGTCTCAGCCCACAGAGGTTCTCAGCTAAATTCTGTAACATTTATCGAGAAAACTGATCTTATCTAGTCAAATAGATAGTAGATAAGTGGGTGGAGAGAAAGAGAGAGAATATAAACAGAATTAAAAATTCAAAGCTTGTATAGTGGGTGGGTAAGTGGGAGGACAAAGGGGTAAATAGCTGTAGGAATAACTAGCTATTAGTGTAGCTTCTTAAATATAAACATTTTTAACTTCACATATATTAGTTTAATGTTACTAAACTACTTGTTAAATTTTAAAACCTAGTTGCCACACACACTTGTCATCTTTCAGAATTTTATAAGTTTGAAATAGTGATTCACATTGCTAGAAATTTCTCTTCCTAGACTTAGCATAACAGCAATGAAAAAGAATCCAATTGTTAATACTGACTTAACCATTTCCATATATCACAGCCCATTGTAAAGCTTTGTTTGTCTGTATGTCAACCCCTACATTAAGTTTTGTATTCTGAAAATCTCATCTGCACAGCATCAGTCACTTAATTGTGCTAATTATTATTCACACATTAGTGTTTATTAGTCAGCATGGGTTTCTTACTACTTTTCTTTTAAATGTTTTAGTCAGCATTCAATTTAACTTACTTGGTAGAAACAACTTACTATAGTGATTTTCAAAATGTGACAGCAAGCCTAAGAGACAACCTCCTTTGCTGTCTGAATTTCCCAATCTACTCATTATTAAGGATCTAAAGAGACAATCTACTGAATGCATCAAAAGTTTATGAGAAAAACAGTGAAGTGGAACTTTAGTAGGTCCCCAAATTCTACTGTCAAAGCAGAAGAGAACAGTCTTTTAGCAAACTGGGGCTCAGTTACGTTGTGTTTGATACTCAGTTACTAGGAGGCACTTCATACGTCCTTTCTCAGTCATTATAGTTTTATTTTTAACCAGCATTACTTCATAGAAATTTTAATAAAGAAGAATTTAAACATGCTTAAGGGCATGACCTATCTCAGCTGGATTCCCAAATATAACATATATTAATGTAGTTTAAGATTTTAGGCACATATGGTTAGCTATAAAGTTGAAATTCATTTTAAATATTACCTGTAGCCTATGAGGTATGCTAACTTAAGAGTTGTTGTTGGTGAAAGCCTGTTGTGTTAATACTACTTACTAAGCAATACTAGACGGCATTTGTTTTTATAAGCTGTATACACTGAAAATTACTTATTTTGGTGATTTTTTTAAAAAATAACTCATTTTCTAAATTCCAAGAAACAACTTAATCCATGGACAACAAAAGCAGTATAATGAACCATCGCATTCTCCCATATACTCATTTCGACACTTAGTCTTACAGAATCTAAATTGAAGGGACCTTTAAAGGAAAAGGAAGGTAGAGAAGAAGAGGCTGAAGACTTCTGAAGTGAGTAAATTGTTGCCTGTCACTCTGTCTTCTCTGTTAGTTTTTGACCAGTTACTTACAGGTCAAAACTCATCTGAAAGTGTTTAGTCGTTGGTCAGTCTGACCTTAGGTTGAATTCTTAGTACATAGTTCCTGTATTTGTTGGTTATGTGCCATGACATCAGTTCTAACTCACAGCCACCCGATGAATGACAGAACAAAACACTGCCCTGTCTGATAGCATACTCACTGTCATTCTGCTTGAGCATAATGACTGTACACTAGTTGCTACACTAACCGGTAAGTGGTGCAGCTGCTGTGATAATCCACCCTGTTGAGGATCTTCTTCTCTTGTGTTGGTCCTCTGCTTTGCCAAACATGAAGTCCTTCTTCAGGGGCTGATCACTCCTGATGACAAGTCCAAAGTATGTGAGACAAAGGCTTGCCATTCTAGCTTCTAAGGAACATTCTAATCATACTTCTTCTCTTCCAAGACAGATTTGTTCACTCTTTTGGCAGTCCATGGTACATTCAGTATTTCTTGTCAACATCACACTTCAAAGATGTCAATTCTCTTGTCTTCCTTGTTCATTTTCCAGTTTTCATATGTACGTGAGGCAATTAAAAACACCATGGCTTGGGTCAGGTGCACCTTGGTCTTCAAAGTGACATCTTTGCTTCTCAGTAATTTAAAGAGGCCATATGTAGCAATTTGCCCAATGCAACAGCTTTTTTGATTTCTTGACAGCTGCTTCCATGGGCATTGTTTGTGGATCCAAGAAAAACAAAATACATGACAACTTCAAACTTTTCTCCATTTATGATGATGTTTCTTATTGGTCCAATGTGAGGATCTTTGTTTTCTTTATGTTGAGGTGCTATCCATACTGAAGGCTGTGCCTGAAAGTCCTCTTTACTTACAGCAAGCAAGGCTGTGTCATTTGCGTACTGTAGGTTATCGGTGAGTCTTCTTCCAGTCTTGGTGCCCTGTTCTTCATATAGGTTAGCTTCTCAGATTATTTGTTTAGCATACCGTTTGAACAAGATACAACCCTGACACACACCTTTCCTTGCTTTAAACTATGCTGTATCCCCTTGTTCTGTTAAAACAACTGCCTCATGACCTATGTACAGCTTCCTCATGAGCATAATTAAGTGTTCTGAAATTCCCATTCTATTCAATGTTATTCATAATTTCTTATGATCCACACAGTCAAATACCTTACCATAGTCAACAAAACACAAGTAAACATCTTTCCAGTATTTTCTACTTTCAGCCTGGATCCATTTGACATCAGCAGTGGTATTCCCGGTTCTGAGTGCTCTTCTGAATCCAGCTTGAATTTCTGGTGGTTTCTGTTGTTATAAGGATGCAGCCACTTTTTAATTATCTTTAGCAAAATTTTACTTGCATGTGATATTAATGGTATTGTTCCATAATTTCTGCATTGGATTGGGTAACCTTTCTTGAGAATAGGCATAAATATAGATCTCATCCAGTTAGCTTGCCAAATAATAATCTTCCAGATTTCTTGGCACAGATGAATGAGCACTTATAATGTTGCATCCATCTGTTGAGAAATATCAACTGGAATTCCATCAATTTCTGCCCTCCCCTTTTGCCCATGTCTGCTGTGCAGTATAGATTTCTTCTTTCAGTACCATCCATTCCTAATCATGTGCTACTTCCTAAAATGAATGTTGACCAATTCTTTGTGGTCTATCCCCCTGCCATTGAGACAATTTCAATTAATAGCAACCCTATAGGACAGAATAGAACTGCCCTACAGAGTTTCCAAAGAGCACCTAATGATTTGAACTACAAACCTTCTGGTTAGCAGTCCTAGCACTTAAC
The DNA here is from genome assembly GCA_028571685.1 of Heterohyrax brucei. Classification (NCBI taxonomy): domain Eukaryota; kingdom Metazoa; phylum Chordata; class Mammalia; order Hyracoidea; family Procaviidae; genus Heterohyrax; species Heterohyrax brucei. The sequence continues at coordinate 119,277,666 of CM053144.1, read as the reverse complement.
CTATGCTATCAGGGTTTCCTCTTTTTGGTGTAGTTTCAGTGTACCTTCTTTTGATGCTTTCTGTATCATTTAATATTTTCCATATGGAATCCTTCATTATTGGAACTTGAGGCTTGAATTTTTTCTTCAGTTATTTCAACTTGAAAAATGCTGAGGGAGTTTTTCCTTTTCGGTTTTCTATCTCAAGCTCTTTGCACGTATCATTATAACACTTCGTCTTCTTGAGCTGCCGTTTGAATTCTTCTGTTCATTTCTTTACTTCAGCATTTCTTGCTTTTGCTTTAGCTACTCAATGTTCAAGAGCAAGTTTCAGAGTGTCTTTTGATGTCCACTTTGTTCTTCTTACCTGTCTTTTTAATGACCGTTTGCTTTTTACATATGTGATGTCCTTGATGTCATTCTACACCTTTTAAGGTCTTTGGTAATTAGTATTCCAGGCATCGTATCTATTCTTGAGATGGTCTCTAAATTCAAGTCAGGATATGCTCATGTTCATACTTTGGGTCTTACAAACCTGTTACAATTTTCTTCAGTTTCAGCTAGAAACTGTATTTGAGCAATTAATGATCTGTTCCACAGGAGGCCCATGGCCTTATTCTGACTGATGATATTGAACCTTTCCACCATCCCTGTCCACAGATGTAGTTGATTTGATTCTGTGTATTTTGTCTCGTGAGGTCCAGGTGTACAATTGCCAATTATTCTGGTTAAAAAAAAAAAAAGATATTTGCAGTGAAGTTGTTGGTCTTGCAAAATTCTGTCATGCAATCTTGAACATGATCTCTATCCCTAAGGACACATTTTCCAGCTACCTATCCTTCTTCTTTGTGTCCAACATTTGTGTTCCAAAGACCACTAATCATCGGTATATCTTGATTGCATGTTTGTTCAACTTCAGACTACAAAAGTTGCTAAAAATCTTTAATTTCTTCATCGTTGGCCTTAGTGGTTGGTGTGTAACTTTGAATAATAGTTCTATGAAAGCTTCTTCTTTGTAGGTATATGAATATTATCCTATTACTGACAGCACTGCACTCCAAGATAGATCTTGACATATTCTTTGATGATTACTGCAATGCCATTCTTCTTCAAGTTATCATTCCCAGCATGGTAGACCATATGATTATCTGACTCAAAAAGGTTAGTAACATTTCAGCTCACTGTTACCTAAGATGTTGATCCTTATGTGTTCCATTTCATTTTTGACAATTTCTAATTTTCCTAGATTCATACTTATTGAATTCCATTTTCTGATTACTAATGGATGTCTGTAGCTATTACTTCTCATTTTGAATCAAGCCACATCAGCAAATGAAGGTCCCAAAGTCTTAACTCATCCATGTCAATAAAGCTTACTCTACTTTCAGGAAGCAGATTTTCTCCAGTTGTATTCTGAGTGTCTTTCAACTTGTGGGGCTCATCTTCTATTACCACAACAGGTAAAGTTCTGCTGCTATTCACAAGGTTTTCACCAGCTAATTCTTTTCAGAAATAGATGGTTGGGTCATTCTTCCTAGTCTGTCTTAGTCTGGAATCTCAGTTGGACCTGTCTGCCATTGGTGGGCCCTGAAAATCAGTGTCAAAGCTTCCAGAGTCACAGCAACATGCAGGTACAACAAACTGGTGGGCACATGAGGAAACTTATTTATTCTATTTAGAACAGAATGTTAAGGTTTTCTCCTCAAAAGATTGTAGATTCTGGAAGAGACAATCAATCCTGTAGCATCCTAACAAGTTAAAACTGGAATCTTTGGGTTGCTCTGGAGACTGGAGAGGAAGAGTGTGAAGTCAAGCCTCAGGAAACCCACCTAGCAGCTGCAGCAAGACCTTCAGTACAGTGCAGGGGAAGTGAAACTGAAAAAGTTAGGGGGCAAAAGGAGAATTAAAGAAGACAAGACGCAGCTAAGGCTCAAAGAGAACTGAAGCACTAGAAAATGGAAACTTAAATAAAGTATAAAGAGGAAGTCACCTGGACCAGGTGGGGTTGGGTGAAAACAAGATCACAACACAGGTTAAGCAGGGGCTGCTGTAAGGGCTGGAGAGCCAGGGTGCTATGTAAACCAACGTATTACTGAAAGGCCTTTTTGAAGTAGTAATGTCAGGGCCATTCTCAATCACAAGAGAACTCTAGAGATACAGAGAGGCACTGAGGAAGATGAGAACATACTTATGTCTTCTCACAAAGCTCCTTCTAATTCTTCCTCTCTAGATGGGAGTTTCTCTGGCTTTGGGCCTCCATGCCACTTAGCCTGTTCTCTCTTAGAACCCAGGAGTATCTGTACATTTGTTTCCCTGTGTTCACTTAGATTTTATGAACTAGAGGTTCAGGGCCATGCATTTATTCTGCAGTTTATGACGCATTGCTTTGCAAATTGTAAGTCCAAGATAAATAAATTAATTAAAAATATTAATTGACATAAATGTGTTCACATCCCAGCGCTGTGTTTTATTTCCTGTGACAACTGTCAGCCTTTGTATTGCCTGTTTAATTTGCTTGGGGTATGCTGAAAATGACACCAAGGTCACAAATTCAGTCCTGGTGTGAGCAGCTTGCTGAGCACATTTTTATGGCCATAGAGTCCATTGGCCATCTGCCTTGAAAATGCATGATATTGGTCACCAGTGGATGAGAAAAGATATGGGAGGATCAAATGTAGCAAAACAACTCAGGGTGCATGATTCAGAATCAATAGGTTATTCATTTATATTGTTTCCTCGGAGGGTCTTGTCGTTCCTTTGAGGAATTCTGTGGAAACTAGTACAACACCATCCTGTAATCAGTTAAGGAAAGAACAAGCCAAGGATGGAGTTAGGCAGCATGATGGAGAGAAGACAGAAATTGCCTTTGGGATACCTAGGCTTCCAACCTAGCTCTGCCATATATGGTTAGTGTAATACCTTGGACAGGTATTTAATATTTCTAAGCCTCAATTTCACTTTCTGTAAAATAGGGCTACTAAAACCTAGATCATAGAATTGTAGATTAATATTAATGCTACAGAGTAACTGTTTATTAAATGTTAGATATTAGTAGTAGTTTATGGTTACAAATAGACTGAGAGAAAATGCCTGGCCACAAATAAGAATAGCAGGGGTCATTTAATAATTAAGGAGCATCATGGCTGTTGGGGATCTCTGAAATATAATTCTTTCCTGAGTTGTACAGAGCCTCAAGTTTAAGTGCCCTGCTTGGTAGTCACAGAGTGACAAAGTGGACCCTAAAGCCAGCCTACATTTCCATTTCTGATCCCAGTGCTTAGGTGTAGAAGGTAGTCTGAACTGTAACAGCAAGACATACAATATGAAAGCATTTTAGTAAGTTTTCTACTGAACAAAAAGCATTTTAGTTTGATTACTTAATTCAGTCAGGATTTATTGAGTGCTTACTGTATGCCCTGTACTGTTTTGGGTACTAGGATGTTTAGGATATGTCAAAATAATTATAAAAAAGCCCTGCCTTTGAAGAACAAATATCTAGGGACAGGAAATCAACATGTAAACATATAAATGCAATTCAGTGCAGAAAATGTCTTAGGAAGTGACTATACAGTAAAGAGGCCCTGGAAGCTCCCAGGAAGAGGTGACATTTGGGCTCCTCCTTCAGAGCAGTTCTATTATGAGATATAGATGCGATCAGAGGCATCCATAAATTATTCATTTTCTCACATTTGCCCTTAGATATTCAGTTCTAAGAAAAATTTGTCTGAATTTTACTCACCAGGATGTATAAGAGGCATCTGGATTGCATAGTGGTTAAGGGCTATGACTACTAATCAAAGGTTGGTAGTTTGAATCCAGTAGGTGCTCCTCGGAAATTCTAAGAGTCAGTTCTATTCTATGCTATAGGGTTGCTATGATTCAGAATCCACTCAACTGCAATGGATGGCTTTTTAACTGTTTAATTTTGATTTGGATTTTATAATGAAATGAATGGTGTCTTAGTCTTCTTTCGCTAGAGAAGCAAAACCAGTAAAGTGTGTAAATATACGTACAAAAACCAAACCAAACCCATTGCTGTCCAGCTGGATCCAATTTAGAGTGACTCTACAGGCAGAGTAGAACTGCCCTATAGAGTTTCCAAGGAGCACCTGGGGGATTTGAACTGCTGACCTTCTGGTTAGCAGACATAGCACTTAACCCACTGCGCCACCAGAGTTCCCAAATATACAGACTGGAGATTTATATCAAGGAAAAAGCTCATGTGATTCTAGATGCAGGAACATCTCAAGTCCTAGATCAGGATAGAGGCCTCTCCTACTTCATACAGCAGCAGAAGCTAGAAAACCCAAGACCAGCAAGTTGGAAAGCAAGAGCTTCTGTTCATAGGTTGTGAAGATTCATGAATCCCAAGAAGGCATATGAGACCTCAAGGTTTTATGCTGATTCATGTAGCTTCAGGGGCTAGAAAAACCGAAGTCTGAAGGTTGGGGCATAGGACTCTTACAGGCTTTGAAGACTCATGGGCCCCAAGATTCAAGAATCCCAAATACATATAGGGAGATTTATAGCAACAACTAAGCTGCTAGCCCCAGTCCCAAGAACTAGAGCTCAGAAGACAAGAGATGTAGCTGCTGAATCCACAACAAACCTCAAACCTTGGCACGATGAGCAGGAAGCAAGCAGGCATCAGAAGGCTGAGAGATGAAGGCTGAAGGCCAGTGAGGCACCACAGACCCCACCCCCACTAGTACCATTTATCAGATTCCATCACGGGGTGATTACGGTATTATATAAATGCCCAAAACACTTAGAATCACTGTCCAGCCCGGTTGACAGATTCTGGCAGTTTGGTAGACAGAATGTGAACCGGCGACTCAACAGAAGGAAACAGTCCTACATTCACTTAGAAGGCTTCTTGACACCCTGAATTTCTTGGTAATAGCTAAAATACCTTTCTCTAAGGCTTTTTCCAAAGAGGTTCTGCATGACTGAATCATCAGAAGAAAAACCCGGATGCAATTTTTCTGCAATGTTTATATTATTTTTACTCTTGAAAGCAGGGGACGCTTTATGATCATCTTTAGTCACTATGTATGTTCCACTTGCTCCTTGTTCTTATTACCATGTGGTCATTTCTGATACCATCAATTTGGAAAAGCTTCCATAATCTTACTGCATTCCATTTGTCTGCAGGAGCCTAGTGTCAGATAATATTTCACTTAGTGTAACTCTGTTTTCTCAACTTTTAATGATAGTTTTACAAACATGCTCAATAATTTTTCAATAGCATCTTCTGTGTGCTATTTTTTTAAGTGATCTCAGGTCTTGCTCTCTGTTGACTAGCTTTGACTGGATATTTTTTAACAGAGAAGGGATTTCATGTTCCTTAAACTAAAAAAATTAAAAATTGAAATTAGGAAAAGCAATTTGAGGGATATCTGGATTATTCAAGCTAAAATTAAAGCAGCAAGAATTTAAGTATTCATATTAAAATTCAAATGTCAAGAATTTAAGTATCTGTATTCTGTATTTAAAGTCAACCTGTTGTTGTGAGCCAATTCTGACTTGTAATGACATTCTAGAACAGAGTAGAGCCGCCCCAGTTTCCAAGGATGGCTGGTGAATTGGCACTGCCAACTTTTTGATTAGGAGCCAAACACTTAACCCCTGTACCACCAGGGCTCCGTGTAAAGTAAGAAGGGCATGACTATTCTGAAAAAGGTTAGATTTTCAACGTTCTTTGGATTTAATGGAACTATTAACCTTAAGGAAATCCTAGTGGCATAGTGCTTAAGTGCAGCAGCTGCTAACCAAAAGGCTGGTAGTTTGAATCCACCAGGCACCCCTTTGCAACTTTTTGGGGCAGTTCTACTCTGTTTTACAGAGTCACTGTAGGTCAACTTGATGGCAGCAGATTTTTTTTTTTTATAAACCTTAAGAAGAGGTTATTCCATATGTATAAACTCATGATAGTGCCAAAATGATTCCTATTTGGACTAATCAAAGAAAGGATGGGGGAGAGATATTTGTCCTTTTTGTAATGAAAACCAGAAAATCACTCTTACTGAAAAAGATGCTACCATCTTTGATCGCTCCCACTGAACACAGCAGGAATTGCGGTTTTGCAGTATGTTTTCTTACCTCTTTTAGGTTAAGTTAAAGCCTGCATTCATTTCATTTACTGCATATTAGAAGTTGACTCCAAATCCCAGAATGCATAAGGTAGGGATTTTCTTAAGGCGACTCTGCTCTTCTCAGACGGACCTTCTTGCTCCTTGTGATACTAAAATCAGAAGAGTGAGGATAAACAACTAAAGATGACCTTTATGAGTAAAACATCTGAGAAAAGGAAGATTAACTGACCTTCATCAGCCAGTCATTAAATCAAACAGGAGCTTTTCTTCTACTTTTAAGCCTCTGATTTACAGTCAGGCAGATTGTGTAAAAAGGCTGGTAATACAGTGACACCCAATGCCACTGGGCTTTAGAAAGCTGACAGTTCCTGTAAAATAGTCATTAAACAACCTCTAGAAGAGACTCATCAGCAGATGCCCCCAGGTGAAGGAGAGAGAAAGCTGAGAGAAGGAAGGAGAATCTAACATCTTAGCATGACTGAATTAAGCAGAGCATATTATGCTGATTTTCAGAGTCAGCCCAGTAATTTAATTTTCAGAGCAGTTCCTTTGATTGTAGCAACCATTTTCTGAAACATTAATAAAACTGTATGTGTGTGTGTGTGTACAGGCACGTGCACCTGTAGCTCACATCTTTCTCATTTCATTAAGAAAAAAGTCAACATATTCAAATTTACTGACCACTAGTTCTGTAAATGTCAAAAGCTGAAAAAAGAAAAATAAGTTTTGTTGTATTATTTGGAAAAAGCAAAGAATCAGAATAACATAGATCCCACTGAATTATTCCACAGTAAGCACAAAACAGGGAAAGGGAAATAAAATATACTAAATTATTACATCCTAGTCCATGGTATATTATATTAAGACCCTCAGCTAAATCACTGCTATCATGTGAAATCCAGAGGGGATTCTGCATATCCTGTAGAACGATGTCTGCAGTGGATACTAATTGTCATATAATACACATTGCCCTGTATACTAATTGATTGTTAAAGACTTTCACTTCAAATAGATATTTCTGGATCAAAATACCTAGTGGAAATTTGTTTTAATTATTTGTGCTAATCACTTTACGTACATGAAGACTCATAGATCTGAATGTGTTGAATAAGGGATTTTTAAATAATTAATATAAATGCACCTCACTTTATGTAACTTGTATATTCTTTTTTAAAAAAACTGTACCTTAAATAAAGGTTTACAGAACAAACTAGCTTCTCATTAAACAGTTAGTACACATATTGGTTAAGAACCACCAAAAAAACCACAAAGCTCACTGCCATCAAGTCAATCCTAACTCATAGCAACCCTCTAGGACAGAGTAGAACTGCACCATAGAGTTCACAAGGAGCGCCTGTCAGACTTGAACTGTCAACCTTATGGTTTGCAGTTGTAGCACTTAACCACCACACCACCAGGTTTTTCTTCACAGCCACACGTCACGTCCAAACTCTCCCAGTTCTGTATTGGAATTCCCTATTACTTTCCTGTCTCCTCTTACCTTCTAGTCCTTGTCACAGGGTAGGTATGCTTCTTTTGTCTCATTTGTTTTATGGGCCTGTCTAACCCTTGGCTAAGAGGTGAACCTCAGCAGTGACTTCATTACTGAGCTAAAAGAGTATCTGGGTACCATACTGTCACTCCTTTTCAAGCCTCTGTAGTGCCATTAAGTCTGGTCTTTTTTTTTTTTGTGATGCTTGTCAGAGCAGTAAGTGATGGTAGCTGGGTGGGCACCATCTAGTTGTGCTAGACTAGGATGGTAGTTGTGGTCCGTTGTCCTTTGGGTCCCTTGGGTCTTTACTTTTCCTCATTCTGACTTGCTCCCAAAGGGATGAGGCTGGCGAAGTATTTTAGATGGCCGTTGACAACAAAATATTCATATTCTTGAATTACGTATGATGAAACTGTTTTTTTTGGAAGTCAACTTATATTTTCTCATTTTTCCATCATAAAACTTAAGATTCATTCTCACTGAAGTAATTTTTGGCCCAAAGACAATAATCACATTTACCAGTGAATCAAGCTTTTTAAATCAGTGGTAAATTTTATCTTCATATCTAGCAATTATCCTCAGCCTGAGGGTTTTTTTTAATTTCTTTTTATTTTTGTCATAGCTTTCTCTTCCCTTTCATTATACAGTCCTTATTATATTATCCTTATTATTAGGTGTCTTGTGTTCTTCCCCGTTTGGCTAAAGAAAAGCATATGTAAATGGTAAATAAATGAAAATAATCTTTTGAAGGATCATAAAAAATACGACTTTTGTTATTAAATAGTAAAAAGCCCACCACATCAGCTGTAGCAAGGGCATGAGAAATGTCATAGCGGTGAGGCAGCTCCGAAGGGCGACAGAGCCCCAGACCCTTGGATTCACTGTGGAGGCTGTCGGACACTCACTGCAGATCCCGTCGGATCACTTGGTCTTCCTGGGACTCGGGTTCTGCAAATGAGGAGGTCACACTAGAAGGATTTTAAGATTTCTTTCATCGTTATGGTTCTGTGATCATAGTAAGGGTGTTTTCTCTGTATAGATTTGGTTAGTGTAGTATACGATTCTTGGTGTGTCTATTTAAAATAATCAGAGGAATCATCACCTCACATTTTCATACCTGACAAAGCCACTTCTCAAATATTGTGTGTGTGTGTTTAATGGATTACTCATATATTTGATTTATAATTTTTTTCTTCATAGTTTTCCTAATTCTTCCATTAAATGGTAAAGTATCTATAATTCTTTCCATCCTGAGTTATCATTAAACAGTAAGCATATTGTTTTACGACAATGGTTAACAACCCCACAACACGTTAAACACTCTCCCTTCTCAACCTTGGATTCCTTTACACTGGCTTTGCTGTCTTGTCTTTTAGTTCCTGCCCCTGGGCTGGCATGCTTCTTTAGTCTCATTTAAAATCAAATTCTTTTTGATGTTATGTTTGTGTATAAAAGGATTGCAAGAATTTACTTCATCTCATTACATTATCCATATTAATTCACTCACAAGTTCTATATTCTTTTAAAATAAAAATTCTTTTTTGCAAAATCGGAAAGATTCACTTCAAAGCCCACACCTCAGACACTTGCTAGTCACTAACAGCAAAATACCCATATGATTAAGTACCACATATTCAGGAGAGGAAAGGTCAGTTGTTTAACAGACTTTCATCTGAGAAAGATTTTTTTTTTTTTTAAGTGAGTCTTCCCTATATGCCATAATATGAATGCCTGGGTATAATTCAATTTTATGTAAAAGGAAATTCCATTCATATCCAAACATGGAATATTTGCATTCTAAGTTGTTTTCCAATGAATTACTGAGAAGAATTAAAAGACAGCAATCCATAAGCCTATATGCGTGAAACAAGTTTTCAAATAGTTGAAAAATAACGTGTAAATTCTTAGGGCCATAGTTGACAGCAGAAAAGGCCAACTGTTCAGCTGGGTTGAAGTTAATTCTATCGAGTGTGGTGGAAACCAGGCTCTTCCACGTGGTCATTTTCCTACAGTCCTTTAAAAAGAAAGCACAGTGTAGCAGCTCTAACTTGTAGGATCTACCGAGCTATACTTTTTTCCAAAGTTCATTTCCGTTGTTAGACCTGCGAAGAACCGTCCTGCCCGCTCTATTTTCTTACAGGGCTGCTTTTGATGGAAAACTTTGTGGATGTTTGTGATATTGCTCAGAGCCCACTGGCAGATGAGCGTCTCTTGCTGTGGCCTCCATCATTACTGGCCTGTCTTGTCTATTAACGAGCACTATCATCCCATCGTGGGATGACAGCTGCAACACGTACTCAGGCGCAATAAACAGCTAAATGAGGCGCACAGCAATTTCACTTGTCACCAGCGCCCTCGGCACGACTGGCTGCACAGCTTGATGCATAAATTCATGAGGCTGTTGCATATGATGGAGTATGCTTGGCTGAAAGAGGTGATGGATAGCAGGGCAGCTAAAAATGGCCATCACCTTGACTCTGTCAGGACATCTTTTAAAACCACCCCATCAGCTTTCTTGTATTCAACGCGCTATCATAGCACAGAAGGCTCTAAGATACAGATTTGATACTTTTCTTCTAAAAAGACTTTGGGTGGGGAGCTTTCCTTAAACGGAGCTACCATATATTGAAGTGGGTTTTTCCTTGTTAGCTCTGACGCTGTTAGATTAAGTTATGTTTAGTAGTAGAATTTACTACTGAATAAAAATTGCACAAATCAACTTAAGACTTAATATTGGGGAGCAGACAACAAAGGATTTTGAAAACACTTCTAATAGTGAAATATTAACAGTGGACTGGCTAGCATAAGTTTTGTAGAATTCCAAATACTACATAGGAATATCCAAGTAAATATATTCCAGACGTAAAGTTATGTAAGACTCATTAAAACACTGAATGATGCTCTAGAGTACATCACTGCCCTAGTGTCAGCAATGCATTTTCTAATTAGTATACTATGCATAACAAGGATTAATTCTTTATTGTATTGGGGATCTTAAAAATAACCAATGCTAAAATTAATTCATTTTCTGAAAAATATAACTTTTAAGCTCTTCCTTACTCAGCTACTTGAATGAAAGCCAGAACTCTGAGCACTGTAGATGGGGCCTAGGCTGTCCCACTGAAATGGGCTACACACCCTCCATCAGTGTTAGTGGAAGTCAACTAAGGAAGACAGATATAAAGGCAACGAAATCAATGAGGTAGTTTCCTGCAAAGCTTTATGCATTAATCTCTATCACACAGAAATACATACTCACCCCAGTGCCAGGGAAGGAAGTCACTTGTTCCCTAGTAAAAGAGGAAACCCTTAATAATAAGCAATTAATAAAGTTGTCACAATTAGTTATGCAACTGTGAATCAACACACACAGTAAAAATGACCACTTTCCATAGCTATAAAATATCTATGATTTCATCATAGTGAAAACTGTCATTAACATGGGTGGTTGTAATGATCCTTCTAGCTACTTTCCTTCTGTTCCTTTTCTGATAGAGTAGGACCTAAAAGTATTTTTAAAAGAAAGCTGAAATCTGTGGGGCAAACTTTATTATTAATACAAATCCAAAGTGTTGTACCAAGTGGTGAAAAGAAGTTCCCCAAAACATAAGATGACAAACTTTCTAATTATTGGAAAAGCAGAGGCTTTTTTAAAGAAGACAATTATATGGTATGTTCTCTGATTATATTCTTAAGACACTGCTCTAATTCTAACCACCTGGCCAGTTCCATGACCAAGTGGATCTGGTATAGGGATGGACACTATCCATAGGTGATAAAGACTGACAGAGGTTTAGGGTGACTTCCTATCAATAGAACTAGACTTAGATCACACTGTGAACTATAGGGTCACTATGAGTTAGAACTGACTCCAACGCAATGTTTATTTTTTGTTGTTGTTGTTTGTTTTCAGTTAGTATGAACTAAAACAGGTAAAAATAAGATCACTGTCATGTCAATTCATCACAGTTCTTACTAGGAAGGGTTGATAAGTAGAGGCTGATGTTTTGTTACAGAGGCTACAACAGAAACATAACATCATAGAGAGACCTTGAACTTGAGTTCAGTGGTATTTATCAGTCATTCTTGAGCTCCTGATTTACATTTTTTTTTTTAACCTTTCAGAGTTTCAGGTTGAGATACAAATATGCATTTCATGGTGTTGCACAAGTTCTTTAAGACAAGTACTATACATTTTTTATTTTGTATATAGATAGCAACCAGAGTTTTGTTATTAAATGAATATGGAAGGAATAAATGGAACAAAATAATATAATAACATTTTGATTATAAACTACCATGAAAACACAATATACCTCTGTAGAAACATTAGCTGAAATATACAGTTTCCAAGATAATTTATGGAGCCATCATCTGTTGTAAGTGTTCTTAATATAACAATTAATTGAGACCAACAGCCTAGATTGTAATATTAGGTAAACACATTGGTCTAAAGATGGTCTCCTATGCTCTCTAAATTGGTGACATCAAACTAAGCAATGTAGTGACCATAACTGGTAATAAAAGACATGAACCAAGAAATTCCTCATGGCAGAGTAATTTTAATCTTTCAGAGCTAAGGTTTTGTTTATTGTACTGTGGCAACCACCAGCCACTCAGAGGGAGGGAAAGAGTAAGGGAGGGAGGGAAGGAGGGAAAGAGGAAGATTTTCTGGATAACCCAGATAATTAGATAATAAGCTATTTTGAAATATTATCTAGGTTCTTAACCAACTCCACAATTTAGACTTATGAATCATTTGAATTCATTAAACAATTTCTTACAAACATTTTAATATCAGAATCATGTCTTTTTATTGCAAATAATGTGACCATCTGACCATATAACCTAAATTCACATCAGCCAAAGTAGAGTACAAAATGTTGGAGGTGAATCACGAAATCTGAGGACATTTTACACGTGGCTGTCTTAGCTAAAGCAGGGCTAGGACTAGTGTATTTCAGATGATAGACTAGAGATTTCCTTGGATCTTTATGGGTCCAGCTGATTCCTGACTATCCAGAAACTCTTTCTTCCTCTGAATTGCCTTTAAATGAAAGAGAAAAGCCAAATACATATTTTTAGAGAAAAATTACCTCAATTCACTTGTGACATCCTTGATAAGCTATTTTTTGACTATTTTATCTATCCCCCTCTGTATCTACAAATTTCTATTTAGAATATCAAAGAAACTGTATTTACCCAAATTTTCATTATTTATATATTTTTAATCCATGAATATGTAAATAATAGATTTTAGATATTAAAACATAAGAAACAGAATATAAATTAAATTTACCTATATATAAAACCATCTCCATTCCTCAACCTCTCTTCCTTTTTCAGTCTCTCCACAGCTCCTTTTCCTCCTTGCCCCTCTTTCCACCCTTGCCTCCATATCTGCAGTGATATATTATGTGGCCACCCCAAAAATACGTGGTAGCCCTAGAGGTCAGAGTAGTACTGCCCATAGGGTTTTCAAGGAGTGCCTGGTGGATTTGAACTGCTGACCTTTTGGTTGGCAGACATAGCACTTAACCATGACATCACCAAGGTTTCTGGCATATCATGTGGCACCATTTTTAAATGGGGGATACCACGTAGCCCATACACCATTAGTGTGTCCAGAGAGGAACCCCATTTGTTAACACTGTCTGCTCTCTTGATCTCTCCCTCCAGTTTTGCCTTTTCTGTTTCATCCACTATTATCCATTCTTCTGGTTAATATCCCTTCTTTATACTATTCAATAGTGAGTCTTCTTTCCCCTGAGTTATGAAACAGAGCTACTCTGTCAGAACCTCACCCAGATATACTTCAAAATGACTAGTTACCCTAATGTGTTCTAGAATAAAAAAGTAAACTCAGTAATCTTGTTCACAGCTATTTTTCTGGGCTTTAACATTATTTCCCTGTTACAGATCTAATCACATTATGTCCCCACCTAGCCAAAGCCAAGCCAAGTGCCGTCAACTCAGGGCCCCTAGGGTCGCCATGAGTCACTTAAAGCACTTCAATGGTTTCTAATTATCTTTAAGATAAGGATAAACTCTTAATGTGACCTCTAGCACATGCTCTTGCTTGGTGCCTGCTCTTGTCCAGCTACACATTTCTATGCCAGTCTCCTTTCTGTTCTCCAACACTGCTATGCTTTATTTTTCCCATTTTCCCGTGTAAGCTAAATATTTATATGTATTAACTCCATAGTTTAATACTCAGATGAACTCTATTAGTTAGATACTAATATTACCCTTATTTTACAAGTGAGGAAACTGAGGCACAAAGATCAGAGAAGTAAGTAACAGAGCTAGGATCTTGTACTTTAGAGGAAGAAAGGTCAATTTTGTTGTTTATTCAATTGTTTATCCTACTTAGACACTAAGCAAATGTTTTTGGAAAAAAATACTTATTAGCCATATTCAAAATACTTAACATCAATGAATCAGTCTTCCACACATCTGTAAGAATTTATTCATCCCATCTTGATCTAGTTTGGCATGCATTTCTGTGTAAATACATCCCAATAGTTTATAGACCAGTCTCTTGAATACCTGGAATGAACTTGACAGTCTTTCCATATGTATATGCTCCAATTATTCATTAGTTTATATAATAATTTTGACACTTGATGACTAAGATGATCAATGTTTAGGCCAAATGTTAATCTATAGGAAATTTGAATTAAAAGATTTCCTTCTAAAGAACTGTTTGCCTAGAGATAGCCTACCTAGCTAGGCAAGAAAATGTCAAATCAAATTGGTTTACCACTATGATATAATAATATTAAATGACAACCCCTAAAATATGACAAAGAAGATAACCATGATATCTGGGCAATCAAATACAAATCCCTGTCCCCTCAACAATGCCAGCGACAATCACATGCTGATTCCAGAGTTCTTTACTGCTCCCTGTGGGACAGTGTTTTTAGGGAAAGGTACGGGGCTTTGAAATTTACCAACCTGAATTCAAACTCTTGATAAACCTGATAATTACTAGCTGTATGCCCTTGGTGACGTTAAAATTTCTCAATTCCTTTTCCTTACCTAAAAAATGGGTGATTCTACCATCCTTGTATGTTTTGAGAATTAAAGAAGATGACATATATAAAATATATGGTTCTGCACTGGCACATATCAGAGTTTACAAATCTAAGAGCTCTGTTTATATTTAATCTCCATCTGAAAATAGTCCATAGTATGTTGATACCTAAGCCATGGAGACACAGTGGTTAAGTGCTATGGCTGCTAACCAGGAAATCAGCAGTTCAAACCCACCAGAGGCTCCTTGGGAACACTGTGGGGCAGTTCTACTCTGTTTATAGGGTCACTAGGAATCAAAATCAACTCAGTGGCAGTGGCTTTTGTTTTTCTAGAAAACCCACACTCACTGCCTTTGAGTCACTTCTGACTTGTATCAACCATGTAGAACAGAGTAGAACTAGCCAATAGGGTTTCCCAGGAGCTCTTGGTGGATTCACAGTGCTAACCTTTTGGCTAGCAGCTGAGCTCTTAAGCAATATGTCACTGAGGTTCTAGAATATGTTGGTAGAACTTACTTATTTTAAAATCTTATTTTAGTTCTCAATACTGTCATCAATGATTCTAATAATACAAAGACTAATGATATCATACAGTTGAGACATGTAAATAAAATGAACAATTTGATCACATCATTTTTCAGGATTCTGATTTTCTTTTAAATAACTGTCCATTTTAGATTATCCCAAAACACCTTGACTGCTTCCTGTCTGACACAAGACAGAACTGGCTAAAGTAACTCTTGGTTTGGTAAAGGGACCAGAATAGAAAAATCCAGAGTCTCATGAGAATAAGTCTATACACTAAGATCTCAGCGATTAGTCAGAATATTTCCAAATACACACACATTTGATAAAACATGGTCAACATAACAAGATTTAGGGAGATTTTTTTCATACTTGCACAAATATTCATTTTTTTTTGACATAAAAAAAGATGAAAAGAAGGGGAAGATTAGGGAAAAAAATCTCATTTATGTACAAATATAAGATTCATGGGATAGCCTTCAAAGATTTGGAAGGAAATTTTAAGTTAACAACCTATCAAAAACATGGGCAAAGAGCTAAAACTTTAATTACCCCAGCATCTAGCAAAGTGCCCAACATATTTTAAATGATCTCAGAATGTTCCACGCCAAAGAAACAGGGGAATTGAAAAATAAATACACTTACAAAAATGATCTTCCCTACTTGATATGTACATCTTCCTTCTGTCCCAGACAATAAGATTTATAGTTCAGGAATCAACAAAAATAAATTCCATCTAGCTATAATTTCTAATGCAGTATTGTTTATATTCTTTACTTATACTACATGTCTGAAGAAAGAAACCGTGTTAGAGATTCATAGGTTAAACACTGATCAGGACTTACATGTTGTGGTAAAGCTGGAAGCTATACCACTGATACTTGAAACAGTAGCAGGGTCACCATCCATGGTAGACAGGTTTCACTGAAGCATCCAGACAAAGAGAGATTTGGAAGAAAGGCCTGGAGGTCTACTTCCAGAAATGAGCTAATGAAAACCCATGGATTACAACAGAACTTTGCCTTACATAGTGTTGGAAGATGAATTCCCCATTTCAAAGTCTCTCAAAATAACACAATGACTTGTTAGAACGTATTCCAGTACACGTTCATCCTGATGATGATACAGAACCAGGCTGTGCATTGTTCCCGGCTATGCAAGGTCTCCATCAGTCAGAGTTGACTGAATAGCAACTAACTATGGTCATGTAATGAGTAAAAACACGTATTCACCCTCAATGGTGTTACAAAGTTGCACCCATTCTGAAAACTAGAGTAAGCATCTCATCTTTCAGTTCTCACAAGCTAACTTTTGTATGAATCAAGACTTCTTGGAGGTGGGGCATAGATGGTGGAGTACTGGGACACTTCCTGTGATCCCTCTAACAAAAAAGACCCCCCAAACCAAGTGAGTTGATCATCTATGACATCTTAGAAGCTCTGAACATCAACTGGAAAGTTGACAAATCAGACTGAGCAACAGGGCAGGGAGTGTAAGTTCAGAAGTACTCAGGACTGACCAGACCTGACCTGATGGGAATCAGCACCCCACAGATGGCTCAGCGACGAGGAACATGGTGAGTGGAGCAGTGGTGTTTGGAAAGCAGCTTGCACAGTAGGAGAGATTGAGCAGCAGAAAGTCTACTCAGGTCTCCAGAATCAGTGAAAAATGGCATTCAATCATCAAAAGCTAAGGAGAGAAATGTTGAGGTGCAGAACTTGAATTCTATCGAAACGGCCAGACTTGACAGCCTCACAGACTAGAAGGTCCCCAGACAACACGGCCCCTGGGCTCTTTTATCTCAGAACTGAAACCATTCTGGAAGCCAACTCCTCAGACAAAGATTAAAAGCATCTAAAAGAAGTAAAATGATACTTGTGAAAAGTGTGCTTGCTGGCTTCAGTAAATACGGGAGAGCAACTGGGAAGTACAGGTGAAGGAGAGAAGGGAGCTGTCACGATGGGCGGGGAGCAGCTAGGGTCACGTAACAAAGCATGTGTAAGTTTTTGCATGAGAAACTGACTTGAATTGTGAACTTTGGCTTAAAACACAGTAAAAAATAATTTTTTAAAAAGACTTCCTGTCTGACCTTATTATAGTGAAACCACATTTTTTTCTATTCCTCAACTACTACCTAAATTCAAACACATACAGCCTTCCCACTCAACTTATCCTCCACATTTCTTCCAGGTGTATTTGTAAAGGTCTGTACTGATAATTTTTATTGCCTGGTTAAAAATCCTTATTTATTCCATTTTTTATTGATATTTGTATTATTCAAATTGCACCACCATGTCTTTGGAGAAGACTCAAAGTCTTCTGGAAGTGAGAAGAAAGATGAATGAAGGTATACCTCTAAATGACTTCAAGCAGAGAAGCACTGATTTTACTGCTGCCACTAGTGAGATTTCCATAGAAGACATTAGTTGATGACAGTCTGAAAAATGTTTTAGAACTACTGATCTATATGTGGTTTCAATTTTTTTTAACACTCCAGTCATAGTCCTTCGACAATGAGTGACGCAGATCTGTACATCTATTATGTTTCTCTGTTCCGTGTCTGGGTCACCACAGGCCACTTTTGCTCTTCTCATAGGTTTTCTATTTTCACTCAAATCCCTTTTACAAACTCTGCTTCTCTCCTTGTTCCTTTTCTATTTCTTCTCCTTCTCCACTTCTCTCCAGATCCTTCTGATTGGACCTTTAAGGTTACATTCAAATGTCACCGCATTCTCCCTGAAATAATCTCCTCTCTGGCTCTCAGTTTGTTCTTTCTGAATGGTATTACAGCTGCTAGTGCATTTTTGCCTTTTGTACTGAATGTAAGCCTACTCATTCATGATACTGTAAGCTCTTTGATGTTAGAAACTATGGCAAATTCAAGTTTGCATATTACATGCTTGTGTTTAGTTACCAATAAATTTCATTAAACTTAAGTGTGCTGTGTGTTTCTTGTATCAACTTCATTCATTTATTAAAATAAAAATGTATCCCATTGTGGTGGTGCTGGTCACTGTGTTACACATTTTAAAAGCCAATATTTAAATGAAACTATGATTGACTGTGCCAATAAAAACTCCTAAGATTGCCAAAAAGATCATTACTCCTAATCTTAAATTACACTATTGTTTTTTCCTTTACAAAATGTTTTTTTTTAAATTTTTTATTTAGTATGACTGAGTGAAAATGTACATTCCCTTATAAATTTACATGCCCACCTATATGCAGCTTCCACTGCTCTCCCTGTCCGGTGACAGCACACTATTCCTCTCTGCTCTATACATGTCTCATCCTCCCAATAGCCTCCTTTCCCCTCCTCTGCACCCACTCTCTTTCCACCAGCCAGAGGACAGCAGGATGACATCTTATAGATGTACAACCTAGAAGATAGAGAGACCCACATCAGTGGGTGCCTACATTGATTTGGGACTGGAAGAACCAGATAGTGCCCAGCCACCACCAGTGATAGCCACGATGGAGCTCACAGAGAGGAGTCTCACTGGCAACACAAGAATAAAAAGTGGTACATCCTGAGATCTCCACTAAAAGACCTCAACTGATGGTCCAGCGGTTTGCAAAATGGTTTTAGATAACCAAAGTTGTATATCTCCTTAACCCACTACGGAATCCTTATTTTACCTTTACTTTTTTTTTTTCCTCCTTACTTTTCTGCAGAATGTTCTCAATAGCCTCTACTTAAATTTCCTTGAAATGTTTTCTTCCTTTCCTCAGTGTATGAGCACCTTGCATTTTGTGGCAATGAGTCTATATTTGGATAAGCTATACATAGGTTCTTTTTAATCTCACCTCACACCAGCCTTTCCAGCCTCTCAATCATTTTTGTAGTTCCCCTCTGAATTCATTCCAGTATGATGACATCCTTCTGGTACTGAGGTTTCCATAAATGGACACACTTGTCTGACTTATGATGTGTTGTCTTTGCATGTGTTACCTAAACAGTTTTTGTAAACCACTCTATCAACCCTTGCCAGCTCATAGTAATTTTCTGTAACTATTACTACCAGGTTTCATTCAACTTACTATTTGTAGATCCATTTCCCTGATTATCTATGGTTTTTTCATCTAAGATGCATTCTTTTGCATTTTTCAAAGCTGATCTTATTCTGATATTTCCCATTCAAATGGGCAACCTCTCTCTACTCTTAAGCACATTTTCAGTTTTATCCAGTGCTTTCAAATCACCCTAAATTTGCAGTATTCATAAATTTAACATATGTCTGATTCAGCTACCTTATATGATCATTACACTTAAATTAATATACCAATTTATGCTATTTTTATATATCTTTTCCTGTAAAAGAAAATAAATACAAACCTTAGGTGGTTCTGTCATTCAGTTTATTTTCACGTAACATTTTACCCCTTGACTGTTGCTTTCCAGTAGCCAGGTGACTGACGTATGACACACTTCCCTGTCTATTGGGGTTGGTTTCCTAAGTCATGTTATTAGTACACCATATTTAAAAATATTTTACCTCTAACTAAGTAATGCATCTGCTGTTGCAGGTAATTTATTTTTCTTCCTTTGTTTATTAGAGTATGAAAGTTGTAATCTGGGAAGGTAGGAAGACTAAGTTACCATTTATCATGAAATGAACTGTCCCTTGTGTTGCTGTTTATTAATGGGGAAATTATGACTCTTTGAAGGAATTATTGCTTTATTTAACTTAGTTGGACAGCCAAAGCCTCAAAATTCCTTTTACTTTTCATGTAATGGCCCGCACTCATCGACACCGCTGTGGGAAGTGGCTCCAGAGGATTCATTAAGCACCCAACGCCAGACAACATGCTGCTGTTTGGGTCTGCGGTGAGCACCTGGCATAAAGGTAGCCACGTCTGGAGGCCTCTGAGGAGGTGTGATACAAGACTACCATCTAGTCCTGGGTGTGGTCATATAAATATATTAACATATTTTAATACTTCTATAAAATACATTAAAAGTATTGTTATTAAAAGTTATTGGTAGAGAAATTGAGACACAAAGAGTTGAAACAGCTTCTTGAACTCCACAGAAGTCAGTTGAGAACAGAATTTTGCAGCCAACAGCAATCCAATACTGATATAACACAGGGAGGCCCTGAATTAAACAAACACTGGATTTCCATTTACTGAGCTCGTCTTCTCTCTTTTTCTTCTTATGTCCTTTAAAGTCAAAGTCTGGGGCCCCAGGACTGAAGATGCCCACGGCAGCTGGTGGCTTCTGGACTCACTCATTGTCCTGAATCTAAGCTTCCTCCTAAGCCAAGAGGATTTCTCTTATTGCCCTGCAAGGGCATTCCTTTGTTTAAGAGGATGTTACATTCATCTTATGGGATGTTTTCCTATATTTTACACTGGTAGATCTTCAGGATATCTTGTTTGACACTTTTCCAAGAAAAGAAGACTGCAGTGATTTCTTCATGCCTTTGTCTTTACCTAAAATGGCAATGAGGACTCTCCACTGGACCAAATCACACCTAGTAGGTAGACGGTGACAATAAATATCTTTAAGTAGCTGAAGAAATGTAATGATTCATTTGACTTATCACTTCACTAAAATAATAGATCAATTCTTTAAATCCTCTGCTAATGAGACATTAAAGTCTGGTAGCCAAGCCAAGTGCCGTCGAGT
This sequence comes from Heterohyrax brucei, assembly GCA_028571685.1. Lineage (NCBI taxonomy): Eukaryota > Metazoa > Chordata > Mammalia > Hyracoidea > Procaviidae > Heterohyrax > Heterohyrax brucei. The sequence continues at coordinate 119,256,903 of CM053144.1, read as the reverse complement.
AGAGATATGTTATAAGGAATGAATGGAACTCAGAAAAGAGAAAAGCACTCTTAGCCTATGCTGAGTCATGGAACCCTTTGAGTATCTAAGGAAATCTAGAGGTTTTTATCCTTGACATATATATGAAGTGACTTATTTAGTTTATGGTTTCTTTAGGTTCATAGCTCTTGGAAACATATCTACAGGCTCCAAGGAAGTATGCTACAGTCAAGATTTTCCCACAAATTAATGACTCTGATTAATTTGCCGCTACTGATATTGTTTCCCCTGGACACATGGCTACATCTCTGTGTTCCACAGTCACTTAAAATCATCGGACTGGCAAAGCCTCTTGACTCACTTCCCAAGATTCAGTGTCACAAGCAATAACATCTGATTGGATATGCCTGTGTCTCACACTTGAGGCCTGTCCACCAGGTAGCTGGAAAAGATGCCACATGTCCCTTCTCAGCTTCTGTCTTGGTCAGGGCTTCAAAAAAGTTCTTTCAGGTTAAGTTATGGCCAAGGAAGCGAAACTGGCAGACTCAGATTTTTAAACTTTGGGTGAACTAGAATAACCTAAACAGGAAAAATTACAGTTAAATAGCTAGGTAGTTAATCTTCTTAGAATACAAGGGCAGTGTATATGTTGCACAGTAATCAAATCTCTTGTTCACTGGGTTTTGAGTAGAGCTGGAAGTAGTGGTGCCCCACTGAGGGGTGGAGGTTGACTGTACCACTTTGAAGGTGTATTGCTCTCCACAGTTCTGCTGATAATCTGACTTTACGTATCAGGCTCCTGAAAGGGCTCATTATGCTTCTTCAGTCTCCCATCCTAAGGCTCTGATCTATAAATTTTCTGATTATGCTTATTGTTCTGGATCACCAAAATTTTAAAAATTCAAATCTGTTCCTGATTTGTCAAACCATGACAGAACTGGTTGGAATCTCTTTGAAGCCTGGTCTTTGGAGACCCTTTGTTATTGTTGTTATGCGCCCCTGAGTCTGTTCTGACACCTGAAGACCCCACATGACCGGGTACAAACTGTCCCACAGGGTTTTCTAGGCTGTAATCTTTACAGGAGCAAATGCCACAGCTTTATACTGTGGAGCAGTTGTGTCGATTGAACTGGCAACCTTTCAGATAGCAGGTGAGTGCTTAATCAGCATGTTATCAGGGCTAATTTGGGAGAACCTGTCTCCTACTTGTGGTTAAGTGCTACGTCTGCTGACCAGAAGATCAGTAGTTTGAATTCACCAATGCTCCTCGGAATCTCTATGGAGCAGTTCTACTCTGTCTTATAGGACAGCTATGATTGGAATCCACCTGGTATGACACAAGTGCAGACACACACTGAACATTAATTATTGAAAAACAAAACCAGAAAAAATTTTTGCAAGGTGGAAAAAAAGTGTATCTGCATTTTACCAGTGCAACCCCCTGTTAACATGTTACAGTATTTCTGTAATTTTTTTACCTAATTATACTTTTTCTTTCATCATAATGGTAATCTTGTTTTACCTTTAATTTTGTCTTTTGTTTTCCCCATTTAGTATCAATATTGCATAACAAATGGCAAGCTACAAGACCTTATAATTATACTTATGTTAAACATTTATGTAACTATATCTATTTACCTATCTATCATATCCATCCATCTTTTCCTGGAAGAAATACCTATCATATTAATAGCTTTTATATCTGGATAGTGAAATTATAGGCAATTTGCATTTTAATTGTTATGTATTTCTGTGTTCTTCCTTTTGTAGTGACAATAGATTTTGTTTAGATGAAGAAATGCAGTGAAGATACCTTAAAATGAATCACATCATAGGCTCTTTCCACATTTCCTATAAAGTTGTATTTAAAAAAATAATTTTTAGTTGCAGTATAGTTTCCATTGAGTACTTGAGCGTAGTCATGCAAGCTAGATAGTTTTATTTTACTATCAGAAAAATGCAGAAATTTTCCTATTGATTTTTACAAAACTATTTTCATAAATACAGTTATTGGCTCAGAGGTATATACATTTCATGAGTCTCAACACATAATATCAAACTGCTTTTCAAAAATCTCAATTGATAACGCCACAAAGAAAAGTAGTATTTTTTATGTCATCCCTGTCTACATTTAGAATAAAATTTAAATATTTGGTAATATGTAAAAATGGCAATTGAGTTTTATTTTAACTTGATGGTCCCTGATTGCTTGAATATGGTTTAATATATTCCACATTTATCTACATATGTACAGCATTACCTTATGTCTTAGTCATCTACTGCTGTTATAACAGAACATATAACAAGGGGATGGTTTTAAGAAAGAGAAGTTTATTCTCTCTCAGTCTAGTAGGCTACCAGTACCACTTCAAGGCATCACCTCCAGGGTCCTCATCATTCATCTTTCCCCAGGCTAGGAGCTTCTTAGTGCAGGAACCCTGGGTCTAAAGGACAGGATCTGCACCCAGAACTGCTTTCTTGGTGGAATGAGGTCCCCAATGCTCTGCTCACTTTTCTTCCCTTTTGTCTCTTACAGGATAAAAGAAGATGAAGACCACACTCAAGTGAAACTGCCTTCACTCTGAATCAGGGATGTGACCTGAGTAAGGCTGTTAAATTCTACTCTAATCCTCCTTAGCATAACCCAATATGGCCTCATTAGCCAAAGGCAGAGGTTAGGTTTACAACACATAGGAAAATTACATCAATCATGAAATAGAAAATGACCACACAGTAATGGAAATCCTGACCTAAACAAGGTGACATCTACTTTTAGGAAACACAATTCAATCAGTAACAGTGGTCAAAACAATCACAAAAGAGCAACAGTTTAACAACACGGTTGGACAAAAGATATTGCATCTAATGCAGAATACAGAGCTATCAGGAACACTGTGAGGAGTCATTGAAAGGGATCCATATACTCAGCCAATAATATTTATCTCAGGGTAATTTTGTGGTCTGCATTAATTAGATATATACATAGAAATATGAATAAGGTGTATTTCTGTCCTCATGGGTTTCACCATTTAATAGAAAAATTTCAAAATGTAGCCCAAGAATATTTGGGAAATAAAACAAAAAGATGAAATCAGTTTCATCCAGGCATATTTTAAAACTACTTTCAATATGGTAAAATAAAAGGACAGGGGTTGCTTGGCAGAAACAGAGCAAGATGAATATTAAGTGAGTCATCTTTATCAACATTAGTAAGCATATGTTAAACCTCTCTGTATGACATGTCTCGTAACCTACTAAAAGGCATACATTGCATGGGATTTTCCCAGAGCACTTCATATTGTGGATATGCAGAAAAGGTTGGCTGCATTCAGGTGTGGGATAGGATTTGAATGCTCTCAATGGCAGACAGAGTCTCAGTACGCAGGTAAAACAGGACTCTGAGGCATCGCCCCAAATCTCTCTGAAACCATAACAAATGATCTTATAGACCATAATAGGTTTTATCTTTGCCAGGAGCTATTTATTAATAAGAGAATAATTTGCCATTAGGAGACAATGGTAACTCGAAAGAGTTTTTATTTTGAGACTCTTGTATATCCTGGATCATTTATATTTCTTCTAAATTTGCTTAACAATTGATTGGTTCATGCCTTGTCACTCAAATTTCAGTCCAAGCAGCTAGAAGAAAACAAGTGGCACTTTCAACACTTTTCATGGAAATCTCCTTAGCTAAATCATCAAGTTTACTAGGCATTGCTTTGTATTTTCCTCATTAATTGAGGCGAGAGTTTAGCTGAACTCTCTACCACTACACAAAGTAGTCCCCTTTGCTCTGGTTTCTAGTACATCATGATACCATTTTCCTCACTCTTCCTCACAGCCTCTTTTGGCTCTTTTGGCTCTGCCAGTAATCTCCCTGAAGTTCCCTGATCTTGCACTGACTCTGGTCTTGAACTCCTGAAGCTTACACTTGTTGCTTCATCCCAGAGACAGTATCACACATTTCATGGCTTTTATCAAGGATTGCCCCACTTCTCGGTACAAACTACAATTTAGTTATCTATTTCTGCAAACACACCATACCCAAATGTATGGCTGCCATGTGGAAGTCACACAACATCATTTCTGCTGTAGTCACAACAACCACCTACCACTGAGTTGACTCCGACTCATGGTTGACCCTCTGTGTATCAGAGAACGACTCTCTGTCAGATTTTCAGTGACTGATTTTTCAGAACTAGATTGTCATGACTTTCTTCCAAAATGTAAGCTAATCCAAATACAAATGAAGGGAACACAGACCCTGCCTGTCAGGGGCGGAATATCTGTGTCACATTGTAAGAATAGCACGTAGGATGGCATATGTAGGTGTGGCATTTGTTAATGAGGTGTCACAGGCTTATCAACATATTCGACGAAAACTAAAATTTCCCTATTGACAACAGTAAGTGTTTTGATTTGGAATGTAAATATGCTTAGCAGCTGTGGAAATTTGTTTGTCTGTGTGTATTTGGTATTATATGTTTGATCTGGATATTTTTAGAGCGGAGGTTGAGTAGAGGTAGGGAGAAATGTTTCTTCATAGAATATGAACTAAAATAAATCTTATCCAAGCTTTTGCTTTTTCACTTGTTCCTGTAGAGAGGAAGGATGTGGGAGTTGGGAACTGGGTGAGGGGAGTGGTTTCCTGTGAGCGGATAGGTTGAAAATTGTTTATGTGAGAAAAAGAGCAGAGCACAGAGGATGAAGGAAAGCATTTCATTAGTCAAATCACGAACAAAGTTGCTTAGGAGCCCAAGAAATGAAGCCTAGCCAAAACAATAAAACAAAAAACCAAACCCACTGCCACGGAGTCGATTCTGACTCATAGCAACCCTATAGACAGAGTAGAACTGTCTTCAGAGGGTTTCCAAGGAGCACCTGGTGAATTTGAACAGCATGCTGACCGTTTGGTCAGTAGATGTAGCCCTTAACCACTACACCATTAGGGTTTCCAAAACAATAAACTAAATCAAACTCACTGCTGTTGAGTCAATTCCAACTCATAGCAAACCCTGTACTTTAGAGTAGAACTGCCCCATAGAGTTTCCAAGGAGTGCCAGGAAGATGTGAACTTCCAACCTTTTAGTTAGCAGATGTAGCATCCACTACACGTCTAGGTTTAATACAGGGGTATTATTCTCATCTCAACGGCACTTGGCTGGCTATATAAAATTTAGTGATTCGTAGGTGGTTTAGGGAGCATTGAGCTTGGTGGGAACCCTTGATATCAACGCTGACGTTCTTGTGACTGGCACTTGAACAGTAATGTTTCTCTAGGTAGACTTTAGGGCTCTCAGTTCACAATGAACACGGCAAATGCTTCTTAGTAACAGTAGCAAACAGAACCTGTTTGTGAATACAGGTAATGTAAACCCACTTGGGGAGTTCAATAAGTCCAGGTTAATTTCTTTCTTTTTTTTTTCTGAAGGGGAAGTTGACACTCATCAATTATATATTGGATGCATTTTATGGTTCTATGCATCTATAGGATGTCATCCTGCTGACCTCTGGCTGGAGGAAGGAGAGTGGGTGCAGAGAAGGGGAAAGGAGTCTGTTGGGAGGATGAGACATGTATGGAGCAGAGAGGAATAGTGTGCTGTCACTGGACAGGAGAGCAGTGGAAGCTGCATATAGGTGGGCATGTAAATTTATACGGGAATGTACATTTTCACTCAGTCATAGTAAATAAAATAAAAATTTAAAAAGTTAAAAAAAAAATTAAAAAAAGCTCAAATCATTGTACTGTGGACACAATTTTAGACTTGCTGGGGAGAGTGAGTATAAAAGGTTGAGATGAGCTAGACATCAGTTTGCACAACAATCAAAAGATCCAGCACTGCCCCCTGTCTCCTTCCTGAAGAATCTCTGCTAGGAGTTGCTCTGTCTGACCACACGTAGACAGTGCCTAGGCTGATGTGGTGCACTGGCTACCTCAGTCACTGTTAGAATGCCATGTCAGGGCTGTATTATTTTTATTTTTTGGTAAAAACATTTCTTAAGGGAGATAGGAATGGTGAGACTGTGGAGACAAAGGATTCAAGGCATGAAGAAGCTTTCTATGTATTTTGGCAGCAGAAAGCAAGAATAAACTATTATTACTTTAAAATATTTTTACCATGTTTGTATACTTGTTAACTTTGATAAAAAAAATTCCCGTAAAATACGGCTATAGTTTGACCCATAGTGCTAGTTTTTGGTGAACACATTCGTCTGTGTCTGTTTCAGTATTTTCCTGTGTAGTTTGGTATGAAGTTGGAGGACACTGGTGACTGTCTCTGTCATCTAGTACTGCCTTGGTAATGGCTCCAAAAAGAGATGTTATATTTTGACAGCCAGTAAGTTACAAATCCACTCAATGTGAGAAATTATCACAGCCCAGTAGGTTGAGAGTCCAAATTCAACATGAGAGCATCTTGGCATAAGTACCTCAGGTCCAAAGGATACGGTCTGTTCTTGGAGCTACTGTCTTCATGACAGAAAGGTCCCAACTCTGGCTGCTCACTTCTCCCTTTTATGTCCCATGAGCCTGTCACTTGAGTCCTGCCTCACCAGCACAACTGCCGCCCATCCTCCCTTATCAACAGCACAGAGGCAGGATTCACAACACACGGGAGAAAGGACTCAACACTGGAAATCACGGCCTAGTCAAATTGATACATACATTTTTAGGAGGACACAATGCAATCCATGACACTGGTCAAATGCCATTTTAATTGGAACATATCATCTCAGTTGTACTAAGAAAGAACATTTTTTCATCTGTGTAAGAAGCTGATTTTCTACGAACAATAACCTGGACTAACGGTAAGTTAGGTTTTCAGTCAACATGTGATATTATGAAGACAGAATTATGGAAGTACTATGTTGGTTATGCTATGAATTCCATCTTTTATAGTTAGTTTTCTCTGTTCTCTGTGTTATTCAAAATCCCGGATTTCAGCTTTCCTTCACATGGAACTCTCCGTTTTGTAAACAGTGGGGCACGTGTACTAGTATAAGCCATAACAAAACACCAGAAGTGCAGGCACTCCAGGACAGAAGATGTGCACTGTACCAAGCCTCTGAAGAAAGACACTGCTTTCCAGAAGGAATTATAATTTTGCTGTGAACAAGATAAGACCAATATGAAGTTTTGAATCACTACCTATTTAAATACACAGAACAAGTATATGTGAAAATAAAAGAGAGAACGCTTTAGAAAATTTAAATGAAAACAAAATTAAACTCTTTGCCTCTGACTCATAGTGACCGCATAGGATGGAGTAGAACTGCCCCACGATTTCCAAGGAGCAACTGGTGGATTTGAACTGTTGTCCTTTGGGTTAGCTGCTGAGCTCTTAAAACACTGTGCCATCAGGGCTCCAAATTTAGACTAGCTGCCTGAAAAATGTCCTTTACAAAAAGGATCTCTAAGAAAGGACACCCCTGTCGGCTCTCCCCACTCATCACTTGCCAGCTTCATCGAATGCCAGAGTATAATGACATGGAAATTTTCACATAGGCCGTGGTTTCTTTAACCAATGAGTATTGCCTTTTCTGCCTCCCTGACATGTCTCCTCCTATCCAGAAGGTAATTTCTTCATCTTTCTGGATTCAACTACACATTTGACACCACTTGGAAGCTTTGTCTGACTCTGCACAGCCTCTCATCATAGGTGACAGTCTTGGCAAAGTGTCCCTCCTTTGGCATGCAGATGGAGTTCATAATGTTCTACATTTTCCTTGTTAGTTTACTTTTCTGGCTTGTCCCTCCTATGACAACACAAATCCAGTGACAAATGTGTAAGGTCTCTTGAGGCAAGGAGCAGCATGAGTATCAACTTTCTATGATCCATATTCAGTACAATATTTACCAAGAGAGCGTTTAATTACTCTCCCATAAATGACTCAATGAATAAGCAAATAAACAAATGCACGTATTCAAGACTCAAGGAATTCTGCTATATTTTCTTCCTCTTCTTCTAGGCATTTTTGTTTTTGAGGTGAATGCTAAGCAAAAAGGATTTTTCAGATGCTACACAGATATTATATCATTTTATTACTGAGGAAATAGATTGAGTTGACAGCTGACACAGAGAAAGCAAAGCTACACAAGTATTTTGCTTTTGTCTTTTTCTTCAAGGAGAACGGCTTGCAAACTGGAAAGGGTAAAAATGATGAAGAGCTAAATATGAGGAGACAGTAGGAAAGTACCTCGCTTCTTTAAATGAATCCAAATCTCTAAGCCAGGTAAATTTCATCCTATAAAACAAAAATAACTTAGAGACGTGACTGCAGAGCCTCAACTGATAACATTTGACAGAAATTTCCTAGAAAAGCTAGAAATGAGAACACTCTGATTCTCCAAAAAGACAAAAAAAAATATGAAAACTATAGGTAAATGAGTATGGCTTTGTCTTTGACAAAATCCCACAAAATTTTATTAACAGGTTTTTGCTTAGTGCTGGGAAAAGGAAGTAATACTCATTGGTAACTAGAAAAGAGTTGCTAGAACAAATCATTCTAAACATTCCTTCCTTTTTTAAATAGAGTTATTGCACAAATGAATTAAGAATTTGCAACAGACATAGAAAAAGGGCTTGCATGTGCTATTAATGATGCCAAGTGCCAAATGCCATCTAGTCGGATCCGACTCATGTTGTTTGATAATTTTTGCATTTAATTGGATCACCTTTCTTGGCCATAGGCATAAATACGGATTTCTTCCAGTCATTTGGGCAGGTCTTACAAATTTTTTGGCATAGACAAGTGAGCACTCCTAGTGCTGCATCCGTCTGCTGAAACAATCAGTATTCTGTCAACTCATTGATCCTTGTTTTTTGCCAATGTCTTCAGTGTAGCGTAGACTTCTTCCTTCAGGTCCTGATCCTACTGTATCTGCTAGAATTGTTGCATGTTGACCAATTATTTTTCTTAAAAGGATTCTGTGTATTCCTACCATCTTCTGTGGATGCTTCCTGCCTTGTTTGATATTTTCCTTGTAGACTCTTTCACTATTGCAATTCAAAGCTTGATTTTTCCCCTTCAGTTTTCTCAGTTTGAGAAATGCTGAGTGTGTTCTTCCCTTTTGATTTTCTATCTCCAGCTCCTCGCATGTCACTGTAATACTTTAGTTTTTCTTCTTGAGTCGTTTTTGAAACGTCTGTTCAGTTCTATAATTCATAAGTTCTTTATTTCACTTTAGCGGCTTGGTGTACAAGAGCAAATTTCAGAGTCTCTTCTGACATCCGTTTTGGTCTTTTCTTTCTTTCCTGTCTTTCTAGTGACCTCTTGTTTCTTCATGTGTGATGTCACTCCACATTCCTTCTGGTCTCCAGTCATTAGTGTTTAGCAGGTTCAGTCTTTTTTTGAGATGGTCTATAAATTCAGGTGGAAAATACTCAATGTCATACTTTGACTGCTGTGGATTTGTTCTGACTTTTTTCAGTTGCATATGAGCAACTGTGATGATACTGAACTTTTCCATCATTTCTTTCCAAAGATGTAGTTTATTTGATTCCTGTGCATTCCATCTGGCAAGGTTCATGTGTATAGTCACTATTTACGCTGGTGAATAAAGGTATTTGCAGCAAAGAAGTCATTGGTTTTGCGAATTCTCTCATGTGATCTCTGGCATTACCTGATCACCAAGTCCAAAGTTTTCAACTGCTGATCCTTCTTTGTTTCTAATTTTCATATTCCAATTACCAGTAATTATTACAACCTCTTGATTGCATGTCTGATCAATTTCAGAATGCAGAAGTTGTTAAAGAAATCTTCAATTTCTTCTTCTTTAGTATTAGTGGATGGTGCATAAATTTGAATAATAGTCCTATTAATTGATCTTCCTTGTAAGCATATGGATGTTATCCTGTCACTGACAGCATTGCCCTTCAGGATAGATTGTGAAATATTCTTTTTCACAGTGAATGTGATGCCATTTCTCTTCAATATGTCATTCTTTGCATAGTAGATTGTGTGACTGTCCGACACATAATGGCCAATACCAGTCCCTTTCTCTCAGTTTTTAGCCCTGTCTGTAACCTGGCTTTCAGAAATGCTTGATTTCACTGGTTTCTGAGGAGTGTAAGGGTTTCTCACTGCGGGGTAAGTCAGGCCCCAGTTTGGGACAGCACGGTTGGTTTAGGACTTAGATTTCCAGGTCTGTTAAATCAATACCAAGGAGCAGTGGTGGCACAACATTTAAGTGCTCAGCTAGTAATTGAAAATCTGGGAGGTTTGAACCTAGCCAGCACCTTCACGAGCTGTTCCTGTAAAGACTGCAGTCTACAAAACCTTATAGGGCAGCTGTACTCTGGTACACGAGGTCACTGTGAGTCAGAACTGACTCCGGGGCACACAACAGAAACAAAGCAATGCCAGCGCTCCATCTGGCTGCCATTCGTTGCTGCCATCATCTCCATTCCCATCTTCATTATTTCCATGAATCCCTCTCTCCTTCATTTCTTTGCAATGTTTGTAGAAGTTTCTGTTTGTTTGTTTTGGAGGGAGAAATACAAGTCAGTGTATACACCTGTTATGTTTGTGAACTGTTCTGTTGTCACTGGTTTCTGCAGTTACCTCCTGGGGCAAGAGTGAAACCTGGTGGCCAGCCAGTGTTCAGTGGCAAGGAATTATGGCCAAGCCTTTTGCTTTGCACCTCCTTCCCAATGATCAAAAGACCACTCAGTACCGTTAAAATTTAAGTTATAATATTTCTAATATTACTGCCATCTTTTTGTTTACAAGTACATATAAGTAAGGAGTGATAGAGATAATATCAAAACTAAAAATGTAATTTCCTTACTCAAGTAAGGAAATACCAAACGAGACCCAAGCCTGCTGCCATCAAGTTGATTCCAACTCACGTGAATCCTATAGGAAGAGAGTGGGCTGGGACCGCTAACCATTCGGTTAGCAGCCGTGTGCTTCACCGCGGGGCCACCGGGGCTCCTTGTATAAAATGTGACTAGTAAAAATAGTTTGGTTTACCTAATCAAGGAACTTTCTTTTAAGAAGGCTTTTGAAATGTCAACTATATTTACTGCATCTGACTTGATGGCACTTGGCTGGCTGGCTGGTAGTTAATTTTTATTTTGAACCCAAACGGAATTTTTCATGTATTTATTTTATAGTTTCTTTCCATTTATAGAAAGTGACATTGGTGTTTGTTTATGGCCAGCCAGCCAAGCATCTTAAAACCTAATCTGAAAATTATTAGGAACAAAACTTCAATTAAAAAAAAAATCATCAAGTATGTATTGGTAACATCCAAATAGGCAAAATTACCATTAAGAGATGAGAATAAAAATTGAGGAAATGTGGAAAACAGAGCAATGTGACTATTTAAGCTAACAAGCTCACAGAATATATTATTAGACGCATAAGAGGCAAAGCATAGTTCTACTCTGACACACCTGATACCACCATGAGTTGGAATCAATGCAGTGGGAATTGTTATTTTAAGAAACAAGATGGTCCCAAGACTGAGTGCAAAAATCAGATTGCAGGTATAGCATGGCACAAAATCCCAGATTAATGAAGGAAACAGAAAACCATATTCTTTTGATACCCAGTTCAATGTCTAACGTAGTAGTAACTCAAATATGTATTGCTTATAAGGAAGAAAAGCAGAAGGCAGTAAAGATGCTTCATGAGGAATAGAAGATACAGAAGGAAAGGTGATAATTGTCTGCAAATATGAGATACAATATGAAAGAAGAGACTCAGGCAGGTATTGAGGTGTAGGGTTAAATTTGAGAGCAGCATTAAGAGACTGTACATTACAAAAGGGCTACCTTCAGCTAAATTTAGGAAGAAAATCCAGATTTTTGAAGCACAAATTCAATAAATTGTTTAGAAGTACTGAGTCATTAAACATTAGGAATGTTGGAGCAGTGTTAAGGGGTTAACCAAGCTGGTCCTCAGATGAAATTTTTGGAAACACTGGGGAAACAGATTTTGGTACTTAAACCTACTGAGTTAGAACTAGGTATCACTGGACCTCTCAAGTGCCTACCAACTCTCACCTTATCTGAATATACTGAGATCACTCTTCTGTGCACAGGAGTGTATACTGACTGATGTTTCTAATTTTACTTGGCCATGATCCCTGATCATCAAGTCTTTTATGTCTCTAAAATCTAATCATTTATCTGCCATATGGATACCTAATCACTCTCATGGTTATCTCACATTCAAAATGCCCAGCATGGAACTCATTACTATATTATCACAGCATCTTAAGTGCTTACAGAAGAAATAAACTAGGTGCACTGACAGAGAGTGCTGGAAGAAAGAAGGACTACTTCAGGAAGGAAAGTCAGGAAGCCCTCCCTGAGCAAGAGGCATTCGAGCTGAGGTCTGAAAGACCAGAAGAAACTGGCCAAGCACATTGTTGACCAAAATGTGTCCAAGCAGAGGCAAGAGTAAGTATAAAGGCCCTGAGCTCCAAGTTTTCAAGACACAGATAAATGGCCCGAGTACGGCAGGGAGAAGGAAGCAGGGGGAAGGATATAATGGGATGAAGTCAGAGTGTGGGGAGAGAGGATCACGCGGGCCTCGTAGGTCATGGCTTGGGACCTAATTATTTGTTCCCTCCCTTACATCTCAATGGACTTTATACATAATGTCATTATTAACAATCTACAGTTTGTAATTCCCTTATTTGTTTTATTTGATTCTCTGTGTGGCATATAAGTTCCAAAAGAAACTCCATTTGCTCCTTAACATTTCTCCAAGTTCTTGGGTAGTGCAGATGGTTAACATACTTGGTTGCTAACTCAACAGTTACAGGTTTGAGGCCAAACCAGAGGTCCTAGGAAGAAAGACCTGGTGATCTACTTCTAAAAACTCAGCTATTGAAAACCCTACGGAGCACAGTTTTACTCTCACAGACATGTGGTTGCCAAGAAATGACTCAGTGGCAACTGTTTACTTATTAATGTTCGTCATTCCAGAGCCTAAAACAGCACCAGCAACAACAGAGAGGTTGTATCCAGAATATCTGGCTAGTGAAGGATCTAAGGAAAAGTGGATAAAGTATCTTTTTGTGTGAGGATCCAAAATCTTTGGAACACTACTGTTGGTCTGATATTTTTAGTTATCCTAATAATTAGGATGTTGCTATCAATGCCGATATTGAAATATCAAAATAACTTTAATTTGGATTTTAAAAGTCTGTTGATTTAACACACAATACAATTTAACACAATGGATAATTCCAACAGTTAATAATTTATCGGAGGGCTTGAGTATTTAGCTTTTCGTCTACGGCTCCGATTCGACGGCACTTGGCTTGGCTATACTTACTACATGATGGCATCTTCTGAACCTTCTTCCTCACTGTCAGTGTTTTAATTGGAGCTATGCCTGAGAAGGGAGTGGGACTGTTTATGAGGGAGGATGCTACTCGTGGATAGAGTAGAGTCAGGGAGGCATCAGGGAGTCCTGACTCCATCATTCCCTAACAATAGATTATTGCCAATTATTTAATCCCATTAGAAGTTAGTTTCTTTGCTCACAAGTTGGGGGTCACAATTGTACTTCCCTCCAAGACTGCAGAACAGTTAGAAGAGACAATGTGAGCATAGTGTTAAGCATAGCCATGGACATTTTGTGAGCACCAATGTGGACTGAACTGTGTCACCCCAAAATATTTGTTAGCATCCTAACTCTTACACGTATAGATGTAATCCCATTTGGGAAAAGGTTTTCTTTGTTATGTTAATAGCCTGTATCAGTGTAGGTATGCTTTATACCTGCTCATTTCTGAGATATAAAAAGGCACTGACAAGCAAGTATGAACTGGGGACAAATAGATGCCATTTGGAGATCCCCAAGGAATTAGAACAGAAATTGAGGAATGCTAAGACAAAGAGTTTCCCACATTGCAGACAGAAAGAGCCTTCCACTAGAGACAGCACTCTGAATTCAGACTTCCAGCCTCATAAGTGAGAAAATACATTTCTGTTTGTTAAAACTACCCACTTGGGGTGTGTCTGTTATGGCAGAACTAGCTATATAATGCAACTACATAAATATGAACTGGTATTATTTATTTTTTAAAATTATAATAGTTAAGATTGATACAGGAGCTAACAACCTAAAATGACCAAAATTTATTTAAAACAAAAAAACTTATAGAACTTGGCAGATCAAAGATAAGAGAGAACTGGTAGGCAATAACACAGTAACTCATCTACATCATGTCAAAGATGACTGAAAATAAAACTTTATGGAAAATTATGTTTTCATAAAAGTATATTTTTATAAATATCTTTGCTTCAGAGTGTTCTGAAAAATATTCCTTTTGGCCTGAGGACTACATAGTCAATTTCTGTATGAAACTGAATATTTTTTTGAAAGTTAGGGCTAAATTAGTTGGGTTATTTTTGCATGATGAAAGCGTGAAAACAAAACACCTTTTTTGCTAAAATATTATCTGGTCCTCGTTTCAGCCCAGAGGACTGAAAATGCTATGAAATTAAAATTTCAAATGTGGGAAGGAAATTCTATAATATTTGTTAATTCTAGCCCCAAAATGTTCAAAGTTATTTTTGCTTCAAAATCTGGAACTGAACATGCACTTAACAATTTATTTCAAATCTCACTGTTAGAAGCTTGCCCTGTGTGTCTGTGCAGGTTTGGCGACATGTCTGAAGTACTCCTCTCTCTCTCTATCTTTTTTTTTCCAAAGAAAGTTAAATGAAGTAGTAAAAGAAACAAGGTAAAACTGTGGTCTCTTTTCATTTTTAGGGTATGAAGTTGTAAAACTCACAAAGGCCATAATAAATGGTTTACATTTTAAGCATGCAAATCAGATCATCTGAACACCACATCCTTGTGTTCAAGGTGAAGGTCTGCATTGTTGGTAAGATTTTTCAGGAGAAAAAAAAAAGGCCAGTGGTGTACAACACTCGGGTTCTCTACAAAATAAAACATTATAATGGTATGTTATGAAGAATAGGAAATAAATGCTGGACAGGCATTGGGTGAGAAAGGTCAAAGACCCTGCAACATCCCAGCAGTGACCACTTGGATCTTCATACTAAAGGAAAACTCACTTGAGACGAAGGTCTGTGACGGGTCCTGTGCAATCGTACTAATGCAGTTTTCACTTGCTCTATTTTTCTGATTCCTTACTTAAGTGTTTTAAATTTCAGTAGAACGTGAATTTAGCATACATCTTGCATTTGATTAGATCATATTTTATGTATTTTATGCATTTTAATCCAAGTTTGGCTCTGTGAACCTTACCATCTGTCTGGAGTTGTCATTGCATTTATTTTTAATTTTAATTTACTCCATTATATTTTTGAGTAAAAGTTGTACTTTTGGCAATTCCCTCACCTAGTGTCTTCTCTCCTTCCCATCCATTTGCTACAGTGCGTCCAGAGAAGATCTACCAAAACATAAATCTGATTACACTATTCCCAATGGAATCCTACTGTCTTTGTAATAAAAAGCTCTTTGACTAAACTTGCAAGACCCTATATTATCTGGAACCCCCTAACATATTTTTGCAACTTTCTTTTCTGCATTCTATGTTCCTGTATTTCTGCCAGTTCCTCTATCTAAACTCTTGTTTCTGAGCCTCTGTACATGCACTTCCCTCTACCCAGAACCCTCTCTCCCTCAATAAACGTTAAGGACATTTTCATTCTAGCTGACTTTTCACCCCTTCTGAGAAGTCCTCGCTGGCAACCTTAGTTTTTCCCCACCCAACAGACTATATCCCTGGATTTCATGAACTAAACAAATTGCAGGCCAGGCAACATGCTCCACAGCTGCTAGATGGTAAGCTCAAGGAGGAAACAGATGTGCCATTTACCTTATTTACACTCCAGTTCCTCACAAGTAGCCAAGGACTTGGGTCACTGTAGTGGTTCAGTATTTGTTAAATGCCTGGAAGGATGGAGGAGAAAAGTGGTCCTAGAAAGTACTATCCATACATTAATTTTACTTATTAAATATGTGGAAACTTTAAAAACAATCAGTAAGTATAATCAAAGTAAAAAATGCACAGAGTATAATCTATTCTGTAGTTATAGTTTCTAACTACAAACTGCTAAAATTTGCAGGCTAGTCACCAGTAAAATGCAATAAAAAATATCTCAAATTGTAAGATGTTTTTGTAATTTATTTAGACATTGTTGTCTGCATCTCAATTATTTATCATAATGCATCATTGTATCTAATGTAAACAGTTACAGATATTTAAAATCAACACTCCAATTAGAAGCTTGCTACACACACAGATCTCCACCACTTGTCTGTCAGTGGTATAGAATGTGGAAGTCATTGAACAATATTATTAATATCACATATAAGTGAGATTTTGCTGAGGATCATTTAAAACTGGCTGCAGCGGTACATCAACAGGAAACTGCCACAAATTCAAGTCAGATTCAGAAGAGGAAGTAGAACTAGGGATATCATTGCTGATGTCAGATGGATCTTTGCTGAAAACAGGAGAACCCCAGAGTGATGTTTATCTGTGTTTTGCTGACTACGCAAAGACATTCAACCTTCTGAGTCTCAAAAAATTATGGATAACATTGCAAAGGATGGAAATTCCAGAACACTTAATTGTGTTCAGGAGCAACCTGTACAGAGACCAAGAGGCATCTGAACAGAACAAGAGGATACCTTCCGGTTTGAAGCCACTGGAGGTTCTATCCTTTTACTACACTTATTCAGTCTGTGTATTGAGAAAATAATCTGAGCAGCATCAGGATTGGAGGAAAGCTCATTAATGACCTGCAACATGTGGATGACACAATCCTGATTGCTGAAAGTAAAAAGGACTTAAAGCACTTACTGATGAAGATTAAAGACTACAGGCTTCAGTTCAGATTATATCTCAACATAAAAAAATAAAAATCTTCACAGATCACAATAAGCAACATAAACAGAGAAAAGATCAAAATTGTCAAGGATTTCATTTTACTTCAATCCATAATCAATGACTGTGGAAACAGCAGTCAAGAATACAAACCATGTATTATTGCATTGGGTGAGCCTTCTGCAAAAGACCTCTTTTAAGTGTTAAAAAGCAAAAATATCACACTGAGGCCTAAGATATGTCTGACTCCAGTCTATATGTATTTCCAATTGACTCCTCCTATGCATGGAGAAGTTGGACAATGAATAAGGAAGGCTGAAGAAGACTTGATGCCTTTGAATTGTGGTGGTGGAGAAAAATATTGACTATACCATGGACTCCCTGAAGAAGAAACAAATGTGTCTCAGGAAAAGTACAGCCAGAATGCTCCACAGAAGTAAGGACGGCAAGATTGTTATCAGGCTGGTCCAGGGCCTGGAGAAGGCCACGATCCTTGGTAAGGAAGACGGTTAGTGAGAAAGAGGAACATCTTCGATGAGGCAGACTACACAACAGCTGTAACAGTGGGCTCCATTGTAGCAAGCATTGTAAGGATGGCACAAGACTGGGCAGTGTTGCATTCGATCATACACAGGGTAGCTATGAGCTGGAACTGAGTTGACTGCAGGTAACAAGCAATGACAACACGTAATTATGTAAAACTGCACAACTTCAAGCCTGTGGCCAAATATTCAGTTAAACTGCCTGTAGGAATGAGTAAGTTTATGAAACATGGTTCAGATGGCTGCTAAATCCAAAATGAAAATTATAGTTCCAGTCATAGGTAAGGCCATCTAATTCTGCTGACAACAGATGATGTAGACAGCTGTTGGCTTTTTCTTCTGGTAGAAAACAAAAATGTTGCTTAGTCAAGACTATAAAAAGAACTACGAATCTAGAGTCATCTGAGGAGTCCCACATTTATTCATTACCGTCCATCTCCGGTAACTGGATGAGGAACCCGATTCTTCCCGGGTGGCCTTGTTAACGTCGCTGCCATCACTGTGGTCCTCAGCAGTGCTACAACATCCCTACGTATTCACAGTTGGCAGGACAGTACATCAGGCGGTGAACAGTTTTTTAGGTCAGTTAGACTGATTATTGACTCACGGCGACCTCACGTCACAAAGTAGAACTGCCCACAGAGTTTTTTTACCCCACAAACTTTATGGAAGTCAGTCTCCAGGTCTTTACCTCATAGGACACTGGATGGGTTTGTACCATCACCCTTTTGGTTGGCAGTTGAGCAATTAACCATTGTGCCACCAGGGTTCCTTAATAAATATTTATCCTGCAGCCACTTTGTAATATGTGCATATATATGCTAAGAGGTAGGTATGTAGCGGTAAATAAGGCAGATAAGAAAATAAACAAGTACATTAGATTGTCGTTGAGGGCTGTGAAGGAAACAAAAGTATGGGGTGACACTCAGTCTCCATGATTTAAACAACATGGTAGAAAGACTACTCCTATCAAGTTGATTCCAACTCATAGTAATCCTATAGGACAGAATAAAATGACCTCATATGATTTCCAAGGAGTGTCTGGTAGATTTGAACTGCCAGCCTTAACCACTACACCGCCAGAGTAGAGAATCATCCCACTTATTGCTATGAAGGAACCTGAGGAATGAATAGGTTCTTGGCTAAAGAAAGTTAAACAAATGTTGAGGAATATAATTAAAAGAGCTACTTGCCATCTCAGTCACCCCAAGAACCAAACCTGGTGCCACTGAGTCAGTTCTGACTCACAGTGACCCTATAAGACAGAGTAGAACTGCCCCCACACAGTTTCCAAGGAGCTCTTGGCAGATTTGAACTGACAATCCTCTGGTTAGCAGAAGTAGCACCTAACTACTATTCCACCAGGGTTTGTCAGTAGAGATGTGCAATAGTAAGGTGTACACCCACCCCTTGTTGACACAAGGGCAACCTTACCACTTAAGAGAAAGTGGGAAGATATTATGAACCAAAAGTTAGGTAATGAGTGCTTTGTGCATATAAAGAGAAAGAGAGGCTACTTGTGCCTTAGCAGGAGATGCATGTTTTGGATTATTTGTTACGTGGTGGTGAGGCATTTACACCCAGAATCCCTTGTGAACAACATTTGCATACATAAAACAGAGGGAAGGGAACTGGTGTGCTGTCATGGTTGTGACATGGACGTAAGAAACCTCTCTGTGGTCTCTCTCTCCAGAGAATACTGTGCTGGCAGATGTCATTAGTGAAACGCCACTGAAATTTCCTCATTTATTTGCCACTTAAAAAAAAAATCCTTTTCTTTCCTGTGCTATTGCTCTCTCTCTCTACGTATGTATATATAGGTAAATATACATAATTGGATTTTTTAAATAATAGATTTTTAGGAATATGTTTTTAAAAGAGCATCTGGTTTATATCTCACTGAAAGCTGGTGCTAAGAAGCAAGAAACATGGATCATGTCAGCACCAAATACAGAGACTGTGAATAATTTACTTAATGATTAGGAAAGAAATACATTTTGTTGGAGTTATATGCCACCATTGCTTGATATTAAAGAGTCTGGGTAAGCATTGAAGGACAAAATGTGGAAGGGTTCCAACCACCTCCCACAAAAATACTGTATTTGTTACATGAAAATTTTCCACAATAAGAAAGTCGAGAATATAAGAAAATATCTTTTTTGAGCTATTAAGTTTTCACTTGGGTGTTTTCCCACTATGAAACACACTCTGTACTTACTATTTCAGGGCTGGGTAAAGGCAGAATTTGCCTGCAAACAATTTCCTCCATAGCTGACTTTTAATTCCAAAAGCTAAGTAAAGTTTGCTGCGTATTCTAGGGAGACAGTAGGGTTACAACATAGAAAGGGAGCTCTGTTGAAACAAGGTAATAATAATAAAAGCACATTACCATTGAGTTAATTCCAATGTACAGTGACCCTATAGGACACAGTAGAACTCTCCATGGGATTTTTAGGGAGAGGCTAACAGATTCAAACTGTCAACCTTCTGTTAGCAGTCAAGTTCTTAACCACTATAGAATCCTGTATGATTAAATACAGGACACTCAGTTAAGCTGCAGTTTCAGATTAAATAACAGGTAATTTTTAGTGTAAGTATGCCCCAAGTATTTTGTTCTTAGGTGCCATCAAGTTGGATCCAGCTGGTAGCAACTTTGTACAACAGAACAAAACACTGCCAGACAATGCACCATCCTCACAATCGTTGTTAGGCTTGAGCCCATTGTTGCAGCCCTACTATGTTGATCCATCTCATTGAGGGGCTTCCTCTTTGTCACTGACCCTCTACTTTACCAAGTCCGGTTTCCTTTTTCAGGGACTGATCCCTCCTGATAACTTGTCCAAAGTAGGTGGCACGGGACACATGTTATTAAGGAAATTTATGTTGTTTCTTTAACAGACTACCCTGTAATTTTGTTGTTGTTGTTAAATCTGAAAGAAACGAAGAGAGGAAGATACTTCCCCACACTAAAACAGAAAGTGTGAGACTTGGGTGCTATTCTAGTATTGCATGTTAGGGAAGTGGAAAGACCTTTAATAATGAATACTGCACATAGTATTTGTGGAAAACAAAGTTGGTATACATTTATTAGATTGATCTTTCTAATTGTTTGTAGCATTCTGATTCTCTATATCCATAATTCTTTCCCACCCAGTATTAAAGCATATCATTTCACCGACAATGTATTTCTATTGCCTGTCTACACGAATGAGCAGCCCTGGTCACAGCGGTCAAGTGCATGGCACCTAAACAAACAGTGGTTTAACCTACCAGCAGTTCTTCAGGACAAAAGACCCGGCAAGCTGATCCTGTAAAGATTTCAGCTTGGAAAACTCTATGGGGAAGTTGTACAATGTCATATAAGGTCTCTATGAGTCAAAATTGACCTGTGGCACACAGTAACGACACATATGAATGATAACTTCAGTAGATAAAGATCATTCACATTTAACCTTTTATACCTTCAAACTCTGAACATACTCTGTTGGCTTGTACCAATTATGTTATGAACAAGTCTGATATTTCCTCTTTAGTAAATAACCCATTTTGCCTGCCTGAATATTGTCATGATTTGTTTTTCCTTGACACTATTGACATTCATCAGAACGTACTGAGATATTGGTATTTCCTAAGTTCTGCATGATAACCCTGCTTCTTAGGTGTCTTTTGCCAAAGGTCACTCCTACCAGGTGGCTCTTCTGCCATCACTTCCATGTCCACTGAAAGTTTGCCCCCAGGTGACTGCTCAGTTAACATAAATAATTGAGCCTCTGTTTTCCAGCATCCAGTGTTCTCTGATGATCTAGTTCCTTGGACTGTCCCACTACCTGGAACATCAAGTGGTATTAGTTTTCTTTGATCCTTTGACAGTGCCACCACTCTGTGCCAACAGTAGCCATGGAGCTCTAGGAAATTCATTGTTAACAGCAGCCACTTGCTTTTAATGGATCTCAACTCTTTTCTAAGTTTTCATAACAGAGACTATTGGCTCAAATAAGCTGGTCAGTATGGGCACTGATTATGTTTCTCTTCCCAGGAGGAGGGTCCCATTACCTTATGAGAATGAATGGTATGAAGAGTGTTATCTCTACATCCTTTTGTTTGCTGGATGAATAAATTAATTAATGATGGAATGGATAGGTTAATAAATGAATTCAGGTAGCCTCTAGTCTAGCTTCATAAATCCCGATGTTAAATAATCTTTAAGGTTTCACTAAGTCCTGAGATTCTGTAACATAATTATCTCCTTACTCGTGGAAACAGACTATGCATTTTGATTGATCTGTCAGTGAAATGGGTCACTGCAAAAGCCAGAGCTTTATCCACTCAAGCACATTTTGTCACTGACTTCCACCAAGCCTCTACACAAGCTTAGTGAAGACAGCCTACTCATGCAGTTCTCTCCAAACCAGCCCGAGTGTGCTTCCTCAGTCACCTGGGGGCTTCTTGTCCTTTAGTGAGGGACTATGCCTTTTGTGCTTTTGCAGTGCTGGTGGCATCTACCTACTCAGCTTGGACTCATCTTTCCTGATCCCCAGTAGCCCACATTTGTTCCCTTTCAGTAGTGAGTGTCCAGCCTTCTTCTGTTAATTGAACTAACAGGACTAGCTTCTCTCCTCTGTGGTCATGATGGTTTCGGATGTTTTCTCTGCTGGTCCTTAAAACATGCCGACCACGTAAGGACTACTTTGTGGTACAAAAATCTCTCCCAGTTCAGTCTCAGAACTCTATGCATGATTCCTTAGGTTTGAATGAGATTGATTTGTTCTTTGTGAGCTGGTGTTACAGACTGCACTGCCTTATCCACTAACTGCTGGACTCCTTTAATCTGATATTCCAGAAGCTCCACGTCACACAAGTCTCCAGCCACCAAGGAAGGGCCACAGATGGCAGATACAGAATATACATAATGAGAATCACTTCCATGCTTGTCATCTCCCAATGGAAGGACGTTGTTTTTCCTTGACAGTGTATGATTTTATATAAAGTTTCCAAACTATTTCTGGAAGTACTTGAATATGAGATAGTCACCTAAAGGGAACTTCAGCTCTAATAATAGTAGGCATCCTTACTGACTTCTTCCTCAAGTCCAAGAATGTCTGCACCCGAAAGGATGCTTGAGGAACCCAAAGATGGACTAGAAAATGGGGGTGGGTGTAAAGATCACACTGCCTTCCCTTGATACTCTATTTCCATTATAAACACTACACCTCATGATTACAGGGTGAATGATCATAACAGATCAAGAATCTCCATCTTCGATGTGATATACTAGCCCTTTGAACAAAAAATTAATTAAATTCAAAGTCAGTATGATCTTGAAAATGGTGCTCTGCAGGTAAATGTCACAATCACTGCAAAAGATACTGAAAGCACGAAAAATATAGTCCCTTGGTGGGGTAAATGGCTGACCCACTTGGTGGCTAACCAAAAGGTTGGGAGTTCAAGATCAATCAGAGACACCTTGGAAGAAAGGCCTAGCAATCTACTTCTAAACAATCAGTCATTAAAACTCTGTGGAGCTCAGTTCTACTCTGACACGTATGGGTTCTCTTCACCATGAGCTGGAATTAGGTGCACGGCAACTGGTGGTTTAAACACAAGGAAAACAAGACATTTCTCTAAGAAAATAGAAATTAAACAATGATCTTGGCTTAAATAATGCTATACTTTGTCCATGGAGGCAGCAGCCAAATGGTGCATCTCATTGGGCAGATCTGCTGCAGAAGATCTCCCTGAAGTGCAAGGGTCACGTGATCCAAGCCGTAGTATTATCAATAGCCTCATACACATGCAAAAGCTGGACAATGCATAAGGTAGACTGAAGAAGAATTGATACATTTGAGTTACTGTATTGGTGAAGAATATTGAGCATACCATGGACTGCCGGAGGAATGAATAAATCTACCTTGGAAGAAGTATGTCCAGAATGCTCCTTAGAAGCAAAGATGATGAGACTTCATCTCATGCACTCTGGATATGTTATCAGGAGGATCTAGTCACTGGAGAAAGACACCATGCTTAGTAAAGTGGATGGTCAGCAAAAAAGAGAAAGATCCTCAATGAAACAGCCTGACATTGTGGCTGCCACCGTGGGTTCAAATACAGCAAGCACTGTGAGGATGGCAGAGACTTGTCCTTGCTCCCTTCTGTTGCACACAGGATCCCAGTGAAATGGAACCAACTCAATGACACCTAACAACACTAACATAATATATAGTAAGACCTGTCCTCGTGAGTTTTATGGTGTTGATTCAGTGGTGAGAGTTCTCTGAAAGTGGCCAGAATCATGCATCTTCATGGTTGACCACCTGCTTACATTATCTGTTGGTAAACTTATCTTTCGTCCTGGGCCCTGGATATTTCATAGTTCCTTTATCTTGCCAGCCAGTCTCTTTTTGGTTAATTTTCTAAGTTAGAGAGAAGAATGGTAATATCTTCCATGTGTTATGAGCCTACAGGACACTTAGACAACACATAGACGTACGAGAGGAGTAAAAGAAGAGAAACTAAACACACACACACACACACACACACACGCACACACACACAGCACAAAGAAGCTAGTTTCTCATTAAACAGTATGTATATTGTTTTATGAGAATGGCTCACATTCTCATGGGAAGTCATGGAAGCTCCATAGACATGTCCAAACTCCATGATGGACTGCACTGCTGGGCTAAGGGCTGTGGGAACCATGGTCTTGGAGAACATCTAACCTAACTGTCTTAATATACTTTATAAAGAAAATGTTATGCTGTCTACTTTGGTGATCAGCATCTGTGGTCTTACAAGTCTGTGAAGGGCCATCTAGGATACTCTACTGGTCTCATCCCTTTGAGAGGAAGGAAGAAAGAACAAAATTAAAGACACAAGGGAGAGATTAATCCAGAGGACTAAACGGACCACATCTACAGTGGCCTCCAGCAGATAGAGTACAGTACAGCTAGATGGGGCCTGGCTACCACCACTGAATACTTTGGCAGGGATCACAGCAGAAGGTCATGGAGAGACCTGAAGGACGTAGCACAAAATTGTTACTCAAAAAGTAAGATCACACTTGCTGGTCTGACACAGACTATAGAAACCTTGAGAGTATGCTCCCCAGGCACCCTTCCAGCTCAGTAATGAAATCACTCCTGACGTTCACCCTTCAGCCACAGATTGGACAGTTCTATGAAACAAAGCCAAGACTAAGGGGCATGCCAGCCCTGTACAAGGACCAGAAGGCAGGTGGGGACAGGGAAGCTGGTAATAGGGAACACAACATCAGGAAGAAAGTATTGACAAGTTGTGGAGCTGTAAGTCATTTTCACGAAAAAAGCATGTGTACTAACTATTTAACGAGAAACTACTTTGTTACGTAAACCTTCACCTAAAATACAACTTATTATTATTTTTTTAAAGAATCACAGATGCCAACATATTGAAATGCCACAAGGTAGATTCAGACAGAAGAATATTTGCCCCTTTCCCAGCAAAATCTCACACGTTTAGCATATTAGATTACCCAGGTTTGGGGAGTCCATCTTTTTCCTGTACTCATGTAAGAGTTTCTACTCCTTCTAGTAAGTGAAATGAAAGAGAAAAAACTGGACATCCTACGGTGAATTGGTTCCCAAACTTGTCTGCACACTGGAATCAATTGTTGTTGTTGTTGTTAGTGCTGTCAAGTCAGGTCTGACTCATAAGGACCCTATATTCGACAGAACCAAACACCGCCTGGCCTTATGCCACATCCACTACCGTTAGGCTCGAGTCCACTGTTGCAATAATTGTGTCAATCAGCCCTTTTGAAGTTCTTCCTCTTTTTTGCTGACTCTCTACTTGACCAAAGATGATATCTTTCCCTAGGGATTGACCTTCCTGACATGTCCAAAGTATGTCAGATGCAGTCTTACCATCTTTGCTTCTAAGAAGCACTACAGTTAAATGTCTTCCAAGGCAGATCTGTTTGTTCTTTAGGCAGTCCATGGGATACTGTATATTTTCCAGCACCACAATTCAAAGGCATCAACTCTTCTTCTGTTTTCAGCATTCATTGTCTGGCTTTCCCATGCATATTATGTGATTAAAATAACATGGCTTGGGGCAGCTGCACCTTTGTGTTCAAGGTGATGTCTTTACTTTTTAACACTTTTAAACAAGCCTTTTGCAGCAGATTTTCCCAATGCAATGCATTTTCTCATTTCTTGACTACTGCTGCCGTGGGCTTTGATAGTGGATCCAAGTAGTAAAATCGTTGACAACTTCAATATTTTTTTCCATTTCTCACTTGGCTCACGATGTAGCTTATTGGTCCAGTTGAGAGGATTTTTGTTTTTTTTAATATCAAGGTGTAATCCACACTGAAGGCTGTGGTCTTCGATCGTCATCAGTAAGCACTTCAAGATCTCTTCATTTTCAGCAAGCGAGATTATTTCATCTGCCTGTGAAAGGTTATTAATGAGTCTTCCTCTAATCTTGATGCTTCATTCTTCCTCATATAGTCCAGCTTCTCAGGTTATTTGTTCAGTATACAGATTGAGAAGCTATGGTGAAAGGATACAACTCTGACACACACCTTTCTTGACTTTAAAGCATGCAGTGTCTCCTGGTTCTGTTTGCATGACTGTTTCTTGATCCATGTACAGATTCCTTAAGAACACAATGAAATGTTCCAGAATTCCCATTTTCCACAATTTTATCAGTAATTTGTTACGATCCACGCAATTGAATGCCTTTGTATAGTCAGTGAGACACAAGAAAACATCTTTCTAGTGTTCTTCGCTTTCGGCAAAGATCCATCTGACATCAGCAATGATATTCCTGATTGTAAGTTTTCTTTTGAATTCCACCTGTATTTCTAGCAGCTGTCTTCGATATACTGCTGCAGCCACTTTTGAATGGCCTTCAGCAAAATTTTAGTTGCATGTAATATTAGTGATAATGTTCAATAATTTCTGCATTCATTTGGAATGGAATCAATAGGGGGCTTTAAAAAAATGATGGCTATTTCTCTTCCCCTTGCTGCTCAGATATTGCCATTGGTTCGGAGTATGGCCTAGGGTTTTGAAATTTTAAATCTCAAAGTGTTTCTAATGTACAAAAAACGTTGAGAAGCTTTGCCAGGAACTGGAAACATCAAAATCACCTGGAAAGGTTAACACATGCATATACCTGAGCATTTGTCCCTGATATCCCAAGTCAGAACCTCAGAAATAGCATTCTCTTAAATGACTTCTATATGACAGTGGGTCAAAAACTACTGCAAGACAATAGTGATTATAGGAAACAGTAGTGTCTATTAGCATGACAATTACCTGAATAAATAGACTGGGATAAAGGCTTGGATCCCCTTCTGTAATTTTCTCCAGAAATCCATGCCTCACCCTGCTTTCACAATTTGGATTACACATAATTCACTGTTAAGACACTTTCTTTTAAAACTCATAGCTAACTTACTGTTTTCTCCTCTGTATTCCCTCAGGCTTTGCATCCTCATTTGGTAATTTGCACAGCCTTGGTCTTAACCAGCTTCATGGGTGTGTGATCTCACTCAGCTTAATTGAAAGCTTCTCGAGGGTCAAGCCTTCACTGCTTGTCTGGTCTGGATTTTGCATTACCTTTCTTTGTTATCCAGTGTAATGTCCTTGATGTTACAGATGTTCAAAAATTACCTGATTAACAAATAAGATAACATGAATTTGCAATTATCCTTTATGCTCCCAAGGGGAAATAGAATACAAGACAACAAGGTGAACTCATTCTTTTCAAATAGTCACTCAGTTTTAATCACTGCTGTAAGAGCTGCTGGCAGCACAGTGGTTAAGCATTGGACTACTAACCAGAAGGCTGACACTTGAAATCCATTATCTGATCCCTGTATGCCCCCTGGGGTAGTTCTGCTCCGTCCTATAGGGTAACTGTGAATCAGAATCAACTGAATGGCAATGGATTTTGTTTTGGTCTTCGATGGTAGCTGCTAGAAGGCAAAGCAACCCTCAGACTGGAAAACAAACTGCCTTAGACAATAAACTCATACCTCCAGGCAAAGTCCAGTTTTTTCTTCAACAAAAGCTGTATACCTTTATGCTGAAATTTTCTCCTTGGAAAGGGGGTGGAATGAATTTACCTTCCAAAAGCACCCCAGCTGTATGTGAGCATAATGTTTTAGCTGGATGCCTTTGAGTCATATGACAGATCAGAACTGCCCCATCAGGTTTTCTACGCTGTAAATCTTTAAACAAGCAGATTGCTAACTCTCTGTCCCTCAGAGCAGCTGACAGGTTCAAACCACCAGCCCTCTGGTCAGCATCCCCGTGCTTAACTGTTGTGACACCATGCCTCTTCTGTGAACATCATCACAATAAGTACATGAACCCAAAGGGGCTCACTTTTAAAATGTGGGGGACATACATTATTGTTAGCTACCCTTGTGTCAGCACCTAATCCTTAATTGTTTCAATTGTTCTTCTCTTCTCCAATTCATTTAGTTCTGCTCTGATCTTTATTATCTGTTTTCTTCTGGCATCTGAGGGGTTCCTCTGCTGTTCTCTTTCCACTTGTTCAAGCTGTAAGGCTAATTCTTTGGTTTGATTCTTTTTTCATTCTGAATATGTGCATTTATGGAGATAAACTGACCTCTGAACACTGCTTTTGCTGTATCCCGTAGATCCTGGTAGGATGTATTTTCATTCTCATTTGATTCCATAACTTTCCTTATTTTGTCCTTGATTTCTTTTATAACCCATGGATTTTTTGAGCAAGGTGTTACTCAGTTTCTGTGAGTTCAAAATTTTATCTATGCTTTTTTAGCTATTGATTTCAGCTTTTATGGCTGTATAGTCTGAGAAGATGCTTTATAGTAGTTCAATAGTTTGGATATTCTTGAGATTTGCTTTATGTCCTAACACATAGTCTATTCTGGAAAACGTTCCATATGCATTGGACAGTGTGTACTTTATCTGTTGATGGGTAAAAAGTTCTGTATATATCAATGAAGTCTAGTTGGTTAATCGTCACAATGATATCTTCTGTGTCTTTACTGAGCTTTTTTCTGGATGATCTGTTACTGAAAGTGGGATGTTGAAGTCTCCAACTATTGTTGTGGAGTGGCCTATCTCACTGTTCAGTGTTGTCAGTGTTTGTTCAATGTATTTAGGTGTTATGGTATTGGGTGCATAAATACTTAATATTGTTATGTCTTACAACTTTCAGCAACAAATAGTGACCATCCTGTCCACAATGGTGTATTTTACATTAAAGTCCATTTCATCTGCAATTAGAATTGCCAATCTTGCTCTTCTTTGTATGTTGTTGGCTTGGTATATATCATTCCATCCTTTAGTTTTCAGTTTGTTCGTATCTTTGAATCTAAGGTGTGTTTCTTATAAGCAACATATAGACAGATCATGTCTTTTGATACAGGATGTCACTCACTGTCTCTTTATTGGAGCATTCATTTACTGAATGTAAATGATTCAGTGTAATTATTTATAGGTATGTGTTTAGTGTTGTCATTTTGATGCATTTATTTTGTGTTGATGATGTTTTCTATGTTGCTCTTAATCTTCTGTCCTGGGTTATTCTTCTTTATGGGTTGACTTTTCATTTTTTTCACTGTTGGGTTTGTGTTTTTTGAGACTCCTATATTACGTTTCTTGTTTTGGTATGCTGCATTGTTATTTGCTTTGTGGCTCTCTGTATGATCCCTCTTACTATTCAACTCATAATGACCAAACAGGACAGAGTAGAACTGTCTCATAGAGTTTCCAAGGAGCGCCTGGTGGATTTCGACCACTAACTTTTGATGAGCAGACACAGCACGTAACTGCTATGCCACCAGGGTAGAATTAAAAAACAAACAAATCTGGCTGCCACTTGATTTTAAAGAGAATCTGTATGTATTACTGATTGTGGCAAAAATTTATTTCTGACACTGGTCAACATTCACCAGGTTCTGTATTACTGTGTTAGGTTAATGGGATAATGATGGTTTGTTTAAATAACTACAGATTAGGAATAGTTTTCCTTGACATCCACCTGTCCCAATAGACAATGTAGCAAGACAGACATAATTATCAAGCAGTCTGATGTTTTCCTTCAGTTCCATTGCCTTATAGCCCTATCAGGTTGAGGAAGAGAAATGAATTCAAGGAAATGACTTAAAATTCATTGTCCCTGAAAAGTAAAGTGAAAAAAAAAATGCCTATAATTTGAGATAAACATATTGAATTGATAAGTTTCTTGTAGATGGTACAATATTTCACCAACTAAGTAATGTTTAGGGATTTTGACTATGCAAAGGCATTTGACTGCGTGGGTCATAACAAATTACAGATAACATTGTAAAGAATGGGAATTCTAGAACATTAATTGTGCTCATAAGTAACCTGTACACAGATTAAGAGGCAGTCGTTCAAAAAGAACAAGGTGATACTGCATGGTTTAAAATCAGGAAAGGTATACTTTAGGATTGTATCCTTTCACTATACCTATTCAATCTGTATGCTGACAAAATAATCTGAGAAACTTGACTATATGAAGAAGAACATCAGTATTGGAGGAAGGCTCATTAACAATCTGTGTATGCAGACAACACACTTTGGTTACTGAAAGTGAGGAGGACTTGAAGATCTTACTGATGAAGATCCAAGGCTATTGGCTTCAGTATGGATAATACTTCAACATAAAGAAGAAGAAAAAAAATCCTCACACCAAAACGATAGATGGGAAAAGGCAGGGTTTTGTTCTGTTGAACACAGGGTTGTTATGAGCTGGAACTAACTGGGTGCACCTAACAGTAAGGGATTTCTGAACTATATATATGTATATATCTGTATTACACTTTGTATTTTACAAAGGTTTTTAATGTTCACCAATCTATGTGATTACTAACTTGACAAAGTAAACCAGGTAACGAAAGAGACAACCAGTTCTCCCCTAGTGACTTGCAGAACTATGTGCAAACCCCTCCCCCACTCATGCATTTCAGGCTAAGTAGTGTATTGCCTTTCCCACACCTCAAGCCCTCTCACCACTGACACTCGCATGTGCACTTTCAGTTCTCCTGTCTCCTGAGATCTGCATTCCTAACTGCACTTGAAAGAATTTTACCTTAACATTCTAGCAACGCGTCAAACATAACATTTCTCAATGGGAGCTTTTTATCAGTCCATCCCATTTGAAATTGTTTCCTTCCAACTCTTATGTCCTTATATGTTAGTAAATGATTGCCGTTTTTCTATTCCCCATTTCTCCCTTTCATTAATTTTTCCTAACTTACCACTTTCCTAGCCCCAAATGATTGTTTCAACAGTGTCTCCTATTTCTTCTTCTTTTTTTGCCTCCACACCCACTGCTATTTTCCTCTACAGGCACAATTGTGATAGTGTTTCAAGTGTCTTCTGCCTTTAAATCATGACCTCTCCAACTCGTACCTCTCACTGCCTCCTAAGTCTCATTCTTAAAGCACAGATTTATTTACCACATTCCCCTACTCAAACATCTTCCTTTGCTTAAAAAAATTCAAAAGAATTTTGGAACTTTTCATAATCTCTGTAAGCTACCTTCTAACATTGCCAAGCCGAGTGCCGTCGAGTTGAGTTCCTAAATCTCATATTCTAGATACCTACAACTGTTCATTGTTCCCTAAACAGTCCAGATACGTTAATTCCCATGTCTTTATATACTATTAAGGGTTTGTTCTTTCAGCTTCAATAACCTCTTGCCACCCACTCATCCTCACCCTCCTTGTCAGAAACCTACTCCTCAAAGAATATCCAAGTTTAGAAAATATATTTATAAGTCTTCTTCCAAACTCTAGCTTCAGTTCTGTCTGATAACATCTATATGTTCCTTTAGTACTTTTGTGTTCTCTTAGTACATATATGTTCTCTTAGTACATTTAAGTTTTCCTTACAATTGTGCCTGTTGTGTGTGTGCATGTGTATGACATATGGAAAGAGCAAAGTGGCTGTCATAACGGGCTGAAGCATAGCAGTGATTGTGTGGATGGTGCAGGACCAGCTGTATTTTGTTCTCTTACATAGAGTCACTATGAGTCAGAAGGAACTTGATGACACCTACCAACGACAGTAGATCTCTCTCTCTCTCTAACTAATTAACTAACTATATAACCAAACCAAACCCACTGCTGTTGAGTTGATTCTGACCCACAGTGTTCCTACGGGACAGAGTAGAACTGACCTATAGGATTTCCAAGGACTGCCTGGTAGGTGACTGTTGAACTCTTGACAGTTTGGTTAACAGCAACAACACCAGAATGAGGTTTCTTGAGAGCAAGATCTAAAGATCCAAGCCCTGATCAGCTGGTCAACTTCTTGAGATGGAAATAGGACACAAAGATTTATTCATGTAAAAGAAATTATGTAATTCCTTGGTTGAATAATAGAGAGATCCATGTGTCTGTCCCACAGTGAACTAGAATTGTTGACTTCTCATGTTTCAACTTCAACATTGAATAATTATTTCAAATTTATAATGGATGAATTATTTAATAAAAACTTGCTAATGGAAAATGTTTCTGGGACTTGTATATTTTAGTTAGTGAACAAAATTTGCATATTATACATACAATGCAGGTTTGGACTTCTCATCTGACCTAATATATCCTATAGCCCATCAAGTCCTAATGATTAATCCTAAATACAGTTGAAATGCCTGGAGATCTTTCCTGGTAATTTCATTTTTACCTTTCTATTTAAGACACCTTTTCCTATTAATTATAAAACATTGTCACAATTTAGAAACCTGTGACTTGGCTGCAAAATTTATTGTTGTTAAACAAGGATGAACTGGGATTAAGTATTTTCAAGTAATTTTCTATTAAAAATTTAAAATGAAGCACTATAAATACTATGCTCAATAATACATTATTTTCTTTGCAATTTTGTTTTACTAGGTAAGGATGATTTTTTTAGTTTTATTTTCAAGCTATTCTATTTTTGCCAAACTTATT
This sequence comes from Heterohyrax brucei, assembly GCA_028571685.1. Classification (NCBI taxonomy): domain Eukaryota; kingdom Metazoa; phylum Chordata; class Mammalia; order Hyracoidea; family Procaviidae; genus Heterohyrax; species Heterohyrax brucei. The sequence goes on along the minus strand of CM053144.1, from coordinate 119,224,592 downwards.
ATAATGAGTAGAGATAAGAGGAACATTACTATGTCCTAAACTAATGTGCTATTTTAATAAAATGCTCTTCTAATAACTATTCACAACTCTATACTTTGTAGAGTCTACCTATAAAATAATGGCAAAAATTGACAGACTTCACCATTTTTTGTGTTAGATTGGCAAGTTTCCGTTGTTATTTTCAGGTTTTAAAATCAGTCTCAGTTCAGTACTAGGTCTTCAACATGTCAATTCACCTCTTGAGATACAGACTTCACTTTCAATTTTAGAAAATTTTGCTATTAATACTTTCTGATTCCATTGTTAAGTATTTGAGGGATAGATAAATTAACTGCTGTAAAATAACACCACCAAAAACAAGAATAACACACCAGATAGAGGTCATTGGTTTTCACGACATTTCTTGTTCTTCTGAAAGGAAAAAGGATAAAAGTTGAATGTTACTGAAAAGGGGGCAAAAAAATCAATATTCTTGTTTTAACATTGATTGGAACAAAGGCAGGGAATTTAGCTATGCTGACCCATGCCAAATATTAATTCTATTGAGAAACTACATTCTGCCAAACATCACCTCTCCTGAGAATCTTTAATGAATCAACATCTTAAGCCTTTATTACATATTAGTGAGACCATCCTTTAATTGTATACTAAACATACTCAAACAAATTCATTTCTTGGCATTTGACATACAAACCAAGATATTTGGATTGTGTAGGTACTTTTCTCTGCCAACGAACTTATCAACAGAGAAGACAGAACCTCATTTGGCTAACCATCTTGACCTATGGCCACAGCCTTTCTCAAACTTTCAATGTATGACAAGTGGTATATTTTCAATCTGATTATCCTTTCACACCCAAAACATATTCAAAAGTACAAGAAGATTGAGACAGCAGAAAGAGGCCACAGAGTAATAACTAGGATCTATAGCTCTTTGGTAATTCAAAAATGAATGAATCCAGGACCACTTGGGTTTGTCTATGACCATGAAGCAATTTTTGTGTGTGGAATTCTATCAATATCAGTGCTATAGACTGATTGGAGTCCCCTGAAAATAAGTGTTATAAATATCAGTCCCTATATTTGTGGATGTAATTCCACTTGGGAATAGAATTCTCTTTATTATGTTAATGATGCCGTTTCAAGGTAGAGTATTTTAAGCCAGTCACTTTTGAGATACAGAAAGAGTGGATTAGCCTTAGAAGCAAGGAGGCACAAATGTAGAAAGACTGATACCACATGGAGACCACATGGACAAATCTAGGAAAGCAAGCTGCAAGAGACAAGGAGTTTTTTTTCCTCAGAACAGAAAGAGGCTTCCCTTGAATGGGAATCTTGAATTTGAACTTCTAGCCTCCTCAACTATGAGAAAATAAACTTCTGTTGTTAGAACCAATCACTTGTGTCAGAGCCTCAGTAAGAAACAAAGATAAGTCCCATGCACATGTTGCCAACATGACTGGCTTTCTTTTCATTTATTTCTCCATCATGTGGAAGATTTTTTAAATGCGGGTGGACCGTTTTTTTTCCCCTGGGTTTAATTCTCCCGTAGTTTACATGACTTATTCCTTTTATATAACAAAATACAAGAGGCTTAAGCACTGTACTTTTTAAAATATTTTGCTCTGGTGATTTTCAAACACGTATAGCCTGGCATAACGGATAAGTGCTAGGCTGCTAAGCGAAAGGTTGGTGGTTTGAATTTACCAGCAGGTCCAAGGCAAAAACGACTCTTCAACACGCTTCCTTAAAAATTACAACCTAGGAAACCCCATGGGAGCAATTCTACTGTCTTAAAGGGTTTCTATAAGTTAATATCAACTTAAAGGCACACAACAACAGCACACAGAAGTATAAAAATTTTAATGAACACTCATTTGCCTTTATTCAAGTTTCAAAGAATTGTGGATATTTTTTCTAACTTTGTTTCGTATACCTCCACAATCTCACTTTTCTTTGCTGAAGTTGGCTAAAGTAAATCTCAGATACAATTCCATGTCACCTGTAAGCACTTCAGTACACGTCTCTGCTGATAAAGGACTTTCCCCAATGCATCCTGTCCTTCTCGTACCATGTGGCAAAAAATAACAATGTTTTCTCAATATCACTTAACTACTAAGTTTATATTTAAATTTCCCTTATTATTACAAAATGTCTCTTCATAGTTCATTCAGTGGAATCAGAAATATAAAACAGTCCATACTTGCATACATTGATTTCAGAAGTTATGTTTCTTTCTTTTTTTTTTTTTTTATCAGTTTTCCATCTCCTTTTGCTTACATTGTGATTTCTTCAGAATAAAAGTTTCACCTGTTACATTTGGTGAGTTATTGTCTTGAGATATCATTTAACTCGTATCTCTAACTCTTGTAGTCTCAAAAGCATTAAGATTTCCCGCAAGGGAACAAAATCCAAAGGATCACAGTACATAAACAGATGTATACACCATCTGTAACATAAAAATCCATAGGGCTAGGTGATTACAGAATGCCTAAGAACATTCTTGTATGTATTATAATGAGAAATTTGAGAAACATTTCTCTAATTCTTAAGTCCTATAAAATAACTTTGGTGGTGTAATGGTTAACTGCTACAGCTGCTAACAAAAGGCCAGCAGTTCAAAAACATCAGGCATTCCTTGGAAACTCTATGGGGCAGTTCTACTCTTCCTATAGGGTTGTTATGAGTTTGAATCGACACAGTGACAGTGGGTGTGGTTTTCTGGTTTATAAAGTAGTTAGGGAAATCAAGAGCCTTGGTTAGACCCAGGATTAATTTGTTGGGAAAAGGGAAAATAAGTGACACTTTGTGCATACATAGGGTTGGTGTAAGTCAGAATCAACTTAATGGAATGTGTTTGGTTTTTGGTTTGGGATGAGTACTATAATTCCCCATATCTTAGTTGTTTAGTGGGGCCATAACAGAGATGCCAGAAGTAGATGGCTTTAACAAGTAGATATTTCTTTTTCTCACAGTTTAGGATGTTAGAAGTCTGAATTCAGGGTGCTGGTTCTAAGGGAAGGCTGTCTCGGTGAGCTCTGTAGGAAAGTTCCTTGTCTCTTCTGAGCTTCTGCTCCTGGTAGAACTCCACGTGGCTTTGTATCTCTCTTCCACCATTCTCCTTGTTTCTCTTTCACTTACCAGCTTGCTTTACATCTGTAAAGAGTTTGACTTAAATATATCCTACCTGTTTCTTCTGACCAAAATGTCAGCAGTCCAAATCTGCCAGGCACTCCTTGGAAACTCAATGCGGGCTGGTCTACTCTGTCCTATACGGTTGCTATGAGTAGGAATTGACTCAATGGTAGTAGGTTTGTTTGTTTTTTGATCAAGGCCTGCCCCCACTATTCCAGTAAGGGCTTCAAAATGACAATTAATTTTTACTTCTATCTTCCTTCCTGCACATATTACCCGAAAATCTTTCCAGAAGGAAGAGGTATCCATCCACACCAGCTAGAAATATAGCATGCAGGGAAATGGGGTAAAATTCTTTACTTTTTCTATTTACTTAGTATTAAGAGAATGAGTTCATGTACTAACAACTTCTTATGGGGACCGATGAGGTATATTTACTTGAGTTTTAGTACACTATAAATTCATGCATGTACTTGATGCATTTCAATTTTGTCCTCTTTTTTGATACTTGAAGTGTCTCATTTTAGGTCAGAAAAAAATCTATTCACAGGTCACTGTCCTTCTGACATGACGTCTTAGTCTTTCAGTACTTGTATAATTTCTGGAACAAATTATGCCAAAATGAGTGTATACATGCTGTGGCCATGACATAGAATTAGTCATTTTCCCCAAACAGCCTTGGTTCCTTTCTCATGGACATATTATTTGAAGACTTTAACCTAGTTATTGTTGGTGCTCTTTGTAGATTTATTGTTCATTGTCCTTTTTCTTAGCCAGAGCTACAAAATACATAATTTTTCAAAAGGTAAAAACAAAGCATGTTAGTTTTTGGATTCAAGTTTAGATTAGCTTTTTTTTTCTTTATTTTTTTGTTATCTCTGTAATGTTATAGTTTGATTCCTCTTCTAAGACCCCCTGGTGGCACAGTGATTTAAGACTTGACTGCTACCTGAAAAGTCAGTGGTTCAAACTCACCAGCCTCTCTGAGGGAGAAAAATATGCACTCTGCTTCTGTAAAGGTTACAGCTTTGGAAAACTTATTAGGCAGTTATATTCTGTCCTATAGGGCAGCTATGAGTTGGAATCAACTCTACGGCAATATACAACATCTCTTCTCCATTATACTCAAAATCTTGGTTCCTAAAATTAAAATAATTGTTCCTTTGTTTAAATTAAATTTACACATGAGCATACACACATACTTATGCACACATACACACCTACATATATGTGTCACCATATGTTATTGTTATGTATATATATCATAATACATACCTGAATGTCAGATTAACAAGGTCTTTATTATATCTAACAATAAGTCTGCTGAAGGTAGTTTACCTATCTTTTTTGGACCTCTCTTAGATTCCCATTAACTCATGCTTCACAAGATACACATCAACAAAATATTATTTTAATATCAGTTACAGTAGTTATGATAGCTTTATGATATATGGTTCATTTGCTTTAGTTTGTCTTCAATTTTTAGGAATTCTTTTTAACTTTCTGATTTTAAAAATTATATCAAGCATTTAGTTTCAAAGTTAAAATCATGCAACAAGATATATCCACAGATATCTTGCTTCTGTTCTTATCCCTTTTATCTTGTTACTTACCTTCTTTCACAAGTAATGCTTTTGATTTATTTTATCCATCTCTAGCTTCTTTTAGAAAATATAAACAAATATGTGTGTTGTAATATAAGGAACATGCATGTATGTATTTTCAAATATCTCCCACTTGCTTATACAAAATATACTATAAACTCTCTGGTGTTTTGCATTTTCTCTTAATGGATTACTCTGGAGATCACTCCACATTGCTGTACAGGTACTATCCTACTGTCTTGTTTCATTATTCTATCACTGTTGCTGTCTGGTGCCACTGAGATGTTTAATAGCTGATTCTGAAGAGTCAGTTGCTACTCACAGAGACCCTGTATATTACAGAATGAAACACTGCTTGGTCCTTTGCCTTCCTCACCACAGCAGGTGTGTTTCAGCTCGTGCTTGTAGACACTACATCAACCCACATGACTGACGATCTTCCTATTTTGAGCTGACCTTCTCCTTGGCCAAGCGTGATATCCCTCTCAGAGGACTCTCCCTAAAACATGTCCAAAGTTAGCAAGATGAACTCTCACCACCCTCACTTCTAAGAAGCATTAGGGCTATACTTCTTCCAAACTTTATTTGTTTTTCTGGAAGTCAAGAGTATGTCTACTGGACTAGATCAGTACATAGCACTATTGTTTACTTAACCAATTTCTTACGGGTGGGCATTTTAAACTTTTGTTGTTGTAAATAATGTCACTAGAATAGCCTTTGTATACAGAATTTCGTATTTTTCCAATGAAACTTAAGGATAAATTTTGAGAAGCAATGTTTCTAAATCACCAAACCAACCAACCCTCTTGTCATTTATTTGATTCTGACTCACTGTGATGCTACAGGACTGAGTAAAATGCTCTGCAGTGTTTCTAAGACTTTAATTTTTTGTGCGGGCAGACTGCCACATCTTTCTCCTGTGAAATGGCCCGTGAATTTGAATCATTGACCCTTCGGTGCCCAAAGAACCTGATGTCAGAAGAAAAGAGAAAGGCAGATGCTGTATTCACAAGGAGCCAAAAACCTTGGCATGGTGAGCAGGAAGAAAGTAGGTGATAGAAGGCAGAGAGAGGAGGGTCCATCTATGGGGTGACCGCAGCATTATACAACTGCAGAAACAGTGAGAGTCGGGGCCCAGGCAACTTGATGCACAAGCTTCACCATCACAGGAAACATACAAACTATTTGTTAAATTGATCAACAGCACGTGGCTTTACAATGGAATGAATTATTTCAGTTTTGTAATTATTGGTTTGTAGTTTCAATGGTGTTATGCAATTTTCCAACATTTTATCTACTTTTGTGGTGAATGAAACTGTTCAAACAGAAATCCCTGTGAAAAATCAATCAGGGAGAAACTGATGATGTAAGTGTATATTATTTTTTAACCTTTGGAATAGCTTCCCAAAAGAAGTGGAGGAAGATCATTACTTTCTTCATTTTACGTCAAACTCTCATATACTGAAGTTATTTTATGAACATAAATCACTTGGAAATTGAAAATTAAGAACGCATTTTTTATTATTTGGTGTAGGAATCTAAGCTGAATAAGGCCATAACCATAATTATAGTTTTCTAAGCACAATGCTATTTATTAGATAATTTCACTTTTTGCTATGATCAAGTCAGACTTTCTCTTCTGCCTTCAGGAGAATATAACACTCCTAGTCTCTGGCCAATTGAAACCATTATTCTAGCTGGTCCCCAAGATAATGCCAAAGAGATGGAAAATAGAACCAGTCTGTTTGGTGCTGAGAAAAAGTTCATTCAGGCTGGGAAAGGTGAGGAATCAGTAGGGACTCATGGAGTAGTCTTCTAGAACAGACCCATTCAACCCAAAAAACTGCAAAAGGTGAAGATTAAATTTTCCAGTGGCGTAGGTACAAGTAATAAAATTTGTAGTTTATTCTTTCACTTTGATTATTGTGAACTGGTCCAAGCTGATTTGATGACACAAACCTGGATTCTTTTAGAACCCTGTCTTGGAATCCACAGAGAGTTAGAAATAGGTGAGGGCAGCTACTCTCCCACGACTTGGCTACCAAGTTTATTATGACAGTCATACAAGGACTGACAATGACACATATTGCGAAGTTTCTAGGAGACACAAACAGCTAACATGTTAGGTGGTAAACAATAAATGTGGGAGGCTTGAGTCCACCCAGATGTGTCTGGAAGAAAGGACTAGAGATAAACTTCCAAAATTTATCAAAACCCATTTGGAATGCAGCTTTACTGTGATGCATATGAGGTCACTATGAGCTTATGGATTTGATGACAACTGGTTTACTGTTCTTTAAAAAAATACAATAACTTTATGAGAAATAAAATGTATAACTTTATCATCATTCTTTCATTTTTGAAAAAGTCTTAAATCTCATCAAATTCCATAATAACTTATCTATTTGGGAAATAAATAATGAAATTGCACAGGAATACTTTTAGCTTGACATTAAGAATGTGAAAGACATTTCAAAATTTATTCACACAGGACTTTTATAGTAGTGTATTAGAGTATTTCCTGTGGATTGTTAATTCTCCTGTATGGCCCAGCGAAGGCAACAAGTCTGCAAATACTACTTAAAAAAGAACAACTTATGTAAGAGTAGAGACAAATATTTGACGACTCTCTATTGTCTTTTAACTCTGGGCACTAGAGCGTTATCGGGGCAATAGCGCCAGGTAAGTGTGTTTTCACGAGCTGAGGTCAAAAGGGGTTGTAGGCTTGAGGAGGGCAAGAGAAGCCTTAGGAAATCCTGCTGTAGGCTCTGCCTGAGAATATTTCATTCCTTTTATTAGTTTTTTTGCTCAACTGCCCTTCAACTTGTACCTGAGGATTTTCAAAATGTAAGCTGGTTGTTAAAGGACACATACTGAAGTGTTTCATGGGAATAACTAGTTTAAATTGACCCAGATTATAAAGTAATTTAGACAGCTATTTACTTCCATGCAGAACACTTAAGTGTTAGGACATCATGCCACTACAAAACAATCATCTAAAATGAAGTAATACGCTATATTGCACTGTATAAGCTATAAGCAATTATGGAAGAATATACTTTCTTCACTTATATTAAGAAATCTGAGAAAAATGTAAAGAAATAAAAGCCTGGAGTATATAACAACTCCTAAGGCAAATTGAAAAAAATTATGAAGAAATTCATTGTATTATTGAAAGAAAGCAAAATCAAATGCATTGTGACAACATGATATAAATCACAGGATAATATCACATCTTAATAACCAACGCTGAACAGAAGAGAGAATTCTGTGTTGATTTACTGGGTAGAAAATGCGACATGACAGTAGACCCTTCACCAGCCGAATCTTCACATACTAGTACTGTCAGTCATGCTTTCCTCTCGAGTATATGACTAAGAAGCCATCCAGGGTGGGACATACATGGGCTGAATAAAGTTAATCTCTGATCCTGTTACCCTGAAACAAAACCCCAATGCCATTTTTCATTCTCCTGTATAGAGCTACGGCTAATTACCATGTGCCAAAACAAGGCTGCAGAAAGTATAATCTATTATCAGTAACTTGTGTCTAATAACATAATTGTATCTGGAATAATGAAATGTTCACTTTAGCATCAAAATTAATAATGTTGTATCAATGTCATTAATAATTAAGGATTCTTTTTATAGCATCACGTTATTAATAACAACTGCATTATGAGCAATTCTATTAATATCAAATAATAACAAAAATAATATCACATTGTCTTTCTATAGTTACAATTTTGCAAGGATGATGAAAACGCTGTGCACATATTGGACTAGACCCTGCTGTGTTCAAGGTAATCAGTTCTAAAAATACATTAATTCTTTTAGTAGACAAAGTATTTTGTTAATTTCCTAGACAGTAATTTGTGGGTAGAAAATTCATCAGTACATGTTCAGAAAACATGAAAATTCTGTTTCAAATATACTGTATCCAGGTTAGGGAGGGCATGGAGTAGCTTCCAGTGTGTTAATTCTTAGTGTAGGATTAGTCTAGTTCTTCATCTGAATATGAGCGCTTGGATTTATTTATTTATTTTTGCTTCGTAACAAATATATGTCACATATAACACTTTGAATGTGTTTAATATTACATAATAATTTTTATCATTCTCCTCCCTTTCTGTCAGGGAAATCAAATCTCAGCTATTTCACACAGGCCATTTTATATTTCTCCAAGTTTTCTCAAACTCAGCAACATATTCCAACATCTAAAGATACCTGTCAATATGGTACAGTCAAACTATAGCCAGAAAGCCAGCCCACAATTTGTTTTCGTAAATAAAGCTTGATTGAAAACACCACATACACTTGTTAAAATATTATTCCTGTCTACCTTCCACCTGACAACAGCAAAGTTGAGTAGTTGTGATAGAGACATAACAGCCCCCAATGCCAAATGTATTTACTATATGAGGTTTTACATAGAAAGTTTACCAACCTCTGCTCTCGATGCTAGGCAGAAAATATTTTTGACAGATTCAGAAACATGCTAAGAAAATTAAGGAGAAGGAAATCAATAATATTTCCTTAGTAATTTATGTTCGTATTTTATATGGATTATTCATTGTTGTTTTGTTGCTCTTGTTTTGAATGGATATAGATGTATAATTTTAAGGTCAGTTTCGGAAAAGAGCTGGACTTCAATTAATGCTTATTAAAGAAATATGATAGGACATGTTTTATTTTAGGATTAGAAAGAATTTATCCTGAAGTAATATTAATGATTTATTCTTGTAATAATTTACTTATTAATGTTTTCCTATTGTAAAATATACATTGTTGATCCACATTTTCTCAACTTTTTATTGTAAAAACTTCTAAACATAAACAGAACAGTGATATAAATCCCCATGCACCTATTAACAGACCTCAACAACTTTCAACTTATGGCCAAACTTGTTTCATTTATACTATAAATCTTCCCACTTTCCTTGTTATTTTGAAATACATATGTCACTTCATCTGTAAATGTTTCAGTAAATGTTTCTAAAAGTAAGAACTCTAACAGATCTATAAAACTACAAGAGCCCTAGTGGCACAGTGGCTAAGAATTCGGCTGCTAAACAAAAAAGATTTGAATGGTTAGCAGTTCAAATCTACCAGCTACTCCTTGGATGACTTATGGGGAAGTTCTACTCTGTTTTATAGGGTCTCTGTGAGTTACAATCAACTCAGCAGCAGTGAGTTTTAGAAAAGTATTATTGCATCTAAAAATGTACAATTCCTTAATATTATAAAATATTCAGCCAGCATTAAAATTTTTGATTCTCATAAATCACATGTTTTTTAAAGAAAATTTTATTTGCTTAAATCAAGATCTCGAGGAAGGACATCAATTTTTATACTCAGCTGTCCTTACCTTGTTTTTGATTTAGGTTTTTTTTTCCTGGATTTTTGTTGCTGCTTTTGTTTGTTCTTAGCATATCCAATTACAGGGCTGAAGTGGGGAGACACGAAGACAGCACAAAAACCCCGTGGGAGTTAAGAGCAGGATAAAACAGATGTGGTATAACCAAATGGCCTCAGGTGTCTACTTCTCCGTCCTATTCATCTTAGAACACGTAAGCTCACAAGTTTTTAATCTCATTAAATGTACTGTTCCTAACACTGCTTCCTCCAAAGTAGTAGAGGTACAGCAGGTGCCTGGGCAACAATCAGAGTTACTAACAGAGGTTCTGTGAATCTGTATTGTCTTCCCTAAATTTATGCCCCTCCATCTTTCTCAATTCAAGTGAGATTCAGACTAGGTCATAAACTCTTCCACAGTGTGCTGTTGGCAACATGAACCCACAAACTATAAAAGTCACATAAGTGATGAGTACAGCTATCTCAAAAATTAAAAGTACACAACAAAGGACACAGTATATGACATCTGACAATTATGTTTGTGAACTCATCCTGGAAGAAGTTCTACATATCTCATTGCAGAATATCACTATAGTCACCTTCAAAGTACTCCCATTGGAAACCTAGGCACTGATGGCAGTTTGGAACTTTTTCTGGAATGGCCTTCAGAGCTGTCCTTGGATTACCCTTGATATCCTGAATGCCATCAAAATGTCTTCCTTAAGTATTTAATGTTTTATTTATCTTTGGGTAAACAAAAATGTCATTGGGGGACAGATGAGGTGACTAGGGAGGGTGTTCCAATACAGTTACTTATTTACTGGCTCAAAACTCCTTCACAGACAGTGCCATGAGAGCTGGTGCATTGTCGTGATACATGAGCCATGAGTTGTTGGCAAAAAGTTCACGTTGTTTTCCTCTAGCTTTTTCATGCAGCCTTACAGCACTTCCAAATAGTAAACGTGGTTAACCACGTGTCCAGTTGATACAGATTCATAATGAGCAATCCCTCTGATATTAAAAAAGGCTAGCAACATTGTTTTGACTCTTGATGGATGGATGAAAACTTTTTTGGTTGTGGAGAACTGGCTGACTTACATTGAACACTTTGACGTGTTGTTTCAGGATTGTATTGGTACACCTGTGTTTTATCATCAGTGGTAACACGGCCGAAAACATTGTCTTGTCACATCAAAAGGTCTTGGCAAACTTTGATTCTCCTTTGCTTTCATTCATTGGTAAGCTCATTTGGGACCATTTTTGCACACATCTTTCTCATACCAAGATTTTCAGTTAAGATTTTACTGTTTCTCTGTCAATGATTACTTGGTCTACTATGTTTCTCACAGTCAGGTGAGAATTTTTGCAATGTTTATGTCAGTTCTCCTTGTTAATGGCTGCACTGACCTGTCTTCATCAGTGATGCTTTCTCTCCCCTCATGAAAACATTCAGTCAGTTTGCACACTGCCATTTTCTTCATGGCATTGTCCCCATAAACTTGGACTAACATGTCCCTGATTTCACTTCCTCTCTTGCCAAGTTTAACAAGAAATTTAATGTTTGTTCATTGCTCTATTTCAAGCTCCAACATTCTTGCAGTGGCACACTAAAACATGCAACAATAACGAACACTACTCAGCAAGGCACTGCCACATGGAACACAGTTGTGAGATACTGCTATATAAAGATTATGAAACCTTACTGAGTTGTTCATACAGTGCTGCCACATAAGCACACTGCGGCAAGTTTGCAAACTTAACTGTCAGACCTTGTATACTAGCTAACATAAAGCTCATCTGTCAAATGAAGAACAGAGTGATGAGTTGAAAGATTAGATTGAAGAACCTTCAGGAAGCATCAGGAAGGGGAAAATATACAAAGACTAAGAAATACGAAAACAAAAGCCGAAAATGATCAGAGAATAAATATTTGAAGGATTAGTAAACATAATTTTTCTGCAATGAAACCGGATGAATGACCTCATATATAATGGGTTCATAGGTTCTTAAACAAGAGAGGCTTGGGGGAAAAATCTGAACTCAACAAATGATAGTAAAATTGAAAACATCAAAGAAAAAAATAAAAAATTCTGAAAGAACAGAATATCTACAGAGGACAAAGAATCAGAACACCATCAAATCTACTGGCTATGAAAGAACAAGAAGTCATATGTTGAAATTATTAATGGAAATGAAGCTTTGGACATAGAATTGTACATACAGCCAAAAGTTAAATGCAAATTTTCTCCGGATAAAAGGGCCTCAAAGATTAAGCACTGATTACAAAGATTAATATCAATAACACTAATGTGGAAAGAATGTGAGAGGGCAAACAAAAGCAAACAAAACAGGAAAGAGGATGAAGAGAGAGAAGAAACTAAAAATAAATAAAATAAATAAGTACCTAAATATATAAACCAAAGCAAACCCACTACCACCGAGTCAATTCCGACACACAACAACTCTATAGGACAGAGCAGAACTGCCCTGCAGAGTTTCCAAGGAACTCGTGGTGGATTCGAGCTGCTGACCTTCTGGTTAGCAGATGTAGTGCTTAAGCACTATGCCCCCAGGGTTTCCCATAAATACATAGACAAAAAAATAATTCATACAAACAGTAGCACCAGCATCAAAAATAAAACAATATGGTGAGGGAGCAGGCCACAGGGGGCATGACAGAACTGGCCAGCAGTCAGCTAGTGAGCTTCTCACCAAGGAGCCTGGGACAGAACACTAGGAAGAGGTGGAGACAGTGCCAGGCCATTTGGGCAGGAGAAAGAAAATGGATAACGGAAAAGAGAAAGGAAAATAAAGGAGTCTGAGAGAGCTGGTTTATCGGGTCTGTACAGATGAGGGGAAGCCACGGGCCAGAGGCTTTCCAGCCGAGTGACCCAGCACAGCCCATCAACCAAGCAGGGCCAGGTGGGTGGGAGAAAGGAAAAGAAGGAAGGGGAAGACCGGAAATAACAACAAAAAAGGAAAGAGATAAATAAATAAAGTGGTACAAAGAGAGTTGATCAGGACAGTGGTGCGGACCTGAGGAGGCTGGGCTCGGTGGCTCTCCAGCCCAACAGTGCAGCGCAGCCCCTCGACAAGAGGTGAGGGTGGCACACAGGGCTGGGTGGGCGGGACACAGAAAAAGAAGGGAGATGGAAAGAAAGGTGCAACAACAATAAAAGCCAAAAAAACCAATAAAGACCACAAAACTATGGCACTGAAGGGGCTGGCGGGCGAGGCTTGGTGGCCCCAGGCAGCAGTGAGCTGCTGTGTCTCTGGCCAAGTGACCCTGGTCTTTTGGATAGTGTCGGAGGCTGCATGGAGGGAAGACGGGTGGCGGTTGGGGTGGGGTGGTCAGAAAGCACGTACCCCTGGTTACTGTGTGCTCTGTTTCCTGACGGGGGTTCGGTGAAGGTGCCTTCCTGTACCCAATGACTATGTTCCTTGGAGGCTGCAGTCTGAGATAGCAAATCTGTGCCATTTTAGCTGGTAGAGCACTTCCCCTCTGTAGCTCTCCTCATTCTCTGCTACTTATCAATTTCTTATTTTGGCACTTGATTGAGTTCTTTATCCTTTCCTTTGATGCCCAGGGCTATGGGACTGATGTTTGTATCTGTTTTACATATTTTTTTGTCTTTGCTGCAGAAGAACAGCATGATATATAGTGCCATGTTGACTCTGCCTCCCAAAGCTAGTTAAGACTTTTAAGAAGATCACCAGGTCTGTCTTAGTCTGGAAGCTCAGCTGAAACCTGTCCAACATGGGTGACATTTATGGTATTTAAATACTGGTGACATATCTTCCAGTGTCTCAGAAACATGCAAGCCCCTACAATATGAAAAATTGACAGGACGTGGGGAGGAAGGCAAATGCTAACAATTCATTTCTATTTACTTAAGAACTCCCATTTTATTCTTTCTGGACACACCTGGAATATGGGCAGAAGTGTCCTGGTTCTGATAGCACCAGCTCTCAGTGGCCGTATCAGGAAGATGGCTGATGACTCTGCACTCTTGTGACTTCTGTCGCCTGAATTCTAACACGTAGTCCTAACTATTTAACATACGTGCATATGTTCATGTATTTCTTCAGGGGGCAATTTAAAAACATTTAAATATAAAAATTGATAAAGGGAGCTATTTCAGTAGTTTTATACTGGTAGAAATTCAAGCTGCCTTTTTTTTTTTTTAGGAAAGAAGAAATATATTTTTTTTAAGAGTACAATCAAATAGCGAAGAGGGAGTTTTCCATCTTTAAAGAATAAAATGCTCACAATGAAGGGGAAATACTGTCTCTACTGGAGAGTCAACCTGTACAAATACACATTTAAATAGTCATTTTCCCTTAGTATTCAGTTCCTGAAGTATCCATTTAAATAGCTTTTGGATATGACTACCTGGATTTGAAAATAGTTCTGTTCTCGGTGTCAAATATTTGGTATCCATTTGCTGCAGTTTTATTTTTAAAAAAAGGTTGGGAAGTGTTGTGTCTTTTGAGATACAGAAACATGACAGAAACTGACAAATGGGAGAACGTGTCACAATGAAGCATGATATATTATAGCAGAGTGATATGCTGATACTCAAAGAATCCATAATATGCATCTTTCTTTTCATTTGCTGCTGCAGCAGAGGAGATTATTCTTAAAGATTAAGGGACCACTGTCACATCTTAGGTGTAAAAAAAAAAGTAAAAATTTCAATACATTAATATTTCTCCATAAGATTGTGATGTGTTTTTTTTGGCTTTCCTTTCTATTAATTTCAGATTAGCAGTAGAAGCATTTACAAAGTTGTGCTCCTTATGCCTGACTTATCCAATGGTAACACAATACTGTGAGTCTGTACTCCAGCTCATCCATAAGGAAACAAGATTAATGCCCACAGTGGACACATGTGTGAGAGAATATGAATAGATTAAAATACAGTGATATCTTAATGATCTCTAAAGGATCTGACTCAATGGCACTTGGCTGGCAAAGGATCTTTCACCAAAAATACAATGTATGAACATCCTTAACTTTAAACTGAAGATTAGCCAGAACACTAAAATTCTTTCTCATGCGAAAATTGCCTTGTCTTTTTGTGTGTCCATTGCTGCATAATTCATATGTTGTTGCTTGTTTCAAGTATTAGCAAACAGTAATATCTAAAATATTCAGAAAAGATGGCTTATAATCATTTTTTTCTTTTTAAAAAATCGATGACTAAGTTTTCTTTGCCATTTCTTCCCCCCACCGAAGTGTACGTGCTGCTGTTTCCCCACAAATTGCTGAAGTAAGCTTTGAATCCAGAACAAATGTCATTTAGGACTCCAGGTATCAGTGATTCTATTTTATATTTAAACCAAAACAAAGTGTACGATGAATACAAGTGCAATCTTAATGTAAATAGAAAAGAAGTAGCAACTTTGTACTAAAAATAAGCTCTGTTCACAAGGTTTTTCTTTCTTTCCATCATAATGTCTTCTATTCCTTTATTTTTTTCCACTCTTTCCTCTTATTCATCAACAGACATTATATTCAATAGCCAGTTTTGCACAGTACCATCTCATAACTACAAGAATGTGGCTTAAAACAAAAGCCTTCTATATGTGAAACAACCACATAAATGAATGCAAGCAAGCATCCTGAAAATATTTGCTATGGAACGTTATTGTAATACTACTTTCCCAAGATACAGGGATACATTTACCACAGAACTGATTCCTTTGGCCTTACCTAGCTGTAGATTTACTCCTAATAAAAATATCACATAAATTTTATTTTCACAAGTAAAAGGTTATCAATATCTTATTTGTGAAATAGGAACATGAGTTATTCCATTTCTCCACACAAATAAAAGCCAATTACAAAAGAGTCATTAACTCTCTTCAGTATAAACAAGTTACACAGACACATTCATGATAAAAAAAATCTATAATTCATCTTTGCAACACAGAAACATAGCTTAAATTAAATACACTTTGGCATTGTGGAAAACCCTGGTGGCACAGTGGTTAAGAGCTATGGCTGCTAATTGGAAGTTCAGCACTTCAAATCTACTAGATGCTCCTTGGAAAGCACATGAGGCAGTTCTATTATGTCCTATAGGGTCACTGTGAGTCAGAATCAACTTGTGAGCAGCAGGAAAGAGAAGGACTATTGTGAGCACCATTTCCTGAAAATTCAACTTCTATGCATGTGATAAGTTAGTCTCAAAATTAAAAAAGCTTCACATTCAGTAATTAGAATATTTAGGAAATATTAGAAAAATATTTTGTGATGTTTAATGGTAAAATATTAAAAACATTTTTTTTTCTTTTTCTTTTTAGGTGAAAATGTCAATCTGCTTAATAGTAAAGTATAAAAAAATTAAATGTAAAGAATGTTACTTTGTTGGCAGAGAGCAAAGTCATTTGATTTTATGTGTATTCTTTTAGAGATGACTTTTTTTTCTACCAGGTTTTCCATTACATATGAAATGAGAACTCTTTCTTAAAAACTTAGAAGTAGCTACATTTAATTTGCAGTGAAGTTTATAAATCATGCTACCAAATTAGGAAAAAAGAAAAAAAAAAGAATCAACATAGTCTACCACAACAGAATTACCTTCCAGGATATGATTGCTATGTAAAGACTATATAATGTCCTCTTAGAAAATGTCAGTGTTCCCAGTTACATAAAAAGATAAAAATGGCTAGATTTTTTATTGGTAACAATCAATATTTTATTTCCAAAATTAACAAAACTATTATTATGTAGAGGAATAACATTATGAACATCATCATAAATGCTTTTATCATGTATACTGTTTTGAAATCACTTGATATTGGCAATAATTTCAGTCTATTACAACCATATCTACCTTCTAGAGACTATACTTTATCACACAAAATAAAACAAGTTATTGTTTAATACCAAAGAATAAAGAAAATAAGAGAGTACTTTTTTTCCTAGGTACTAAGTATGGTCTTTACATTTGTATATATCCCATTTTGGGGTTGATTTCAAGCTTAAAATCTATTGATAAAATTAGTACTGTCTCTCAAAAACTGTTGAAATGAGACATAAGTAACTCCATTTAGAGGAAAGGTGTGGTGAAAATTCAGGTAATAGGCTCCAGGAACCAACTTAGCAGGAAATAACAAGAAATACCATAGGGTAATTACACCAAAACAGATAGGGCCCGGAGACAGCATCGTAAATAACCCCTGGAGACAGCATTGCAAATAATCCCTGGAGTCAGCCTAGTAAAACATCCACTAACAGTTACATTTTACAACCTACGGAAATTCCATATGTATGAAAACATTCACAAATGTGGTTAACACATTCACCCACAGTTAAATTTTGCAACTTACAGAAATTCCATATGGCCTCAGCCAACCTCAGCCAATCAATGTAAAGGTCAGCTCCCCCTCCCTACCTTGCAATTTCACGGCTTAAATACTGGGTGCTAAGGAAGCTTGGGGTCACCTCCTTGCTCTGCGTAGTTTGCAGTGTGTCCCTGGTGCACCAGTCTTTTTCCTATTGGGCACATTTTTAATAAAACTTATACTTTAAAGAAAATCTGCATCACTTCTTGAAAACTGGACCCTAACAAAACAACAACAAAATAAATAAAATTTAGAAAAAAAGTGAATGAGAAGATTTTCACATCATGATAGGGAACAATTTTCAAAAAAGTAAGGTGCTGAACTGTCAATGTAGTTTGCTATTATATCTTTTTAAAAAACTATCACACACATGCAGGAGCCTTGGTGGTACAGCAGTTAAGTGTTCAGCTGCTAACTGAAAAGTGGGTGGAGACGAGTTCAAACTCACCAGCTGTTTTGTGGAAGAAAGATGTGGCAGTCTGCTTCTGTAAATATTTACATTCCTGGAAACACTATGGGATACTCTGATTCTGTCCTATAGATTCACTATGACTTGGAACTGATCTGACAGAAACAGAATTAATTTCATTTATGATATATTTATATGTGTAGAGTACCTCTGAAATGATGATAACCAGCTAGCAACAAAGGTTGCCTTTGAGTTTCTGGAAGACCAAGGGAAAAGAGATATTAATTGTTGCTCTGTGTCTTTTTAAACCCTTGTATTTATTCCATTACATTTTCACCTCATGAGTATTTTGTACCAAACCAAGGCCATCGAGCTGATTCCAACTCACAGTGACCCATCATTTCCCAGGGGTACACTGGACACATTCAAACTGTCTACCTTCTAGTTAGCAGACATAGCACTTAACCACTACATCTCAAAGATGGTGTATGAATTAGCCATTGAAAAGCAAAAAAAAAAAAAAAAAAAAAAAAAACACAAAAAACTGGTATGACAAGAAAAGCAGAATCTTAATTTTAAAAAGTAGGAAATTATGGAGTAAAGCCACATGCTCAATTGCATTAAATAGTATTACTGAGAATCTTTAAGTACATGACTCATTGTGAACTCAAGAAACCTTTTATCTTTAAAATCATAAACCTCTCTACAATCTTACATTTCTGATCTTGGAATACATCTGATACATCTGAGTTCTTTATGCAACTGAGTGTGGATAAGACACTCCAGAAGACCGGATTCAGCTATTCATTACTATACCCCTACAAGAGACGTTCTATAGGTTTATAAAATATCTGATATTGCCATAAGAATAAGATTTTGATAAATTCAAAAAAATGAAATTACAATAAATTAACATTTATTAAAATAAAGGAATTAGAAAAATTATCTAGACTTTTGTCTTTCACATTTCCAGTCTTCAGTTCACTTGGAATAATAGGTAAAAAGCATTTTGCTGTTCAAATTTACAAAATAATTTTGATATACACACACATGCACACATGTGCACGTGCGCACATACACAGTCATATACACAAAAATACACAATTTTCTCAAGTTTCAGGGACTACAGCAGCTTTCAAGCTTCTACAGTTGTTTTAGTCCTTCGACCCATCCCCTGCCTTTTCCATATAAAGGGGTCAGAATAGGTGGCTGTTTTAACTGTAAGTTACAAACAGTCAACCGTGTGCCCAAAATTAAAGGTTTAACAAACAAAATTCCAAGGAGAAAGGAGTCTTTAGGAGTCTTATCCATAGTGTTTGCTGTTTTCTGTGGTGTAAATACTCCTACTATGACCAAATTAAACTACTAATATAGCACTATTGAATAAGGTTTTAGAAAGAGATGCAGTCTCACATTATTAGGTTGTGCTTCCACTGCCCAAACTCATTGTCATTCAGTCCATTCTGACTCATAGTGACCCTATAGGACAGAGTGGAATTGTCCCATACGGTTTCCAAGGAGTGCCTGATGGATTTGAACTGCCGACTTTCTGGTTAGCAGTCATAGTTCTCAAGCACTACGCAACCAGGGTTTCCATTTCTACTATGATGATATAATATTTGTAAATAATCTCAAGAACAGAGTAAAATACGCTCAAATACTTATTTGGAAGTAACAAATTGTATGTACTACCTTTCTCTTTAATATAAATTTGTTAATTATAAGTTTGTATGATTTGATTTTTAACAATAGTTATTTTAAACAACCTGAAAATTTAAAAGTTGACCCTCATGAGCAGTATGAACCAACTTGAGCACACCGCTGTATTCTAGAAGGTCTGGTATAAGTGGTACTATTAAAAAAATTCATCATCATTTTAAATATCTAATAATGTTAGCTCTACAAATTTTTGGAAGCTTAAAAATCAGCTTTCTCATAGTAATCTTACGGGTCATGAATCTTTCAAATTTGAAATACCCAGCATTTCTACATCTCTGGCACTAAAAAGACAAATATATCCATGTTATAATTTTTAAGCCAATAGACTTACCAATTTGGGGTCTGTCATTTTCATCCCAGAAACATCCTTTCTGAGACATTGTTTATTATATTTGCTAAATGATTTGTAAACTTCAAGAAAATCTGGGCAACATTTTTTTCTTATAGGACCACTTTCTGAGAAAGGGATTGATGAATTAGTGGCTACAGAACTTCTTTGAGAGTCTCACACTGATAAGTGCCAAGTTAGCCCTGGAGGTAGTTAAAGGCTTCTAATAAGTTTGGAATGAATATTTTGAAAGGGTGTCAATGTCAAAATTAGCATTTATTTTTCGGAGTTGCCTCTGTCACCTCCTTCTACATAATGAAATAATTGAATGGTTTCAGAGCATGTTTCTTCACTTTTCCAGTTTAAAGACTTTGTTAGTTGCACGTGACCATATTGTTCTATTACCTGCTGCATAAACTTACCCTGAAGCAGTCGACTGGAAGACAACAGTTTTGGTCAAGGAAATAGAAATGTACTATGGCACTAGAATTCCTACTGAATCAATAGTTAGCTCCCTAACACCAGGACACTACAGTGCTTTCAGCCACTGTCCTGCCGGGCTCTGCACAGAACAAAGTTCTTTCGATCTTTGGAAAAGTTGTTCTTTCTGATGCTATCAAGCTTCTTAAGCAAAAAGTTTCAGGGAGGTAAAATAAATGAAAAGAATGTCTTTCTTGAGAGGTAGGGAATGGATTAAGATTTTTTGCGGACTCATATTCCACGTATTACTAAATTTTACTGTAATTCTAACTTATCTTAGGGACAGAAATTAGACATGTACTAACTTGAAAATTGCAAATTTCTATTTTGAAATTTAACATGTTATTAGCATTACAGGTATTATGTACACATATTACTATAACCTATAATTAGGGCAGGAATTTGTTGATTAGTATTAGTATTTTTATCATCTATAATTTTATAAGCTCACTTTCATTTTTTCACTCTATGAATCTGTTTTAGCTATAATTCAAGATTCTGACCCTCATCTGTGTTTACTATCAGTGCAATTGGAATGAGTAATTTTTCTCCCACCCATCAGCCCTCATGAGTATGTGAAGTTTTCCCATATCATCTGGATCTCAGATGAATGAAACTTGACATGTTTATTTAAAGGAGCTGCTTAACTATATCATTACTGCATGAAACAATCTAAGGTTGCTTTTGACATTTCACAGTATGTGAAGTTCACTGTGAATTAAAGTGAAATAAGTCACTAATAAGAGAAAACATAGTTATTTGACCTAATTTTTCCTCCTTTCATGTGTAATATAGTGCAGATAAGAACTATGTGGCCAGAATTCATCAGTCTGTTTGTTAACCCTTAAGATTCCCTATTTTACTGAATGCACATGTAATTGGTTGTCCACATTGAGCAGAACAGTTATCAAATATTTCTTAATTTGTACTCATTGATTAAATAATTTATTTAAATAAAAGATACCAACATAATACAGCTTTTCACACTATAAATTTAGTTTCTTTTAAGTACGAGAGCCTGTGTGAGAAGAGAAAAAAAAATAAGAAGTATACCTACTTTTTAAAATATAATCTGTCCTAAATATTGAAAAGCTGCTAACCCCACTGATGAAGACTTAATGAGGTAGTTATTTTGTAGCAAATATGAGGTTCTAAACCAAAATATTTTCAGTCTTGGACATCAGAGTGAATCTATGTTTGAGGAAATACCCAAAATTTTAAGAAAATAGATTTTTTAAATCATGACTAACCTTATCTCCTGGCTTTACATTTTCTTTACATGTAAAGACTGATTTTGCAATCGAATTTATCATATTACAATTTCTAGTTCCAACTAAAATTCTCACCTGGTTAATTACTGTATAACTATTGGGTAAAATAATATTGCTTTTTCATCATTATCACAGATGAATTTCTACTGACAATGATACTTCAGAGATTTTGCAACAAAGATCTTCTTTAGTATATAGCCTCAGTTTATGTACATTTTTACTAAATCCCAAGTAGAATGACATATTTAATCTTTGCCCAGTTTGGAAGGCTGATGCTGACTACATAGACTAGTATAAGATTATTTTGCTTGCTTTGCTGATTTTATAATAAATGATAAAATACTGCAGATTCATGTCACAGTGTATTGATGAAAAGCAGATTATATCTAGCATGCTCAATAAGTAATGTATTTAAGGTTTGAGAACCACTGAGTTATCAACTCATATATAAATTCCATCACATATTAAATAACCAAAACCCTCCAAAAGATCAAATAAAGAACATCAATTTAAACTTTTCCCCAGAATTTGAGTTTATGAATGGCCTGACCTGTACACGGATCAATGGAGTAATTTCTTTAGTGGTAGTAGGGCTCTCTTAGATAACATATTAAGTTATAAAAGTTTAACATTACTGGAAAATTTCCACCTGATTTTCATTTCAATATTTTAAGTATACATTAATATGTGTGCTCACAGGCAAGTGACCAAGAAAGGATATCATTATTGGAAAAATAAAGGACTTCAAATACTAAGTCCTTGAAACTGTGCTATGAAGTAGACTCTTAAGTAACTGTAAGTCACCGAAGTGCACAACACAGAGGAAATAATAACACTTAGGTAGAACTATGTTGCGGTTACCATAGTAAAAATTCTCAGTGATTTGAAAACTTCCATATTTCAAGCTATCTGGACATGGTCTTATTTGTATGCTCTGAAAGTTAATCCAGGAGGTGTCATGGTGTGTTGGAATCTGTCTCCTGACTTGGACTTATATCACTGTTTACATTAATTGTTCAGAAGTCAAAGAGATTCAGAGTAGATCTGCAGAAATTATTTCCCTTCTGAAGGATTCCTGAGAATTTGTATACTTTGGGTAAATATGAGATGGAAGAACATGAAAGAACAACCTTTGAAATCCAAAGACATCTGTAAAGTTTCAACACCTTCCTCAAAGTTTTTTACATGGAACTCCAGGTTAATCCTTCTACAACAGAAAATTGTTTACGTGACTCCCCTAAACTCATAAACTGACCACTTACAGTTCAGTGTTTCTTATGGTTTCTGACTTCCATGATTCCTCATAAACATCTAAGTAAAAGCTATACAGTTTTTCTTGGAGTAAGAGCTCCTTGGCTTGTATTCTGTCTCTTAGTTGTCATTTATACTCTCTCCCTGCTCCCATCTATTGAGCTGTTTGAATATACTTTAGGAAGCTTTGCTCTCCTACCTCTCCATACCTTCCACACTCTGCCTAAAATGTCCCTTCAAGCTTTCTCATTTTACCCACTTTAGAACTTTTGCCTAAGTCTAATTTATTCAAGATTTAGCTCAAATTGTCTCCTTGGACTTACCGTCTCAAGTGATCCTCAATGTCTTGTTTCCTGACTGAGAGATCAGAATCCTCTAAGCATATTCCTATCATTGAATCTATTGCTACCAAACTACAGGTTTGCTCACTTTTACACTGCAATAAAATACACTTTCAGGAATATGATTTTTAACAGTAAACTCCTAATTAATAGCTCTCGGCATAGAATCTGACACCAGCAAACATGATGAATAATTTGTTGAATAAATTATTACATTGTCTTGAATGCAGAGCATGGAACTAAGAACCATTAGAAAATCTGTCATTTTGGAATGGAAGAATGGGAAAAAGTCTATCAAAAACAAAAGCAATCACTGAAGAGTCAGGACTTTGGTCAGATTCCTTGCCAAAATGGAATTGTCTCCTTCACATACATATTTAAATAGTATACTTCTGGAGCAGCCATCGTCTTTCCCATTCAACAGTGGTACTCCTTCACATGGTTCTAGTAGAATCATACCTGCTCCCATCCCTCCCACCCCCGTCTTCAGTCCATGTATCTCAAGATTTTCCAATCAATGTTTCTCTTTGAGCTTTTCTGTTAGTAATCAGGAAAGGTTCTCTTCTAGAATAATGAGCTTCAAATAACAGGTATATCAAAGGGCTAGCAACCACACAGCTACTGTATGGAAGACATCCATCTGGGACTAAAGTCTAGACCAGGTCAGAAGATACAATGGATGAAGATACAGATTGACTCTTGACTACATGATAGGCCTTCTGGAATTAATAGGGATTCTTGTTAAAATGCCAGCATGACTTGTAGTGTTGAGAAACTCTTACGCAGATTTCACATGAGCTAATCTTCAGCAAGTTGTTGTCTCCCAACTTCTGGCTAACAGAAGTCCCAATGAAAGGTGCTTGTTTCTACTTGTATCAGAAGAGAAGGGAAAAAAAGGAGAAGAAGAGGAGGAGGATTAGAAGGAGAATGAGGAGGAAAATGAGTTGGAGGAGTAGGGATGAATAAGAGGAAGAAGAGAAAGAGGAGAAGGAAGTAAGGAAACAAGGCAAGTTGTGTTACGGGGTACTTTTGCATTAGGGTTCACTTTATCCTGTGTTTCACATCTATAGTGAAGTGAGCTACCAAGAGGGTAAGGGGTATTGGAAAACACGGGCAGTTGAAAGTGGAAGGCTAGGCTAGAGAAGAAAATAGGAGGACGCCAGACGCAAACACAGCCTATTCCTTGGCAGAGGGAAATAATAGGATTCCTCTGTCCTAGTCCACCTAGACATGGTCTTCTGTCCAAGTCTCAGATCTCAGGCTTATAGTAAGGCAAATTCCAAATAGCAGTGTAAATGAATTTCTGGTAGAAATTATAATGAGAGGATAGGAGGGGTGCCAGGGAGCCAGACAGGTGAATATTCATCTCCACAATAAAAGGTTAATAACACTGAACTGAAATACTGAAAAATAATAGCATTAACTATGTAACCATTTATAGCCATGGAAGTATTATTATAAAAAAAAATGTATAAATGTCAGATGGTAAGAAACAATTATAATTTTAAAAAGTATTCATCCCTGATTAACAGAAATCTGAGGTAGGCAGGAGGCAGAGGTGTAAGCTGTTGATTTTAATAAGAAACCTTGCAAAATTTTCACTCACAACCATGTTTCTGTATAAGTTAGATGAAAACAGAAATCAAACTTTACAAAGGAAATAAAAGGAGAAGTACCACTATCCAGTAAGACGCTTCATACACATTACCCCTCCATTCAACTCTGAAAGGCGACTGCTTGTCAGTGTACAGGTTCATTGTTCACATGGGGGGTGTGGTTTGTAGTGAGATGTGTGTGTGTGAACTAAGTGAGGCCTGGCTATAGTTCTGTAACTTGCTTTATTACTGAGAACCTGCCAGATACATCTTCTGTTGTCTTTAATGGCTGAATGTTACATAACTATATGAATACGCTCAGTCATTTGCTCAGTCATTCCACTGAAGATATATTTTGTGTAATTTTTGTTTCTTTCTCTCTTTTTAAGTTATACTCAATAAGCACTTTTATCTTCATTTGGGGGGCATATTTTTCACATAAATTTACCATTCCACTGAGTGCCAGGGACTGATTTAGGGTTGCAGTGATGAAAAATAAAGTGAGAGGCAGCTATTTAGACAATTATAATATCATGTAATGAATTCTGTAGTGGGCTGGCAAAGGATCTATACTAACAACATATAAAACATTATAGAAATAGGAGTTCTCCTGAATTTCCATGTTCACAAGAAAAATACAATGTCATAAAGGTGAAAAAATTATGAGACATACTACGTCAGGCGAAAAAATAATAAAAAAGTTTATTTTCCAAGAATGTAATAACCATATATATATATATTTCATTAATAGAAAAAATAAAATCAAAAGCTCTGAATTTTTCAGGACTTCAACTGGTCATGAGTTGATATGAGGGAAATAAGGAGGAAAAGAAGTATGTAAAAAATAAGGGTAGTAAAACAAGGCAAAATCTAAAATCAAGAGAAATGTTTCTTCTACAATAGTAGTTTTCATTGTTGCAGGTACAAGCCTTAGCCGATCGGAGGATGTGGTTGATAAGGCTAACATGGGTTGTCTGTCTGAATGATTCCAGAGCAGTAAAATGGGGGTGATGGAGGTGGTTTCTGACAATCAGTTTCATGGTCCATGTAAGAAATTTAACACACTCAAAACAAGGTAAACAAATCTGATTGTGGTCTGACCAACATTAGTCACGATCCTTAAAATGATTGTATAAAACCTGTTGCCATCGAGTTTATTCTGACCCACAGCATTGAAATGAAACTCAATCCCCACTCTGAAGATGGAGGTAAGAGTCACCAAAATGACATCTTTGGTTTGAAAAATGGTGATAGCAGCCAATTGTACTGAATTTGCCATCACATGATTTTTAGGATTGGCCAGTAAACACTGTGACAGATCTATAGGAGAAAAGAAATCTCAAGTTCAACAAGTAAATTATAGACATTGAAAAGAAACACCTCGTAAAAAAGCTATCAGTAGAAGCAGCTTTCGATGGGACACTGTCTACAAAGAAAAGTGCTATGTACATTGGTTTTTCAGGGCACCAGATTGCTGGTTCACTGACACATAGGACGACGAGACGCTTTCATCTACATGTCTACTCAGTGTGTCCTAGCTGTAAAGAAATAGAAGTAGAGGGTATATATATACATATATATATGCAGAGGGCATGTACATTTACACACATATATATATACTTTTAGTAGGTACACTTATGCATACACAGGCATATACACAACCAATATGTCCATTACATTCATTTTTTATGCCTTCTGACCAAGGAGGCACAGGCTTAAGAATTAGGTCTCAATTTAAGTTTGATTTTGCCTCCTTATTCAATGTGATTTTGGGCAATGTCATGGATTGAATTGTGTTCCTCCAAAAATATGTGTAGCCATGTGGCTGGACCATGATTCCCTGTAGTCTATGATTGTCCTACATCCTGCTATTTTCCTATGCTGCATGGAAAAGGACTAGGGTGTGGCTGCAAATCCCTTTATAAGATCACCCCTGTGCTCCACTGCAAACGGAGTTTCCCTGGAGTATGCTTTGCTCCACCCTTAATCCTTTCATTTTACAAGAGCTAAAAGGAAAGGGAAGCAAGCAGAGAATTGGGATCCTCACACCATCAAGAAAGCAGTACTGGGAGAAGAACTCGTTCTTTAGACCTGAGGTTCCTTCACCAAGATGCTCCCTGGGCAAAGATTGATGCAATACCAGACTTTCCTTCAAAGCTGACAAGGGCGACAGCCTTCCCCTGGAGCAGACATCCTGAATTTGGACTTGTAGCCTATTGTACTGTGTAAGAATAAACCTTCCTTTGTTAAAGCCATCTATTCTGTGGCATTTCTGTTAGAGCAGCCCTAAGCTGACTAAAACAAGCAATTTAAATTCTCTTGGTTTCTGTTCCTTCCTATGTAAAATGAGCATAGTAACAATGTACATCTCAAGAAGTGATTATGATTCTTAAACAAGACAGTGTAAAGCATGTAGCCTGTACCAGGCACAGGACAAATGCTAACATATAACAACGTATGAAAAGATAAAATATGCCACTACCTTTAGAGTTATTTCCTTTAAATGTATTGGTCTTACTGTTTGGAGAAGGTATAAACAGTTTTATGCTTATGCTGTATAGTTTGCATCAGCGTATTTTTTAGGTATTTAGCCGTCTGTATTCATCATGAGTACTGCTTTGCTATACCTCAGAATTTATTCATTGTTGTAAATTATAAGTTTAGATTGCCTACTTCTTCTGTTTTCTTGCATTTATCTCTAAGACCTGATGTAATCTTAGTTTTTTTCTGTGCTAACCCTGTGTCTAAAGGTTTGTTTTCAGAGTGCTTAAAAATGACCTGTGTATACTCACAGAAACCATAAAAGTGAGTTAAAGAAGCAAGATTATATAAAAGTATTTTATAGTCTAAATAAAAAAAATTTAAAGTGTGGTTTCCTTGGTAAGGAATCAAAGTAAAGTTAGATGGAATTTTAAAAAAAAACAAACAAACAGACATCAGATTGCTTTTTATTTTACTATAAAAGGGATATGGCTTTAGATTATATTTCATGATGCCAATAACCTTATTATAGTGAACAGGATGCTATTTTGAATTGGCCATAACTTTTTCATCTATGAACTGGCACAGAAAAATATTTTTTCAAAAATATGAGTACAGAACACCGCTACAGTATAAATTATTTTACATTATACATTGACTTGCTTGTTAAGGGTCTTACAATTTTCAAAACTGCTTTCTAATTTTTTGTGTGTACATTTTTACTTTAGGATACTTCTTACCAAAACATCTCTACTTTTCTTCCATATCAGGATTATGGTTTCAGACATTGCTAAATCTTAGGCAGATAAACAGATTCAAATAAAATTTGGTGATAAAAGAAAACAGTACCTACTGTATGTTGAGAATTTTGACGGCAACTTTCAGTTGAATGTGAATTAAAATGGCTAGGTTATAAATCCCCTGAAAATAAGGTTTATAATGGAAATGCTGACAGGCATTTAACGATAGCAGCAGTAGCTGGCACCACTGTAATAAAAGGACTTAAATGGAAAAAAAAAGTATGCTTCACAAAGACATGTGGATTTCAGGGTAAAGCTATATGCAGACTCAATGTAAGGATGGATAATAATATGCCTCAGCAATTATGATGCATGGGTGTTAGTAACAAAGAATCTTGAAATTCAGCTTCCAATCAGGTTGTGAAGGTGTTTTAAAAGGAAAAACCTGAATGCAACATTCTTCAGTTCTATTAGCCTGGCACCATCGTCCTCTTACAAATATATTGTATTCATCCTTAATGTAAGAGCACAAAAGAGCTTAGTCAGAAACTGACCCACATGAAAACAGGATGGGTATTTCAGCAGCTCATCCTTTAGTACCCCCAATTTAATGAATTATTAAAGCACTGGTTAGGCATTAGATAAGAAAATACACACAACATTCTTTCAGAGACACAACTTGATTGCTGTATTCACAATGCTCATCGTTCTGTTTCTGTCAGGCCTGTCTCTAGAGCAGGCAAGCAGCCCTGAGTGGTCCCTGTCAACCATGTGGTTGTAGGAGAAAGTTCATCCTCAGATTACATCTAAGCCATAAATGAATGACTTGGTTTTTTCTTTTCCTTAATAGCATGCTACATGTTGAGCAGTTTTTATTCTTCCTTATACTTTTGAATTTCAACTCTTCTTGCATTTCTGAGTAATATAATAAATAAAAGTTTGCTTTTTTTTTTTTTGGTTGTTTGTGTTGTTCCTGATCATTTCTATAAAACACAACAGCCAGATTGTCTTATAAATTGGCCAAAAAGATTCTTGAAAAATCTCAGTGGGTGCCAATAGAGCCAAACTGATTACATTGCTTTTACCAGACATTTGTACCCATTGTGCCCAAAGATTACTTCTAGAGAATTCCACTCTGTAATTATTTTGAAAATAACAAACACTTTGGTTATTTTGAGCAAGAATCTTCCCCAGGAAAAATACAAAGGTACACTGATGTGAATTCTGTGTATTCTTTTTTCATGCCTATAAATTCTACCTAAACTGTCTAGGCTGACAATCCAAAATGATAATCAAAACCACTTTTTACATTTATTCTTGTAACTGCCGTGGGCAAGTTTTAAAAGATATGCTAACAAATCCCAAAGAACAGCTGGTATTAAATATTTGATACAACATGAAATGAATACTTTGGATATGAAATATAAGTCATATAGCTCTTTAATCTCTTCTCCTTCCATAGGTATCCAAAGTTGGGGGGGTATGTGTTATGTATATATTTTTTAATTCATAGCCTTAGGCAGAAGAGCACATAACAAAATAAATAAGAATGTCACCATTTTAACACTGTAATATCAAAAGTAATACATCATGAGTCATGAATCAGCTGATATAATTGCTACCTTTTGTTCATTCTTGTACTGTAGACAAAGGTTTACGGAACAAACTAGTTTCTCATTAAACAATAAGTATACATACCCAATGTAATTGTATATAACTATTCAATTTGAGTATTTTCCCCTATATATTTTTATACATAATTTACTGCTTTTCATAAATCATTTTGTGAAATTACACCAAACATGGAACAAAGAATGTTCAAAATGAATGGAGTTTTTAAATCTACCCAGATTAAGACAGAAAACATTACTGACACTGCAGAAATCTTCCTTTGGCTTTATTCTAGTTATTATGAATTGAACTGTGTACCTCCCAAGACATGTGTTATCAATCCTAACCTCTGTACCTACACAGAAGAGCACCAAGGACACAAGCACCTTCCTCCAGAGCTGGCAGACAGTGAATGCCTTTCCCTAGAGTTGGCACTCTGAATTTAGACTTCTAGCTTCCTAATCTGTGAGCAAATATATTTCTGTTTTTGAAGCCATCTACTTGTAATATGTATTTCTGCTGTAACAGCACTAAATAACTAAGTCACTAGTCATTATCGATTACAAAGGCAACCAGTATCTTCATCTCTGAGACTCTCAAAAAATAATTGTAAGGTAGCAGTTTGCATACAGGTGGTTGATTTGGAGGAAATTCCAAGACTCAAAAATAAGAGAGCGGGCAAAATGAAATAAGAAAGACGAAGATGAATAAAATGTGCATTAAGTAGCAGTTTACTTCTATAGACAACTGAGGCTCAATCTAACTATGAACTCTTAGAGAAACCACATGAAACATTCCCCAGAATTAGCCCCCTGGGTGACAGGGAGACTGCACTTACCTACTGACATTTTCTCCTAAATTGTTGAGGATCTCCTCCCGGTATGTAAATTTCTAGATTGAGCCTAATATGACAGAACAAGGTCTCCTGGTGCTTTCTCACATGGAGAAGAAGAGCAAGGATGAAAGCTCAGCATGTGTGAATTCAGATAGATGGAGACAAAATGGAATGACACATCCACAATTTTGTGCTCCAGTAGTATTCTGAGTTTTATTACAAAGATTTGTTTTGCTTAACTTTGAACATTTATAAATAATCACAAAATGTTTTTATACTGACATAATCATTAATAAAATGTTTGTATGGTACGGGGTGTTGTATTGAGTACGCAAAGACATTCTACTGTGTGGATCATAACAAATGATAGAGAGCACTGCAAGGAATGGGAATTTCAGAACACTTAATTGTGCTCATGAGAAACCTGTACATTTTTCAAGAGGCAGTCTTTCCAACAGAGCAAGATACTGCACAGTTAAAAGTCAGGAAAGATGTGCATTAGGGCTGTATCCTTTCATCATACCTATTCAATCTGTATGCTGAGCAAACGATCCAAGATAATGGACTATATGAAGAAATAATGGGCCAAAAGACTGGAGGAAGACTCGTTAACAGCCTGTGTTATGCAGATAATCCAACCTTGCTTGGTGAAAGTGAAGAGGACTTGAAGCAATTACTGATGAAGATCAGCCACTACAGATTTTAGTATGGATTACACAACAACATAAAAGGAAAACGAAACAAAAAAATCCTCACAAATGGATCAAAATAAACAGGGAAAACACAGAAGTTGTCAAGGATTTCATTTTACTTGGATCCACAGTCCACACCCACAGTCAAAAAATCAAAAGACACATTACACTGAGCAAAAATCTGCTGCAAAGACCCTACTGTAAAGAGGTTTACAGTGTGAAAAAACAAAATGTCATGTTAAGGACTAAGGTGCACCTTAGCTAAGCAACAGTATTTTCAATTACCACCTATGCATGTGAAAGCTGGATGACACATAAAAAAGACTGAAGAACCAGTGCCTTTAACTTGTGAAGTTGGCTAAAAATATTCAACATACCATGAACTGCTAAATGAATAAACAAGTTTGTCTTGGAAGAAGTACAGCCAGAATGCTCCTTGGAAGTACTGATGGTGAGACTATGCATGACATACTTTGGACATGTTCTTAGAAAGAATCAGTGCCTAGACAAGGATATCATGCTTGGTAAAGCAGAGGATCAGAGAAAAAGAAGACCATC
Source organism: Heterohyrax brucei (assembly GCA_028571685.1). Classification (NCBI taxonomy): domain Eukaryota; kingdom Metazoa; phylum Chordata; class Mammalia; order Hyracoidea; family Procaviidae; genus Heterohyrax; species Heterohyrax brucei. The sequence continues at coordinate 119,192,835 of CM053144.1, read as the reverse complement.
AATGAGACGGATTGACACAGTGGCTGCAACAATATGCTTGAACTTATATAACTATGATTGTAAGGATGGCATTGGACTGGACAGTGTTTCTTTCTGTTGTACAAAGGGTTAATGTGAGTCAGAATCAATCTGATGGCACCCAACAAATGGGCATGGGCATGGGCATGGGCATGGGCATAGGCATGGGCATGGGCAACAGCATAGAATTCTAGGTTGGTCTTTGTTTTCTTTTATAGATTGCAAGTTGAATTTCCAATTTCTTCTGACTGTCATAATTTCTGTGAAAAATTCACTGCCAATCTTATTATTGGTCTCTTGATGTTAATGTGAACATTTATATAATGGACTACTGTTAAGTTATAAGAAGCAATGTGGTATCAGTTACAAGGAAAAGATGGATATTAAATACATATTGCTGAGTGAAAAGATTCATACTGTAAAATCACATATAGTATAATTACATTTATATGGCATTCTGGAAAAATGCAAAGCTGAACAGATAGAAAACATATCAGCAATTTCCAGGGACTTAGGGAAGAGTGATAGTTGAATAGGTTAAGTATAGTGAGTATTTTGGAGTGTTAAACTAGACTATATCATGCTGTAATGATACATATGTGACACTATGCAGTGATCAGAATCAAAGAACTTCATAGTACAAAAAAAAATCATTGAGGAAGTCAGAGATCCCAGGAGCAAATGCAGATTGTGACAAAAGAATTGAAATGTTCTATAAATGTGTGACATAATCTCATTAAAGGAGACAAGAGGAAAGGTGATAACCTAAAAATGATACAAAGAACTATGTACATAAGTATTGAATGTTAATTGATAAAATTGTTTCTCATGTGAGAACAAATTAACAATTCTGGCGATGCTATATATATGTGTATGAAAACAAGTTAGTAAAAAGGAGGTGGATGCCAGGGATCAGGTTTTTCAACATTCAAGAAATGAAAATATATATTGCATTTATCAAACATGCTACAATAGACCTCTTTAAAGTGTTGAAAAACAAACACATCACCTTGAGGACTAAGGTGCACCTGACCTAAATGTGGTGCTTTCAATTGTCTCATCTTCATGCACAAGCTGAAAAATGAATGAGGAAGACTGAAGAAGAATTGCTGCCTTTGAATTGCTGTGTTGGTGAAAAATCCTGAATACACCATGGACTACTAAACAAGGAAAAAATGTCTTAGGAAGAAGGAAATTTGCAACCAGAATGCTCCTTAGGATGGAAAGACTACATCTGACATACTTTGGAGATGTTGTCAGGAGGGATCAGTCACTGAAGAAGGACGCCATGCTTGGTCAAGAAAGCCAAGTGCCAAGCCATAAAGGGTCGATAAAAAAGAGGATAAATTTCAGCGAGACGGATGATGCAGTGGCTGCAACAGTGGGCCCCAGCATTGGCAGCGAAAGTGAGGATTCCACAGAACCAGGCAGTGTTCTCCTTCTGATGCACATAAGGTCCCTTTGAGTGGAAACCTACTTGATGGCACCTAACAACAATTAGTTTGTTAAGAGTAATAAAATTTCATATTAATAGGGAAAAATGGACATGTGGCATGTGCTAACTTTGTACTACCATCACAATTGTTTTGTAAATCTCATGCAGTTGTAAAGTAAAAGCTTATTTTACCCTTTTCAAAAAGGAATATACTCTTAATGCAGAAGATTTGGAAAACAGAATCATGCTTCCTTTTCCCCTTCTTCCTTTCTTACATCCCACTTCTGCTTACTGATTTACACTTCCATCCTTGCCCACGATGGTGGATTTTACATTAAAATCTATTTTAGCAGAGATTAGAATTCCCACACCTGTTCTTCTTTGTGTATTGTTAGTTTGCTTGGTATTCTTCCATCCTTTAATTTTCAGTTTGTTCCTATCTTTAAGTCTAAGGTGAGTTTCTTGTAGGCAAGATGTGGAAGGGTCGTGTCTTTTTTGACTCAAGATGTCACTCAGTGTCTCTTTACTGTAGTGTTCAGTCCATTCACATTCAATGTAGTTATTGATGGGTATGTATTCAGTGCTGCCATTGTGATATGTTTATTTTTGTGTTGATGTTTTCTCTGTTGTTCTTATTAATCTGTCCTGGGACATTCTTCTTTGTGAATTGATTTTTCACCTTTTTCAGCGTTGGTTTCATGGTTGTTGAGACTCCTGTATTACGTTTCTTGATTTGATATGTTGCATCTTTATTGTGCTTTACAGCTGTCCCTATGATCCCCTTTAATAAACTATGTATAAACCCAATTTCAATTACTACATTCTTATCAACTTCCTCTCCATCTGGAAGGACAATAATGATTGTAGTATATCCCACTTTTTAATATGATGACATCATAGTTTTCATAATATGATCACTGGATCATTTCTTTCACTATTATAGGTTTGATTGAGTTTGGAGCTTTCCCTAACTGAGCAGGATCCCGGGTGATGTGTCCTGTATTTGCTTCTAAAGTATAAAGCTAGTGGTTTTGTTCTTCCAGGCCAAGAGATTCTTTCACTATTTCTTGTAGCTTTGGTTTTGGTTTTGACAAAGTCTCTGAGTTTCTGTTTATCTGCAAATGTCTTCATTTCATTTTCATATTTAAAAGATAGTTTTGCATGATAGATAATTCTTGGTTGGAAGTTCTTCTCCTTCAAGGCTTTGAATGTGTCCTGCCACTGTCTCTGTGCCAGCATCATTTCTGCTGAGAAATCTGACAAAAGCCTACAGGGTTTCCCTCTGAATGTTAGCTGTGCTTTGAGTCTTGCTGCCTTTAAGAGTTTCTGCTCATGTTTCATTTTGTTGAGCTTGATTATAATATGTCTTGGAGTCTTTCTTTTGAGATCTATATTGAGTGGTGTTTGATATGTAGCCTGGATGTCTATATGCTCTTCTTTCATAATTTCTGAGAAGTTTTCTGTCAGCAGCTCAGCAACAATACTCTCTGTGTTCTCCAGTGTACCACCCTGTTCAGGAACTCCAATAAATTGTAGATTGTTCCTCTTAATAGAGTCTGACATGTTTCCTAATGCTTCTTCATTTTTCTTGTTTCTTTTTTCCAACTTCTTCTCGTAGATGCTGGAGTCAGTAGCTCTGTCTTCTAAGTCAGAAAGTCTGTTTTCCATTTGTTTCATTCTGTTTTCTTGGCTTTGAATTGAAGTTTCTATGTCTTGGATTTTGTTCTTGATCTGTTGTATTTCAGAGTACTGATATTCCATCAGGTCAAACAGCTTGCTTAATTTTTCATTTTGCTCTGCTGCATTTTTTATAAGGTCTAGGAGGGCTCTATATGTAATCCTTTTGTATTCACCTTCTGATAGTTTCAGAAAGGTTTCTTCATCTGGGAAGTTCTGAGGTGCTTTCTTTTGGGACCCTTCTGAAGCCATGGGTGATTTCTTGGTTACACTTTTCTCCAGAGTTTCTTGCTTTGGGGGCATCATGTGAGTCAATAAAGGCTGGGAGAGATGCTGTGAGGATTAGAAACAACCGCAGTTGTTTCTCTAGGCTATCTTAAAGTGAAAGGTAAAAGGTATCTGACAACTTCCAAAGTCAGTCAGGTTTTCAGTTATACAGGTCCCTCTTGTCAGCTGGTAAAGTAAGCACCTCTACATCCAACCCCAGATGTTATAAAATAGTTCAAATTACAGAAAGGCTACTGCTTTGCTGGGCCCAAGCTGTAGGTGACACTGTATAAAATCCTGCATTTCTGCCAGAAAAGTGCTCTCCTCCAGGCAGGCACTGCCTCCTAGCCTAGGAATTAGATACAGCTGAGGCCTCTGTATGGGTGATCCACCTCTCAGTGGAACAAGATGATATCCCACACAAGCTCCCCACCTGCCTCAGTGCAGGCTAATCAATTGCAGATGTGGAAAGAAAGGCTAAATGTGCCAAGATGCACAGAGTCCAAAGTCAGTCTCTTAAAATGTGGCAATTGCGCCTGCCGATCCCACCAGCTGTGCGCCTGAGATTAGCTGCTAGTCAAGTCCGATCTCCTCCCACCAGCTAAGACAGAGGGAAAAAAAGTTAAACTGGTAAGTTACCCTTGGTCCATGAAAGCCAGCACTCACGAACAGCAGGGGACGGCAAAAGAGAGGATTTCCTTTCAGTGGAATGAAGTCCAAATTAACAGCCCTATGCCGTGGTGTAGGGCTCACTAGGTATCCAGAAGGCTCTCTTTAATGACCAATTCAGGTCTTGGTTTCCAGAGGGATTTAGGAAGATGTGTGTTTAGTCCACCAACTTGACTCCACCTCCTGCTTTTTTCTGATTTACACTCTCTTCTGAAATCCCAGAAACCCCTGTGACATAGTGGTTACATGTTATGTCTGCTAACCAAAAGGTTGACAGCTCAAATCTGCCAGGTATTCTTTGGGAATTCTATGGAACAGTTTGACTCAGCCCTTTAGGATTGCTATGTGTCAGAAATCCCACTTCACCAGTCAAGTTTCCAAGGAGCCACAGCAGATGGTGTCACACCTTGTATTTGGCATGTGGTTATTGTATGAGTCGGATCCGACTCAACGGCACCTGGCTTTGGCTATTGTATAGCTTGGACACAATTTTAAGATAATTAGTTTTTAATTTTTCATCACTGAAATCCTGGAAATGATCTTTTCACATGTTGAGTGAATTTTCTCTGTACTCCAAGGTGTGGAAGTTTTGTGAAATGAATTATGAATTGATAATACTTCCATATGTTAAAAACTGCTGTGCCACACTATTTTTTAGGCACATACTGTACTGAGGAAGTAAAGATGTGAGAAACAGTAAAGTAAAATGATGAGATAACAGCCACTTCTATTACTCCTACTTTATAATGTGTTACTTCTGGGAAGAGTTAAGTGTTACTATCTTTTGGCAAGAGTTAAGTCAAAGTTAATAGCTACCATCTTGTTGTTGTTTTCAGTATTGATAATAATAGTTAAAACTTCTATTGGTTTCCTCCTAAGCACTACACACTTGACTAAATGGAAGATAGTGAAAATTAAGTTTCTGTGCCTCACTGGAAATGCATTCCAAACACAGCTTTTTAACAGATTAATTTGGTGACGTTTCACATACCTGTCTTAGTCACCTGGTACTGCTCCAACAGAAAATACTATGAGTGGAAGGCTTTACGAAGAGAAACATTTATTGTCACAGCCCGGTAAGCCACAAATCCATTCAAAAGTTACAAATCCATTCAATAAAAGAAGTTATCACAGTCTGGTGGGCTGAGTCCAGATTCAAGGAGAGCGTTTTGGCACAGGAAAGTCAGGTCCTAAGGATGTGCTCTGTTCTCATTCATGCTTTCTTGGTGGTGTGAGATTTCCGACTTCCTCTCATTTCTCTCCATTATATCCCACAAGCTTGTAACTTGAGTCCTGCCTCACTAACACAACTACAGCCAATCCTCCATCATCAGTATCACAGAGGCAGGATTCACAGCACGTGGGAGGAATGGCACCATACTGGGACTCCTAGCCGAGCCAAATCAATAGACAATTTTGAGGGGACACAATTCAATCCTTGACAATACCTCTTTACATTCTCACTTTGTTCTGAATTATTGTACTCATGGTGACATCCATTCACATTTGCATTGTAAAAATAGATTGCAATGAAGTAGTAACTTTGCATTTGAAGACATTATTTGGTCAATAGTGATGTTTCTAGTTAGTAGAAGAAATAAGATGAAAATTGGGGGGAATATAGCTCTATCTTAAAAGATTCTGGCTCTCATGCTTCTTAATACACAGGTGAAATAATAGATCCAGCATGCACATGAAAATATGGATTAAGACTGTTAATGATATAAGCTATATTTACAATGTATTTATAATATACTCTAGAAAAAAGGAATCATAATTTGGTAATAATTTAGTTACCTTTTTCCTATGGAAACCAGTCATCATTTTATTGTTCAAGTGTAATTTAAGTGAAAAGTAAAACAAGATCAAACATAAAAGGAATAATCATATCCTGTACAACTGAAGATAGTTTAAAAATGTCGGCTTCTTATATTTTGAATTAATTAAGCCAAGAAGGTCAACTTGATCATCAGAGATGTTATTTGTGAGAGAATATAGTTTAACTGCTATTACTTTCTTAGAGAAATAGTAAAAAATTAGAATCCAAAATGGAAAACCTATCAATTTTTTTTCTTTTTTACCAGTAGTCTTTAATTATGAAAAATAGAATGCTGGTTATATTCTAATAGCACATACATTTTTATAACTTTCTATATTCAGATATGGGAAGTAGCAGAGCTAATTATCTCTCCATATACCACATGTCATGTCATGGGACACTGTCCTTGATAGCTGTCTAATAGTAAGTAATACATATGACACAGGTAAATCTAATTTTTCAAAAATCATGAGAAACCTAATGTACCTAATTACCAGCTATGGATATTATAGAACAATGAGTTAATAAAGGACAAATTGCTTTTAAATTTAGTTCCATTTACTTAACACTGAAAGTGATACACTACAATCTCAGTTTTAAAAAGATGTGGATATGCTTGAATCTACTAATTTCTATTTTTTCACATTAGCATTATTATTTATGTTATTCTCCCCTAATTCATACCATGTCATATTAATTTTTTGTGAAATAAATACAATATTCTATGTATACTTCATGAATTACTGTTCTTAATAAACAATATACTGGTACTTATTTAACCCGAATCAACTAAGCAAGGAAGTATGGTCTAAGAAAAGAAAATTGTGAAGTGATAACCTTGTACAACACATAGGAAAATCCCACAAGATGACAAAATTGCAGACAATCACACAATACAAGGAATCATGGCCTAGCCAAGTTGACACAAAATTTCAAAGGATACAATTAAATCCATAACACTCCATCCTTTGGCACCCCCAAATTTATGTCCTTGTTATATGTAAAACACATTCACCCCATTACATCATAGCAAACGTGTTAATTCAACTCCAAGTCCAAAACCCCAAACTCCTCTTTGTCTGTGAAATCTAGAATACAAGTAATTTGCCTCCAGATACAATTGTGGAATAGGCACAAAGCATCTCCATTACAAACAGGAGAAACTGGAGAAAAAGAAGCTCTGAGGCACCTAGCAAGTCATCAGAACTCATCACATTACTTCTTAAGACCCTCTATTTTCTGGGACCATTTAGTCAACAGCTCTGCCCTCTAGACTCTGGGTATGGCTATATTATCCAGATCGTGGGTGGTGTCCCCTCAGCCCTGGGCTTCAGCACCATCTTTAAGATACACTTGGAAGCAATTCTGCTATTTCAGAGTGGGAGGCCCCACTCTCCTAGTCCATCTGAATTGTGACCCTACTCCTCTGGAGTCGGCAGCACCCATTATTCTGCCTCTTGGTCATAGAAGCCTCATCCCTCAGCTCTGGCCAGTGGATCTGGCTCCATGCTTCTGGCATAGGTGAAAGGCAGCTCCGCACTCCAGAATGAAGTTGGTGAAGATCTGACTCTTCAAAACCTGGGGGCCTGTGGGTGCACTCTTTGGAACCCCAGAGGCCACGCTGCCACACTTTGAGACCCCAGAGGTTGTGACCCTTCCCTTTGAGACTGAGGCAACTTTGATTCTTGTCTTCATGTTTCTTCAGGTTCTGCTTTTTGGTGTTTGGCCTTTTGGGCCCTCAAGCCTCTTGGGCAGGCCTGGAATCTTCTCTGCTTGGGAAGTGTTTCAAAGTTCTTCAGCTCTACTGAGAAGTGGCTGGAGGCACACCACTCTGCCAGTGAACATCCACCAGGAGGCTTTCTGATCTCTTTCTTCATAGATTGGTGTCATGGATTGAATTGTGTCCCCCAAAAATGTGTGTAGCAATTTAGCTAGCCCATGATTCCCGGTATTTTGTAATGTTCCTACATGTTGTAAATCCTGCCTCTATGATGTTAATGAGGGAAGATGGGCAGTGGTTATGCTGGTGAGGTAGGACCCAATTTGTAAAACTGATCTGTGCCTTGAGACAATCTTTTGATATATAAAGAAAAAGGAAGCCAGCAAGTTGGGGACTTCATGCTACTAAGAAAGCAGTGCTGGGAGCAGAGCATCTCCTTTGGATCCAGGGTCCCCGGGCCTCAGAAGCTCCCAGTTCAGGGGATGACTGATGACAAGGCCTCTCCTCAAGAGCCAACAGAGAAAATCTTACCCTGGAAATGATGCTCTGAATTTGAACTTTTGGCCAACTGGATGGTGATAGAATAAAATCCCTTTGAAGCCATCCATTTGTCACATTTCTGTCATAGCAACATTAGATGACTGAGACAGTTGGCAAGCCTAGCTTCACCAATAAGGGTCCCAAGTCAACCTAGTGTACCAGGAAGTCTCTTGTGCAAAGGCACTGTCATGGACTGAATTGTGTCCCCTCAAAAATACGCATAGCCATGTGGCTGGGCCTTGATTCCCAATATTTTGTGATTGTCCTCCATTTTGTGATTTTCCTGTGCTGTATGTTAAAGGATTAGGGTGCAACTGTAAATCCCTTTATAAGATCACCTCCCTGCTCCACTGTAAAGGGAGTTTTCCTGGAGTATGGCTTGCCCTACCCTTGATCCTTTTGTCCTAGAAGAGATAAAAGGAAAGGGAAGCAGGCAGGGAATGGAGAACCTCACACCATCAAGAAAGCAGCATCAGAAGACCACATTTCAGACCTTAGGTTCTTGTGCCAAGATGCTCCCTGGACAAAGACTGATGCAATACCAGACTTTCCTCTGAAGCCAAGAAGTAGGAAAGTCTTCCCCCAGAGCATACATCCTGAATTTGGACTTGTAGCCTACTGGACTGTGTAAAAATAAGCCTTCCTTTGTTAAAGCCATCCACTCTGTGGTGTTTCTGTCAGAAAAACACTAGCTGATTAAAACAAGCACTCAGCGTTTTCACTTCTTGGATGAGCTCGTGCACTGCCTAACGATGGTTTCCTGGTTCTGTTGCTAGTTTCTCTGATGCTGCTTCTCCCTGTCTGGGATGTCTTCATGTTAAAGTTCTCCTGACTTTCTTCAGAGTCCTCATCAGTATGGTCTTTTATGTCCATAATTTCACTAAAAGTGTTTTCAAGCCAATCTAGGCTTTTCCTATTAAGCAGCTTAAAACTTTTCAGCATTTACCTAGTCACAGTTTCAAAACCACTCCCACTCCCAATACCAAATGCTGTCTTCATTTTCTAGTACTGCTGTAACACAAATATTATAAGCAAATAACTTCAACAAACAAAAATTTATTCTCTCTCAATCTTGGAGGCTAGAAGTCTGAATTCAGCCTGCAAGTTCCTGGGGAAGGCTTTCTCTGTCTGTCACTTCTGGGTCAGGTCTTTGTCATTTACCTTTTCCCAGTCTAGGAGTTTCTCAACACAGACACCCTGGGTCCAACGGACATGCTCTACCCATTCCCAGTGTCTGTTTCCTGCTAGCATAAGGTTCCTCTGTTTCTCTGCTTGTCTTATATCTGAAAAGAGATTGACTCAAGATACAGGCTAATCTTGTAGATTGAGTCCTGTCTCATTAACATTACAATATCTAGAAACTCAAATATCTAGCTTACTCATTATACCTACTTTAAACTACTAGCCTACATTATTGTCTTTTGTATAATTCATCTTATTTTTTTTGTATTTTTCTTATTAAATAAAAAAATGAAAGTGTACATACTCTGTGCTTACAATATTGGGTTAAGAGAGGAGGAGTACACAAGTTGTGTCAAAGTCTCATTAATATTGATCTTCTTACTAATGTGAATTGTCACCAATTCAACCCTACCAAATTTCTAACAATTAACTAATCTAAACCCTTGCCCCTTGCCTTCACGCTCTCCCACCTTCCCCACCCTTGTAGCCTTCAAAGAGCCTTTTCTATTATGTATGAGTATGGTTTTAAGTTTTTATCTTAGGGGTCTCATATAATAATTGTCCTGTCACTGACTGGTTTCACTCAATATAATGTCCTCCAGTTGAGACCAAACTGAGTGATGTTTCCTGCTATCATCGTTGTTCTTTATCAGTGTATAGTACTCCACGGAGTATATATACCAAAGTTTACCTATCTACTCTTCTGTTGTCGGGCATTTGGGTTGATTCCAACTTTTTGCTATCGTGGACTGTGCTGCAATGAATATTCGTGCGCATGTAGCAGTCGGTGTGAATGGCTTTGATTTTGTAGGATATATTCCAGGCAGAGGAATAACTGAGTCAAATGGTATATCTACATTCATTAGTTTAAGGTAACGCCAAATTGCTTTCCAAAGAGGTTGCACCATTCTGCAATCCCACCAACAGTGAAGGAGAGTTCCAATCTTTCCACAGCCCCTCCAACATTTATTGTTTTGCATTTTTTGGATCATGGCCAATCTCATTGGGGTGAGGTGGTATCTCACTGTAGTTTTGATTTGAATTTCTTTGATAATTAATGATCGTGAACATGTCTGTATGTGTTTTTTGGCTGCCTGGATCTCCTCTTTAGAGAAGTGTCTGTCCATCTCCTTTGCCCATCGCTTAATTGGATGATTTGTCTCTCTCTTATTGATATTTTGTAGAACCTTGTAGATTATGGAGATCAGGCGTTGGTCTGACATAGAGTTGCCAAATATTTTTTTCCCATTTTGTAGGTGGTCTTTTAATTCTTTCGAGGAAGTCTTTGGATGAGCAGAAGTAAGTTGAGAATATACACAGCAAAATACATACCAATTTAACAAACTCTACATAAACAATTCAGTGACTCTGATTCTAGCTTTACAACATTTTGGCTTTCTTTGCCTGATTTGGTTTTTCCTCTTTAATGAAACTCATTGCCCCCTAAGTTTTACTGTAATTGCTACATTTGAGAATATGTAAGAATTCACCATTCTAGCTCAAACTCAAAACAAACTCTACTTCCATTTAAAAACAACAAAAATGGAAACTTTGTATTGACCTAATAATGAGAATGAGAAACTTCCTCAAATGAAATTCAGATGACAATTCACTGGAGTCAGCCATCAATGTCATTATGTAAGGCCATTCCAATAGATTGCTGCAGCTACCTGAACAAGCTTTCAGCCCACTTAGGGGAAGGCAAAGCATGGCTCCCCAAAAGATGTTATATCCAAATCCGAAACCAAAAGCCAAACCCACTGCTTTCCCATCAATTTTGACTCATAGAAATCCTCCAGGACACAGCAGACTGACAACTTGTCCCTCTATGAGTGATTGATGGGTTTAAACCATTGACTTTTCCTTAGTATTTAAGCACTTTAACCACTGCCCCACCAGGGCTCCTTATCCAAATCTAAAGAATCCATAAATAAGTTAACTTACATGGTAAAGGAAAATTAAGGTAGCAGATGAAATTAAGACTCCTAATCAGCTGGTTTAAAATAGGGAAAGAGGCTGGATTACCCAGATGGGCCAAATGGAATCACACACTAAATCAAAACTGTTGCCATTGAGTTGATTCCAATTCATTGTGACCCTACAGGGCAGAGTCAATCTGCCCCATAGAGTTTCCAAGGGGCGGCTGGTGTATTTGAACTTCCGACCTTTCAGTTAGCAGCCCAGCTCTTAACTACGGTACCACCAGGATATCAATGTACTCATAAGGGTTTTTAGAAGTAAAATAGAGACGTGCAGACAGAACCAGAGAGATGGCAGTGTGAGAAGACTTGACCCAGTGTTACTGGTTTTAAAGATAGAGAAAAGAGGCCCAAACCAAGGAATATGAATGGTCTTTAAAAAACCCAGAAAAAGCAAGAAATCGAGCAAGGCAGACCTACCAACACCTTGTATTCTTTTAAACCCGTAAGTCCGTGGTAATGTTTTACAGGAGTCATAGAAAACTACTGCAGTACAGAACTGGTAAACAACAGAAAAAAACATGGTAAATTACTTCCAAGAACAAACAAATCTCAGAGGACAGTTCACCCATAAAATAAAAAATACCAAACCCATGGCTGTGAAGTTGTCTACCACTCATAGTGACCCTATAAGAGGGAGAAAAAGAACACCAGGAGTACAGAAGAATTATTTTTTAAAGAGTTAACAGACCAATCAGAAAATGATTTCTAAGTGTATTTTACATATGTGGAAAGATAAAGAAAAACAACATTCATGAATAAGTAGATTAAAAATAAAACATTTTTGAAATAAAAATAGAATTTCTGATACAAAAATAAATGGATTAACAATGGCATATTGGTAAAAAAAAAAACAAGTCAGTGAGCTATATGATCAAGCTAAAGAGTTATGTCAAAATAGAGTAAAAAGATATTTTAAAGTTGGAAATACTAAGTAGAATAGACAAAAGTAGTTCTATCTACAGTGGTTTCTAAAGGAGAATATAATAGAATGTAGAAAATGAAATGCTTAAATAAATCTAATTTCAAGGAAAAAATGCATAAAATGAGCAGTTCTCTGAGGGAAAACTTACCACACACTTCAGGATACATTTTTCCAAAAGGAAAAACTGAATTCAGTAGAATACAAGGAGCAATAGTGAGCTTAAAAGTAAGCAAAATGATTGCTAAAACTTGGTAAATATAAATTGGAATAAGAAGAAGAAAAGAGAGGAAAAAATAGAAAGAGGTAGAGGAGTTGACAAAGAAAGGGAAGAAAAGAAATCTCTGCAAATAAAATTCCAGGGACAAAGGAGTGGGAGCACAATGATGGCTTCAGAGAGAAGAGACAGAAAATCATAAGATTAAATTATATGAGTTGAAATGTAAGCCCAATAATTAAAGAATGGAAATAGAATGTAGACCTATCAAAATGTGAAACAGATGAAATTTAGTCCATCCAGTAGACGAACGGAAAATCCAAAGAATTCATAACAAGTGGAAAACACAAAGTAAGATGACAGCCATCAGTGACCCCTGACCACAGTGACCGTGAATGAGCTCGTCTCTCTTACTCCTAGACAGAGACTGTACAACCAAATGAAGTAAAGGAAAGCAAATTAGTATACCCATCTTTTTTTTTTTTATTTTGCATTTCTATGGAAGGGTAAGTATATACAAATACCCCAAAATAAAAATTGATGAAAAATAAAAAGATAAAAACATATTTTCCAGCCACGTAGCCAGGTGTAATATAAAGCTGTAATAACAGAAACCATGTATTATCGGAACTGCGATAGATATTACTGAAACAGGATTAAGTTTTAAGCAGCCACATGCATAATACGGAACAAAAGAAAATTTGAAAATAATGGAAAAAGAAGAAAATACTGTGTAAATTCTATTTAAATATTTTGACTGTTAGGAAATAAGGTCTTTGGCTATAAGTTTAGGCATGAGAACAAGTTTGCTGAGAAAGAGTATTTTAAGTATCAGGTATGTACATATATTTATTCACTAATATAACTTTTAGTAAAAACTGTATAAAATCATGTAACTAAAAGTAATAATTTGTTTTCTCCATAGCTTTGAGTGAATTATGTGAAAGTTATGGCACTTGGCTAGCTTTGGCTATATATTGCTGACTAGTGTCAGTGATGCATAATAATAATAATATTGCTAATTATATTCCCACAATAAGATATAACAAATACGCTAGTAGCTCTTTTGTGACATAGGTTGTTCTTAAAGCATTATAAACAGAGATGTTACGGCTATTAACAATTAGTGCATGACAGAGAGTTAGTCTGTCAAATGCTGACCCAAATGTAAAGAAATGAGCAAAAATACCCTTAGATCTTTTCAACATGGAAGCTGTGTCCTAATTTTTATCCACGTCAGTACTAGAGAACACATATGCAAAGAAGTTAGATGATTTTACCTCAACATTATATCCCTTTCCTTACCTTTTCTACTAAAACACCCAACGTATGAAAAACTGTTTCCGAAAGAAAAACTGTTTCAGACACAAAGATGAGCCCTTCAAAAACGTCAAAAACAATTTTAACCTGGAAATTGCTTTGGGCAACCTTTAAATGTTTCTATACATTGCTGGCAGCCTACACAAGCTTCTTGATGCATTTTTAATGAACCATATTTATTATCAAACACAGGCTTTCGTATTTTACCAGCAGGGTAGTTGGATGGCAATAACAAAAAACAAGTTTCCGAAAATGATATATAGACTCCCACATCTCAGTTTTACAACTTTGGAAAGCACAGAATATAAAATGCATAGGACCTTTGCCATACAAAAACTTTAGTACAGACACATTACTTAATAAGCATACTGGCTTTCATCAACTCTCTTGAATCTGTGAGAATAATTTTTATAAAACTAGATCCAATGAAAATCATATGCTTGAGGCTAGTGTGTGAAAACCCCAAACCATTGGTTGCTAATTGATTGCACTACACAAACTCAGTTTTTCATTCTGACATATTGATGGGAGATAATATGACACGTCTTTCATTTGACCATCAAAAGCACAATGATGAGGTTATTTCTGGCACTCACATTAGGCTTCTTTTTGTCACTTTCTGTAACTTTTTTGTCAGACAAAATTTCTTTGAAAGCAAGGCATTCTTATTTTCCCTGAAATCTGTATTTCCTCACACCCCTACCCCCACAGAAAAATCACCTCACACTTTTCTCCAGAGAGTAACTACAAAGGGTTAAACAAAATCCACACCGACAATGCTAGAAACAGTTCTCTTGTGGTGTGTGTTGGTTCACTGCTCCACAGGGCATAGCAGATGTTGTGTCTGGTAGTAAGAAGGGCCCAGGAGGTGCGGGCTGTCAATCACTTGATTTTTTTTTCCCTAACTTCAGGCTATGCTGTGGATATGAAGCCCAGCTAAAACAATCTGCCTCAGCTGGGGTGTGTGAGGTATCAATAACCCTTGGCAGAGGTGTCAAGAGCCTTGCTGGAACTGAACTACCCTGCTGACCAGATGCTTAGCAAGTTAACGAGATAGCACTGAGCATTCACTATTTTTCCAACACAACAATTAACACAACTGGAAAATCACAGGATTGACATTCTGAGGAAACAATCTCCCCACAGTTGCCTTTTAGGGAATGGAAGCAAATTCTATACAGTGGACCAAATAGGGAGAAGGAAAAGTGTGATGTTTCAAATTGGGCAGGTGCTTTGGCTAAATAAACAAAGCAGATGAGGGTGACAGAAAAACAGAACCATTATCAAAAGCACTTCCTTAGCACATTCACGTAAATCAATTCTGAGCTTACTATTTTGATGCTTTATTTTGGAGAATGACTTAGATGAATAAACTTCGTTATAGGAGATTGAGACTAAAATTTTGGTTTAAAAACAGGACCTAAATAGGAAAAGTTTTGCTCGAGTAAATAATAGTCAGCATCAATGTATAGGTTATAAGAATACATTCCGAAGTTATTCAATAGGCAACATTTAGAGACATATAAAACTTGAAAGGAACAAAGCAATCAAGTTACTTGATTAAAAAACAAATCTTTTTTAAGGACTGTATACCAACTTGGTATATTTCCTGACCTGAACCTATTCTTTTTTGAGTTACATGACCTTATGGTTATTCCTCTATTCTTCCGTCCATAATTCTAATAGATACCAATTATATACCTTTTCTGTAAATAGAATATATACTATTTCTACAGTAGTACCTGGTATGCAAAGAAATATGAATATTAGCTTTAAACAATTTAATGTTGTTTGTCTTTGCTTTGAAATTCAATAATGCCATCAGCCTACGAAACCTCTTAGAGCCAAGCATTTCACACAGTGAAAGCTGCTTTCTGATACAAAAGCACAGCAGCTGTGGCTCCCGCAGATACCCTTAAACACAGATATAATAAAACCCTGGGAGGGAGGAGGTCGACACAGGAGCATGAAATGGACGAGATGAAGCCCCTTTGTCACAGCCAAACAGGCTATAAAGTTACTATAGTAACATACAGTATTAAACTCCAGGTGGATTGACTTAATCTTCCTCAAACAAAAAACAAAGGTTAACAAAAACCAACCAATAATGATTACAATCACTCTACCCAAATATTTTTCAAGAAGTTATTATTTGTTATTTAGTCTGGATGGATGAGGGGCAGAGCACACTGGCTCCTGTTCTGATATGACTCAACAAACCCCAGAAGTCCAGGATGTGGAGAAAGACAGGCAGCTTTTAAATATTTCAAATATCTAAATATTTGAAATTAAATGATTCATCAGCAAGAAAAATCAAAGTGACAATGAAAGAACAGCTACACTGTATGAATTCTACAGCCTCACTCCACATTCACCACATCTTGGCTGCATGGTGAGAATTTAAATCATAACACCTTTGAGTCTGGTCCTAAATTTATTAATAACCCAGCAGCCGTTTCTTAACTTTGGCTAAAAAGTTCCAAACTTCGTCTGTTTGTTGAAAGAAAATAATGACTTAAGGTATTAGGTGCAATAAGTACAAAAAAGAGGCAGAGAGCTAGCCTGTGGAACAGCAGATAAATGTATAAAACTCTAAGAAATACATTTTTTTAAAAAAAATCACAAAATGAACTCTAATTTTTAAACTTCATGGAAGTAGTAAATTTAAGTGCTTAGGAAACAATAATCTTTTAAAGTGAATGGCAAACTGCTTATCCCTTCTTGTAAATACAATATGCATTATTGTTTTATTGATTCTCAACTATTTCATCTACAAACCACTCCTGTGGGCCAAATGTCCCCAACTCGCTGCTCTACCCAAAGTAACACAAGCACACAAACAAAACTGCATGCTTTATTTCAGAAAATGCCCATTTTTGTGGCCCTATTTTCAAATGTTAAATTTTATGTCTTTAATGAAGATAAAAATTTGCTGTGACGAATACACTTTAACACGCTCATGTTTGTATTTCAGATTAATCCACCGATCACTGGAATTGCTCTTCCTGAGTACTGCTCTAAAGATCTGAAAGAGTTAAGAGACTTTCTCTGAACCTTAATTTATGCCATGAGTTAGGCACCAGGGCAAGCTGGACTCAATAAGAATATTTTTAGTAGGATTTAGCTAACAGTGTGAGACATACCTTTAATGGATTTAGTTTGGGTAAACAACCTTTGTCTAGACAGCTCAAATGTCACAGGTACTGGTGCTCATTTTAAGTGGTAACTTCTATGCAAATAATTGCACAGTTGCAGTTTGTTCTTTGTACTGATATTTTATGAATTACATTTTTTTGACAACATCAAGAATGAATTCTCATAAACTGTGGTTTTCATCACAGGCTTTTCTTACCAGTCAATCTATTCTGACAACACGAAAACAATTAGTTTCTAGTTTGCACTCTCAGATTTATGACATGATTGTTATGGATAACAATCCATAACCAGAAGTAGCAAGTAATGCTACTTCTGGTAGCATTAAGGATTAGGGAAGAGCATGAAAAGGAAAAGATGATGCACAGCCAGCTGTTGGGAATGTGAAGAAGAGGAGAGCGAAGGATAAAAGAGAAACACAATCACACTACAAAGGAGGAAGGATGCTTATTTATTATAAATAAAGATACTCATTTCATTAAACTTCTTTGATGTAACCAAGTATATAAGAAAGCTGAAATTTTGAGAACTAGAACAGAGCTGTATCATTTTCTTAGCTGAATAGAGTTTAGTCAGCTTCCTTCTAATTTGTTACTAAAAATGATGCATATCTTAACTATTCCTTTCATTTATTAATTTAAAAATTATATGGCTTCTTTTACTTATGCTTAGATTCATCTATAAAGCATTACCTCTTTACCTTACTATACTTTTGAAGAACCTTAAAAAAATATAAGACAGTCTTTGCCTTGTGAAGGCATTGAAACGGACATATAAATTCTGATATGAGAACTGTAAAAGCAATTCATACATACCTAGAGGCCTAACAGTTTAAGTACTGAACAACACTACTTGTCAGGAGAGCTTACTGTACTCTCTGCATTGGCTCATTTTATAATACGTGCATCATGCGTACTTTGGGTTCTCATAGTTTCTAATGGCTAGGAAAGAAAGGGCAGTGAAATTTATTCTTTATCTATAAGATACTGCATTCATAACTTTGTGCAGTTTGCAAGAACAATTTCAAATCACTAATAGCAAATTCTGATAAATCCAATTCTGTTATGTGATTAAAGTTTAAAAACACAAGTACAGTCAAATAAAGGATTTCTCTGCAGCCATGTAATTTCATTCTAAGAAATATACTTAACACACTTACTATAGGATAAAGGCTTTACTTTCATGTAAAAACATTCAATTTCTTCATGCATACAACTTTCTATCTTTCCTGTTTTAATTTTGTTTAGATCAATGATTCACCTGAGGTGGTGATTTATTTTACAGGTTGATAACATCAGATCAACGAAAAATATAAAACAAAATAAAATGACATGCAGTCCAGAGAACGACTATTGCACTATGTATTGCTTTAGGTGAGAATGAGTCATGGAAATCTTATTTGTACACTGCATAATCTGTTATTTTTTTTCTTCTCTTTTTCAGAATATACCCCTCATTCTACCAGAAGGGCTGTGGGGTTCATACTAGTAATTAAAGACCAGGGCTCTAATAACTTTGATAAATACAGTGGGCTTACTCCACTGTACAAATCACTTACAAAAAAGGAAAATAAACACAAATGTATTTCAAAAAGATAAATGAGTTTATTTCATAAAAATTCGCATAATAGTCATTACAGTGCAGTCCTGCCATCTTCATTCAAAGGAGCAACCAAGGAAGGGAGGCTACAAGTCATGTTTTTAGCTCTATCAACTGGAAAATGTGTAAGACTCTTAAAATTGCTGTAATTTTCACCTCAGGCATCCCGAAACACTCTGCAAAGCATCCAGAATGAAACCCACAACAATCTACAAGCCCCTGCACCCTCCTCATAAACCCTGCAGGATACCTAAAACTTCCCCAGACTCGACCAGCATCCTCAACAACTTGACTGACTTCACTTAACGTTCCACCAGAACAACAGATCCACCCTGGTCTTATTTGTGATCAGGATAAGAAAAGAGAAGAATCAGAAATAAAGGACAAAAATCATTACAGACAATTTTACATACAGAATAAGTGTTTTAGTAACCCTGTATATCCCACCCCAAGTTTCTTAACTTCAGAAAGAATGATAGGAACTGGAGGTACTAGTCTGCTAGGTAAAGACAATCTTTACAAGGGCACATCTTGCTCTCTTTGCACAACAGATGTCTTGTGAACAAGCAGCAAAGAGCAGTGGAATGAGTTTTATTTCTATATTGAGAATATTTAGTAAGGTCACCAATAATCACTTAGTTTTTCCTTTCGAAGAGATGAAATCTTCTCCAAACAGTGTTGGTGTTCTCTAACTATATTCGCATCAGGGAAAAAAAAAAAATTTAGGGGTCTCTACTGAGGGACGCTGCAGATGATCACTTTAGTTTTCTTTTTATTCCCCCTCCCCCCAATACAAATGGCTTTGTAATTATTTCTGTGCAAAACACCAAGACAAATACCCTTGGTGAGCAAGCAGTGCTTATATATTTTGGAGCTGAATTCTCTTTCCTTCCTGCCTGCCCACCTCTGTCCATCCCTCCTTCCCTCTGTCCCTCCCCCTCTGCCTCTATTTCCCCTTTTCCCTCCCCCTTTCCTTCCTTCTTTCTTTTTTCCTTTTTTCTTTCTCTCTCTCTCTTTCCTTCATTGTCCTTCGTTCTCTCCTTTCTTCTCTCCCTCCCTCCTCCCTTGATTTTTCTCTCTCTCTTTTTTAAAATCCTAGTGTCCATAGCTTTCTTTTCTTTGGAGAATCCCAATGTCTAAAACTTTTTCATGAAACACTGTTAACTAATTATTTAATGTCTCTTGCTTTTCAGTTTTGCCACTTTTCAATCTTCTCAAAATATGAAGACTTTTAAATAGGTCTCAGCCCTCTTAACTACCGTTACATTCAAAGGGGGAAAATGATTGTTTTTCACCTTGGTGTGATAGAGGCTCTACTTCGGAGTTTGAATTTCAAATAATGGTCACTAAATATTAAAACGGTGATATACATATTCTCCTAAAATACATGAAAAGTATACTATCTTAATGAAATATGAAGTCTCAATTGCTTAGCCATATTTACACTATATAAAAATCAGTTATCCTTAATATTACATATAATTTATAGCACATTAATTGTTCATCATAAACTGAGTTCCATAAAGGTGAGGACTGTCTAAGTTTTGTTCATTCCTTTCCCTCCACTAACAGTGTCTGGCACGTAATAGGTGGGGTAGTGGTTAAGAGCTACAGCTGCTAACAAAAGGCTGGCAGTTTGAATCTAGTAGGTGCTCCTTGGAAAACCTGTGATGTGTGAGTTGGAATTGACTCAATGGCAACAGGTTTCATGTTTTGTTGGCACGTAATAAATATTCAGTGTTTACTGAAAAAACAAACAAATGAGATCACTGAATTTGGTATAATTTTCTCCAGCTATCTAAATATATGGGAAGCAATAAAACCTTTTTTATACATAACTCAATGAAATAAATTGAAGTTAACTTCAGAAAACAGGTTACATTATTACTTTTCCCTAAGTTTAGAACTTAACCATGAGGTTATACAAGCCAAGCCAAGTGCTGTCGACTCATGGTGACCCTAGCTTATAATTTATTTTACTTATAAATTAATGGCTTTGCTTTGAATGTATGTCACTACGTTGGTATCAAAGGAAAACTCAGAGACAAATCATTAAGAAAATAAAAACATGTTTACTTGTAAAACCAAAATGTTTACAAAAGAGGCTTCTGCCAAACTGGCTTCCTAAACACAGTTCAAAGCAGGTGTTTAAAGGTAAACAAACACACACCCAAAATACAAGGTTCCCAAGGGCTACATTTACTCTGTTCATGGTGGAAGAAAAACAGTAGTTTTCTCAAATGATTATTATATCTAAAAGGTCGTCCCACATCTGCATGTGTTCATGCTGTCAAGTCAGAACCAGCCTTAGCCTTGTTTTCCTAGGGAGCCTGCAACTTTGGGGAAAAGGCTACAGGCTTAATTGGTTGGGGAGCTGGTGCTAGACAAGGGTTTCGTGTTTTGTTTTCATTTATTCCATGATGCCACACAGTTTTGTTGCAGTTCATTATTTGCTTTGTTTTTATTTCTGACTGAAGTTTAATATGCTCAGTTATAAACAAAGGTGAGACAAGATGTCAATTTTGTTTTTCACTACAGCTTCATGACCAGAAAGTGAATTATTCAAAACATATTTATTGCAGGAGTTATATAAGTCTGTCTAGTCTGTTTGCAATACTTTGGGCATCTAACTCTGCCTGCCTTACCCATGCTACTTTGGGCCAAAAAGAAGCAACTTTGGTTGCTTTAATTTTGTTCCCTAATAATCACTGACGAATCTTATCAGTCCCCAGAAACTCACTCCCATCCCTCACTTGACTCACTCTCCCATCTCAGTTCCAAATAGCCTACCGGTCTGGAAGCCACGTGGAGAATAGCGTGAACTTGGGGTCACAGAGTCATTGTTAGAATTTCAACTCTGCCCTTTAAGGTGTTTTGCCAGAGCGTCTGTGTACCTCTCTCAATCTGTTTCCTCATTTATAAGACAATGATAATAGCACTTATTTATAGGAGTTTTGTGAGAATTACAAATAATTGACATAAAGAGTGTATAACTGTGACTGCTTCCCAAAAGTTACTCAGTTAATACTTTTAATTATTGTTATCATCATTAAGTACCTACATTTAGCTTTTAACACTTTAGTATTCTTAATTTGCATTTAGACATGATTTCTAGATCCTGAAATTCTTGTTTCTCTCAAAAAACTTAACCCACAGTCGTCTTTTGATGCTTTTGTTTCTTGCTGCCCCAAGAAAACCTTCTGCCCTGAAGCCAAGCCTGGGATCAATTCCTCCTCTGGTTCTTGCTGCCCTCTGGGCCATCAGAGAGGTAGTTTTGCCTGGGGACATGCTGTTTTAATGGATGAGTCTGTATCTTCTTTTTGGTCTTGGATACTAATTCTTAATCTAGGCGTTGATTTCCTCTTTCAGTAAATACAGATAACAAAATTTCCTTATACTATTATGAGAAATAAATGAAATAATGAATATTTGCTATTTAGCACATTGCATGGCACATAATGAAAGCCAATAAAGTAAGACTTGTTGAAGAAATAGAAATTAGTGCTCAGAACACTTTGTGTTTATATAGTAAAATCCTTTCGACTGTTCTGTAAAACAAGTGAAACTAATCTATAGGAAATATATTGAGTTTTATGATATTTATTTCACATACAATCACAGTTTCTGACAGTCTGGGGAAGCTGTGAGATTTAAAGACTATTGTTTCCTAGAAGTCCTACCTGTGAATTTTCACTTTCAGTTATTCTATAGTGTAACAATTAAGATCACATGCATATTGTTGGCAATATCAAGTAGATATAGATCATTTTCTTCACCATGTCATTATGAAATGAACAGAAATTAATAACTAGTATAATAGTTATGAATTGATATACTAGGTTTTGATAATAATTGCTATTGTAATAACAAACTTGAAACTTGTTATTATTTGGTTCATCAAGAAAATAATGTAATAAGTTGCTATGAGTTGAAATCAACTTGATGGCAATGGATCTGGGTCATTTTTTTTTTTTTTTTTTTTTTTGGTACTCTAGGCTTGTATCACCTGCTCAACAAATATTCATTGAATAAACAAAACTGTACAGAATGTTTATGTGGAATATTCTGGAGGGTAGAGATAATCTAATGATTTTAACAGAAATACGCAGCCAGGGACACTGCTATTCCATATATTTACTGAAAGGATGATCTAGAGCTAAGGGGACATTACTTGCCTAATACTAGAAGTTTCTATCACCATATGAGATGACAAGCCTTTAGAAAAACTTAGCAAACCAAACAAAGGAAGAACACAAACCTCAAAGAGCATCTTAGTGTCCAAGAGGAATTATATGATACAATTGCATTTTACCTGCAAAGAGACACTGGAAAATTAAACTTTCTGGGAATTTTTTTTAATGTAAATACATAACTAAATTTGCCTTCATTTTGCTATCAGTTCATTTGAAACAAATCGTTAGGCAGCAGAATGTGACTGTAAGTGTGTATATGTATAAGAACAGTACTTTATGATAAGCACAATTTTCAAAACCCACAGACATCCAGTATCCCAACTACTTTTTAGGTCTTTGGGGTTAATTACGAATCTACTTTTCCTAATGAAGGTATTTGCTGCCCTTCACTGAGAATTTGTGTAAAGGCAAAAAGCAAAAGAAGTATTAGTTGGAGCAAAACACCTGGAGTATGAGACTTGCAAATAACGCACTGCAAACAGAAACTTTGATTGGGTAAACATTTTGTCTCTTAGCATACAGTAGAAGGTAGATCAAGTCTGCTCGACTATACCAAGAACTAAGAGGTCGCCTAAATACCACCAAACACTTAGAAGGTCAGAGAAGCAGGGGCAGGGGTCTAGGGACTATGCTTTTGGGCAGAATGAAGGACATCAAAGACAGGAGAAAAACACGAGTCCAGGAGACAGAAGGTGCCATATGACTCAGAGCTTAAATCAACATGAAACCAGAAGAACTAAATGGTGCCTGGCCACTACCAAAGACTGCCTTGACAAGAAATACAATGTGGACTCTTATTACCAGAGGAGAAAAATGGGGGTCCAGATCTGGAATTCTATTAAAAGATCAGACCTAATGGTCTGACATCTTGGAGGTTTCCCTGAGAACACGGCTGCTAGACTCACTGCTAGCCCAGAGCTGAAACAGTACTGAAGACAACTCTTCAGACAAAAAGTGGACCAGGCTATAAGACATGAGGCTGTTGGGGCAGCAACTTTATGGAAATCAGATGGAAGAGTGGAGAGAACGACACAGGTGTTGGGTAAATGATTATGAAAAGTACAGAACAGAACACAGGAGTGTGCTGTCCAGAACAGAACCCAGGAGTGTGCTGTCCAGAACAGAACACAGGAGTGTGCTGTCCAGAACAGAACACAGGAGTGTGCTGTCCAGAACAGAACACAGGAGTGTCCTGTCCAGAACAGAACACAGGAGTGTGCTGTCATGGTTGAGAGAGCAGCTAGAGTTGCGTAATAGTATGTGCACAGGGATTTGTATGGCTCATTGACTTGGACTGTAGACATTCACTTAATCACAATACAGTGTTTTTTGTTTTTAAATTGTCTCTTCTGTTTTCTATACCCCTAAATAAGTCTTGTAAGCATATTTATGGCTTCCTGTGTGAGAAGCCCTGATGGCACAGTAGTTACGAACTTGATGGCTAAACCGAAAATTCAGCAATTTGAGTCCAGCAGCGATTCCTTAGAAACTCTAAAGGGTAGTACTCTGCCCTGTAGGGTTGCTATGAGTCAGAATGGATTAGACAGCAATGGGTAGTTAGTCACAATGAGGTAGTTAGGGAACCCGAGTGGGTTCTGTTTAATTTTTTGTGCGTCATATGTGGATAACCAGAGGTTCTTTGTGTAACTTAATGGAAGGTGCCCACCATATATTCACAACCAATACTCACTGGGACAGATAGTCATCCATCCACAAGCAGACTTGTGAATGCAAAAAAACTCAATGGTAACCATGTAGGACCAGGTAAGATTTCTCAAAATCCATAGTTTCAACCCGCAAATTAAATACATTCATGATCTGGCAAACTTTCATTATTGAAAACACATGGTCTTAAAAAAATTCAAAACAGAAAATAATACATTAACCAAAAGGCTAAAAATCAAACACCTTCTAGTCCAGTAAAGTTATCAAAAACTTCTTTTCTGAGATTTCACATTACAAAAGCAATCAATTGTTTGTCTGTACAGAACTGGCTGAATGCTAAGATCACTAAAGAAATGCAAAGCTTAATGCATATGGAAAGGAATATTTCGCCCATTCATATGAAGTGAATAGAGCCCTCGTGGCCCTGTGATTTAGCCTCAACTGCAAACCAAAATATTGGCCGTTCCAAGCCACCGCCCGCTCTGTGGGAGACAGATGTGGCAGTCTGCTTCTGTCAAAACGACAGCCTTGGCCACTTCAGGGAACAGTTCTGCTTTGTCCTACAGGATCACTGCTTGCTGAAGCCCACTCAGCGGTACCTAACAGGAACAATGAGAGATCCTTTCAAATAGGCCAGAGTACTGGTGAGAAAGGCCAGGAGTTATCACTGTCATACCAAATGTGATCATGAAAGTTTATGGAGGAATTTCTTAGTTGTCACAATTTGGGGCACTTTTGGCATTTAATGAGTAGAGGTCAGAGATGCTAGATATCCTGACAGTAATGAGTCTTGCTGCAATTTTTAATGTTTTAACAAGATTCTGATATATGAGGTTTGACAATTAAGTCTATGAACTTAATTGTTCTAAATACCACATACCTCATGGCTGAATATCACTACGGTCACCTTCAAAGGATTCCCCCTGGGAAGCTATGAACCAATGCCAGTGCCTAGTCCACCCCTCAAAGCAATTTTGGAACTCTTTCTGGTGTGGCCATTGCCCATGGTAGCACGATGACAAGCTTGCAAACTTAATTGTATAGTTGTCTGTGAGAGAGTTTTTAGCCAGTAAACAAATAACTGTATGGGAACATCTTCCCTACTCACCTAATCTGGCCCCCAATGACTTTTCTTTACCTGAAGATAAAGGCAATATTGAAAGGAAGACTTTTTGATGACATTCAGGACATCAAGGATAATACAATGACAGCTCTGATGGCCATTCTAGAAAAAGAGTTCTAAAACTGCTTTGAAAGGTGGACTAGGTGCTAGGGACAGTGTCTAGCTTCCCACAGGGAGTACGGCAGTGATGTATGCAGCACTTTTCTAGGATGCATTCTTGAACTTCATTGGCAGTTCTCATATGTATGAATGGCACCTAAACTACAACTAAAGCTTATTAACACAAGCTATTATTTGTACACAGAGTTCCTGGGCAGAACAAATGGTTAAATTCTTAACTGCTAGCTAAAATGTTGGCAACTCAAACTTGCCCAGAGGTGCCTCAGAGATAGGCCTGGTGGTCTGTTTATAAAAGGTCACAACCTTGAAAATCCTAGGGAGTTGTTCTATTCTGTACAAATGATGTTGCCATGAAGTGGAATCAATGCAATGACAACTAACAACAAGAATTATTTGTACAGTTTCAAGATTTAATTGCAACTTTCCAGAAATCAAGTCATTGTATAGAATGATTGAAGTCTGTTCTTTTTCTGGACTAATTAAAAATTGTTTATCATTTAGGAACACATTTGACACCCAGAACAGCGCAAGTCATACCTGCACTGGTAATACAAGACACGTGGACGTGTCTGTATTTGGTAACTTTTGCCTTCCACACATACCAAAAAAAACACCAAACCTACTGCCATATTCAGTTCTGACTCCTAACAACCATATAGGACAGGGTAGAACTTCCTCATAGGTTTCCAAGGCTGCGATCTTTATAGAAGCCAACTGCTGCATCATTCTCCCACAGGGCAGCTGATGGTTGGCTGGATGGTGGGTTTGCGCTTGTGACCCAGCACTTCCCACTGTACCACCAGGACTCCTTTCCATACAAAAGTGTAAGTATATGACTGAAAACAAATTATATAGACCTACAGGGATATGACGTTAAATAATGCCTGTTGTTAGGTGATGTTGAGGCTGTTCTGACTCAGAGTGACCCTACGCATAAAAGAATGAAATGCTGACTGGTCCTGCACCATCCTCATTATTGTTGCTATGCTTTATCCTGTTGTTGCAGCAACTGTGTTGATCCATTTCATTGAGGAAAGACCCCCAGTGACCCTCTCCTCTACCGAAAACGATACCCTTCTTTAGGGATTGACCCTAAGTGTGTGAGATGAAGTCTTCTTTCCAGGAAACAATTTGGTTGTACTTCTTCCAAGGTATATCTATTTGTTCTTTTGCCAGTTTATCAAATATTCAATATTCTTCACCAACACCACCATTCAAAGATGTCAATTCTTCTTTGGCCTGCCTTATTCATTGTCCAGCTTTTGCACGTGTATGAGGTAACTGAAAACATCATGGCTTGGGTCATAGGCACCGTAGTCCTCAAGGTGACGTCTTTGCTTTTTACCACTTTAAAATGATCTTTTGCAGCAAAATTGACCGATGCAGTGTCTTTTGATTTCCTGACTGTTGGCTTCCATGGGTGTTGACTGTGGATCCAAGTAAAATGAAATCCTTGATGATCTCAATCTTTTCTTCATTTATTATGATGCTGCTGACTGGTCTGGTTGTGAGGATTTGTTATGTTTTGTTTTGTTCATGTTGAAGTATAATCCATACGGAAGGCTGTGGTCTTTGATCTTCGCCAGTAAGTGCTTCAAGTCCTCTTCACTTTCACCAACCATCTGCATAACACAGGTTGTTAAAGAGTCTTTGTCCAATCATGATGTCCTTTTCGTCATATAGTCCCGTTTTCAGATTGTTTTCTCAGAATACAGACTAAATAAAACAAAACAAAGCAAAAAACCACTGCCATTGAGGCAGTTGCTACTCATAGCAACCCTGCATAGGTATGGCAAAATGATACAGTCCTAACACATACCCTTTCTAGCTTTTAATCACACAGTATCCCCTTGTTCTGTTTGAACAACTGCCTCTTGATCCATGTACAGATTCCTCATGAGCACAATTAAGTGTTCCAGAATTGCTGTTCTCTGCAATGTTATCCACACAGTCAAGTGTCTCAGTACAATCAATAAAACACAGATAATGCCTATAGAGAGGAAAATGAGAGACTGGCTTTCATCATAGCTGACACGATATAACTGTTGTCATGTATTTTTTAAAATACATTCCAACGTAGTATGCAAATGGGAGAATATGTTGCCAGAACACAGTATGTTGTAATTTCTGGTGCTCTGTTATTTTTTTAAAAAGGATTCTCTTCCCCCCCCAGGCCCCCGCCCTCCCCGGGACGTATGCTATGCTTACCACTTCTCACTTCTGTCTACCAATCTGGAACAGAGTTTAGACTCATGTTCCTGCCTACAGTGTCCTTGAAACTCCCTCTATAGACAACATATATAAGTTTCTCTCACTGCTTCTCCAAGTTCAGGAAATACTTAAAGACTGCAATAATAGACAAGTGAGTTTTCATTAGAAACTCTTTGTGTATACTTTGCCTAATTTTGCATGTGTTTGCAGGAAAGGCTATACCAGTAAAAATATTAACCACTGTCATACTAGATGCAGCCAAGTTTCAGGATTTAAAAAAAAAAAAAAAAAACATATTTCTGGTCACTTATTTTATAGTCTGTGTCATGCAATATGTCAATATATATAAATAACTGATTACAGGGCCAAGACAGAGTAAAAGCTCAAACTTAGCGATCATTGTTAGTATTCATAATTATTGTCATTGATTGTATGTATGTCCCCCCAAATGTATGTATTGATGTGACTTGGCTACGAGTCCCAGTAGGGTGCAGTTCCTCCCATGTGTTATGTATCCTGCCTCTGCACAACTGATGAGAGAAAATGGACAGCAGTTGCACTGGAGAGGAAGTTACCAGCTGTGGCATGTCAGGGAGAGAGGTGAACAGAGTAAGTTGGAAACCTCCTACCACCGAGAGCAGAGCCACTAAGGTTCCTGTGCCAAGACGCTTTCACTGGTTTTGGACTGTGATAAATTCTCTTACTGAATGGACTTATAATTTGTAAATGAACTTCTAGCTTACTAGACGGTGTCACAGAAATTTTGCTGTATAAAGCCTTCCACTCATGGCATTTTCTGTTAGCATAGTACCAGGTGACTAAACCAACTATCAATTATTATCTTGCTATTATCTCCTAATTTTATGTTGTTCTTTGTCTTTGTCATCTAGCACTGTTTAACAGAAGCGCTACAGGTGGATGGCTTTAAAAAGAGGAATTTTATTTTGTCATAGACCAGTAGGCTAAGTCAGCCCAGGGGAACGCTTTCTCTGCTGGCCCTGGAGGAAGGTCCCTATCATGTCTTCTCCCGATCTGGGGGCTTCTGATGCGCAGAGACACTAGGTCCTTTCCACAGGACATGCTGTGCTCCAGGCATTGCTTCTTTCTTGATGGTATGAGGTCCCCAACTCCATGCTTGCATACCCTTCTTTTATAGCCTGAGAGATTGCCTCAAGGCACAATAAAATCTTAACACATTGAGTCCCGTTCCACCGACACAGTTGCCACCCATCCTCCGTCATTAAAATCATACAGGCAGAATTCACAGTATGGAGGAACATCACACAATACCAGGAATCATTGCTCAGCCAAATTGCTACATACATTTTTTAGGGGGACACAGTTCAATCCATAACACTCTTCTAGATACTTAAAGTAGAAACACCTTACAAAGTCATGCCGGGAAAGGCACACTTTTTAGCTTGTATAAATCACGTAAGAGAATAAATGTTATTTTAGAAGAAAAGCATAAAATGACAGTGATAATATTTGTAGGTGTTATTCACCTACAAATAGAGATGTAATCTACAAATGTTTGGTAATATTAGCTTAATTCTTTTTTTATTATGATTGAATGAAAATGTACATTCCCATATAAATTTTCATGCATATCTATACGCAGCTCCCACTGCTCTCCCTGCCTAGTGACAGCACACACTTCCTCTCTGCTCCATACATGTCTTATCCTCCCAACAATCTTCTATCCCCTCCTCTCCATCCACTCCCCTTCCTCCAATAAGAGGTCAGTGGGACAACATTCTATAGATGCACAGATCCATAAAGTGCACACATGATATGGTCACTGTGTCGCCAAGTCCACCCCATGCCTGTCCGAAGAGTTGATCTCCATTATGATTTACGGACAGGGGCAGCATCAGCGCAAGGGGCCATGCTCCCAGGGGAACTATGAGGCCCCTGGACCACCAACTGTGGTCTTTTAGTAGAGCTCTCAGGGTGCACCCTTTTTTATTCTTGTGTTGTCAGTGAGGCTCAACTTTGCAAGCTCCATCATGACTATCACTGGTGGTGTCCGGGTACCATCTGGCTCTTCCAGTAACAAGGTGAGGCAGTCACCCACCCATATGGATCTCTCTGTCTTCTGGGTTCTCTTTCACCCATGTCGTTTTGGTCCTTGGTGATCATCTGTTCCTGATGAGTTGGGACCATTTGCTGTACCCTCTGATGGCCACTTGGCAGCTTTTAAGACCCCAGACACCACTCACCAATGTTGGGTGCTGTGGGCTCTCTTAGCAAAATACCAGTTGTGCCAAGTTGGCCTCGATTTCCCCTGAGAGCATGGTCCTTGGCCCGCCACCTCAGGTATTCGGTCCTTGCATTATTGGGTTAAGATGGGAGGAGCAATCATGTTGTGTTAAAGTCCAGTTAATACTGATCTTCTTTCTAATATGTGCTTTCACCCAACCAAATTTCTAGCAACTATCTAATCTAAACCCCCCCAACCTCACCCTACCTCCCTCCCCACCCTTGCAGTCATCAAAGAGTCTTTTCTTCTATGCATGAATCTGTTTTCAAGTTCTTATTGTACGGGTCTCATACAATATTTGTCCTTTTGTCGCTGACTACTTTCACTCAACAGAATGTCCTCCAACTGAAACCACGTTATGAGGTGTTTCCTAAAATCATCATTGTTCTTCATCATTGCATATTGTTCCATGGAGTATACACATCATAGTTTACCTATCCATTCCTCTGTTGTTGGGCATCTGGGTTGATTCCAACTGTTTGCTATTGTGGACTGTGCTGCAATAAACATTCGTGTGTATGTGTATTAGCTGGTGTGAATGGCCTGGATTCTGTAGGATATATTCCTAGCAATGAAATTACTGGGTCAAATGGTATGTCTATATCCAACTTTTTAAGGAAGTGCCAGATTGTTTTCCAAAGAGGTTGCACCATTTTGCAATCCCACCAACAGTGTAGCAGAGTTCCAATTTCTCCACAGCCTCTCCAGCATTTGTTGTTTTGTGTTTTTTGGATCATGGCCAACCTTGTTGGGGTGAGATGGTATTTCATTGTAGTTTTGATCTGAATTTCTTTAATAGCTAATGATTATGAACATGTCCACATGTGTTTTTTGGCTGCCTGGATCTCCTCTTTAGAGAAGTGTCTGTCCATCTCCTTTGCCTATTACACAATGTGATTATTTATCTTTCCCTTATTGATATTTTGTAGTACTTTATAGATTATGGAGATCAGGCATTGGTCTGACATATAGTTGCCAAATATTTTTTCCCATTCTGTAGGTGGCCTTTTAATTCTATTAATAAAGTCTTTGGATGAGCAAAAGTGTTTGATTCTTAATATTCTCATTTATCTGTTTTCTGTTGTTTGTGGTTTATTTGACAGATTTTGAAATCTGTCTACATTGTGTCTTAAAACTTTCATTGTTATTCCTACTTTATCTTGGATGAGCTTTATTGTTTTAGATTTGATATTTAGGAGTTTCATCCAGTTTGAGTTGGTTTTTGTGTAAGTTGAAAGATATGGGTCTTGTTTTAATTTATTGCAGATTGAGATCCAATTTTGCCAGCACCATTTGTTGAACAGGTTGTTTTCTCCCCCGTTTCATGTCTTAGGGCCTTGTTGAATATCAGTTGTTCAATAGGAAGGTGGTGTCATCTCTGTGGTCTCCATTCTGTCTCATTGATCTATCTGCCTCTTTTTCCACCAGTACCAGGCTGTTCTCATTACTGTCGCAGTGTAATAAGTTCTAAAGTCGGGTAGTGAGAGGCCTTCCGGTGTGTTTTTTTTCTTTATTAGTGCTTGGCTTATCCGGGGTTTCTTCCCTTTCCAGACAAAGTTGGTAATTTGTTTCTTCAACTCATTAAAAAATGTCACTGGAATTTCTATCAGGATTGCATTATATAAGTAGGTTGCTTTGGGAGAAATCTACATTTCACAGTGCTAAGTCATCCTATCCATGAGCAGGGTAGGTTTCTCCGTTTATCTAAGTCTCTCTTAGTTTCTTGTAGTAAGGACTTGTGGTTCTCTTTGTAAAGGTCTGTTCTTTCTCTGCTTAGATTTATTCCTAGGTACTTTATCCTCTCAGGGGCTATCGTAAATGGTATTGATTTGGTGATTTCTTTCTTAATAATCTTGTTGTTGGTATAAAGAAATCCTACTGATTTCCTTATGTTTATCTTGCATCCTGAGACTGTTCTGAACTCTTCTGTAACTTTCAGCAGCTTACTTATGGGTTCTTTAGGATTCTCTGTGTATACAATCATATCATCTGCAAATAGGGAGATTTTTACTTCTTCTTTGCCATTGCAGATGCCCTTTATTCTTGGTCTTGTCTAATTGCTCTGACTAGAACTTCTAGTACAGTGTTGAATAGAAGAGGTGAGAGTGAACATCATTATCTAGTTCCTGTTCTCAAGGGAAACTCCTTCAGTCTTTTTCCATTCAGGATGACGTAGGCAGTTGGCTTTGTATAAATGGCCCTTATTGCACTGAGGAATTTCCCATCTTTTCCTATTTTGCTGAGAGTTTTTAGCATGAATGGGTGTTGGACTTTATTAAAAGCCTTTTGTACATAAATAGACAAAATCAGGTGATTCTTGTCTTTTGTGTTATTTATGTAGTTGATCTGATCAATTGTTTTTCTGATGTGGAACCAACCTTACATCCTTGGTATGAATCCAACTTGGTCATGATGGATTATTTTTTGGATATGTTGTTGTATTCTACTGGCAAGAATTTTGTTGAAGGTTTTTGCATCTAGACTCATGAGTGATATCAGTCTGTAGTTATCCTTTTTGGTTGGATCTTTCCCTGGCTTTGGTACCAGGGTTATGCTGGCTTCATAGAATGAATTTGGGAGTATTCCATCCCCTTCTATGCTGCGAAATAGTCTCAGTTGTATTGGAGATAACTCTTCTCTAAAAGCTTGGTTGAATTCTGCGGTGAAGCCATCTGGGCCGGGGCTTTTTTTTGTTGGTAGTTTTTGGATGACTTTTTCAATCTCTTCCTTTGTGATGGGTTTATTAAGTTGTTCTGCTTCACTTTGTGATAACTTAGAGTGGTGATAAGAATCAAGGAATGTGTCCATTTCTTCTAGGTTTTCAAATTTGTTAGAGTCTTTCATAGTATTCTGTTATGATATTTTTTATTTCCATTGGATCTGTTATGACAACTTCCCTCTCATTTCTTATTCAGGTTATTTCTTTGCTTTCCTGTTTTTCTTCAGTAAGTTTAACCAATGGGTTTGTCAATTTGTTTGATCTCTTCCCCAAACCAGCTTTTGGTCTTTTCAATTTTTTCAATTGTTCTTCTGTTCTCTAATTCATTTAGTTCTAATCTAATCTTTATGATCTGTTTTCTTCTGGTGCCTATGGGGTTCCTCTGTTTCTCTTTCTCTACTTGTTCAAGGTGTAGGGTTAGTTCTTCAGTTTAGGTTTTTTCTTCCTTCCGGATATGTGCATTTATAAAGATAAAATGACTCCTGAGCACTGCTTTGGCTGTATCCTATAGGTTCTGGTAGGAAATGTTTTCATTCTCATTGAAATCCATAATTTCTTCATTTCATCCTTGATTTCTTCTATAACCCATGGTTTTTTGAGCAAGATGTTGTTTGGTTTCCGTGAGTTCCACTTCCTATCTATGTTTTTTCTGCTATTGATTTTGATTTTTAAGGCTTTGTGATCTATGAAGATGCTTTGCATTAATTCAGTGGTACAGATTTTGTTGAGAACTTCTTTATGTCCTAACACATGGTCTATTCTGAAGAATGTTCCCCGTGCACTGGAGAAGAAGGTGTAGTTGTCCGCTGATGGATAGAAAGTCCTGTATATATCGACGAGGTCTAGTTGGTTACTTGGGGGAGTAAGGTCTTCCGTGTCTTTATAGACTTTATAGAGTTTTTTTCTAGATGTTCTGTCCAATATTGAGAGTGGAGTGTTGAAGTCCTCCACTATTATTGTAGAGTGATCTGTCTCATTTTTGACTGTAGTCAGTGTTTCTTTGATGTATTTAGGTGCTCTAATATTAGGTGCATAAGTATTTAACATTGTTAAGTCCTGTCTGTGTATTGAACCTTTCAGCAGTACATAGTGTCCTTCCTTGTCCATGATGGTGGATTTTACATTAAAACCTTTTTTACCTGAGATAGAATTGCCACACCTGCTCTTCTTTGTTCATTGTTAGCTTGAGATTCTTCTATCCTTCAATTTTCAGTTTGTTCCTATCTTTAAGTCCTAGGTGAGTTTCTTGTAGGCAACACACGGATGGGTCATGTCTTTTGATCCAAGATGTCACTCAATGTCCATTCAGTACATTCACCAAACCCACTAAACCCACCGCTGTCAAGTCAATTCTGACTCATAGTGATCCGATAGAACATTCAATGTAATTATTGATAGGTATGTGTTCAGTGCTGCCATTGTGATATATATTTTTGTGTTGATGTTTTTTCTGTTGTTCTTATTAATGTGTTCTGAGGCACTCATTGTGAGTTGGTTTTTCACCTTTTTCAGGGTTGTTTTCATGGTTGTTGAGACTCCTGTAGTATGTTTCTTGATTTAGTATGTTACATCTTTATTGTACTTTACAGCTTTCCCTATGATCCCCCTTAATAAACTATATATAAACCCAATTTCAATTACTACCATTTTTATCAACTTCCCCTCCATCTGGAAGGAGTATAACAGCTGTAGTACATTCTTCTTTTTAATATGATGACATCATAGGTTTCATGATATGGTCACTGGATCATGTCTTTCACTATTATATCTTTGATTGAGTTTGGAGCCTTCCCTAACTGAGTAGGATTCTAGGTGATGTATCCTGAATTTGCTTCTAAGGTATAAAGACAGTGGTTTTGTTCTTCTAAGCCAAGCGATGCTTTCAGTATGTTTTGTAGCTTTGGTTTGGTTTTTACAAAGTCTCGAGTTTGTTTATTTGAGAATGTCTTCATTTCATTTTCATATTTGAAAGATAGTTTTGCAGGATATATGATTCTTGGTTGGAAGTTCTTATCCTACAAGGCTTTGAATGTGTCATGCCACCATCTCCATGCCAGCATCGTTTCTGCTGAGAAATCTGATGAAAGCCTACAGGGTTTCCATCTGAATGTTAGCTTGCTTTGAGTCCAACCACCTTTAAGAATTTCTGCTCGTGTTTCATTTTGTTAAGCTTGATTATGTCGTGATATGTCTTGGAGTCTTTCTTTTGACATCTGTGTTGAGTGGCATTCGGTATGTATCTTGGATATTTGTACTCTCTACTTTCATAATTGCTGGGAAGTTTTCTGTCAGCAGCTTAGCAACAATACTCTGCATTCTCAGGTGTCTCGTCCTGTTGAGGAATTCCAGTGAATTGTAGATTGTTTCCCTTAATATAGTCCCACATGTTTCTTAGTGCTTCTTCATTTTTCTTGTTTCTTTTTTCTGATTTCTCCTCATAGATGCTGGAGTCAGTAGCTCTGTCTTCCAAATCAGAAAATCTCTTTTCCATTTGTTCCATTCTGCTTTCCTGGCTTTGAACTGAAGTTTCTTTGTCTTTGATTTTGTTCTTGATCTGTTGGATTTCAGAGTACTAATGTTCCATCAGATCAAACAGCTTGCTTAATTTTTCATTTTGATCTGCTGCATTTTGTATAAGGGCTAGGAGCATTCTATATGTAATCCTTTTGTATTCACCTTCCGATAGTTTCAGGAAAGGTTCTTCATCTAGGAAGTTCTGAGGTGCTTCCTTTTGGGGGCCTTCTGAACACATGGGTGATTTCTTGGTTACAGTTTTCTCCAGCGTTTGTTGCTTTTTGGGCATCTTGTGACTCAACAGAGGCTGGGAGTGATGCTGTGAGGATGGGCCACAGTTGTTTCTCTAGGCCGTCTTAAAATGAGAAGTAAAAAGTATCTGACAACTTCCAAAGTCAGTCAGGTTTTCAGGTATACAGGTCCCTCTTCCCGGCTGGCAAAGTAAGTACCTCTATATTGAACCCCAGATGTTATAAACTAGATCAAAATACAGGCAGGCTACTGCCCTGCTGGCCTCTTCTGTTGGGTCCCAGCTATAGGTGACACTGTGTAGAATACTGCTTTTCTACCAGAAGAGCGCTCTCCTCCAGAAAGGTGCTACCTGCCAGCCCAGGAATTAGGGCCAGCTGGGACTTCCGTATGGGTATTCTGCCTCCCAGTGGAACAAGATGGTGTCCCACACAAGCTCACCACCTGGCTGGGTCCTATGGTGGAGGTGGAAAGAGAGGCCAAAAGTGCTGAGATACACAGAGTCCACAGCCCCTGATGCCAGTCCCCAGCCGCAGGTGACACTGTGTAAAATACTGCTTTTCTGCCAGAAAAGTGCTCTCCCCCAGACAGACACTGCCTCCTAGCCTAGGAACTAAGTCTAGCTGGGATTTCCATATGAGTGTCTTCACTTCCCAATCAAGATGGCTTCCTGCACAAGCTCACTGCCTGGGTGGGTCCAGGCTACTTGTATGGTAGAGACGGAAAGAGAGGCCAAAGGTGCCAAAATCCACAGAGTCCAAAGTTTGGCTCTCAAAATGTGGCAACTTTGTTTAGCAATCCCACCAGCAGTGAATCTGAGATTAGAAACTAGTAAAGCCCCAGCTCCACTCACCGGTTAAGACAGAGAAAAAAAATTAAAATGATGAGTTACTCTTGGTTTATACAAGCCCATTCTCAAAAGAGAGAAGGTTTTCTGTTCAGTGGTATGAAGTCCAAATTAACAGCCCTATGCCGCATCCTAGGGCTCACTAGGTGTCCAGAAGGGTACATTTAATTATCAATTCAGGTCTTGGTTTCCAGAGGGATTTAGAGAGATGTATGTTTAGTCTGTCATCTTGACTCTGCCCCCCCCTTTTTCCTAATATTTTATTGTACTTTAGGTGAAGGTTTAAATAGCAAACTATGATCCTATTCAACAATTTTTATACAATTTGTTCCATGACATTGGTTGCTTTTTGCACAATTTGTCAACATTTTCATTATTTCCATTCCTTTTGTTTTATTTTCACTAATTGAACTTTCCTACCCTTCCTTACCTTCTCATGTTTGACCATTTGACCTCAGATAGTTCATTATTTAAAGAGTGATACC
The DNA here is from genome assembly GCA_028571685.1 of Heterohyrax brucei. Classification (NCBI taxonomy): domain Eukaryota; kingdom Metazoa; phylum Chordata; class Mammalia; order Hyracoidea; family Procaviidae; genus Heterohyrax; species Heterohyrax brucei. Next base: position 119,155,929 of record CM053144.1, on the reverse strand, counting down.
GTTTATTTTATAAGCCATTCTATTGTTTGAATTACAGGTGGCCATCAAGAGTGGCTTCAGTTTCAAATTCAAAACTTAAACCAGTATTTAACTTGTTTATATTGCCTAGACTTCCTCTTCATATGAAAGATCTGTGACTACATCTTTTGAAGTTTTGCTTTTTTTGTTGTAATGTTTATAAAATGACATCACTGTTCCCCTATTTTCAGTGTTTTGCTTTTGGTTTATTTTTGTCATTTCCTTATCTCAGTTGATACATTACTGCTGTCTGTGTTCTAGTCTTGAATTGTTATCTGATGTTATTAATTTTCTCACCCAAGAACTCACTTTAGTATTTCTTGTAATTTTGGTTTGTTTCTTGTTTTGCAAATTCCCTAAATTTCCATTTATCTTAAAATATCCTAATTTCACCATCATATTTGAGAGACAACTTTGCTGGATATGTAATTCTTGGCTCGCAACTGTTTTCTTTCAAGGATTGTATAAGTGATTTCATTGCCTTCTTGCCAGTATTGTTTCTACTGAGTGTTCTGAGCTTAGTCTTATGGACTGTCCTTTGTAGATTGTTTTTCATGTATCCCTAGCCACCTTTGATATTGTCTCCTTATCTTTAGTTCTGGCAAGCTGGATTATAATATGCCCTGTTGTCTTTCTTTTGGGCTCTGCCTTGTGTGGAGTTCAATGAGAATCTTGCATAGATCTCTTCTTTCATGATTATCAGGGAAGATGTCTGCAAACAGATCTTCTACAATTTTTTCTGCAATTTCTGTTATCCCTGCCCCACCCTCGATTCTGGTACACCAGTCTCTCATAGACTATTTCTCTTGATACAGCCCCACATAACTCTTAGAGTTTCTTGATTTTTTGTTGTTGTTGTTACTTCTTATATCTGATGTTTCTTCAAATATGTTAGTGTCACTTGCCTCATCATTAATATCACTGATTGGCCTTCCATTGCCTCAGTTCTGCTCCATTGACTTCTATGGAGTTACCTAAGTCTGTAATTTTATTACTAATTTTCTGGATGTCTAATTCCTGTCTCTGTATGCTTTCTTGCAGGCTTTTCAATTTGTCACAGGCAATCTGTTACATTTTGCCTCCCTCCTGATTTCTTAGAGTTCTAAATATTAATCTTTGTATTCTACCCGTGGTAATTCTAGAAAGTTCTCCTCATCTGAAAAATTTCTTCTTTCTTTAGGGAGCTTTCTAAAGCCATCATGGTCTCCCTCTTTATGGTTGAATGGATATTGACTGTTGTGTTCAAGCCATCATCAGTAAGTTGTTGAATTTATTTATCTTATGTTTGCTTACTGTGTTCTAGCTTCTTGTTTTATTTTGAAATGTTCAGATAGGCTGTTCATGTGTGCTAGTTTGATTATTCGCACCTCTGAAACTCTAACATCCTATCAACAGGTGGTTAGAGCTTTTACTAGACATGAGAAGCCAAGAGTACATTGACTTATGTGGATTCAGATCAGGTGTCCTGGTAGTCACCAAGTGTGCGGTACAGACTCTCCTACAGTCCTAGGTGATCAGGGTGGATTTGTGTAGGCACAGGTATCTGGGTACAGTCACTAAGAAAGGAAAGCGGTTAGTAGCTGACCCTGAGTGTCTGTGAAGATGATGTGTCCCCCTACATCTGAAGTAAAATAATTTTTTCTGCTTTGAATTTCTGGCTCAGGTGAATTGGCAGATTATCTTTGCCCCAATTCAGTAAATTGTTCCCTCTCTGAATCTCAGGGAATGACTCAGGGTTGGCTTAGAGTCCTACATCTGGCTCAGTTAATGCCATCAGACTCGACAGCTGGGAACAGTGTAGAGAAAAGAGGGTGAAATGTTGGGAAAAGGCAGAGAGGTTTATCCCAAAAGAAAGACTTAGATCCTTGGGACAGTTTAGATGCAAATCACTTAGTAGCTTTTGATGATCGAATGCTGTTTGTCACTGGTTCTGGAGATGTGGATAGATTGTCTGGTGAGTTTTACCTGCTGAAGAGAGCACCATCCAAATGTCTTGCTCCATTTGTCTCAGTGGCTGCTGCTGATTCCTGGCAGGACAGATCTGGCCAGTCCTAGGTATTTCTGAATCTATTCTTCCTACTCCCTGCTCAGCTTGATTTCTCAGCTTTCCCTGTGGTATTCAGGGCTCCTAGGATGTCATATGTAACTGATTCAATTGCTTTTTTGGGTCTTTGTTGTTGGAGGGATCACTGGAAATGCCTGACTACTCCACCATCTTGACTCCATCTTTTCAGTTTCAAATTCAAAAGATATTTTAAGGCAAACATCTCAGAAGTTTTTCTAGGCTCTAGCAGTTCAGTTAGTATTAAAGGAATTTGTTTATAGTATCTGTTTATGTTCAGTAGTATTAAAGGAATTTGTTTTTTTCCTACATTTTTCTCCCCTTCTGTCCTCGACCTTCTATTGAGTCCTTGATCAGAACACTAGGCTCTAGTTTCAGTCTAGATGAGGCTTTGGTTCATATGAGCATTATTCCTGCAAAATAGTTTCTTTTTTGAGTGTTTGGTTACCTTCATTCACTTTTGTTCTAGATGACCAGAGATCAATAGCTGTATATTTGACAGCCACCCACAAGCTTTTAAGACCCTTAACTCTTTGAGCTGTGATTTGCTAATTGACTGAATTGTCCCAGCCTTCAAATTTAGTGATCTAATCCCATGAGGTGACTGGATACATCTACGTAACTATGTGCCCTTGTATGGTTTATTGTGCATATGAATATATAGGTAGCACATATAAACATGAATATACATTTGATTACAGATACACCTGCAGATAGACACCCACATACTCACATGTGCCTTCCTATACACATATATGCATGTATGGCTACCTATGTAGCTACACACATCTATTTTTTAGTTGTTACCAAAATGTATGTTAAAATATTTACCAAAATTGTCCTTTATTATTGCATACATCTCAGTGTCTTCATTTACTTTGACAAGTTGTGCAGACTTCACCTATGTTAGGTATTACCTTGCCCATCACCAAAAATAACAAGAGTCTACTATGTAGAAAGTAATTAACCCTTCTTCCACCTCTCATCAAAGACTGTTGCTTTCTGTGCACATACCTAATCATGACTGTTTATAAAAGTGAGATCATACAATATTTGTCTTTTTGTGATTGGCTTACTTCATTCAGCATAATATACTCCAGATATATCCATGTTTATAAGATGTTTCATAGACTTTTTTGTCACTGCTCTTACATCTCTGGAACACACACCTAGGAATGGGATTGCTGGGTCATATGATATTTCTATTTCTAGCTTTTGGGGGAAGTGTCAAATCAATTTTCATAATGGTTGTGTCATTATACAATTCTACCATCAATGTTTAAGAGTTCCAATCGCCCCACAGCCTCACCAGCAGTTGATGTTTTCTCTTTTTTAATCACTGTCAATTTTGCAGCAGTGAGGTGGTAACTCACTGTAGTTCCAGTTTTCATCTTTTTAATGGGTTGTAATAGCAAGCAACTTTTCAAGTATTTGTTGATTGTCTGAATACTCCTTTTGGTGAAGTGTCTGTTGATATCTTCTGCCCATTTTTTGACTGGATTTTTTCGTCTGCTTGCTATTGAAGTGTTGAAGTTTTCTATATAGTTTAAAGATTGACCTTTATCAGATATGTTGTTGCCAAAGATTTTTTTCTCAATCTGTATGCTCTCTTTTTATTCTCTTAGTAAAGTCTTCCATGGGAGCATGCATTTAATTTTTAAGAGGTCCCAGTTGCCTAATTTATCTTTTGTCATTTGGGCATTTTTAGTTCTGTTTAATTTATTGAGGTTTACTTTGGGGCCTGACATATGGTCTATTCTGAAGAATGATCAATGAGTATTGAAGAAGAATATGTATTCTGCTGCTTTTGAGTAGTATATTCTATATATGTTTATCAGGTTGAGTGGGTTGATTGAAAAGAGTTTGTTTTATATAATTGGAGCTCTGATACAGGGTGCATAAATATTTATTGTGGTTATGCCCTTTTGGTGGACTGATCTTTTAATCATTATATGCCTTCCTTTTGTCAAATAATGGATTCTGACTGAAATCTTTTTATATCAGAGAGTATTATTGCCATACCTGTTTGTGTGAAATATTTTTTTCCTTTGAGTTTAGCCAATTTGTGTCTTTATATCTGAAGTATGTTCCTATTATCTGATTTCCCTCTGTGCAATGGTTGCCTAGATTACTCGAGTTCTCTCCTGCTTTCTTGTACTTTCCCTCCTTGTGCTGCTCGCCTTATTTCACCCCAGGTTTGTCTACACAGTATTGCTGCCTCTTAGTGGGGCTTCTGTGAAGTTACCTTCCCGTACTCCTCACCTGGGAATGCTTTCACTTTATTTCAAGATGGCCACACTTAGTTGGGTAGGCTGGTAAGGCACCTATAGTCTGTAAGTCTGGTTTTATTTAGTTTCTCCTCCCCTTTGGGGTTCAATCTAATTCTGAATCTTTCTACTTGCTGTTCTGGTTGCCTGGATTGTCATCTATATCTGTTTCACTTGGTTTCTTGGTTCTTTGCTATAGGGGGTTAGAAAAGTGTGTATGACTAAGCAGCCGCCTTGGGCACTCCCTTAGCTTAATTCTTAAGATAAATTCTTTCATTCTCTCTACTGTAAACAAAAGTCAAAATAAGTTTTCAAAGTACCCATACATTTTTTTATGACACTATCTTAAGAATATGGACTAAATGAATATTAAAGTAGTATAAGAAACAATCTAGAAGAAATGGAAACTATGATTTTGAGGGGGTCCTGGTGAAGTTTTGGCTTCTAGTTTTGTTTTTTGTCTTAACTTACAGTGTGATTCAGAGGAAAAATTATTTATCTTTTTGTAGCATTCAGGCTTCTTAGTGACAAACTGCCCTGAATAAAAGAGCAAGTGCCACCCTCAGCAATGCTATACCAGTAAAAGTTCTCTTTCACTAATGTAACCTAAGAGGCATTATTGAATTATGAATATTTGTTCACCAAATTACTGTGCAACATACAGACAGCTCCTTACAAATATGACTTCAATAAGGTCTTCTAAGGATCTTTAACTTATTCTTTTACATCTGATTTATTCTGAAATTTCTGAAGTGATTGAAGCAATTAAATGATATTTCTTCGAGACAAAAAAATAAATTAAATTAGGAATTGTCCACAGCCAAGCATGCCATAGTACCATGTGCAGTGATTTTTACGAGACTCAGACTATTGGGGGGGGGGACGGGGAGGAGGAGTACAGAAGAGGAGGGTCTGCCTTTTCAAGGAGAAAACTGGTAGAATTTTCACCTTTTATGTGTAAGGCTCAATTTCATTCCTAGCCAGTTTGATTCCCATTTGTCAGTGGAGGCTTCTATGTTACTATGATGCTGGACAGGTTTCAGAAGAGTTTCTAGACTATGATAGCCTAGAAAGAAAGTCTTCGTAAATTATTTCCAAAAACCACCCAAATGAAGACTCTGCTTCACAACTATTCGCTCTGTAACCTATTGTGGAGATGGTACAAGGCAGTAAGCGTTTCATTCTGTTGAGCACAGAGTTGCCATGACTCAGGCACAGGCCTCTTTAACAAGCCTCTGAAAAGACAACCACCACCACATTTTTACGAAACCTTATATTGTCTACAAGTATAAACAGATCATGTATGCCTACATCACAAGTTATTGTTACAGAGTAAAGCTATGATGTTTATAAAATTCATTTTTGGACCTGCATAATGAAATTAGCAAAATGTCCCAAGTTCTGCTGAGGATCTGACAAATGGATTCAATAACTTTCAAAGTCTTTGTAGGATCAAAGAATCCCTAATTGTGTTTCTGAATTATTAGGGTGAGAAATTCCATATATATGTCATGATCTAATGTTGTTAATATGCTTTTAAAACAGTACTGTTAATTATGTAACAAATATATGGAAATTTTTCTCTTTCAACAGGTACCTCCCCAAATTTAAGGAAAACACTGTATTTTTATGCAAATAATATATGCCTTGTACATTTGTTTGCCAACTGCTCCCACCACAAGACATTTTCATAAGTCACTAAAACAAATTATTTTTTCACAGGTTACTGTAAAAGATTAGCATGGTGCACTTACAAAAATATCTTGTGTGGAAAGGAGCAGTTGACAAACACGGAGAAGGTGGTGTTATTTGCATAAAGATATGCTAAGTTGAAAGAAAGTTAGCTCATTAACTTAAGCACATAAACGATGAGGAAAGTCATTTTTATTGTAAAGAAGGGCTAAAATATAACTGGAGTTACTGTCTCATAATATTTTAAAGTTATTTTTAACTAATAATAATATTAAGATACTATACCTTTTTTCACTTACCAGAAAAAAGACTAAAGTTTTAATCTATACTTTTTTCAAATCTAATTCACATTAGTAGGATTTAAGAACAGCTATATATGAGGCAATTTTAACAATATCGATGGACTGGAAAAATATGAATTATGTACTATTTATTATGTACTATGTATCATGACAGAAATTCATATTTGGGGGACACCCACTGAGCATCCTGTGGAGCAGTTCTACTCCACAGACACGAGTTGTCATGAACCAAAACTGACTCACTGGCCACTAACAATTCCACATTTGTAATAGATCATTCTCTTCTGTGAACAACATGTGCCAAATTTTGGTAGTTTTTGGTTATTTTAAAGTATGAAATGTAAAGATACTAAATGGTCCTTATGCTCAACATATCAATTAACACTTCCTTCAACAATAAGGATCTTAATATTGTCTATGCCTTTCAAAGCAATTCTGCATTTGTAGTTTCATTTTAAACACCTGTTACCTTAAAAGTGGACTTTTCCTCAAATTAGTAAGATATTCATGTTATTAAGCAAATTGTCAAATTTCTTTGCAGTCACTCAGGACTTTTTTTCCCCCAAATATACTAACTTACTCTGAACAAGCTGATTTTAAATTAAATAGAAAACCCTGCTGAATGAATCACAATTCTGTTAGTCTATATATTAAACTTTTGTCTTTTTTAAGATTTCTGCCACCATTAAAAATAGGTCTTCTGTGGAATCTCTTATGATATCAGGACAAAAGAAGATTTTGTAAGACTTTTTATCAGAAGTTTGGAAAAAGACATGTCAAATAAAAATGAGATTGGTCACTGCTAGCTTAAGGTTCTCCTTCCTAGTTTAACATAGTTTGTGCCAAGTAAACAGAAAATAATTATAATTTAGTTTCAGAAACACAGCTAGCAAGAATTATTACTGTGTTAGATTATGCTTATTCCATAACATTTAACTATTAAAAAAGTTACCTAGTATTTTGGTGATTATACCAAAAGTCACTGTTGTTTTTTTTCCACATCTCTGATGCCTACCCTGTTTGAAGGGAGGAGAAAACAAGACAGGAAACATTCCTAGAAGAGCCACTTTGGTAATATCTGAGACAACACCGTTCTTATTTCACTAGGATTTTACTTCATTCTTATAGGCTTAACGTCTCACTGCATGAACAAAGAAAATACCATGTGAAAAGGGCTTCAGGCAAGCTACTTCCAGAAGGATCCAACCTTCTGAGCGCTATCAGCATCATCCACACAGCCACACAGTTAGCACTTGTGAATACATTTACTGAAAACCATTAATAAAGCAACAATCTTAGTCTGGTTCTTAACCAAGTGTCACAGTGAAATAAGTTCATGTAAATCTGTGAACTGCACGACAATGATCAAATTAACAGTCATTTCAAGAAAAAAAATGCCCCTCAGGCTGAAAAATAATTAGTAGTCTCTCACTATCTTTTCCTCCTAATAAAAATCACGATATTATTGTTGACTGTGCTAATAAAACACCTCCCATGACCCTGATGTAGCTTGATGTAAAACGTAAGGACTGTTCTATTGTTCAGTCTCACACGTTTTATTGAACATTTCCATTTGGCTTTTCATCTGGGAACACAACGGCCCCTAGAAGCTGAAGAACTTTTGTCACAGTATAATGCAACTCTCACTTGTTTATTGCTGTAGTTAATGACACACCTACTTTGAAATTTCTTATATTTAAAATTTAATCTTTTATAGCTCACACTGAATATTCAGAGCTTCAGACAGGAGCAGAAACAAGAGCAAGGGGCTGAATGGGCACAAAGGGAAAATCCATTTAAAGCATAAAGCACATGGTATCATGAATGTCAAGTCAGGGATTTGAGTTTTAGAAACAGGATTTTGAGGAACTTATAGTAGTCAAAGAACACATACTGTCCTCGTTATTCACACTAATTTTGTAACTATTAATTGAACATTTTTTTGAAAAACAATATTACAGTTCTATGAAGGTCAGAAAAACATGAAAACATAATCCTTGTCCTGAAAGAACTTAATAAAAACACAGCAGGTTGGGTATGTAATGTAAAGGACAAGATGATGTTGGTTATTAATGTTTTCAATATACAAACTGAGGAAAACAAAAGTTACCTTTAAGAACCCTAGGAGACTGAAGGAGTCAGCAAATCTACTGAAACGTGTGAATCAGATCACTGAACCGCACCTGTGTGTTGAAAACATGAGTCATGAAAAACCCAATTTGAGGAACTAACACCATCACCAAGGGCTTTGCAGCACGGTGAGTCAAGACATTGTCCTTGCCCTCAAGTAGCTTTAAGATTAGTGCGGAGAAGTGCATGACCATATGTGATTACCATGCAAGGCAGGACATGGCATGTAGTCCTGCTGATCCTTACTCCATAGCAGAATATTTTAATCCTTCTTTCTTAAAATCAACAAATAAGTCTTTCAAATAATAACTAATACATATGTTCTTTTGAAAAAAATACTCTAGGTATTTCAGGTACAAATATAGTTTTAAAGGAAGTTTTCAAATGTCAAGCATTATTAGAAAACCAACACTAACTAGCAACACATAGCAAGTAGTCACAATGGAAAAGAAATATCAAGCTTTTGGGAAATAATACAAGATGCACATAATAAAACAGAATTTTCATTAATGCAAAGAAAAATTAATCTTGATTAATTTTCATAGGATGAACAAACATCTTAGGATTCTTCTAAACCCCTATTTCTCAAAATGTACTCCATGGAATATTATGTTAAAAAGTGTTGCAGGTAAAATAAATCTGGAAATACTAGGTATAAGCCAAGTTAAATATCTGTGAGACTTTAATATGGGCAGAAGGTATATTGTGAATCTCCAGGAGCAGACATCCGCTTCAATGAGCAACTCAAGAGGCCGTTTATGAGTCCCTGTGATAGACTAGAACCACTCCATCAGTTGTTCAAGGCTGGAGTCTTCATGGAAGCAGATCCCATAGACCTACCAGGTGGGTTGGAACTAGCTACCTTTCAGTAAGCACGTGAGCACTTACCTGTTGTACCACCTAAGAATCCTTTTCAAAGAACTAAACCAAAACCAAGCCTATTGCTGTCCAGTTTTTACTCATAGAAACCCTAAGTGACAGTGTAGAACTGTTTTTTTAGGGTTTCCTAAGCTGTAATCTTTACCAAAGCAGGCTGCCACACCTTTCTCTTGAGGATCGCTGGTGGGTTTGAACCTCCAACCTTTAAGGTAGCAACTGAGCACTTAACCACTGCACCACCAGGCTCCTTCTAAAGGAACTAGAGTTCTGTAAGGCAAAGTTCGTGCAAAGCCATATCTGAAGCTTTATGAGAACAAGCGCAGAATGTCCAGCCCTACTCATTTTGGGGAGAGTCTAGAGTGTGCATGTATTTTTAACACACTCCGTAGGTGACTTTGATGTAACTGCCTGGCATTAACCCTTGGACTGACATTTATTTGGGTGTCTCTATTAGTAAGGCCTTTACATTTAGAAGCTAGTGTTCAATATAATAACACTGAGCTCAAAAACATTGATTCAGAAAGCCTCACAAGCAGCAGAAGAAAGTGATGTTTTTCGTAACACCCTCTGCTAGTAGAGACCAAATTGCTTAGCTGTACTCTTCTCTACATCATAAAAATGTCAACAATTTCAGGATAAAGAGGAAGAAACAATGGCCATTTCCAGTATGTTAGTTAGTACTCAGGGATTTGGTTGGTTATGGTTGGCACAGTCATTACCAGCTCTGCTTACTGCTTCATTCAGCACAGGGTATGTGCCACTGGGCTGTTTTGTTCATTTGTTTTGTTTTTAAACAAAGTAAATAACTTCTAGCTTTCTTATTCCTCTTGCTTCTAGGTATTCAAGGGCTCATTAAAGGCAAACAAGAGGAAGTGTGTGAATGCTTTAGTTATTACCAGCTTCTAGTTGTCCAAATCCTAAAAACTCTACCCTGTAGCATTTTCACTTTACAAGACACACAGGCTATTTTGATAAACTATTTCAACTCTTCTGGTTTTGCAACTTAAGGTTCAGCAGGGAATAGTCCCCCAAATGGTGGTAAAGAAAAATATATACTACTATTGGAGAAGGCCAAAGGTAAGATGCAAAGAAAAAACACACATTTGTGAAAAAGTCATATGTGTAAATTAAATCATTTTTTAATTCACTTCTCTTGTGAAGGGAAACCCCGGTGGTATAGCCGTTACATGTTTGCTAACCAAAAGGTCATCAGTTTGAATTCACTAGGTGCTTCTTGGAAACTCCATGTTGTTGTTGTTAGGAGCCATCAAGTTGGTTCCGACTCATAGAGACCCTACGCACAACAGAATGAAACACTGCTCAGCCTTGCACTATGTCCACAATTGTTTTTATGGTTAAGCCCATTGTTGCAGCCACTGTGTCAGTCCTTCTTGTTGAGGGTCTTCCTCTTTCATATTGACCCTCCACTCTACCAAGCATGATGTCCTCCTTCAGGGATTGATCTTTCCTGACAACATGTCCAAAGCATGTAAGATGCAGTCTTGTCATCTTTGTTTCCAAGGAGCACTCTGGTTGTACCTCTTCCCGAACAGATCTGTTTGTTCTTTTGTCAGTCCATGGTATATTCAACATTATTCTCCAACACTATGATTTAAAGGCATCAATTCTTCTTCTGTCTTCTTTGTTCATTGTCCAATGGAAACTCCATGGGGCAGTTCTACTCTTTCTAACAGGGTTGCTATGAGTCAAAATTGACTCAATGACAGCAGGTTTGGGGTTTTTTTGTTTTTTTTCCCCCTAACAGGTACAATTTGTGTGACCAGTGCTAGTACTCAGCACACAAGATGGTATTAACAGTGATTTTTTTTTTACAAAAGTAAGATCAATGCTACTACTAGTAGAATAATTAAAAATAAGTATCTATTAGTTTCCTAGTACTGCCATGACAAAATACCACAAAATGGACAGAGTATGAGCATAGAAATCTATTTTCTGATGGTTTTGGAGGCTAAAAGTCCAAGTTCGGGTTGTAGGCAGGGCTCTGTCCTTTCCAAAGTCTCTAAGGAAGATCATTTCTTTTATCTTACAGCTTCTGGTGGTCCCAGGTGTTCCTTGGCTTGTAGACACATCTTCACATAGTAAACCTGCCTCTGTCTCTCTGTGTCTCTTCTTTAATAAGGAAACTATTCAGAGTGGATGAGGGCTCACTGCTCTCCAGTATGAACTCCTATTACCTGGTCACATCTGCGAACACTTTATTTCCAAACAAGATCATATTCACAGGTAGGGGGTAGGGTTTCAATATTTCCTTTTGTGGAACACAATTTACTCCACAAGCATATCATGGTCCTAACAGGCAGTCAGAGTTTTCTTTCTACAGTAGACACTCTGTTTATAAATGCTGAAAGAACTGCAGCCACTGGTTAGGAAAAATTTGCACTTAGGAATCAGTGTGATTTAGAATTACAGATAAGTCATTAGACATCAGCACCTGGCATCTTCCCTCAGTTCTTCAAATGATAGGCTACATTTTAAAAAAATGCAAATATTAACCTCAATTTCTTTATCTGTAATAATTATATCAGTAATGTACATTTAAAGATAAATCTATCACCTCTTTCTTATAAAATTTGTTCAGTGTATATAACAAATAAAAATTCTGGCTCATAGTCAAGTGGCAAATGGGTGAATGGATAAAGCTAGCTGATGAAAAAGAAAAGTCTTACCTCAATTACTTAAGCCTCAGTTATCTAGCTGACTTTATTATCTTTATTTGGCATTGTGATATAATCAGTTTAAATCACACTGTTACTTAATTGTTGTTCCAGTTGTCTAAATTTATACCAAATCATTCTTATTCTTAACCCAGTACCATCTTAGTTGATTAAAATAATTTGTTATTATTGTTCTTGTTTCTATGGGTTTACTGGACTCCCCTGGGTGGTTCTCCTTTGTGGTTTCTCACAACATGGCAAAAAATGGTGGCCTGGGCTGGTGCCATCTGAGGGATTTACTGGGCTGGCCATCAAAGATGGGATTCAGGATGGAGGGAGGTTCATGCTGGATGTCACTTGGGGGTTCACTCAGGATTGTCAATTATTGTATCTGCATGTGGTCTGTTCTTGTAGCTTGTTCTTCTTACAGGTTTTGAGAGAAAGTCTCCTAAGTGTTTAAGTGTCTCAAGAGATCTAGGAGGAAGCTGCAGGGATTCTTACAACGCGGAACATCCCTTTTGCAATATTTTAACTGAAAAAGTAACTCACTAAGCCCAAGCCAGATTCAAGATCTCTCAAACAGGGAAGGAATGAACTAATGGTAGTCTTCTTTGACTATTACAGCTTTTTAGCTATTCTCTTTTCAAAGACATAAACATCATTCAAACTCAAAGGGAGATTTCAGCAGTATAGGGAATTTAGTGCCATTCCAACTCTTTCCAGATTTATTTTTCCTGGACACAGATGAAAAGTAAATACATAAGTGGTATTCACGTCATTTCAGTTGAGTGTAATCGTTGCTAACAATTATACAATTAAGACACATGTGACAAATATTTTATAAACCGTGACAAACCGAAAGCACACAATTACTTGTGTTTTACCTACAGCAACAGATTGTTAAACAAAGTGAAAAACATTCATATTCTCTACTTGATTCCCCTTTCCAGGAAGCAAGTATTAATTACCCTGTTTTTCAGATAAGGCTCAAAATGTTACATTTTTGTTGCTGTTGTTGCTATTATTTCTTTGCCCCAAATTGTATATTAATAAATAGTAAGACTGACATTCCAGGCCAGGGTTTATATGATTTTCATTACATTTTGTGCTACAATAAAAAGTTAATAGATACTGTAAAAACTTGTAGAAAACCTGGAGGTGAAAGAATGGAGACAGGACAAGAGCAAAATGCAGCAGGAACCAGGGACCATTGTGCTGAGAAGCTTTCGGTTTCCTTAGTTCTTCCACCAAACATTCCTTACACTCTCGTGTAGCCAGAGGGACAGAGCTCTGCAGCAACCACAGTCTGGGAAAAAATTAAAAAACAAAACAAAACTGCAGATGAGAGTGGAGGAAGAGAGAATAATGTCGTGCAGGTCACAGAGCCTGCCGCCTGGATGAGGCACAGCATGGCTGGAGATGCTGTGTGGGAAACCCATTGACAATGATGACAATGAGCTACACGGGGGTGTGGGAGAGGCAACCCCTTCCCTTCCTCGTTGCTCCCACCCCAGCTGCTGAATAACCTTTTGGGTTTGTATAGATCTTAAGGAAGACTGTGAAAGAAATGATGAGAACATCCATGCTGCTGGCTGCACGGCCCTCTCTCTCTTTCCACTGTTTGAAAACAAAACAAAACAAAACAGCATGCCCATAGTGAAATGAATTAATTTAAAATTTTATAACAGCAAAGAAATATAATGTAAGAAATGAAACACACTCCTGCCTAATTATACAGTATAGTGTTATGTTTCTGTGCCAGAATCATGTTTGTGGTTCAGTCTTAAAAACGATGAAAATAGTATGAGCAGCAGCAATTTCATTTCATTCATCTCACTTCTCTAAACAGTGTATAATTGTTTTAAAATAGAGTTAATTTGTTCCTTAAGAAAAGCACACCAACAAAATTAGAGAAAAGAGAATAAGAATATAATGATAGTGGTAAACATTACCTATTATCTTAATATTCTTTACAACAAACTTACTCATTACTAGTTAGAATACTGAGCCAAACAAAATATTGTTCATAAGGACTCAAATTTCAGCAAATCATCCCTCAAAAATATATATATCAGGCCAAATAAACAAAATTTCAGTTTTATAGTTTTTTTAGTAAATTGACTTGGGTTAAGTGACCTCAAACAATTTTCAGTGATATTGATGTGCATTTCAATCCATGAAAGCAAGCTGCATTATGTTTCAAGGAGACTAAACTGTAATGCCACTCTTTCTCTGCTTTTCTTATCTACATGTTCATCTACATCCATGCTAGCCTATTATGAATAATAATGCTTATTTTATGATCCATGTTTTTTGCTCCAAAATGCACCAAAGTAATTAAATCAAATTGAAACAATTACAGAAATACACTATTCAATAATTGAGTTGCCAAAAAGTTTTACTATACCCTAAGGAGGGTAACAAAAAAATGCCTATACAGCGGTAATATCATTCCACATGTTACATTTATTCCCGCAAGCCAGCCAAGCTCAAATTAATTGTACTGACTAAACTTTTCTTCCTGGAGAAAATTAAAGATATGCTGTTGTCAACACTTGAGCACAACCTTGCCGACACTTAAATGCAGAGAAGGGTGTGACATCCTGCCCCTGCTGCCTTGTGCTAATTAATCACTCTGGTGTTTAGGACCATTCAAGCAGACAAATTAATGGGGAATAATTAGTGTATCTTTGTTCCAGCTCAGCTTTGCACACCAGACACACTCAGGGAGAGAGGGGAGTTTGCAGAGCAAGAGGCATTAGCATGTGCATAGTTTCACTTCTGTTCAGCAAGTTCTTTGGAGATTAAGAGAAAGGCCAAATTAGCAGACGTGTGACTGGGGTTAGGACACCCTTCTGAAAGAAAACTCTCTGTCTGGGTATCAGCTTTCGGAAGCCAGTTGTTAATCCAGATACAGAATTTCATGAAATACAACTAAACCTTGGGGAAAAAAATAATTTCAGAAGTCAAAGGCAAATCTCAGGGGGAAAAAGAAGCAAAAATCTTATATTAACGTCATTGACATTTATTTGTATGCCATACAGATAAAGTCGACCCTCAGAAATTTCACACTTTTCTTATTTTTGTTAGGTTTTGAAGCTTTTTTATTGAAAAAAATTTTTGTCAACAAACTGCATTTATAAATTTTGTAATTAAATAGCGTAGACCACTTAACCTCCCTCCAGTTAGTAAGAACTCTCTGCAGACATTCCCTATGGCTATGAAACTTAATTTGTTTCTTCTGATAGGAATCAGAGTAGGAAATTCAGACTAAGTCACTATACATAGCCAGTGTGACCAACACAGGTTGGATTTAATCGTTCCTTTAACACTGACGTCTGGTTTCAATGTGTATGTGTATTGAATTAAAGCAAAATTTCTTCCCCACATATATTTAAAACTAAAAAAATTAAAAGTTGACAGTGACTAGAAGAGAAAATACCATGGTTTAGACTTATGACTGGAATGAAACAGAGATGAAGCCTAGTACTTCATAAAAGTTCAAATTTACCACATTTAATTGTACTTTAATGCATAGATTTTCCCCCTAAACAGACACAAATGTCCAATTTTTCCACAAATAACACTTCAAACATTAGATTTCATTCTAAGGATAAGTCGTTTTTGAGCTTCCTGTGGAATAACAGTTTGCCGTATAAAGAACTTATCAAAACATACAGCAAATAACTGTGCGAATATATGTATATATATTCACATAATCACACTTATGTTAATACCATATGCGGAAGTAATCTTTAATTATTTGCTTCATCTTTCTGGAGTTTATGTAGGGAGGAGTTTTTCCTGTTTTCCACTACTTGAAATTCCTATGTTTTCTATGTTCACTGCCCATTTTCTACATTTCATTACCTAACTTTCCAGCTTCGTCCTTTTATAATGTTGGCAACAATGACTGCTCTGCCATTCAGATAACATTCTGCAAATCCCATAAGCGTTGTAGGAAGGTTCACACTCTGTATCACCTCACTCTCAGGAAGCAAAAGTTCTTGCATGGCAGGGCAGAGCCCGGAGGGTTGGAAGCCAATGTCAGGCAGACCACACAGCGAGAAAAACCAACCACATTCCTGGGCAGGTTAGCAATCCTTTTGCAAAGAAATTCCACCATACAAACGACAGAGGTGAATTAGGCGGAGGTGGCATTCATGAATGGCTTTAGCACTGTTTATGGCACATAACAAAAACAGTGTAAAAGAGGAATTTATCCACTTGGGGTATACTATAATTGGGAATTTTTTCCACATGTCGGCTCTAGGTTTCATAAAAATATGATATTGTTAGGTATAAAACTCTTGAATTTGTTCTGGTCAAAAAGCAGAGAGAGGACGAGAAAAGCCAATCACAAAATCACATATTCTTGCAATCTTGTAAAGGCAAGAAATGAAGCTCTTAGTCTCCTCTGAGATACTAAATTACTGGCCACGAAAAGCCCGGATGCCGTTAGAAAGGCTTCCATCCCGGGAGTGGGTCCTCCTAGATCTTTGAAGGTGCCTAATCCTCATTAAAGGCAAACCCTAGGCGTGGGAGGGGCTGCTCTGGCATCAAGGCACCTGGCGATGGCTAAAAGCGCTGGCCCCATGTGCGACTGCCACTGAGCAGCAGAATGTAATTTAGTCGCACCAGCGGGAGCAAGGGTCAATGATTTTATATTAATGGGGATCACGACAGTTCTAAGCTGTGGCGTGCTTTGAAATAAGTGTTGTACAAGGCAGCAAAGAGAGCTGGGCTGAGGAAATGAGCTGTGTCACTGTCTCCTCATGCCTTGCAGCAAACACTGGAACGTTTTCGGTTGCCACAGACTCTGTGCCATCATAATATTTTATAAACAACAATTATCTATTTCAGTTTGAAAAAAACTCTCAAACTCCTATAGTAATGCTGCTAAAGATGCTGCTCAAGATGAAAAAGATTGCTCTCTAAACTAAAGAGAGGAGTGTGTGGCAGAATAAACGAATGGACCATTGCTGGGGTGTACTCATGTGAAAGCTAACTTATGCAAATAAGTTGAGGCATCTTAAGGGTGCTTGTTGTGGTACTATTGAACTATGGCACCTCATTACATACCCTGACATGCTATCAGGTTGTCCATATCTCAAACAAAGGAGATGAGGAGGGAGTTAGAGACAATACTTCCTAATTATTCTTGGCCAACAGTTAAAAGCAATATGAGTATGTTTCATTCAAAATTATATCCTAATTTATTTTTAGGAATAACAGATTTAGATAATTAAATGTTCAGCAGATCAATATTATTTTTTCTCAAATTAGTAATTGAGTATGGGGCAAGAAAATGAATTGCTTTTCTAATTACCTCCAAGAGTAAGAAAAAGAAGGAAAATGAGTTTTTTCCAGGTCTCGGAGATAGTACAAAAAGAAGAGGTGTGGGAAAATACAGAGCTGTATCAAAGAAAGAGCATTTAATTTTCTTAAAATTTCTATTTAGGTTCTAAGTACCAAAAGTGGTAAACAGATAAGGAGTTTCAAACGTTATTTACAAGGTAAGATACTATCGTTAGATGGATAGCAATTACCTGAGAAGTACAAAGAAGTTCAGCTGTGAAATAGTGAAACAGTTGACTAGAAAAAAATATAATCTATTCTTGTAAGTAGTCACTTGGTAAAACAATTGATTAATTTCTAGTGTTTCTCCCATGCACAAGAACACTCCTACCAGGGCTTTGGCTTAGTGAGAAATTCCCTGGGAACACAGTGGTATCAGAAAACATTTGTTTAGACGTCATCTGGAAACTCTTTCTGTAAAACAAAATGTAAGCTTCACCAGTCTGCTAGAGATACACTTTTCAGAGATGATATGCAAAATAGCGTCATGACCAACATTGTACACAAAAGCTCACACAAAGCTATATACCTAAAGATTCTGAAGTCACTTACATTTAAGGGATATTGCAGACTAGATTTTTTTGTTTTTAAATTCTAGTCAACTGTTTCACGATTTCACAGCTGAACTTCTTTGCACTTCTCAGGTAATTGCTATCCATCTAACGATAGTATCTTGCCTTGTAAATAACGTTTGGAACTCCTTATCTGTTTACCACTTTTGGTACTTAGAGCCTAAATAGAAATTTTAGAAAATTAAATGCTCTTTCTCTGACACAGCTCTGTATTTTCCCACATACAATACACCTCTTTTTTTTGTACTATCTCCGAGACCTGGAAAAAACTCATTTTCCTTCTTTTTCTTACTCTTGGAGGTAATTAGAAAAGACACTGACAGATTAAAGGTTCTGATCAGTGCTGGGCCAAGATAGCAGAACAGTCAAATGTTTCCTGTGATTCTTTTAACAATAAAGACACAAAAAAAGAAAATGAATCAATTATATGTGACATTCTAGGAGTCCTGGACATCAAAAAGAAAGCTGAGAAATCAGACTGAATGCTGGACAAAGGACAGCAGGTACAGGAAGTACCTAGGACTGGACAGACCTGATCTGCCAGGAACTGGCTGCAGCTAGCAGGGTGAATGGAACAGTGGCATTTGAAGGGTCTCTCCTTTAGCAGAAGAAACTAAGTAGCAAGGGGTGAGTTCATTTGTGACTCAGAACTTGTTCAAAATAGCCCTCAATCATCAAAACTAAGTCTAAAACTTTCCCTCAGGATAAACCTTTCTCCCTTTTTCCCGTGCTTTCTCCTCCCTTCTCTGCACTTGGTATCCAAATCTGGAGTGCAACACTATTACCTGAGACAGAAGTAGGACTCCTTACCTCACCATGAGCCATTCTTTCACACTTGGAGAAGGAATAATTTAACAAACAGGAAGAAGTGGTGCTGAAAATTCAGGGCAAAAATAGTTCTTTCACCTAGAATCACGGATAAGAGGATATGACTTTCTCAGAGACACTCAGGGACCACTGACAGTCAGCCCCCTATCTTTCTCAGAGCATGCAGTCAGAGGCCTGTCATACACCAATCATCCCTGCCCATCTAGGAATATTGGGGAGAGCCTACACCATACACTTGGTGACTGATTACCTGGACACCTGAGCTGAACCCATACAACAGACTCCTGATGGCAGGAGGCTGGAGCTTCAAGGGCACCAGTAACTAAATTAGTATGCAAAAGCAGCTTATTAGGACATTTCAAAACAAAAGAAAATGAGAAGCTAGAACACAGTAAGCAAAATAGAAAAACTGATGGCTCAGAAACAAGTCAATATCAAAGTACATAAAGAAGCAGAATATGATGACTTACAGAAGTTCAAAAAATGAAGAATC
Organism: Heterohyrax brucei; assembly: GCA_028571685.1. Taxonomy (NCBI): domain Eukaryota; kingdom Metazoa; phylum Chordata; class Mammalia; order Hyracoidea; family Procaviidae; genus Heterohyrax; species Heterohyrax brucei. The sequence goes on along the minus strand of CM053144.1, from coordinate 119,136,653 downwards.
AAGAAAATTTCCAGTTGAAGATAACTTCCCAGAACTATCAGAAGTAGAATACAAATGATTACTGTTTAGAACTCTTTAAGAGATCAAGAAGAAGATAGGGCAAAATGCAACAGAGCATAATGGCAAACTGGATAGGCTACAAGAAAGCATACAGAGAACGAAGCAGCAATGCTGAATATCACTAATAAAATTACAGAATTAGACTTTTTAATACAAAGTCCAAGGAGCAGGATGGAGATAACGGAAGGCCAAATTAGTGAGACTAAAGATAAAAGCACATAATAACAACATATTTGAGGTAAAATCAGAAAAAGTATTAAAAAAATCAAGAAATACTAAGTGGTGTGAGACTCCATGAAGTCAAATAATCTACTAACGATTGGAGTATGAGAACAGGGGGCAAAAGCAGAAAATACAGAGAGAATTGTTGAAGGTTTGTTGACAGAAAACATCCCTGATATCATGAAAGAATCTAAGGTGCTCATCACACTCCACACAAGGTAAATGCCAAAAGAAGGACACCAAAGCATATTATAATCAAATTTGCCCAAACAAAACATAAAGAGACAATTTTAAAAGTGGCTAGGGATAAATGAAAAATAATCTACAAAAGAGTGTCTTAGTCATCTAGTGCTGCCATAACTGAAATACCACAGGTGAATGGCTTTAAAAAGATAAATTTATTTTCTTACAGAAAAGTAGGAAAAATCCAAACCCAGGGTATCAGCTCCAGGGGTAGTCTTTTCTCTGAAGGTCCTTATAACCAGTCTTCCCATATACTGGGAGCTCCTGAGGTACAGGGACCCTGGGTCCAAAGGACACTCTGCTCCGAAGAATGCTTCTTGCTTGGTAGTATGAGGTCCCCAAATCTTTGTTTGCTTCCCTTTCCCTAAGGACTGCCTCAGGGAACAGTAAAATCTTACACTGAGTCTAGCCCCACCAAAACAACTGTGCCCCATCCCCACTCATTAACATCACAAAGGCAGGATGTACAACATATGGAAACATCAGCACAGGATGTCAAGAATCACAGCCTAGCAAAACTGCTAGATACCTTCTTTGGCGGAGGACAGAATTCTATCCATAACAGTCAACAAGGCTAAACTCAGACTAAGCAGAAACCAGGTAGGCAAGAAGGCAACAGGATGACATATACAAAGCCTTGAAAGGAAAAAAAATGTCAGCAAATAATCATATATCCAGCAAACTGTCTCTCAAACATGATGACAAAATGAAGACATTTCCAGATAAACAGAAATTTACGGAATTTGCAAAAGCCAAACCAAAATTACAAGAAATACTAAAGGTAGTCCTTTGGTTAGAAAATCAGTAACATCAGATAACAGTCCAACATTAAAATACAAAAGAGAACAATGAAATATAAACCACAATAGTGAAATAACAAAAATAAATCAAAGGAAAAACACTGAAAATAAGGAAACAGAGGCGTCATTATGTAAAGATGACAATATCCAATGCTGTCAAGCGAACAGTGACTCACAGCGACCCTAGAGAGCAGAGTAGAACTGCCCCACAGAGTTTCAAAGGAGTGCCTGGTAGATTTGAACTGCTGGCCTTTTGGTTAGGAGCTGTAGCACTTAACCACTACGCCACCAGGGTTTAAAGATGATGATATTATGACAAAAAAAAAAAAAAGTCTTAAAAAAAGGTAGTCATATGAAGTCTGACAAGTCCGTGAACTTAATTTTTCTAAGTGCTGCAAACTTCATTGCTGAATATTAGTACAGTCACCTTCAAAGTACTCCTCTTGAGAAGCTATGCACTGACGCCAGTGCCTAGTCCACCCTTCAGAACAAGTTTGGAACTCTTTGTGGAATGGACATTTCACACAGTGGCAAGGTGGCAAGTCCATGAACTTAACTGTATGTTGTCTGTGATGCAGGTTTTAACCAGTAAGCAAATAACTGTAGTGGAAAACCCTCCCTACTCACTCGATTTGGCCCCCAATGACTTTCTTCTTTACCCCAAAATAAAGTAAATATTGAAAGGAAGACATCTTGATGACATTCAAGATATCAAGGGTAATAAGATGATAGCTTTAATGACCATTCCAGAAAGAATTCCAAAATTGCTTTGAAGGGTGAACTAGGTGCTGGCATTGGTGCATAGCTTCCCAAGGGCAGTACCTCAAAGTTGACTGTCATGGACTGAATTGTGTCCCCCTAAAAATGTACATGTTGATTTCATTTGGCTGTGATGCCCAATCTGGTGCCCTTCTTCCCATGTGTTGTGAATCCTGCCTCTGTGAGGTTGATGATGGAGAATGGGCTGCAGTTGTGTTAGTGAAGCGGGACTCAAGCTACCAGCTTGCAGAATATAAGAGAGAGAAGTGAGCAGAGGAAGCTGGGAACCTCAGACCACCAAGAGAGAAGCACCAAGAGCAGACCATGTCCTTTGGACCTGAGGCCCCTGTGCTGAGATGCTCTCACTGGTTTGAACTTATCCTACTGGACTGTGATGATTTCTCATATTGAATGGACTTATAAGTTGTTAATGGATTTGTGGCTTACCCGACTATGACAATAAAACCTTTCCCTTGTGGAGCCTTCCACTTGTGGTATTTTCTGTTGGAGCAGTATCAGGTGACTAAGACAGTGACCATAGTCATATTCAGCAATGAGGTATGAAACACTTTTTCTAGGGTGAGTTCCCTTTTTTTATTTTTTATTGTGACTAAGTGAAAGTATAAAATCCAAATCAATTTTGCATGCCTGTCTATCTGCAGCTCCTTCTGTTCTCCTTGCCCCATGACAGCTCATTCCTTCTTTTTATTTTAGACTTGTTGTATCCTCTTAACAAGCTCTTGCTGCATCCTGTCTACCCTCTTCCCTCCCATCTAGCAAGAGACCAGTAAGGACAGGCTCCTATCAATGCATAGAACCATAAAGTACCCACACCATATGGTCACAGTTTGTCCCCAAGTCAAATCCATTATTGTCCAAAGACTTGACCTAAGTAGTGTTTTCTAGACAGGGGCAGCAGCAGCTCTAGGGACCATGCTCCTGGGGGATCCCCTGGACCCCTGGGCCATCAAATGTGCTTTTTCAGTAGAGTCATTGAGCTGTATCCCTCTTTTGCGTGTGCTGCCAGAGGGCCTCAGCATTGTGTGTCCCATCACTACTGTCTTTGGTGGTGGCCAGGCATCATCTGGTTTTTCTGGTCCCATGTTGATACAGTATACCATTCACATGGTTTTTTCTGTCTCCTAGTCTCTTTTTTTCTCCTGTCTAGTGATCTCAGTCATCTGTTCTGGAAGAGTTGGGACCGTTTGGTGTACCTCAGATGGCGGCTTGCTAGCTTTTAAGACCCCAGATGCCACTCACCAATATGGGGTGCAGAAGACTGTTAACAACAGGCCAACTGACTCTGATATCCCCCAAGTGCGTAGTCCCCAGACCCCACCTGTGCTACTCTATCCTTACAATACTGGGTTGAGCTGAGGAAGAGCTTACAATTTATGGTGAAGTCCAATTAAGTTGATCTGCTTTCTACTGTGCGCTGTCACTGCCTTCACCTAACCAAATTTCTATCAACTATCTAGTCTATGACCAACCCTTGCCATCCCTCCCTTGTAGCCATCAAAGAGTCTTTTCTTCTGTACATAAATCTATTTTTAAGTCCTTATAGCAAGGGTCTCATGCAATATTTGTCCTTTTGCCACTGGCTGGTTTCACACAGCATAATGTCTTCCAATTGAAATGAAGTTATGAAACGCTTCCTAAAATCATCATTGTTTTTTATCATTGCGTGGTGTTCCATTGAGTATATGTACTGTAGTTTGTGTTACACTCATCTGTTGATAGGCATCTAGGTTGATCCCATCTTTTTGCTATTGTGGACTGTGCTGCAGTAAACATTTGTGTGCATGTGTCTGTTTGTGTGACAGCCTTTGTTTCTGTACAATAAAGTCTGAACAGTGGGATTACTGGATCAAATGGTGTATCTATTTCCAAGTTTTTAAGGAATTGCCAGATTGCCATCCAAAGAGGTTGTACCAACTTGGAATCCCACCAGCAGTACAGGGGAGCTCCAATCTCTCCACAGCCTCTCCAGTATTTGTCTTTCTTGGGGGGGTAGAGGGGGTCATGGCCAACCTTGTTGAGGTAAAATGGTATCTCATCGGAGTTTTGATTTGGATTTCTGTAATAGCTAATGATCGTGAGCATTTCCTCATGTGTCTGTTGGCTGCCTGGATTCCTCTCTGGTGGAGTGTCTGCCCGTCTCCTTTGTCCGTCACTTAACTGGCTTATTTACCTTTTTCTTGTTGATATTTTGCAGCACCTTACAGACTGTGGAGATCAGACATTGGTCCTACATGTAGATGCCAAGTATTTTTTCCCATTCTGTAGATGGTCTTTTAACTCTTTTCATAAAGCCTTTGGATGAGCAAAAGTATTTGATTCTCAGTAGTTTCCATTTATCTATTTTCTGTTGATCATGCTTTGTCAGATTTTGGTTTGTCTAAGCTGCATATTAGAACTTCCATTGTTGACACTGTTTTTTGTTGCATGATTTTTATCATTTTAGGTTTGATATTTAGTTTTTTTTTAATCCAATTTGAGTTAGTTTTTGTGTAAGGTATGAGATATGGGTCTTGTTTCAATTTTTTGCAGATGGATATTCAATTTCACCAGCACCATTTGTTAAAGAGACTGTTTTTACCCCAGTTTACAATCTTAGGGCCTTTGTCGAATATCAACTGTTCATAAGACGATGGTGGCATCTCTGGGGTCTCAGATCTGTTCCATCGGTCTATACATCTCATTTTGTACCAGTATCAGGCAGGTTTGACTACTGTGACTGTGTAATAGATTCTAAGGTTGAATAGTGCGAGGGCACAACGTTGGATAACAGTCAAAATAATGGGATCTGTAAAAATTTTCTTGTTTTTAATGTATTAAACTTACTTTCATGGCCAAGGGCTAATAGACTTTCTCAAAACCTCCATGGATATACAAAAAACAAAACAAAACAAAACATTCTGCTGTCAGGAGATATAAATTTCGCTATGTAGCTAATAAGTCAACATCTTTATTTATTCAGTTTATTTCTTTTATGACTTCTGTCTGCAAATCTGAAAGCAGTAATCGAAATATTCCTGTAAACACAGATTTAGCTACTTTTTATTTTCTTATATAGAAGTTAATTGCATATTTTCTTCAATAAACCTAACTTCTCATCATTACTTTATCTCTTTCTTCATCTTCAACCCTTTTATATTGGCTTCATCACATCTAACATGATCACTGACACCTCTGTTTTCCTTACTTTTGTCTGTACTTCTTTCGTCCATTTATTTGTATTTAAATATGATTTGTTGCATTATTTTAAATCTGTCACTTCTAAGATCTCTTATGTGTTTTGATTCAATCTAACGGCCCTGCTTTATGAGAAAATTCAGTCCATTCACGTTTAGGATATTGTTGTTGTTGTTAGTTGTCACTGAGTCAGTTCTGGCTCATAGTGACTCTGTGTACAACAGAATGAAACACTGCCCAGTCCTGTACCATACCCACAATCACTTCTGGGCTTAAGGTCATCATTGCAGCCACTGTGCAAATCCACCTTGTTGAGGGTCTTCTTCTTTTTTGCCGATCCTCCACTCTACCAAGCATGATATTCTTCTGCAGGGATTGATCCCTCCTGACAACATGTCCAAAGTATGTAAAGATGCAGTCTTGCTATCTTTGCACTCTGTTTATACTTTTGCCAGAACAGATCTGTTGGTTCTTCTGACAGTCCATGGTGCAATCAGTATGCTTTTCCAACACCACATTTCAAAGGCATCATTGCTTTTCCTGTCTTCCTTAGTCATCGTGCAGCTTTTGCATGCATATGATGCAACTGAAAATGTCATGGCTTGGGCCACATGCACCTTAGTCTTCAAGTGACATCAACACTTTAAAGAGGTCCTTTCAGAAGACTTTCTCAGTGCAATATGTCTTTTGATTTCTTGACTGCTGTTTCCATTGGTGTTGACTGCAGAACCCAATAAAATGAAATCCTTGACAATGTCAATCCTTTCTCCATTTATTATGCTGTTGGTTACTGGTCCATTTGTGAGGATTTTTGTTTTCTTGATGTTGAGATGCAATCCACACTGTGGGTTGTGGTCTTTGACTTTCTTCAGTAAGTATTTCAAATCCTCTTCACTTCCAGCAAGCACGGTTGGGTCATCTGTCATAAAGCAGGTTGTTAACGAGTCTTCCTCCAATCCTGAGGACTTGTTTTCCTTCATATAGTCTAGTTTCTCAGATTATTTCCTCAGCATACAGATTGAAAAGGTGTGGTAAAAGGATGTAACCCTGACACACACCTTTCCTGACTTTAAACCACACAGTATCTCCTCATTCTGTTTGCACAACTGCCTCTTGATCCGTATACAGATTCTTCATGAGCACAGTTAAGGGTTCTGGAATCCCTATTCCACAATTTCTTATGATCTTCACAGTTGAAAGCTTTTGCATAGTCAAGGAAACACAGGTAAATATCATTCTGGTGTTCCCTGATTTCAGCCATTTAGTACAATGTCTTACAATTTGGATTTGTAAATTATAATATAATTATGTTTCTAATATATTTGACTTTTTCTTTCATCTCACTTCACCAGGTTGTTTTAAGTACATTTTACCTTTGTAAATATTACAGTAATATTATAATTTACATTTATGTTAGTATTTGTCCTCATTTCCTATTAACATAATCAGGTATATAGTTGTCTGTCATAAGTAGAGGGGAAAATACTAGCAATCTCTCCCACTCAGAAGTGCTCTTATGCATATCAAATTCTCTACTTTCCTTTTCCTCAAGATTTCATCCCTACTGCAGGTAAATAATTTCATAGGAATAATATCATTTTTCTCCTTTTCTTTTCTTCTAACTCTTCTCTTTATAACCAGGAGACAGTTGGAATATGTATTTCTTCTTCATTTACCTCTCCTTTCTATTCTTACCTCCATTCCAAATCTCCAGTTACTTTTGAGACAGAGATTTTAAAAAGATGTTTGTTTTTAAAATTTCCTTTGAAGAATATCCATTGTTTCAAGAGCCCCAGGGTAGCATTTATAGGACATATTCCTGGACAGTTTATTTGGAAACTCTGATGGAATAGTTGGAAGCCCCAGTGGCATAGTGGTTAAGAGCTACTACTGCTAACCAAAACGTCTTCAGTTCAGATTCACCAGGTCTTCATGGGAAACTCTAAGGGCAGTCCTACCCTGTCTATAGGGTCACTATGAATTGGAATTGGCTCAGAAGCAATGAGTTTGGTGGCATAGTGTTTAAGTGCTATGTCTGCTATCCCAAAGGACAGAAGTTGAAATCCACCAGGAGCTCCTTGGAAATGCTATGGGGTGGTTCTGCTCTGTCCTGTAGGTTTAGTATGAGTTAGAATCAACTCAGTTGCAGTTTTTATTTAATGTAGCTAAGCATTGCAAGTTTTACTGATTCCAGCTATTTGCCTACTTCTACATTATCCTATCTCTCGAGATCTTTCTTTTGTTCATCTTATTTAGAACTCTTAATTACCTCCCACAGAAGCAGTACATGCATATGTAAATTACACGTATATTGTACATTCACAAATACTTTTATCCTACCCTGTTGTGTAAATAACAGAATTATTGGAATGGTATGTAATTTTCCCCAGAATGTGCCTTTTTCTATACGTAGGATTTAAAAACTGGTTGTTTTTGAATAAAAAAACCTAAGCTCTTAACACAGTGCAATTTCCCCCTTCTAATTATACTTCTAAGATCACTAATAATCAGTTATAAAATTTATGTAAAAGAGAATTTCATAGTCAACAAAATAATAAATAATAAACAATTTAAACCAAGCCAGAAGTTCTCCTAACAAACAATTCTGCAGATTGTTACTATAATCATTAAAATGCATAAATGTAGAAATATAAGTTATTCTTGGTTACAACAGTAAAATTTCAATGGATGTGAATTCAATTAATATAGTTAATGTAATTTCAATAAAAATCTAATACACACATTTTCATAACTTGGTATTTTATTTCTTTTAACATCCCTCTCTTCCTGATATTTTTAAATTTAGGAAGTATGAAGGATGAATCGAGGAAAACTGGAAATCATTGCAAATGAAATGAAATGCATAAACACTGATATCCTAGATTGCCAGCTAAGCCAAGTGCCGTCAAGTTGGATCCTAGGCATTAAGTGAGCTGAAGTGGACTACTACTGCCTATTTTGAGTTGGATAGTCATACTGTCTACTATGCTGGAAGCACAAATTAAAGAAGAATGGCATTGCTTTCATTTTGAAAAAGAACCCTTGAAGATCTACCCTGAAGTAACACGATGTCAGTGATAGAATCATACCCATATGCCTACAAGCAGACCCACTTAATATGACTGCTATTCAAATTTAGTGATGAAAAAAAGGTGAAGATTTTTACCAATTTATGCAGTTTGAAATTAACCAAACAAAAATGCATTGATAATTGCCGGTGATTTGATACAAAAGGTGGAAATAAAGAAGAGCAGTAGTTGGAAAATACAGCCTTGGTGAGACCAGGAGCTGACGGCCACACAGGAGCATCAATTGCTCATTTGCAAGTTCAGGACAAAGCTGAAGAAAATTAAAACATTTATGAGAGGCAAAGTATGACTGTAAGTATATTCTACCCAAATTTAGAGATCATCTCAAGACTAAATTTGACTTACTGAATGCTAATGGTTGAAGACTTGATGAGTTGTGGAAAGACATCAAGGACACCATACTTGAAGAAAACAAGAGGTCATTAAAAAGAAAAAAAAAAGATCAAAATGTATGTCCAAAGAGATGTTGACAATTGCTCTTAAATCTCAAGTAGTTAAGCCAAAGGAAAAATGATGAAGTAAAAGAGCTGGATAGAAGATTTCAAAGAGCAGCTTGAGAAGACGAAGTAAAGAAAGCATTACCAAGAAATATTGAAAAGTAGCTGCAGCAGCACATCAACAGAGAACTGCTAGAAATTCAAGCTGGGTTTGAAAGAGGATGTGGACCCAGGGATATCTTACTGACGCCACATGGATCTTTGCTGAAAGTGGAGAACATCAGAAAGATGTTTACCTGTCTTTTATTGACGACACAAACACATCTGACTGTATGGATCATAGTAAATTATGGATAACATTGTGAAAAACAGGAATTCCAGAGTACTTAATTATGCTCATGAGGAACCCATACATAGACTAACAGACGGAAATTCAAAAAGAATGAGGGGATACTGCATAGTTTAAAATCAAGAAAGATGTGTGTCAGAGCTATATCCTTTCATTACACTTAATAAATTTATATGCTGAGCAAATAATCAAGGAAGCTAGCTGGACTATGTGATGAAGCATGTTACATCAAGATTGGAGGAAAATGTATTAATAACTTGCAAGATGCAGATGATACAACCTTGCCTACTGTAAATGTACAGGACTTGAAGCACTTGTTGATGAAGATCAAAGAAGACAGACCAGTATGGATTATACTGGAACTGACAGAAACTGAACAACATCTTGCTCAAAACCCCATAGGTTATAAAAGAAATCAAGGATGAAATAAAGAAATTCATGTATTCCAATGAGAATGAAAACACTTCCTACCAGAACCTATAGGATACAGCCAAAGCAGTGCTCAGAGGTCAGTTTATCTCCATAAATGCACACATCCAGAAGGAAGAAAAAACCCAAACCAAAGAACTAACCCTACACCTTGAATAAGTAGAGAGAGAACAACAGAGGAACCCCATAGGCACCAGAAGAAAACAGATCATAAAGATTAGAATAGAACTAAACAAATTAGAGAACAGAAGAACATTTGAAAAAACTGAAAAGACCAAAGGCTGGTTTTTTGAAAGCCAAAGCCAAGTGCCGTCAGGTCGGATCTGACTCATGGCAACCCTAAGGGCCAGTGTATAACTGACCCCCAGAGTATTCAAGGAGCACTTGGTGGATTTGAACTGAAAAGATCAACAAAATTGACAAACCATTGGCTAAACTCACTAAAGAAAAAACAAGAAAGGAAACAACCCAAATAAGAAACGAGAGGGAAGTTGTCACAACAGATCCAACAGAAATCCAAAATATCATAGCTGAATACTATGAAAGACAGTAGTATAACAAATTTGAAAATCTAAAGGAAATGGACAAATTTCTCAATTCATATCACCTACCTAAATTATCACAGTGTGAAGCAGAACAACTTAATAAACCCATCACAAAGGAAGAGATTGAAAAAGTATCAAAAAATTGCCAACCAAAAAGAGTCCAGGCCCAGATGGTTTCACCACAGAATTCAATCAAGCTTTTAGAGAAGAGTTACCTCCAATAAGACTGAGACTGTTTCACAGTACATACAGAAAGGTATGGAATACTCCCAAATTCATTCAATGAAGCCAGCATAACTGTGGTACCAAAGCCAGGGAAAGACCCAACAAAAAATGGAGAACTACAGACCAATATCACTCATGAATCTAGATGCAAAAATTGTCAACAAAATCCTTGCCAGTAGAATACAACAACATATCCAAAAAATAATCCATCATGGCCAAGTTGGATTCATAGCAGGAATGCAAGGCTGGTTCAACATCAGAAAACAATTAATGTGATCAACCACATAAGTAACACAAAAGGCAAGAATCAACTGATTTTGTCTACTGATGCAGAAAAGGCATTTGATGAAGTCCAATGAAGTCCCATACATGCTAAAAACTCTCAGCAAAATAGGAAAAGACGGCAAATTCCTCAATGCAATAAGGGCCATTTCTACAAAGCCAACTGTCTACGTCATCCTGAATGGAGAGGGAAACTGAAACAGTTTCCCTTGAAAACAGGAACTAGACAAGGATGTTCACTCACATTTCTCCTATTCAACATTGTACTAGAAGTTCTAGCCAGAGCAATTAGACAAGACCAAGAATAAAAGGCATCTGCATCAGCAAAAAAGCCAAGTGCCAAGTGCCATCGAGTCGGATCCATCAGCAAAGAAGAAGTAAAAATCTCCTTATTTGCAGATGACATGATCGTATATGCAGAGAATCCTAAAGAATCCATAAGTAAACTATTCAAACTGATAGAAGAGTTCAGCAAAGTCTCAGGATACAAGATAAACATAAGGAAAACAGTAGGATTCCTTTATACCAACAACAAGATTATTAAGAAAGAAATCACCAAATCAATACCATTTACAATAGCCCCTGAGAAGATAAACTACATAGGAATAAATCTAAACAGAGAAAGAACCGACCTTTACAAAGAGAACCACAAGCACTTACTACAAGAAACTAAGACACTTACATAAATGGAGAAACCTACCCTACTTGTGGATAGGAAGACTTAAGATAGTGAAAATGCCTATTTTACCCAAAACAATCTACTTATACAACGTAATCCCAATACAAATTCCAGTGACTTTTTTTAATGAGATGGAGGAACAAATTACCAACTTTGTTCAGAAAGGGAAGAAGCCCTGGATAAGTAAAGCATTACTGAAGAAGAGGAACTCACTGGGAGGCCTCTAATTACCCAACTTCAGAGCCTATTACACTGCCACTATAGTCAAAACAGCTTGGTACAAAAAGAGATGGATAGATCAATGGAACAGAATCGAGACCTCAGAGATGATACCATCTTCCTATGTACAGTTGATATTTGACAAAGGCCCTAAGACATTAAACTGGGGTGAGAACAATCTTTTCAACAAATGGTGCTGGCAAAACTGGATATCCATTTGCAATAAATTGAAACAAGACCTGTACAAAAACCAACTCAAACTGGATATAAGAACTAAATATCAAATTTAAAACAATAAAGTTCATCCAAGAAAAAGTAGGAATAACAATGGAAGTTTTAATACACAACGTAGACAGACTTCAAAATCTGTCAATCAAACCACAAACAACAGAAAACAGATAAATGGGAACTATTAGAAATCAAACACTTTTGCTCATCCAAAGAATTAGAATTAAAAGGTCACCTACAGAATGGGAAAAAATATTTGTCAACTATACGTCAGACTGATGCCTGATCTCCATAATCTATAAGGTACTATAAAATATCAGTGAGAAAAAGATAAATCATCCATTTAAGCAATTGGCAAAATAGATGGACAGATACTTCTCTAAAGAGGAGATGTAGGCAGCCAAAAAACACACGTGGACGTGCTCATGATCATTAGCTATTAAAGAAATTCAAATCAAGACAACAATGAGATACCATCTCACCTCAACGAGATTGGCCATGATCCAAAAAACGCAAAACAACAAATGCTGGAGAGGCTGTGGAGAAATTGGAACTCTCCTACACTGTTGGTGGGATTGCAAAATGGTGCAACCTCTTTGGAAAGCAATCTGGCACTTTCTTAAAAAGCTGGATCTAGATACACCATTCGACCCAGTAATTCCACTGCTCAGAATATATCCTACAGAATCCAGGCCATTCACACCAACTGATACATGCACACAAATGTTTATTGCAGCACAGTCCACAGTAGCAAAGAGATGGAATCAACCTAGATGCCAACAATAGAGGAACAGACAGATAAACTATGGTATACATATTCAACAGAACACTATGCAATGATAAAGAACAACGATGATTTTAGGAAACATCTCATAACCTGGTTTCAATTGGGGGACATTGTGTTCAGTGAAAGTAGTCAGTGACAAAAGGACAAATATTGTATGAGACTCCTATGATAAGAACTTAAAAACAGGCTCATGCATAGAAGAAAAGACTCTTTGATGGCTCCAAGGATGAGGAAGGAGGGAAGGTGAGGTGGGGAGGGTTTAAATTAGATAGATGATAGAAATTAGTTTGTGTGAAAGCACACATTAGAAAGAAGGCTAATATTAACTGGACTTCAACATAACATGAGTACTTGTCCCATCTTAACCCAATATTGCAAGGACAGAGTTGCTGGGGCAGGGGGCTGGGGACCACGCTCTCTGAGGAAATCGAGGCCAATTGGCACAACTAGTGGTTTGCTAAGAGGGACCACTGCATTCCACATTGGTGAGTGGTGTCTGGGGTCTTAAAAGCTGCCAAGCTGCCATCTGAGAGTTCAGCAAATAGTCCCAACTCAGCAGGAATGGATGATCACCAAAGACCAAAACGACATGGAGGAGAGAGAACCCAGAAGACAGAGAGACCCATGTGAGTGGGTGGCTACATCGACTTATGACCAGAAGAACTGGATGTTGCCTAGCCACCACCGGTGATAGCTGTGATGGAGCTCACAAAGTTGAGTCTCACTGGCAACACAAGAATAAAAAAGGGTGCACCCTGATATCTCCATTAACAGACTTCAATTGATGGTCCAGGGGCTACAGAGTTCCCCTAGGAGCATGGCCCCTGGCCCTTATGCTGCCCCTGTCCATCAATCATAATGAAGGTCAACACTTCAGACAGGAATGGATTGGACTTAGCAATGTGGACTGACCATATCATGTGTGCACTTTATGGTTCTATGCATCTGTAGGATGTCGTCTTGCTGACCGCTTACTGGAGGAAGGGGAGTGGATGGAGAGGAGGCAATAGGAGACTGTTGGGAGGAAAGAACATGTATGGAGCAGAGAGGAAGAGTGTGCTGTCGCCAGGCAGGGAGAGGAACGGCAGCTACATACAGGTTGGCATGCAAATTTATACGGGAATGTACATTTTCATTCAATCATCATCATCATCATCATAAAAAAAATGTTGTTAGGTGACATCTAATCAGTTCTATCTCAAAGAGATGCTGTGTACAACAAAAGTTGTTATGCTAGAGTTCATTGTTGCAGCCGGTGTGTCAGTCCATCTCATTGAGGATCTTCTTTTCACCGACCTCCTGGTTGCTTTCTGTGTTACTCATGGAAGCAGCAGTCAAGAAATCAAACAACTTAATGCATTAGGCAAGTCTTCTGCAAAAGACCTCTTTAAAGTGTTTAAAAGCAAGGATGTCACTTTAAGGACTAAGTGGCCCAAGCAATGGTGTTTTCAATCGCCTCATATGCATGTGAGAAAATGCAATACATAAGAAATACCAAAGAAGAATTGATGCATTTGAATTATGTTGTTGGTGAAGAATATTAAATACACCTTGGGCTGCCAGAAGAATGAAATAATCTGTTTGGGAAGAGGTGCAGCCAGAACATTCCTCAGAAGCAAAGATGACAAGACTTCCTCTCACATACTTTGTCACGCTGTCAGGAGGGACCAGGCCCTTGAGAAGGACATCACGCTTGGTAACACAGGTCAGTGAAAGGAGGAAAGCCGTAAACAAGACGGATCAACACAGCAGCTACAACAATGAGCTGTAGCATAACAACAATTGTGAAGATGGCACAGGACCAGGCAGCGTTTGCATCTGTTGTATATAGGGTCCCTTTGAATTGGAACTGAATTGATGTCACCTAACAACAATAACCTTTTTTAAAGCAGCATGACAAAGTTCACCTGCAGAAGTCATAGAAAGGATAGGAAACATCTCATAATCCAAAGTTATTTTCCAGAGTTAAGGTGTTAGACGGTAAAATAAAAACTGGAGGAAATCCTTAGCAGTTTGCCATTCTATTCTGCAGATAGGCAGATTTTCCAAGTAAAAACTGTGATAGAAAACCCCAGGGAGGTGAGTGCTATCAAAATTCAGTAACTTCATGAAGCACTGAATTTCTTTTTATGATGATAAATTTTTGGCAATAGTTATTGGTGATGATTGCACAACATGATTGATGTACTTGGTTCTACCAAATTGTACATGTAAAAAATGTTGAATTGTCAAATGTTATCTATGTTTTCATAGCAATAAGATAAGCACACAAATTCAGTGAGTTAAAAATATTGTATAGCAGTCATCCAAAACTCAGGAATTTGGCATGGTATAAACTTCTGTCTGAGGTGTAGGCCTAACACCATTTTGTCTTAAGATTTACTTCTATGCGACTGTGTCATTTATAATTACAGGATGGAAATTTTTACAAGGCACTGTGCAAACTGTCCTCATTTTGCTTGCTCAGATGTTTGAGGAAACTTGTGACTTTAGTAATAAGCTGATTCTCAGAAAATGTCCTTTTCTCTCACTTGAAAAATGTCCTTACACTCTTGTACTTTTCCATGGCTGTGTGTCAATTGCTTGCACTTATTTTTGTCAGAATCAGCTTTTTACAGCACTCTGCTGTGAGTATCTCCAACTTGAGTTGCTTATTCTTTCAATAAAACTCCTTATTTAAGTTCACAGAGAATGCAACTCCACTGTTTGACAATACTGAAAGACAGAAAGAAAGATATTGAGAGAGAGAGAATGAAAGCAAACAGAAGGAAGGAAAGAAAGAAAAAGGAAAAGAAAGAAGGGAAGAGAGAAAGAAGGAAAGGGCAGATGACACTTGGGAAATCTGTCAGAAATATAAAAAGAAACATGATAATACTGGAGACCTAGTTGGACAGTGGTTGAAAGCTCAGCTGCTAGCCAAAAGGTCAGCAGTTAGATTCTACCAGCCACTACATAGAAACCTATGGAAACTGTTTACTCTGTCCTGTAGGGTTACTGTAAGTGAGAATTCACTTGTCAGTAATGGATTATGATATTATTATTACTTATGAGTGTTTAAATTCAATAAGAAAAAAATAACTCACTAGAGACATAGGATAAAAAAATAAGCATATAAAAACATTTAGCCACATAGAATCTAATGAAAGTGAATTAAAATAAAATACTATTTTTCTATTATTTTAACAAATCTTTCTCTAGTATATATATATATATATAAAATACCTAGTGGAGTGAGACAGGAACCAAGGATTAGTATAAATTTAAATTGAAATGACTTCTCTGGACATTGGTTTTATACCCATAGTTATACTTTCCAGAATTTATCTTACTGAAGTAAGTGGTCAGAAAACCCAAAGATCTATAAATCAAAGAATTTATTGTAATGTCATTTAAAGGAATGAGATTGTCAGCATTCTTGATGCCAAATTTGGTATATATATTTGTTGAAACAGCATAGAGTCCTTTAGATGTCATATTGTATATTTTTAATATAGTTGAAAAATAGCCATAAAATACTGTTAACTTTTAACAAACAGTCTATGTGGATTAACATTCAGAAGATTTGCAATGAAATAAAAAAGTACATGTGCACACAAAAGACCCTGATATACTAAATGTTAGGCTTCACAGTCAAGGGTGTTATTAACAATTTCAAAAATGCTCTTTAGACATTTTTACAATATAAATGTTCTATAATAAACAACTATTATGTTATTATAAAAATTACTGTTACTATTATTTGTTAACACAAAGTGATGGTTGGTACACCATACACATAGATCAGCATGTAGAACACAAAAGCGCTTCAATGATTAGAACTCAGTATTAATTTTTTCATGCTATTATTTTTGCTCTGTGCTGTAAAGTTGATTCCAATTCACAGCGACCCTATAGGATGAAGCAGAACTACCCTAGAGGGTTTCCTAGGCTGTAATCTTTACAGGAGCTGCTCACCATGTCTTTTCTCCCACAGAGCTGCTGTTGGGTTTACTGACAACTTTGTAGTCAGCAGCCGAGCACTTAACCATTGTGCTACCAGGGCTCCTAAGTCTGTTATATTTTACTGCTTTTTGTTTGTTTGCATACCTTTTGTTTCTTTATACTTTGTTTCTGTCCTGATTTTATGGAAGAATTACTCCACAATCCCTTTATTAATTTTTATGCTGTTGTCGACTGTTTTGTCATCATTTCTGCTGTTGATTAAACAGATGACAACAATATACTAATGATTTTGTATATTATGGTTCTATTACCCAAAGAAATGAATAGTGCAGCACAATTTACTTACATGTTATCCAGACTCTAGCAAAAACTAATTAACAAAAGCTGCCCAAGGGGAAGCAGGAAATCACAGAGTTAAGTCTATACTGACAGAATACTTTAAGTATTTGAGAAGTTTTAAGTTAGATGAGTTGAATGGTTGGAATAAGAAGTTCTTGGTCTTCTAAACTGTTCTTCTTCATAAAATAAAGTGATGAAACAAAGAGTGATTAAGACATAAGGTTTCATTTTTAATATTATCAGCTAGAATCTATTTTCCATTGAGTTTGACTTTGACGAAAAATTAAAGCAGCAGATTCAATGAGCCATGCAAGGACAAATAATTTTAGTTTTCTCTAGTTTTCATTAAAGAATGGCAGCATATAAGATTTCTTGACCTTGAATACAATAAACATACACATAAAAACAAGCCCTCTACCTGTAGCAGTTTGGGCAAAATAATCTCACCATGTTTAGAAATTTCTTTGAGACTTCAGTACAATCACAGACACAATATGAGCTTTGGAGTTTAGCACTTTCTATGAATTTATTAAATGTTTTCTCCCCACTCACCAAATACAGATAATCAACTTCAGTATAGGCCTGGTTCTTGGCGTTGCCCAAGTTGCAGATTCTTCACTATGTAGAAAGTTGAACCTGAGATGTAACAAACATGTACAAGCTACATGTCAAGTGTAAAAGTAAAAACCGTTTTATGAAAAATAGTATTTCTCATTTTGTAAAAAAAGAAGCAAGTTTTCAGATTGATGCATGTAAGATTTTCTCATAAATTAAAAAAGCATAACTGCTTCCTTTAGTCTGTCTTTTAGCTATGGGTTGGGCTTTATATATATATATATATATATATATATATATATACACACACATATATTTTTGATAGGGTTGCTATGTGTTGGAATGGGCTCAACAGCAATGGGTTCAGAATTCTTTTAAATTTCATCTACAAAAAAACAGACTTTCAATTGCTAGAATATGCCAATAAAGACCCAGAGTATTATCATTCCATCATGGTACATTGTGGTATTTCTTTTGACTACCACTGAAGTCTTGACACCCCTTAACATCTTTTTCATTTGTACTGGTGCTGTTCTAGCAATGGTCTATGCTCTACTGGTTTAAAACTCAAGACTGAGTAAATTAATTCCCAGTTGTTTTCATAAATACTCTAGAGTATTAAAAGGATACAGACTACATAAGCTATAAAGTATTATTAGGAGTATCCAGCAGTTACAGCATCAAGTAAGGTGGGTAGCAGCATCAGGTAAGGAGGATAACAGCATCAAGAAGGAGGAGGGTAGCAGCATCACATCAACAAGATAACAGCATTAGGTAAGCGGGGTATTAGCATCAGGTAAGGGGGGTAAAAGTATCAGGTAAGGAGGGTAACAGTATCAGGTAAGGAGGGTAATAGCATCAGGCAAGGAGGATAACAGCATCAGGTAAAGAGGGTAATAGCATTAGGTAAGGGGGCTATTAGCATCAGGTAAGGAGGGTAACACCATCAGGTAAGCAGAGTAACACCATCAGGTAAGGAGGGAGTGAGCCACCCCCACTTGTCTGTCAGTGGAGGCTGGCTTGTTGCAGTGATGCAGGAAGCTATGCCACTGGTATTTAGGTACCAGCAGGGTCAACCATGGTAGATAAGTTTCAGCTGAGCTTCCAGACTAAGACAGACTAGGAAGAAGGACCCAGCAGTCTACTTCTGAAAGGAATTAGCCAGGGAAAACCTTACGAATAGTAGCTGAACATTGTCAGATACGGTGTCAGAAAGTGAGCCCCCAAGGTTGGAAGGCACTTGGAAGATGACTGGGGAGGAGCTTCCTCCTCAGAGTAGAGTAGATCTTAATGATGTAGATGGAGTAAGGCCTCTGGGGTCTTCATTCGCTGATGTGGCATGACTCAAAATGAGAAGAAACAGCTGCAAACACTCACTAAAACAACAGACCTGTTGTGGAAGAAGTACAACCAGAGTGCTCCTTGGAAGCAAAAATCACAAGACAGTGTCTCACATACTTTGGACATGTTGTCATGAAAGATCAGTCCCTGGAGAAGGACATCATGCTTGGTAGAGGGGAAGCTCAGTGAAAAAGGGAAAGACCCTGGACAAGATGGATCCATACAACAGCTGCAACAATGGGCTTAAGCATAAAAACAATTGTGGACACAGTGCAAGGCTGGGCAGTGTTTTGTTCTATTGTTCATAGGGTTGCTATGAGTCAGAACCAACTTGACAGCACCTAACAACAACAGTGAAAAATCTACTCTTTTATGACATTTTACTGAGTTACTCAATCTCAATTAATGCTTCCTTGTGGCATCCTTGTAGAGGATCGCTACTTTAAAAGGAATTTAAAAATATAGTAAAAATCTGGAATACTTAGTTTTGTGTGGTATCAGAAGAAAAGATTACTTACAATTATTTTCAAGGAATATTTCAAAGTGTGCTCAACTTTAATCCTGTAATGCATGCTCTTAAAATAAAAAAAAATCTCAAGATATTGTATAAAGCTTTCGCCTTATTCAAAGAGTGAAATGCAATTTCTTGTGTATGGAGAAAGGTGGCAAATATATGTGAGCTAATGTGTGAAAGTCAGAGAACAACAGAGAGAAGGAGAGACACAGAAATCAGGAAAACCTTAAAGAGAAATATAAAAGTGAAATCAAAAGAAAAAACAAAATATTACTTCCAATTTATGTTTGTTGGAAAATTAAACTCAGAGCATATTAAACCAAAAAGTGATATTTCATTGTCTCTAATTCATCTGCAATAATGTATATACACACAAACACACACACATATATAAACCACCATCCACTGCCATTGAGTGGATTCTGACTCATAGCAACCCTACAGTCAGGGTAGAACCTCCTCCATAGAGTTTCTGAGGAGTGCCTGCCAGATTTGAACTCCTGACCTTCTGGTTAACAGCCATAGAACTTACCCACAATGCCACCAGAGTTTACACACACACACACACACACACACACACACATGCACTCACTCACACACACACGCACTCACACACACATGCACACATATGATAGATGTGCAGGTATTCATATAAATTGCATATTATCACTTGAAATAAGTCAGAAATATGTATATATAAATGTATATGTATATTTGTGTATGTCATCTCTGTCATCTATACTGCTTAACAAAATTCAGAAATCATCAAATCACCAAGATGCCAGCCAAAGCTAACTTTTCAAAATTTTGCAGGTGTTTTTCTAATTGAATCCTTCTACAGTCTAGTAACAACACGTATGCATTCTCTATGTTAAAATGAAAATCACACACTGTGAATCAAAAAGAAAACACAAGTATAATTCAGAGCAAAGAATGTCAAATGTATAGCTTCCTACTGTTTTGGGGCCCACTTTTCTTCCACTAGATAGTGACCTCAGTGCTTATGACTGACAAATAAAATAGTCAGAAAGACACCTGTTTTGCAGAACACTTGACACACCGTAGTCACAGTGAAACACCCTTGTGAAAAACATAGTAAGGAAGTCAAGGAAATGGGCAGTTGCCAAGGGAATTCTGTACTACATTTTTGACTAACCACCTACATATTATCTTTCACCTTCTTTGTAATGATGAGAAATACATTTTTTAAAATGAAAGAACAGGATAGATTGATATAAAAAGCTTTGAACTTAGTTTCTACATATTAGGGCTTTATTCATTGTCACTTGTTAGTAATGTGACCTTGCAAAATATTTGGAACCTTTTTGCAAAAGTATTCAGGCTTTTAAACCTTAGGTTTAATACATAGCCCAGAAGAAAAGAGTAGCCCAGGTTTTCCTCTTATAGTTTTTATAAATCAGCATAAATTAAAAATTCAGTGAAATGGAAAGTTACTGAACTTTATTCAAAGGAAGTAAAAGAATAAATGTGACTCCCTAAATTGACATATATATGAAATATTGAAATGCTCCTGCTTAATCATCTGAACCATTCCAATAATTTTATTTAAGCTTTACAGACTCATCTTTTCAAAATCACCCAGGCCGTATATGTGGCATATGGATTTAGTCACTACAATGGCTGATTATTCCAAAATAACTAAAATAGTTATTTTGGACACAGATATATGGATTTAAGCCTTGGGAGTGACTTATATAAGGTATCTGACATAATTTCATTCTATAATTGAAAGACAAAATTCTTAATAAAATCATAATTAAAAACAGAAGTTTCTATCCCAGGAAAACAGTAGTTTAAAAATAAATCATCATATTCTTATGTTAATCAAAATTATAAGAAAATAGGAAAAATGATAAAAGAAGATCATAAAGAAGTTGAGAGGTTTCTAAGGGTCAATACCTTAGTAGCAATTGGAAATAACATTGTACCAGTATAAGCACCCCTTCCCAGCACTAAGGGCTGTAGGTGAGTCAGAAGAATAGACTGGAGAAGTACAGAGGCCAGCATCAGACAATCTTCCAGTCATGGAGCTACATCATCAGTCAGCACTCCTGTCTTTATCTTTAGCTTGATTACCAAGCCCTAGAACATGTTCACAAAGGCCCTAAACCCGCTCCATTTATTTTAAGAAATGTATGCAGAGGTGGAGTCAAGATGGTGGACTAAACACACACCTCCCTAAATCCCTCTGGAAACCAAGACCTGAATTGATAATTAAATGGAGGCTTCTGGACACCTAGTGAGCCCCAGGACACAGTATAGGACTGCTAATTTGGAATACATACCACTGATGAGGAAACTTTGTCTCTTTCGCCAATGCCTGCCCTTGCTGAGTGCTGGTTCTCACACACCAAAGGTAACTCAGCATTTTAACTTTTTTTTCTCTGTCTTAGCCAGTGGAGCTGGGGCTTGTCTGGCACCTAAGCTCAGACACACTGCTGGTGGGATCGGAGGGCAGAATCACCACATTTTGGGAGCCCAGCTTTGGACTCCATGTACCTCGGCACCTGTGGCCTCTCTTTGCAAGCCTCTGTCTCTGGGTAGCCTGTTCCAAAGCCAGCAGGGGAGCTTGTATGGGATGCCATCTTTTTAGGATGAGAGATACGCATATGGAGGCCTCAGCTAGACCTAATTCCTAGGCTGGGAGGCACTGCCTGCCTGGAGGAGAGCATTTTTCTGCTAGAAAAGCAGTATTTTGCACAGTGTGGCCCAAGGGTGAGGCCTGGAAGTCGATGACAGCAGAGCAGCAGCCTTCCCATATTTTGAACTAGTTTACAGCATCTGGGTTTGGAGATAGAGATGTTTACTTTGCCAGCTGGGAAGAGGAAATTGTACAGCTGAAAGCCTGACTGACTTTGAAAACTGTCAGATACCTTTTAGCTTTCAATATAAGACTGCCTAGAGAAATAACTGCAGAGCATCCTGATGGCATCTCTTTCAGCCTTTGTTGACTCACATTATAGGGTCAGCTGATGGCTACCCAGTGACTCTACAGGTAGGGCTGTGTCTTTGATGATCAGAAGGTGGAGACTGCTGCCCCAGAGATTCCACTGAGCCCAGTTACTGGAGTATGTAAAGGTATCCGGTGATCACCTTCCTTTTCAGGCTGAGCTTTAGATCCCTTAAAGTAACACCAGAGAAACAAAACAACCTCCAGATGCCCAAAAAGCAACAAATTTTGGATAAAAATGTAAAGAAGAACTCACCTACAACTTCAGAAGTCCCCAAAGAACCAAAGAACTTCCCAGATGAAGAAGTGTTTCTGAAACTATCAGAAGGTGACTACAAAAGAATTATATGTAGAGTCTGTCTAGACTTCATACAAAATGTGTCAGAGCAAAATGAAAAACTAAGCAAGCTGTTTGATCTGATGGAACATCAGTATTTTGAAATCCAACAGATCAATAATAAAATCAAAGAGATAGAAATTTCAATTCAAAGCCAAGAAAATAGAATTGAACAAATGGAAAATAAACTTTCCAACTTGAAAGACAGAGCTACTGACTCCAGCATCTATGAGGAGCAATTAGAAAAAAGAAACAACGAAAATGGAGAAGCATTAAGAAGCATGTGGGATTCTATTAAGAGGAACAATCTATGATTAATTGGAGTACTTGAACAGGGTGATACAACAGAGAACACAGAGTATTGTTGCTGAGCTGCTGACAGAAAACTTCCCCAAAATTATGAAAGAAGAGAATATAGAGATATCCCAGATGCATATTGAACACCACTCAATATAAATTTCAAAAGAAAGACTATAAGACATATTATAATCAAGCTTAACAAAATAAAACATAAGCATAAACTTTTAAAGGCAGCGAGACTGAAAGCAAAGATAACATTCAGAGGGAAACCCTGTAGACTTTTGTCTGACTTCTCAGCAGAAATGATGCTGGCACAGAGACAATGGGATGACACATTCAAAACCTTGAAGGAAAAAAAAACTTCCAACCAAGAATTATATATATGGCAAAACTATCTTCAAATATGAAAATGAAATGAAGACATTTGCAGATAAACAGAAACTCAGAGACTTTGTGAAAACCAAACCAAAGCTACAGGAAATACTGAAAGAAGCTCTTGGTTTAGAAGAACAAAACTATTAACTCTATATTTTAGGAGGCAATACAGGACTCATCATCCAGAAACCTACTCAAGTTAGGGGTGACTCCAAACTCAATCAAAGCTGTAACATTAAAAGAAGTGATCCAGTGATCATATCATGAAAACAATGATGTCATCATATTAAAAAGAAGGATATACTACAGTCGTTATAATCTTTCCAGATGGAGATGAAGTTAAGACTTGTATTAGTTAAAATTGGGTTTAAACATAGATTATTAAAGGGGACCACAGAGGTAGCCACAAAGCAAAATAAAGATACAAGAAATGTAATACAACAGTCTCAAAAACCACAAAACCAACACTGAAAAAGATGAAAAATCAAATCATAAAGAAAAATGTCCCAGAACAAAATAGTAAGAACAACAGAGGAAACATCAACACAAAAATAAACACATCACAATGACAGCACTAAATACATATCTATCAATAATTACACCGAATGTGAATGGACTGAACGCACCAGTAAAGAGACAACAAGTGACATCTTGGATCGAAAGACCTGACCCATCCCTATGTTGCTTACAAGAAACTCACCTTAAAGATATGAACAAACTGAAAATTAAAGGATAGAAGAATATACATCAAGCTGACAGTACACAAAGAAGAGCAGGTGTGACAATACTAATCTCAGATAAAATAAATTTTAATGTAAAATCCATCACTGTGAACAAAGAAGGACACTATTGCTGAAAGGTTCAATACACAAACAGAATTTAACAATATTAAATATTTATACACCCAATACTAGAGCATCTAAATACATCAAAGAAACACTGACTACATTCAAAAACAAGATAGATCACTCCACAATAACAATGGGAGTCTTCAACAGTCCACTCTCAATATTGGATAGATCATCTAGAAAAAAGCTTAATAAAGACAAAAAAGATCTTACTGCCACAATTAACCAACTAGACCTCATCGACATACACAGAAATTTCTGTCCATCAGCGAAAAACTACACCTTCTTCTCCAGTGCACACGGAACATTTTACAGAAGAGACCACATGTTGGAACATAAAACAAATCTCAACAAAATTCATACCATTGAATTATTGCAAAGTATCTTCTCAGAACACAAAGCCATTAAAGTCAAAATCAATAGCAGAAAAAAAATAAAGATAGAAATTGGAACTCATGGAAACTGAACAACATCTTGCTCAAAAACTCATGAGTTATAGAAGGAATCAAGGATGAAATAAAGAAATTTATGGATTCCAATGAGAATGAAAACACTTCCTATCAGAACCTATGGGGTACAGCCAAAACAGTGCTCAGGGGTCATTTTATCTCTATAAATGCACACATCCAGAAGGAAGAAAAAACTCAAACCAAAGAACTAACCCTACAGCTTGAACAAGTAGAGAGAGAGCAACAAAGGAACCCCACAGGCACCAGAAGAAAAACAGATCATAAAGATTACAGCAGAGCTAAAGGAACTACAGAATAGAACAACAACTGAAAAAAACTGAAAAGACCAAACATTGGTATTTTGAAAAGATCAATAAAATTAAAAAACCACTGGCTAAACTTACTAAAGAAAAACCAGAAAGGAAACAAATAACCCAAATACAAAATTAGAAGGGAGTCGTCATACAGATCCAACAGAAATCAAAAATATCATAACAGAATACTATGAAAGATTATAACAAATTTGAAAACCTAGAAGAAATGGACAAATTCCTTGATTCATATGACCTATCTAAGCTATCAGAAGGTGAAGCAGAACAACTCAGTAAATCCATCACAAAGGAAGAAACTGAAAGTCATAAAAAAAACTACCAACAAAAAAAGCCCTGGCCCAGATGGCTTCACCACAGAATTCAACCAAGCTTTTAAAGAAGAGTTATCTCCAATACTACTGAGACTATTTCACAGTACAGAAAGGGATGGAATACTCCCAAATTCATTCTATGAAGCCAGCATAGCCCTAGTACCAAACCAAGGAAAGACCCAACAAAAAAGGAGAAATACAGACCAATATCATTGATGAATCTAGATGCAAAAATCTTCAACAAAATACTTGCCAATAGAATACAACAACATATCCAAAAAATAATTCATCACAACCAAGTTGGATTCATACCAAGGACGCAAGGCTGGTTCAATGTCAGAAAAATAATTAATGCGATCAATGACATAAATAACACAAAACACAAGACTCACCCGATTTTGTCTATTGATGCAGAAAAGGCATTTGATGAAGTCCAACACCCATACATGCCAAAAACTCTCAGAAAAACAGGAAAAGATGGCAAATTCCTCAATGCAATAAGGGCCATTTATACAAAGCCAACTGCCTAAGTGATCCTGAATGGAGAGAGACTGAAACAATTCCCCTTGGGGACGGGAACTAGACAAGGATGCCCACTCTCACCTCTCCTATTCAACATTGTGCTAGAAATTCTAGCCAGACCAATTAGACAAGACCAAGAAATAAAGGGCATCTGCATCTGCAAAGAAGAAGTAAAAATCTCCCTATTTGCAGATGATATGATTGTATACGCAGAGAATCCTAAAGAATCCATAAATAAATTACTCAAACCGATAAAAGAGTTCAGCAAAGAGTCTCAGGATATAAGATAAACATAAGTAAATCAGCAGGATTCCTTTATACCAACAGTGAGATTATTAAAGAAGAAATCAAATCAAATCAATACCATTTTCTATAGCCCCCAGGAAGACAGAGTACCTAGGAATAAACCTAAACAGAGAAAGAACAGACCTTTACAAAGAGAACTACAAAATCTTACTACAGGAAACCAAGAGAGACTTACATAAGTGGAGAAACCTACCCTACTCATAGACAGAAAGACTTAACATTGTGAAAATGTCTATTTTACCTAAAGCAATCTACTTATATAATGCAATCCCAATACAAATTCCTGTGACATTTTTTAATGAGATGGAGAAACAAATATCATCCACTTTCTTTGGAAAGGGAAGAAGCCTTGGATAAGTAAAGCACTACAGAAGAAGGAGAATACACTGGGAGACCTCTCATTATCTGACTTTAGAATCTATTGCATTGCCACAGATGTCAAAACAGCCTGGTACCGGTACAAAAAGAGGCAGATCAATTGAACAGAGGTGAGACCCCAGAGATGACACCATCCTTCCACGAACAGTTGATATTCAACAAAGGCCCTTAGAAGACATTAAACTGGGGTAAAAACAATCTCTCCAATAAATAGTGCTAGCAAAATTGGATATCCATGTGCAAATAAACTGAAACAAGACTCGTATCTTACACCTCACATAAAAACCAACTCAAACTGGATAAAAGACCTAAATATCAAATCTAAAACAATAAAGCTCATACAAGAAAAAGCAGGAACAACAGTGGAAGTTTTAATACACAACGTAGACAGACTTCAAAATCTGACAAAGCATAATCAACACAAGTAAAAATAGGTAAGCGAGAACTACTAATAATCAAACACTTTTGCTCATCCAAAGACTTCATCAAAAGAATTAAAGACCACCTACAGAATAGGAAAAAATATTTGGCAACTATATGTCAGACTGATGCCTGATCTCCATAATCTGTAAGGTCCTATCAAAATATCAGCAAGAAAAAGATAAATAATCCAATTGAGTGATGGGCAAAGAAAATGGACAGACAGTTCTCTAAAGAGGAGATCCAGGCAGCCAAAAAACACATGCGGACACACTCATGATAATAAGCTATTAAAGAAATTTAAATCAAAACTATGATAAGATACTATCTCACCCTAACAAAGTTGGCCATGATCCAAAAAAATCCAAAACAACTAATGCTGGAGAGGCTGTGGAGAAACTGAACTCTCCTACACTATTGGTGGGATTGCAAAATGATGCAACCTCTTTGGGAAGCAATCTGGTACTTCCTTAAAAAGGTGGAAATAGATATACCATTTGACTCAGTAATTTCACTGCTTGGAATATATCCTACAGAATCAAGGCCATTTACACCAACTGATATATGCACACAAATGTTTATTATAACACAGTCCACAATAGCAAAAAGATGGAATCAATCCAGATGCCCAACAACAGAGGAATTAATAGGCAAACTATGCTATATATACTCAAAGGAATATTATGCAATGATAAAAAACAATGATGATTTTAGGAAACATAACCTGGTTTCAACTGGAAGATGTTATGTTAAGTGAAAAGAGTCAGTGACAAAAGGACAAATACTGTATGAGACCCCTCCTATAAGAACTTAAAAACAGACTCATGCATAGAAGGAAAGACTCTCTGACGGCTGCAAGGGTGGGGAGGTAGGGCAGACGAGGGTGGAGTTTAGAGTAGATAGTTCATAGAAACTCAGTTGGGTGAAATCTGTGACAGCACACATTAGGAAGAAGATCAATTTTTAACTGGACTTTAACATAACATGATTACTCCTTCCATCTTAACCCAATATTGCAAGAAGAGAGTAGCTGGAGTGGGGTGCTGGGGACTATGCTGTCAGGAGAAATTGAGGCCAATTGGCACAACTAGCATTTTGATAAGATAGTCTCCTGTACCCTATAGTGCTGAGTGGTGTCTGGGGTCTTAAAAGCTGCCATCTGAGGGTACAGCAAATGGTCCCAACTCAGCAGGAATGTATGATCACCAAGGACCAAAACAACATGGGGGAAAGAGGACCCAGAAGACAGAGAGACCCACATGAGTGAGTGAACACAGAGACCTGTGACCGGAAGAACCAGATGCCTGACCACTACCAGCAATAGTAGTGATGGGGCTCACGAAGTTTAGTCTCACTGGCAACACAAGAATAAAACATGGCACACCCTCCAATCTCTACTAAAAGACTGCAATTGATAGTCCAGGGGTCTTGGGGCTCCCCTGGGAGCATGGCCTCTGACCCTGATGCTGTCCCATCCATAAATCATAATGGAGGTCAACTCTTCGGATAGGAATGGATTGGACTCGGCAACACAGAGTGACCATATCATGTGTGCACTTTATGGTTCTGTGCATCTATAGGATGCTGTCTTGCCAATCTCTTAGTGGAGGCAGGTGAGAGGGTGGAGAGAAGGGGATAGATTTTTAGGAGGATCTGACATGTATAGAACAGAGAGGAAGAGTGTGCTGTCACTGGGTGGGGAGAACAGTGCAAGCTACACATAGGTGGGCAAGCAAATTTATACGAGAATGCATATTTTCCCTCTATCATAATAAAAATTTTTTTTAAAAAAAGGGAAAAAATGTATGCAAAGAGGAATAAATACCAGAAGAAGACTGTAGGCACATGATTAATGCTTCTTTAACTAAAAAGAAACAAAAATACAGCACAGGTTAGTGTAGAGCATCATATAAAAACTGTAACCACTGCTACCATCACAACAGATTGATTAAGCATTTTCTCAATACATGCTATACAGTAAGTGTCAGGGGGGATGCTAGAAGATAGTTGTGGAAGTCAATAGTGAAGAAACCACAACAAAGGCAACAAATTCTTTAATTTAGAAAGTGGGGATTACTGAATATCTAAAAACCAAGACACTCTTAGAGATAGGATTACTGTAAGTTCATTTTAAAAATAAAAAAGATAAGGGTGAAGTCACTAAAAAGACGGAAAAGAAAGACCAAAATGGATATCAGAAGAGACTCTGAAACTTGCTCTTGAATGTAGCATAGCTAAAGAAAATGGAACAACTTATGCAGTAACAGAGATGAACAGACAGTTTCAGAGAGGCAAGAGAAGACAAAGTATTATACCAAAGTGTGAAAACACCTGGAGTTGGAAAACCAAAAGGGAAGAACACACTTGGCATTTCTTAAGCTGAAAAAACTTATGGAAAAGTCAACTCTCAAGTCAAAATTTTGAAGGATTCTATGGGCAAAATATTGAATGACACAGGAACTATCAAAAAAAGATGGAAAACACTAGACAGTAGATTAAGTGGTGACTCTGGTGAAGAGGAAGATAATACACAATACTGGAGAAGTCAGTGCAACATGACCAAGATAATGTAATGGAGGCTTCATAGACACATCCAAACTCCTTGAGGGATCCACTTACTGGGCTGAAGGCTGGGGACTAAGGTGTAGGGAGACAATCTAGCTCAATTTGCCTAACATAGTTTATAAAGTTATTCTACATCCTACAGTCTTTTTTCTTTTTGTGAGTAGCATAACACAAGTTATTGATGTCTTATTCCAACCCTGATGCTTTGTTCACTTAGTGCTGCTTCTCAAACTATTTGCTCAACATACAGATTTAATAAGTATGGTAAAAGGATACATAACTCTGATGTACTTTAAAAACACAGTATCCCTTCATTGTTTCCGAATATTTCTTGGTCTATGTGCAGGTTCCACATGATCATAAATAAGTATCAGGAACTCTCATCCCTAATTTCTTATAATCCACACAGTCAAATGTCCTTGCATGGCCAATACAACACAGGTAAGTATCTTTCTGGTATTCCCTGCTTTTAGTCAGATCCATTTAACATTAGCATGATACTCTTTGTTTCAAGTTCTCTCTTAAATCTGGCTTGAATTTCTGGCAGTTTGCTGTGGAAGTACTTCTGCAACCATTTTTTAATGTTCTTTTGTGAAATTTTACTTGCATGAGATATTAATGATATTGTTTGATAACTTCTTCATTCTCCTGGATCACATTTATTTTGAATGGGAACATCCAGTTATCTCTTCCATAAGCAACCATACTAGTACACTATTAACTTTCTAAAAAAAAAAAATTATTCACAAATGTACTTTAATTAACTTATGAAAACTCAAATATAGTGTCACTATCATTTTTTCACAAGATAAAAACTGTTGACAAGTGAGTCATCAGCCTTTACTATTTTGTATGTGTTTGCCAGTCATATCGTAATTCTGAAGATTTATTTTAAAATGTCTCACCAAACAAAGATCCTGGCATGAAGATGTTCTTTATGACATTATTTATAATTCATTCATTCAACAAAATTTCTGGAGAACTTTTAATGGAAAAGGGAATGTGCCTGCTATTTACAAAAAAAAATCTAAATGCCATTAAAAAAGTAATCATTAATTATGATACAAATATGTGATGGGTTATTATGTATTTATTAAATTGATGTTTATGGAATGTTCAATGATGGAAAAACGCTAATAATTTAATATTGAGTGAAAAATCACTCACAAAATAGCACTTAACATATTATCTGAGACACATAAAAATTGCCTTACAAATGAGGGAATACTTCAAAATATGAACAGTAATTGCCTTTTGGTGGAGAAATAATGGATGCCCTTTTCTCCTGTACTATTTTTCTTAAATAACATGCATTAATTTTATTACCATTAACAAATATTTATTATTTTGGTAAACTAGAAACATCAGAACCGGATCCAACCACCCATCAGGTCAGAATCTGACTTGAGGGGGGAGGCCATTATTGGCTTCAACAGAATGCAAGATATTGATAGACATTCCCACAGGTATTACAGAACATTGTCCTGAATGAAAAATATGCTTGACTTTGGCATTGCCTGTAAATTTGTTCACATACCTAAGACCAATGAGAAGATATGCCTAATGATCAGAAACATGTTTGACATTTTTCTTGTTGTATCAATTTTAGTGGTAACATTAAATATAGTTTTGTATGAGGTTTAACATACACACACCTCAGTGCAACCATCATCCTAATAAAAACACAGAGCATTTCCATGATCCCCAAATGTTTCCTTTTGTCCTTCCCTTCACAGGCAATTCTTAGTCTTATCCTTGACAACAAGCAACTATTGACCTGCTATAGATTAGATTTGCCTTCTTAATTTCAAAAAAAAGCAATCATACTATACAGTCTTGTACCTAATTTATTTCAGTCAGTTTTTCTGAGACCTACCTATATTATTGCATCTATCAGTGTGAGATGCCATTTTAGAATGGCTAAAAAAAAAAAGAACCCAACAATGAGATTATTAAAGAAACCACCAAATCAATTCCATTTACTATAGCCTCCAAGAAGACAAAATACCTATGAATAAATCTAACTAGAGAAATAGGAGATCTTTACAAAGAGAATTGTAAAACCTTACTACAAGAAACTGAGACTTACATAAATGGAGTAATCTACCCTGCTCGCAGACAGGAAGCCTCAGCATTGTGAAAATGTTTATTTTGCCCAAAGCAATTTACTTATCTAATTCAATCCCAATACAAATTCCAGTGACCTTTTTTAAATGAGATGGAGAAACAAATTACCATCTTTGTTTGGAAAAGGAAGAAACCTTGGATAAGTAAAGCACTACTGAAGAAGAAGAACACACTGGGAGGCCTCTCACTATCTGACTTTAAAACCTGTTATACTGCCATGGTTCTCAAAACAGCCTAGTACTGGTACAAAAAGGGACATGCAGACCAATGGAACAGAGTAGAGACCCTAGAGATGCCACCATCCTCTTACGAACAGTTGGTATTTGACAAAGGCCCCAAGATTTTAAACTAGGGTAAGAACAGTCTCTTTAACAAACAGTGCTGGCAAAATTGGATATCCATCTGCAAAAAGCTGAAACAAGACCCATATCTCACACGTTATACAAAAATCTACTGAAATTGGACAAAAGACCTAAATATAAAATCTAAGATGATAAAGCTCATCCAAGATAAAATAGGAACAACAATGGAAGCTTTAATACACCATGTAGGCAGACTTCAAAATCTGACAAAGCACATTCAACAGAAGAGAAAATAGATAAGTGGGAACAACTAAGAATCAAACACTTTTGCTCATCTAAAGACTTCATCAAAAGAATTAAAAGAACACCTACAGAATGGGAAAAAATATTTGGCAACTCTATGTCAGACCGACGTCTGATTTCCATAATCTATAAGGTATTACAAAATATCAACAAGAAAAGGATAAACAATCCAACTAAGCAACGGGCAAAGGAGACGGACAGACACTTCTTGAAAGAGGGTATCCAAGCAGCGAACGACACATGCAGAATTGCTCGCGATCATTAGCTATTAAAGAAATTCAAATCAAAACTACAATGAGATACCATCTGACCACAACAAGGTTGGCCATGATCCAAAAACACACAAAACAACAAATGCTGGAGAGGCTGTGGAGAAATTGGAACTGTCCTATACTGCTGGTGGGATTGCAAAATGGTACAACCTCTTTGGAAAACAGTTTGGAATTTCCTTAAAAAGCTGAAGATAGATATATTATTTGATCCTATAATTCCAATGCTCGGAATTTATCATTCAGAAACAAAGGTTGTCACATGAACAGACTCCTGTACATGAATGTTTGTTGCAACACAGTCTACAATAGCAAAAAGTTGGAATCAACCCCAATGGCCATCAACAGATGAATGGGTAAGCAAACTATGGTACATATACTCAATGGAGCACTATGCTATGATAAAACACAATGACAATTTCAGAAATCATCTCATAACGTGGTCTTATTTGGAAGAGATCATGCTGAGTGAAATCAGTGTCAAAAGGATGAATTTTGTATGAGATGCATGTCATAAGAACTTAAGAGAATTATCCATAGAAGAAAATGACTGTGTTGGCTTACATGGGTGGGTGGGGGCTGAGGATTTATCATAGATGAGATAATTGACACATGTTAGAAATTTTATTCTTTTATAATAATGAATAAAAAATTTTTAAAATTTATATTAAAAAAGCAATATCAAGTAGTAAGTGTGTAGAAGAACTCAAATTCTCATACATTGCTAATGGAGTTTCCTATGAACTTAAAGATAAACTTACGTAAACCAGCAATTTCCTCACAGATGTTTGTGAGAGAGAAATGAATACATATGTCCACAAAAGGGCAGGTACACAGACTGATCATGGTGGCTGAACTAGAAACATAACATTGATCACAGTTCACAACTAGACACTCTGAATATCTATTAGCAGGCAAAAGGATAAACAAATCATGGCATAATTATTCAATGGAATGTTATTCAGCAACAAAAAGTTGCATTTTAAGCACAAAATTGAAAAATCTACTTTAATAATGTGTTTAAAAGGAAGAAAAAAAATTGGTGCAAATGCAATGGTAAAATTCTGTAGATTCAGTACAATTATATATATATTTGAAGTTGGTAAAAGACCGTATAAAAACTTTGTTCATTTTAAATAAGCTGCAAATCAGGCATTAAATTATCATTTCAAAACCACATTTGTCCATTATTCATTTTTAAGATGAATAAATTTTTTGGCAACATTTGTTATATATTTCAGTGATGATATTACATTCATTAAGCCAATCAAGACTCTGAAAAGGTTAGTTATTACACAAAAACCCATACATTTTAAATTAAGTCCCAAACTCCTACTGTACAGTCTTCTTCTAAACTCTGGTGAAAGCCTTATTTTTTCAACTGAGAAACACCAAAGTCAGAAATGCAATTGTTTCATTTTTTTCTTTAATTTAAAAATCAAGTACTGAACACAGAATTAGACATGGTCCCTGCTCAGTGGGTTTCACAGTCTAGCTTGATTTTCTTTCTACTCAGACTCTATATTAGAGCACACACTTGAGAGGAACTTGTTTGTTATTGCTTAGATATACTCTCATGTTCTGACAGACAACTGAAAGAACATTTACAGTGCTTTGAAAAACCAGAGCCTTGGGCATGCTGGCAGGCCAGCCACAATAACATGCACGTGTATCAAATAAAGGAGAGTTCTGTGTCAAGAATAGAATCCAAATAATGACTTTTATTTTCCTAGTTTACCACTTAAAAGAAAACTGGCCAGAAATAGTCAACTTTATTTCAGAATGTGTGCAAATTTATGTAACTATCCCATTGCCTGGAATATAGCACATATTGTTGGATGGTAGAACAAATGAGAAATACACATTCAAAATATTCTATACTTAAAATAATCCTGTTCAGTTATAATCTAAAATTATAAATCTTTGAATTCTCAAATTTCAAAAAGTAGTGATTATCTGTTGTTTATTTACATATATGATCTTTCACATCTGTGTCAAATTGTCTTAGAAACCTTTCAAAACCATGAAGACTTCTTTCATTTTTTTCTTCGAATGTTTTTTCTATCAGGGAATTTATTTTTGGCTTATATATAATTTATCTAAAAAATGTACTGGCACATATTAAAGACCGACAGTAACCCAAATGACAGTCCCTGGGTGGTATGAACAGTTAACGTGCTGGGCAGCTAACAAAAAGATTGGAAGTTTGAGTCCACCGAGAGGCACCTCCAAAGAAAGGACTGATCTATTTCTGAAACAGACCCACTGAAATTCCTGTGGAGCACCGTTATACTCTGATGGCCATGAGGTTCCCATAAGTGAGAACTGACTTGATAGAAACCCCTTTAAAAAATAAAAATATGTTCCAAATACTGAACCAAACAGGTTAATTTATCCAAACAAGTTAATTCTTCCACCTGACAAATATTAAGTGCTTTATCAGAGGGTAGGTATCATTCCTGGTGCTGACAATGTAGCAGTAAATAGCTAAGAAATATCTCTTGGATTCATGGATTAAGTGGAAAGCTTGGGGGTGGCGGTGAGTGGCAGGACTGGAAGAGAGAGACGCAAAAAAAAAAAAATTGAGTGCATAATATGAGGTTCAGTTACAGACTTGTCTTCCTTTCTTCCTTAACACAATGTTGCCACATGGCTATCCTTTAAAAGGCAAAATTGGATATATCAGACATAATATCTAACTGGTTCCTCAAGTTACGTGTAGTGCAGTAATACTTTAACTTAGACCCTTCTGATTGAAAATTCTCTGTTATTGCCACTTACTTGTATTAGAAAAAATAATCAGAAGACAATTAACTAAGCTCATGAATTATCACCAATAAAAACCAAATGGAAGGAAAATGGGAAAGAAATTTTTACATGCCTTCTACTACGAGGAGGACAATGAACCAATGACTTCAGCTGGTGCTCTGTGCAACCCATGGTGGCATTTATGTGAAGGCTACGTGTTCCATGAGGTGCTCCCAGCCAGTGACAGAGCCCAGCAGGGATATTATGCCTTCTGATTCCTGCAGACATAGGAATCCCATGATGTCTAATGGGAAGACTCTACAAAGACCTTGCTGAAACTTCCTTACATGGCATCATTGTCTATGATATTTTGCTTCCTTCCTAAGGCTCTACCAGCCTTATCTGGCTCCCTCCTCTTTTATCTTTCATCTTTTTTTTCTAATAAAATACTTACACATTTAATCCTGTCTTAGCATCTACTTCTTGGAGGAACCAAACAAGTGATACTGAGAGTGGTCTCAACAAACAGGTGATAAGGTGAAGATTTCTGAAAATCTTCACCTGGCAGATGACGAGGGCAGCAAACTAGTTGGTTTATGGAGCATGAATAGCTCCTAACACAATATGGAGCTTCATTTGCTAAAGTCTTGACCAACGGTAGCCTGGAAAAATGTCCCAGTGAAGCAAAATGCTGCATCAAGTATGATGATGTAAACATTTGAAAAAATACAGGCGAGAGTTCTTCTTCATATAGTCCAGCTTCTCGTATTATCTGCTCAGCATACATACTGAATAGGTGTGGTAAAAGGATACAACCTTGATGAACAACATTCCTGACTTTAAACCATGCAGCATCCCCTTGTTCTGTCAGAACCACTGCCTCTTGATATACAGAAAGACTGATCTATAAAGAAGAAATGGCAATCAGGATTGGAGGAAGGCTCATTAACAACCTACTTCATGCAGACAACACAACTTTGCTGAAAGGAAAGAGGACTTGAAGCACTTATTGATGAAGATCAAAGACTACAGCCTTCATTATATATTATACCTCAACATAAAGAAAACAAAAATCCCCACTACTGGACTAATAAGCAACAGCGTAACAAAAGGAGAAAACACTGAGACTGTCAACAATTTCATTTTACTTGGATCCACAATCAATAATATCACAGAAGCACAGCCAAGAAATCAAAAGATGCTTTGCATTGGGCAAATCTGCTGCAAGAGACCTCTCTGGAATGTTGAAAAGCAAAAAACATCACCTTGAAGACTAAGGTGCACCTGATCCGAGCCATAGTGTTTTCAGTCACTGCATGCAAAACTTGATGGTAAATAAAGAAAATTGAAGAAAAGTTGACACTTTTGAATTGTGTTGTTTGTAAAAAATACTGAATACACCATGGGCTGTCATAAAAAGGAACAAATCTATCTTGGAACAAGTACAACTAGTATATTCCTTAGAAGCAAGAACGGTGAGACTAAGTCTGACATACTTTGGACATGTTGTCACAGGGGCTCAGCCCCTGGAGAAGGACACCGTACTTGGTAACACAGAGGGCCAACGGAAAAGAGGAAGACCATCAAGGGGATGGATGGACACCAGTGGCTGCAACAATGGGCTCAAGCATATCAGTGATTCTTGAAGGTGGCACAAAACAGGGCAGGGTTTTGCTCTGTTGTACACAGGCTTGTGATGAGTCAGAACCAACCTGATGGTACCTAAAAACAACAACAACAACAGCAGGGAGGGGTAAAAAAGCCACAGCCACTGCTGTGGAGTGGATTCTGATTCACAGCCGCCTTATGGAAGCTACACCAACAGAGGGAGGAACAATGCCTACAAAAACAGTGAAGTTGTACTCCCTTCAGATGGATATTGAGATACTGATCCTTAACAAGCAGTTGATGACTAAGTGTGTGAGCAGAGGTACTCACACTTGTAGTGAAAGACCAAACACAAGTACCAGACTGAAAACTTACTTGGCAAAGTGACAGAAATCTGCAGATCTTTGAATTCCCAGTCAAGACAGATTTGTTTTACAAAGGTGTGGGCCTCAGGTAGGAAAATCTGAGATCCTGACAACTGGAATGCTAACTCTACAATCAGATGCTTCCTCTAGGCATCTGGTTTTGCAAATGCAGTTCCAAATTTCTGTAGCAGGAGTAGCAGTTTTATGAGACTAGAAGATGTTGCAGAGGTTTCTCTCCCTAACAAGGCAACAGGCATCACCCTCCAAAGCTGTCTCTACCTTTTCTTCTGGATGCCACACTAATAATTAGGGTTAAATTCCAGCAAAAGCTACTTAGCTGAGGATGTGCTGGGTTTAATAAGGGACAGGAAGGGAGAGAGAATCTTAAATTGTTATAAGAACTAGATGGCATGTGTTGGCAGAAGCAAAAGGAAGGACTTCTTGGGTAGGATTCTGAGAGTGTTTGATCAAGGAGATCGGAACTGGGATCTGGACAAGTCAGAATTCATTGCCTTAGGTGCCTTTTCTAAAGTCATGAAAACACTCTACCAAGGACTCCGGGGAATGGGGAAAACTTGTTACTAGGGGAACATTTAAAACCCAAAACCAAAAAACTATTTCTGTTGAGTCAGTTCTGACTCATAGTGACCCTACAGGACAGAGAGCTTCCTGCACATATTTCAAGAAGCATCTGATAGATTCGGACTGTTGACCTTTTGGTTAGCAGCCATAGCTCTTAACTGCTATGGCACCAGAGTTTCCAGGTGATGTTTAGAGGTCTATAAAAAAATGATGACCAACCACAGTGAAGGAAATGTGAAAATACTGCTCTATCAGACATAGGAGGAAATAGAGAGGCTGAAGGAAGTGAATGCGGTTATTATTCTCAGGACTTGTGGAGTTAGTTCCAACTAACAGCAACCCCATGTACAACAGCAGGAAATTGTCCAGTCCTGCGCCATCCTCACTGTCACTGTTTATACTTGAGCCCATTATCGCAGTGGCCGTCAGTCCATCTGGACGAGCATTTCCTCTTTTCCAGTGAGCCTTTGTCAAGCATGATCGAGGGACCGAGGGAGTTTTCTCCGGGGACTGATCTCTCCTGATAACATGTCCAAAGTATGGTGAGACTAGTCTCACCATTCTTTCTCCTAAAGAGCGTTCTGGCTGTAGTTCTTCCAGGACATTTGATCATTCCTTTGGCAGTCCACGGTATGTTCAATATTCTTCACCAACACCACGATTTAAGGTGTTAACTCTTCTTCAGTCTTCTCCGCACATTGCCCAACTTTCACATATGTATGAGACGACTGAAAACACCATGGCTTGAGTCAGGCGAACCTAATCTTCAAGGTGACATCTTTGCTTTCTAACATTTTTAAATCTGGCAGCAGATTTGCCCAGTGCAACTCACCCTTTGATTTCTTGACTGCCATTTAAAAAATAAGGTAGGTTCTGTTGACTAAGCAAGTCATAAAGTCACACAGACCTAATCACAACCCACTGTACATGAGAAGGTATCACATGTCACCCACAATGATTACACCAGTATTACTCCCTTAGCTTGCACATATAGTGGTACATACAGGGTTCCTGCATGGCCAACTGAAAAAAACGAGGAAAAGCCTTGAGTTTGATTTTTTCGATGGGCTACCTCAGTACATGAGTACAAATCAAATACGAACAGGAGCAACACATTACAGCCACACGCACGTCTAGCCTTAGAAAACTGTGGAGCAGCGAAGTCTTCCCCGTGGCACCGTCACGAGCAGCTCACTGGGGTGTACGTTTTTTCTATGGAGCGGTAATTAGCCTGAACTAAGAATACATATGCATTTCTGACATGGCTCTTTGTGGAGCAGCCTGGAAGGAAAAGTACAGGAAGATCAGAAATGAACACGTGTGGTGCAAAGACAGGTGGAGGGACATACAGGAGCGGGGCAAGCTCAATACTGACTGCCCCACTGGAGATACGAGCATCTACGTGAAGCAACTACACGCGGTGAAGGGTCAAGTTCACTCGGGTTCAGACTCTTCAGGAATGAGAGTTTGGATAGTACCAACATGTAAGCCACCAAGACCTTTCGAGGGGATCGCTGAGGGTACAAAATATTTAGAATGGATAGAGAAGAAGGGAGACGAGAAGTACCAGTTACAGCCCAGAGATGAACTGCAGCAGAAAGTGTGCTTCATCCCACTAGCCTCTCTCGTCTGAGTTTTTATGAGGAAGAAAGGCCCATAGGAATCAGAGGAGCTACTTCTCGGATCTATTTTAAGAAGAAGACGCCAACAGTGCGAAGGGCACGATGTGCTAACCACGAGGCTATGTTTCTCAGATGCCCACTCTAAGCAGCACAACTGATCACGATCGCAGCTGTTCTCTCAAGTCCATAGCTCATTTATGCTGACATCAGGCTATCAACAGGCCACTCACAGCTGATGACTGCCGGCGACAGAGATACTAAGGCTACTCCCTTCTGGGTGATACAGGACCCCTCCAATGAGTGACCCCTGCTTGAGCACTCTTTCAAGGTCTCCTCAAACCTTTTTTGGACTGCAGGGCTGTCTAGGTGACTCACCACATGCTCTTCCCTCCTCCCTTCACTTGGAGTCAGATTAACATGTGTCATTACGTGGTGCTCCCGGCTCTACCTGACTCCCTTCTCTGTTTTCTGTTATTCATATGTTTGTCTTAATAAAACCTTTGCATATTTTGTCTTCTTTGGACATCTGAGTTTTAAAGGCATGGGTGTCATCTTTGTGTTTTAAATTTGAGTTTTATCAGTAAGTCCGAAGTCTTCATTTCATTTCACAAAGACATTGTAGCAAAAAAAACCCAAAAATTTATGCTAATTTCATAAAGGAACATGACAAATACATGAGCATAGTACAGTGTGACCATACTGATCATACTATAATGTATTTTTTAAAAAAATTTAGGAAATGAGACTTACATCATTGTAATCATTGGAATTGTTACTGAGTGACATCATTAAAGAGTTAAAAAAAAAAGTTGCTGTGGCACCAACATTGACTCATGGTGACCCCAAGCGTGTCAGAATAGAACTGTGCTCTGTAGGATTTATATATTATAACTGTGCTCTGTAGGATTTATATATTATTCTGCCCTTTCAGAAGTAGACTGGCAGGCCATTATTCTGAGGTGTCTCTGGGTGTACTTGAACTTTTAACTCTAACATTTCAGCTAACAACCTAGTATGCTAACTATCTGT
Source organism: Heterohyrax brucei (assembly GCA_028571685.1). NCBI lineage: Eukaryota > Metazoa > Chordata > Mammalia > Hyracoidea > Procaviidae > Heterohyrax > Heterohyrax brucei. The sequence goes on along the minus strand of CM053144.1, from coordinate 119,096,345 downwards.
TCAACCCAGGAACCATTAATGGGACAAAGAGGTAAGTGTATACATACACATATACATGCACATACACACACATACATATACCTACATATATACATGCATGTGTGTGTGTGTGTACACACACATGTGTAAGCTGGCAGGATGGTTAAGGGCACAGCTGCTAACCAAAAGGCCAACATTGTGAACTCGCCCAGTAGTTTGGAAGCAGAAGAGATCTCAGATCTACTCCCATACAGATTGCAGCCCCAAAACCTTATGGGGCAGTTGCACTCTGTGACACAGGGGTGCTAAATTGAAATGGACTTGATGGCCATTAACAATAACATGTATCATATCATATCTATCTACCGTATCTATCTATCTGTCTGTGTATCACTATGTCTATCTCTATATAATTGTATAGGCATCAAACTGTGATATCCATTATAACATACATATATATATATATATATATATACACACACACATTCTGAATTTCTCAGTTGACCTAATAGATTGGTCAGTTGAAATTTTTCTATACATTCTTTTTCCAAGAGTCTTGTAAATAGGTAGAGAAATTTCTGGCATAACATTAATTTCTCTGCTCTGCCTTCTTGATTTTCCCATGAAATGAAAGCTTATGTTTCCTTCAGAATATCCCTAAAATTCCTTGACATGCCAAGTACTTTTTTGATCGTTTCTGAAGTAATTCTCTGGCCTATAATATATCTTCGTCTCTCATCTAAAGATATATTGTTTATATCATAATTGACCTGAACATTTTCCAAGAAAAACTGCAATATGCAAGGTTATAAAGCTATAACTTTTTTATATATTTTTTACATATCTACTATACAAGCCCAAAGTTTTTTAAAGACAACACACTTAATTCAAAAACTAAAGAATTCTATGTTCTTAAAATTGCTTCTGTTTTCCCAAAGGAGGACAGTAAAGATGCTAATGTAATACTCCCTTTCTGCCGCCTCTAAATATACACACACAAAGCACAGATCTCCTGATTAGCAGGGGAGGTTTAAATAAATGCATTTACCCCCACTTCTTTGAGACTCCTTTGAAATGAAAGAAGGAAACAAGAAAAATGGTATAAACTCATAAGATGAATGAACAGGTGAGGGGCCTTAGTGATCCACAAAATGCATACATTTCTGAAAAATACAGAACAAGTAGCAAAAAAGGAAACAAAGGAACACATATCTCATAGAGTATGAAAGGGAAGCAGAGACAAAAAGTGAGCCTGTTACCCTCTGAAGAATTACAGAACAGTGGACCCTAAGAAATGCCAGGTAAGGTGCAGTTGGAATGGAGACTGGGTTCTTAAGCATGAGTTAATTAGAAGTCTATATACACAAGAGTCAGTGGCCCAAACACAAATCTCTGCTTCATTCAGGGTATAGAATACTGAGCAGATAATAGTCAGCCTTCAGACAATACATAAGTGAACAAATTAAGTTAAACTGGAAATGTACTTTTTGTGAAAACTGAAGTACCTGAGATAAAACATTTTTGAACTTTGGTGGCATCAGAGAATTGGCTGGTTCTTTTCATCAACACCATAAAGTAAACCTGATTTTCCTTGTTTTCCAATAATTTTTTTAAAATTATATTTTATTTATTTACTGTGATGGAGTGCAAGTTTACAATCCAGCTTAAATGTGCATGCCCGCCTATGTGCAGCTCCCACTGCTCTCCCTGCCCAGTACAGAACTCTTGTTCTATACATGTCATATCCTCTTAACAATCTCCTGTCCTCTGCTTTTTAATAAAACTAATGGAGTATTTTCACTGCCAACAATTCCTAATTTCTCACTTTCTAATGAATCTACATTAGGGAACCACTTTGGAAAAAGTTACCAAACCTGATACTCAATATTCAGTTTCTTCCTTTTTGCTTTCTCATGGTCTTTTAAAGTTGATCTGCCCTTCTGTAGCTCAAAACACATTCTGTGCTTAGCTTTTAGGACTCCACATTTTCTTGATTAACCTCTTACCTCATTGGCTGGTTCTTCTCAGTGTCATTTTCTTCCTGCCTACTTAGTAAGCGTTGGCATGCCTCAGAGATCAAGATCAAGACTTCTCTGTACATCCATCATGTACATGTTGCTGTCCAGTCAATAACAACTCACAGAGACTTGATGTGTTTCTGAGTAGAATCACTCCATCAAGTTTCCTTGGCTGGAATCCTTATGGAAGCAGGTGGCCAGGGCTTTCTTGCTAGGCATGACTGGGTAGCTTTGAAGGACCAACTTTTGCTTAGCAGTCGAGAGCAAACTATGTGTTATCACCCAAGGACCTTACTCTTTCCGTTGTGGATTTCATTTGGTACCATCTAATTAAACAGAATTGTGAGGAAAAACATACTGTTTTAAACCACAATGTTTTAAGGTGGCTTGTTTTACAGTCGTACATACATGAAATACAGCATTAATATAGTGGACATATGGGATGTATACATATTTATATATCTATCGATATATACAAAAGCTTTTAAAATATAAAACTTCAGCATATAAATTGCATCAATGTTTCTTGCCATTAAATATTTCTGAACAATATTTGCAGTAGCTTTGTATTTATTCATTTATTTCAACAATAACTTATTGTTAGACATTAAGACTGTATCCAATTATTTTTGGTACTATGAACAACCATTCAATAAAAAATCTGACACCCAAATCTTTGCACATTCTGTCAATGATTTATTCATGGTAAACTTTTGTAGACATATTTGTTAAATCAATTAAATATGGTAAATACATTTGTCAAGTTCTTATGAAGAAAGTTTATAATCAATTTACATAACTAACAAATTACATGACAACTGTGAGGTAACTACGAGCCCAAATCAACTCAATGGCAATGGATTTTGTTTATAACACTGGTCTTTAGTGACTAAATTTTTGTTATTTAGTTTTAATACTGTAGAATAAATACACAAGGAGTGACAAGTCCATGAACTTAATTCCTCCAAATGCTACATACCTCATTGCTGAATATCTCTATGGTCACCTTAGAAGTATTGCCCTTGGGAAGCCGTGCACACATGCCAGCTCCTAGTCCGCCCTTCAAGGCGATTTTGGAACTCTTTCTGGAATGACCTTCACATGAGGTGGCACGGTGGCAGGTTTGTAATCTTAATGATATAGCTGTCTATGAGGGCGTTCTTAGCCACTAAACAAATAATTGCATTGGAGCACCCTACCTACTCACCTGATCTGGCCTCGAATGACTGTTTTTTTACCCCAAGATAAAGGAATTATTGAAAGGAAAACATTTTGATGACATTGAGGACATAAAGGGTAATGTGACAATAGCTCTGATGGCCATTCCATAAAAAAAGTTCCATAACTGCTTTGAAGGGTAGACTAGGTTTCTGGCACTGGTGAATAGCTTCCCAAGGCAAGTACTCTAAAGGTGACTGCAGTGATATTCAGCAACGAGGTATGTAGCATTTTTTCTAGGATGAGTTCAGGAACTTAATTGTCAGACCTGTATGTAGAAGTTGAACTTGTGCTGTTCAGAAAAAGATCACTAGAAGGAAAGTAATTTCTTCTTTACAATAAACTGTAGAATATTCATTGAAAGATAAATTCTTTATCTCAGACATCAAAAAGAATACCACTTGAAAAGTAGTTCTAACTTAACATTCGGATAGGAAAAAACTCTCCTTATATTATTATTCATTTTATTATAACTTCCTTTGAAGTCTGGATTCTCTCTTATTATAGGAAAAGCACATATTGATAGGCATGTGAGGCTCAGTTTAGTGGCTTTTTTGATTTCAGGTAACTTTCAGGTGCACTTTAGGCTGAAGAACATCTCATGCTTGCAAAATTACCTTTAGTAGATTAGCAAAAAAATGTTTTCTAAAACACTAGGCCTTTTTTTAAAATTGAATTTTTAAAGTTCTATTAAGTTAGAATTTTATGTAATAAACTGCACATATTAAACACGCACAGCTTGTTAAATTCTGACACATGTATACACTATGAAAACATCATTAAAATCAAGATAATGAAGATGTTCATCACTCCAAAAAGCTTCCTCATGTCCCCTAGCCATGTTCCTTTCCCATACAGTCCCATTCTCCAGGCAGCTAGTATCTGCTGTCACTGTAGGTTGGTTGGCGTCATATAAACGGGATCATTTATAGCATGCACTCTTTGTCGCGTGTCATCTTTCACTTGGCACTACTATTTTTGGAGTCAGCAACATTGATGACCATCCTAAAACCTTATTATTTTAATCACAGTTTACTTCAAGTGTTACTGTACTACCTGTCACACAATATTAAGAACTTTACATAGCGCCCTTCATTTTTCCTTGTCTTTGCTTTTCTGTGTACACCGCCTCCTTTTTTCAGGCTGAAACTAAGATTTTTCTTATTAGCACTGTTTTTGACTACCTGGATTTTGTTATATCTATGAGTTGCTGGTGGTTCAAATGTTCAGTGCTGTCAGCTGCTAGCCAAAAAAGGTTTGGGTCCCCAAGAGGTGACTCAGAAGGAAGACCTTCTAAAAAATCAGCCACTGAAAACCCTACTGAGGACAATTCTTCTCTAACACGCACGGGTTGACCATGAGTCAGAATCAGCTCAATGACAACTGTTTATGTCGCTGTAATTTCCTTCACGTTTCTTGGATGTATATAGCTGTCTTAGCCATCTAGTGCTGTGTTCCAGAAATACCACTAATGGATGGCTTTAACCAAGAGAAATTTATTTCCTCATAGTAAACAAAGCAGGCTAAGAGTCTAAACACAGAGCATCAGCTCCAGGGGAACTCTTTCTCTGCTGGATCTGAAGAAAGATCCCTGTCATCAATCTTCCCCTGGATTGGAGCTTCTGAGGTGCAGAGACCCCAGGTCCAAAGGGTACACTCTGCTCCCAGCAATGCTTCTTTCCTGGTGGTATGAGGTCCCCAACTATCTGCTTCCTTCCTTTTCCTTTATACCCCAAGAGATTGTCTCAAGGCACAACACATACTTATAGATGGGGTCCTGCCTCATAAACAGAAACACCACCCATCTTCCCTCATTAACACCATAGAGGTAATATTTACGTCATATAGGAACATCACACAATACTGGGAATCAGGCCCTAGCCAAACTGCTACACACATTTCTGGGGGGACACAACGCAATCCATGACAACAATTTTCAACAAATTTAGAAAAATCTAACCATTATTTCTACAAATATCCTCTTCACCCTTTCAGGGATTCCAAGTACATATGTATCAGGCCACATAAAGTTTTCCTACAGCTCGCGGATGGACTTTCATTTTTATTATTATTTTTTCTCTCAGTTTTATTTTAAATAGACTATTTTTGTTCTCAACTTCACATCTTTTCTTCTACAATGTCTAATTTTCTATTCATCCCTTTCATACTTATTTTTCATGCCATAAGCTCTTGTTTTCCTTTTTAGAACTTCATGTGATCTTCCAAGTCTTAAGCTAACCTTCTGAATGAAATATAATTATAATAATTTATAATGTTTTTGTTGATTTTAACACCTGTGTCTGTCCTAAGTGAGCTTTGACTAATTGATCTTTCTCCTCATTGTTAGTTGTGTTTTCCTGCTTTTTTGTGTTAATCTTTGATTGGGTGCTACACATTGTGATTTTTAATTGAGTTGGTGGATAGCTTATATCCTATAAATATTATTGAGTTTTGCTCTGGGATGCTGTCATTAGAAAGTTTAAGCTATTCTGGTCTTGTACTTAAGATTTCTTAGTCATGACCAGAAATTATTTATGCTGACTAATTGTTTCCTACCAATGAGGCAAGACTGTTCTGTGTATTCTACCCAGTTATGCATATTTCCATCCTGGTCGGCAGCCAGCACTACTGCAGGTATGATACAAACACTGGAAACCCTGGTGACACAGTGGTTAAGAGCTACGGCTGCCAACCAAGAGGTCAGCAGTTCAAACCCACCAGACTCTCCTTGGAAATCCCACGGGAAGGTTCTACTCTGCCCTGTAAGGTCATCATGAGTCAGAATCAACTCAACAGCAAGAGGGTCTTTTGTTTCTTTGTTTTGTAGGAACACCAGGTACCACTTCCTCTCATTCTTTTAGATGGCTATTTCCCAAGACCAGGGTAGTTTCCTAATATGCGTGCTACTTACAACTTGAGGGAGGCCTTCTGCAGGTCTCGGAATTTTCCCTATGTAAAGATCTCTCCTGTACTGTGTTCTGTGAGTTCTAACAGCCTTAGTGGTCTCTGTGGCCTCCCAACTCCATCTGTTCACCTAAGGATGTCTGAAGACTCTGCCTGGGTACCCCTTCCACACACTGCCACTTGGAAATGCCTTCAAGGTAGTAAACTGGGAGAATCATAAGTCTCATCTAAGTTGTTTCCCATCTGCCAGGAATCAGTGTCCTTCCTTAGCTGATGTCTTACAACTACTGTTTCAAATATATTTTTCTACATTTTTAATGTTTCAGGCAGGAGAGTAAATTTTACCTGTAAGACTCAATCTTGACTAGAAGTGGTAGTCTACACTGTTTTCTTAATCATTATATTCCAGACTACTGTCAAAGGCTATTCAGTATGACAGTAAAGACAAACTGATCCACCTTCACAATATACTGTTTTTGTTGTGTCCTGTCTTGCTCCATATCCTAAAATGGCTTGCTATTGCTCAGTAACTTAACGTAAACACAAATGAAATCTGTTAAAAAATGATCATATAAAGGACTGACACATTGTTTTCAATATTTATAGCTTCCTTGTGGTCCTGCTTGATCTAAGCATATACTTCATATAGGGCAATGGATATTATATTGCTTTTATTCAATCCTTCTTGACTAATACCACTTACAAACAAAATTTTTATAGGAATTGCAAAAGCAGTTATATATTATATGCTCTGAAAACATGTGACAGATGAAGGGATACCAAGCTCCTGAAAGTATAGAAGTTATGGAGTCTGAGATACAGTCTGACCACTGAGTTCACAAATTGTCCTAGAAAAAGTGCTATGTATCTCACTGCTGAATATCACTATGGTGACCTTCAAAGTCCTCCTCTTGGGAAGCTATGCACTGATGTCAGTGACTAGTCCACCCTTCAAAGCAATTTTAGAACTCTTTTTCTTGAATGGTCATCAGAGTTGTTGTCATGTTACCCTTGATGTCCTGAACGTCATTAAAATATCTTCCTTTCAACATTTCCTTCATCTCTGGGTAAAGAAAAAATTACTGGGAGCCAGATCGGATGAGTAGCGAGGGTGTTCCAATACAGTTATTTGTTTACTGGCTGAACACTCCCTCACATCAACCATACAATTAAGTTTGTGAACTTGCCACTGTGTGCAATGGTGTTGCAGAAAGAGTTCCAAAAATTGCTTTGAAGGGTGGATTAGGTACTGTCACCAGTCCATAGCTTCCCAAGAGGAGTACTTTGAAGGTGACCGTAGTGATACTCGGCAGTGAGGTATGTAGCACTTAGCACAATTAAGTTCACAGACTTCACTGTCAGATCTTGGATGCCTAAATACTTGACTATCTCACTTATGTATTGAGTAGAAAATTGTTTTTAATCTAGTACACACAGAAGAACATCTTTCTTTGTGCATTTACTGTGTGAACTGGAACTTTCTCCTCAAGTTTTACACATATTTCTCAATCTGTAGCCTATCTCTAAACACCACATATGCATTAGTGTAGAGTGACAAACTGCAGGCATCATCATTTCTCTTAATGCTTTTCAAAAGGATTTTAAGTAACAGAGACCTTGCCAAGTGTTTGTTAATTTTCATATTTAATTTTTTGTGTGTGTGGCTGAAGCTGACTCCTTTAATAAGCTGTGATTAATTGTACTGTTTCTATTTTGCATGCCAATATGTCCTTTTGTTTTTCTCTTCCTCTGTTGAAGAATAGTCATTGTTTTGAGGAAAGAATGCAATAGGAAGAAAAGAGGATGTTTCTCTTGGCTTTGATTTCTCAAAGCCTAAACTTATTAGATAATGAGGATTCATGTCTCTGGAGTAAAACATCAAGCCTAGGCATGCTCCTATGAGCAAACATCAAGAATGAAGGGAACAGACAGAATGAGGGGCACTCTATTAAACCAGTGGAAAAATCTACATTAATCTCTGCTATTTTCCTGGCATATGAGTCTAACAATTAAGTCCACAAACTTAATTGCTCTCAGTGCTACAGATCTCATTGCTGAATATCATTACAGTCACCTTTGCAATACTCCCCTTGGGAAGCTACGCACCAATGCCAGTTTCTAGTCCACCCTTCAAAGCAGTTTTGGAACTCTTTCTGGAATGGCCATTGCGCACACTGGCAGGTGGCAAGTTCATGAACTTCATTGCATAGTTGTTTGTGAGGGAGTTTTTAGCAAGCAAACAAATAACTGTATTGGAACACTCACTCTACACACCTGATCTGTTCCCCAGTGAATTTTTTCTTTACCTAAAGATAAAGGAAATATTGAAAGGAAGACATTTTGATGACATTCAGGACATCAAGAATAATCTGATGACACCTCTTATGGCCATTCCAGAAAAACAGTTCCAAAATTGCTTTGAGGAGTGGACTAGGTGCTGGCATTGGTGCATAGCTTCTGAAGGGGAGTACTTCGAAGGTGACCATACTGACATTCAACAATGAGGTATGTGCCACTTTTTCTAGCATGAGTTCATGAGCTTAATTCTCAGCCCTCATATGATAACATTGGAAATATTCTAAACTCCCAAGAATGGGAGACTGGGTAAATAGGTTAGGATCTAAACATACAACAGAATAACATGGAAAAATACATACATAATTTTCACCAGTTTTTGAAAACATGAGAAATGTTTATGATACAAGTTATGAGTTGAAAAAGAAATTATATGAAATGTATAGTATCACATCTAATCTAAGAAAACTTCATACAAACATAAGTATGTACTCATCAAAACCTAAACGAGTTGTATCTCAGTGTTGATTTTTTGATTATTCTATATGTATGACCAAATCACCTACAATACATATACTCAATTTCTAATAATTTTAACACATTAATACAGTGTGATTGAACACTGAATTTTGTTCTGAGTGTTCTGAGAGTCAAAGCAAAACAAGAAACAAAATTGTTTGCACTAAAGTTATATAGGTGAAACAGTGCAAGAAACAGATGCATGGTAGGAATGATATTGAGTGTAGATGGATGTGATGTAGAAAAGAGGCTCCAGTTTCCAAATTCCAAGTATTTCCCACCTAGACGCAGTGACATTGGGCTACTCAGCAGCATAACGTTATCACTTAACAGGAACTGGGTTAAGTGAGTAGAGTACCTAATGTTGCTATAGTGAAAAGCATGGTTCTTTGTACGCTGTATTATCTCTTGGACTTTTAGAATTCCACTAAGTAATGATTTTTTGAAATTGCCAGATTTGACTCAATTTAATTCATTTAAGATAAACCTGTATCTGTGTTGCCATATCTGATATGTTCTCAAAAATTTATAATGTAAAAGACATAAAGAAAGCATGACATATATTCATTTTTTTTCCAGTGCAACTTTATATCAAATAGGAAATAAAGACCACGGTTGCGCAAGAATTTTGAAGAATGAAAACATTTTATACGGATTAATTCTGATACAAAATATATTAGCCTCCAAGAACCAACAGAATTTTAGAAGACAGGTTTTAAATGGTACTTTCCCAAAATAAAGCTACTAAACCCAACATTATTTATTTTATGTACCTTTCTTATAAGCCAATTTTCATACACTTTATATATATCTCAATTGCTGCTTCTTCATATGGAGCTACAGAGTTGTTTCAGAACTCTTGTGACTCAATAAGTACATCATATTTTTAATAAGTACATGTTCTTTTCAGGCTGTGGTAAAATCAGCCAAGTCAGTGTCTTTCAACACATCTGTGTGAATGAACTGCAACTGAGCAGTTCCACCATAGATCACGATTAGCGTGAATATTAGTCAGCTATTTCCACAGTAGTGCTGCATTTAAAAAGCTCTCCTAAACTCCCAGGGCCTTAAAACAGCAGTCTTGTATCTATGCTCATTCGTCTGGAAGCTTGCTGTGGCTCACGTGACTTGAGCTTCTTACTGTATATGACAAGGCTCATGCTAAGCTTCAGACTGAGTTGAGGTCTGCTCTGCTTGTCTCTCTTCTGTCTTCCACCATGGAAACTCTGGTGGTGTAGTGGGTTAATTGCTACATCTGCTAATCAGTAGGTCAGCAGTTCAAATCTGCCAGGAGCTCCTTAGACACTCTATAGAGCAGTTGTACTCTGACCACGATGGTTGCTATAAACTGGACTTGCCTCAATGGCAGTGGCTTTGGTTTTGATTTTGGTTTTCTTTTACCACGCAATCTCTCTCTCTCTTTCTCTCTTCCCCCTCCCTCTCTTGGTTTCTGCAACAGAGAAATAGAAGACCTATGAGAATTTCTCTATTATCAGAAAAATAATTAAAGATAATGTTAATGGGATAGTATTCCAAGAGTTGTACCGAAAAACTTGGCATGTATCATCAAATTTCATGCCCTTCAGGGTTTCCTGATCTTTTGCCACCTGACACCCACTTACTGCAGAACACAATTTGTACACACACAATCCTCAGTATTCATAGTTTTCATTTCCATGTTGGCTTTAATATTGAAGGCCTTTTCCAAAGTGTAAATGCCAGTGTCTTTTCTTTTGGGAAAAAAGACATACATACTTCACATATGTATAATACCTTATATCTATGTAAATGCATAATATATGTCTAAATAAAATAGATGCTGATGAATGCATAGCATTCCTTGGAATAATCTCTTTAAAAAACACATCCCATTATTCGTGACTTGGTGTTCTCAGTCACGCCATGCGTAGGAAGTAGTTACCAATGATTTATCTTGTTTTACTGTATCTTTCAAAATTTTATGCTGTTAGTTTTTCTCACACATTCTGTCATTACCTATTACCTCATGTCTAGCAATTTTGGAATTACTTGGAAGCCACATGGGTTCTCACTTCTGTGACCCTTTCAAGTTGACATTCTTGTCATATATCTAAAGCTGTAATGTCAACTTGTCAACTGTACCTGAAGAAAGGCTGTTTTATTTCTTTTAACTTAAGGACACATGTTAACTTCCTAGGCTGAAAATTTTTGTTTGCTGTGAGCTATCATCCTACCATTTATAGCCACGGCCAGTTACTGCCCAAGTGAGCTTAAACCATGAAGCCTTTTTCTAGAATGCAATATCTCAAATGTTAGAACTTAAGAAGCAGATTTATATTACAATATTTCATTCCAAACTTATCATTTTCAAATATGCCAGGCGTATACAGCATATGGGAATTTTTGTTTTTCTCATCTATGAGGAAGAATAAGAAAAAGGAATAAATAATTGTTTGGTGTTTTAGTGGCTTTTCAGAACTTGACTGAATTTATTGAGTAATCTGTCCTCAGCCTTGTTTAGTGTTATGACATTCTTCAATAGTTTATAATCCAGAACACAAATACAGCAGTACTATTGCTCACTTGTTTTTCTCCAATCGTACCATTAATAAACAGTCTTTTCTTACAAGAATCAAAATCATGTTAGGATTGTTACTTGATTTGAGCGTCTCTGGAAGCATTGGCTAGCATTCAAATTCAAGAGGTCAAATTCTTTATAAAAACAGTAATAAACAATGGATCTTGTGTGTAAATGTATATTTTGTTATTATTTTTTTTTTCAAAAATCAAGGACAAAAGAATTTTGAAAAACTATTACTTGTAAATTTTCTGCTCTTTATTATTGTCCCATATATCCTCTGGTGTTAAGGGATCTTGCTGATACAAATGAAAATAGACTTGCTTGCTTCTGTAATTGTGGCTCCCACCTGAAGGTAATTGTCTTAGTCACCTAGTGCTGCTATAACAAAAATACCACAAGTAGATGGCTTTAAAAAGAGAAATTTATTTTCTCACAGAAAAGTAGAAGCAAGTCCAGATTCAGGGCATCAGCTCCAGGGGAAGCCTTTCTCAGTTGGCTCTGGCGGAAGGTCCTTGTCATCAGTCTTCTCCTGGACTTTGAGCTTCTCAGGCACAGGGACTCTGGGTCCAGAGGACATGCACTGCTCCCAGCACTGCTTCTTCTTGATGGTATGAGGTCTCTAAATTTGTTTACTTCCCTTTTTTTATATCCCAAAATAGTACTTCAAGGCACCACATTATCCTACAGACTGAGTCCTGCCTCACCAAAACAACCACTATCCATTCTCCCTCATTAATATCATAGATACAGGATTTACAACATATAAAAAAATCACACAGTACTGAGAATCATGGCCCATCCAAACTGACACACATCTGTGGAGGATTTAATTCAATCCATGACAGTAATCCAAATTTCTTTCAAAATACAGAGTCTTCAGTAACATAAAAACTGTGGAGACACCCTGGAGAAAACAAGGAGCACAGGTTTCCCAGGGAGCCCTGGTGGTGAGGTGTTTAAAGAGCTTGGCTGCTAAAGAAAAGGTCAGTAGTTTGAGTCCACCAGCTGCTCTTTGGAAACAAACCCAGTGGGGCAGTTCTACTCTGTCCTGTATGGTCACGATCAGTTGGAACTGACTTGGCAGCAATGGTGGTTTTCCAAAGGAAGTCAGCCTCTCTGTCATTACACTGCCTTACACAGATCCCTGGTTCTCAGCCCTTGTTAGGATTCCTCTCTGAAATGATTTTAATTCCTCCCGAAGAATGACTTTTAAAAATGTATTTTTCTTTTTCTGTCCCTTGTCTTCTGATTTCTGTCTCAGTTTTGCTTCTTTCTGAGAGAAAACTGTCTAAATCAGCATACGGGAGCATCCTGACCATGACTAAAGTGACTCCAACACATCAAATGTTTTTATTGGATATTTTAGTATTTAAATAATAGAAGTAAAGTATTATAGACTTGTATTTCCTTCTTTCAGATATTGCTACATTTTCCAAAATGTTTCTAAGTAAAAGCAGCAGTTTTATGTGACAGTTGGGAATACTTCCATTGAATTCCATTAGACATGAATGTCTGTGTTTGTCTACAACTGCAGTAATTTCTGAACACTAATGATTCACACATCCATGCATTCATTCATAAACAAATATACTTATTGATGTTTACTATGTTTCAAGGCTATGAGTGAAAAATAAGAATTGAAAGAGGAGCCATTTTTCTAATTTTAAGAGGAGAAAATCAGAGAAGAGGACAAAAATTAAGAAAAGAACATCACCCTCTGTGTTACACAGGATCTTCAACAGTAAGCATCCTTCTTGCATCTAAACTGCCATGACACTACCAGCATTTGCCTCATATCCAGTGCCCATCATACCCTATTTTCCTATGCTAAGCGTCTCCTCTGTGCCTGTCACAGCATGAAACACTCATCTGGCTATTCTTTGGCCATACACTGAGTTGCAGCACAGACCAACTGGATGGAATCTGGAACAAGGCAAACGGATGGTTCTTAGGCATGCTCGATATACCACTACAGTTATAGGTTTGATAATGTAATGCTTTGATTCCTGTCTTTCACTGAGAGCCTGGGAAGAACTTACAGAATCCATATTGCAGGCTAAAACAGTACTTCTAGAACCAGCATTATTTCACACTATTAGGACACATCTTGTAGAAACACAAATGTTTAAACAGGGAAAAAAGATTTATACTTAAAAAATTAGTAATAGCATATAAGCATCTGTAAATGTGTCATGGCAGTTTAGATGCAAGAAGAGTGCTTACTGTTGAAGATCCTGTGTAACACAGAGGGTGATGTTCTTTTCTTAATTTTTGTCCTCTTCTCTGATTTTCTCCTCTTAAAATTAGAAAAATGACTCCTCTTTCAATTCTTATTTTTCACTCATAGCCTTGAAACATAGTAAACATCAATAAGTATATTTGTTTATGAATGAATGCATGGATGTGTGAATCATTAGTGTTCAGAAATTACTGCAGTTTATGGGGCTTTTTAACCTATAGGATTAATATACTTTAGGGATATCTATACTGCTGTCACGTAAAATAAATAAGTTTCAATTAATATGTGAGTATCAGTACCAGGTGTATTAGTCATCTAATGATGCTGTAAAAGAAATACCATAAGTGAATGTCTTTAAAAAGATAAATTTATTGTCTCACAGAAAAGTAGGCTGAAAGCCCAAATGCAAGACATCACCTCCAGGGGAAGTTTTTCTCTGCTGGCTCTGGAAGAAGATCCTTGTTGTCAATCTTCCCGTGGACTGGAAACTTCTGAGACACAGGGACTCTGGGTCCAAAAGATACACTCCGCTCCCAGCACTGCCGCTCTCCTTAGGGTATGCGGGCCCTGACTCTCTGCTGGCTCCCCCTTTGTTTATATCCTAAAGGACGGCCTCAAAGCACAATGCAGTCTTACAGATGGAGTCCTGCCACACCAACACAACCACTGTCCATCCTCCTTTGTTAACATCACAGATGCAGGATTTACAACATTCATGGACATCACACAATAACAGGAATCAAGGCCCAGACAAAATGCTGCACACAGTTTGGGGGGGAGACACAATCCAACTCATGACACCCGTTTCACCATTACCTTGAACTAGAAGAGTACTTAAGTATTTTACTTAAATATCAAAGGTTACACTTACTCATGGACTTGGAAGGTATTTTGGTGTTGTTGGATTTAGGAGCATTTTCTTAAGAATAAATCACTAACAAAAAACAAAACAGAACCCACTGCCATTAAGTCCTCATAATGACCTAATATGACAGAGTAGAACTGCCCTGACGGATTCCCAGGGAGTGACTGGTAGATTCAAAGTGTACAGCTTTTGGTTAGCAGCCTAACGCAATCACTGTGCCAACAGGGCTTCAAATCACTAACACCCATTGTCAGTTTCAACTCAGCAACCATCCAGGACAGAGTAGAAAGAGTACCTAGAGGATCTGAACTTCCAAACTATTTGTTTAGCAGCCACACTCTTAACCACTACACTACTGGCACTCTAAATAGGAGCTGTTTATTTCACCAAACTGGGTTATTTGTCACACATCACCATGACATCCTGATGCTGTTTGTTTTGACTTTTTAAAAGCGTTAGTATTCTTCACTTGTGATGGATACAATTCTTAGTTTTAAAAAACAATGAATCAAATTTAAGGTAGCATTGCTGCACTAAAGAAAATTAATTATGATAGTATAGTTTAGAGCTGGGGACTGAAAGTAATAATCTTTTCTTCACAATTTCTTTTTAACAGCATCTCTTGACCTAGAGCTTTGCTGGCTTCTTTACAAACTGTATTTTTTTTTAAAAAATTGCAATGTATTTCACAAAGAACGTACAATCTGAACATACGCCACAGATTCTCAGGGAAGGTTTAAACCATTTTAGAAATGTTACTAAAATTTTAGGGGATAGCAATTGTTAAGATGAAATACTTTGAAGATTGGTTTTATTGCCCTGTCTTCACAATGGTGTAGTCTCGTATAGATTTAGTCAAAGAAAAAAAGCAAAATTCAGAGGAGGTAACTTTATAACCATGCACACTGAACACATGTACTTTATCAGGAAAGTAAATAATAAAACTTGCAAAGTTCTTGTGGCACTGAAATAAATCAAAGGAAAGGAGATAAACGATGATCTGTGACTTGAATTTTTCACTAACACTTCCACTATGTAAAAGAAGGGCATTACAGCAGTGAAGGCTTACTTGCTCATATACCTGGAAAGTGCATAGTATCAGTATCATTAAAAATGCTTACTGGTTATCAATTTACATGTAATGCTACACTAAACTCTGTATAAAAATAACTATTCAGGCATTGAGTCTACAAGGAGAAATTTAAAAATCTGAAGTGAATGGAACTAATTGAATAAATCACAATAAGGTATGTGATACAATAACTGAAAAGAAATTGATGCTAAAATAGTACCATAAATTCATTCAAAGGTAAATAACATATGGTGGGAGTTATAAAAAGTCTGGTTGAAATGTCAGTAGAAGCATGTGGACAGGAAGCAGGGCTTCCAATGTGATCAGATTGGAGTCAAGGGACAAAATAGAGTTTTTTTTGATTACAGAGGGTGGGATTGCCTGGCACAACACTTGGAAATGAGAGTGAAAAGACAGAGGTGAAGATCTAAGAGACTGACTAAGATTACGGGAACAAGTGCAGACAAATAGGAAATAAGTCAAGAAGGTAAAATAAAAATTACAGCCTTTTGTGTGTTCCCAGGCTAAAGGAGAGGTCAATTTCAGTCTTCTTAATGTTGAATCAAGAAACTAAATTAGAAATATTTTAAGTAAAAACAAATCTGAGAATTATTCATTAAGAAATACCCATGTGTCTGGTTTAAAGCCACAAAATTCAGTGTGGAAAACTAAAGACAAGTTGATGTTTAATAAATGAGTTACACAGAAATAATTCTAATTAAAAAAAAAAACTACAAGAATTCAAGAGATTAAAAATGCTAATTTTGCATCCATTATTCAAAATTTTCACTAGAGAGTGAAGAATACCAATAGGAATTATTTATGATAGAAAAACACAGTGCATTGGTTTATTAACTTCTTTGTTCATTAATTTTTCTATTATATGCCTCTTTTAAACATTTCTACATCTGTGGAAAGAAACAACTGAGAAGCTCAGCATCATCAGCCAGAACAAGGACAGGGGCTTGCTGTGGAACAGATCATCATCTGCTCATATACAAGTTCCAGCTGAAGATGAAGAAAGAGAAAACAAGTCCACAGAATAAAGTACAACCTTGAGTATACCCCACCTAATTTAGAGGCCATTTCAAGAATAAATCTAATACACTGAACACTAATGATCAAAGACCAGACAGTTGTGGGATGACATCAAGGATGTGGCACATGAAGAACGCAAAGTGTTGTCAAAAGCACATGAGAAAATGAAAACATTGAGAGATGTCAGAAGAGACTCTGGAACTTGCTCTTGAATGTACAGGAACTAAGCGAGTAGAAGAAATGATGAAGAAAAAGATCTGAAGGGAAGATTTCAAGGGATAGGTCAGGAAGAAAAATTGAAGTATTATAAGGAAATATGCAATGACCTGGAGTTGGAAAAACCAAACATAAAAACACACTTGGCATTTTCAAGCTGAAAGACCTGAAGAGAAAATCCTCACATTGCAATATTGATGGATTCTATGGGAAAAATAGCAAATGACACAGGAAACATCAAAAGGTGATGGAAGAAATACACAGGGTCACTGTACCAAAAAGAACTGGTTGACGGTCAACCATTTCAGGAGGGAGCATACGAAGGAAGAAGTCCAAACTGCACTGAAAGCATTGAAAGAAAGCAAGTTCCCAGAAACTGATAGAATACCAACTGAGATTTTTCAGTGCTGACATGCTCATTTTTCTATGCTAAGAAATTTGGAAGACAGCTGCTGGACCAACTGACTGCAAAAGACCCATATTTGTGCTTGTTCTGAAGAGAGGTGATCCAACACAATGTGGAAATTATCAAACAGTATGATTAATATCACACAGAAGTAGAATTTTGCTGAAGATAATTCAAAAACAATTGCATCAGTACAGCAAGAGGAAAACGACAGGCACTGAAGCTGGATCTAGAAGAGACAATGGCATGAGGCATACCATGATGTCAGATGGTACCCTGGCTAAAAGTAGACAACACAAGAAGAACATTTACCTGAGTTTTATTGACTACGCAAAGTCTTTTGACTGTGTGGATCATAAGAAATTATAGATAACATTGCAAACAGTAGGAACTCCAGAACACTTAATGTGCTTGTGACAATCTTGTACACAGTCCAAAAGGCAGCAGCTGGGACAGAACAAGGGGATCCAAGCCAAGTGCTGTCGAGTCGGATCCGACTCATGGCTACCCTAGGGGATAATCATGGTTTAAAATCAGCAAAGCTGTGTGTTAGGCATGTATCCTCTCACCGTACTTATTCAACTTAAATGCTGGACAAATAATCTCAGAAAGTGTACTTTATGAAGAAGAAGAAGGCATTGGGATTGCAGGAAGACTTATTAACAGTCTTTGATGTTCACATGACACAACTTTGCTTGCTGAAAGCGAAGAGGACTTGAAGCACTTACTGATGAAGATCAAAGACTACAACCTTCAGAATGGATTACACCTCAACATAATGAAAACAAACATTGTCACAAGTGGACCAATAAGCAACATCATGATAAATGGAGAAGAGATTACAGTTGTTAAGAATATCATTTTACTGGGATCCACAATCAACACCCATGGAAACAGCAGTCAAGAAATCAAATGATACATTGCATTGGGCAAATCTGCTGCAAAAGATTTCACTAAAGTGTTCAAAGCAAAGATGTCACTTTGAGGACTGAGATGCATCTGACCCAAGCTGTGGTATTCTGAACTGCCTCGTATGTTGTGAAAGCTAGATAATAAATAAGAAAGACTAAAGAAGAAATGAGACATGTGAATTGCACTGTTGGCAAAGAACATTAAATATACCATGGACTACCAGAAGAACAAACAAATCCATCTCAGAAGAAGTATAGCCAGCACATTTCTTAAAAGAGAGTATAGTGAGACTTTGTCTTGCTTACCTTGGATGTGTATTCAGGAGGGACCACTCCAGAAGGATGTCAAGCTTGGTAAAAGAGAAGGTTAGCAAAAAAGAAGACTCTCAACAAGACTGATTGATACTGTGGCTGCAACAATGGGCTCAAAGACAGCAACGCTTGTGAGGATGACACGGGACCAGATAACATTTTGTTATGTTGTACTCAGGGTCACTACAAGTCAGAACAAACTCCTTGGCACCTAACAACAATCACAACATTTTTAAAGGTATTCAATGAATGCAGGATCCAAATCTAACACACTGCTCTCCATCCACTCAAACTGAACTGTGGCATTCTGATTTCTTTCTCCTTTATTAACACATTTATTTTACAGTGCAGTTTTTTCAGGTTGCAATCAACTCAACAGCAGTTGATTCCAACTCATAGTGACACCATAGGACAGAGCAGAGCTTCCCTATAGCTTCCAAGGAGTGGACTGTGGATTAGAACTGCTGATCTTTCAGGTAGCAGCAAAGTTCTTAACCACTGTACCACCAGGGTTACATTCATACACACTGAACAAATGAAAAACCAAGTCAGCCTAGCTCTCCTGAGTTGTAGAACACACACAACAAATGGCTATGACTGTTCCTTATTTTTATACCAAGATGAGGCTTATCAGATCCTAAAACAGCAATTAGTCTGGGCTTTGAGAAAATAAAACAATACAACAACAAACTTTTTTTTTTTTTTTTTAAGGAACTAGAACAGTTGAATTTATTTGTATTTAAGTGCATTATGAAGTTGCTTATTTAGGGGAGTAACCACATATTTACCTTTTTGAAGTCATAAGTTAAAAAAGAAAATAATAGGAAATAGTAGTGGCTCAAACTGAAGATATTTTCATTTTTATTAACAAAAATAAAGGAATCCACCTAATTTAGCATATGAAAAACTAAGCACAGCTTGTTCATTTAAATGAGTGATCACACTTAAAGGCAGCATGGATCAAATGAGTGAGCAGTGATTTGATAAACCCTAGTAGTATCAGAAAGGAGCCCTGAGGGTAGAGCGACTAAGCATTCAGCGGTTAACCCAAAAGTTGACCGTTTGAACTGACCAGCCACTCTAGTGAAGAAAGATGCAGCGGTATGCTTCTATACAGATTGCCGCCTGGGCAGTCCTATGGGGCAGTCCTGTGATTGTTGTCAGGTACTGCAAAGTTGGTGTGGATTCACAGCAACTCCAAGTACAACGGAAACACTGCTCCATCTTGGGCCATCCTCACAGTGCATGCCGTCTCAGCCCACTGATGGAGCCACTTTGTCATGCCATCTCATTAAGGGTCTTACTCTCTTTCACTGACCCCCTGCTTTGACAAGCTTGTATCCTTTCCAGGGTCTGGTCCCTCATAATGAACATGTCCAAAGTGTGTGAGATGAAGTCTTGACATCCCGACTTCCAAAGAGCACTCTGGTCATGCTTCTTTCAAGACACTTGTTCATTACTTTGGCACTCCGAGGTATATTTAACATTCTTGGCTAATACACTAATTTGAAGGCATGAATTCTTTGTTCTTTCTTATTTGTTGTCTGGCTTTGGAATTCATATGAGGTGACTGAAAATATCATGGCTTGGGTCAGGTGCACCTTAGTCCTCAAAGGTGAAGAGGTTGGCTGCTAATCAAAAGGTCAGTCGTTTGAATCCACCAGCTACTCCTTAAAAGCTCTATGGGCAATTCTGCTCTGTCTTACAGCACTGCTGTGAGTTGGGACTGACTGAACAACAACCAACTAGGTAAGGTAAACAGTCCTGGTGGTGCAGTGGTAAAAGTGCTCAGCTATTCACCACAAGGTCAAAGGTTCAACCCTACCAGACACTCCATGGTAGAAAGATGTGGCAGACTGACTTCCACCTAAGATTGTGCTGGAAAAAACCCTCATAGGGCAGTTTTACTCTACCCGATAGGATCTTCTCTGAGTCAGAAACAACTCAATGACAGTGAATTGGGGTTTTAGCAGTAATACTATTGCTGTAGCAGGAGCTCTCTGCAGTGCCTTTTCCTGCTTTAGCCTTTGATGGATATATAATAATTACATTTTATAACAACGCCATTGGTGATGGAAGTGCTTCTCTAATGCAGAGGCTGTAAAGTTATCAGAAGGGCTTTAAACAAATGCTGTCTGTTTTACAGAAGAAATCAATTACCTGCAGATTGCTTAACCCAGTGATAGTCCTGGGAAGGAATAACACGTGGTTAGTAAAAAAGTTACAGTCATCAACATGTAAGGAATTACATGACATATGAAAGCAATCACTTGTTCAATTTACCTTCAGAACAACAAAAAACTTTTCCTGCATTGGAAATAACCATGAACCTCTCTCTGAAAAACGAACAATTTATAATTCAGTGGGAAAAGTACTGTATAAATTTTAGCCAGCAATAGTGCTATTAGGAATACCTAACCACATTTTCAGAGATGAAGCACTTGAACTATTTAAAAACATACTGATTTCAAAGTAGCATCAGTTTGTTTTCATCTTCTGGCAATTCAGCATGACATAATTTTCCAGATATGCAGCTTTCCCCCCCCCCCCCGCATTTTATAATACTCCTTATACCACACTGCAAAGGATTTTACTCAATTAAAAACATCTTTAGTACAGTTTCAGCTCTACTATTCACTTGGCTCTACTGATACCACAGAGTTATATTACCAAGAAAAGACCCAGAAATGGTCAATTCCCATCTGAAGAAGAAAAATAAATGTCTTAGAGAGGCCCTTACCATTACTGCGGATGACATCATCATTCAAAATGCTCCTCAAGGTAGTTAATGACTCAGGTGGAGTTGACATCTTGCTTATGAACAAGGTCACACTTTTTAGTTCTCTCTCCTGCCATTTTTTTGCATTGTATAACTTAATTTTTAAAACAAATTAATTCAAATCACATGTAACATAAAAAAAGTGATTTCTTAATATTGCAAAACAGGAATCATTTTACCAGATGTGCCATTAGAGACAGCACAACATAACCATCATGTTTCTGTGAGTGTCATTGTGTGCAATGACAGCCAAGATGAGAGATACCTGTTTAATGAAGAACTTGTGTCTTGCCTTTTACTTGCTTCTTCTTCGTTTAAATGAGGAAGTGTTTAGAAGAATTTGCTCACATGATCTTTTAATAGAATCAGGAATAATATACCAGCTGGTGCATATCATTCTTTTATAATATTCCAAGGGCAAATTCTATACTGATTTAATTTTCTTAGGAATAAAATATGTATATTCAGATTTCGTGCAAGTCAATCGTCCTTAATGGACAAATGTTAATGATACATTTAAAGTATTGCCTTTTTGGAACACCAGTCAGTTAAAATTTTTAAGAAGAGCCACACTTTATCCACTCTGACACTGAAACAATATTGCGAAAATTCTCACATGAAAGTTCCACTGCTAATGCTCTTTCTTTTGCAAAATTATCAGGTTGAAATAATAGTGATGTCCTACTGATAATTCACCACAGACCTTCCAGCAGGATAATGCATTCTTAAAATATGAACTTGAAGCTAAAATACTAAATATGCATTTCCTCCTCTTATAGGACATGTTGAAATGCCACATGCTGTTGGTGAGAATGACCCCTAAGTGTTGGATTTTCTCCCCCTTGCTCTTTTCTCCAGAAACAGTTAGTGTGGCGTGCAGTGAACCAAATCAACAATGTGATTCAAGCTGTCTCTGCAGCTTCTTGGCAAAAGAAAGGATAAACTATAAAAACCCCCCTCCTACAGCTTTCGGCTCTTGCTTCCCACACTTTAACATCTTCTGTCACCTCGGGCGCTGTTACTGACCCATGCTAAGCTCAACTAACGGATGATAAGTTTGCTGCCTTTGCCCTTGTCCTGAGGGGCTGCACATTATCCTATCAAGTATCAGTAGCCATTTCGGTGGGATATTTGTCACCCGACGAAGGCCTTTGGAACAAATGAAATGGGCAGGGAATTACAAAAATGTCATTCTCTAAAGGAAATGGATGAAGGTTTTTGTTCTCCAGTAATAAATAGATGCCATAGGCTTATAACACTATTTTTATATTAAATTTGATGGGGTTACTATTTCCAGTTCATTAAGGGAACAGCTTGAAAACTATTTATTTCTGTACTTTTAAAAATAATGTTGTTTTCCTCTTTTCCTTCCAGTAATAAAATACCTGGCACTAGATCCGAGAAGTCACAGCTCATGATAAATTTCAAGATACTTTTGCTAATGGTTGTTTTAAAAAAAAAAAATGTACGAAAATCATTCTAGGGATAGATTTGGAGATTATAGATGGATTATGGAAGAGGTACCCATGAATGAATATGAAAAGCCTGATTTATACCTATTCCTCCTTTCTTTATAAATCACAAATATATTACTTCCTTTTCTCCCTTTTCTCCCACATTATAGTTTTACAGGGCACCATGATAAATATGCCATAGACAAAGGTCAAGCAATGGATAATAACTCAATTTCTTAAATGAAAGCTTCAAAGTAAATCCTTTGAGTTTAACAGCAGTATACAGGGGTCAAGATGACAATGTCCTAGACTAAAGAATAAAATGTGTTTTAATACCTTTGAGCCTCAGTACATTTGTTAATTGGGTATACTTGGACTGACATACTTGCATGTTCTTTGAAGTGGAACTTGAGTAAGACACATGGTATGTGAAAATAAATAGGGCCACGTGTTTTTCAATACACAGGTTTTTTTAAGTTTATCAGGTTGAGTGGAATGCATGATAGTTATTAACTACTTCTAACATGATAGGCACATTTACTCTATAGCTCCACTTACTCAGTGATTGTGGAATTAAGCTACCTTTTACATACTACACCCTGGAACTTATTTTTGTTGAACAAAATTCCTAAAATAAGCTAATGAGAGTAATCCATGGGATTTTTTTTTACCTTTGTTAATAATAAATTGTTGGACTATTGATAAATTCTTTGTGAAAAAATTGTGAGACAATTTATCTAGTCTCAGATTTTATGATTTTACTTTTTAAGTCCTAGCTCTTGGGTTGGTATACTGGATTGAATACCTTAAGATAAGTCAATATTTTTAAAGGGTTGATTAGCAAAAATAAAACTGGCCAAACTAACTCAACTTTTTGTTTAGGTCAAAGGCATCATTTCTAGAGGCAATGGATTTAAAAAATTTCACTATGAATTTTTTCATCTTCAGTGGACATTATCTTATTATATACATATTTTTTCCTTTGCTTTTCAACATGAGAACATGCGTGGCTTTGTGAACTCTGTAACATGAACACTGATAGGGCATCATGGAACCCAAAGTCTTTTTAAAGTATACTTAAACATGCCAGTCCACCTCTACCCATTTAATGCATGTTACTACATCACAAGCAGCCCTGCTGTGCAGTGGTTAAGCTCTTGGCAGCTAACCAAAAGATCAGGGGTTTGAACTCACCAGCTCCTCTGTGGCAGCTGGCTTCTTTTAAGATTTACAGTCTTGTGAACTCTTTGGGGCAGTTCTTCTCTATCCTATAGGGTTACTATGAGTCAGAATCAACTAAACTGCAGTAGGTTTTGGTTTGGACTGAGGCTTAAGGACCCCTGGTGGCACAGTGGTTAAATGCTAACCTAGTAACTGGAAGGTAGACTGCTGGAACCCACCAGCAGTTCTTTGGGATAAAGATGTGGCAATCTGCTTCTTTAAAGATTCACAGACTTGAAAACCCTGTGGGCATTCTTCTTTGACATATATGGTCACCATGAGTCAGAATTGACTCCACAGCAGTGAGTTCGATTTTTTTTTTTTAATTGAGGCTCAAATGTACTAACACACATTTTAACGTCTACTGAGCTCACTCACATTTTGACCCTGTATATTACTATGAGTCACCCAGTACACATCCTCTAATCAACTTTTTCTGACAAATTAGTCCCCTTTGCTTGCAACCAAGAATTCTTTATCCTTAAACATTTACAGTTCTTGACTATCATCTACTTAAGAATTTTTCCATGAGAGGCAAAAGTGATTGAAACCATATTAAAAAATAAGAAGAATAGAGTTTGAAGAACTAAATTTTAGATTAACCAACTCTAAAGAAGAAAATGTTTTTTTTTTCCTTTACAAATTGGAAAGTGATAACTAATATCACTCATCTTTTGTATACAAAAAGAAAATAATTTGAACACAAATATGGTAGATTCAGACTGTTTGCAATGTTTTCATCTAAATAGTTTTTTATTTATGATTTTTTTCTATATTTTCCTGACTTCTTAAGGAAAGATATTTCTCAGAAACTGCTGGGTTTTCTGTAAGTCATCACATGTGAAGACCATGTTAAAATAGATAGATTTTTCATTTCCTTGTTTTTTTGTTGTTGTTAATGGATTAAAATCGAGCTTCTTACTTCCAAAATACCTGCTTTCTGATTTCCTCATTCCCTGATTTCCTTTACACTCCAGTAAATAGTAAGTCAAAGAGAACAGCACTTTAGTGGTATTGTGGGAAAGGCCACGGGGGCAGGGGGGAGAAATGGGGAACAACCCAAAAGAAATAAGCTCCCCCACCTACTGGTGAAACTGAGGATTGTTCTGCCACATTTGAGCCAAAAGCTTTAGAGTAAGAAAACCACAAAACCAGAAGGACCTGGCAGCCTGTGACTCCTGTACACGCAGGAAGGGCCAACGAGATGCTGGCGGCTTCAGCGCTGTGGCGGTCTAACGGAAAGGCATCGGAACCCACAGTCCTCTTAATCCAAGGGATGGGCAAGTAAGAATTTGGCAGGACCGGGGAAGGGTGGGGGAAAATGGAGCAGTTGTTTGATAATTCATTGAACTAATGACATTAGTTACTTTGGAGTAAGAGTACCTGTCATTATACACCCATGATTTGAGGGAGACAAGGCAGCGAGTTATACTATGGCTTTTTCTATTGATCGTTAATAATAGACAAGCTGTCTTATTTGGGTCCGTTCCATCTTATTATGCATATTTCTCTCTTCAATCTTGTCCAGTCTAGTGGCTAGCCCTCTTAAATTCAACTTGTGAATATTTCCGAGATCCATATGTAAGTTTAAACTTCGGTTGGTTCTACTCAAGCACGAGCCCTTATTGTCTCTCTCTTTGTCTCACACAGACTGCTACCAAAAACAAAACAAAACTTAGAATCTGGTAGGCTTCCTTCCATTTTCTCCCTACATCTGATAATTCTATATCTGTAACGTGAATTTTTACTAATAACTGCTTCCCAAGCCCACATCTCAAAGCCTGGAAACAGAACAGCACATGAACGACTGACTCCGCTACATCCGGCTCTGTGAACTTGGCTGGGTTGCCTACAATCTCTAGGACCAGCTCGCTCACTCAGAAAAGCAGCACTAATGAAAGTACCAATTTCAAGCAGTTGATTTTTGAAATTAAAGTTTTTGTAGAGTTTTCCTGAGCTGTCTGTCGTTATATGCCCCCTTCCCACATAGAGACATTTGGTAGAGGCGTTAGTTAACAACACTCTTATTAGCTGCCGTCGAGTGTCTTCTACCCCATAGCGACCCTGTGTACAACAGAATGAAACGCTGGCTGGTCCTGTGCTATCCTCGCAACTTGTGCTCTGCTTGAGCCCACTGTTGGATTCACTGTGTCAATCATCTCGTTATGGGTCTTCATCTTTTTCCATGACACTCTACCAAGCATGATGTCCTTCTCCAGGGACTGATCCCTCCTGACAACACACCCAGGCAAGCCCCCTAAGACACCAAACTGACAGACATACGGGGCTAACAACATATCAAGATGCTATTCTCTCAACTTGATGTCTATAACGTTTTCAATAATGTTTAAAACACTAGCTATAGTTTTAAAAGGGTTTGCTTCTTAGTAGAAAATATGTGCACTGTTTTTATCACCTGCTTCCTATTTCTACCTACATATAATACTTTAGTGAGAACCAACTCAACAGCACCTAACAGTAACTATACATATTTAGAGCTATAAAGAGTTTACAAGTTTAAGTGGTTTAATAACCATGTATATCAAAATAGATCAAAGAGATTTTTTCCTATAAACTGCTATCTTAAAAGATAAATCTAATATGCGTTTACGAAATCTAATACCAATTTTACCTAAGGCATTCAAGGCTTAGTAAGATACTCTAAACTTAGCTACTTTTAATGCCTTTTTTATAGCAACATTAATATCATTTTTGTTAAGAACACAATAACTACCAAATTGTGCATTCTTAAGAAATAATTGTGCTGGTTGATTTTTATTTCCATCTTAATTTTTAGATGACAATATTAAAATGGAATCACAAACATGTGCTATTAACAAAACCAAATAAAATAAAATGTAATTTAAGCACATCACGTACAACTTTAAAGGGTAGTAAACTATCTGCTTTTAAACAACTCTCTTTGTACTGATATAGTTGGCATAAACGATTACTTTTTTCAAGTTAGCTTTCCAAATTTAACTTTGAATTGCCACAGTAACCATCTCTGGTTAAAAATTACTTTGCGAAAAGTCATAAAATGTGCATTATATATACATTTAATATAAAGAGAATTCTTCAAATCATAATATATTAATTAGATGCATGATATAGCAAGCCACAATCAGATTACTTATTGAACTAATTTAATTTGCACAGTGGCATCTAATTTAAAGGAAGCACTCCCTTTTCAAGCTTGTTTCGGAAATTGTTTAGTACAAATTATTAGTCTAGCACTTCAAAGCAATCTTTCTCCCTTCCTCTCTCTCTTTCCAAGAATGAGTTTTTGATACTTTAATTTCGGGGAACAGAGATTTTAAAAAGAAAGGAAAAAAAAAAAAAAAAAAAAACCTAGATGAAAAACCACTGGAAAAAAAAATTTAAGGCTACAAGATTAGTGTCAACCTTTCATATCCTGATGTCCTTTTGAGGACTATTTTGAAATCAAAAGGAAATTTATGGATTAAAATGAGAAAGCACATACCTTGCATGTATTGCTGGGATACACTTAGAACAAATGAATGGAGATGGAATTCCATTTCCCACAGCCGTCATGTTTGTCTGTATACTCATCTGTTGTGCCAAGCCATCTGTTTTAAGGAAGCAAATATTTTACTCTTCCCCAAGAAGATCAGAGTCCTTCATTAACGTAATAGACATTAAATAGAGTTGGGACGCCAGAGATGCCACCATCCTCTTATGAACAGTTGATATTCGACAAAGGCCCTAAGATTATAAACTGGGGTAAAAACAGTCTCTTTAATAAATGGTGCTGGCAAAATTAGATAGCCAAGACAGCCAAGTGCCCTCAAATGGCAAAATTAGATATCCATCTGCAAAAAAACTGAAACAAGACCCATATCTCACACCTTACACAAAAACCAGCTCAAATTGGCTAAGAGACCTAAATATCAAACCTAAAATGATAAAAGATAATCTAAGAAAAAAATAGAAACAACAATGGAAGTTTAAAACACAGTGTAGACAGACTTCAAAATCTGACAAAGTACGATCAATGAAAGAGAAAATAGACAAATGGGAACTACTAAGAATCAAACACTTTTGCTCATCCAAAGACTTTATTGAAACAATTAAAAGACCACCTATAGAATAGGAAAAAAAATATTTGGCAACTATACGTCAGACTGATGTCTGATCTCCATAATCTACAAGATACTGCAAAATAGCAACAAGGAAAGGATAAGTAACCCAACTAAGCATTGGACAAAGGAGATGGACAGACATTTCACTAAAAAATGCAATTCTATTTCACTATCCAGGCAGCCAAAAGACACATGTGGAAATGCTCATGATCATTAGCTATTAAAGAAATCCAAATCAAAATGATGATGAGATACCATCTCACCCCAACAAGATTGGCCATGATCCAAAAAACACAAAATAATAAATGCTGGAGAGGCTGTGGAGAGACTGGAACCTTTCTACACTGCTGGTGGGATTGGAAAATGCTATAACCTCTTTGGAAAGCGATCTGGTCCTTCCTTAAAAAGCCGGAAATAGATACACCATTTGACCCAGTAATCCCACTGCTCAGAATATATCCTCCAGAAGCAAGGGCAGTCACATGGACAGATACATGCACATGAATGTTTATTGCAATGCAGTCCACAACAGCAAAAAGGTGGAATCAACCCAGATGCCCAACAACAGATGAATAGATAAACTATGGTGTATATACTCAGTGGAATACTATGTAATGATAAAGAACAATGATGATTTTAGAAAGCATCCTATAACCTGGTTTCAATTGAAAGATGTGTTGAGTAAAATTAGTCAGCAGCACAAGGACAAACACTGTATAAGACCCCTACTATAAGGACTTAAAAACAGACTCATGTATAGAAAAAAGATTCTCTGATGGTTGCAAGGGAGGGGAGGGAGGAAGAGAGAGGGTTGATTATAGATTACATAGTTGATAGAAATTTGACTGGGTGAAATCAGTGATAGCACACATTAGAAAGAGAAGCAATTTAACTGGACTTCAACATAACTAAAAACTCTTC
The DNA here is from genome assembly GCA_028571685.1 of Heterohyrax brucei. NCBI lineage: Eukaryota > Metazoa > Chordata > Mammalia > Hyracoidea > Procaviidae > Heterohyrax > Heterohyrax brucei. The sequence goes on along the minus strand of CM053144.1, from coordinate 119,067,315 downwards.
CAATCTTAACCTAATATTGCAAGGACAGAGTAGCAGGGGTGCGGGCCTGGGGACCATGCTGTCAGGGGACATCAAGGCCGATTGGCATAACTAGCCTATTGCTAAGAGAGTCTTCTCCACCTCATATTGGTGAGTGGCATCCGGGGTCTTAAGAGCTGGCAAGCTGCCTTCTGAGGCACACAAAACTGTCCCAACTCAGCTGGAACAGATGACCACCAAGGACAACAATGACATAGGTGAAAGAGAACCCAGAAGACAGAAAGACCCATGTGAATGGGTGACTACATTAACATGTGACAAGAATCAAACAGTGCCCTGCCACCACAAATGATAGCTGTGATGGGGTTCACAATGTTGAGTCCCAGTGGCAAAATGAGAAAAAAAATAGGTGCACCCTGAGAACTCAGACTGCAACTGATGGTCTGAAAGCCTGGGAGTTCCCCCGGGAGCATGGCCCCTAGACCTGATGCTACCCCTGATCATAAATCGTTACTGAGATCAACTCCTTGGACAGGAATGGATTCGACTAGGGGAAACAGAGTGACCACATCGTGTGTGCACTTTATGGTTCTATGCATCTAGGGGATGTGGTCCTACTGTCTTCTTACTAGAGGGGAGTGGAGAGGGTGGAGAGAAGGGGACAGGAAATTGTTAAGAGCACATGACATATGTAGAATGGAAAGGTGGAGTATGCTTCACCAGACAAGGAGAGCAGACAGAGCTGCAAATAGGCGGGCATGCAAATTTAAACGAGATTGCATACTTTCACTCAATCGCAATAAAAAATAATAATAATAATAGACATTAACCAAGTTATTATGCAGAAAGACATAACAAAAGAGAAGCATTTAGGTTATTACAAACATTTGGAGAATAACACCAGAATTGCCATGCAGAGATTTCTAAAAAGAATAAGTGACCCATTTTTGTTAATCCTAACTGATAAGGAACAAAAATTAGCAAATAATCAGTCCCAGACTTGCAGAAAATAAAATTATTTCAAAGTAAAATAGTGTATTAAAATAAAACTACATGCAGATACAGTTTACAAGACAGTCTAATTAAAAAAGAATATTTATAATCAAAATATACCAGTGAGTTCAGCTGCAAAAAATGAATAATGAAAGTAATGAAAGGATGTAGGAAAACTGTACTTCATTAAATTTAGTTCTGGTATGTTGTTTCTGTCAGTTGCCTTGTAGCTGACTCCAAGCAACCCTGTGTACAACGGAAGGAAGCAGTGCCTGGTCTGCACCTTTCTCAGAGTCCTTGCTATGGTGGAGTCCCCTGCTGTAGCCACAGTGTCAGTCCACCTTGCTGAGGGTCTTTTTCTCTTTTTATTACCTTCTACCAAGTGTCATAGATTAAGCTGTGTCCCCCCAAAATATGTGTCAACCTGGTTAGGCCACAAATGCCAGTATTAGGTGGTTGGCCTCCATTCTGTGATTGTCATTTTATGTTAAAGAGGATTAGGGTGGGCTTGTAACACACTGTTAAGATCACATCTCTAATTCAACGTAAAGGATCTTATAAGAAATAAAGGAAAGAGAAGTGAACAGAGCAGAGGGAACTCAGACACCGAGAAAACAGTAACAGGAGCAGAGCATATCCTTTGTACCCAAGGTTCTTGTGCAGAAAAGTTCCCAGTTCAGGAGAAGATTGATACCAAGAACCTTCTTTCAGAGCTAACAGAGACAGAAAGCCTTGCCCTGGAGCTGACACCCTAAATTTGGATTCTAGCCTACTCATTGTTAGTGCTGTTGAGTTGGTTTCACTCATAGTGGCCCCAGGTTCAACAGAATGAAACTCTGCCTGGTCCTGCGCCAGGCCCACTACACTGTCAGGTAATAAATGTCTCTTTCGTTAAAGCCATCCATTTGTGGTGTTTCTATTACAGCAGAACCAGATGACTAAGTTACCCAAGTATGATGTCCTTTTCCAGGGACTGGTCCCTCCTGATAACATGGGCCAAGTTTGTGAGATGAAGTCTCACCGTCCTGTCTTCTAAGGAGTGTTCCATCTGTACTTCTTCTAAGACAGATCTGTTCATTTTTCTGGGAGTCCATGATATAGTCAATATTCTTCACCAACATGATATGTCAAAGGCATGGATTCTTCTTTGGTCTTATTCATTTTCCACCTTCTACATGCATGAGGCAACTGAAAACACCATGGTTTGGGTCAAGCACACCTTACTCCGTGAGGTGACATCTTTGTTTTTTATACTTTAAAGAGATAATTTGCAGCATATTTGCCCAAGATAATAATTCAATTGATTTACTGACTTCTGCTTTCAGGGGCATTGATTGTGGATACAAGTAAGATGAAATCTTTGACAACTTAAATCCTTTCTCCATTTATCATGATGTTGCTTGCTGGTCAAGTTGTGATGTATTTTATTTTTTTATATTGAGGTATAATCCATACTGAAGATAGGAGTCTTTGATATTCACCAGTAAATGTCTCAAGCCCTCCTCACTTTCAGCAAGCAAGGTTGGTGTCATCTGAATATCACAGATTTTACTACTGATGTCATGCTCTTTGCATAGTTGATCTCAGATGATTTGCTCAGCATGCAAACTAAGTGTGGTGAAAGGATACAATCTTGATGCATACCTTTCCTGATTTTAAACTATGTGTTATCCCCTTATTATGTTTGAACAGCCACCTCTTGGTCTACGTACAGATTTCTCAAGAGCAAAATTAAGTGTTATGGAATTCCTATTCCTTGCAATGTTATCCATAATTGGTTGTGATCCATACAGTCAAATGTCTTGGAATATTCAATGAAACACAGGTAAACGTCTTTCTGATACTGACTGCTTTCAGTCAATATCCATTTGACATCATTGTTAGTTAAAACATGGGAGCCATACCAATAATAGGTTGATTACAGATGGGTGAGAAAGATAATGATGGTTGAATTGAGAAAGAATTTGTCCTAGTTCTGATATACATACACCAAAATCTCTCTTAATTCAACCAGTAGTATCTTCCTCACCCATCTGTTACCACTTCATATCCTAACCACAAATTATTCAGGAATAATGTACCAGTCACTAATGAACAGCCATTTGTGAAAGCAGAAGCCATGCTGCCCATGTCAGCTGTGTCCTTTGCCCAGCTGTCAAATGAAAGAAACTAGAATGGGACAGCCCAGCCAAAATTCTGACCAAAATTTCTGACACAAAAGATTAATGGAACCTTTATTTTGTGCTGGGTACTGTTCAAAGCTTGCATGTAAATTTTAGGTGCTCAGTACTTTTCTGACACCAAAAAGTCATCAACATGAGTGCAGTTTCCAAAGTCTAGAACTCTCTGTAGTGGCTTTAGCCTGAAGTCCAGAAACAATGGACAAACCATTTTGATAGGAACACATAATCACACACAACCATGTGATTCCAGTTAATACATTTAGTAATAATGAAATTCATTAATTCTATTCTGGTTTAAATTTGCATTCTCTTACATAAAAACTGTTGCCTTAACGACCACGATTTTTAAAACCTACTTGAACTTCAAATATACGTGAGTGTTTTCCCCTCTTTGTTCTGTGTTTTATAATATAATAGAGACAACAAAACATTTTGGCATTGAACACATGAAAGCATGAAGACCAAAAATCTAAGTGGAAACATTGTTACTGAGTTGTCTGGTGTTTTTGCTGCAGTTACTGTTTCAAGTTCACACTTTGATGCTGAAGTATAGAAACTATTCAAGGTAAAATACAAGAATGAAATGAATGACTACTGCTGACTTAGTAAAAGTAGTGTGAGCAGGGAAAAGACTGATGTTTGCATATGCCTCCTAAAACAAGCTAACTTCATAAACAATTTTAAAAAAAAGATATACCAGAAACTTTTGGAAAATGGCTGTATCTTTGAAATGATCATATATATTGTGCTTCTTTCTTTTCCCATATAATTTTGCTCCAGAAGAAAAACAGCTTAAAGAAAATGCATATATTTGTTAACAAAGGAAAAAAACAAAAATATAAATAAGATGTTAACCAAGCCTTCATAAGCTGAGGATCTCAGTGTACCTGCTTCTCATTCTTCATTCCTCTCTCTTTTGCTGTCAAATGGTTATCTACAATCCCTAGTAATTCACATCTCTTACTCTTTATTTTCTACTCTGAACCAAGTTAGCTATTTGCCATATATGAAAATTTTACATTCTACATTTATATAAGAATTTTGGGGTTTTCGCTCTCTTTCTCTCTCTCTTTTTTTTTTTTTTTTTTTTTGCTTTTCAATATACACTGGATACCCTCAAATCTCTCTAATTACAGTGAAATATGAATAAGATTCACAACCGCCAAAATACAAATAACACTTTTTGTAAAGGAATGATGGAATAACGGGATTTCTTCAATGAAAAAAAAAAACAAAAAAAAACTTCCTACCTCATCCTTTTTGAAAGCAAACTCCGAGAAGATTCTCCATATGTTCTCTTGCCTCATGAAGGCATTGGAAAAACTGAAAAAGAATCATGTCAATAGAAGGGCACAGTCAAGATGATGGACTAGACACATGTCTCCTTAACTCACTTAGAAAACTAAGGCCAGGATTGATAATTAAACAGAGCCTTCTGGACACCCAGTGAGCCCTAGAACATGGCATAGGGCCGTCATTTTGGACTACATGCCACCTAACGAGAACTTTCTTCTCTTTCACTGCCCCCCGCCCTTGTTGAATGGCCAGCTCTTGTGGACTGAAGGTAACTACTGGCTTTAACTTTTTTCCTTTTTGTCAGCCTGTGGCAGTGACTGGGCTTTACTGGCAGCAAAGTTCTGCTACACTGCTGATGTGACCAGCGGGGTGAATAGCCACACTTTAAGAGGCAGGTTCTGGAATCTGAGCACCATGGACCCTCCACCCTTCTTTCTGAACCTCTGCCATTGATACAGCTATTTCCCAACAGGCGGGAGAGCCTCTGTGGGACACCATCTTGTCTGACTGGGAGGCAGAACTACCCAAAAAGAGGCCTCAGCGGGGGCTAATTCCAGGCTAGGAGGCAGTGCCAGCCTGGGGAGCACTTCCCCAGAAGAATATCTGTGTTTAATACAGTTTACCCTTCGGGTAGGGCCAAGCACCTGATGACTGCAGGGCAGTAGCCTGTCTATACTTTGAACTAGATCACAGCATCTAGGAACAGATATAGAGGTGCCTCCACTGACAGCTGGAAGGAGGGGGGCTTGCACACCTGACAGCCTGACTGTTTATGGAAGGTGTCAGAAATCTTTTACCTTTCAAAATAAGACTACCTAGACAAATAACTGTGGTGCAGCCTGACAGCATATCTTCCAATCTTGAGTGACCCACAATGTAGGGTCAGTTGACAGCCTCCCAATGACTCCATAAGTAGTGCTGCATCTTTGTCAGCCAGGAAGTGGAGCCTGCTATCACAGAGAATCCACTGGGCCCAGTTGCTGGAGTACATAGAGATAACTGGCGATCATCTTCTATTTCAGCTCCTATTAAGGCAACACCAGAGAAACTAAACAACCTCTAGATGTCCAAAAAGCAACAGACCTTGGCCAGACACTTAGGGAAAAATCCAGCCATGACTCTAGAAAGCTCCAAAAAGAAAGAAACCAAAGAACTTCCCAGATGAAGAAGGCTTTCTGAAATTTTTGGAGGTCAAGTACAAAAGAATTATATAGAGAGACTTCCTAGACATTACACAAAATTTAGCAAACCCAAATGAAAAATTAAGCAGGCTGTTCAAACTGATGGAACTCCAGCATTCTGAAATCCAACAGATCAATAACAAAATTAAAGAATCAGAAAACTCAATTCAATGCCAAGAGAACAGAACTGAACAAATGGAAAACAGACTTTCTGACTTGGGAGACAAAACTACTGACACCAGCATTTTTAGGAGAAATCAGAGAAAGGACACAAGAAAAACGTAGAAGCATTAAGCAACATGTGGGACTCTATCAAGAGGAACAATCTACGATTAATTGGAGTTCCTGAACATGAAGGGACACCTGAAAACACAGAGAGGATTGTTGTTGACTTGCTGACAGAAAACTTCCCTGAAATTATGAAACAAGAGAACATAGACATCCAAGATGCATGTTGATCCCAATATAGATCCCAAAAGAAAGACTCCAAGACATATTATAACCGAGCTTAACAAAATGAAACATAAGCAGAAACTTAAAGATAGTGAGACTCAAAGCAAAGCTAACATTCAGAGGGAAGCCCTGTAGGTTTTTGTCTGACTTCTCAGCAGAAACTATGTTGGCATGGAGGCAGTGGGGTATCACATTCAAATCCCTGAAGGGGAAAAACTTCCAACCAAGAATTATATATCCTGCAAAGCCGTCTTTCAAATATGAAAATGAAATTAAGACCATCGCAGATAAGCAGAAACTTAGCTAGCCAAGTGAAGACTTTGTAAAAAAGCCAGCCAAGTGCAGACTTTGTAAAAACCAAACCAAAGCTACAAGAAATATTGAAAGAAGTTGTTGGCTTAGAAGAACAAAACCATTAACTCTACACTTTAGGAAACAATACAGGACACATCATCCAGAAATGTACTCAGTTAGGGAAGGCACAAAATCTCAACCAAAGCTATAATACCAAAAGAAGTGGTCCAATGATCATATCATGAAAACTATGATACTATCACATTAAAAAAAGGGATCTAGTACAGTAGTTATAGTCTGTCCAGATGTAGAGGAGGTTAATAAGATATTTAGAAGTTAAAATCGGGTTTAAACATACATTATTAAAGGGGATCATAGAGGTAGCCGCAAAGCACAACAAAGAAGCAACATATCAAAACAAGAAATGCAATATAGGAGTCTCAACAAACACAAAACCAACATCAAATGGCATGAAAAATCAACCCATAAAGAAGAATGTCCCAGAACAGAATAGAAAGAGAAACAGAGAAAACAGCACAAAAATAAATACAGCAAAATGACAGCACTAAACACATACCTATCAACAATTACATTAAAGGTAAATGGACTGAATGCTCCAGTAAAGAGACAATGAGTGACATCTTGGATCAAAAGACACAACCCATTTATATGTTGCTTACAAAAAACTGTCCTTAGACTTAATGATAAGAACTGAAAATAAAAAGATGGAATAATATATACCAAACTAACAATATACAAAGAACAGCAGGTGTGGCTATACTAATCTCAGATAAAATATGTTATACTGAAAAAAAAAAAAAAAACTCAATAAAGACACAGAAGATCTTATTGTGACAATTAACCAACTAGATCTCATCAACATATACAAAACTTTCTATCCATCATGTTCAGTGAATTACTCAGCAGCACAAGGATAAATATGGTATGAAACTCCTACTTTAAGGACTTGAAAACTGACTCATACAGAAAAAAAGACTCTGTGATGGGTGCAAAGGAGGGGAGGGAAGGGAGGAAGGGAGAGGGCTGTTTCCAGATTAGATACTTGATAGAAATTTGACTGGGTGAAATCAGTGACAGCACACCTTAGGAAGATCAGTTTAACTGGATTTCAACATAACCTGAAAACTTTTCCAATCTTAACCCAATAAGTAAGGACAGAGTAAAGGGGTTGGGGTCCAGGAACCCTGCTCTCAGAGGACATTGGAAGCCAATTGGTATAATTAGCCTATTGCTAAGGGAGTCCTATCCACCCCATATTGGTGAGTGGCATGTGGGGTCTTAAAAGCTAGCAAGCTGCCATCTGAGGTACACCAATTGGTCCCAACTCATCCAGAACAGATGACCACAAAGACAAAAACGACACAGGGGAAAGAGAACCCAGAAGACAGAAAGACCCATGTGAACAGGTGACTATATCAACATGTGACCAGAAGAACCAGATGGTGCCCGGCCACCTCCAGTGACAGCCGTGATGGGGCTCACAAAGTTGAGTCCCTGTGGCAATACGAGAATAAGAAGGGGTGCACCCTGAGGACTCCACTAAAAGACCAACAACTGATGGTCCGAAAGCCTAGGTTCCCCTGGGAGCACGGCCCCTAGATCTCAAGCTGCCCCTACTCATAAATCTTTACTGAGGTCAACTCCTTGGACAGGAATGGACTGGACTCAGCAACACAGAGTGACCATACCGTATGCGCACTTTATGGTTCTATGTATCTATAAGATGTCGTTCAGCTGGCCTGTTACTAGAGGGGAGTGGAGAGGGTGGAGAAGAGGGGACAGGGGATTGTTAAGAGGTCATGACTTGTACAGAACTGAAAGGAGGAGTGTGCTCTTACCAGGCAAGGAGAGCAGTAGGAGCTGCACATAGGTGGGTGTGCTAATTTAAACTGGATTTTACACTTTCAGTCAATCACAATAAATAAAAAAAAATTTTTTTAAAAGAAAGAATCATGTCAACAATAGTGTCAAAAGAGAGCACAGTGGCTTAGCTAGAGGAACTGTTGCTCCAGGATCTTTCAAAGTAGTAAGAAGAGAAAAGAACATCGTGTGTATTGCTGGTGGCCTTGTACAAGTCTTAATCCAAGACAATTTAAGAGACCTGGAATTTCAGACACCAAGCTATGTTCAGCTGGACACTGGAAATGGCAGGGATGGCTACTATAAAATGTAGCTATCAGATCAGGTTATTTTGTCAGTACAGTAGAGTGTATTTCTATAGCTAATAACACCTTGCTTGGTGTTGAACAATTCAGTTGTTTTCTTCACCAGCTAGTATGAGTCCCAAACTAGTAACTTGAACCCTGTACCTTGAGACGTTCACTAACAAACTGCTCTCACCTGTGAGGAAGGAAGTTCAATTTGTCTTTTGACCCTCTGGGGAGGGGAAAAACAAAAAACTACTTATGAATTAGAAGAAAATATGAAGGCAAGGCAAACAAAATGAAAAGAACATACAGCTTTTTACATGATCCATGTATTTATGGTTTTTCGAGATTTATAAATTTCTCAGCTTACATATACATAGGGAATTGAAGATGGCACTGGGTTGGATATCTCAATAGAGCCAACATTTTGTGGGATTCTAAGTGATATCTACCGATCCTTCTTTTTTGGAAAAGAAAAAAAGTTATCACAAGGAATTTTACCCTCAAAACTTATTGTGAGTTTAGAATCCCTTTTGACCTTCTACTAACAGATCTCCTGACGCTTTTTGGCTAGTTTCTTGGGAAGCAGCTTTCTGTCTTAATTCAACCTTGTTTTACATCAGGTTTTCCCAACCATAAGCATTCCAGAATGGGTAAGGTGGAACAAGAGACTTGAATGTTAAAGTCAATTAAAGATTAAAGAAGAAATTTAAAATTTTCTCTAATGTTAAAGCTACTAAAAGCCAAGTGCCATCGAGTCGAAAAGCTACTAAGATCGAAGCAATATACCGCCTTCCTTCTCTAACTCCCTGATATACTATACCCTAGTTTTCAAGTTCAGGGAATTTTTATTTTAATCCTCCATCAACTATCATAGCTATTGTTTTTCAAGTCCTGTTTACCTATAAAGTGGATTACAGAATATGGAGGCAGGATAAGAAGAAATGTTGATGTTTTAATTAAGAAGAAAACAAGAGTCTCCTGAAGTAAATATGTTAGCCTATTTTCAGCCTAAAAGCTGAGAAGCGAGCTCTCCTGCCCACTGGGTTACTTCTGACGTGACTAAAACTATCTCAGGACCCTCTGCTGCCTAGGGTCACTACGAGTTGGAAGCGACTTGACAGCCATGGTGGTTTTTGCCGTCATTGTTGTTTTGGTCATAGCATCTAGTCATTCACAGAGACCTCCCTAGCCTCATGGCATTTCTATCCAGTGGAGTGTCTTCCTGCTCTGCACACAGTATTTGTTCGCCAGTATGAACAATTCCTAAAGTGAGCATTTTATTTCTGTAATTTAAAGGAGGGGAAGGTGGAGAGACAGAGAAGAAAAAAAACAACTACTGATGTAAAATATCATTACTTCCTTTCTAATGGATGAGTAATAACAGGAGATTCTGAAGAGCTGTCCAGTGTGCCTGTCAGGGCTGGGGAAATTCCTGACCTAGGGAAATATATTCACACAGAGCGCCCTGTGATTAGGAGTTACAGGCTCTGGAGAAAGCTGCTCAGAAAAGCACCAGAGAAATTTCAAAACTACTGCTCTGAATACTTGGCACATAAGGCTTCACCATTCATACATACATGCAGTTTTACAGCATAGACTATATAAAATTATATGTTTGGAATTAAATTTGAAACAACTTATATGAAATACATGCCGTACATGAACTCTACAATGAAACTCTATTTCAGGAGATGCCAAAAGCCTAGGAACCAGGAAATGGATGTAAATTAGATCAGATTTTGGCTCCTCACAAATCCATATTCCCATCAGCCCCAAGCCTTTTGCTCCAGTTTAACTTGATTCTGAAGATCCTCTTTGTGGTCTGATTTGGAACCTCTTTCCTCTCTTTTGAGAAGAGAACAATAAGGGAGGAGAGAAGGAGTATGTGAGGAAAGGTCCCAACAATTGACTTGAATTAGGGGATCATTTTGCATCATGTTCCCTTTCAGTCCCTCCTGCCCTTACGTAGATCTTGGCACCAGTTGCTGTGACGGTGCCAATTCCAGGAAGGCAGTGGGCACCGCGCTGGAGTGGAGAGCAGCAGTATGGTGTCCCCAAATGAGAACCTTTTGTCAAACACCAGACGCTGACAGAGGAAACTAGGAAAATAGGGCTCTTGATAATTATTATTTTTCCTACAAGGGGTTAACACAATCATGATAACACAAACCAGAGCTTTGCTCTACACGGGTTTCTCTTAACAAGGACTGTTCAGGAGCAGGCTCCTCTGAGCTGGTTCCCTCAGGGAAACTCTACAACTTGAGCAGAACTTTCCTCTAGGCACTGTCTCAGAGTGCTGTTCACTTTGCAGAATATGAAAAATGTGTCTGCAACGAGTGAGGAGGAGAGCACTTAGCAAGGTATATGGGATGCACATCGGGTTCTTCACATATATTTAAAAGGATTTAGAATAAAAAATGATTAATGAAATGGCTATACACTTCCAATATGCATGTAAGTTTCTTGGATAAAAATCAGCTAAAATGGCAACTTGGCATCTTGTAGAAGAAACATCTGGTTAGTTGACTGCAATTTCATTTATGAATCAGCAGTTTGGGCAGTGTACAGACAATCAGAGATCAAGTTTATGATGTTATCTAAGCTTATTTGTGCTTTGTTTTAAAATGTAGGTAAGTGTCCAAGAGTGATGGGGGGGCGTGCTGGTATAGTAATAACTTTCTCTAGGAATGAATCATGTAAATATTAATGGCATAAATCATATACTTATTTTAGTCATATTTTATAGTCAGCAAACACTTCTGTATATATTATGTCATCGTAACCCTGTGAAGTAGGCAAAGGAGACACTTGCAATTACAGTTGAGGAAACTCAGTTCAAAGAAGTTACCTCTCCACAAGTAACTTCCTCAAGTAGGATTTCATTCAGATCATCTGATGCCAATTCTAATTCTAGTTTTCAGATCACTTGAGGGCAGGGTGGTTAACTGAAGAAAGGATGTTTGAATGCTTGAATGCCACTCCTGGTTCAGAAGCAGGAGTGCAGAGGGAAAGCACTACATCCTCACAATTTAGCCTCTGCTGTAGAATAATCGGAGTGTGTGTTTGTGGGTACTGATGGATGCAACACGCGTGCATATAAGCATGTGTATTTGCATTTTGCATGTGACCATTCCCTGGGTGCACCAACCAGTTTTTGCATGGCTTGTATAGCTGAAAATGCATTGGTAGCTCTAGTCTCAGTCACCTTATACACAGCCTAAGTCCCAACAGTAAATGGTACTGCTCAGTTAGCTGCCACCATCCCCTTGCTATCCTTAAAGAAGATATAAAACAGGAAAGAGGAAGAAGCCTTAGCAACAGCTAACATCACCGTCATTTTCAGTGTGCCCACAAGATGATGCACACTTAAGCATCCATCACAGTTCAAGTTCTACATCAGATTCTTACTTTTTGTATTTGAACATAAAGGTTGATCATCCCTTTACTTTAATACACCAAATCTGATTTTAAAAATCGTAACTATCTAACTGAGTGTCTCTTCTTTTTTCCTATGATACAGTGCTTATACGGTATTCTATATACTTCAGATGGGTTGGATATTTAGTTTGCCATTGGCTAAAAATTTTTTTCCTGGAAGTTCAACCTAAAATTCAGGAAATTGGCTCTTCTTTTTTGTGTGTTCCCAAGAGCACATAAAATAAGCAATATCTGTGTGTCACTGAAATTAGAAGATAATGGTAAAGACTATGAATGCCACAGAAACATGGTTCATTTCACAGACTTGGTTCTTAACTCCTGCCATTTTTTTATGCTTCAAGAATAAAACAAAGAAAAAGCTAACAGCCAGAGATTAATGCAAAAAAGGTGGCTGTTCCCCAAACACTCTGCCTTTTTATCCCACTGTCTAGGAAAATGAATTGAGGTGTCTAAAACTAGCAGTGCTTTTGCATTTTTCTTCATTAGGAAGTGTATTTGTAAAACAAGCTCCAAATTTTTGCCATTCATGATTCCTGGTCACGGGGTGATATTCCTCAGTGACACACTCTTCAATGTATATGAGCCAAAGGATCATTTCTCATCCAGGGCACACACTTAGTTAAGGCACAGCTGAAGCCACCCCTCCCACACTCTCCACTTCAGCCACGGCAGCTCATTATCAGAAGTACGTTGCAAAGGCGGTGCAAGCATAAAAATCAATCTGATTGCCTGTATAGCTCTGCAGAATCATTCTGTGGGCGAAAAACATGTTGGTGAGTAAGGAGAAATGGGACTGGGAGGGCAGAAAAGAGCAGGGACGAGGACAGAAAGCCTCCCAGGTCCACAAGGACTGAAGTTTAATGGCTGAGTGCTTGTTTTGAACTGTGACCTGAGGTTTGGCTGGGCGCTAACAGTGGTATGGCTCATCAGCCACTGTCATAGCCACCCCAGGGTATACCTCCAGCAGGGAGTCAGCTCCGTATCCTGAATTCTCAACTACCAGCTACCCACAGCCTCCTCCACACGCACTGCTGAGACCCTGCCGAGAAATCAGCATGCAACCCAAGGAAGCATCCTTTCCTCTGGAATAAAAATTAATATTACTTGTCATATTTCATGTCTGAGCTCTTTTCATGCTTTATCCTCTGGTAATGAGGGCTAAATTACCAATATTAGTAGATTTTCATGGCTAGCACAGAAAGAGCTGTTACCAGAATAAATGTTTGCCTTGCTTCTGTTGGACACAGGCTTTGCTAATGCAGCTTTGCTAATTATTTCTAAATAGGCAATAATCTGCATCCCCTAGTGCTGGGTAGTGGATTGGCCACGTACCTGCTATTTCCCTTATTTACATGTTTTACAACTTTATCAACTACACTAATTACACTCTGAGCACTGTTTAAAATTTTCTGTTAATAGAGATACAATGATGCACCAGAGGATGTGTATTTATGCCATAATTACGCCTCTGTTCCTGCGATGCAGTCTCCAATTAGCTGTCTACGGTGGCACAAGCAGCTGCCTGATATTCTAAAGCAGTGAAACATCTGCACGGCGGATGATACGCTCACATGGATTTTTTTTTAAGCCTAGAAATTTACACCCAAGGGAGTGCAGACAAATAGGAGCCTGTCATGTGGAGGGATGATTAGAAATCCTCACCATGGCAACATTGGAGCAGCCATGTCACAGAGTGAGGGGACACATGTCTAGATGAAGGCGCTAAAAACATTTGCCATTTTTTTTTTTTTTTAGCTTCAGTCTTCCAAACTTCCCTCCCTCCCCGTTTCTCTTTTTCATATTCTTCTCTTTGCATCTAAAGCCAACCAAAACAGCAGGTGAAAAGGCCAAAGTCTGCAGTCATGCAAGGCATATGACACACAGGATTTAGTGTTAGGAGAAACAGTGAGCAGTCAGAAATGGTAGACCCAAGACACGCGCGGGGCCAGGAATTCAAGTGCCTGCGTGTGTGTGTGTGTGTGTGCATGTGTGTGTGTATGCCCGTGCTTGTTTGTTTTGTTTGAAAATTATTATAATAATAATTTTTAATAAGGGTTGTATTGAGAGCAAGAGCCAAGATAGAAAACAAATAGTAGACAGAATATAACAGTTGAGGTACCTTATTCAAAAGATGACACCTAATTTAAAATTTCCTTTTAACCCTCATTAACAGTTACAATTTCTGCATGAACAGTTGGCTAGCACACATTAGTGAGAGTAGGGGAAGGCACACAAATGTCTCCTAGTCTGATATTGAATATATTTCTTAATGGCTGCTCCTTTGATAAGCCAGCCTGTGTAAAGGCAGTGCATGGACATATTTAACTACACATACATACACATACACACACAAACACAAGGACATTAAACGCTGTATGCAAATGGGTCAAAAATGCAAAAAACACATCACTATATTTTCTAGAATTACATCGATTCGTATATTAATTATCATTTTGTTAGGAGTAACATTGTACTTGGCCTATGCTTTGGCCACATAGGCTTAAAATGTGGGCCTCGTATTATATTTTTTATTTACTTATTGCTTTTGTTATTGTATAAACACACCAAAGTTAATTTTAAAATTAGTTTTTCAAATAATTTTCATCAGGAATTATGGCAACATTTCACAATTAATAACAAAGACAGTTTTAAAGCTATTAGCAGATTACTGAGAAATAAAATGAGCTACTACTAGTGAATGAATTAGAGGACCATGCTTTAATATAAAGAGTGACTCTAGGTAGCAGCAAAAATGTAAGCATATGCTCTAAATTATCAGAAGACCACAAGTATTGTGTGATTTGCACTAAGGATCAAATCTAATCAGGGAAAAATCAGTTCCCATTCTGTGACAGAGCAGTGCCATTGATACTGCACTGGGCTACCCATACCAGGGGGTCACCATACCCAGGGGTTACCCATATCTGGGGTTACTCATACCTGGGGGTTAGCCAAGCCTGGAGCTACCCATACCTGGGGGCTACCCATACCTGGGTACCTGACTTTGGCTTTGACTTTGCAGCCTGCTTAAGAATTTCTAAGACGTCAGGATAAGGTATAGATTGTTCTGCCATAACTCGGTTTCTGTAGGCAATAAACCCCAAAGGCAAATGTTTAAAAAAAATCCTTTAATTCCTTCTCTGGAGAAAAACTACAGTACTAGGAAATGCTCTAGTTAAATATTTCCTTTATTATGTGTGTGTGTGTACTTATTTAGATGTGTATGTATGTATGTATGTGTCTGTCTATCAACACTGAAAGTGCTTTTAAAATAATTTCATAATTGCATAGGCAAAAGTATGAATTCTCGAAGTTGGAGCTGTGTGTTTTACAATGCCTCAAAATGTTTAAAATGACTTCATGAAATACTAATGAAATCTTTTACCTAAAGATCCTGTTGGTTAATGGACTGTATTAGCATTATTTTAAGTTAACAGCAGATAAGTTTCTAAGCCCTTTTCCTCTAATACCCTAACACTTAGGTGGGTACAGGGGCACATGAGCAGTCTCTCAGATAGCCTCTTTAGGTTTCTGGCTTTTACCAGACCAGGGCACTAAGGCACTTTACAGTTGTTTGCCAATGAAATCAGGAATCATTATGCTAACAGTGAAAATGTCTTTCCCTGTTTAATTCTTGAAGTAACTTATTTAATTCCAAAAGGGAAACTGAGCATTGCCTTCATTTTCCAAAAGCCTGCAAGTAAATTCTGAGTACAGCTGGACAGTGGCCACACAGATACTTCTTCTCATGACTGTCAGTGTTTCTCACCACCTCTCAGCACACCATCTTTTGTACAAACCTTGTATTAGAGAAGGATGCTACTGAAGATCCACCATCCACATCTGTCAGTGTAAGGACAGAGTTTATCTGATAAACAAGTCATTTTTGGCAACTGCAGATGCTCTCAGTGTGAAGCATTAAATGTGGCCCCTCTTAGATACATAGAAGGGGGTTCCGGTCGACTGAACACAGGCTGATAAGCTCTGCACAGCTCAGAATGCTGTTTGCCCACATACTAATGTTAAACAAAAGAACCGCAGACTGCAGAGAAAGGATGCGGGTCAGACCAGTAAATTGCTTAAACCCTTAGGCAGCCTGCTGAAAAGAAAAGGCATGAAAGAAGCTGATATGAGCTTTTATGCAGAATTGTTCTGTTTATTATCCCTGTTAAGAAAATGATGGCAAGTGTCTTGGTGAACTATATATTCCCAGTAAGACAAGAGGGTTGACTCTCTAAACAACATACAACATGCCACTGGTCACCCCTCAATAAACCATACAACTCATCTATATTATTTCTAGATTATGAATACAATAAAAAGGCAATAATAAAGCTGTATACTTGATAACCATAAATGTTATTAAATCTCATTTTAGGATTACACTACCTGATGTGTTACTGGGCATTCCAAGCTAACAACAATCTGTCACGGGAGAAATCCACTTTCCATAAGATTTGCATCACTCCTCTATTAAAACTTTGTTAGTTTTCCATTGTGATAACTCTATTTCAAATTCATTGCTGGGACAGCTTAGTGATAAAAATCTCAACAAAGTGTATCTTCATGGCAACATGGAAACTTACCCTGAGGAGAGCAGGTGTACAATTTTATTAGTAAAATTCTTCACTGAATAACATGACAGTCAATACGTAATCTCCCTCTCATTAGGGGTTGCAGCTAGGGGAAGAGAGGGGACATATCTTGAGTTTGCTAGACTTTCAATACTTCTCAGGTCAGATCCCTTAAGAAACAGCATCTTTTCTGAAAGCAGCTGTTTCTTCAGCTCTGTCTCCTCTCTTCTCCTTCCCCTCCTGCAGAGACACTCCCGTTCTGATTCAATTATTGGGACAAAGGAAATGAGGGAAGATCCCAAAGATTAAGGAAAATCTGATGAGTGAACTCTAATAGATAAGCCATCCATTCTGTCCAAATAGAAAAAGCAAGGGGAGATTCGGCAATCAAAGGGTCACCACACAGGAGGAATGAAATAAGACTACATGATGTAAAGAGAGAATCAAGAAAAACACACAAGCAATTGTACAAACAGTAAAAAATTAAAAATTACCCTTTGCTTAAAATTAGTGTAACATGCCATGGAGTACTACTTTGACATTTCTGCACGGCTTTTCTCAACAGGCGACAAATAAAAACAATCTTGAAACTGTTCTGGTAAAGGCTCAGTGCAGGAGGAATGTCCATACATTGTCACTGGGTAATCTTGCAATCATGGTCCAGCTTATAGCGGTCACATCAACAGGAGCAACAGGTTTTTAATAGGAAATATTCATGTTCCTCTGGTCTCACACATGACAGGAAAACAAACGAAAGAACACCTGAAGACACACACAAACACACACACAATTTTTTCCATATTATAAACAAAGGTTAAGAAATAAAGATCTAGTGTTTCTACCCTGAAGGATCGTGAGAAGTCAAGGGACGTTTTGAAATGGAGCACTAAGCTGGTAACAAAGACGGCCCTAATCAGCAAAGGAGAGTTAACAAGGAGCATGCGGACCTGCCCAGGCACAGGTGACTGCTACGGTCGATAGACGCCACATGACCATTAGAGAGCTCAGCTGAGAACAGACGTCAAAGAGAAAAGGAGAGTCAGAGGAGTAAAAAGCATTCCACCTCTAGATGAAAAGAAAAGAAAAAGAAAAAGAAAGAAAAGATTTTGACACTCTGACATTGCAGCTCTAGTGAGCGGTCCGTGGAGGGAGCTGTTGACACAAGTTCCTGGGTGGAGATAAAATGACACCATTACATCCATCAGAAAAGAAGAAGGAAAGTGAAGAGAACTTAAGGAAACAACACATTTGAAATGATTTGGCAGAAAGAACTTTCCTTTAAGCTACAAATCTGCTCTCCCAGGGCTGTGCCTAGCGTGGATCCCTCCCAGGCACTTCCACCCGCCCCCTCTGTGCGTGGATCACAGCCCCGTGTCACCGCCTCCGTCTGCCCAGAGAGGAGGCAGTAGCCTTCAAGCAACACAAATAAACGCACCACACTGCAGAGGAAAGCTGCAAAGTGCTGAGAAAGGCTGAAAGGGGGCTCGTTAACCCCTGCCATGCCAGCCAGATGGTTATAGTAAATATTTACTATGGCCACACAATTAGATAAATAGGTTGGAGGGATGCTCTCATCTCTCTGAAGGGACTGGGGATGCAGGAGCACTATCTTTTTGCATAATGTCTCACTCCAGAATACATAATGGGCACATCACTTGAAATCATTTTCATTTCACACATGTTCCTGTATAGGAGTTTTGCAGAGTAAGCCTTTCTCTTTCCTTGGCAATAGGCACAGGCTTTGGATGATGAAAGTGAAAGGGGGATACGAATGCCAAGGATCCTCGCTGTTGAAGCTTCATTCACAGAGACCCTTGCCCACCTAATCGCGAAGGTCCTTGCAGGGCGCAGGGTTCCTGACAGTGCCTCACGGGTCAGTGTGGGGGAGAGAAGAAGCCAGGCCAGGCAGAGTTCTCGGAGGGCTGTTTCTCAGCACTCCCCTGGGGAAGACCTGTAGGAGGCAGACAAAAGTTCTCTGAGTCTGAGGACGGCATTAATAATATCTGTTTCCCCTCAAATGAGATAAGCTTTTAAAACACCTGCAGGCTTCTTTCTTCTTTTTTTTTCTTTAGATCTCTGTGTGGGAGAGGGTGAATCCTCACCTCAAAAAGAAATATTACATAACTTGCCAAACTTGAATTATTTTGGATAAATAGATCAACTTTCAGCAAATAAAACTATTTTTTCAACAACACATATATATTTCCTTTTGAAAATTGTAGCATGAAAGCTATTATCTGAGGCTGAGGAACTCCTTTCAAAGCACAAATATGGAAGACAGAAAGATGTTTTTACTTTTTCAATTTTTGTGAAATTTGCACTCACATGCATTCAGCTTTTATCATGCAACATTTTGCCTTTAGGTTTGAAAAATTAGGGGTATATCTTTGAGCTGTGACATATTCTTTTGGAATAATCTGTTCTACAAATACGAAAAAAATCAATATCTAAACCATATTTTGGCAATTTATATATGATTGAAGTGATACTAAAGAAGTACAGATAGAATGGAAAAGTGATTAAATTGTGAGGTCCCTATTTGAGTCCTTAAATACAACCTCAAATTAAAATATCCTTTTTGTCTCTAGTGATCTATTTACTATCATAATAAACTTATACTGTGAGAGAGGATTTATAACTAATATCCGTATTCAAAGATGGCACCTTGAAGACTGATGTGTCTGATCCAAGTCATGGTATTTTCAACTGCATCCCATGCGTCCCAAAGCTGGACAATGAAGGAGGAAGACTGAAGAACTGATGCCTTTGAATCGCAGTGCTGGCGAAGAATTTTGAGCATACTGTGGACTGCCGAAAGACTAGACAGATCTATCTTGGAAAGTACAGCAAGAGGGATCCTTAGGAGCAATGATGGGGAGACTAGGTCTCACATACTTAAGACGTGTTATCAAGAAGGTTCAGCCACTGGAGCAGGACATCATACTTGGTAAAGCAGAGTCAATGACAACAGGAAGTCCCTCTGTCCAATGGACTGACACAGTGGCTGCACAGTGGGCTCAGGCGTAACAACGACTCTGAGGATGGTGCAGGGCCAGGCAGCGTTTCCTTCTTTTGTGCAGAAGGTCACTATGTCAACTCCACAGTACCTAACAATGACAACACCCACATTTTTTATGGAGAAGCTACGGTAAGGAAAAGTTCATATCCATTAATTAGTGCTTGTATTAATTAATTACTAGCAGTAACTGACTTCATATTTTGACTTTACTTATAAACTATTGGAGATAAAAATAAATTGGTGGGTCTGAAACTAAATCATTCATGTGTACATATATTCTTGGTTATTTTTAGAATTAAAGGTAAAAATCTTTGGCTGGAGAAGATACAAAACAGTTACTTGGATATTGGTTCTTAGCTTCTGTTTTCTCCTCAGAAAGAAATTCTGTTCCTTAGTGTCTCCCTCTGCAGAACAAGTAGGAACTTACTCCCAAGTAATATCCAGACCTGGTATATTTTAAATTATAACTTATTCGCCACAGAGTCCACTTGGACTCATGATGACCCACTTGTGCTCCAAAGGGCGTGCAGTAGCTGATTCCCCATCTCCCCTCACCATACCCTGCAACAGACTGAGAGATGTTGTTTTTGAAAAGCCTCTGGGTGGACTGAAATCTCCAACCTTTGTTCAGTGGTGGAAGAAGTCTTCTACTTGCACCATCCTGGTACTCCCTACTGCACACACTCATTGCTGTCAAGTCAATGGCGACTCAAAGCAGCCCCACAGGACACAGCAGAACTCCCCCACAGTGTCCACGGAGCAGTTGGTGGATCTCAACTGCCGACCTTTCATTTATTTATTTATTGGTTAGCAGCTGCAGCACTTAACCACTATGCCACCAGGCCTTCCCTGCTTCATCGGGGGCCACCTGACTTAGAAATCCATTACTTTGGTTTAGAGGTGGATCATCCAAACTGGAATCTTTGGGGAGGGGGGGTAATAAGTGGGGGCTGTTAACAACCATTCTCAGACAATAAGCCTGAACCTATGCTCTTTCTAGAAAACAGAAACACGTGGCCCACTTCATAAGTATCACCATACTCTTCAGCAATTTATTTTAATTAATATAGAAAGTCATCTACTTTTAAATTATTTTTTTTCCCTTAATCACATGCTTCTTACCTATGAGTGATTTACAGGTTCTCTCTTTAAAAAAGAGTTAAACTGAATGTCAAAGGACTATCTCAATTTTTAAACAAATTCTACTTTAGAGAATAAGGGATATCTTTGTTTTACAGAAATTATTTTTTACAACAATATATTCTAAAAACCAAAAACACTACATCCACTGACATCAGGTCAGTTCTGACTCATAGTGACCCTATAGACAGAGTACAACGGCCTCACAGGGTTTCCAAGGAGTGCCTGGTGGATCTGAACTGCTGATCTTCTGGTTATCAGTCTAGTACTTAACCACTACACCACTAGGGTTTCTGCTGCAGGGACTAATTCATAATTCAGGCAGTCCCCTGATTATGAATGAGATCTGTTCCTACCTGCACCTTTAAGCCTGTAAGCTGAATCTGTGGGTAAGGTGGAACAGTGCACACGGTTCTTCTTTAGACTTACTTCATTAGGGTCATTATGAGTCAGAATTGACTTCTCAGCAATTGGCTTGGACTTTTTGGTTTAGTGTAAGAGAAACTGGAAACATGTTCAATGATTTAAAAGCTGCACGTGCAGCAAGTTGATTGTGATGAACTTGTTTCAAGTACAGGTTGGTTTAACTGTCTCCAAGCGAGGACAAATTTACGTAACATTGAAGGGCAAATATGCATTGTCTACAAATCTGACACTTCTAATCCAAGGGTTGCCCGTATGTTGTGATATATAACATATTAAAAATAAAGAACCCACAAAAATTTTCTCATATGAATTCATATTAATTGGTAGAAAAGGAGATTGCTGAATTATACTCATCAAGAAAACATTCAGCCATTTTTAGATGATTTCAAATGGATGTAAAATTCTGACATTAACATGTATTGATTTTTGCCTTAATTTTAAAATGCAAGGCATTACACAATATTGACAAGGCTTTAGTTTATCATTTTGGTGATATCTCCATCACCTCTAACTTACACAGGTACTGTAAAACTCTGTTGCTTTAGCCGTGACAGACAGAGCAGTATACCTTTTGGACCAGGTGAAACTACAGAATCAACTCATCTGAGCTGCAGGAGCTCTCCTAGTTGGGCAGAGGAGCCTCTTACCATCAAATGTGACCTGACACGATCAACAACAGTTGATATATATGCAGTAGTCACTAAGGCTAAACTCTTGATCAATATGTCAGATTTCAAAAGCGATTGCAACAAAGTAGACTCCGGATTAAGAGGGAACGGAACGCACAAAGGCAATAGAAGGACAAATCAGGCAGTACTGCCTGTGTTTTACATGTCAAAGGACAGAGTACACGATGCGATCTATAAATGCATGGGGTATTCAGAAAGGCAGTAGTCTGTGGATCATTAGGTGGGCTAAAAATGTTAAACATTACAAGTTCATTATTAGTAAGAAGAAAACGAAGAGGAGCATCATGAGCACACACAGTTCCATGAAACCCAAGTAATACTGCCCAGGCCTGCGACTCCTTCAGACCTCACCTAAGCAGTCATTAACATGATAATGCCCATTAATCCCACCAAACACAACTCATCTGTCATCCTCAGAGGCAACCCATCTGTGTGCATGTTGAGGGGGAAAATTCACAGTCTTAGCTGTCCAGGGATTAGCATCAGAGGAAGGGCTGATTTTTCCTAATTCTTTGCTCAGAAAGCACTCGTTTGTTTGCATTTATTGGAGCACCTATTTACTTTTCAGCTTTCATCATCACACCAACATCTTAAGCAAAAGCTAAGCAGAGCAGAATGGATAAAATGGCAATAAAATCATCTCAGAACAATCAAGCTGTAGCCTAATTTATTTCTCTCTTCAAGTTTGCATAGTACTTATTCTTAGTTCCCGGCTGATCTCAGAAATGCTTTTGTCAGAGCAAAGGAAAAACACATACAGATATTTATGTCTTTATAATGAGAACAATAAAGGACTTTTTTTCTATGTTGCATTGTTTTAATTAACACAAGTTGGTCAAGAGCTGTGTTTTATTATCAAATAAGTTGCCTGTAGTGTAAAAAATAAAGAAGATACACTTCAAAGTAAGTAAGGATAAGGTAGCTTACCAGCAGAAAGTGACCAAGGTAGATGTAAAATAACAGGCATGCAAGAATAAAAGAAAACTATGGTAAATGCTTTAACATATACAATTCAGCAACAACAGTAATAACAACCAAGAATTTGTAGGTTGTTATGTAGGTAAATACGTATGCTACATTGGTGTGGAAGTGATTACATCAGTAAATAGTGTATGCTACATAGGTGTGGAAGGGCATTTGAGAGTAAATATGTGTGCATTTATAGGTATAGCTGTGGGCATCTGCACACACAATTTGTGCGTACTGCCTATATATTCATATTGATAATATAGCACGCATGGATGCTATATTTCCTAGGCATAGACTGAGTTACCAGGCTTGAAGTCTAGTGATCATAGTCTCAGGGGACATCTAGGTCAACTGGGATAACATGGTTCATGAAGATAATGTTCTACATCCTATTTTGGTGAGTAATGTCTGGAGTTTAAAAGAGTGTGAATAGCCAGCTATGATACAACTATTGTTCTGTTACTGTCTGGAACAAAAGACAGTGAAGGAAACCAAAGACTCAAGGAAACTATGAGTCCACAGGACTGACCTTCCACATGAGCCACAGTCTCCACTAGCCTGATACTCAAACTAGACAGTGCTCAGCTACCACTACCACTCTGACCAGGGATAAAACAGAAAGCCCTGGTTAGAAAGGGAGAAAAACTTAGAACTCAAATTCATTTAAAAAAAAAAAAAAAAAGACCAGACTTACTACAGTGATAGAGATTGGGGGAACCTGCAAGGCTCTCCCCTTAAGACATCCTTTCTTTTAAGCTAGAACTGAAGCCACTCCCACATGTCACTTATAAAATAAACCATAACATTGATGAGGGACATTCCCTTAGGACAATCAACTACACTGACCAGACAGGCAACATTTGCCCAAAAGCGAAGATGAGTTGAGGAGGGGCAGGGAAATTGGAGAGGTGGAAATGAAAAGGCAGGGTGGAAATGGGGAGAGTGATGACACATTTTGGAACAATTTGTGTATGAATTGTCAAATGGGAAACCAATTTCACCTGTAACACAATATCAAAAGAAATTTGGATGATAGCTAGCTGACCAATCAACTGGGAGAGATTCATATTTATGCCTACTATGGAAACTATTGAACAACATCATTAATATCAGTAAATTCAGTAAAATTAATTAACTTAGTAAAATTTTGCTGAAAATCATTCAAATGCAGCTGCAGCAGTAATATTGATAGGGAACTGCCAGAAATTCAAGCCAAATTCAGAAGACGATTTGGAATCAGAGATGTCATTGCTGATGTCATATTCTGGCAGAAAGTCAAGCACACGAGAAAGATGTTTACCTGTGTTTTATTATGGATAACATTGTGAAGAATGGGAATTCCATATTATTTAATTGTGCTCATGAGGAACTGGTACATAAACCCAGAGAGAGTCATTCTAACAGAACAAGGGGATACTTTGTGGTTTAAAGTCAGGAAAGATGTATATCACAGCTGCACCCTTTCACCATATATATCCAATTTGTATGCAAATAATCCAAGAAACTGGACTATATGAAGAAGAACAGAGCATGAGGAATGGAAGGAGGCTGATTATCAACCTTCCTTATGCAGATGACACCACCTTGCTTGCTGAAATTGAAGAGTACTTCAAGCACTTACTGACAAAGGACAAAGACCACGGCTTCAGTATGGATTACACCTCAACTTAAAGAAAGCAAAAATCCTCACAGCTGGGCAAATCAGCAACAACATGATAAACAGAGAAAAGATTAAAGTTGTCCGGGATTTCATTTTGCTTGGATCCACTGTCAATGCTCATGGAAGCAGCTGTCAAGAAGTCAAATCTGCTGCAAAAGACTGCTTTGAAGTGTGAAAAAGCAGAGACGTCACTGTTAGGTCTAAAGCACACTTGACCCATGCCATGCTGTTTTCAATTGCTTTATATGCAGCAAAAGAATGGGTAAGAAAGACTAAGCAAAAAACCATGCCTTTGAATTGTGGTGTTGGCAAAGACTATTGAGTAGGACTTGGGCTATGAAAAGAACGAACAAATTTGTCTTAGAAGAAGTACAACTGGAATGCCCCTTAGAAGCAAAGATGACAAGACAACATCTAACATACTCTGGACATTCTATCAGGAGGGACATGTCCCTGAAGAAGGACATCATGCTTGGTAAAATAGAAGGTCAGCAAAAAAGATAAAGTCCTCAAAGAGATGGGCCACCACCGCGGCTGCAATGACAGGCTCGAGTCTGTGAGGGGCCACAGGAGCAGGCAGTGTTTGGTTCTGTGGCACACAGGCTCGCTAAAAGTTGGAAGTGACTTGATGGCATCTGACAACAACAAAACACAGCAAAATGTTTCAAAAAAATAAAGAATAAAAGTAGCTTACTTCTCTCTTACTATCTCCTTAAAAACAGTGAAATTTTCACCAAAACCACAATAAAATATTATCAAAACAAACAGTGATTTTACCCCCTTATCTTAAAACCTTCCCCAGTGGTTAAATGGTCTGGTCTTTGGGATTTATTTACTTAGAAATAAATTACATATGCATAATAAGCAAATACAAACTCTTTCTAATGCAAACTAACTGAAATACAAAACTATTAACAGAAGTACCATCAGTTTAGTGGAAAAAAGTCACAAAGCATCACAACTGGTTGGCTGACTTAACAGCTCACTGTTTAACTTGTTATATTTGTCTAATGCAGCAATAAACTGCTGTGGTAAAGGAAAGATTCCAATAACCAAAAATAGTTACTGTCAGTCAATCTGGTTCATTTTTTTCATTGCATGCATCTGTCATCTAACTGAACTAACCAACAAGTTTATTAAAATAATAAAACTGATTATTAAAATAATCAAATTGGACAAAGCCAGTCATTTTTAGAAAGTGTCATAAATGTTTTTTGTGGAATATTGACAGATTTTACATGATGGAGATTTTTGTAATAAAATGTTTTATAGAAACTGGAATAAACAATGTTAAGCAGGTTAATTCATGTCAGGACTTCCTAGTTTACACTTTTTCTATACATGTTATAGGGGAAGAGCTGTAGTGGCAAAGTAGTTAAGACTTCAGCTATTAACCAAAATGTTCTAGTTCAAATCTACTAGCTGCTCCTTGGAAGCTGTGGGACAGTTCTTGTCTGTCCTATAGGGTTGTTATGATTTGGAATTTACTCAATGGCAACAGGTACTGTAAGGAAATTTGTAAGGAAGTTATTTTACAGTTTATACTGTCTTTTCTTCATATGCAAAGTGCGGATATACATACGGCCTCAAACAAGTGAGTGTCATGGATTGAATTATGTCCCCCCTCAAAAAGTATCAGTTTGGCATGCCATAATTCCCAGGATGGTACAGTTGTCCAGTATTTTGTTATTTGATGAGATTTTCCTGTGTGCTGTAAATTCTATCCCTATGCTTTACTAAGATGGATTAGTGGCAGTTATACTGACGAGGTCTACATGATTAGACGGTGTCTTGAGGAAGTCTCTTTTTTAGATATAAAAGAGAGAGGCAAGCAGAGAGGCACAGGGACCTCGTACCACTGAGACAGCAGTACCAGGAACACAAGTTATCCTTTGCCCCTTGTTCCTGCACTGACATGCTCCCAGACTAAAAGAAGACTGATACATTATAAGGGACCTTCCTTCAGAACCAACGGAGAGAGAAAGTCTTCCCCTGGGGCTGAAGCCCTGAATTTGGGCTTCTAGACTACCGGCCTATGAGAAAATAAATTTCTCTTTGTTAAAGCCATCTACTTGTGGTGCTTCTGTTGCAGCTGTACTAGTTGACTGAGACAGTCGGCAAGCCAGCTAAGAGTCTCTAGTACGGAGTAAGCATTTAATCAAAAAAACTAAACAAAATTCATTGTCATTGCATCACCTCCAACTCATATCAACCATATAGGACAGAGTAGAATTGTCTCAAAGGGGTTTCCAAGGACCAGCAATACTATTAGCCTACATATTTTTTACAAACATATTTGTCAAGGTATTTTTTCCCCTGGTAACTACTTGGAATTAAATTCGCCAAACTCACTTTGGGAAATACTAACCTAGGCTAACATAGAAAGATTTCTATTGCCAGAAACACACATTGGAATATTTGTCCAACTAACAAACCCTCAACGTGAAAAGAGTGAAACAGCATGAATCTAAAAAGAGTACCCAGTAAAAAAAGTCAATCAATTAAAATTAAAGTCAGCTTGTTAAAAAAAAAGCCAAACTATAAAACTTGTAATTTCAGCCAGGAATTTTGGGGTCACCTGGTACTTAACATTCTCACTGCCCATCACACCTAGAAAATAAAACATGTTAGAAACCAACACAGTAAAGCAAACTCTACTACTTATCTTTGTTTTCTGTTTTCTTCCTTGTAAGATGCTACTAATGGCAATGGCATAAAAATCTGTGTATGGCAGCACTTCGGAAAAACAGCATCTGTATAAACAGAGAATAAAGGAGCCATGAAAGAATCAAGGAAGCTCCATTTGGGTCTTTAAACCAAATAGCCCGGATTTGGCCCTGAGATGTGCATGCACGCACAAGGTGATGCTGAATTCGACTGAAGCTGTGCAAACAATCCAAAAGCAAAAGCAGTCAAAAACTTGATGCCTAAAAGAGTTGAAACTGCAATTCCCAGATGAGATAGTGAGAAAAGCGACTCGGGGCAAAAGGCAATGTTCTGTTTCATCCTCACTGAGACCAGAGTAAGTTTTTAAAATTGAGAGAAAAATACGCAAGACAGGGCTAATAGCCAGATGTACTTAAATCCTTACAAGTCAATTTTATGACATGATAAAACATCCCATGTAAAGCATTTAAAATATGTGAGTATTTGAGATGTATCAAAGTCATTGAAAGATTTAAAACTTGTTACGTGTGTACAGAACTGAACTTCAGCTCCATAATGTGAACCCAGTTCATCTGCTTGAATATGCAGTGGTGCAATCACTAAAATAAACGTACTTGCTGCACTCAATTAAATACTGCATTGTACATGTGTGTTTATTGAATTGTGTGATGATACAGTGATTGAAACACACGATCTCGGCACATTTGTCTCAATCTGTAGTGTACTTATTTAAATGTACAATCAATCACAGCACTCTGCTTTTATTTTTTCTTTGTAGTTTTAGAGAATACTAAATATAAACCAATGTGTATACTCTATCACATGGCAAAGAACTTAAATGCACATTTCAAAGCTGGAAATTTCAGGGAAAAAAAATGATGCAAATAATATGTGTAAATGGGCAAACACTATCAAAATAATATATAAGATCAGTGCTATAGGTACTGACTGTGCTTGTTGATAGATAGCTGTATGTTTGATGGTTAATATACATTTAACAGCAATTAACAAAGATGGTGCAAAAGGCATTTGCAATCTATATTAAAATTATTAATTTATATTTGCATGTAGCTTTATTGACTCATGTTCAGTCATTAATTATTTTAAGCATGCTTATTATTGTGTCTATCAGATTGTTCTACTGTCCATCCATCAGATTGTCTATTTTTTTGTGAGATGTTCTTCTGCTTGTGGTGTCTGTTAACTCTTGCTCAGAATACAATACCATGTTCTATAATTTTAAAGAATGAGTTCATTTTCCATTGGACTTTTCATCTGTGGCAATTCCATCCACCTTGAGTTGAAGGAGCTTCTTGCCTGATGTTTTGGATTAAAAACAAAACAAAACAAAAAAAACTCTTTGCCATTGTGCTAAACTTGCAAGTGACCTTATAGGAAAAAGTAGAAACAGCTCACAGAGTTTCCAAGGAATATGTCACAGATTTGAACAGCCCACCTTCTGGTTAGTGGCTATAGCATGTAAGCCCTGGGCCCACCAGGGCTAGAGCCCATTTATCTTAAATTTGCAATCTAAACTCACCATACTGGAAGTCAGGGAGTTCAGACTCTCACAGAGTATTTTTCTGTCTGTCTACTGACAAGAAAGAGACACAAGCTTTCTTTCACACTTCGGGACTTTCGCCCATGCTGTTGCCTCTATCCAGAAAATTCTTTTCTCCTATACTTGACATGGTCAACTTTTTTTTCAATTTCCAGGTCTTAAATTACATATATTTAAAGAAGCTGTTTCAAGAGACACTTCTTTTTTCTTCCTTTAAGTTATTTATTCATTCAATTAATATTTATTCTTACAACATTTCAGGCTGTAGGAATATAGGAATGAAGAGCACAAAGACAACTACTGTGCCCAAGGAGCAGACAATATAGCAACATGACACATCTCCTCTTCATTTCAATACACTGTTCACTTCATAGCATTTATTGTATTTTTTATTTTTAAAAACAGGCTTTATGTTTAGAGTAGTTTTAGATTTATAGAACAGTTTCACAAAAAGTATAGTTTCCATATATCCTCTATTCCTACTATAGTTTCTCCTGGTATTATCCTCTTGTATTCTTGTGGTAAATTTGTTATAATTAGTGAAGCAATGCTGATAAAGTATTATTAACTGAGATCCATCGCTTACCTCAGGATTCTATGCTTTGTGTTGCACAATCCTACAGACTTTGAGAAACTCATAATGACATGTCACCATCAATACAATATGGCACAGAATAATTTCACTCCCTCAAAAAATACCATCTTCTCCACCTATTCATTCTCTCTTCCCCCTAAATCCTTGGCCACACTAATCTTTTTCTTCTCTATACTTCTGCCTCCCCCACATGTCTGTCCATTTTTTAAGATGTGCCAGCTTATGTGTCACTCTGCATTCCTCTGGCTGAAAGGACTGGAGAAAAAAATTCAAGCCTCAAGTTGCAATAGTGAAGGATTCTGCAGAGAAAATACTGAACAATGCTGGAAACACCAAAAGAAGATGGAAAGAATACACAGTCATTATACTAGAGAGAACTGGTCAACGTTCAACATTTCAAGACATAACCTATGATCAGAAATCAACGGTGATGAAGGAAAAAGTCAAAGCTGCATTGAAGGCATTAGCAAAAAACAAGGATCCAGAAATTAATGGAATATAAAGTGAGATGTTTCAACAAATTGTGCTGGAAGTGCTCACTCATCTATTTCAATAAATTTGGGGGACAGCTACTTGGCCAACTTAGTGGAAGAGATCCATATTTATGCCTATTCCCAAGAAAGGTGTCCAACAGAATATTGTAATTATTGAACAATATCATTAATACCACATGCAAATAAATTTTTGATAAAGATTATTCAAAATCAGCTACAGCAGTACATTGACAGGAAACTGTCAGAAATTCAGGCCAGATTCAGAAAAGGACAAGAAACCAGGGATACCATTGCTGATGTCAGAAAGCAGATGGCTGAAAGCAGAGAATACCAGAAAGATGTTAACTTGTATTTTATTGACTATGCAAATGCATTCAACTCTGTGGATCATAACAAATTATGGGTAACATTGTAGAGAATGGGAATTCCAAAACAATTGTGCTCATGAGAAATCTGAACACAGATTAAGATGCAGCCTTTGAATAGTTTAGGAGACACGGCATGTTTTAAAGTCAGAAAAGGTGTATGTCAGGGTTGTATCCTTTTACCATACCTATTCAATCTGCATGTTCAACAAATAATGTGAGAAGCTGAATTACATGAAGAAAAATGAGGCATCAGGACTAGAGGAAGACTCATTAACAACCTGTGTTATACAGAGGACACAACCTTGCTTGCTGAAAGTGAAGAGGACTTGAAACACAGATGAAGATCAAAGACCACAGCCTTCAGTGTGGATTACACCTCAACATCAAGAAGACAAGAATCCTCACAACTGGACCAACAAGCAATATCATGACAGAGGAAAGTCTGCGGTTGTCAAAGTTTTCATTTTACTTAGATCCATAATCAACACTCAAGCAAGTAGCAGTTAAGAAATCAAAAGATGCATTGCACTGGGAAAATCTGCTGCAAAAGATCTCTTTAAAGTATTGAAAAGTAAAGATGCAAACTATAGTATGTTTAAATTGCATCTTATGCTTGTGAAAGCTGGACAATGAATGAGAAAGACAAAAGAATTGACACCTTTGAACTTTGGTGTTGGAGGGTATTCGTATACCACGGACTGCCAAAGAACAAACAGATCTGTCTTGGAAGAACTACAAACAGAGTGCTCCTTAGAAGCAAGGATGGAGAGACCACATCGTATATACTTTAGATATGTTGTGAAGAGGGATCAATTTCTGTAAAAGTACATCATGCTTGGTGAAGCAGAAGGATGGCCCAAAAGAGGAAGGCCTTCAACAAGAGGGACTGACACAGTGCCTGCAACAGGGGGCTGAAGCACAGAGCCAACTGAGGGCATGGTGCAGGACCAGGCAGCACTTCGTTCTATTGGACACAGCATTGCCACTAGTTGGAACCAATTCAATGGCACCCAACAACAATACAGTTCTTTTTTTACCAGAATCATACAATACGTAGCTTTTTCAGAGGCAGTTCTCTCATTTAGCAATACACATTTAAATTTCATTTTTGTCTTCTGATAGTTTGACAGCTCATTTCATCACTGAGCAGTACTCCATGGCAGGTATATTACTACAATTGGTTATCTATTCACCTATTGAAGGATATTAGTTGCTTCCAATTTTTGGCAATTATGAATAAACATTCATCTGTCAATTTTTATGTGGACATTAGTTTTTGAGTCATTCAGGTGTATATACTTTTGACATAGTGTTTTGGTCACCTGGTGCTGCTCTAACAGAAACACACAAAGTGGATGGCTTTAGCAAAGACAAGTTTATTCTCACACAGTCTAGTAGGCTGTAAGTCCAGATTCGGGGTGCTGGCTCTAGGGAAGGCATTTTCTCTCTGTCAGCTCTGGAAGAAGGTCTTTGTTTTGCATCAGTCTTTCTTTGGTCAGGTAGCGTCCTGGCACAGGAACCTCAGGTCCGAAGAATGCACTCTGCTCTCAGTGGTGCTTTCTTGGTGGTACGAGTTCTCCAGCTCTCTGTTTCCTTCCCTTTCCTTCTATCTCTTGTAGGATAAAAGGTGGTGCAAGCCGTGCTTCAGGGAAATTCCTTTCACATGGGAGCAGGGAGTTATCCTTAGGAGGTATGTTATAGTCCCATCCTAATCCTCATAAACATAATCTAATCTATTAACCACAGGCAGAAATTAGGTTTTACAACACAGGAAAATCACAATATGGAGGGCAGTCACAAAATGCTGAGACTCATGGTCCAGCCAGACTGCTACACACATTTTTTGTTTTTTTGGCAGATACAGTTTAATCCATGACATTTAACTCTTTGGCCCCTAAAAGTCATATCCTTGCTACTTGTAAGACATATTCAATTCATAGCAAAGGTCTTAATTTCAAGTCCCAAATCCAGAAATTCAGCTACATCTATGAAATCTAGCACACAAGTTATCTGTTTCCAAATTACACTGACAGATCCCACAGGCATAAGTTAGACATTTCCTTTACAAATGGGAGAAACTGCAGGGTAAGAAGGCATGATAGGCACCAAGCAGAACACATTTCATTAGCTGTCAAAGCTTTGAAAATAATCTTAAGTTCTCTGAGGCATTTTACACAACAGCCTTGCTCTACAGACTGTAGGTAAGGGCTACACTGTTCAGAATCTGAGTACAGTCCTCTTGGCTCCTGCTACAGCTCTACCTTTCAGGCATACTGGGACAGCAAGTCTGCTCCCTTGGCCTCTGGTACACCATTTTCTAAGCCCAACTGAGTGACAAGTTCACCCTTTGAAATCCTTGAGGTCATGGTCATACCTTTTAGAGACTGAGGCACCTCAGCTTCTTGTACTCATGGTCTCTTCAGCTTCTGCTTTCTATGGCCTCTTGGCCAGGGCCTCACGCCTGCATCTTCCCTGTAGGTGCAAGTGTTCCAAAGCTCTGTAGCTCTACTAACTTGAGTGTCCGCAGGCGTCCCACTCTGCATGGAAGCCTACTGCACACAGGCACTTTGCTTTCTTGTTCTGTGAGTCCGCAAGCCTAGTTCCAATGATTTAAGTGTCTGGAGGCACCATACTCCTCCAGAAAGCCTCCTGTGCACAGGCACTTAGCTCTCTTCCTCCACACGTCTCTTCCTGGTTCTGCATTGCTGGTTCTCTGCTGCTTTTCACCATCTCAAGTGCTAGCAGTTCTCTTCAGTTGCTTCTAAGTCTTCTGTCCAGTCACAGTTTTAAAACAGCTTGGACATTTCAAGTATCTGTTAGAGCAGTGCTGCACTCTTTCGGTGTCAAATTCTGTTTTAGTCATCTGGTACTGCTCTAACACAAATACCATGAATGGATTGCTTTAACAAAGAGAGTATTGGTTAATTTGTATTCTTTTATTTGCTTAGAAGTTTTTCTTTGTTTCCCTCCTTACTACAAGTTTCCTAAAGACTGGCATCCTGTTTCACTTGCTCATTTACGCTTTCTCCAACACCCAGAACTGCACCCGGTTAAAAAGAAAGTAGGTGAACGTTCTTACTTAAAAGTCCCATTTGCCTGTTGCCATCAAGTCAATTCTGACTCATAGTGACCCTATCAAACAAGTCAAAACTGCCCCAGAGAGTTTCCAAGGAGCACCTGGTGGATTTGAACTGCCAAACTTTTGGTTAGTAGTTATAATAGAACTTAACCACTAAACCACCAGGGTTTCCACAGGACAGACAAATGCAGCCTTCATCATTAATATCACCCCTGTTTGCACCCAAAGACACTGAGAGTTAGTGGCACTAAGGACATACACAAAGCATGCAGTTCCGTGACCAGCTTAAATCTGTCTGATGAAGAGTCCATACTATTATCCTTGACAGACTGAAGAATTTCAGTGTGGACCTGTGAACAACAGCAAGGAGTTAAGAGTGTGGGCTCTGGGAAAAGCCAGGTTAAAATTCAAAACAGTCACTTAACTTCCTGTATCTCTAGCAGGAATAATACAAATACCTAACTCATAGATACACTGTAAACATTAAATAAGATGATAGACGTGAAATACTCAGAACAGTATATTATTGTTGCTGTTGTAGTAATTATCATAACCTAGGAACAGACTGCACATAATTGTCAGTGGAAATATCTTCTGTGTAGAAATTACTTTAATTACAACCATTTTGATGAAAATTCTAGGGATATTTCTTTTCTATCTAGAAAGGTAAATAACTGTGTACTATTCCTCAAAAAGCATTCAACATATATGTGTTGGAGGGAATAAAAAAAGGAAGGTATAAAGAAACAAAAATACATAAATAAATAAATTTACTTCGGATCCGACTCGACGGCGCTTGGCTTTGGCTGAAGAAAGCATAGCTTTCAAACATAAGTCTAAACTTCAACAACACACTGAAAATTATTAAGCAGGTGTGGATTTTTAAGGTGCTTGTCTTAGTCATCTCGTGGTGCTATAACAGAAATACCACAAGTGGATGGCTTTAGAAAAGAAAATTTTCTTTCTTGATAGTAAACTGGGCTTAAAGTCCAAACTCAGGGCATCATCTCCAGTGGAAGGCTTTCTCAGTCAGCCTTCTTGCCCCTAGGCTGGGTGCTTTTTTGCACAGGGATCCCCAGTCCGAAGGATGACCTTTTTCCCTACTGTGTTTCCTTCACAGTAGGAGCATCCCAGATCTTTCTGCTTGCTGCTCTCTTTTATACACTCCAAGCTCATAGACTAAGTCCTGCCTCACCAACACAACTGCCACCCATCCTCCCTCATTAACATCATAGAGGCAGGATTTACAACACGTGGGAAAAATCACAGCATCCTGGAAATCATGGTCCAACCAAACTGATTCACACACTGGGGGTAGGGTGGAGGGGCATAATTCAATCCATGACAGTGTTTAAATAGGAAAGTTCAGAGAATGGACTCTCCCTTTCTAAATTTAGTATTATCCGATTATAGTAAAATGAAGTGACCAGGAAAAGAAAAAGTAGAAAAAGACGATACAGTTATGATACGTGAACAACCTATCTGACAAGACTACTGTGATTACTGAAGTTAGATTTTAAATGTCAAGTATTTTGACACTGTAAAATATACTATGCATGGGAATCTATGATTGCTATTAGCAATAATAAAAGATAAACACCTGACTTAATGTAAAGAAAGAAGGACAAATATGTTAGTTATTACTTCACACACTTATTCAAAGTTTTTAACATTCGGAAAAACTTTCCTGTGACACTCACCTATGGGTTTTCTGTCTGCCCCATTGACAGAATTCAGTTATTAGGCTCCTTCTAGACAGAGGTGGAGTTGAACAGAAAGGAGAATGAGCAGGAAGCTCAAGAGATGACCACGGGGCGAGGCTCTCACAAGGATGAGCTTATAATGACAGGAGAACCCCAAATCACCCAGCCTTCCTTGTGCTTGAGCAGCTCACTACTATTCATCACAATCCATAGAGGACACAGATTATCCTCCCTTCATCCAACACTGCTGCTCACTGTGGTTTTCTAGTGGCATAAATATGCTTTTTTTCCCCACAAAGGGTAATACCTCCCCTATAGGAACCAGGCCTTTGGACCCAGGAAGACCATGCATGGGTGGGACCTGTCTACCTTGCAGCTGGCTGCCTAAGACAGAAACGGCCACACTGAGAGCTCATTTCCATTAGGAAAACGAGCTTCCTGGTTCTCATTCAGAAGGTGGACACAGGGCCTTCTACGTCATTGAGTCAGTTTAGCTTCTCACTACTATCAGTGTCATCCAGATGTTTGCTATTCTAATTATACCCCTTTTCACCTAATGCTGCTTGTGATATAATGCATTGATATCAACCACTCTCTGCTATAAATGCTTCTGCTCCAGCCCTCACCAGGGCAATTTTATTTCCCTGGTTTGTCTGAAACAATCCCAATATGTACCTATTATCCCTGTAGGATGCCCATAGCTCCCCTCTCACTCTCAAAAGTGTCCTCATTTTGGCCATAAATTATATGATCCTACTGCTATACCAACTATGAGGCATCTGCCTTCATATTCACTCAGTAGGAAACATAGCCACAGCCATGTACATCGATCAATCATCACTTCAGGCTTTGCAGTGAAACTAACAATGATTGAAAAAATCAGGAATTTGACTTCTGCTGCTGTGACATTTATCAGTATCTAATATACTACACCCCCATTTATAGCACCTAGGAACAACAATATTTTTTTAATTATCTGTCTCTCCCAGCTAGAATGTAACTTCCGTTAGGATAGGCACTTTCTCACTTCTACATGCTGCTGTACCCTCATTAATCTAAAATGTAGTCCAGAAATAATTTTGACTAAGTAAACAAAAACAAGAAATCCAAGAGCCAAAGAAGAATTTGAGATGTACTATGAGCCCAGCACTATATGGACGTCTTCATTCGCTTCAATCCCATAGGTCAAATATTTACAGTGAATAAACTGAGCAAAAGAAAGGATGAAGAATTTGGCCGAAATCACAGCCAGATTACATCGGGCCCAAGGACAAGCACATTAACCTGAGTGTCAGAGCTTGCAGCCTGCTGCTGGTACTGCTGAACCACATAGCCTTTAAGTTTTTTATTTCCAATTTTTAGGGGGAGAAATACTAGCCAAATCCTTTTTGTTATAGTAAATTTGAGGAAGATCAGGCTTGGAAAAAAATCACTTTTCATTTCTGAGGAAGTATATTTTGATTTTTTTTAAACCAATAACCTGAAAACTTGTCATGCTTCCAAATCTTGAGAGTAGATAATGAAAAAGTATATGCCTCAATTCAGTATTTCTTTCAGATGTTTAAAACAGCTAACAGTAAATCAGTCAGTGCTGACTGCTCTATCACCATATTGCTTGTAGACAGTAGAGGGAACTATCAGTACAGTCAGAAGCAAGGTGTAAACAGGCTACGGGTTAGGGAGGAAAAGGAACCAAAGACAGCAAACATCCAACTCTGATCTCTTCTCATTTTATATGTTATGCCATTTTATTAAACTTCTCCTATCTTGACAAGTCTTCTAATCAATTCAGAATGATATCTCCAAAAGATCAGCTTTGCATGCTAAAGTACAGAGAATTTCTTTTTTATTGCAGTTCTTCACTGGAATCTCATTGTCATTCAGATGGAGTTTAAACTACCTGTCCAGTCCCTAAGAATTTTTACCACTCTTTTCCTCTCTTATTCTTCAGTCACTGCCTCCCTCTGACCTCCTCACCTCCTTTGTACAGTCTCAACCATCTGGAACGATTTTCTTATTTTCCTCTGACAAGTGTCATATCTTACTTAAGACTGCCTTTAAAACTATTCTCTTCTGAGGACATAATTCTGAGCGGACTTTTCATATGTGAGCATTCTGGTCATGACATCAGTCACCCTACTGATAGATAGGGGCTGCTGTTGCTAGTCTACTGTCTAGTCAATTGACCCTTCCTCTCTCACTACTGCATGTGTTTCCCCTCCAAAACATCTTTGATAAATAAAAAAATAATTGTCCTTTGCAGATAGAAGAAAATTCCTTTTATGCAAGAGTTTAGCACCCACTATAGTTCACCACTAGAGGCTTCAAAACTCTTCTTTAATAAGTTGAAGAAACAAACATTCTACCTCCAAATATCAGCAAAACGTGGGGTAATCAAATGCATGGCTTGCAGATTTTCCTGTCTTATATTAATCTATGTGTATCAGTAGTAAATATTAAATTCTTGCATGTACCATCTGAGTTTCTAAATAAAACATTGACAATTTATATTAGACAACTGAAGTCTATTGTAATCTTGATACAACACTGCATAGTAGGATATTCATTTAAGATAAATCTGTTTCATAGAAGAGATGCAAGCAAAAAGGACTCTTTCTTAGTCATATAGTGCTGCTTTAACGGAAATACCACAAGTGGATGGCTTGCAACAAAAAGAAATCTTATTCTATCACAGTCTGCCAAGCCAGGCCAAGCGCCGTCGGTCTGCCACGAGTCGGATCACAGTCTAGTAGGCTATAAATCCAAATTCAGGGCATCAGCTCCAGGGGAGGGTTTTCTCGTAGACTCTGGAGAAAGGCCTTTGTCATCAATCTTCCCCCGCACTGGGAGCCTCTGAGGCACAGGGACTCATGGTCCTTTTCATAAGATGTATTTGGCTCCCAGCACTGCTCCTTGGTAGTAGGAGGTCCCTAACCCTCCGCTTAGTTCCCTTTCCTTTATATCACAAAAGATTGCCTCAGGGCAAAATGGAATCTTACTGATTGAGTCCTGCCTCTCGAACACAACCGCCACCCATCTGCCCTCATTGACATCATGAAGGCAAGATTTATAACATGTAGAAACATCACGCAATACCAGGAATAATGGCCCAGACAAATCACAACGCACATTCTTTCTAGTGGGAAACAATTCAGGCCATGATATTCCACCCTTTGGCTCCCCAAAAATTACAACCTCGCCACATGCAAAACATATTCACCTCATCATAGCAAAAGTCTTATGTCCAAGTCCTAAATACAGACATTCTGCAACTGTGAAATCTAGAATAAGTTACCTGTTTGCAAAATATAATGTCAAAATGGGCAGGCACAACTTAGACATTTCCATTACAAATGGCAAAATTGAAAGAAAAGAGGGGATAACAGGCAACAAGCCAGGCAGCAGAACACATTACACTAGGCCTGAAGGCTTTAAAAATAATCTTTTATTCTCTGAGACATTCTACACAATATCCTTGCCCTCCAGACTCTAGGTAATGGCCACGCTTGGGCTACAGCTCTACCTTCCAGGCCTACTGGGGCAGCAACTCTGCTCCCTCAGCTTTAAGCACATCATTTTCCTAGTCCATCTGTGTAGCAATTTCACCCTTAGAGATACCAAAGGCCATGGCTTCACCCTTTGAAGCTCCTGAAGTCATGGGCATAACTTTTGAGACCAGGACAGCTCAGCTCCTTGCACTCTTTATTTTTTCAGCTTCTACTTCCTGTGGCATCTTAGCCCAGTCCTCACACCTGCATCTTCCCTGCTGGGGCAAGTGATCCAAAGTTCTGTGGCTTCACTGATAAGTATTTGGAGGCATCCTACTCAGCCAGGAAGCCTCCTGCACACAGGCATTCAGCTCTCTCACTCCATGCACCAGCTCTATCATTGTCTGGTGCTGGTCTCCTTATTCTGTGTTGCTAGTTCACTGTTGTTTCTCACCATCTGTACCTTCTATAATGTTAACAGTACTCCTCAGTTCTTTCCAAGTCTTCTATCCATTCAGTTTCAAAATTGATTCCATATTTTAGATATCTGTTAGAATAGCAACCCATTCTCTTGGTAGCAAATTCTGTCTTAGTCATCTAGTGCTGTGATAACAGAAATAACACAAATGGATGACTTTCACAAAGATAAATTTATTTTCTCAGAGAAAAGTAGGCTAAAAGTCCAAAGTCAAGGCATCAGTTCCAGGGGAAGGTTTCTCTGTTAGCTATGGAGGAAAGCCTTTAGTCTTCAATCTTCCCTTGGACTGGGAGCTTCTGAGGTACAGTGATACTAGTCCAAAGGATGTGCTCCACAACTAGCACTGCTTCTTTCCTGAAGGTATGAAACTCAACTCTCGGTTTGTTTTCCTTTTCTTTCCTTTACATCCCAAGAGACTGCCTCAAGGCACAATACAATCTCATAGATTGAGTCTTACCTCACTAACACAACCACCTCCCATCTACTCTCCTTAACATCATGGAGGCAGCATTTACAACATACAGAAACATCACACAGGAATCATGGCCTATCTGTACATTTTGGCCTGTCAATCCATGACAGGCCCTGATGTAACATAATCTTGGCAAATGATGCATGCATATTCCTCACCTGGAAATGCACAAGAACTCTAACACAATAAGGAAGGCTCTGCAAAGTCTTGAAAAAACCCAACTCTACTACCATGTTATTCATTGGCTAACTTTATTTCATCAATCACACACTTCTTTTTAATTTGCATAATACATACTTTCTAGGAGAACTAGCATTCAATAGTACACAATTGACCAAGAAATATAAGCTGAAATAGGCCTAAAATAATAAAGCTCAGCCCACCAATCTTATAGGTCAGTGAACATCATCATAGTGATATCTTGCAAATTTATGAGACATCATATATTTAAGTTTTTTCATGATCCTTCAGTCTAAATTCCCCCATGCCAATCCATTTACCTGTAATTCCTGCTTGAGAAAATCCTTACTGCCCTGTACCAATCATTTTATGGCATGATAAAATATCTCACAATTACCTGAATAGTATAACCTAAAACTCACACTCTTTAGAGTAGCCTCTTTAAGTGTACCAAACATGTAATTTCAGTTGTCATTTATCACTGTTCCTTCTAAATATATCAAATGTGCTTCTCAAAGACATCCAGTGTTTTTTTTACCTCGAGGAATTCTGCTTAAATCTTGACTTACCAATCCCACCTATGTATCTTTTGGTGCTCAATGGTACTCCCTCCATGAAGGCTTCTAGGATCCCTCAGTTGGAATCTTCCAGTCACTCATGTCCAAAAGAACAACATACTCATTACTTATTAGTCTGCATTGTGGCTAGTTAATACCTTGCCTTATACTCTGAGAAAGGAAGTGTCTTGAGAGTAAGAGCTGTCTTTGAAACATCCCAGGACTTGTTGCATAAGGTGGGTTCACCGCAAATACACACAGAGTTGAATTTTCTGGTCTGCAGTCACAAGTAGTGACAGAGTGAAGGCTAAATCTTAGTAAATTTCTAGACAGGTGTAGTTATTAACAAAAGAGTAAAAATAATGCAAATGTATAGACATGCTGGTACTTTCAAGTTTTTGGAAAAACCATAAAATACTATTTGTATTACCATTGCCATGTATTAATCGTTGTGAATCAGAATCTACAGCAATATATTTGGATTTTTGATTTTCATGCACTCATCTATTCCATGTCAGTTAAAATTTCAAGGATGTAAAATAAGTGAAATTAGGACATAAATTACAAAGTGCTATTCTCAGATCAAGCTTATAAAATAAGCAGAACTGTGGAAAATTATTGATTTCATAAGTCAGTAATATTAGATGGATGAAAATAGTACAAAGTAAGACACGGATTTAATCCTGCCCTCAGGTATATCCTAATTCTGTGACCACTGTTAGCTGAGCTGCTGTTTCTTCTTCTGTAAAATGAAGAAGCAAGCTGAACAGCATTTACTGAGAAGTAACAACGTGCTGAGGAGCCTCTGTGGTACAGTTGTTAAAGGACTCAGCTACTAACTGGAATATCAGCAATTTGAACCCACCAGCCATCCTATGGGAGAAATATATGGCAGATTTACAGCCCTAGAAACAGTACGGGGTTGCTGAGTCAGAATCAACTCAATGGCAATGGGGTTGTATTTTTTGGTTTTAGCCAATATATTGCATATATTGTATTCTTAACCTATACTTAGCATATATTATCTCATACAATTTTCTTAAGGATATGAAGTAGAGTTTAATTCCATCTTATATACAAGGAAACATATATACATGTACGTACATAAGACCAACAATTATGCAAATAACTTGGCTACAGATAAAAGGCTAGTTGCTATATGGTAGAGCCAGAATTCAAACCCAAATTTTCAATGAAAGAAAATTCTGTTTCTATATGCCTTACCCCAGAATTGATGGTAAGAAAGAAGACAACACACTGAAATGTCCTGATACAGTGTATCTCACACAGAATTTGGTTGACAAATATACCTTTTATTATCATCTTCCTTCGCTATTCATGGATTAATGGTTATTACACCAAATCAAGAATCAGAAAAAGTGAGTCCAAGTAAGGTCTTTACTAACAAGTGGGAATAATGAAGCCGTGGTTACAAAAAATGTTTGAAAGCCCTCTGTAGTGTAAATTATTGTTATTTTTAGATGGGTATTTACTAGGTATGTACATGCTTGTTGGGTATTCTCAGATTACGGTTCTTCAGAGATAAGTGCCAGTTATAAGCAACAAAGGTAAAGCTCAGTTCAGCTTTAAGAACCAAAAAATACTTAAAATTAGAATTAGAAAATTATTATACTGGCTTTTTTTATTAGTAAGAAAATTAGAATTAAAAATAGAAATTATACACTTTTTTTTCATTTAGACATCCAGATAAAGACCCTGAAGACTAAATTGATTGTAGGTAGGTGGCTTCTGAATGCCGTTTAGTAGGTCACGTCTAAGAGTCCACTATATTACAACCTTGAATACCACAAGAAGTCATTAGGTCTTGTGGTCTTTGTCCTTGACCTTCAGAAACTTTCTGTATTTTGAACTTGGACTAGCTGGACTTTGAAACCAGATTTAGAAGAAATTCAAAGACCATTGCTCTATATTCTGGCTAGTTTGACTGGTTCAGTAGCATCTTTTCTCCATTCTCTAACACACACACCAACCATGTGATCAAAGTACCAAAAAATTGCAGATATAATGTGAAATGAAAAACCTAACCAATCATCAGAATGTTTTGAAAATATCCAGATGTTAGACTTCATGTAGAACAAACCTGGCAGCTAAAGTTAGTATTTATTTTTCTTTTTACTTTTCTTCCAGCTGGTTAAGCTATAAAAGGACAGGTGAGGTCTGTGCTCAGAGAAGAGCAAACAAAATACTGCTATATACATATTTTTAGTCATCTAGACAACACTTAAATTCAATATGTTTTGGGTACCATTAATGATCTTGAGGGAGAAAACTAGTAACTCTATAAAGCTCTGTTTCTTCTGTGGAACTGCTTAAAATTCACAGGAAACTCTTTTTTTCAATCACACTATCTTTAAAAAAGCCGGAAATCTGAAGTCAGCAATTGACTCAGACTAGATTCATATTTAAGGTACAGTATCTTACAAAAACAGTTGCCACAATTTCATTTTTAACTTTAAACTGTGTTATCAAACAGACACTGAGAAAAGACAAATACTCTGACGGGATGGGGATGGGAGAGATTACAGCATCAACTAGCGCTGAGCTCTAGAAGTGAGGATGTTACACCCACTTCCTGTGTCCCTCAACCAGCCTCTCACATAGGACAGGATAAGAACAACAAGATCCACAAGCAGAAGCAACCCACCAGTGTTAGAGCTGCAGTCTATTTGGAATTCACTTTGTAAAAATACATAAAACTCTAGGCTTAATAACTGATTTCTCACCAACTTACAATTAAAAAAAAACAAAAGAACACTTTCTTTCTTGATACCACACCATTCATGTATCATTAATTTCTTTAACATTTTTTTGTTTAAAAATATAACTACATGTTAAAAGGAAAGCTAACCAGTATATGTTTATATTACTTTCTTCCCTTAATTTAGCTCCTTAATTTCCATGAGGCAATTTTTTACATAGAAGTCATAAGAAATACAAAAAACCCCAATGTTTTGTAACTAAACAAAAAAACATAGTGAGGATGAATAGATGCAAAAATGTTATTTTGCTAGCAGTAATGCAGTCACAAAATCAGCCTCCTAAAAATCATTAAAGTATGCCACAAGATTAAGCAAGGAATAAAAGGTGAAAAAAAAAATCAGATGCTCTAAAAAAAGCAAAGGGAAAAAGATAGGCATGAAAATTTATAGACAGTTTGAGGGTAGGTTTTCAAAGTGGCATGTGACAGAGCCAAGCACAAATCCTCTTACTTATTAATGGGATTTGTCCCTGTACCTGTCACACACTGCTTTGAAAATATCTGCCTCTGTGAAAGGTATACCGCTTCTCTCCGTCAGTTTTACTCTTAAGAGACTAATGTATAATCTCTTTAGGTTTCATCTTTTGTATTTCTGTGCATATGACAAATTGTTTTGAACACTCTTCATCCATACGCATAAGAAGGTAGGCACCAAGGACTTATCACTACGCATTTCAAAATCCCTCAGATAATATTTTCCTCATTGGAAATAATTGTTCTATTAAAATAATCGCTGGATTTATCACTGAAAATTTTGCAGCTAAAGCATTTAAGCCTTGACGCCATAAGGCAATTATTCTCCAGGTTATCAGACCTGGTGCCTCCTTTTTCATAACAAATATTTGGTAACTCATTTACTATCCTGAAATGAAATCCACAGACCATTCTGAGCACACCATTTAAAAAATCACTACAATGTTCCAAGTATAAAATAAAGGAGAAATTAAAGAAAGTAATTTATGATACATAGCACGTATTTTTAAATGTAAATACTTGAGCAGGGTTACTTAAAGAAAACATG
The DNA here is from genome assembly GCA_028571685.1 of Heterohyrax brucei. Lineage (NCBI taxonomy): Eukaryota > Metazoa > Chordata > Mammalia > Hyracoidea > Procaviidae > Heterohyrax > Heterohyrax brucei. The sequence continues at coordinate 119,023,408 of CM053144.1, read as the reverse complement.
ACGTCATAGGTGAATGTCAATGCCTGTGCAGACAGTCATTGTTACACTGAACACACAGTGACTACCAAAAAACGGATACAAGTTTTTGTATTAATACAGAAAATACTATATGGAGCATTGCCATCAGTGACTAATAACAGGCAAAGCTAAAAATACCACTTTTAATTTGTAAGATTGTTCTGACTCCTGGAAAATTTGTGTTTACGGCACTTGGCTTATTGCCATCAAGTCGGGTCAGACTCATAGCAACCCTGGAGGTCAGAGTAGAACTGCCATCGAGTTTCCAAGGAGTGCCTGGAGGATTTGAACTGCTGACCTTTTGGTAGGCAGACATAGCATTTAACCCATTACACTGGCAGGGTTTCCACATATATTAGACATAGTGAAAACTCGTAAGAGAGTTTCTTAAGAATTACATGTAAAATGGAATTAGATCCTAAGTTTACATAATTATAAATATGCCTTTAATCCACATGACTACCTGGTACCAAAAACTAAACTAAACCCTCTGTCAAGTCCATTCCAACTCTTAGTGACTGCATAGGACCGAGAGTTGCTTCATAGTTTCCAAGGAGTGCCTGGCAGCTGCAAACTACTAAACTTTTGAGTAGTAGCTGTAGCACTTATCCTCTACACCACTGGGGTTTCCAAATATCTGGTAGGATGGATAATTCAAAAGTCTCACAGGGGTCTTGGGACAATGTCCCCTTGTGTCAAATTCTTCTGCAGGCTGCAGTGTCTACTATCCATTAACTCCACCCAATGACAGACCTGCCTCCACTCCCATCTAATCTTTGTAAATATCTGAAAGGCACATACAAATTTATGTGGGACTCTGGCCCTTCCCCATGAGAACCCCTGCTAAAAGATTAGAACAATGAGAGCTGAAAATAAATGACTATACCTGTATCATTTTGGTTTTGTTTTTTGCTAAGGTCAGGCAAACTTTGATTTTTTTTTTTTTTTTATAGATCCCCTATGCAATTAACTTTTTATATCTTGGGGCAGAAACACTCAGGAGCCTTCTGACCATAACTTTCAGTTAAAAACATGCAAACTTCGCATATGAATTGGGGACATTAGAGTGATCCTTTTTAATGGCGTTTTATATATATATTAAAGTTGACTACTTAAGAAATACTAGAACTTTTCCCAGGAATTATGTTTCACAAGCACAAACAAACCAGAAACAGAAATATAATTTCTTATTTAGAGAAAGAAAACCAAGACGCAGAAGGAAATGGTGGTGGGGGGCACAGAAATAACAGTACAAGCAATTGTTTCAATCAGAAAATAGTAACTCTGGCTTATGACATCCATGGTGCTAGATTTATTATTCCGTATACCCTTAAAACAAGTCAACCATAAGCATTTACCTTAGAAATACAAAGTTGCTTATTTCTGTGCAGTACACTTTTACAGAGCCATGGATTGATGGTTTCGCAAGGTATCAGTCACACTTTCACAGGATTTGCTGATATAAATACAAAAGCTTCATTTTAAAGGATAAATAAAGCCACACTATTATCTAAACAGGGTAAAATTTAACATCCTTGTGGTTTGTGGAAATTTTTGATGTGCCTGCTGGCTTTTCAATAAAAATCAATTATGCCTTAAATGTGAGTGGTAGTCAACATACTACAGACTATAAATTCAATTTCATACTCAGAAATATGGATTAGCTGAACTTGATGCCCTTCCATTGATTTCAGAAAGCAAAAGCTGATAAGGTAAATAATAGTAAGAGGCTCTCTGACACTCTGCATCAAGTTCTGGATTTCCATATTATTTTGTAAGAACTTTGCAGTCACCACAATATCCTCCTTGTGAAATATGTATGATGAATAGATATTATATGGATTGCTGATTCATCTCTCCATACAGGATGGATATTTGGCTTTCATAAGTCAAAGAAAGAACTGAACAGAAAAAAGAATAATCTTATTTCCCTCAGCTCAGTGTAAGGTATATGATAACTAATTTTGAATAAATCCAGTGGGTAGAGAACTGATATCCCACCTAGAAATACAAACTACGTAAATCAGAAGCAAAAGGATGCTTTTCAAGTACATACATGTAGAGAGAGAAAAAAAAGCATTCTAAAAACTGAAAAACATCCAATCTTTCTGTTCATTCACAAGAGCACCTTAAATTGGCAAGAACCGCATGGTGGATAGCAGATTTGGAGAGGAGATGATTTGATGCTAAGAAATGTAAGGACTAATGATCATGAGTGAGATAAGCAGAACAGTTTTCTGCATAATGGGAAATCCAATTCAATCGTTTTTCCCTCCTTTAATGTGCAGAACATTTAGGTTTTATAGAACTGTTCAAGTCCACAGTTTCAGCATTTTGTGGCTTCGCCATTCTCTTTTGCAATAAGCCTAGTGCACTCTGTTTAAATCCAAAAGAGTTCTTAGGAAGATTTAGTCCACAGGCCTGAGCCTCACCTTTCGTCAGGACAAGTTTCTTTCATCCTGACACACAAACAAGGATTCTTTTACACACACCCAGCATTCTAACAGAGCAAAACAATGGCTTTTATCAGGTCAAAGATGTACTCTCCTTAAAAGAAATTTTCTTGACGCTTTCCAGAAGCCAGAATCTTTGAGATTTCATATAAACATTTTGGTGAAAATACTGGGCTCTGCTGTAAGAATATAATTAATTACATTCGAATTTGTCAAGAAAAAGGTCATTACCTAAAAATAGACTTATATATCATTTAGTTCACTGACACAGTTTTATAAAGGATATTAAATTTTAAAGGATACCAAACATGAAAGTAATCTATTTCCAATAAATGGCAAATGAGTAGATCAAAAAATATTTTCAGTTATAAGTTTTCACATGTTCATTCATATTAGCCAAGTGCCGTCAAGTCATTCATATTACTCATCCTATTATTTTCCATGGAAACCCTGGTATAGTGGTTATATGCTATAGCTAACCAAAAGGTCAGCAGTTCAAATCCACCAGATGCTTCTTTAAAACTCCATGGGGAAATTCTACTTTGTCCTATAGAGCCACCATGAGTTGTAATTCACTTGACAGCAACTGCTTTTTCTTGTTTTATTAATTTCCATAGAAATTAAGAGAAAAATGACAATAGGGTTATTGTCTTCTTTATCTGAACAAAATTGCTTATACATTAAAAAAACATGAAATCAGAAAAAGGAAACATTATATTCCCCATTTCTGGCTTTTTGGGTTATCTACCTGTCTGATCGGGGGAAAAAAGTCAATGAACATTTCTTTTCTGCAACTCTTAGAAATCTATGTACATATATGTTCATTCATGAATGTATTTTCTTTTCATAACAGGCAATATAGGGGCAAACATCTTTCAGGAATTTCTCTTCATGTCTTATTGAAAATTAGGTAAAGAGTGCAACTTGAAATTTTATTTTTCTTATATCAACATATACTCTTCCATCTGTAAAACATGAAGTTTCTGATACAGTATTTACTATGTGAATTACAGAATTCTAAGTTTCAGTTTTTGTCACTGTGAAACCTATCTAATACAAAAATGCCACAACCAACAATCTTTATCATCCATTGTAACGCGACTAGCATATGAGGAAAAAGGCATCACATTGTTTATGAAAAAACAATTCTTGTAGATACACTTGGAAAACTGCAAACAATCATAAACAGTTACTCTTTGGGGATAGAGAAAAACTGCCATTAAACAGGTGTTAGAATTTAAATGACACCTCATTAGTGACTCCTTTTTGCAGCTCAGAGACAAATAAAACCTTCATTTAAAAGCATTAGTGCTATTCCTAAGGGTTTCTGGTATCATAATGTTTTGTTTTATGAAGATATTTAGTTTCTTCCAGCATTTTTGCTTATTTATACAAAATAAACCAATTGCATTTCCAAGTGTAGCTGAGCGTGAAGCCGGGGGGTGAATATGGCCTTTGTAGTGCTGTGAGTATCCTTGCCCCTCCCTCCACATCAAGAAGTCAGAGAGGCTGGATCACAGCCTGATAACAAAGGTATTTCTGAGCTTCACTTCCACATGGAGATTTACTCTCTTGTACTTTGCATCTGTTAAAGAATAGCCATAAAAAACTCAGAGTTCCTTCAAGTCAAAAACCATTAGCTGTTATTCCAATTCTTCTCAACATAAGGTGTGAGACTAGTACAATTCAATAATTGTAATGGAGGGATGCCTATTGAAAATTTACCCATTGAATTTACCTGTTAATTAGTATCACATGCAAGTAAAATTATATTAAAAATCATTCAAAAGTGACTGAAACACTATACTGACAGCGAACCCTCAGAAATTCAATCTGGATTCAGAAGAGGATGTGAGGTCGGGAATATCATTGCTGATGTCAGATGGATCTTGGCTGAAAGAAGAGAATACCAGAAAGATGTTCACATGTGTTTCATTGACTAGCAAAGGTATTCAGCTGAGTGGATTATAACAAATTACGAGTAATCTTGCAGAGAACTAGAATTCCAGAACACTTAATTGTGCTCATGAGGAAGCTGTATATGAATCAAGAGGCAATCATGTGAACAGAACAAGGGGACAATGAATGTTTTAAAGTCAGGAAGGTGTGCGTTAGGGTTGTATCATTTCACCATACCTTTTCAATCTGTATGCTAAAGAAATAATCCTAGAAGCTGGACTACATGAAGAAGAATAAGGCATCAGAATTGGAGGAAGACTCATTAACAACCTGCATTGTACAGAAGGCACAACTCTGCTTGCTGGAAGTGAAGAGAGTTTGAACTCCTTACTGATGAAGATCAAAGACCATAGCCCTCAGTATGGATTACATCTCAATATCAAGAAAACAAAAATCCTCACAACTGGACCAGTAAGTAACATCTCAATAAACTGAGAAACAATTAAAAGTCGTCAAGGATTTCCTTTTATTCGGCTCCACAATCAACTCTCATGAAAGCAGCAGTCAAGAAATCAGAAGATGCATTCCATTGGAAAATCTGCCATAAAGGACCTCTTTAAAGTGTTCAAAAGTACAAATGTCACCTTTAAGACTAAAGTGTGTCTGACCCAAGCCATGGTATTTTCAACCTTATTATATACATGCAAAAGGAATGAAGAAGACAGAAGAAGAATTGGCACTTTTGCATTGTGGTATCTTTGTCACGTGAACAAAAATTGTTTATACATGTTTTAGTCAGCCAGTGCTGCTCTAACAGAAATATCACAAGCGGATGGCTTTAATAAAGGAAAGTTTATTCTTACACAGTCCAATAGACTACAAGCCCAAATACAGAATATCTGCTCCAGGGGAAGACTTTCCCACTTGTGGGTTCTGGAGGACAGTCCAGTATTGCATCAGTCTTTGTCCATGGAGCATCTTGGCGCAGGAACCTTAGGTCTAAAGGACGTGCTCGTCTCCCAATGCAGCTTTCTTGGTGGTGTGAAGTTCCCAATTCTCTGCTTGCTTCTCTTTCTTTTTGTCTATTAGGAGTAAAGGATTAAGGGTGGGGCAAGCCATACTCCAATAAAACTCCCTTTACAGTGGAGTAGGGAGGCAATCCTATGACAGGATTTACAGTTCAGCCTAATCCTTTAACATACAGTACAGCAAAATCACAAAATGGAAGACAATCACGAAATATTGGGATCACAGCCCAGCCACATGGCTACACATATTTTTGAGGGAATACAACTCAATCCATGACAGTACATAAACAAAACAAAACAAAACAAAAAACTATTAAAACACCATTTCTGGCTTTTTGACTTATTACCCTGTCTAATGGGGGAAAAAATTCAACAAGCATTTCTTTTCTGCAACTGTTAGAAATCTACGTGCATATACGCTCATTCATGAATATTTTTTCTATTCATAAAGGGAATACAGAAGTAAACATCTTTCAGGAATGTGCCATGGACTGACAAAAAGAATGAACAGATCTGTTCTGGAAGAAGTACAACCTGAGTGCTCCTTGGAAGCAAAGATGGCGAGACTCCATTGTACATACTTTGAAGACACTGTCAGGAGGGATCAGTCCCTGGAGAAGGACATCATGCTTGGTAGAGTGGAGGGTCAGCAAAAAAGAGAAAGAACCTCAACAAGGTGGACCGACACAGTGGCTGCAACAATGGGCTTAAGCATAAAAACGACTGTGGGCCTGCACAAGACCCAGCATTGTTTGGTTCTGTTGTGCGCAGGGTCACTATAAGCCAGAACTGGCTGAACGGCTCTTAGCAATAACAACTAGGAAAGTTTTCCATAATGTCACTTTACAGCATCCTCATATAGACAATTTCAGGTCTTAAAATGTGAACTCATTGTATAGCACACAAGGTTGAAGTCTCAATAAATCTAGAATTATAAGAAGTTATTCATCTCTTCTTCTTGAAAAGTTACAAAATTCAGTTTAATTTAGCTGACTGAGATCCTTGGAATTGAATCCACTAAATTCTGTCCTTTATTTGGGAGGATCGGATCTACCAAGACAAGCAGCAAAGGAAGATAATAAACTTCCAATAGCTGCTTTCTAAAACTGTTATTACTAAGCATTGGGTACAGGAACTTTAGTAATGTGTTTTGATGACACAAAGATTAATAGAACAGAGCTGGCCCAGAAAGAGCTTGAGAATAAATAGTACAAAATTAGTAGGAAAAGAAATGTTAAGATAATCTCCAAATAACTATGATATGATTAGGATAATTGAGTTGTTTTTTAAAAAATTCAAGAGTGTGAGTGTCAAAGAAAAAAGATGACATGGCTGAAAGAATCAGAAGACGAAATTATATGTGAAATGTATAGTGAGCAAAGGTGATTTCACAAAAAGGGGACAGTTGTTGCTAGTTGCATGAAGTCTATTTAGACTGACAGTGGCTCCATGTGTAGGAGTCAGTGAAATAGAGATTTGGTGCAAGACATTTGGAGGGAGGAGCTCTACTGGCCATAATGCAGAAGACCCTGACCACACTGAGAAGCATGCCCTAAATTGATTAGGGAAAAGAAGTTATGAAGCTCTCTGAAGAAACAGTAACAAGACTGGTAGGAAAACTATTTTAAGTGCATGGAGATGAAAAGCTGAAGGCAGGGCAATCCTGGGAAGGTTACTGTGTATGTCTAGGTAAGATGCTTGTACGTCTGTTCCAGGGGATTAATACGATGAGAGAAAAACTGTGGAGAGAAGTTACCGATGTTGAATAGCTCAATTCTACAAAATGTGGCAAATTATTGAAGAATAAGGAATACAAAATGACTGAATACTCTCAACTGGGTGACGGGAAATAGCAGGAGAAGCTGGCTTGAGGGAGACGAAAGAAGCATTTTGGAGTGAGTGAGTCTGAGGTATCACCCGACAAGTGACACCAAGTGACAATTCTGGTGAATTCCCTAGTTAAAAAGTGAACTCTGAGGAGCCCTCTACTCAGTATATTAAACTGTAGGATAATTATAGTTTCACAACTTACATGGAAGAATTGAAAAAGCAGGTAATGGCTTCTGACTTGGAGAAAATCTGAGTTTTATGTGACTATTATTAACCCAATATTCAACGAGAAAAGTGAGACTGGAGGTAGAAAATTATCTGGGCTAGATTTGCAAGCATTTTTCTGCATAGGAAAGAAACCACAGGAGGCAATGGTATCAAGAGAGAGAAATACAGAGATGAGAAGGAGGAGAAAGGTGGTATCACAGGACACATAGACAAACCGAGCTAGGAAACCTGAGGGGGATGCATTCAGTTACTGTTTATACATTTAGTGAATAAAAATAACAATAAAAATGATGAAATTACTTATATAGCACTGCTTATTAAAATAATTGCTAAATATATTCTACTCGATCTTGACAAGGTTATACCACTGTGATTATTTCAAATTACTGCCCAGTTCTCATTTAATCACATAGCTTAAGTAAAATACAGAGCCCAGAAAAAAAGGGGGAGTGAAGAGAGCAGAGAGCTTATGCTTATACACAGTAAGTGAAATTTATTCACAAAGAATAAGTTGCAGCCTGCAAGAAAAAAAAAGACAAAAAAACAAAACAAAACCCACATATCTCAGCAGTTCAGCTGAGCCAAGCCAAGCAGATCCAACTCCTGACAACCCCAGGGGCCAGAGTAGAACTGACCTCCAGAGTATTCAAGGAGTGCCTGGTGGATTTGAACTGCAGACCTTTTTTTCAGTTCAGCTGAACTCAGCTTATATTACAAAATACTTGACCCTGTGACCTAAACATTGGAACAATATTCTAGGATAAGTCTAGAACAGCAGGATTTAAATATGTGTATTTGCAACATTTAAAAAACAATTCTCTTTGAAAACAATGAACAGATATGCATTCTTGTGCATTGGCTTTTATTCTAGTCGTTACCCAGGAAGTAAATTAAAAACTTCTAGGAAAGATGAAATCAAAGAAGAGAGACAAAAGGCAAAGAGTAAAATATTTTGGACATTTATGAACAACAGGTCTTTTTTTTCTATTGTTAAAGGCAGGAAACAATGATCTTAGCTTTCCTGGGGTACCTTCTGCACACTATCTCCTTCCAGCTTCCATCCACTTCAGATGTCCTTACCGTACACCAACTAACTATCTTTCTCTCAATTCCAATCCAGAGGAAAGTATCTTACCTCTGTCGTCTACAGCATTCAAGACACCATGTAACTAATTCTAATTTTCACTCTCCATTTGGTACAGATTAAATGAGAACAATAATAATTATCATTTGCATTGGTATCTTCCAGTTTTCCACGTGTTTCACACACATATACATACATATGTAATACATACAATTATATTTATAATATATTACATACATAATATACATTAATATATAGTATTATTTGCATTAGTATCTTCCATTTTTCCACACCTTTCACAGACACATATATATACATATTTGTAATATATGTATATATATTAGCCAAGCCAAGTGCCCTCGAGTCAGATCCCACTGGTATAATATACATATATATATACTGTTTTAGTCAGCTAGGGCTGCTCTAACAGAAATACCACAGGGTGGATGGCTTTAACAAAGGAATGTTTATTCTTGCATAGTCTGGTAGGCTACAAGTCCATATTCAGGGTGTCCGCTCCAGGGGAAGGCTTTCCCCCTTGTCAGCTCTGGAGGAAAGTCCAGTATTGCAACAGTCTTTGTTCAGGGAGCATCCTGGCACAGGAACCTCAGGTCTGAAAGACACGCTCTTCTCCCGGTGCAGCTTTCTTGATGGTGTGAGGGTCCCAATTCTCAGCCTGTCTCCCTTTCCTTTTATCTCTCGTAGGATGAAAGGATTAAGGGCGGGGCAAGCTATACTCCAGGGAAACTCCATTTACAGTGGAGCAAGGAGGTAATCCTATGAAGGGATTTACAGTCCCACCCTAATCTTTAACACACAGCTTAGGAAAACCACAAACTGAGGACAGTCACAAGATATTGGGAATCATAGCCCAGCCACATGGCTACACATATTTTGGGGGGGACACAATTCAACCCATGACATATATTATATATTATATGTGTGTATATACATATATATATATACATACACACATATATATATACATATAACTGGATATATGTGTGTATATATACACATATGTGTATACATATATACACACATGTATCTATATACATATATATAACTGTCTATGTGTGTGTATATATACACACATATATCTATATAACTGTCTGGATTTGTCAACTTTGAATTGAAACAAATGATTCAGTGGCATTATTATTATTATATTAGGTGGATGGTACAAATGGTTTCTGATTGACTAACCAAAAGGATGGTGATTCAATCCACCTAGTACCATGGAAGAAAAGCCTGTGGATCTACTTCTGTAAGATTTAAAGAAAAAAAATAATTGGAATCCAGTTGACTTCAACTCATGACCCCGTGTATTTCAGGGTAGAATGGCACTCCATAGAGTTCAGAAAGCTGTGACTTTTTGGAAGCAGACGATAAGGGCTGTCTTCTGAGGTGCCCCTACGTGGATTTTAAACCACCAATCTTTCAATCAGCAGCAGAACATTTAACCATTTATGCCATTCAGGGACTGTCTGTAAGATTACAACCACTGAAAATCCTATGAAGCAAATTCTATTCTGATGTACATGGGGTCTCTGTAAATTGGGATTGACTGTACAGTAATGGGTTTGATTTTTAATAGCTGATGGTCTCTGGATAGAACCAGCAGTGAATGGTTGAAATTTGGAGTCCACTCAGGGGCACTGTAAAATTACAACCACTGAAAATCTTATGAAGGAAGCCCAGTTCTACTCTGACACACATGGAATTACCATGGTTCAAAACAGACTCCATGGCAACTGGTTTGCTTTTTGTCTTGTTTTTTGTCCTACTTGTTTCCACATAAAATCTACATTGGAAAAATCTGAAGGCTTTTGGAACTGATGAAGATTCAAGAGAAACAATGGGAATACCAGAAATCCCTGAAATCTCTCCAGCACATAGGAAATCACCTATTCTGGCCACCACGTCTATGATAAAATAGTCACTGGTATGAAAGACCCCAGGCTGGGGGAATCTGTAGCTCTATAGCAATTGCTAGGACAAGTCCTTCCCTAGCTGAGCAGGAGATGTGACTTAGCAACACAAGACAGAGCACCTCATCCCTGGCTCTCCTGACCTTCCCCTTCCTTCACTTTATCCTCCCTAAAGGAGAAACCTCAGTTTTTCCACTTTTTTGTACACTCATGTGTATCATCACTATCTATTTCCTTCCTAACCTCTTATCTATCAATTTCTTCTCTCGGTTGATTAAATAATTTTAAATTGTAAAGGATGTCAACTATAATGACTTGCCTAACTCTGTGGATACAAAGGGTCTCCTCTACAAAGAGCTGGTACCTCATGAACCTTGGCCAGGCCCCAGGGAACTGGAATTAAGCCTAGCCCTTGCAGCAGAGAGTTTAGAGAACCTCTCTGCTTAGATTTGACAGACAGTAGCAAGTTCCCTCTCTGTGGGCTCCAGTTTGCTCTGACTTCGTTTGTTTCTGTGATCAGTCCTCTATGTTCTTCTGCTAGCCTCTGGGTCTTTGGGCCCTAGCCCTCACACTGGTACCTTTTGGCAGTTTGTACACTGTAACTTATAACCTCCCAGATATGGAAACTTCCTCCCAAGTTGTGACTGCTGTCCACGCCAGACACTTGCTACCCTTATTTGTACTCACCCTTGCTCATTTTTACAAATAAGTGTGATGCCAAGATGTTATATAACCTGCACAAGTATGGACAGTGACAATCTTTTCCCAAAAGACTGCTTTTCATAACAAACTGCAAGTGCCAGAATCACAATCTTCAAAGACAAAATACGCATTAAATAGTGACCTGAATAGGCACAGATAAATTTAGGACCCCAGCTAGGTATTTAATTCTTTGTTTTGCTTTTCCATAGCTCTTTTAGAAGATATTAGAGCACCACCTTAAAAATAATCAGGAAGCTTTTTTACACAGTTGAAGGGCAATATGCACATTTTTGAACAGCGCTAATTTATGCCAGCACACTGTCCTTGAATTTCACCCCTTATGATCCTTATATAGGACCAAGTTTATTTTTTAAATATATATTCACATGTATATTATTCCCATAGTATTCAAGGGCTTTTATATATGACCATACACCTGTCTCAATTTTGCCACAGATTATCGTATCTTGAATTTTTTTCTTTTGTGTTTTCCTTGTCAACAGAAGAAAAAGAAAGATAAATTTAATCCAAAATAATCAAAGTACAGTAAAAAAATTCCACATGCTCCTAGGTGTAACTAATTTACTCCTTAATTAAACCTTGTCCTGAACGTTTGATAGATTAGAATCCTACCTGGGATGAAATAACAACAGAGAGCAAGCTTTCTCTATTAAAGAATTATATTCCAGACAGTGCCTTTTAGATTGAATTCAACTTTTTAATAATTGTGTCAAAGGGAACAGAAATCACTGTCCTTTAAAAATGAAACTTACTTTGTCAATTCATTGATGTGCAACAGATATCTCTATAATAATTCTCCTATGATGGATTGTAAATAAAAATACTACAACTATAGATCAAAATCAGAAAGGTAAGGCAAATTAATACTTACTAAATTTAACTTTTATGAAATTAAAAAATATTCTGAGACAACTTAGTTCAAAATCTCATTAGTATGTAGTCTAAAATCTCTATCAAAATATACCTGATCACACAAGTACAGAATTTTAAAATTCTCATAATAAGGAAGAAGGTCAAAATCCTCACTTGTTATTTTTTAAACCTCCTGTTACACTGGTAATCCTTCTCATTCACCTTATTGAATAATTCACAATTGTTTAGAAGTGTAAGAGAATCTTCCCTAGAACAACCACCAGCCTTCCAAGAAGCTAAAATACTGTATCACTTTTATTTAAGTCATAAATGCATCCCTCTGTAGTGTTTGCATTCTATGTCTTTGTCACGTACAGTAGGCCAGGAAAGTTCTTAAATATGAGACTTGTGTGAATATTGCCTGGTATTGTGCCACAAATTAGGAAAGAGCAATTCAAAGCAGGTTTTCCTGCTTTTCTCCCCTTTTCTTCCTTCCTTCCTTTCTTGCCTTTTTTTTTTTTTTTTTTTTTAAGGAGGAAAAAACTGTTTTATATCGACAACCATCTGTGAGCCTGTCTTTCAGGCCATCAAACTCTCCCATCCATTACGGAGCCTTCCTCACCTCCGCTGCATGACAGCACAATAAAGATGACATACTAATTCAATGACTTGTAATTTCAGCTAAACAAAGACAAGTGCTGCAGCTTCTTCTTTTGTGTTAACAGTGCCATATCGGTGAAGCCAGCTATGCAAACATAGCACTGGGAGGGTTTTATGACAGCCGTTGAATGGGGAGAGTAGCTTGGTGTTGCTTTTTATGGTTTTTGGCTCCATAATTTTTGGCTCTGTGCTGCTGGCCATGGCTATTGTGTCTGGATTCTGTGTCAGCAGCAGCTAATTGTTCCAATAATGTTTATCATAGGGATCCACTGGGGAGCTGTATACGTAGAGATAAGCTACAGGGCAATGATACACACTATCTCACTGATCTCTACACACAGTGCTCCTGCCTCATTCCGAAAAGCTTTTTAGGTTCCCAGTCTTTAAAAAAAAAAAATAACAGCTTAATCATCATGCCAACAATAGTGTCTAAGGGGATGTAATCAGGTTTCTCTGATAATCTTAGCAACACATGAAAGTCATGCGCAAAAGCAGTAATTGAAGCAGTTGGTTCATTCTACCACCTGCTGTTGAAGTCACAGGTTAATCTAAATGAGGTCCCCTTCTGATGAAGCAGTATGCAAGGCACTTTTTATATCATAAATGTGCCTTACAGAAGCTTCACAAAATAATAAAGTAACAGTTCATTAAATGAACCGTGTGAAGTATCCTGGCCTTGTCCAGCCTCCCTCACTGCTGTTGAACGGCATATCTGAGTGTAAATCCCGTTCTCATGTCTGTACCCCAGTGCACACTTCGGTTTGCATATGGTCACAGACAATGGGAGTTCCTGAGACAGATGCCCAAATGTAACTAAACGTCAGGCAATCAGGGAATCAGCTGCAGGAAAGTGAAACATTTTTCTTTGTCTGCTTTTGATGCTATTTCCCACAAGATTACTAAATAGAATGTTGGCAATGGAAAAGTAGTCCTAGATCCACAGTTAAGCTTCTTTCCTTCGTCTATACCACTAGTCTGTGTGTAAGAAATCATTTTTTTCTAACTGAACTTTTATTTTAACTCCTGATTTCCATTTAAAATTTTCCTTAACCATATATCATAAAGTCTTCATCTGAAATAAAATTAATTTTAAGATTACGTCATGTACTGTTCTCCTAATAGACAATTTCTTTAACAAAAATGATAAAAAAATTATGAAAACTGTCAAAATAACACTCTAATGGAAGTTTAAAAATACAGAAGAAATGACACCTTTAGATTAAATTTTATGCCTGATTTTAAGTCATTTCATTGAATAATAATAACTGCCATTTTTTGAGAGCCAACTCAGTGTCAGAAGCTAAACTAGGTTAACATTATCTTTTTTAAGTTTCAGCATTCTTAGACATTATGTCTCCAGATTGTGTCTGGAAAAGCTAAGGAAACCAAGTCTCACAGAGACCACATAATAATCCAAGCTTCTGGGTTAGTAAGTGGCAGTGCTAAGATCAGCATTCAAGTCTATCTGAATTCAGAGGCTATCCTTTTTTCTGCTGAGATAAACTGACATAACGCATTTAGTATAAAAGGGAAAGCAAGAAGTGTTAATGTTGAAAAAGAAGCTCTAGTTTTAAGTTAGGACCATAAAAGAAACTGATTGATATGAACTGGTTTATTCCCAAATTTAATGGTGTATGTATGTGTGTCTAAGAAGGTCTTGAGTGGCTGGTGCAAATGATTAACCCTCTCAGCCTCAAATCAAAAGGTTGGAGGTTGAAGTTTATCCAGAAACACCTCAGAAGAGAGGCCTGGAGCTCTACTTCTGAAAAATTAGCCACTGACAAATCCTATCTAGCACAGCTCTCTGACACACGGGGAATCAGCAGGAATTAAAATCAATACCATGGTAACTTTAAAAAAAAGTCTGCTTGTTTGCTTTTTAATGTATGTGTTTATGGGGAGGGGAGAGGGCAGTGTTACAGGACTAGGAGCAATTTTTAATAAAACATAGAATTATATTAGTTTAACCTAATTCAGCAGCAGAAGGTAAAAATAAGCAGCTAACTGAGTGACTATCCACACTGAAGTTGTTTAATAAATGTCTACTGAATGTTTGAATGACAGAATGAATAAAAATATATTAATAATTGGAACTACAGAAGTTACTGCATAAAAGTGCTTACTATGTTTTGAGCACCATCCCAGAAGTATGTGTAGTTTTTTGTTTTTATTTCTTGCATCTTCACAACAATCTGCTAGCTTTGGGATCATTATACCTATTTCACAGATGAGAACACTGAGGCTCTGAAGCAACAGATCACTTGTCCTTGTTTACATTAGTAGGAAAGTAGAAGATTCAGGATTTGAGTCAAAGACTGTCTCCACCTCAAAAGGCTTTTTCTGAAGGAATAAATGAATTTATAAAATAATAAGAATGTTAAAAAAAAGATCGTTTATAGTGCTTAGAAGAAAACAGGAAACCCTGGTGAGGTAGTAGTTAAGAGCTGCTAATCAAAAGTTCAGCAGTTTAGATCCACCAGGTGCTCCTTGGAAACTCTGTGGTGCTGTTCTACTCGATCCTACAGAGTCTCTATGAGTTGGAATCAACTCAATGGCAGTGGGCTTGGCGTTTTTTGTTTTGAAGAAGGCAGCCCTCCGTCTATGGAAGTACCCAGAAAAATTGTCTTAAACATCACAAGAATGATTTTGTTCAGGCAGTTAGTAAACATTCTTAATGGTAGGGACTGCTAAGTACTGAAATGTGCTTCTAAAGAAGATTGGAGGATATTTTGCACAGATCTTGGAAAACAAATTTTATTTGCAATCATCTAGATAGTCTGACTTGGATGCTGGCAGAATGAGTGACCTTTAATCATATATCTAGGACAAATTTTCTACAATAACTGTGTGCAAATTCTAGAACTTCTTTCCCTGTAGGAAATACACCTGTTAAAGTCTGTGAACCTGAAAGTACACTCTCTGGGAATGTCTATAACTGTCAATATCATATTGATGTATGCTTTATGCAACTGTCTGTCATAAAAGGTGCTTTCATGAGCCTTGAATATTAATTTTCCTTTAATTTCATTCTGGAAAGGATTCATGACATTCATTGCAAAGACAGCATGGAGAAAAGAGAAATGAAAGGAGAGACACTTTCCCTTGATGTGTTTCAACTTACTGACCTTGTGGTTGGCTGCCCAGCACTTAACCACTGAGCTACCAGGGCTCCTTCTCAATGACTAAAATCATAGTGAAACTGCTCTAACTGAAGGCTTCCTCATCACATTTCATCATAATAATGCCTGATGTTATAGTTTCTTCAACAATGTGCCTCAGGCAATCATTCTGTACATAAGCAAGGGAAAGCATTTTGTCAAAATACAGCAAAAATTTACATCTGCAGGTGGATGAGTAATTTTTATCCACAAATAAACAAAAGCCTGAACCATTTTTCTAGTCCTGTAGGATAAGAACTGCCTTAACAACAAAAAGTTTGGTTTGGTTTTTGGTATCAATCATTAAGCATTCAGTTGCTAGCCAAGAAGTTGGCAGTTCCAAACCACCCAGTGGCTATCTTTCTTCCCCAAAGATTACAGCTTAGCAAACTCAATGAGGCAGTTCTACTCTGTCACTTGTCACTATGAGTCAACACTGACTAGGTAACACCTAAAAATGATATTGTGAAGCATGAGTGATCTGTTTGGAGTTGTTAAGTATATTTGTCACTTTAACAATCTCATGAAATTCTTTGAAATTCATGAAATTCTTAGAGAAGAGCTGATCTGGAGCATATAAAGATTTTTTTTAAACACTTGTTCCAATTTTTAGGCTTAAGAATCATTTTTACTGTTCTTATTACCTCATAACTGGTCTATAAAAATGTAGTTAGAGTAATATATTATTCACAAAGCATTTTCAAAATTACTATCACTTTTTGAGACTGTCTTATGAGGTAAGTCAATCAGATTTACTATTTTTCACTTTAAACTGTACACCATGCTATATAGAATGTCAATTATTTTATGTTTTGTTGAGATTTTAGGAATGGGGAAATAAGGAATTAGAAGTTAAAACAAATTCTCTCAATTAATAAGGAGCACCTGGCAGATCTGAACTGCCAACTTTTTGGTTGGCAGACAGCACTTAGTCACTACACCACCAGGGTTTCCAATATGCCCACAGGTAATAAAATAGAGACTCGAACACAGATCTTCTGACTTCAAGCCTCTTAACAACTCTCTCCCTACAGTTTCATTGTCTTTCTTATGCATGGTAAGTAGCACAATCTGTATTTTAAAAAGCCCCAAATGTTACAAAAATCATCTGAGGCTCACCACTGCCTACAGGATAAAATCTAAAGTAATCACAGTCTTCTGCAGCCGCATGCAAACATATTGCCCCAAGCCAGAAGCCCACATGTATCTTCAAAATAGTCACTCTAGTTAACTTCCTGCCTTTAACAAAGGCATTTTTCTCCTCTCAGCTTTTCCTCACACTGTGTTCCTTTTGGTTCCACACCTGTTTCAGTCGTATATTTTCTGCAAGATTCAACTTAATCTTATCCTTTAAGAAATCCTTTCACCATAATGTAGGCTATTCAGTCTTTGATTTGTGAACTTCTACAAAACTTTGGTTTATACTGTATACGTATTGATCACTGAATCTAATGATTGCAGTAGTATTTATGAGGGAATATGTATGTTCTGCCTACTAATAAACTCTTAGCTCCTGAAAGGCCAAGCTTGTACATTAAGCCTCTCCCAATGAAAAGCAAAAATTGAAGAAACACTTAATGGTTATGACGATTGAGCTGTTTATCTCTGCATACTGGTATCCTGCACGTTGAAGAATGTGCCTTTAACAGTTAAAGTTCCTTACAAAGTTTTATATTTCTTTTATTACCATCCACTGTAAAATTAGGGTTAGTTACTGTTGTTAGAGGAGAGTTTTAACCACTTAAATGTTATAGCAGTCAACATTTTAAAATGACTTAGCTTATAAACCAAGTTCCTAACAACATAAAATATTTTATAGTACTCAAAATATTTAAAATGATTTAAAATAATCATAAAACAAAAATAGCTGCAAATAAAATATATTAGAGTTACAGAAATAGAGCTGTCTTACACCTGGTGAGATCAAATTAAAATTTTGACTTCTCCACCAGCCTTTAACAATTCAGTGCTTAAGGAAGTTATATCTATGGTAGTTATTTATATTTACATTTTTTATAGCTTATCATCTCTTATATTTATTGGACTTTTTCTAATTGGTTTGACTGTAATGCATTGCTAATACAGTCATAGTCCTATTTTTCTCCCTGGCATGGAAGGGAAGGAGAACAGTACCTAAAGCAAAGGTCTAAAATGTCTCATCTTTGCAAAGGAAAAGTCTCTCCTCACTGAGTAGGAATTGAAAACAATCACTGTCTTCTTTTCCTACATGATGATTTTGTTATCTACATTATATTCCACCTATCCATGAGTACGATTGCTAACAAAAGCTGAAATAGTACTGACTGGACATTAAGTGGTTCTGAGAAGCACCACGAGAGTAGTGAGGGTGCCAGAGACTTCAAGCATGTCACCAGAGCACTGTATAGTCTAGAAGACCCTGGAGGTAGGAGTTGAGGGTTACAAACTAATTAATCCATTAATGACTCAGTGTTATAACTACATTATCCACATTTCTACTTAGTACGTAATGCCAATATTTTACTTTTCCTTCAGCTCTTGTCTTGAAGCCTGCGTTTCTATTCTTTCATGTATATACTACTCCAACAGAGACTGCTTCAGTGTTCCCCCTTATCCTTAGCACATAACTACATGTCTGCTGCATCATATGTAATGTAACAAGAAGTGCTCAGAAACACACACTTTTTTCCAGCTTTAAATACCTTTGTCAGTTTTGTACATGCCTTGTTTCTGTCTTATTAAGATACAACTAGTAAAATGACTTAATATATACTCTTATGCACAACAGCATCAATAGAGATGTACATATTATGTATACAGTACACAAATATTTGTAGATAGAAATCACAACTGTGACTGAATATTTCACTGATACATGTCCTATTGTGTAGATATTTTCTATTATTAAGGAGTATTTTTGTAATCATTTATGAGTATACAAACCATGCTGAATAGTTCTTGAGTTTCCATGACATCAACTGTATGGAGTATATCTCTTTTCTTTGCTACAGTCCAAAATCATTTAAAAACTCTACTTCTATTTCGATAATTCTCTACTTGTGACTTTCTGTTGTCAGGCACATAATCAAAAAGGACATTTCTGATGTGGTAGATTGGAACATTTGTCCCAGGTTTCTACCTCTCCCTGTACCTTTCCATTTGTCATGTGACTTTGCAGTCCCTTCTGATAGAGACGAAGTGTACTTTCCAACTTGGATTTGGACGTATGATTTGTGTTGGCCAAAGAAATGTAAGCAGGAGCAACAGTTTGCCAATTCTGATGACATGCCATAAAAGGTATTGCACTGATGTCTACCACCATCCAGGAATGCCATGGAACTTCCTTGGTTTCTTTACTGAGACCTCATTAGCAGACATGATTAATTGAATCATCCCGCAGCTATCCTTTCTCCTGAAGGTGACCTGATAGCATTTTGGCCTTGTCAACCCCACTGAAGAGGTAACTGATTTAGCATAAACCCTGGAGTACTGTCTAAGCCCATTGCCATTGAGTCTATTCAGACTCACAGGGACACAATCAGAAAGAGTAGAACTGCCCCATAGAGTTTCCAAGGAGCATCAGGTTGATTTAAACTGCTGACCTTTCAGTTAACAGCTGTAGTACTTAATTACTATACCACCAGGGTTTCCAGATGACTTGTGGCCTCAAAAACACTTCAAACACTGAAGAAATGTCAAGTTTTTACAGGTTATCTCAGAACTAAGAAGAAAGACCAAATTCTCTAGGTAAATAAAGTTACCTTCATACTTTCTCTAAGGATCTTTGTTATGTGTAATGAAAAATACTTTTCAAAGTCACACTTTAAACACTTTTTAAACAAGGTCAGGATAAGTATTTAACATACACACACACACACATACACACACACATGCACACACACATGCACACACACACCCGTTGTGTGCCATTACGCAGATTCTGACTTAAAGTGAGTCTGTAGGACAGAGTAGAACTGCCCCAAGGGTTTAATTTTCACCTGAGCAAATTGCCAGGTCTTTTCTCCAGCAGAGCCACTGGTAGGTTTGAGAGGCCAACCTTTCCAATAGTGGCTGAGTGTTTAACCACTGTGCTACTTGAGACACACCTGTATATACACACATATTTAAATACATAAACACACATACATACATGCACACACAGAAATTTCACCTATTTAAAAATAAGTAAAATCCACATCTTGTGAAATCGTTTTAAATTCACTGAAAAATAAAATTACCTGTGGGCTTATTTCTATTTCAAATTTGTTTACAATTAGGAGAACTTCCCATCACAGTTTGTGATCTTAGCTACCATGTGGTCTATTTTATGTTTGGTTTCAGTCTGTGGAAAGGGTATTATTTAGTAAACATTGTATAAGGCATAATTCAGTTGCCAGAGAACACTTAAATTTCCATGATATTTAATGCCAATCTGTTTCTCAGTTTACTGCAATAAGGCATTTAAAAGCAACTGAGCATTTTAATGTGTAGTTCTAATTGCATTTATTAAACAATCTACAAGTGCACAGTTACCAACAGAAAAAGTGGAAAAAACACATGCTTGATTTAGAAGAAATGAGAACGTTATAAGCAACCACATATTCTGTGAGTGATTTTCAGTTATGAAAAGAAAAACTCTACAGATGAATTTTGGATTTTTATTTCCTTATTAAATTCACTTTTCTCCAAAGGTAAATGACCATAATTAATAATTAAACAAAATGTTATATCTTCCGAATACACACAGGAAACAGTTTCAAGGTCATAAAGTGCTCATAAGAAAGTAAAAGAGAACAGTATTTTGAATCTCTTCTTCCGTTTATATTACCTTCCAGAGGAAAGGAAGCATATAATGACACTGATTTTCAGCTTAGTTACATTGGAACCATTTAAAAAGCTGTATAGAAAAGTAGCAACTGAACAAAAAAATACTGCTTTCTTACCAGGTACATTGTAGTCAAGTGGTGTCATTTGCTTTTCAGCCCAGTCAGTGTTAGGTACCTAGTGGTTACTCACTCATGCCACCAAAATCTAGGAAGACTTATTCGGTGGTTACCACATAAATACTTAGGGCAAGAGTAGAATTAAGTATGACAGTTTCATGCTTTGAGTTAGCTTATAATCCACCAGGGAGAGACAGAAAGTAAGCATATAAATAATACATATAAATAACGTTTTGATAATGAGTAATGCTTTGAAGAAAATAAAGTCAGCTACTACAACAGAATAAATAGGCAGTAGTGGATATGAAAACCTAAAAACGCTGTTAGCGTAGTGGTTAAGTGCTACGTCTGCAAACCAAGAAGTCAGTAGTTCAGATACACCAGGCATTCCTTGGAAACTGTAGAGCAGTCCTATTCTGTCCCACAGAGTTGCTCTGGGTTATTACTGACTCCGCAGCACTCAGTTTGGTTTGGGTTTCAGTGGATAGGAGAGTCACGGAAAGCCTCTTTTGAAATGGTGATACTTGAGCTATAACAAATAACTTTGGCAGATATATAGTACATTCAGCTAACTTTTACCATACAAATAGTTCTCTGGAGGAAAAACAATTAATATTTGGTTAATAACCAATTTCACTCAAAAGAAATCTGTGCAAGAAATGAGTTCAACGTTTAGATAGGGTGTAAGAAGAAACGATTACAAAAAAGAACAACATTTTAAAAGTATAAAACATGGACAAACATGCTTGAACTCTGGAGTCGCACACCCTGAATTTAAAGCTCAACACTGTCACAGAGTGAGTGGCCTCAGGTAAGAAATGTATGCCTCTTACGGTACCTACCACAGACTTGGATTCAGGGAGAGGAATTCTTAGCCTTCTGCAGGATGAAAACTGAGTTCTCATACAAAGCTTGCAAATATCTGCATCACTGAAAAAAAATTAGAGGGGAAGACAGTAGAAAAATAACAAGGTTAACTAAGTTTTCCACAAAAGGCAAGTGGTGAAGAGAATTTAAATTTGATATGGCAATCAACAGGAAGCTCGGATAACTAGAGACAGCACAGTCCTCCTTCCGTGGCACTTCCCTCTGGCTAGAGGTTTGAATATACCTGACATAATCACACTCTTAGATCCAGTGACACTTGTTCTGCTGATTGACCCAGTAAGAAGTCTTACAGATCCTAGCAAATGGAGGTGTCTCCCAGTCCAATTCACCCATATGTTGCTCACAGGTTTTTTTTTTAGTTTTAATTAAAAATAAATAAACAATTTTTTCTAAAACCTCATTATTTGAAACTTTTGACCTCTAAGCATCGTTTAGGTCAGATTATATGGGTTTAAATTAAGAAAAAGTAGCTACCCTTAATCTTGCAATACCAATGTAACAAATTCTAGCTATTTTATATTCTGGCTTGAGCATCTTGAACATAGCCTATAGCTAAGCTTTATTTGTACAATCACTGTGGCTAATGAAAATATATGACTTAGGAAGAGTTTTAGAAACCACATTCATCTGCAGTTCTAGGATTAGCGACAATTTTTTTTTAATTAATAAAATCTGATTTGCAAGTTGCCTAGGCAGAAAATAGATGCAATTTTTAAAATTTTATCCAAAACTAATTGCCAGTACTGTTGGAAGTATCTTCCAAATATCTATGTCAATGTCATTCCAAATTATTACATTGGTATCTTTCCACTAAACTTAAAAGAAAGTAAAATATGAACTCTACAGTAAGGAATTCTTTGAATCCCGTTATGTAATTGCCAAGTACAAATTACCGGTAAGCAGGGCTCCAGGGGACAAAAGGAGAAGTAAGCAAGTGCTCTCTAGGAGCTGACAGGCTGGGCTGGAAAGCAGAAATTGAAGGTCTGTTTTTTTATCCCAGAAAGCTGGGTTAGGAACTATACTGCTCTGTCTATTTCTTGACCTGTTTCACACTCTGGTGGTATCGTGGTTAAGAGGTACAATAAATTACAGCTGCCAACCAGCTAGTCGGCAATTCGCATCCACCAGGAACTCTTTGGATACCCTATGCGGCAGTTCTACTCTGTCCTGTAGGATTGCTATGAGTCGCAATTGACTGGACGGCATCGGGTTTGGTATTTTTGAGGGAGATGTGGAAATAAAATCACCTGAGACCAAGATTCTTCATTTAAGGTGTCCCATAATCCTTAAATGAAAACCCCAGAGCATAGTGGTTAAGTGCTATGTCTGCTAAACAAAAGGTCAGCAGTTAAATCTATCAGGCTCTCCTTGGAAACTCCTTGGGGCAATTCAGCTGTGTCTTATAGCATCGCTGTGAGTCAGAATCTACTCTATGGCAGGCGGTTTGGTTTAATGTAAACTCCAGCCAGTAGATTAAGTTCAGCTTGAAAACCTGGGGATTTGGAGTAGCTGTTCCTTTCTGAAAACCATAACAAGGGATCTTTCAACAGGTGAGTCTTTAAATGGCCATTCACTCTCTAGCAGTGAAATACCTCTGAAGAGCTATTTCTAGGGCCTGGGGAAGTAAACACAGTAAAACTCAGGTGCTTTCCACAAGCTTAAAACACTGCTTCTCACTTCTACTCCTACTTAATAACGTCCTGGGTTTTATTTTGAAGCAGTGGCTGGCTGGTTAATGTTATGACTATAGCTGAAAACAAAAAGTAACATCTGACTAAAATTTTTAAAAGCAATTTTGAAAAAGTATTGAGGTATAATTTACAAAATAACAAAATATGTCCATTTTAGGTGTACGGTTTGATGAGCTTTGACAAACTTATATACCTAGCTATCACATCAAGATGCAGAAATGTTTCATCTTTGATCACTTGTTTTCTTTCTTTCTTAGGAGAAATCACTAATTGATACAGTGTGGAGTGAGCGATACATACGTTTTTATGGACATACACACTGTTACAGCTTTCAATGTACATTGCCAGAGTGCCTTCCTGAAAGTTGGTACACTTGGTCCTGCTCTCAGTTGTTTATAGTATACTAAATGTAGATAAGAGGTCATTACCCTGTTGGCAGTCATACTGTCTTTTCTAATGAAATCTGAATTTTGATGTAAATGACTAAAAAGAGCTTTTATAAATTATGTCTTTACTTTGATAACCACTATCTGTATATCATTATAGAAGTGAAATCATTAGGAGAAAATTAAAAGCATATTGAGAATAGCAACTGTTGATACTTCCACGTTTTTTCACTACTGTAAACTACACACAAGGACACACTAAACATTTTATTGCTTTTCTACCTTTACTCTTCAGTGATATTGATTACATTCAAGTTATGCAACCGTTTTCACTTTTTACCAACTGTCCTACCACTATTTATGTACTTTCAATGCATTCTCAACTAAAGTTTGCTCTCTTCCCTCCCTCCCTCCCTTGGCAAAAACTACTTTTGGTTTCTATAAATTTATTTATCTTATATAAATAATAGCATGTGTATTTGTCCTTTTGTGACTGATATGTCTCATACAACATAATGTCCTCTAGGTACATCCATGTTGTGGTATGAAGCAAAACCTCATTCCTCTTTACGGAAGAATAACATGTGTATCTGGTGCCCTGGTAGTGCAGTAGTTATAAACTGAGGCTGCTAACAAAAGGTCATCAGTTTGAATCTACTAGCCCCTCTTTGAGAACCTTAAGGGGCAGTCCTACTCTGTCCTATAGAGTTGCTATGAGTCAGAACCGACTTGAAGGCACCCAACAACAATATGTACATATTACATTTTGCTTATCTGTTCATCTTTTGTTGAGCATTTATCTTGTTTCTGGTTTTTTTTTTTTTTTTTTTTTTTTTTGGCTATTATGAATAGTGCTTCCCTGAATACTGGTGTACATATGTCGTTCACAACATTGCTCTTTAGGTCTTTGGGATGTATACCTAAAAGTAGAATTCTGAGTCATATGGTAGTTGTATGTTCAGCTTTTTGTGGAATTGCCAAACTGTTTTCCAGACTGGCTAGACCAACTTACAAGTCCACCAGCAGTGGATGAGGGCCGCTTTTTCTCCACACCTTGCCAACACCTGGTGTTTTTGTTTGTTTTGACACTGCAATTCTAATAGAGTGAACTGGTATTTCCTTGTGGTTTTGATTTACATTCCCTCTAAATAGCTAATGACTGAGTATCTTTTCACGGGCTTGTTGTCTATTTGAATATACTCCTTGATGAAATATCTGATAAAATCCTTCAACCATTTTTTGACTGTGTTTTTTTGTCTTGTTGTTATTGTTAATTTACACTATCTTGTAAATTTTGGATATCATGCCTTCATTGGATACATGATCCCTGAAGATCTTCTCTCATTTTGCAGGCTGTCTTTTCACTTTTTTGGTAGTCTTTTGATGCACAGAAATATTTAAGAAGTCCCATTTGTCTATATGTCTTTTGCTACTTATGCTTTTGTTGTTGAGCCTGATAACTCATCACAAAATCCTCTGTCTCACATTATTGTACCTATATTTTCTTCTATGAAGTTTATGATTTTAGTTTTCAAATTAAGATCTTTGATGTCTGTTTGTTTTAGTGTACGGCATAGTGACTACCTGCTCCATTCTTCTGCATGTGGATAGGCAATTTTCCCAACATCATTTATAGAAGAGACTCTCCTTCTCCACCAGATGAATTTAACACCCTTGCTGTAAATCAGAAACACTGGTGGCATACTGGTTAACAGCCGTAATCACTAACTACAAGGCTGGCCGTTCAAATCCACTAAGTGGTCCTTGGAAACCCTATATGAACAGTTTTACTCTCTCCTATGGAGTCACTATGAGTTGCGATCAAATCAACAGCAATGAGTTGTTGTTGTAAGTCAGTTGACCACATATACATGGGTTTAATGCTCTGCTCTCAGTTCTACTCCATTCTCTGTTAGAATACAAGTGCCAGGCTGTTTTAGTGACTGTAGCTTTATCATATGTTTTATGTCAGGGAATGTGTGTGCTCCTACTTTCTGCTGCTTCTTTGGATTGCTTTAGCTATTAGTGGCCCTAGTGGTATAGTGGTTAACTGTTTGACTCCTTACAAAAAGGTCAACGGTCCAAATCCACTAGCAGCTCCTTTAAACCCTATAACAGAAGTTCTATTCTGTCCTACAGTCATTCACTGTGAGTTTCAATTGACTTGATGGCAACAATTTTTTTTTTTAACTTTTTGTTTGTTTTTGCTATTTAAGGAGTCTAGCCAGTTGATGTAAATTTGAAGACTGACTTTTCCATTTCTGTCAGGAAAGGCTGTTCAAATTTTGATTGCGTTAAATTTTACTGCTTTACATAGTACTGACATCTTAACTATATTAAGACTTCCAACCCATAAACATGGAACATCTTTCCATTGATTTAAGTCTTCTTTTAACAATGTTTTATAGTTTTAGGTAAACAGGGCTTTTATCTTCCTGTGTAAATTTATTCCTGTTACTGTATGCCTTTGATTTTGACACATAGTTACCCTACAGGCCTCAGCAGAACTGCCTCATGTGGTTTCCTAGGCTGTAGTCTTGGTGAGAGCAGATGGCAAGGACTTTTCCTCTATGCAGCAACTGTTAGGTTGGAACCATCAACCTTTCAGTTAGCAGCAGCTGAGAACTTGATCACTACACTGCCAGGACTCCTTAGTTTATTCCGAGGTATTTTATTTCTCTAGACACTAATGTGAATGGTAATATTCTCTGACTTCCTTTTCCTCTTGCAGTACACGAATATATAGAAATGCTACTGATATTTGTACACTGACCTCGT
Organism: Heterohyrax brucei; assembly: GCA_028571685.1. Lineage (NCBI taxonomy): Eukaryota > Metazoa > Chordata > Mammalia > Hyracoidea > Procaviidae > Heterohyrax > Heterohyrax brucei. Next base: position 118,996,879 of record CM053144.1, on the reverse strand, counting down.
CCCCTGCCTCTTTGTTAAATGCATTGGTTAGCTCTGATAGCTTTCTTGTAGATTTTAGGGGAGTTTCTATATGTAGAATCATATCATTTGCAATAACGGATAGTTGTACTTCCTCCTTCCCAGTTTAGACACCTTTTATTTATCTAGCTTAATTACTCTGACTAGGACTTCCAACACAATGCTGGATAGTAGTGGTGACAGTGAGCATCCCTGCTTGTCTCCGATCTTAAAGGGAACACTCTCAGCCTTTTGCCACTTGGTATGATGTTAACATGTGGACTTTTCAGAAATTCCCTTTGTTGTATTGTGGAATTTCCCTTCTATTTCAGTGTTGTTGAGTGTTTTCATCATGAAAGGCGGTTAAATTTTGCCATTTGCCTTTTCTGCATCAACTGAGATGCCCATGTGGTTCTTACCCTTTGTTTTAGTAGTGTGGTGTATTATAGCCACTGCTTGTCTTCTGCTGAACCACCCTTGCATTCCTGGGATAAAACCCACTTGGGGTGATATATAATCCTCTTAATATGTTCCTGAATACAGCTTGCCATAATTTTGTTCCATACTTCTGTTGACTTGTTTTAAAGAATATAGCAACTTAACATAAAAGTTCTAAATATGAATTTCAAAAATAGAAAGCTATAATTGAGATAAAATTTACAAAGAATAATTTTTCTCTTACAGATAAAAGCCACTGCCTTTGTGTCAATTCTGATTCATAGTGACCCTATCAGTAAGAATAGAACTGCCCCACAGAGTTTCCAAGAAGCAACTGGGAGATTTGAACTGTCAACCTTTCTATTAACAGATGTAGCATTTAACCACTATACTACCAGGGTTCTCTCACTTATAGCATGCTATTTAAAAGGTAGTTCCTGTACTACCAGCACTAGCATCATCTGAGAACTTGTAGAAAATCAAATTCTTTGGTCTCGTCTCTGAAATCAGATACTCCACGATTAGGGTCAAACAGTACATGTTCAGATAAGGCCTCCAGGTATTTCTGATACATGCTCTAATTTGAAAAGCATGATCTTACAGAATGTTATATACTGACTTAAGAATATAAATAAAAACTCTTTCCAACACTCAGGAGTAAATCCATCACTCAACAGTCACCAAACATTTTTGAGCTTGTCTTCAGTGCTTTAGGTCTAGTCTCATATCTCTATAATGTGAATGAGATCATTGCTTAAAATTTAAAATTTCATAATACTATGAGCAAAATTCTGAATTTGGGGTTATGGAAATTATGTAAGAAAGTATGAGTTTCATGATCCTTGACTTCAAAGAACTTGTAATTCAGTTGTGTAACTACAATATAACTTAACATGTGTCTCAGCTAGTGAATGTGACATAGACACTAGGCCACATAGTACCACCAGAAACGGAAGCTGCTGATGATTCTAAGCTTCTTTGAAAAGATACGTGATGAAGTATACATGCAAAGCCACGCAGGTTTCAACTGATGGGAATGCCAAGTGGTACACCCATTTTGGAAAGCAATATTGTACTTCCTTAGAAAGCTAGAAATAGAAATACCACATAATACAGCGATCCCACTCCTAGGAATATATCCTACAGAGGTAAGAGCTATCACATGAATGGACAGACAGACCCGTGTTCACTGCAGCATGATTCACGGTAACGAAAAGATAGAAACACAACCTAGATGTCCATCAGCAGATGAATGGATCAACAAACTAGAGTGTGTACACAGAAAGATAAAGTGATAAACCTGCAAAGCATCTCAGAACATGGGTGAATCTGGAGGGTATTATGCTGAGTGAAATAAGTCAATCACAAAAGGACAGATACTCTATGAGACCACCAGTTATAAAAACTCACAAAAAGAATCAAGATTTGATAGTTACAAGGGAGGGGAGGGGAGCGGTAGAAAGGGAAAACACTAAACAGACAATAGAAAAGTGGTAATTTTGGTGAATGGTAAGACACTAGACAATACTGGGGAAACCAGCACAACTCGTACAAGACAAGGTCATGGATGTTCCACAGATACAGCCCAGCTCCCAAGAGACTGAACTACCCGGCTGAGGGCTGTGAGGACCGTGATCTCCAGGAATATCTGGGCTTGGTTAGATAAAATAGTGCAGAAATAAAACGTTCTACATTCTACTTTGGTGAGTAGTATCTGGGGTATTAAAAGCCTGTGAGCAATCACCTAAGATACTCCACTGGTCTCACCCCTTTGAGAGCAAGAGAGAATGAAGAAAACAAAAGACTCAAGGAAAAGATTAGTCCAAAGGATTACTGGATCACAACTACCACGGCCTCCGTAAGACTGAGTCCAGTACAACTGGATGGTACCCGGCTACCACCAGTGCTTATTCTGACTGGGATCACAATAGAGGGTTCTGGGCAGAGCTGGGAAAAAACATATAGAACAAAATTCTAACTCACAAAAAAAGGACCAGACTGACTAGCATGACAGAGCCTGGGGAAACTCGAGAATACGGCACCCAGACACCAGGTTAGCTCAGTTATAAAGTCACCCCTGAGGTTCACCCCTGAGGCCCATAAAACAAAATGAGACTAAACAGGCAATGCCATGCAGGGGCAAGGACTTGAAGGCAGGATGGGACAGGAAAGCTGGTAACAGGGAACTCAATGTTGATTAGGGAGTGTGTTGCCCTATCATGGGGTAGTTAACCGATGTTATAAAATTATAAGTGTACTATTTAATCAGAATCTAATTCATTCTGTAAAGCCTCATCTACAGTACAGCGAAAACAGAAAATGAGCAGATAATTTGGCTAGTATAGGACCTTACAGGGAGAAAATATATTTGCCCCAAATAAATTTGTGTTCTTTAAAACCAAACCCAAAAGTTGTGCGGGTTTTTCTGAAGAAGAAGGTAAAGTGGGTATTTCTGCTGACCGGACGCCCAATCAGATTAGTTCTGTATTAGGAGGAGTGTGAGCCTCGGCAGCACAGTATTAGGGACTTGGCTGCTAGCCAAAAGATCTGCAATTGAAACCCACCAGCTACTCCTTGGAAACCAGAGGGGGTAGTTCTTCCCTGTCCTATAGGGTCACTGAGTCAGAATCCACTCATGGCAATGAGTTTGTTTTTGTTTGTTCATACATAGCTCACTTTGGACTCACTGAAGATTTTATGGGGTATTCAGCTTCAGGAATTCCTAAACAAAACCAAACTAAACCAGTTGCTATTGAGTTTATTCTGACTCATGGTAACTCCATGTGTTATAGAGTAAAACTGTACCCCATCAGGTTTCCAAGGCTATGATCTTTCATCGCCAGGTCTTTCTTCCAAGGTACCTTTGAGTGAGCTTGTACCACCAATATTTTATTCAGCAGTACAGAACTCAGTTGTTTGTTAAAGCGATCCTGGTTGTAAATCAGACCACAAGGCGCATATTTAAAGAAAGCCAAGTCACTGAAATAACATATATCAGAATACTTTCATTGTTGACTAGATAAAGTTAGGTGTGAACTAATGTCAAAAATCTTTGAACTGTATCTTTGTAGTTAGAAAAATTTCAGGTTCTTTATAAAGAGTGTTGTGGCTAATACCTTGACATATTATTTTGTTAAGTTATGTTATGATCATGTTTTCTCATGCAGCTTGAAAATCCAAGAATTTAACAATAAACTTGTTTAATTAAATTCAAAAAAAATTCTTGAAATTGTTTGTGGGACACTAGGCTAGGTAGGCAAAGGAAAAAATATTTAATAATAATTTAATAATATGCATGAAACAGACTTGGTACATACCTCACACAGTAGTCAGAATTCAGCCTTTCTTTAGAAAATAACCATGAAATTAGACGTACACACACAAGGGTCAAAAAGAGTTTAATAAAATACTGAAGAACTATGCCAGACTTTAGCAAAGAAGAGGACATATTTATTCATGTGAACACAATAAAGGTTTTTAACACTAAGTCAGATTTATCTCTCTGGTCTACTGATTTATAGCTCTAAATCAAAAATGGTTGAGGAAAAAAATTAGCTCATGTGGGAAGTGCTGTTTTCAGCAATATCTTTTAGAAACTTCCCCTCTCATAGGTATTATATTTGCACCTGAAGTTCAAGTAAATATAACAAAATTCAAAGTACAAGTTTTCACTTTCAAACATAATAGATTTATTCCATTGGTCTTCAAGATCTTGCCATGAGTCATAAGTATTTACAATACATTCCTCCATGCTTTTTAATAATCATTTGCTGCTGCTGCTGCTGCAATTTAACAGTTAGGTAGTTCCCTTCAACTGAGGCTCTCAAAACGTCTATGTAATTTTAATCCTTCATAGTAAATTTTGAAAAAAAATCTAGGCCTGAATCATCACAACCATGATCTTGTAAACTGGGGATAAAATAAAACAATGTACTTGACTTCGTCTATGAAAAGTAGAGGTTCTACTACAAAGCATTCAGTTGAGTGCCTGACGGCCTTGACTGATGCTTTACTGAACTGATCATTGGGAAAGCACAATTTACCTTTAGCTAGTCATTTGTGGCCCTCCTCCAAATGAAAGCCACTCTGCTTTTAATAGAGCTTCAAATTAATAGCATTTCTGAAGGTTTCTTTGAAACCTCCCTATTACTTATCTCTATAAATAATAACAGTATTTATAACAGCTCTTTCTGAGCTGTTACCTCATTTTCCTGTCTAATAATGTGACATCTGACATATTTATTTGAAAAGAAAAGTGACCATGAATTAACCTGTTGGAAACTACCAGTACTTGAACTTAGCAAGTATATGATATTATATAACAATTTCACAATATCTTCTCTCCATATGTTTTGAGCACAGAGTAAACAAAACTTAGCTCTAATATATCACTTAGACATATTATATCTTCCAGTAAAAGCAATTTCTATTTTACTGTGCTATGTCAGAATTATGCATTAATACTTGAGAAAAATAGAAATTACACTAAGATTACAGCTTTACAGATTAAACTTGAAAAGTTGTAAGTTCCTGTAATCAAAGATAGAATAGCTTCAACAACATTTAATTATATACAACAAAGTAATTGATATTGCTAGATCTCTGTAAGTCAAGCACAAATAATTACCTAATATGTGGCAACAAAGTATGACAAACTTCATATATTCCTTTTTCATCACACAGGCCTTCATTCATCATTTTACTGCACAGATCCATGCTTGGCTCTCTACATACATGACTAAAACCAATAAACATCAATTCCTTCTTAATCATATTATTCAATATAGAACAGTTATAAGTAAATAACAGTTCTGAAATTTGCATCTAAAAACTTGTGCACATTTCCTTTCATGTATATGAATGCAATACTGCCTGTGCAACTAGTATATATACTTACATATATACACCTATATATATACCATACATTAGTAACAAGTAGGATTTTACTGTGACTCTATAGATCTCCAGCTTATGGGCTTAGTTAATCATAATGTCATAGCCTCAAAAGCATAGCCAAACCACCATATAATAACTGAAAAGAAAGTTCAATCTTTGTCTCTTTCAAATAACTTTAAATGGAATCTAATACACAATCATATCTACCAGCGGGCTGTATGTAAACAAACCCAAAAGCTTATTCTCTCATAATCCTCAGGTATTATAGTGACTATCCAACCTGCTCCATCACTTGCTCTACCACCCCTCTCATGCCCATTACACAGACCACAGTAGCTCCACTAGTTTCTTATACCTTTCCTGAGATTTCTGTGGACCTGTCTCTTTTTTAGCCATTTTTACAATTTTGCATCATTTAAGTTCTAGAAACTAGGCTAGTAAAAACTGGCTTTCACGGAAATAGATGAAAGGAGAATGAATTAGAGAAAGATGGGAACTCTTATGCTTCATCCTTCTCCTCTTATTGAGCTCCCTCCACCCCCTTTCCATTCTGTAGAAAGCAACAGCAATTTAAAGGGTGTATACATAAGTATAGAAATTAAGTCCACAAAGAGGACACAACACAATTTCATTCTTGATTTTTGACATAACAAATCTTACATATCGTTTCTAACAATTTAATCAGCTATATTATTTTTAACAAAGCATATAATAAACATGCTTAATAAAATCTTGAAATCATATGTTCTTACAAGCATTTACTTTCTTCAATTTTCCCTTTCAAATAAGAACTAATATTGAATTTCTATAGTCTTAATTAGTGTGAAAAGTCAATGTTAGGTATATAAATTCATATAGCAATTACAATTATTGAATGAAAATAATAAATATGTATAAAGGATAAATAAATGCATGAAGGAAAAATATAGCTGTAGAAATTACTTTAAAATCAAGTTCTAGAGGATATTTTCAGAAAAAATAGAGTGGATTAAAATTATAGTTGATATTGCAATTTGATAGCCCTGAAATAAAGCAGAAAATGAATATGGATAAAATACCTAAAAATAATTAATTTTATTCAAATAGACATCATTAGGAAGCTCTTATAACATTATAATAGTCTCATAAGTATTACAGGTGAATGCATTACTCCCTCCAAAATAAACTTTCTCTTCATAAAATATATACCTGACATCATGAATTATGAATTACTATGAATTCCTTTGAAGGCCTAGTAGTTTCTATGTTTATTTTCTTCCTTCTGTATTTTACTTTCAAGGAAAAATAACCAACCATAATTAGGTTTAAACAAGAAGAATTAACAACTTCAATAGTTTACCTAATTTTACATCAAATCCGCAATACAGTAAAGAAAACAAAGTGCTTCATTTTATCGGTATACAACAAAATACTACTTTGGGTTAGCCTTAATATTTAACACATTTAACATAGGCAGAGACAACTTAATAAAATTCTGAACTCCATGTTAAAGGAAGTCCAAATGGTATACCTAAAGTGGAGTTCTAATTCACAACTCATGATGCTTTATAATAAAATTTTGCTAAATGAAGAAGTAAATGCAAAATGAAATACTAAAACAATTCACTTCAATAAGATATGGTTTAATTCTTTGATGTTTATTAGGGATGGGAGGAGGAGAAAAGGAAAATTGCAAAATAGCTGGAAGATTCATGTTTCTTTTATCTGAAAATAAGTAAAACATAATCTGTCTGCCCCAGAAATTTCTGTTAATTTCATTTGTATTATCAAAGCAATGCCTACTTTTAAGGAAAGTGGTTCCCACCAGTGTTCTGCTTAGTAGTGAAGATGGTGAGACGTGGCTTGCTTACCACAGACAAGTCATCAGGAATGAATAATCACCAGAAAATGACAGCATGTTTGGTGGAAAGTCAACAAAAATGAGTGAAAACCTCAATGAGGTGAATTTACACAGTGGCCACAAACAATATCATGAAGGCACTGTAGGTCATCAGGCTGCTGTGAGTCGGGACCAACCAGATGATTACTAACAACCACCAGAGGTGACAATATCCTGGCCCTCTGAGAGGCTGAGGTTTACTTGTGAAGAATAGAAGAATGCATATGAAAATGCGGTTACATATTCTGACTGACATGTGTTTAACATTTACATCCCCTAAAATCACTAAAGTATCTTATGATGTTTCAGGGAGCAAATTGTTTAATGACCAGGTATACAGGACTTAGAACACTACTGGCACTTGTTGAACATCCACAAATGTTAGCTAGTATGCATTTTCATTCTATTTATTACATCTTAAGAATGCTGAGGAGGAAATGCTAAATATTAGATGTATGGATATTTGAAAGTTCAAAGAAATTTTCACTTAACAACAATAAAAATTTAATTTTACATTATCCATTTATGATATTATAAACTCATGAAGAAAATGACAAACCTGCAGCCTAAGTCATTTCTATCAGCCATTGCTATCAAGTATTATAGTGACTATATTATAAGTATATTCATTTCTGTTCTAGACATTTCTTATCTGAGTCATTGATACTATAGTTGAGAACCAGTAAAAGATGGGGTTTAATACATTTCTAGTTGAGAAATTTAGAAAAAAGTCAAAATGATAAAAATGAATTTCTAATATAGCTGCTCAGTCTAAGAAGCTTGACCTAGAAGCCTCAGTTGTTTAAAAACATACAGTGGTACAAATTCCTAATGTAAGTAAACTTGATATCAGAAGAGAAGGCTGAAATTCTGTATTTGTGTCATAAAATCTTCTATCACCTTAATTTCCAATACTTTCCCCGGCAGAGGTCAGCACGTGAATGAGATGTTCTGTTCTGTCATGGATTGAAGTCTGTTCCCCCCAAAATGTGTGTAGCAGCTTGGCTGGGCGGTGATTCCTGGGGATGTGGGTGATATAACCCCGCCTTGTGATGCTGAGGAGGGAGGACGTTGTGTTGGTGGGGCATGACTCAGTGTGAAAGACTGCTTCGTGCCTTGAGGCAGCCTCCTGAGATAGAAAGGAAAGAAGTTAGCAAAGAGATTTGGGGACCTCATACCACCAAGGAGCAGTGCTGGGAACTGAGCACATCCTTTCTAAAAGACCATGATCCCTGCACCTCTGAAGCTTCCAGTCCAGGGGAAGACTGATGACACAGACCTTTCTCCAGAGCTAGGAGAAAAAAAACTTTCCTTGGAGCTGACACTCTGAATTTGAACTTTTAGCCTACTGGAATGTGACAAAATAAAATTTCTTATTTTAAAGCCATCCAGTTGTGACATTTCTGTTAAAACAGCACTAGACGACATAAAAATTTCCAGGTAAAATTGACAAAACTTAATATTCAATACATTTTACCACTGAACTTTTTAAAATGAAGATGAATACAAAATAAAACCAGAATAATTTTAAAAAGTAGACATGAGCCTTTATTTTCTTGTTCTCTCTGTTTAAAGTACGAGGTCCGACACTTAAGTCTGCAAACTTAACTGTTTCAAGTGCTCCATACTTCATTGCAGAAAAGCACTATGGTTACTTTTGAAGTACTCCACTTGAGAAGCTATGCACTGATGTCAGCACCTAGTTCACCCTTCAAAGCAATTTTGGAGCTCTTTCTTTCACTGTGCACAGTAGCAAGGTGGCAAGTTCACAAACTTAATTGCATAGTTATCTGTGAGGGAGTTTTTAGCCAGTAAACAAATAACTGTATGGAACACCTTCCCTACTCACCTCATCTGGACCCCAGTGACTTTTTTCTTTACCCAAAGGGAAAGGAAATACTGAAAGGAAAGTATTTTGATGACATTCAGGAAACTAGTGGTAGTATGATGACAGCTCTGATGGCCATTCCAGAAAAAGAGTTCCAAAACTGCTTTGAAGGTGGACTAGGAACTGGCATTGGTGCATAGCTTCCCAAGGGGAGTACTTCAAAGGTGACTTTAGTGATATACAGCGATGAATTCCGTAGCACTTTCAACAACTAAGTTCTTGGACTTGTCAGACCTCATCTGTACTATTGAGGTGTCTACCCTGGCACGCCTTCCCTAAAGAGTGGTTAAAATGATGGCTAGAGTTTCATATGAGCAACATAGTGTGTCTGCAGTATCATAGCCTATGTCAGATGTCACCAATTTCATCAACAAGAGTCCATTTCTAACATCAATAATGCTACTTAGCAAGCCATCACAATTATCAATGAAGTCATTTCTAACACTGATTATAAGAATGAGAAAAAAAACTTCTGGTGTTGATCAGGTAAAATACAGTGGAAGCACTTTTGGCAGCCACTTCTTGTGTACAGGTTTTAGATTAATGATGCTTATAACCATCACATGGGTATGAACTTCTCTTAGGGTAATTCACCTTGACCCCTGGTATATATCAAAATGAGTATCCCCAAATATATTAAATTGTAAATGTTGAGGTAATTTAAGTTAAATAATAAATGAAAACCAATTGTAATCTTTAAATATACGATTTTGATTTATGTTTTTATTGTGATCAGTATATATTATAGCAAACGTTGCCATTTCAATATTTTTTACTTGTACTATTGAATGACATCAGCTACTTTCACTATGCTGTCATTTGACTGGGGATCTGCTTGATCTATCCTTTTTTGAGAGAAGCCTACTAAATCTACTGTGCTTGTGGATTCATTCAGTTTCTCTCATGCTTTTATCAATGTTTGTGTTATGTATTTCAAGGTTACTTCATTAGCTGTTCTCACAGATTAACTTTTATATCATTTGGTAGACTGTTACTTTTATGATTCATTTTTTTATGTTTCTCCTCAATTTAATGGTTATTTGTCCTTAAAAATCTGCAATATCCAGTATTAATTTCACCATAGTAGCATTATTTGGGCTAATAATTGCTGTCTTTATATTTTTAAACTTTGTTTCCTTAAACAAAGTTAAACTAGTTTCCTTTAAGTGTGTTTCTTATGAACTATGTATATTAATTTAAACATATTACATATGTATTACATATGATGTATATGTTATATAGTTATACATTATGTATAATAGTATAAATATGTTTATATATTACATATATATTTTTATGTGCATATATATACATACACAAAAAATATGTATATATATATACATATGCACACACATACATCTAATATTTTATTATTTTTAGTGATGGTCAGACTTAGAGGCCAAGCCAACAGCAATTAATAGCAAATCATGTTCATTACATATACTGTAATTGTTGTTGTTAGGTGTCAAGTTGATTTCTATTCATAGCAATTCCATTTGATACAGTAGAACTGCCCTGTAGGAGTTTCAGGGCTATAATCGACTTGGTGGCATTGGCTGTTTTTTTGTTTTTTTTTTTTAATCTTTATGAGAGAGAGCCCTTGTGGCACAGTGGTTTTAGTGCTCCACTGTTAATCAAACAGTGGCAGTTCCAACTCGCCGCCATCTCCAAAGGAGAAAGATGTGGCAGTCTGTTTTTGCAAAGATTCACGGCCTTGGAAACCCAGTGGGGCAGCTCTATTCTGTTCTATAGAGTTGTGATGAGTCAGAATTCAGTAGACTCCAAGTTGACGGGTTCTGGTAGAATCTTTACAGGAGAAGATTGCCAGGTTTTTCTCCAAAGACCCTCTGGATGAGTTGCAATAGCTAACCTTCTGGATAGCAGCCAAGCACTTAACTGCTAGGCCACTAGGGTACCTGTATTGTAATTAGTGATATAAAGATGATTATTTCCATACTAATATTTTTTATTTTTGCTCACATTGCTTTTTCTTTGTTTCCTCCTTCATACTCATACTCCCTTCTTTTCCTTATAGTGAAATGATAATATTTTCCCTCTTTTTTCCTCTACTGATACAAAAATTATTCATGCAGCAATTAAGAGCTTGACTGCCAACCTTAAGATCAGCAGTTCCAATTCACCAGTTTTATAGGGCTGTTCTACTCTGTCCTACAGGGTTTCTATCAGTTGGAATTGACTCACAGCACTGGATTTTGCTTTTCTAATTCTCATTTCTTTAGGAGCCTTCCTAACATTTCTGGCCAAAATTACTATATATTTTCTCTAGCCATTGCTAACTTTTTTTTTTTTGTTTTGAATGTTATTGTTAAGAAATGTCAACCATTTCACATACATTAATGTTCCTTAACTTGGGCACTGACTGACCTTTGGAGCCAGATATCTCTTTGTTGTGGGAGACTGCCCTGCATACTGTAGGATATTTAGCAGCATCCCTGTTCTCTATCCCCTGGATGCCCATAACCTTTCTCCCAGCTGAGATAACCAAGATGAGTGTTTCCTGGAGGACAAAAATCACCCCCACTTTGGGGTCACTGATCTAAAGAATAAATAAAGCTCCTACTTTGCCAATTTTGAATGGCAGGAATAAAAAGGTAAAATTTACAAGCTGATACATACCCAACCATCTTGTACAATTAGCCTCTTAATTAACAGCTAGAGAAATTCAAAGATAACCATATGTCTAAGTCTTTAGAATTACACTGAATTACAGTTCTTGTGAAGTTGCTTGATCAACATTTATTTTCTCATCTTCATGAAACTTCAATTAAGAGCCAAATGATATGTATATATATATATTTCTTACCTTTAATTTCTTCTCTTAAAAGTATCTGTGTGTCTACAAAGACTTAGATAGGCACTGGGGCCAAGCCAGGATTCCTGTAGTGAAACAATTGTTTCACAATTGACTTGGCATCCCATTGACAACATATAAACAACAGTTTGTCAACAGGCTTCACATTAGTGACAGAACATTTTTTGGCAAAACAGAGGCATCCTTCTGGGCACTATGGCAAAAACAGCTACTAGCTTTCATTCAGAACTCCTCTGTGTGGAGTACTAAATTAATTAAAAGATTATAATTGTGACATGCATTTAAAATTTTTTTTAAAATAAATAACAGCAGAGAAGAATTTCTGTTGAATAAAAAACTGCCTCTAGCAGTTTATTCATAGTTGCTATAGACTCATAAACCCTGAGTAACTGCCTAAGGTTTTGCTTAATTTTTTTTTCTTTGTTTAAAACTAACATTAGGAAGGCTATCTAATAACAAAAACTAACATTAGGAAGACTATTTGATAACAAAATTTGAGGAATATTAAGTATTTTGCTAGTGTGATGATCAAATTACTACACTTTTATTGTTTCAAAGGCTATTCATAGAAAAAGCAAAGGAGAAATAAAGATAAAGGCAAACTACAAATCCTAAAAACAATTTTTTCTTGACATAAGATGCAAATAATACTTTATAACTTTGAAAGAACTGAGTAAACTGAAAGTCATGGGAATGGAATTAGGGTACAAGCAGAATTACTTTTGCTAAATGATTAAACAATAAAGAAAATAAGCTTGAATAAATAATCTTTACAGCAACAGCAAGAGCATGTAATAAAGGTGAAAGTAGTTTATGCACTTAAATGGAATACTCTATAGCTGTTCCCTAAGTAGCCCTGGTGGCACATCAGTTAAGCCATCAGCTACAATCATAAACACTGGAGGTTAGAATCTACCCAATGGCTCTGCTAGAGAAAGACCTGCTGGTCGGCTCTCACACAGACTATAGCCTAGAAATCCCTATGGGACAGTTGTACTCTTTCACATGAGGTCAGTCCAAGTTGGAACTGATTCAATGACATCTCACAAGAAAAATACCATGCTTATATTGATGGCTTAAAATTGTTTAAGATAAAGGATGCATTCTGCTTACCCTTCCTATACTCAGGTAGCACAAAACAAACTTGTCATCAAGCTGATTCCAACTCACAGCTACCCTTTAGGACAGAGTAGAACTATCCCATAGAACTGTGAAGAAGCTCTGGTGGATTCAGACCACCACCAGTTGGGTTAGCAGCCACTGTACTGAACCACTACACTGCCAGGGTTTCCAGTTACCATAAGCATTGTTAAAAGAATTTTGGAAGTATTTACTACAGGTACATACTTGTGCTCCTTCAAATCAAAGGTGCACATATATATATACACATATATGTACATGCACACATATATGTGTACATATACATTTGTATGTATATGTGTAAGGTTAATATGTAGAGGTACACACACACACACACATATATATATATGAAATTAGGCAGAGTTGGACCATGAGAATAAATGTTGATGAATCTGAAAATGCTAGACCTAAAACTCTCTAAACACTATTCAAAAAGTTATTTTAAATAATGTTCAGATTTGTTTATAAGTAAATCATTTGATCACAATGATATCTAAAACAAAATTTCTGACCCTAAAAGGCAAGTCACTTTCCTGAAGAAGCTTGCCATGTAAGTAACACCCTTACCCTGTAAGCACAGAGTGTAAGTCCTCTTGGGTGATATTCAACTAGTCTATCATTTTTTCAATAGTTCTGTGTACTTTGTCTATGCCAGGACTGTTCCAGGGATGAGATATAAAAGCAAGTAAGACATCCTCTCTGTTTTCCAGGAACTCGTGGTCCTATTAAAGAAGATCGGGATCTTAATTGATAGCTACATTACAACAGAGTCCCAGGAGAATGCTTAGCCCACCAGAACTTAAAAGTACTGACAAGCAATAGGGTTACGTTCAAGGCCAGACTGTTACATTAGAAAGTCCAAAGAGGTAAAGTGGAATGCCCTGTGCGTGAACTGGCAGGTATGTCTTAGGCGGAGATGCAGATGGAAAAGGGAGAACGACAACAGGGAGAATTTTTATTTTATTCCTTTAAGCTTTGGGAAGCTACTGAAGGACTCTGAGAACTGACAGGGACAGTGTTACATGTTAGGGAGCTTATTGTTAAGGCAGTGTGAGTTGGGCTCTTTGATGATAGGGCACACTGGGGCAAAGGCAGCTAGCAGGCTTTGTAAAGTATTTTAAGGCATGTTAGACAAATGAACTCAGAAAGCTTGTGACCACTTGAGATTAGCTCCCTCCTCCACTCAACATAATGTCTTGAGATCCATCCAGGTTTTTGCATGTACACATTCTTTCTTCTTAAGCTGTCATGTATCTACAGAATTTTACTGAATGTTCTTTTTTCTTTATTATTGTTTCACGATAAGATGTACCACAATTTAATCATTTACCTATTCAAGGACATTTTGGTTACTTACACATCTGGGGTATTACAAGTAAAGCTGCTATGAACAATTGTGTACAGTCTTCTGTGCATGTATAGATATGCATTTTAATTTCTTTGGGATAGATGCCTGAAAGTATAATTGCTGAGTTATAAGGTGAATATATATTTAGTTTTCTAAGAAAACTGACCAATTATTTTACAATGTGGCTATACGATTTATATTCGCACCAGCAATGCATGGAAGATCCATTTTTCCACATCTTTATCTGCATTTGGGATTGTCATTACTTTTTGTTTTAGCTGTTCTGCTATGTATGATATCTTACTGTACTTTTAATTCACATTCTCCTAACTGGTAGTGAAAACAGCCTGATGGCTTGACAGTCAAGAGCTCTCCTGCTAACCCAAACTTCAGCAGTTTGTACCCACTGGCCACTCTAGTGGAAAAAAGAACTAGTGATCTACTCCCATAAAGACTGCAGCCTAGGAAACCCTGCTGTGGTTCTCATATGTAGTTCTTACAACACAGAGGGTTGTTGTAAGTTAAAAGCAACTAGATGGTACACGAGAAAAGATTCAAGCCTACAAAACCCTAGGGGGCAGTTACACTTTGTTAGGTAGGGTCAACAGGAGCGGGAATCAATTCTACAGCACACAAACAACAGTAAAGATACTCGGGGCTGGTGAATGTTTTTTTCATATGTTTATTTGCCATCTTCATATCCTCTTTGGTGAATTATTTGTTCCTGTCTTTTGCCTATTATTTCATTAGATTTGTTTTGTTCTGTTTGCTTTTATTGTTGAATTTTGAGAGTTCTTTATATACTTAGATTCAAGTTATTTGTCAGATGAGTGCTTTGCAAATATACTCCTCTGGTCTGTAGCTTATCTTTTCCTCTTGACGGGTCAATTGAAGAACAAAAGTTTCTATTTTGATGAACTCCAATTTAAATGTGTGTATTCTTTTATAGATTGTGCATTTGGTGTCATGTCGGACTCCTTGTTAAACCCCAGATAGCAGAAATTTCCTTCTATAGTTTGTTCTAAAAGTTTTATATCTTACTTTTAACTCTGTCATCCATTTTGAGTAATTTTTGTAAAAAGCCTAAGGTTTAGACAGAAGGTCATATTTTCTTTGTTTGTTTATGCATATCCAGTGGCTCTGATACCCTCAGCTGCAAAGGCCATGCTTCTGAGGGGCTCAAGAAAAACTACGGATTTTGTAAAGTATCTTTTCTTTCAATATTAGGTTAAGGGTGAAATTCTCTTAAAGTTTTCTAGATACTAAATATAAGTGGAATCACAAAGGCCTTTGAGAACTAGTTCTTCAAAGACAACTTGTATATTTTTCTTACAATTGAATTTAAATTATATAAGGACCTCAATGTAGTTAATATACGTATATGTAACGTCCAGAAATTAAGTCCATGAACTTAATTGTTCTAAGTCCTACATATCTCATTTCTGAATATCACTATGGTCACATTTGAAGTACTCCCCTTAGGAAGCCATGCACTAATGCCAACACCTAGTTCACCCTACAAAGCAATTTTGGAACTCCTTCTGGAATGGCTATCGCTCACTGTGGTATGGTGGCAAACTCACGAACTTAGTTGTATAGTTGTTTGTGAAGGAGTTTTTAGCCAGTAAACAAATACTCTGTTAGAACACCCTATGTACTCACTTGGTTTGGGCCCCAGTGACATTTTTCTTTATTGGAAGAGAAAGGAAATACTGAAAGGAAGACATTTGGATGACATTCAGGACATCAAGGTTGTAACGGCAAAGGCTCTGATGGCCATTCCAGAAACACTTCCAAAATTACTAGGTGCTGGCACTGGTATATAGCTTCACAAGGAGAATACCTTGACACAGTGACAATTCATCAGTGGGGTATGTAGCACTTTTTCTAGGGTGAGGTCGCAAACCTAATTGTCAGAACTTGTATGAAAGCACAATAAAAATAAGTAATCGAAACAATTTAACAACGAGCTACTTAGCAATATCTCTTACATAAACACTGAGTGTTAGGATCGTGCTCTTTCAGAGTTCTAAACCAGAGCTTTTTATTTTTCCACTCTGGTTCTCCCATCTGTATCCATTGCCCACATTGGGCAATCACGGTCCAGCCACCAATGTGATCAATTCCTTCTCAGGGATGATATACTAAATGCAGGAAGTTTTCAGTCACTTCTAACAGTATTTCATATTGTATAGTCTTCAAACACTCAAATTGGATAAAAAAATTATGAACAATGAACTGATTAGGATCCCTGAGTATCAAAGGGAAAGTTGAGAAACTAGACAGAGCAACGGAAAATGAAGAATGGGTCCAGAAGTACCTAGGGCTGGCCAGAGCTGACATGCTGGAAATCTACTGTAGCCAGTTTTATGAACAGAGCACTGGTATTGGGAGGGCGTTGTCTTCAGTGGGAGAGACCTAGCAGCAGAGAACATACTCATACTGCCAGGACCAGTGGAAAGTGGCACTTGATCATAAAAAGCCAAGTGGCTTGCATCTAGCCTACTGAGCAGATTTAAATCTTGCCTTCAAGACAAAATTCCTTTCTTTTAGTATTTCTACTCCCTTTCTCTGACTGAGTCCAGTGCTGGATCTTAACACCATTACCTGAGCCATTCTCCAAGACTCAGAAGGCGAGCAATTTAACAAACTAGAGGAAGGTGAGGAAAATCTGCTAACTTCCCTGAGCTATAAATTGAACCAGAAGCACATATTTCACCTAGAATTAGACATGACAGGGCATGCCATTCTCACAAACATCTAGGGACAGCTGCTAGCCTACTGCCTTTGTCAGTGCCTGCTCTGATCACACCTTCCCATAGAGTACAGTAGTGGAGAGCCTGCGACACACATTTGGTGACTGCCTACTTGGACACCTGAACTGAATCCATCATGAAAAGTGCATGGACTCCTGGGCTTAGAAATCTAGTAACAGCTCTAACCACCTGGTAATGAGACATCAGAGGTTCAAAGGCACCAATAACCAAATTAGTATGCACAACCAGCCTATGCAGACATTTCAAAACAAAACTCCAGATGACAACCCAACACTAGAATGATGAACAGAGCAACTGGATACCACCCCCAGAGAAGGAAATCACAGAAATCAATCAAAGGCAAACTGAGAACAGGGGACAGGAACATCACCATGGGAATGTCATCATGTGAACATGACAAAAAAGGGACTTAAAAAATGTGGTCATAGCTCTTTCATGGGGAGAGGAAGCCAAGGCAATCTAAAGGAATTAAAGACTGGTTTAAAATTTAAAATTTGAAAAGTAGGGCTAAATATTAAGTTAACCACAAAAAAATTAACAATCCTATGCATTAAAATAAGAAACATGAAGTGTCACCAGACATGAAACCAACAAAAATGAAAAGGATTGAAAGAAAACACATAAAGAAAAACAACTCCGCACAGAAAATTAAGTGGGACAAAGGAAATGTTTAAAATGCACAAGAAAAGACATCAAAATCATAGCACTAAATTCATACCTATCAATAATTACACTGAATGAAAATGCATTAAGTGCACCAATAAAGAGATGGAGAATGGTAGTTTGAATAAAAAATAAAATCAATATATCAATCTATATGTTGCCTACAGGAGATACACCTTACCCACTGCCGTGAAGTTGGGTCCAACTCATAGTGACTCTAGAGGTCAGAGTAAAACTGCCCCATGGAGTTTCCAAGGAGTGCCTGAAAGATTTGAACTGCCACCCTTTTGGTTAGCAGATGTAGCACTTAACTCACAACACCACCAGAGTTTCTAAAGAAATGAACAAACTAAAATTTTAAGGATGGAAAAAAATACATCAAGAAGACAACATCTAAAAAAGAGCAGGAGCAGCAATATTAATTTATGGTAAAATAGACTTTAAAGTAAAATCCAGCACACTGGATAAAAAAGGACACAATGTAATGATTAAAGGGCCAGTACTCAAGGAGGACATAACCATATTAGATGTTTATACACCTAATAGCAGGGCTCCAAACTACTAGAACACACTCAAGTGCATTGAAAAGAGAAACAGACAGCTCCAAAATAATAGGGATTTCAACTTTCAGTGAAGGACAGAACACCTAGAAAAAAGCTCAGTAAAGACATAGAAGCTGTAAGTACCACAGTCAGCCAAGTTGACCTCATATACACATATAGAACACTCTGCACAATAGCTGCAAAGTATACTTTCTTTTCCAACACACACTAGAACATTCTCCAGAATATGCCACATATTAGGTCAGTAAGCAAGCCCTAGCAAAATTCACAGCATCACAATATTACAAAAAATCTTTTCAGACCAAACCATAAAACAGAAATCAATGAGAGAAAAAGCAAGGAAAAAAAATCAACACAGAAGCTGTACAACACCGAGCTCAAAAAATGCTGAGTTATAGAAGAAATCAAGAACAGAATAAATAAATTCATAGAATCAAATGAGAATGAAAATAGAGCTTACAAGAACCTTTGGGTCACAGCAAAAGCACTTCTCAAAGGTCATTTTAATCTCAATAAATGTACATATCTAAAAAGAAGAAAGGACCAACATCAAGACATTAACCCTACAACATGAACAAACAGAAAGAGCACAGAAAAGGAAGACCTTGGGCACCAGAAGAAAGCAAATAATAAAAATTAGAGCAGAGCTAAGTGGATTAGAGAACAGAAAAATGACAGAAAGAGGTAACAAGACCAAAAGCTGGTTCTCTGAAAAAATAACAAAATTGATAAACCATTGGCCCAAATGACAAAAGTACAAGAGGATGCAAATATCCTAAGTAAGAAATGAGATGGTCAGTAGCACAACAGACTCAACTGAAATTTCAAAAACTGTAACAGAACACTATGAAAAATTGTACTCTAACAAATTTGAAAATCTAGAAGAAATGAACAAATTTCCAGAAACACACTGTCTACCTAAACTGAGAGAGAAAACCCTGAAAAGTTACATTTTAGTCTGAAATGTCAGAAAGTTAGAGGCCTCTCAGATACATCAAGGACATGTCCTCACAGAATTTCTTTTGATAACCCAGTCCTTAGGAATTTGTAGAAAGAAATAGATGAGAGGAACTTCATTTCCTGCAACTTGAAACTAAAGCTTGCTTTTGTTTCTGTAAATCCACTGATGCCAATAAGAGAGCAGTATGGAAATCTGTAAACTTGCTAATGCCAATAAGGAAACAGTATAAAAAGCTCTTTGTCTGCTTTTTGTGTAAAATCTATAAAGAGACAGAGACAAAGCTGATCTGGGAGCATGGCCATCATGGACACTAGTCCATCGCATCTTCGCCGGCTAAAATAAAGCCCCTTCCTCTTTTAACCACAGGTGTTCAGGTGATTCTTGCTGCCCAGGCCTGTTAGTTTCCTGCAACAAAACTAACACAAACAGAAGAGAGAATAAATAACTTGGAATTCCCCAAAAGCATTCATCCAGAGACTTCACCAAATGAATAAAAAGCCAACCTATAGACTGGGAAACAATTTTCTCCTTCCACAAATCCGATCAGCATCTAATCTCCATAATCTACAAGATACTGCAAAACTTAACAACAAAAAGACTAACAATCCAATTTTAAAAAACTGGGCAAAGAATTCGAACACACATGTAACCAAAGAAGATACTCAGGGGACTAACAGATACATGAGGAAATGCTCACTATCGTTAGCCATTAGAGAAGCCAGCCAGCCAAGTGCCGTTGAGTCGGATCCGACTCATGGCGACCCTAGGGGCCAGGGTAGAATTGACCCCCAGAGTATTCAAGGAGCATTAGAGAAATGCAAGTCAAATCTACAATGAGATACTATGTCACCCTGATGCTACTGGCATTAATCAAAAAAAACATAAAATAATAAACATTGGAGAGGCTCTGGAGATATTAGAACACTTACACACTGCTGATGGGAATATAAAATTGTACAAGTACTTTGGAACTCAATTTGACACTCTCTTAAAAATCTAGAAATAGAAATACAATATGATCCAGCAATCCCACTTCTTGGAATAGATCTTGTAGAAATAAGGGCTGCCACAGGAATAGATACATGCACACCACTGTTTATTACAGCACCATTCACAATAGCAAAAAGTGGAATCAACCTAGCTGCCCATCAACAGATGAATGGGTAAACAAACTATGGTGCATGTTCACACGATGGAGTACTACACAATGATAAAGAACAAAGATGATCCTGGGAAACATCTCATAACATGGAGGAATCCGGAAGGCATTATGCTGAGTCAAATCAGTCAGTTTTGAAAGACAAATACTGTTTGAGACCACTATTATAAAGACTCAAGAAAAGGTTGAAACACAGAAGAAAATAGTCTTTGATCCCTACAAGGGTGGGGAGGATGGAAGAAGGGTGTTCACTGATTAGACAGTAGACAGGAATCGGATTAAGTGAAGGGAGGGACAGTGGACAGCAGAGAGATGATCGGCACAGCTGGACTAAACCAAAAGCTGAGAGATTTCCTAAATACAGTCCAACACTTTGAAGGACAGAATATCAGGGAAGGGATCATGACTTCAGGGAACACCTTGGTCAATTGGCATAAATCAGTTTTTTAAGAAAATGTTCTGCATCCCAACTTAGTGAATGATATTTGGTGTCTTAGAAAGTAGCAATTGGTCACCTAAGTAGCATCGATTAGTTCCAACCCACCTGGATCAAAGGAGAATGAAAGATATCAAAGACATAAGGAAAACACGAGCCCAACAGGCATAAAAGGACACATAATCCAGAGACTACATTAGCATGAGACTAGAAGAAGTAGATGGTGCCCAGCTACCACCAATGACTGCCTTGACAGGGAATATAGCATAAAGTCCCTGACTGCAATGGGAGAAAATTGGATGTGCAGAACTTGAACTCAAAGACTAGACTTGATGGTCTGACTCGAGAGTCCCCGAAAAACACGGTCCCTGAACTCTCCGTTAGGCCAGAACTGAAACCATTCCTGAAGCCAACTCTTCAAACAAAGATTGAACTAGTCTATAAGATACACAATGATACTGGTGAAGTGTGCTTCTTGGTTTAAGTAATAAATACATGAGGCTAACTGGGAAACTCCCATCCAGAGGTGAGATGAGAGGGCAGAGGAAGACGAGAGACGGTTGAATGGACGTGGCAAATACTAGGTGAAAGGAGGAGCATGCAGTGAAGGATGGGAACAGCAGCTAGAGTTACACAGCATTGTGTGCGTGAGTTTTGGTGAGACAAATTGACTTGAATTGTAAACTTTCACATAAAGCACAGTTAAATATTAAAAAAAAAAAAACTTCAGCTAATCTCCTTTTGAGGGAGACAGACTTTGGAGGAATCTATCCTCTCTGTCTCGTGTACCGGAATGCAAGAAAACACCTTGATTGTCATCTCAAAAACAAAAACAAAAACAAAAAAAAGAGTTTTCACCCATGACTCAGAAAGTTCTTTTTCCTATAGATATTTTCTGTTCCTTAATAATTCTACTTGTGTATCTGGTAGTAGCTTACTATGGTTTTATTGTATACCTGATATGTGTGTTTTCACATGAACTGCAAAATAACACATTGTACTGTAACCTCAAAGAGTAATTATCCAGAATATTTGTTATCAAGGAACATCAAACTGAGGAACAGAGAACCAGAAGGACTACTATATATAACACAATCTGATGAGCAAATTTAAGGAATAATTGTCAATAGAATTTTAAGGAGTAATAGCCAATAGAATTTTTAGTGATTATAGAAATACTCTATATCCATGCTGTCCAATGAAGTAATGAATATTCATATGTGGGCATTAAGATGTGACTAATACTACTGAGGAAATAAAATTTTGATTTAAAAAAAGTTAAACAGCCACAAGTATCTAGCAGCTACTATACTGACAGAACAGTTCTAAAGTAGAGGACAGCCAGAGGAATTATTACTAAAATGAGTTTTGAATGATGATTCTAATTCAGTCACATGTAATTAGGGATGGCAAACACAGAAAGGCACAGAGGTGTGGGGAGTATGTCAGCTTTGAGAAACTGCAAGATTTTCCAGTATGGATCAGCTGATGGTATGTTGGATGTGTGGGCTCAGTACGGGTTGGAAGAAACGGCAGGCAATGAAGGGGTTTACCTGTCCTACTAAGGAGTTCAGATTTTATTCTCTTGGCAGTGGGAAGCCACTAAAAGATTTAAAAAGGGAAGGACATATTTAAATATGCATGGAAGGAAATACTTCCGAATCAGATGAATTGAGTAAAACAAAATTTTAGGGATCTTGATTATTTGTATCATACAATAAAATGATTAAATACATTTAAAAAAGTCCATGAAATATTAATACATCCATGAAATATTTATAGAAATCAATCAGATAATTAGGTACAAAGAAAATTCTAAATCCAATTAAAAGTAGAAATTTTGAAGTCTCTGATCATGAACACTATGACTGTAAATATTTTTTTAAACTGTGCAAATAACTTAGTACACAACATGCTACTTAAAATGAATTGTCATGGTGCGATTTGTGACCTAATTTTTTTTCTAACCTAGTGTTCCTAAACTCATGTGCCTTGGTTTTGTGCTCACATCGGTATTGCTCGATCCTGTGCCAGCTATAACTATGCAAGAGTTCAGTTAAGGTAGTCCTGCTACCTCTTAAAAAAAAATCAAAATTGTTTGCTATTCCTCAATACATCTGCATTTTAAAAAATAATAAATACATATCATTCTCTAAAAAGAATTCCATCCTTATGTTCTTACTCCAGTTTGGTTTTTAGCATCTCCTGTATTCTGTTCTGTTCCCTCTCGATAGCCCAAACAGATGCTTAAATCATATTTCCTATAATTAACCCACTTACTTGCCTTTGTTTTGCTTCTTTCTTATTAATGATTCTTCTCTACAGCTTATGGTTCATACTAAAACGTATTCATTGGCAGGGTGCACAGGATAATCATAGTCTTTGAAAAATGAAGCAAATGTTTTATATTACCAAACAACGAAAATAATTTGATTTTTCTGCAGTTAGGTTTTCAAAATACTTCAAAGTCATATTATATGCTTTTAATCAATTCAGTGAAAGGTTAATGTTTTGAAATATAAGGACCTTATATATTTCAACTATTGTTTTGAATAATAGTTATTTCAAATAAAATGAATTTTATTTCAAACGTATAACATTTGCTAAGTAAATTATGTGCTTTTTAAAATAAGATAATTAATAAATATACTAAGAAAACATTTCAAAAATAACATACTAAACATGCTGATAAATCAAAGAACAAACTATTTTAAAGTATATTAGAAAATAAAAATGGGGCTATTTCATGAGTTTTTGTATACTTATTGGAACTAGCTCTGTGATAACATTATTTTTGACTACTATCATTTATCAGATGAATTAATTTGATAAACAAATACCAAAAAATGTCATTATAAAATAATTTCATGACATTGTCCCATTTGATTTAACATGGCACTACTGTCTACTATTAAAACAGTCTTAACTGTAGTAGATGGTTGTTTGTCAGCAATGCTAAGATACTTTTTTTTTTTAATATATTTTGAATATATAATAGGGAGCTGGTTAATTGAAGCAACTCTTAAACTTCCATTAGGTAAACTTCTGAGTCTCCTCATCTCTTTAGGTTTTTTTGTTTTATTTTAAGTAAAGGGATCATCAGTTGATTTTTTAAATGGAATATCAGGGAAATTGCACCAACAATAATTACAGATTTTTTTGTCAGCATACTATAAACGTCCTGCTGTTCCACCAGTTAAGGTCTGGGCTGCTAAGTGAAAGGTTGAGTCTGAATCCTCCGAGCAGCTCTGTGGGAGAACAGACCTGGTATTCCCATAAAGATCATAGCCCAGGAACATCCGTGGGCAGTTGTACTCTGTCACATGGGGCCACTATGAACTGAAATCAACTCAGAGGCAATTAACAACAACATATCTTAAATGACCACGTATAATTGCTTTCAATGAAAGATATTAACTGTAGAAAATTAGAAAACAAAACAGAAACTGGTCATCCAGAAGATTCAGACTTACAGCAACCATCTGAGGAAGAGTAAACTCCAGCAAAGAGTTTCCAAGAAGCTGCTGGTGGATTCCAACAACGAACTTGTTGCTTGGTAGCCTTAGCTCCTAACCACTGTGACACCAGGTCTCCCAGTTATGCCATATGGTAAACATTTATTGAGTGACTAATATTTACTAATATTTACAATATTTCTTGCCTGAACACATTTGTTAACCCAAACTTCTACTACCTGTTTACAATATTTAGAAAACTAAAAACTTTTTCCATTTAAAAATTTCAGGTTTTTAAAGCACTGTACAATGTTATTTTAGAAGAAAATATATATTTTTAAAAGACACAGAAATTACTTTCCAAGAACAACTTAATGGCATATCTGGTCAATGATGGATCTTCCCTGAAAAAGGTTTGTGAGGTTGTTTTTTTAGGGTAAGAACTTTCAATTCAGATTTTCCAGTCATAGTACATTTTCCATAGCATAAATAGTGACTGGAAAGAAACACAGATATGTCTGAGAGGTAATTTCACATTTTGCCACATATTTGTCACAACATTCCATCTTAAAATAGTATGTCTGACTTCTTACTTTAACTGACCCATTAAAAGTCTTCCTCCCCAATTTCATGCCTCAGTGTGATCACTAACAAAACAGTCTCCATTTCTTAGCTGGGAGGTAATAGCATTTCTGAATGACCTGAAATCCTTCAGAATTGTACTCTACCAGATTTTCAAGGGTGCTTAATCCATTTGTATGCTCCAAATTTTCCATTTGAATTTGCATCAGGTCATGTAATATCAGTTTCTTCTGTGTCACCTGATGTAGCAATAACTTTATATAATGTGACACTGTGTAATGTACAGTTTTAAAAATACCTTTTTTCCACAGGAGTGGAGTTTATCAAATGCTGCATCTGTCCTACACAGCTGATCAATTTAATGGGTTTAACTGCTAAATAAAAAATAAAATAAAATAACTAGCTAGCTCTAAATATTTTAGTGTAACTACTACATAATTATCTTCCTGAGTAATACCACCTTGTAACCTGAGGGTATTTTTGTCACATAAAATTATAAAGAAGCCAAAAAGTATTAAGACACTAAGAAATAACTGAGTAAAATTTCTATCTCTTTTTTTCCTGGAATATATGAAAGCAGTATCACTACTGTTGCATTTCATTTGTACACTAATTTGAACAGTGAATCCTAAGGAGGGAGCATTATCCCTGGCCAGAATTTGGTAGACAAAGGAGTACACATCTCCTTAAATAGTGGTCTGCAGACAATGGCCATGGGCCACATCTGATCAGGAGTGTGCTTCTGAAGAGAGCTGTAGACCATGGTGTGGTACTGGCCTAGACAATGCATGGCTCAGTCCGTGCAGGGCAGTGACTAGGTCTGTTAAGAACAGCCTGCAGATTACGGATACAACCCCTAATGGGAGATAGTAAATAGTCCCCAAGGAAAGGACCTTTACCAATGCATGTCTAGTGCAACAAGGAACAGACCTCAGCATCCAGAAATTTAGTGTGATTTGATGTGAAAATGGACTGTTCCCTGCTTTCTGCTGGTGATATCTAAATGCAACTGTTTAAAGTTTCATTTTAGGAAGACACCTATATAAACATCAGTATTTGCTTTCTGGGAGAAAAGAGACTCAGCCAGTAAGATTTTTGAACCATAATCTAACCTTCACCCCATTCCAGAAGGTTACTTCTAGTTAATCCTAGACATCTATTAAGAGGACAAATTCTCCCAACATATCTGGTGTCTTTTTTTTTCTAAAAAAAATCCCACGAACACTAAAATATTAGCCCAATTTCTACCATCTATCAATCTCTAGCCCCACCAACCTAAGGATCCCCACCTTGCTTTCACCTCTCCTGACTACAGTTCATTTATTGAATGTTTTGTTAACTCGCCTGGCCCTGCCTATGCTCCTAAAAATGGCTTGTGCTTCAAAGCAAACTACATGTATCGAAGTTATTTTGGAAATTAGACATATGATGGCTGGCCCCTCCCTCTTCTTAGTTTCTACAGTGCTTAAGTATTAAAAAACAAAGGTGTCACTTTGAAGACATCTTTGAGAACTAAGGAGCACCTGAGCCAAGACACGGTATTTTTCAATTGCCTCATATGCATGCAAAAACTAGACAATGAATAAGGAACATCAAACAAGAACTGATGCTTTTGAGTTATGGTACCAGTGGAGGATACTGAACATACTATGGATTGTTAGAGGAACAAAAAAGTCTGTCTTGGAAAAAGTACAGTCAGAATGCTCCTCGGAAGCGAGGTTAGTGAGACTCGTTTCATGTACTTTGGACATGTTATCAGGAGGGACCAGTCCCTGGAGAGGGACATCAGGCTTGGTGACACAGAGGGTGAGCAAAAAGGAGAAAGACTTCAGTGAGGCAAACTGACACACTGGCTGCAAAAATGACCTCAAACATAACAATGACTGCAAGAATGGCAAAGACTGGGCAACATTTCATTCTGTTATAATAGGGTTGCTATGAACTGAAACTGACTCAATGGTACCTAATAACAACATAGTGCTTAAACATACATACACACAGACACACACATACATGTTTGACAACATAGTACTTATATATATTCCCATTTATTTTTATCTTTCTGTTTGTGCTTTTTGACTGCTTCCAGCATATGTATACCAAATGCCCCGTCAAACACATTAACTGGTCTTGACTTCTTGTCATGAACTGGCTTCTTTCCCATTCCTCAGCCTCCTTTCAATCTTCTGTGCTCTTTAGCTTACTTTGGCTTTGCTTATCTCCAGTAGAAACATACTGCCATTGAGTCAATTCTGATTCATTGCAAGCCCTATAAAATTTTATTGGCTATAATCTCTACAGAAGAATGTCTCTGAGTCTTTCTGCAGTGGTAGTATTGGGTAAATTCAGTCCCCTAGCCTTTGTGTTAGTAGTCTAGTGCAAACTAGTTTTGCCACCAGAGGCCTTGTACATTCATCCATAAGAATCTTTAATTGATGCCAGAACTAAAATTCACCCAGTATGTACTGATACCTGCAGGCAACCTGAATGAATGCTTTGGCATCTCTTCTGATGGATAACTGATTTGTATGTGGGGGGGGAGGGCAACTGTTAGTAAGTAGTTTAAATATCAACCTTGATTTTTACTGATCTGAAAATTCCTTGAGGTTGTTTTCATGCCTCACCTTTACCCCAAGACACTACCAGTTTGGGTTGGATTATGGGATATAGAATCCATTGTCAATAATATTTTTGACTGATGATTAACTGGTTGTATAAATTGAAATGAGATCTATAAAGCTTACATACTTGCAGAAATTGTTACTATGTACATAGTTATCTAATCACAGTATCATTTTTCTTTGTGGAATTAACAGGGTCTGAGGGGAAAGTCCTAAACTTGAATATACATCTGGGACATTTCAAGACACTACAGAATCTTAGTTTAGACACAAAGTTAACAAGGGACAGAGCTTATGCATTATATTCATTTTGTGTTATGCATTTATATTCCATTCCCCTAATATGAGCACAGAACTAAGTATACAACAGTAGTGTTATGTATGTCAATATAGTACTTTTATGAAATTTAAATAACAAACTTAGCAAGTTTTCTTTGGGTATCCTAGCAGATGTATACAAGGCATGATATTAATAAACACACCTTGAAAGAATCTATTCATGAAGAGTTCTTCGAGTGCACTCTATACACATAACATGAAGCTGAAGAAGCTATTAAAAAAAGTAGTTGTTTCCACGAGAAGCACCTGGAATTTTAAAGTTTCTAAACACAGACAGCAAGCCAAAAAGAGGAGGACCCCCAAGGAGACGGATTGACACAGTGGCTGCAACAGCAGGCTGAAGCCTAACAATGACCACGAGAACGGCAGAGCCCTGGCAGTGCTTCACTCTGTGGTACATGGAATCACTACGAGTCACACTGACTCCACATCACCTAACAACAAACAACAAATGTAGCTTTCACGGTAATCTCATCAGGCTTTAGAAAATTTCACCTCTAGAATCTGAGAGCCTTGAAAACTGTGCTAGTTGGCTTGCACCTGTTTCCAGGGAGGTGGAAGGAGTTTCTCCATTTCAAAACTGTTTAATCATAAAAGCATACCCATTTCCTTGACTTTTTAAAAAATCTTGCAGGTATCATATCAATATTTTCGGGAAGAAATAAATGACAAAAGAACAGAATAAAGCAGTTTCTACCTTCATGCCAGGAAATGTACCATAAAGCAAACTTTTTTAGTGCTTCGGTGATTTTCTGGAATTAGACCCGGAGTAGGATAACAACTATGAAAAATGAGGAAACTGTCTAGTGGTTTCCACTTTGAGAAAATGATGAAGAGCTCTAGGGCTGCTCCCATGCAGCATGACACTGCAGAATATATCTGACAGCACTTTTTTTTTTTAACTACATAGGTGTATAGATGTTGTTTGCAGCACCCAAGAAAAAACTCTCTTTTTTCTAAATATTTCACTTAGCATGGGCAAAAAATGTGCGTGGAGCTACACCCAGTAGTGCTGAAAGAAGTCTTGGAAGACTTGAGAGTTTATCTGCTGCCTAACTCCTTGAAGATGCTATTATTATGCTGGCCCATAGTTATTGTATGTACACAGACTCAAACACCGCCCAGTCTTATGCCATTCTCACAAGTTTTGCTTTACTTGAGTCTGTCATTACAGTAACTGCGTCAATCCATCTTTTTTGAGGTCCTTCCTCTTTTTCAATGACCCTCTGTTTTATCACGCATATTGTCCTTCATCAAGGACTTGTCTCTTCTGATAACACGTCCAAAAAATGTGAAACAAAGTCTCATCAATCTCTTCTCCAAGGAAAATTCTGGCCGTATGTTTTCCAAGACACATTTGTTCATTCTTTTGGCATTCCATGGTATATTTAATATTCTTCACCAACACCATAGTTCAAGGGCATCAATTTTTTTCTGTCTTCCTTAGTCATTGTCTAGCTGTCACATGCATATGATGCAATTGGAAACACCATGCCTTGGGTCAGATGTAGCCTAGTCCTCAAGTTGACATCTTTGCTTTTGAACACTTCAAAAGGTCTGTTGCAGCAGATTTGCCCAATGCAATGCATTATTTGATTTCTTGACTGCTACTTCCAAGGGCATTAATTGTGGGTGCAAGTTAAATGAAATCATTAATAATCTCAATCTTTTCTCCATTTATTTATTTATTGCTCCACTTTTGAAAGTTTTTTTTCTTGTTGAGGTATAATCCATGTTGAAGGCTATTGTCTTTGATCTTAATCAAATGCTTCAATCAGTCTTCATCAATGCTTCAAGTCCTCTTCACTTTCATCAAGCAAACTGTGTCATTCTTCATATTGCAATTGTTAATGAATCTTTCTCCAATCCTGATGCCACATTCTGCATATACTCCAGCATACCGATTAAACAAGTATGGTGAAAAGAAACAGCTATGATACACATCTTTCCTGATTTTAAACCCTGTAGTAGCCCCTTGTGCAGAGGTACCACAAGGGAATTACTTAGGTACCACAGGGATCAAAGACGTCTTGTGATTTTATCCTGACTATTCAGTGGGCAATTCAAATAGGTGGATCATAACAAATAATGGATAGTACTGTAAGGATGGGCACTTTAGAAACAGAAGATGCAAATGGGCTAATGCATTTTCAGTTGTACATGTGTTAGTTATATCATGTTAGACATAAGTATGACTTTGTAACTGTACTCCTTCAGAGAGCGTGGATGGTAAGGCGAGATGTGTGCAGATGCCAAGTTGACAAGGGGTGGACTGTGGTAGAATATCCAATACACACATACAAAGCAGGAATACTCATAACAATCACAGTCCTCATGTCTGCAATTGTGTGAGCTGTTTCCTAAATATCTGTTTACCTATCTATATATCTTTCCTTGTACTTTACATATATTATAAATCTTTCCTTGCACCTACGTGTGTTACTGGTTTTGCTTCCCTAGAAAACCCAGCCTAAGACAGGGAGCATTTTGATGCAGAAACCTCAGTTCTGAAGGACATGCTCCACTCCTGGTGCTTCTTTCTTATTGGTGTGAGGTTTCCAATTCTCTGCTTGCTTCTCTTTCCCTTTATCTCTTATAAGATAAAGGGTGGTACAAGCCATACTCCAGGGAAATTCCCTTTACAATGGAGCAGGGAGGTAACCTTAGGAAGGGATTTACAGTTCCATCCTTATCCTCTTTAACGATCAGCATAGGAAAATCACAGAATGGAGGACAATCATAAAATATTGGGGATCAGGGCCCAACCAAACGGCTACACACACTTTCAGGGGGGACACAGTTCAATCCACACCACTCAGTCATGGCAGAAAGTAGCAAAGGCAAAGCCCAACAGGTAATTCAGGAAAGTTTAAGGAATGTATTTGTATCAAGGTATGGGCAACTTTAAAGAAAAAGAGTAGAAGATAGGAACAGCTCTCTGACCCCGGAGCTAATAGCACAGCACTGTTATCACTCCAGGCCTGAGGGGCAAGGACAGGGAGCAAATACTAGGGACCAGAGACAGAGGGCTACAAACAGGCTGACACAGAGGTTACACTGGGGATACAATCCCAACCTCTCTCACTTTCTACCTACCAATATCTTGCCTGCACCTACTGTTGGCTGATCCTAATCAAAGTCCAGAGTGCAAGGAATCCCATCAAAGAAGTTCATAAATGTCAGCTTCTAGAGACTCAAAGCAGGTGGATTTGGCAAGGAAGTACACAATACCAAAAACACGAAGAAAATTAAATTAAAACATAATTTCTGAAATGACTTTTTTTATGTTAAACGTGACAGTCTCTGCTAAAGATGTGAATTTAATTAATTCACTTATTCAGCAAAGCTTTAGAGAAAGCCAACTATAAATTTTGCTCTGTGCTATGCACTGACGAGTATGATTTGCTATGATTCTTCTCCTCAAGGATGCTATCATTTTGTACAGAAAACAGGTATGAAAAACCAACTATTACATTCTCATGTTATAAAAGAGTAAAGTCACATAGGGTCATGGAGACTCAGAGAAGGAAAGGATGAACTAAAAGAAGACTTCCAAGAAGAAATACAACATAAGCTAAGTTTTATGACAGAATAAGAATTAGACAAGGAGACAATGGGAGACTAGGAAAAAAAAATGATGATAGAGACAGATGGAGTAAAGTGTGCAAGAATATAGCAGCTGAAGGAAGCTTTGGTTCAGGAAATTGGAAGTGTTCACTTTGAGTAGGATGCACGAACAGTGAACCTCTTAGATAACAGGTTGGCCTGGATCGCAGACATATTCTGTTTGCTATGTAAAGGGTTTGTCTTTTATCCTGGATTGGATGAGGAGCCAAAGAAGAACTTTAATCAAGGGAAAGGCTTACAGCTACCTGTATTTCAGTGATAATAATTGTGGCAGGTATGGAGAAGATACAAGGGAAGAGTATGAAACTGGAGCAGGAGGTCAATTAAAAGAGTACTGCAAAATCCGTATAAAAAAGGCCAAGAAACAAGCAAGCAAAAAACTCACTTCCATTAAGACAATTCTGACTCGTAGTAATCCCATGTTACAGAGCTGAACTAATCCATAGGGCTTTCTTGGCTGTAATCTTCATGAAAGCAAGTTGACAGGCCTTTCTTCCACAGTTCCTGAATGGGTTCAACCCCCTGAACTTTAGGTTAGTGGTTTTCCAGGCTTAGAAACATTCTAACAGCCTGAAATGAAGACTAACAATGTCAATAGTAACTGGAGGAGATGCACTACAAATTGGAGTCCAGACGGCTGTCAGGAATGGCAACGAAGCCTAATGCCCAAGCTTCCATTTTGCTCACCTAGGTAAAATATGTTACTGACCACCGTGATTCAGCACGGAAATAGAAGAAATGTAGCAGATTCAACTTTGGAAAGTTACAGTGGCAGCGCCTGTGAGGCAAACCAGCACAATGGAAAGAAGTACAAGCAATCCTAGAGTTATAAATGTCTGTCTTAACATACAAACAATAGTTATAGACCCCATACAGTCTATAATATTAAAAAATCAGGAGTTGGAGCCAAGATGCCAGAGTAGTCAGACAATTCTTGTTGTCCATCTTACAACAAAGACCAAAAGATAAAAAAACAAGTGAATTGATTATATGTGACAATCTAAATTGATCATACATAACAATCTAGAAGCTCTGAACATCAAAGACAAAGTTGAGGAGTCAGGGGAGTGGCAGAGGAATAGAAAGACAGCTCAGCAGCTGTAAGGATGGGCCAGAGCTGACCTGGCCAGCACCCTGCAGGCTAAATCAGCAAACATGCACAGTCCCATAAACAACAGTATATGGGACACATCTTCCAAACTGAGAGAACTGGAACAGCAGAGAATCTTTACAACCCTGTGGACCCAGGAGAAAGGGGTGCTGGATCTGTAAAAGTGCAACAGTGTAACCAACCATGTGAGATGAAAAAGACCCTTTCCCCTCTGGGAATAGCTCTCTCCTCTTCACCTGGCCTCCTGCTCTGTTCCAGTCCTTGTCTGGCTTCAGAGACTGCCACATTCCCTGGTCTGAAGTGTGTGCCCCATTGTGTGCTCCTAGCTCTTCTCCCAACTTTGAAGCCAAACCCATTGCCTTTGAGTTGCTTCTGACTCACAGTGACCCTACAGGTCAGAGTAAAACTGCCCCTTGGAGTTTGCAAGGAGCACCTGGTTGATTTGAACTGACGAAATTTGGTAAGCGGATATAGCACTTAACCACTATACCACCAGGGTTTTCCCCAGCTATGAAGAGAAGACAAATTAACAAACAAATAACAAATAGGAGAAAATCATCTGCAAGCTCTCCCAAGCCAGGACCAGGGCAGACACAGCCATAACAGGTCCATGGAATTTGCATGCCTTTCATCCCTTCCTAGACTTGTGTTGGACCCATTTTAACCGTGTAGGCTCTCATTAGCATATATACAACAGGGTATATCCCTGAAGCCTACTTTCAGCTGCAACAGCTAAGGGAAGTGTGAGATTCCAGATATTTGACCCTGCCCTACCCATTAAGCAGAGTTCTTACCTACCCATATCAATGCCTGAAGTCAGTTGGCTTCACTCACTCCGCCTAGCCACCTTTGACAGGGGTCTGAGAGTAAGAGGTACGTGCCAGTCCATACAACCAGAAGCATTCAGTGCCCAAAGGCAGCTGCAAATCTCATTCACCTACATGTTCAAGGGAACAGGGACACTTTCCCTCCAGGCAGTCAGGGATAGCCATCAGCCCCCTGCCTTGCTCAGCACATGAGCCTCTACTACAGCCAAATACCTGTGCCTGGTCTAACTACTCCTAGGTAGACCTGCCCACCTAGGACTATCAGTGTGATCCTGCACCACACACTCCGCAGCCAGTGACCTGGACACCTGAGCTGAATCCATGCAAGAAAAGTAAATGAACTCCTCCTAGGCTTGCATACCAGCTCTAAGCACCTGGTGACAGAATGTAAGAGTTTCAAAGACTCCAATAATCAAAGGGGCTCACATGACCAACTTATTTGTGCATATTAAAACAAATCAAGAAGTTAGGACACAGTAAGAAAACAAATAATCATGAGGACTTGCAATTAAATTCACAAACTCGTCCTAAAATAAGAGCTAAATATCACTACAGTCACCTTTGAAGTATTCCCCTTGGGAAGCTAGGCACTGACACCAGTAACTAGTCTACCCTTCAAAGCACTTTTGGAACTCTTGTTATGGAGTGGCCATCAGAGCTGTCATCATACTATGTTTGATGTCCCGAATGTCATCAAAATATCTTCCTTTCAATATTTCCTTTCTCTTTGGGTAAGGAAAGAGTCATTGGGTACCAGTTCAGGTGAGTAGGAAGGGTGTTCCAATATAGTAATTTGTTTATTGGCTGAAAACTCCCTCAAAAACAACCATACAATTAAGTTCATAAACTTGCCACCATGCCACTGTGCACAATGACCATTCCAGAAAGAGTTCCAAACGTGCTTTGTAGGGTGGACTAGGCACTGGCATTGGTACATAGCTGCCCAAGGGGAGGACTTCAAAAGCGACCTTAGTGATATTCTGCAATGAGGTATGTAGTCCTTAGAACAATTAAGTTTGTGGACTTAATTGTCAGACCTCACACAATAACTTATTAGAGGCTCAGAAACAACAGTAAATATCAAAACAAATAAGGAAGCAAACCATGATATCTTCAGCAAGTTCCTAAAACAAAGACTCAAGAAATCTTCCAGGCAAACAGAACTTCCTGGAATTACCAGATGTAGAATACAAAAGATTAATACACAAAACTTTTCAAGAGATCAGGAAAGAGATCAGGCAAAACGCAGAACAAGCCAAGGAACACACAGACAAAGCCACACAGGAATTTAAAGAATCTAATATAGGAGCATAATGACAAATTTAACAAGCAGCAAGAATCCATAGAGAGACAGCAGGTAGAAATTCAAAGGTTTAATAATAAAATTTCAAAATTAGGCAACTCAATAAAATTTATAGGATTGTAACTGAGGCAATGAAAATCAAAATTAGTCAGGTTCGCCCAACAATAGAAGAATGGATAGGTAAACTGTGGTACATATACTCAATGGAGCACTACGCAATGATAAAGAATAACGATGATTCCAGGAAACATCTCCTAACCTGGTTTCAACTGGAAGACATTATGTTGAGTGAGAGTAGTCAGCGACAAAAGGACAAATACTGTATGAGACCTCTACGATAAGATCTCAAAAACAGACTTGTGTATAGAAGAAAAGACTCTTTGACAGCTGCAAGGGAGGGGAGGGAGGGAGGGCAAGGGAGGGAGGGTTTAGTTTAGGTAGTTACTAGAAATCTAGTTGGGAGAAAGCGGTGACAGCACACATTAGGAACAAGAACAACATTAAGTGGACTTCAGCATAACTTGAGTACTCCTTCCATCTTAACTCAATACTGCAAGGATAGAGGAGCTGGGGCGGGGGGCGGGGGACCATGCTCTTAGGCAAATTCCAGGCCAATTGGCACAACTAGCGTTTTGCTAAGAGAGCTCTCTGCACCCCACATTGGTGAGTGGCGTCTGGGGTCTTAAAAGCTGCCAAGCTGCCATCCGAGGACACAGCAAATGGTCCCAACTCAGCAGGAACGGATGCTCACCGAGGGCCAAAATGGCATGCGGTAAAGACAACCGAGAAGACAGAGAGACCCACAAGAGTGGGTGCCTACATCAACCTGGGACTGGAAGAACCGGATGGTGCCCAGCCACCACCAGTGACAGCCATGACGGAGCGCACAGAGAGGAGCCTCACTGGCAACACAAGAATAAAAAGAGGTGCATCATGAGATCTCCACTAAAAGACCTCAATTGATGGTCCAGCGGTTTGGGGGTTCCTCTGAGAGCATGGCCCCCAGACCTGATGCTGCCCATTCCCATAAATTATAACAAAGGTCTACTCTTTGGACAGGAATGTAATGGACTTGGCAATGCAGAGTAACCATATGCTGGAAGCACTTTATGGTTCTATACATCTATAGGATATCATCTTGCTGACCTCTGGCTGGAGGAAGGGGAGTGGACGGAGAGGAGGGGAAAGGAGACTGTTGGGAGGATGAGACATGTATGGAGCAGAGAGGAATAGTGTGCAGTCACCGGACAGGGAGAGCAGTGGAAGCTGCATATAGGGGGGCATGTAAATTTACATGTGAATGTACATTTTCACTCAGTTATGTTAAATAAAAAAAAAAATTAGTCAGGTTCATGATAAAGTACCTGATATCAATATATTTGAGGAAAAAATCAGATAAAATAATTTTAAAAAATGAAGAAACCTAAGAATTACGTGGTACTTTGGCAAGAGTAGTACCAGAAGGGAGACAGGAGGTGACAGAAAATACAGAGAGAATTGCTAAATATTTGCTAGCAGAAAACTTCCCTGATATCATGAAACATGAAAAGACATCTACCAAGAAGCACAAAGAATTCCACACAGGGTCAGTCCCAAAAGAAAGCCACTAAGAAACATTACAATCAAACTTGCCAAAGCCAAAGATAAAACAAGAATTTTAAGAATGCCGAGGGTAAACAAAAAGTCATCTAAAAGTGATGATCAATAAGACTATTTAGTAGAAACCACACAGACAAATAACAAGGGGATAATATATTTAAAGTCTTGAAGGGGGAAAAAAAACAGCCAAGAAGTATATATCCAGCAAAACTCTCTCTCAAATATGATGATTAAATTAGGGCATATCTGGATAAACAGGTGTTCGGAAAATTTACAAAAACCAAACCAAAATTACAAGAAATGGGTCCTCCAGTTAGAAAGTCACATCAGATAACAACCGAAGGCTGGCACACAGAACAGAACAACCAGATATACACCCAGATAGGGAGATCACAAAAACTCAATCAAAGGTAAAACACAGCAAACAGGTAGACAGACACATCGCTATGTAAAAGGCAATAGCATTAAGATGAAAAAGGGGCTAAAAAGATGTAGTTATAGATCTTTCATGTGGAGAGGAAGTAAAGGCAGTACAAAAAATTAAATATCAGTTTAATGTTAGAAAACTAAGGGTATAAAAGTAAGCATGAAGGAAACTAACAATTCTACACATCAAAATAAAAACAAGAAAAACATAAAAATTCATCAAATATGAAATCAACTATGATGAAAAGAAAATACACAAAGAAAAATGCCTCAACATAGAAAATTAAGTGGAACAAAAACTGTCAACAACACACAAAAAAATACATAAAAGTAACAGCATTAAACTCATACCTATCTATAATCATGCTGAATGAAAAAGGATTCAGTGCACCAATAAAGAGAGTGGCAGAATGGATTAAAAAAAAAAACATGATCTGTCTATATGCTGGCAACAAGAGGCACACCTTAAGCTACACAACACTACTGCAAGAAACGTACGTAAGTGGAAGAAATACCTTTCTCATGGATACCTAAAAAAACCTCAAACCCACTGTCATCAAGTCAATTTCAACTCAGAGGCTCTACAGAACAGAGTGGAATTGATCTCTAGAGTTTCCAAGGACTGTCTATAGTGGATTTGAACTGCTGACCTTTTGGTTAGTTATGTAGCACTTAAGTACTATGCCATCAGGTTTCCTTCTCATGGATGGGAAGGCTCAAAAGTGTGGAAATGTCAATTCTACACAAAGTGTTCTACACATAGTGTGCAGCCCTAATCCAAATTCCAGTGACATGTTTTAATGACAAGTCACAGGCTTCTAAGCAAA
Organism: Heterohyrax brucei; assembly: GCA_028571685.1. NCBI lineage: Eukaryota > Metazoa > Chordata > Mammalia > Hyracoidea > Procaviidae > Heterohyrax > Heterohyrax brucei. The sequence continues at coordinate 118,959,184 of CM053144.1, read as the reverse complement.
TGGAAAAGTCCCCAGATAATTAAAGCGTTACTGAAGAAGAACAAAGTTGGAGGCCTCACAGTAACTAACTTTAAAACCTCTTCTACTGTCATATAGTCAAAACATCCTGGTAGTACCGGTACAACAACAGATACATATAACAATGGAACAGAATTGAAAATTCAGACACAAAACCATCCACCTACAAGCAGCTGGTTGTTTGACAAAAGCCCAAAGTCTGTTAAGTGGGGAAAAGACAGTCTCTTTAACAAATGGTGCTAGCATAACTGGATATCCATCTGTGAAAAAGAAGAAGAGAAACAAGACCCACACTACACTGCATGTACAAAATCTAAAAACGGATCAAAGACCTAAATATAAACTCTAAAATGATAAAGATTATGGAAAAAAAGGAGACAACACCAAGAGACCTAATACATGGCACAAACAAAATACAAAGTATAACTAACACTGCACAGACATTGGAAGAGAAGATAGATAACTGAGAGCTCCTAAAAATCAAATGCTATGCTCACCAAAAGACTTCACCAAAAGCGTAAAAACATAACTTATAGACTGGGGGAAAAAAAAATTGGCTACACACCGACATAGCTGATCAGGTTCTAATCTCTAAAATCTACAAGATACTGCAAAACCTCAACAACAGAAAGACAAATAACCCAATTAAAAATGGGCAAAGTATATGAACAGCCATTTGATCAAAGAAGATATTTAGTTAGCTAACTGATACAGGAGGACATGTTCATAATTATTAGCCATTAGAGAAATCCAAATGAAAATTACAATGAGACACCCCAACAAGGCTGACATGAATCCATAAAACCACAAAAGAATAAATATTGTAGAAGCTGTGTAGAGACTAGAACACTTCTACATTACTGGTGAGAATGTAAAATGATATAAACACTTTGAAAGTTGACTTGGCACTTCCCTAAAACATTAGAAATAGAAGTACCATATAATTTAGCAATCCCACTCCTTAAAGTACATCCTAGAGAAATAAGAAGATATATGCACACAAATATTCCTTGCCTCACTGTTCAGCAAAAAGATGGAAACAAACTAGTTCCCTATGAACAGTCAGATAAACACATTGTGGTATATTCACACAACAGAATACTATTCCAGAATAAAGAAGGATGATAAATCCACAGAATATTTTACAACATGGATGAATCTGGAAAGCATTACATTGAGTAAAATTAGTCAGCCACAAAAGGACAAATACTTTATGAGACCAGCTGGCTTGGCTGGCATTACTATAAGAACTCAAGAAAAATCTTAAGCACAGAATAAGATGGTTACAAAGGTGGCTAGGAAGGGAGTGGGGGATTTACTAACTAGATAGTAGGCAAGGATTATCTTAGGTGAAGTGAAGAACACCATAGAATACAGAGGAAGTCAGCACAACTGGAGTAAACCAAAAGATGAGAAGTTTCTTGAACACAATCAAAGACTTCAGGGGCTGCAGTCTGGAGACCATGGTTTCAGGGATATCTTGGTCAAAGGCATAACAAAGTTTATTAAGAAAATGTTCCATATCTCTTTCTGGTATATGGTATCTGAGGTCTTAACAGTTTATGAGCAGCCATCTAAAATACATCAATTGGTCCCAACTCCTCTGTAACAAAGGAGAAAGAACACCAAAGACACAAGGAAAATATTAGCTCAAGAGACAAAAGGGCCACATAAAGAAAAACTCCATCAGCTTGAGCCAAGAATAACTAGACAGTGTCAGCTATCACCAATTACCACCCTGACAGGGAGCACAATAGAGATTTCATGATTTTTCAGGAGGTAAGTGTGGTGCAGAACTCTAATTCACACAAAAAGACCAGACTTAATGGTCTGACTGAGACTACAGGAACTAGCAAAGACATGGCTCCTGGACTCTCTGTTAACCCAGAACTAAAACCATTCCCAAGCCAGTTTCATTAGACAAAGATTAGACTGTATTGTAAAGCATAAAATAATACTCTGGAGGGTATACTTCTTAATTCAGGCAGATACACAAGATTAAATGGGCAGTTCTTGTCCAGAGGCAGAATGAGCATGCAGAAAGGAACAGGAACTCACTGGACAGATACAGGAAACCTGGGGTAAAAAGGGGAAGTGGGCTGTCACATTACAGGGATGGCAGCCAGTGTCACACAACAATACATTTATAAATTTTTATATGTGAAATTACTTGAGCTGTAAACTCTCACCTAAACCCACAATTAGAAAAAAATCAAAGTATATACAATGATTCATAATAAGAAGTGTGTACTACTATGTGATCAAAACACTATTATTATTATATTTTTATATTAAAGACGTTTTAGTGTATCTGGAAGTGCTTCTTTAAGGTGTTTTACGTATAGAAACGTACACTGTATGCTACACATTAAGACAAAAATGGTTGTGATGAGTCTGAATTGACTTGATGGCAGCAGCTTTGGTTGTTTTTTTTTTTTAGGACAGTAGATAATGAACTGATCTAACTGATCCAAATTAAACACAAATTTGACTTAAATTTAAGAATATAATTTGTTTGTGATCCAGGGGTTACCTGTATGCACTGAAATAATAATATACTTTTAAATGATTATTATAAGCATTTAGATCAACTTTCACACAACCAATTATTATTATAAGCAAATTGTAGCAACTCAATACAGGCTTCTTTCATATAATCGAACATAAGACAACAAAAAAAACAAAATCAGTGTACCACCTACATTGTACTTCATTACATTTTAAATAGACTAATAGGTTAGTAACAAAGAGTTTTAATTGAATATATCTATTTGATATGTTTTATATTTGTTATATAATTGTATATTTTTTCAGTTTTCTATGTCTTTTCACAAAATTGTTTTGAAACAATAGCAATAACATCATTTATTCAGAAAAATAGATCAGTTCAGATAAATAGCCATTCAATAAACGGTTACAAAAAATCATTTAATTACTTTTGTTCCTAACTGTGTAGAAGCACTTCTATAACAATGGAATGTAGTACATATAAAAATATATTTTAATGTCATAACTAATTTCATGAACCAGAAACAATCATTATCTTGTGTAGATCTAGTATTTCTATATGGTATATACAGTGTTAACATACCCAACAATGGAAAAGTTCAATATTATTTGAAATACTCAAATGGAAATAAATTGATGTAAGTGCTTATTCTATACTTAATTGCAAGATACACTGTAACTCTAAGGCTTTACCGCTGCCTCAAATTCTCCCTCATTTTTCAGCTGCCACTCAAGTCTGCCTCCTTTGTGGAGCTGTCCTAATTACTACAGGACTCACTCAACACTTGTTTCCAAACTCCTCTAAAACAGGCTATATACCCCAAACCTGTGACTTCCACTAACCTCTTCAGGTGTCTGTCTCCGTCTTACATCCAACAAGAAGGCAGCTTCCATGAGGTCAGGGCCCTAAGCTCTGCCTTGGAGTCCATGGCAACCATGCCGGTTATTATTATTTGTGCTCTCCACATGGATTTCAGGAGCTCTGCTGGTACGACAAAAAGAGACCTAGTGGTGCAGTGGTTAAGCAGGTGGCTGCTAATGGAAATGTTGGCAGCTCAATCCCATAAACTGCTGCATGGGAGAAAAATGTTGACAGTTGGCTTCTGTAAAGGTTTATATCCATGGATACTGTATGGTACAGTTCTACTGTGTTCTATAGGGTCAGTGTGACACAAAATCAACTTAACTGTGATGAGCTTGGTGGTACAACAAAGGACCGCTGGTGGCACAGTGATTAAGCACTTGGATGTTAACAAAAAGGCTGGCAATTTATATCCACCAGTCACCCCTTCAGAGAAAGATATGGCAATGCTTTCATAAAGACTACTTGTTTACCCATTGCTGTCAAATGGATTTCACATCTTTCTCTCACCTATAAAGATTAGTCTTGGAAACCTTCTGGTACCGCTCTGTTCTATCCTGTAGCATCACTGGAGGGGGGCTATGAGTAGGAATCAATTCCACAGCAATGAGTTTGGTTTGGGGTTTGGTAGTATAATGGTTAAGTACTCTGCTGCTAACTGAAAGATCTGTGATTCCAGCCCACTAGCAATTACACAGAAGAAAAGACCTGGAAATTTACTACTAAAGGACAGGAAATCCTATGGAGCAGTTTTACCTCACTCATGTAGGGTCACTGTCATGGACTGAACTGTGTCCTCCCCAAAAACTATGGAGCAGTTTGGCTGGGCTTTGATTCCTGGTATTGTCTTATGTTCCTATATGCTATAAAGTCTGCCTCTATGGGGATAACGAGGGAGGATGGGTGGCATTTGTGTTGGTGATGCAGGACTCAATATGTAAGATGATATTGTGCCTTGAGGCAGTCTCTTGAGATACAAAGGAAAGGAAAACAAGCAGAGGGTTGGGGACTTCATACAACCAAGAAGCAGTGCCAGGATCAGAGTGCATCATTTGGAAAGGACCTGGGGTCCTTATGCCTCAGAAGCTTCCAGTTCAGGGAAAGTTTGATGGCAAAGACCTTCCTCCAGTGTCAACAGAAAAAGCCTTGCCCTAACTTAGAAAACTGACATCCTGAGCTTGTAACCTACTGGACTGTGACAGAATAAAATTTCCCTTTTTAAGGCCATCCACTTGTGATTTTTCTGTTACAGTAGCACTAGATGCCTAAGACAAAATTTGATACTGAGGGCAGGGTGCTAACCTAACCAATACCTACCTACCTACCTACCGACCCACCTACGTACCTACCTAACTACCTACTGATTTGTGACTGAGTAAAAGTACGATACAATTCAAATTTGCATGCCTGCCTATCTGTAATTCCCTCTGCTTTCCTTGCCCAGTGACAGCACACTCCCCCTTTCTGGTACATACATGTCATAATCTCTTAATAATCTCCTGTCCCCTCCTCTCCACCCTCTCCACTCACCTCTAGTAAGAGATCAGTAGGACAACATCCTATAGATGCATAGAACCACAAAGTGCACACATGATATGGTCACTCTGTATCCCCAAGTCCAATCCATTCCTATAAACTGAATAGATAGAAGACTCAGAAGGAACTGAGGAGAACTGTTAACACCACAGAAGGTGTAGATGGGGAGAAGCAGAAGAAGCAAACTAGCCACACAGAATCAGAATAGTGTAAGATGGTGCTGGAGGTGTCCATGAAGTGAGACAGCTGAGTGCCTGTGTGCAGGAGTTTTCTTGGCAGAATAAGGTGCCTCCAAATACCAATAGATGGAGCAACAGAGCTTTGGAAGACTCTCCCCACCAGGGCAGAAGCAGGTGTGAGGCCTGGGCCAAACTGCCACTGGAAGCGGAGGAGAAAAGAAGCATGAGAAGCTGAGCTGCCTCTGTCTCAAAAGGTATGGCCATTACCTCAGGGTGGAGTCATGGCCTCTAGGGCTTCAAAGAGTGTGTCATGGCCTTCTAGGTTTTAGAGAGTCAGATCTTCACCTACTAGGTTCAAGGGCATGGAACCTCATATAACCAAGAAGTGGCAGCAGCAGAGTGTATCTTTTGGAAAGGACCCGGGGTCCTTATGCCTCAGAAGCTTCCAGTTCAGGGAAAGTTTGATCATAAAGACCTTCCTCCAGTGTCAACAGAGAAAGCCTTGCCCTAACTTAGAAAGCTGATGCCCTGAATTTAGACTTGTAATCTACTGGACTGTGACAGAATAAAATTTCCCTTTTTAAGGCCATCCACTTGTGATTTTTCTGCTACAGTAGCACTAAATGCCTAAGACAAAATTTGATACTGAGAGTGGGGTGCCATTCATGAGTGTCAGTGGGATGAGGTGTGACTCACACCTAAAGCTGAGAGAGCAGGGCTGTCATTCCCGCAGGCCAGAAGAAGGCACATGCTGGGGCCAAAGGGGTAAAATCTCCAGTCAGTTGGACTGGGAGAATGGTGCACCTAAAGCTGAGGGTGTATAGTTACTTTCCCAGTGGGCTTGGGAGGTGGAGCTTATAGCCCATGGCCAAGGGGCCTCCAATCAGAATCTGGAGAATGTGGCCAGTATGTAAAGTCTAGAGGGTGAGGCCATTGTATAAAATGTCTCAGAGAAAAGAGTATTATATTCAAAACCTTGAGGGCTAATGTAACATGACCTGTTTATTTGCTTGGTGCCTGCTATGCCTTCTTTCTCTGTAATTTCTCCCATTTCTAATGGAAATGTCTAGCTTGTGCCTGCTTGTTCTACCACTGTATTTTAGAGACAGATAACTTGTATTCCAAATTTCACAGTTGAAGAAGAATTTCTGGATTTTGTACTTTAAGACTTTTGCTATGATGAGGTGAATATGTTTTGCATGTTGCAAGGATGTGGTTGGGAGGAGGGGCTAAATGTGGAATGTCTTGGATTGAACTGTGTTGCCCCAAAACTGTTTGTAGTAATTTGGCTAGACCTTGACTCCTGGTATTATGTAATGTTCTTAGATGCTATAAACCCAGCATCTAGGATGTTAATGTGGGAGGATGGATGGCAATTGTGTTGATAGGGCAGGACTCAATGTATAAAATTGTACTATGGCTTGAGGCACTCTTTGGGATACAAAGGAAAGGGAAGCAAGAAGAGAGCGGAGGGGAAGGACCTCATACTGTGAAGAAGCAGAGCACCCTTGGGAAAGGACCTGAGTCCCTGATCTCCTGAATTTAGACTTGTAGTCTACTGGACTGTGACAGAATAAAATTTTTCCGTTTAAAGCCATCCACTGTGGTATTTACGTTATAGCAGCATTAGATGCCTAATACAGTCATTACAAGTCAAAATCAACTCAATGGTACTTAATAATAATAATAACTTGGATCCACAATCAATATCCATAGAAGCAGGAGTCAAGAAATCAAATGATGCATTGTATTGGGCAAATCTGCTGTAAAAGACCTATTGAAAGTGTTAAAAAGCAAAGATGTCACTTTGAGGACTCATAGGCCCCCGTTTCTATTCTCACTCATTTTCACTTTCACTTCCTATTAATCTTTAATTAATCTAACCCTCTCCGTCTAGCCAAAGTTCAACAGAAAAGAATCAAGTTCACCTTCACTGGAAAGACCTCATTTATCTTTCTGATATTCTCCTGCTTTCTTTTGCCCTCCTTACCTGCAAGAATGATAGAGAACAAGAATTCATATCGCAGTGTGACACCACTGGTATGTATAAAAACCCCTGATAGTCATTTCCCATCAGCAGTTTCCCTGCTGACCAGCTTCTAAATCTCTCCTAGTTCCCTTCTCATCAGGTAGCTGGCTGCTAGATGTTTACTGACTAATTTGCATCAAATGTTCTCCTAGCAACCAACACTAGGATAGGATTAGATACTTCTATGGAAGACTGTTTTCTGCTAAAGAAGCTTAGACTTTCTAAAACACCGTAAGGAGAAACTAATAGTTTTTAAGCAAAGCAATAATGGGATTTCTTCACACTTTTAAAAGACATTTCAACCAATTGCCTTTTATTATTATTTTTGGATGGATAAACCGGACTTTTTCTATGTAAAAAAAAAGTGCATTTGTGGATACACCCCCATTTATAGAGCAATTAATCTTGACAATTCAGGAATGTATCCAGTCCACCCTAATATCAGCGGGTTCTGCATCCTCAGATTCAACTAACCATAGATCAAAATATTTGAGGGAAGAAAGTTCCAAAAGGCAGAACTTTAATTTGACACATACCTGGAACTAGCTGAATCCATACAAATGAAGTTGTCTGTAGGCATGCCCTGCTGCAGCCTCCTGCTATTTCACAGATTCTCAGTCTCTCTCCAGTACTCAGTTTTCAACATTGTTTCCAAGTCTTGTCATTATTCCCTAAACACTACACTACTGTGTAACAACTGTTTATATAATTGCATTGTATTAGATACTACCAGTAATTTAGACACGATTCAAAGTTTAGAGGAGGATGTGTGTATGTTATATGTCAATAAGGAAGCCCTGGAGGGGTAGTGGTTAAGAGCTATCTATGGCTGCTAACCAAAAGGCTGGCCATTCAAATCTACCAGGTGCTCCTTGGAAACTCAATGAGGCAATTCTACTCTGTCCTATGGGGTGAATCAACTCAGTGGCAATGGGTTTGGTTTTACAGTTGTGTCATTTAACATAAGGGGCTTGAGAACCCATGGATTTTGGTATCCAAAGGAGTCCTGGAAGCAATCCATCTTGGAAAGTGATGGACAACTGTATTATGCACTTTAAATAAATCCACAAAGAATTTATGTTATTTTTTAACTGTCACTCATTGGCTGGCCATGAATTAGAGAACAAATGCATCTGGTTTCTAATAACCAGTCTACTTATAAAAATGATACATCAACATTTCCTATATATGTTGTAATTAATTTTCATTTTTTGAATCAAAATATGATACCTTGAAGTTTTGACTAAGATTCAATTTAACTGAAAAGTTAATATGTGTATTTTTCTCTACATTTGAAAAACTGTTACTGTGTCATCAATAATTTTTAGATTCTTATAATACTTTAATATCAAATCTTTAATTAATAAAAAGGCAGACATGAGAGAAAATATAATCTCCAGCCAGCCAAAATATGCATAACATATATTAAATAACATACATTTAATAACATCAAATAAACTGACCAATACACCAAAAAAAAAAAAAAAACACTTGCCATCAAGTCAAATTCAACTCATACTGACCTATCAGGCAGAATAGAACTGCTCCACAGGGTTTCCAAGGAGCTCTTGGTGGATTCAAACCATCAGCCTTTTGGTTAGCAGGCATAGCTCTTAACCACTATGCCACCAGAGTTTCCACAAAGTAATCAACATGACATGATAAGTGTCTTAACAGATTTTTGACACAAGAGGAATAAATATTTTTTATGCCCCACTGAAACTTTAATCTAGCAGGGAACAATACCAGACCAAAAAGTAAAATATTTTAGTTAGATTGATAATAGTTATTAGGTTATTAAGGTTATTAAAAGTGATAATCTTGAGGCAGTGAAACACTTTGCAATTTCAAAAAAAACGATCAAAAAATAAATGACTATAGTTTAATCACTTGGTGAAGATAATAGAATGTTTTTCCCAAAGGTAAGAATAAAGCAGCAATTCCTTTATAAGAAAACATGTTACCAATGCAGCCATGATAGCTATTACACCTAGAATATTAGAAAAGGGCCACTTACACAATTTTCCTTTTTCCCTAATATTTTACGGTCTTCTATATAGGTATTTCTCAGATCTCACATATGCTCTTAAGAGATCTGCAATGTAAACACTAATCATTTACTTCAAATATAAAGTCTTTTGCTTTTTTTTTTTAATTTGGGTGCACATTAGAAATCTAATTCAAAATTTAGAATTGCATCTATAGATACAGTAACTTTTATGGCATCTTGATAGATTATTGCAAAACAAAGAGATTTTCTGTTTCCTAGGTCTTAGAGATATAAGTGAGCTTTGGTGCAGTGGCTAAGAGCTTGGCTGCTAACCAAAAAGTCAACAATTCAAAGCCACTAGCCCCTCCTTAGAAACCATATGGGACTGTTCTACTCTGTCCTGTATGGTCACTGTAAGTGAGAACTGACCTGATGGCAAAAGGTTAATGGTTAAATAGCTGGGTAACAATTACAGAGTAAAACAAAGCCCAAACTGCAACTGATGACAGTGGAAACCCAAACCTGGCACCTTCTTACTCTACCAAATGCCTTCTGTAATTGACAGGAAGCAAGGCCTTTCAGTAGCCCCAAGCACCTAGCACTTCAGTGAAGCTCAAAAGTTTAAGTACTAGCCCAGACTTGGCTTGGATTTTAAAATTACTGCTTTTTATTTTATGCTTGTCAAAATCCCCAGTGTTTCAGATAGCAGTGACAAAATTAAACTACACATAAAATTATTATGAATGATAAAATAAAGCACCTTAAGGTGTTTACCTTTGGGCAGAGAGTAAAACAGAATTACAGTTGAGATGTACAAGTGTGTGTATGTGAAAGAGAATATTTTTTGCAAATGCATACACACACACACTCAAATACCTTTTTTCCTCAACCTCTGCATACACCCTGTGTAAGTATATTCTACTAATGAGATTTGAAGGACAGATGTCTCTGGTCCAACCAGTGAATTATCAAAAGGCTACAGATCAATCCTTCAGATTAAGCCATTGGCCCTTGTTAAAACTCTGGCTATATTTATAATGAATGAAAAAACACAGAAAGAGAATAACTTGTTTTTCTGCTACCTGACTTTGATTCCTCCCCTACCTTCTCCAGCATAGCACTGAGCAAGACATTTAGAGAGGAAGGCTTTGGGAAATTTGTCATTACAAATACACGTGTTCCATGATGTCACTCACATTTTGAAGAGCACATCATTAAGAAATACGAGCTAAGTGTCTACTTTCAAAACATCGACAGAAAGATAATGGCTGAAACTGCTACAAGAGGATGCAACACTGAAGAACAAAATGATCTTTTATATGTGCTCTCTGTATCAAAAATGAAAAGGAAAATTGAGAGCTAATGCTTTATAGACTCAATATGATGCCCTTACTAAAGGTGGAAGAGGGAAATGACACCTAGAGGGAATAATAAAAGGAGTGAAACATAATAAATACTAAAATAAAGTCTGGAAAATGTGCTACAATACTGAGAACTTGAAACACTTTCACAATTTGAGAGACAAAAGCAAGCAGGGCTCTGCCTTAGTTGTTCGAAACATGCAAAAAAGCAAATGGAAAGCATCTGTCTACAGTGGCCTGAACAGATAGAGAACCAATAGGTTAGAAACTCACTACATCTCCCTCCAAACCCATAAGCAAACCATATGTCAGTTTTATGAAATACTACAGAATGTTAAGCAACTTACATTTTGCAAAACAATTTTTATATTAAGGTAGTTTTCCAAATACATTTCAATATGCTGTCTATACTACAAGCAGCTATTGTCTAAGGGTCATAATGCTTGGGAAAGTAGCCATACCCATACAATGCCACAAAAGGCATTCTTACTAAAGATTTTCTTGACCAAAACAACTCCAGAATTATTCAGTCCAGTTTAGGGCAGTTTTTCACTATAACTCCAGCTATAATACTCAATACCCTCATCCCATATGATCAACTTGTCTAACAATTCAAATATGTCAGTCAACTTTTCCTATTACCATTAATTGCATCATTAAAGCCACCATTCCTTTGTCAGTTTGTCCTAATTGTGGTGGCTTATGTGTTGCTGTGATGTTGGAAGCTATGCCACCAGTATTTCAAATACCAGCAGATCATCCATGGTGGTCAGGTTTGAGCAGAGCTTCTAGATTAAGACAGACTAGGAAGAAGGACTGTCAGCCTATTTCTGAAAAAACTGGCAAGTGAAAAATGTTATGGTTAGCAATGAAGCATCGTTTGATACAGTGTCAGAAGATGAGCTCCCCAGCTTGTAAGACATTGAAAATATGACTGTAGAAGGGCTGCTTCATCATGGTAGGGTTGACCTTAATGATGAGGACTAAATTCCCAGCACCTTCGTTTGCTGATGTAGCATGTCTAAAAATGAGAAGAAATAGCTGCAAACATCCACCAACAACTGGAATGTGGAATACATGAAGTATGAATCTAGAAAATTTGGAAGTCATCAAAAATGAAATGGAATGCATGAGGATCAGTAGCCTAGGCATTATTGAACTGACATGGACTGGCATTGACCATTATATATCCAACACTCACGTGATCTACTATGCTAGGAGTGAGAAACTGAAGAGATATGGCATCACATTTACCATCAAAAAGAGCATTTCAAGACCTATCCTGAAGGACAATGCTGTCAGTGATTGGATAATATTCATATGCCTATAAGAAAGACCAGTTAACAGAAGTATTATTCAAATTTATGCACCATCTACTAAGGTCAAACATGAATAAACTGAAGATTTCTAATAACTTCTGAATTCTGAAATTGATCAAAGATACAATCAAGGTGCACTGATCATTATTGGCAAATGGAATGCAAAAACTAGAAACAAAGAAGGACCAGTGGTTGGAAAATATGGACTTGGTGATAGTGATGATGTCAGAGATCTTGTGATAGAATTTTTCAAGACCAACTACTTCATTGCAATTACTTGTTTCAACAACATAAACGGCAACTATATACACGGAACTCATTAGAAGCAATTGATATACAGGGATATAATTGACTCTATCTGTGGAGAGAGACAATGAAGAAGCTCAGTATCATCAGTCAAAACAAGTCTAGAGACTGACTGAAAAGTGACCATCAACTGCTTATGTGCAAGTTCAAACTGAAGCTGAGGAAAATTAACACAGTTCCACAAGAGTCAAAATGCAACCGTGAGTATATTCCATGTGAATTTAGAGACCTAGAGTATATTTACCACATTAGACACTAATGACCAAAGACCAGAGGGGGTGTGGATTGACATCAAGGAATCATACAAGGAAAATGGAAAACTGAAAGAAACCTGTTTCTACTGAGTTAATTCCTACTCATAGTGGCCCTATAGGACAGAGTAGAACCACCCTATAGAGTTTCCAAGGAACACCCAGTGGATTCAAACTGCTGAATTCTTGGTTAGCAGCAAGAGCTAACCACCATACCTTACCACTATAGCACTATAACTTAACCACTATACCACCAGGGTTTCTTGAAGAAAGCAAAAGGTCATTAAAAAGGCAGAAAAGAAAGAAAAAAACAAAATGCATGTCAGAAGAAGTTTTCAAACTTGTTCTTAAATACAGAGCAGCTCAATAAATGGAAAAGTAATTAAGTAAAATAGCTGAACAAGAGATTTCAAACATGCAAAGGCCTGGAGTTAGAAAACCAAAAGGGAAGAATATGCTTGGCATTTCTTAAGCTGAGAGAACTGCAGAAAAAAATCAAGCCTTGAATGGCAATGTTGAAGGATGCTATGGGCAAAAAATTGTATGACCCAGGAAGCAACAAAAGAAGACAGAAGGAATACACAAAGTCATTACATCAAAAAGAACTGGTCAACAACACACAATTTCAGGATAGAGTACATGATAAAGAACTGATGGCAGTGAAAGAAGAAATCCAAAAGACACTGAAGTTACTGGCAAAAAACAAGGCTGCAGAAATTGATGTCAAACCATTTTCAGATGTAAAAGACAGCTTTGCAGGACATAATTCTTGGTTGGAAGTTTTTCTCCTTTGAGGCTTTGAATGTGTCATGCCACTGTCTCTGTGTCAGCATCACTTCTGCTGTGAAGTCAGATGAAAGCCTACAAGGTTTCCCTCTGAATGTTAGCTTTGCTTGAGTCTTGCTGCCTTTAAGAGTTTCTGCTTATGTTTCATTTTCTCAAGCTTGATTATAATATGTCTTGGTGTCTTTCTTTTGAGGTCTGCATTGTGTGGTGTTCAATACACATCTTGGATATCTATATTCTCTTCGATGGCACTTGGCTTTGGCTGGCTGTTTTCTGTCAGCAGCTGAACAACAATACCCTCTGGGTTTTCAGGTGTCCCTCCCTGATCAGGAACTCCAATTAATCATAGATTGTTACTCTTGATAGAGTCGCACATGTTACTTTCTTTCTTTTTTTTTTTTAATTATGATTGAATGAAAATGTACATTCCCATACAAATTTGCACGCCGACATACATGCAGCTTCCACTGCTCTCCCTGCACGGTGACAGCACACTCTTCCTCTCTGCTCCATACATGACTTATCTTCCCAACAGTTTCCTATCTTCTCCTCTCCACCCATTCCCTTTCCTCCAGTATGAAGTCAACAGGACAAACTCCTATAGATGACTAGAACCATAAAGTGCCCACGCAATATGCTCACTCTATGTCACCTAGTCCAATTCATTGCTGTCCGAAAAGTTGACTTTCATTATGATTTATGGACAGGGGCCGCATCAGGGCCAAGGGTCTTGCTCCCAGGAGAACTCCGAGGCCCCTGGACCATCAATTGCAGTCTTTTAGTGGAGATATCAGGGTGCAAACCTATTTATACTTGTGTTGCCAGTGAGACTCAACTTTGTGAGCTCCTTCATGGCTACCACTGGTGGTGGCCGGGCACCATCTGGTTCTTCTGGTCACAAGTCAATGTAGATATCCACTCATGTGGGTCTCTCTGTTTTCTGGATTCTCTTTCCCCTATGTTGTTATGGACCTTGCTGATCACCCGTTCCTGCTGAGTTGCGACCATTTGCTGTACCCTCAGATGGCAGCTTGGCAGTTTTTAAGACCCCAGACGTCACTCACCAATGTGTGGTGTAGAGAGATCCCATTAGCAAAATGCTAGCTGTGCCAATTGACCTCAATTTCCCCTGACATCATGGTCCCTGACCCCTGTCCCAGCTACTCTGTCCTTGCAATTTGGGGTTAAGATGGGAAGAGTACACAAGTTGTGTTGAAGTCCCGTTAATATTGATCTTCTTACTAATGTATGCTGTCACCAATTTCACTCAACCAAATTTCTAACAACTATCTAATCTAAGCCATCCCCCCTTGCCCTCCTGCCCACCTCACCCTTGCAGCCTTCAGAGTCTTTTCTGTTATGCATGAGTCTGCTTTTAAGTTCTTATCGTAGAGGTCTCGTACAATATTTGTCCTTCTGTCGCTGACTACTTTCACTCGACATAATGTCCTCCAGTTGAAACCAGGTTAGATGTTTCCTACAATCATCGTTGTTCTTTATCATTGCATAGTGTTCCACTGAGTATATATACTATAGTTCACCTAACCATTCTTCTGTTGTTGGGCATCTGGGTTGATTCCATCTTTTTGCTGTTGTGGACTGTGCTGTGATGAATATTCATGTGCATGTATCAGCTGGTGTGAATGGCCTTGATTCTGTAGGATATATTCCAAGCAGTGGAATTACTTCGTCAAATGGTATATCTATATCCATTATTTTAAGATAGCGCCAGATTGCTTTCCAAAGAGGTTGCACCATTTTGCAATCCCACCAACAGTGTAGGAGAGTTCCAATCTCTCCACAGCCTCTCCAGCATTTAGTGTTTTGTGTTTTTTGGATGATGGCCAGCATTATTGGGGTGAGATGGTATCTCATTGTCATTTTGATTTGAATTTCTTTAATAGCTAATGATCGTGAGCATGCCCACATGTGTTTTTTGGCTGCCTAGATGTCCTCTTTAGAGAAGTGTCTGTCCATCTCCTCTGCCCATTGCTGCACATGTTTCTTAATGCTGCTTCATTTTTCTTGTTTCTTTTCTCTGATTTCTCCTCACAGATACTGGAGTCAGTAGCTCCATCTTCCAAGTCAGAAAGTCTATTTTCCATTTGCTGAATTCTGCTTTCTCGGCTTTGAACCAGATTTTCTATTTCTTTGATTTTGTCAACTGATCTGTAGGATTTCAGAATGCTGATGTTCCATCAGTTTGAACAGCTTGCTTAATTTTTCATTTTGTTCTGCTCAGTTATGTACAATGTCTAGGAGGGCTCTATATATAATCCTTTTGTACTCAACCTCTGACAGTTTCAGAAAGGCTGCTTCATCTGGGAGGTTCTTTGGTTCTTTCTTTTGGAAGCTTTCTGGAGCCATGGGTAGATTTTTCTTTAAGTGTCTGGCCAAGGTTTGCTGCTTTTGGGGCATCTAGAGGTTAGTTTCTCCGGTGTCACCCTAACAGGATCTGAGGAGCAGTCTGAGAAGAAGGGTGATCACCAGTCACCTCTGTGCCTCCAGTGACTGGGCCCAGTGGAATCTCTGAGGTAGCAGCCTCCACCTCCTGGTTGGCAAAGACATAGCCCTTATGGAGTCACTAGGGGGCTGTCCACTGACCCTATGATGTGAGTCAGTAAAGGCTAGAAGGGATGCTGTCAGGCTGCACTGCAGTTATTTCTCTAGGTAGTCTTATTTTGAAAGGTAAAAGATACCCAACAGCTTCCAAAATCAGTCAAGGTATCAGGTGTGGAAGCCCCTCTTTCGACCTGGCAATGGAGGCACCTCTATATCTGTCCCCAGATACTGTAATCTAGTTCAAAGTACAGACAGGCTACTGCCCTGCTGTTATCCACTGCTGGGCCCCACACATAAGGCTACACTGTGCTAAACACAGCTTTTCTTCTGGGAAAGCACTCCGTGGGCTAGCAGTGCCACTCAGCCTGGGAATTAGCCCCTGCTGAGGCCTCTGTTTGGGTAACTCCACCACCTAGTCAAACAAGATGGCATCCCACACAAGCTCTCCCGCCCTCTGTGAAGTAGCTGAATCAATGGCAGAAGGGCCAAGGTGCTCAGTGTCCAGATCCAGGCTCTTAAAGTGTGGCTATTCTGCCCACTGATGACTCAGCAGTGCAGCTGAGCTTTGCTGCCTGTTAAGCCCATGCCTGCCGGCTAAGACAAAGAAAAAAAGTTAAAGACACCAGTCACTTTAGTCCATGAGAGCTGGCTATTCAACAAGGGTGGGGGTCAGCAAAAGAGAAGAAGTTTCCCATTCAGTGGCATGTAGTCCAAATTGACAGCCCTATGCCATGTCCCAGGGCTCAGTGAGTGTCCAAAAGTCTCCATTTAATTATCAATCCAGGCCTTAATTTTCAGAGGGAATTAAGGAGATGTGTGTCTAGTCTGCCATCTTGACTCTGCCTCCAAATTGATGTAAAATCAATTAAAGTGTTTTAGAAAACAGATGCAGCAAAGGAGGTACTCACTTGTCTATGCCAAACTGGGAGTTACATGGCCCACTGACTGAAAGAGATCTATATTTGTGCCCCTCCAAAGAAAGACAATCCAACAGAATATGGAGATTATCAAACAATAACATGAACACACAAGTAAAATTTTGCTGAAGATAACTCAAAAGAGCAGTTGCAATAGTACATCAGGAACTGTCAGAAATTAAAGTTGGATTCAGAAGACAATGTGGGATGAGGGATATTACTGCTAATGTCACATGAATCTTACCTAAAAGCAAAGAATACCAGAAAGATATTTTATCTGTGTTTTATTGACTATGCAATGGCATTCAACTGTGTTGATCATAACAAATTATGGATAACATGGCAAAGAGTGGAAGTGATATTAATTGTGCTCATACAGAACTTGTATGCAGATCAACAGGCAGTTGGGCAGAGAGTATGAGGGGATAGTGCCTGGTTTAAAATCAGAAAAAGTGTACATAAGGTTTATATACTTTCACCATAGCTATTCACTGTGTATGCTAAGTAAATAATCTAAGAAGCTGGACCACATGAAGAAGAAAATGGCATCAGGATTGGAGGAAGATTCACTAACAAACTGTGATATGCACATAGCATGACTTGCTTGCTGAAAGTGAAGAATTGAAGCACATGCTGATGAAGATCAAAGATTAAGCCTTCAGTATAACTTATACCTCAATATAAAGAAAACAAAACTCCAACTACTGAACCAACAAGCAGTATCGTAAGACATGGAGAAGACTAAAGTTCAACCCAACACTGCTGTGTCCACAGCTGGGCTGCTTTTGATATACATTGCCTTTGTAGATGTGTGACTCTAACTTCAGCCTGGCCCTGATAGCCCTAATCCTCCTCTGTTGGTCAGTCGTTGCTTCTTGCTGCTTAGAGTGGCCATTTGGAATACTCATTGTCATCTACAAAAGCTTTATCTAGTCACGTGTTAGTAAATGTTTGATTAGTGACTCTGAAAAACACAGCAAGAAGCCATGATTAGTAGCATTACCTAAATTTCGAGTTGTAAATGTTCCCACCATGGCAGATTTGCAGCAACCATTCTGAAGTCACTGAAAGCCGAATGAGAAAGTCATGTGCGATAAAAGCACTTTATGTAGTATCTCCACGAGTAGTAATACTGAATCTCTTTTTGGACACAAAACCAAATTATGCCATTTTCTCTCTGGCCAATTCTGGGTCATGGTGACCGCAGGTGTTTCAGAGCAGAACTGATCCACATAGGGTTTTCAATAGTCGTCATCTTCAGGAAGTAGATAACCAAGCCTTTCTTCTGAGATGCCTCTGGGTGGATTCAAACTGGTAACCTTTCAGCTAGGAGCCATTAGACATTTGTGTCACTAGACACAACAGATATAAATAACCTCAAAAGCACAGATAATAGTAAAATGTGGTAAATTACGAAACCATGAGTGTTAAGTATTTGTTACTATAGTTAACTGTAAGTTTACGTAGTTTATTTTTATAATGGCTGTAATTAACAACTGGAAAAGTTCCTGAAAATCTAACAGTCGGTTCTTGGGCACATATATTAGTCAGAATCCAGCACTCATCACTGTGTTTGTTCCTGTTCAAACCTTTAATGGTCCTGCATCATATTGTTTTACCGAAAAAACAGATTGTCCACAACTTTTTCAATTTCTTGCTCCCATATCTACTAATTTCCCTGTTGTTGTACTTATCCTGACCTATATTCCAACAGTCTCAGAAGTAATTTTTGTTGTGTTCAAGTTGGATTCTTTCGCCTAAATGCTTATGGTTTCCACTCACTGCCTTCAGGACTGTGTGTTCTTGGCACCCTTCTCTCTCTTGTCTTTCTAAATGCTATCTCTACTGGCTTCAATTGTATAAAGATAGTTCCATATCTACCATTAATAAAACATCTTTTAATAAACATCCTTTGAGTCCTGACTCTGAGTTAACCTCTACCTATGTATCTTTTTTAATTTCATATGATTTTTTATCAGAAATCCATAGAAAGAAAATTCAGTATTATGTTTCCATATGCTCAGCCTTGTTCTTTGCTTTTTTCCTAAAACCTTACCACATTACTACAGATGGAAAAAAATCATTCATCTCTGAAATGCCCAATTTCAAAGATTGTTTTTAAGTTCTCAAATGCTTGTGGATTTTCATTTCCATTTTATTGTTCAGCCTTAGACCCTATTACACCCGTCTTCTACCTTAAATTTTCTTTCTTTCTAATTTCTGCTTGGTTCTTGGTGATGAGTGAACCTATTTACAAATGTTTGTGTGTGCGTGTGTGTGTGAGAGAGAAACAGTCTATCTAACTACATACTGACAATCTGATAGTCTTATTAGCTCTACTTTTCTCTTTTAAACTTAGCCCAGGAAATGTCTCAGAAGAAACAAGGAAGGGGTTGAATCCTAGCACCTAGCTTGAAAATTTTGGACACCCTAGGAGAAATAAGAAGCAGTTATATTTTGGTACTGCAGAAAACCAGTAAATTCAAAAAAGCAGTGGACTACATGTCTCCAGCTCATATAAATGGCAAATTCCAGGAAAGTAACAGTAAATACTGACAGAAACTACAGACTAAACTAACAACACTGAGTACTCCTAGGAGGGCAAATACTGGTCCCAAAAGCAATCTAACAGTCTTTAATATAAATACTCTGTAACTCAGTCTTAGCAGACAGTGGTGGAATTTTCAGCTTCCACACTGGAGACTTGGGTTTGCTTCCCGGCTAAAGAAGCCTCATTCATGTGCATCTACTCTCCAGTCTGTCAGTGGCGTCTTACATGTTGTTATGATTCTGAATGTTGTTATGTTCTGAATGTTGTTATGATTCAGGGATGCTTCCAGATCTGGCCAGATTAGGAAGAAAGGCACTAAGATCTGCTTCCAAAAATCATCGAAGGAAAATCCAGTGGATCACAATGGCCTCATCTATAATGAACTGGAGATGAGGTAGGCCTGGGTAGCATTTCAGGCATTGTGAACGGGGTGGCCTTGGGTCATGGCCAACTTGATGGCAGCTAACAATAACCACATGCCTCACAAATCCACCTTCTAGGTATATCAGAGCCATGGCATACAGTTGTCTCCTTTACACAGTGTACAACTCTAGAGGGCATCTTGCACGCAGGGCAGCATGAATGCATACTACATAAATTTCCATGAATTTTATAAAACTACAAAGTTCACACATAAGTTATACTGTCAAATTTATAACAAAAAGAATGAATTACAAAAAGAAGAAACCTTTTGATATAACTTAATACACAAAATTAAAATAGATGTTATATACATGTCTAACTACAGAATGAAATGAACAGAACTAACTATATGAATAGTTAATACACTTAATACACAAATTAATTAAAATCGATGTTATACACATGTCTAATTATGGAGTGAAATGAATAGAACTAACTACAGAAATGAAAAGAATAATTTGCACCTAATCTATGTTTTCAAACATGTTACGGTTAGAGTTTTTAAAACATGCATGTATGGAGGCAATGAAGAATTTTTTGAATCAGATATACTATACATAAAATCTTATTTCCTAAATAATTTTGTCTTGACCTGTCAGTGAGAAGCGCCCGCTTGACCTCTTATAGCTCAATTTCTGAATCCAGAAAAAAGGCTGTTTCCATCTGTTCCACTCGGAGTGATCAGGACTTCATTAAGTTTTTGCATAATAATGCACACATATCTCCCACAGAGTGCTTCGCCAACTTTTGGTAGATAATTGGTTCAGGACCGGGACCTTGGCAGAAGGGTATCTGCATTTTCATTTTATTTTACAAAGAAAGTGGGAATGCTGACTGTATACTTTCTACTCTTTTCCCTATATTATTGCTTTGTAAAGGGAGGCATTCTACCATAGCGCAATACACTTGTGTTTCCGAAAATTCTCCCTTTAGGCCCAAACGCAGGCTAACTTCAATCAATGAAAGTGGAGTAGTTTACAGAATTGGTTCCTCACTAAGTGCTGGAGTTGAATCAGCTTTTTAGATGCCTTCAGATTTTTAAGAGAAGAAAAAAAAAAACATTCTTCCAGCATCAAGAAATCACTTTACCACAGATAATTGTCTCATTTCATTTGCATTCCTATGTATATTCCAAACTAAGAAACAGCAATATTCAGGAGCCTACCCATGGAAGACTTCCTATCAAGTAAAATACTGTTAAGTGAACAAGAGAAAGGGCTGGAGCATATGGCTCTGAAGCTTAAGGGTCAGTTGTAAAATCACAAGTTCAGGATATCAATGTGTTTACCTACTAGCTCTTTTGCTGCCTGAAACATACACACACACACACACACCCACACACACTTCCCAGACAGTCTGAGAAATCAGCCGACAAACCTCATTATTGATGGTGTCAGGTGGTAGATCAATGCTGGAGGGAAATCAATTGTAAGAATATTTTTCAGTGGTGCATACTGATGAAGAACCTCAGCAGTGTTTTTGATGAAGACCACAAAAGTATGCAGCCACCCCTGAGAGTCACCGCTTCATAGGAGGCAAGAATGTTTCTGATGCTTTAGGGATACTAATTTGCTCCTGTGTGTTTTCTTGTGTTGTATAGCCTATAGCTGTTTGTTATTGAAAGAATGAAAGAGGGAGAGAGAAAAAAAACAAGAAAATAAGTAACTTGACATTCTACCAAAAATAAAACACAACTTCTCATGCAGTGCTTTGTTTATTGATATTTACTGCAAATATGGCCATTTAAAGCATTGTAAAGACGCACAGTTTAAGAGCAGAAAGAAGACCAAAAATGAAAAGAGAATTTCAGTTTTTCATCTGAAGCAAGTATGAGAAAATAATTTGCATTGCATGGACAAACGAAAATTCTAGAAGACATTCCATGTCAATGGATGCTTATGTAAGTACAGGAGGAATCACCCCCTGATTCTGAGGGCTTGCCCCAATTACCAACATCTAGCCTTAATACATTCTAATACTGTGTGACAGTGTTTTTTGTTTTTCATAAATCATGGGAGAGCTCTAATTAGAGCATTCTCCTGTCCCAAAGCCTGTGAATTCTACGGAAAAGTACTCAGAGGAGGTTATTCCTGGTGGTTAGTGGTAAAAAGGTTATCATCAGATTTAGGTTGACTTTGTGAATAACGTAACTTAAACCTTAAGTCCTCCCTTGTACAAGTATCTTCCAAGACACTCCAGAGGGTATGTAACAAGTTGTATTCATAATTGTGAATTCTTCTTCCCAAAGAGAGCCTTTCAAAATTACATAAGCTTCAGGAATATAACACCTGGATCTGCCCTTGAATGTCACCCAGTTAACGGCCACATAGATAAAATGCTCCTTAGTAAACAAAAGTGTATTTTTTATTCCACCAGGATTGCATCTTCATGAGAAGAGAAAAACTGTCTTTCCTGAGATAGAGATATATGACTTTCACCAAGAGACTGAATGAAGAATCCCATTTCAAAAAACAAAGTGTGGAATCCCTACCAATATCTTCATTTACTTTCTCAGAGAAAATGAAATACAGCTAATGAAGTATTATTACTGTAAGTAATTTATAAACTTCACAGCAAAAGTAAAACCTGTTTTACTTTTATTACCCCTTACCTATTTCCACGTATTGATTAACAGTAGAACACACAAAAGTCTACTGTCTTTAACGCTGTGTCATAGTCATCTAGTGTTGCTACAACAAAAACACCATGAGTAGAGATGGCTTTAAAAAGAGAAATTTCACTCTGTCACAGTCCAGTAGGCTATGAGTCCAAATTCAGGGCATCAGCTCCAAGGAAAGGCTTTCTCTGTTTGCTCTCGAGGAAGGTCCTTGCTGTCCAGCTTACCCTGGTTAGGAAGTTTCTGAAGCACAGGGACCCCAGGTCCTTTCCAAAGGACAGGCTGTACTCCCCATACTGCTTGCTTTCTTTCCTTATATCCCAAGAAATTGCCTCAAGGCACAATATAGTCTTACACATTGAGACCTGTGCCACTAACACAGCCACAACCCATCCTCCCTCATTAACATCATAGAGTCAGGATTTACAACATAGAGGAACATCATACAACTCCAAGAATCATAGCCCAGCCAAACTGAGACACACATACAGGGTGGGGACACAATTCAACCCATGACATGCTGTGAAAAAAGATGACCAAGCACCAGTAGGTTGCTGGTAAAAACTTAAGAAAGGAAGTTGAGGTCCGAGAGTCTACCAGGAAGACAGAAGCAAGGGCAGACAGAGGCAGACGTGTGGGGCTGAAAGCCTTTGAGCCAATACCGGCACTTACTCTAGCAGCTCATATTCAGTCCAACCCAGAAGGAAACCCCATGGAATGTTACTCTAATTATCTCCAGAAGCGTTCCTTCTCACCTTTCCTACCGCTACTATTCTGGCCTAACTCACCATCCTCTGTTCACCATGTTTCCTCTATATCCTGCCATCCAGTCAGGAAAGACTGTTGTTATGTGCCACTGAGTTCATTCTTACTCATAATGACCCAAAGTAACAGAGCAGAACTGCCCCACCGGGTTTTCTAGACTGTAATCTTCACAGAAGCAAACCACCAGGTCTTTTCTCTCATGCAGCTTCTGGTGGATTTGAACTCTAATCTTTTGGTTAGCAGCCCAGTGCTTCACCATTAGGTTACACCGCTTCAGAGAGAAAGATCCATTATTTCCTCACCAGCCAGGCACTTGCGAGCTGCACACTTGCTCACACAATGTCTTTTGCCTGGAAAGTTTCATTTCATCCTTCCTTCATTCTTCCCCTACCTAATCCTTGAACATCTTTGGAGAACTAATCCGAATGCCTTTCTCCTCTGTGAAGTCGTCTGTGACTCCTCTAGACAGAATTAATTAATCCTGCCTCAGTGCTCCTAGAGTAGATTTTACATGTCTCTTTTTAAAAAATCAAATCATATCACAGTTATTTATACCCCCAGCCTGGACTATGGTATCTGATACGTAATAAATCAATATCTAAGAGCTCCATCTTTGTAGATCCAACACACCAAAACAATCCACAGTGTTTCACCATGGATTTCTTAACAACCTGGCTATAACTGCATTACTGTTGTTATTAATAACTAAAAGCTATTATGCACTTACTGTGTTAAGCACCTTACATATATTATTTCATATCACCATCCTGAGAGCTTTGTAACTATATGCATTTTTTATTTTACAGTTAAGAAACCTGAGTCACGTACAGGTTAATAAAGGTCTGCTTCCTGAAATCATGCTTTTGAACACAAAGGTGGAGCACCTCCCTGATGTCGGCGGATGGTTTACCCAGAAAACCTGCACCAAATAAGATGCTACCCAAATTTACAATGTCTTTCACTTTCTGAGTATTATGAATAGAACATATATTCACAGGTATATAAATTTAATTAGATTAAAAAATATTAGACTAAACAGTATTTGACTGAAGATATTTTGAATGATTAACAATGGTCAGAATGATCACAAAAAAATTTTAATGATCAGCAACTATCAAAATAAAATAAAGAAGTTTTAAGGAATTAATCCATGAAATACTAGATATTTCAATAAATTATATAATAACGGCAAGGGGATAAAAGTATTGTGTTTTGAATAGAAAATTTGCTGTAAGAGGAATTTCCCATTCATGTACAAAATAATTAGCTCCCAAGTCACAGGGAGAATTTTATCAGTTTACCATGCAAGTGTTTGGGTGCTCACCACCACTTATTCATCCCTCTTCAATCTCAAATAACGTGTTAAAGGGAAGAGTTTTTTAAAAATTCAAAATAAAATCAGGTACTGGTGAAGTCTTTTATGAAGGTCCATTCTCTTAAGGGAGATAGAGAATTAATGGGGAATGTTTTCACTTACATTTAATAATTCAAAAATACTCCTAAACTTTAGTCTCATTTTAAGGTACAAAAGGCTACCACATTTTTTACGTAAATAGCACTGGTCTCCTACATTTGCCAACTGCACTCTCCACCCATAGGATATTTTCATAAGTGCCACTATGCCATTTGTTTTCTTACTTGTTGCCGTGAAAAAGTCAACATGGTGTAGTTATGAAAACACCTCACAGGGGAGCACACACTGTCAAACAAATGCGGAAGGTGCATGTTACTCGCCCAAAATATAGTGGCTTAGAAAATCAGTTGTTGAGCATCACTGTGTATCCTCAGAATTCACAGCTTACTCAATAATTCAAGGCAGCAGTGTTTCAGTGGTAGAATTCTCACCTTCGTGCAGAAGAGCCAGGCTCCGCTCCTGGTTAACACACCCGTAAGCAGGGCCACCACCCTCCTGTCAGTGGAAGCCTGCATGTTGCTATGACGCTGAATAGTTTTCAGTGGAGCTTCCAGACCAAGACAGACTAGGAAGAAAGGCCTGGTGGCCTCTTTCTGACAACCAGCCACTGACAGTATTAGGGATCAGATCTGTAGTGCTAATGGGGTTAGCATGGAACCAGGTAGTGTTTCCTTCTGTTTGGGCATGGGGCTGCCATGAGTCGAGTGATCTCTAGAGCAGTTAACAACAGAAACTCCACAACTATCTGCTTTTAAGAATTCTTAATAAAGTTTTTTCCTATACTTACCAATTCATACTTCCATGAAATTTTCATTTAGGAATAAATCTCTTTTATAGTAGCCTTAGTGAGATGTCATCCTTCTTGAACCAGAATTATTTTCTCTATCTGCCTCTTTCTTTTAGGTGGTGAAAAACACTTTTTTAAGATACAAATCTGATTGTACAACACAGTACGTTTTTAAAAGAGAGAAGAAGCTTTTGCTTCTCTTCCATCTCTGATAAACTAGACTTTTTTTTTTTTTTTTTTACTTTCAGGAAACAGAAAAAAAGTTACCATCTTTGAAATTCTTAACTACTGAAAAGATAAAATTTCAGATCAGCAGAATATCGCAGGCAATGTCTCTCTGGGGAGTGTGGATTTGGGATTATGTCATAACAGATGGCATTCCCTTGATTGAGGTGAAAGATGGAACTAACCTAGGAGATGAACCTGTGGGTATTTCTACAGATAAACACTTTCAGAGCAGAACTGCAAATGTGGTGATTCTCTGAAGAAAACCTCTAGGTTTTATTTATTTATTTATTTATAGGCTTTCTCCTCAAAAGTTATTGGAAAACTTCTGGCAAATGAATCTAGAAAGTTGAGAAGATTGCAGGAGATTTAAAGGGAACATGGCATTGGCAAAAATTTAGAATTATTCTCCAATAGATTTATCCTTGCCTTACCAATCCAGCCTCCATTTCTAATCAATAATTTACAGGAATGTATAGCTTAGCATAACTCAGGTGAAACTCTAGTAACAAGCCCCAAATGCTGCTTAAAATCTTTACGGTAAAATTTAAGTTCAAACAGTATAGGAAAAGTTGTTTCAACGGTTGTGATTTAAAAATATCTGTTGTGTAACAGACGTGTTTGGGGTAAATTATGTTTGATTTGTAAGTGTAAACATCACCACCACCACTGTTACCACCCATTTTTTAAATTTTCTCTAGTTGTAAGTCATAGATATCTATAAAGGCAATCTGTGGGGATATAAAGTTAACAGTTATTTTTCTGCCATTGTTTCCATATGCAAAGTTCATTTCTTCCATCTAACACAAGTGAACTATGCGTTATATGGAAAAAAAAATAAGAGCAAAAAAAATCTTTTGGGGATGAGTTATTTAATACACCCCCCACACCACACAACAGAACAGCATACAAATCTGCTCTTCGTTTCACTGTCTTTCACGAGATACTAAGGAACCCCATCTGTTGCGTTTTGAAGAAAACTTCACTTTCACACTGAAGAATAATTCATGGAGGAACACAAAACTAATAAGAAAATAGATCATCTTGAAAACAGATAGGTAGGTGTCTACCAGGATTGTCTTTGATTCTCAAGACCCAACTAGGACACTTCTGCTGAAGCCATATTGCCCTGAGCCTGAGGACAGCCTATAAGACCAAGAAAGATTGCTAGTGTTTCTGAACATGCACTACTGGTTTAATCTATCACAAAGCTTTGCCATTCAACAGTGCCTTACATAATGTTCTTTTTCTTTATATTGATTGTCTTGCAAGTTATGACATAGCTGGCTTATTTTTGTTTTCATTCACTCAGAAAGGCACTAATGAAGTGGGTTTTCTTTCGGAAAATCTCATCTCTGATCATGGTGACTTATTAACATTCCAGATAATTGTGATCTGGAAGGATCTTTATGGCTTGTACCCTATGGATGGGATTTCTCTTTGCTGCTACTGATTTGAACAATTACTAAACATGCAAATTAAGATGACTGGGAGATGTGTAAGGAAACATATAAATAAAACATCAAAATTTAAAATAGTATGTCTATAATAAGTGAATAGTTTAGGAAAGTACAATGTGTACCTTGGTGGAAACTTTACCAAGTAAACACTTTTCAAAATTATCTTTGTTTACTTTAATGTCAGTCATTAAAATTCATTAATGATTATAAAATCATTTACCAGTCAAACCAGCCTCCCAAGATTTTCACTGGGGAAACAAAAATTACCATCTGCAAGCTCCTGTGATAGGGAAATCTCATTTGCAAAGCAACACAAGAAATGTTTATTTGGTGGGACTGATTAAAAGCATTATTAAATATTCATCAATGCCTCCATTTCCTTCCTTCCTCTTATTCTGCTAGCAACACTGACAGACAAGGTCCTGCAGTCGAACACGTACATAATCAAACGTAAGACGTATACCTGAGCGTACAACCATCAGAGACAGGTATTCAGAAAGCTAGGACGGAGTTTGAGAGCTTCAAGTTTCTTTTTTATCATTATTTATGGAGGAGCCACTACAACCCAAATGAACCTTATGTTTCATCATATAGCAGTTTCCCTTTATTTAAACAGGAAATATTTGTCATCTCAAATAATAGGTTTTGGGTTATTTTATTTAATCTTTTCCTCTTGCTTTATAGCTGACACTGAGATCATAGAGGTGTGACTAAGGAATTACATCTTCAGTTCCCTTCAAACAAGGTGACCACTCTGTAAGAACTCCAGTTCTCAGAAGCAGTGACTCATACCCTGATCAAGAGCATTAAAGGTCACCTAAGTAATGCCAGGAAAGGATGTGGCTCCCTGCCAAGATCTTTCTTCCTGGCTCATAAGTGGAAACAACGGCCATGTTTCCTAATGAGTACACACAGTTTTATTTACAAATCTTAGGATTTTAGCCAACCACAACCACAAATGATGCTATCTTGAACTCATTCAGTAGCACCTGAAACATAAAAAGATTGAGATTGTGACAAACAGTCACAGCACTGAAGCCAGATGTGTGTCAGACATGTGACATAGGGCGGGAAGCAAAAAATTATTATATTATACTATAATTATATTCTAATGCTTATTGTAACATTTACTGAAGTGAATGACAAGACTAGAATATCATTAACAAGTCCCCACAACTTAACATGGCAATGCTCCTGAAAAGAAAAGAATATTGGCTTTTGTCATAATTCCATTAAGTACACCCAATTTGAATGACTGATGAATGGCACTTAACCATTTTCCTGTCTTTAAATTTTAGCAGCATGGTGACATTGAACTTTTGAACTTGTAGCCAAGTGCATATCTTATTGAAGAATCCTGTTTTCACCTTGTATGTGAGCACCTTCAACAGTGTTGCTGGAGGAAACATAAACATTGACTGTTTCAAGTCAAAGTTCACTCTTGCTGACAGGTAAATTTGCCACCTGAGAATGTGGTATTTGAGCTACAGAAAAAAATACTTTTCCAGAGTAGAAAAGAAATAAGCAGGAATAAGAGAGGGACGGTTGTCATTCATAAAATCACAAATATTACCGCCACTAACTAGACGTAACTCCTTTAAAGTAGCTCTAGGATTCCTCTTCTCTTTCCCTCCATCAGCTCCCTCTTCCATTGTTTTTTCTTCCCTAGTTTTCCTTAGCAAAATGACTGCATGTTGATAGTCACTATGGACCTGCAAAAATTTAAAACTACTGCTTCTTTGGATTACACTGTGAATGAATCATTTTCTGAATGTCTCCTTTTATTTTCATTTTTCATACACCACTGACTTTGGTCCTTTCCTTGTCAAAGCTCTGTTTTTGTTGTTAGTTGCTGTTGCATCAGTTCTGACTCATGGTGACCCTGCAGCACAGAGTAAAACTGTGCCATAGGGTTCCCAAAGAAAGGCTGGTGGATTTGAACTGCTGACCTTTTGGTTAGCAGCCTAGCTCTTAACCATTACAACATCCTGGCTCCAGTAAAGCTTGAATCCTGGCTAAATCTATTTTTCTATCTGTTCCATGCTGCAGCCATGCTGAATGTAGCGGGAGGAGAGCATTATGTTCATAGGGGTTCATGATCATGAACTTTAAGGGAGCCTTTACTGCTGCTCAGCAGTCACACTGCTCTTAGGCTGTCCGTTGTTTGTAACTTTTCTCTTCCCAAATACTCTGATACCTCTGCCCCAAACCCCACTCTCAGCCAAAGACCCTACGTTTCATTTCACCAGGAAGACAGAAACAGACAGAAGATAATTTCCACAAGCTTCTACAACCATTATCTTTCCAACAGCCACAATCTGTATTTAGGCACTGTGCCTTTCTTCCTGTTACAATGGATGGCCTCCTTGAACTTCAAGAGCCATTGCTTCCACTTTTGCATTGTTGTGGTTATTTGCAGCAGATTTGGCTCTAACTTAAGGCTATCGCATGTATAACAGAAGGACATATTGCCTAGTCTCATACAATCTTCATGATTATTGGCATGTTTGAGCTCATTGTTGTGGCTACTGTATCAATCCCTCTCATCAAAGCTCTAGGTTGCTGGCCCTCCACTGCTCCAAACATGATCTCTCTCTCTCTAGAGATCAGTCTCTCCCTGTGACTCATCTAAAGCAAGAAACTCAAAGTCCCAGACAATGTTCTGTGATCTATGAGTATAGGGTTTTCATTGGCTAAATTTTCAGAAGTAGATTGCCACACCTTTCTTCCTAGTCTGTCTAAGATTTTCCATTAACAGACTCATTGCCATCAAGCTGATTCCAACTCATGATGACTCTGCATGGAAAGAGTAGAAATGTCTCATAGAGTTTCCAAGGAGCAGTTGATGGATTCAAATGGCTGATCTTTTGGTTAGCAGACAAGTTCTTAAACGCTGTGCCACCAGGAATTTTGGCATTAGATCTCATTAATTCTTTGCTTGGGCCATTGATCCAGGAAGTCTCCCCCATTTGATCTGCTTGATCAATTTTTCTTTCCCTTTGGCCACACAAATGTCATCTATTTCTTCCATTAAAATAATAATAATAAAACCTTTGTCAGCCCTACCTTACCCTCCAATCTCTGTCTCTAATTCATAGCAAAAACAGCAAAAAAATCCTCAAGAGATGCTTAAAATCTTTCATTTCTCTTCTCCCACTTGGTTAACACATTCCATTTAGGCTTCCCCCCAGCAACGTATCTATCATCAGCTCTTTCAAGTTACAGGTGATGTCTACCAATACTAAACCTAGTGGTCCTCTCTCAGTCCTTTTTTTCTTTACGTGCCACAAGCATTTAACCCAATGTATCATGTCTTTCTGCTTGATACACCATTTTCACTTGGTTCTCCTCCTCTTATACTTGGATTTCTTCCTGCCTCAGTCTTGCTGTCTGGTTTCTTTTCTTCACTGTGATACTGAAGTTTCACAGGATATGGTCTTTTTTGTCATCTCTGGCAACATTCGTTTTTTTGGTCTTACTCAGTTGACAGTCTTATCCTGATGGACCTGTGGTTGCATAGTGGTTAAGAGCTGTGAATCTACCACATGCTACCTGGAAACCCTAAGAGGCAGTTCTACTCTGTCCCACAGTACAGCTGTGAGTTGTAAGTGACTCAATGGCATGTGCTTGGCTTTAAGTTTATATGAAGATAGCTGTCATATCATTTCTCCTGTTCAGACTTCCCAAAACTCCGGACTGTTATAACCAATCTCTACTTCAATGTTTATTAAAAACCCAGAAAATCAAAAGCTCATAGTGACCTCATGCATTACAGAGTAAAGCTGCTCTCTGAGGTTTTGGTTGCTGGAACAGTTATGAAAGCAGATTGCCGGGAGGGACTTAGTTCTACAACACCGTGAGATGGGTTCGAACCACTGGCCTTTAGGTTAGATGCGGAGCACAAACTCTTTATGCCACCCTAGGGACTCAGAATGTAGGTTGGACATCTCAAATCAAAAATGTCCTTAATTATTCCTGATAAGTCTCCCAAATCTATTTACAACTCTCCCGTCTCAGTTTATGGCAACTCCATCCTTCTTATTGCTTATTCTAAATACTTGAATCCATCATAATTCCCCTCCTTCTCTCACATATCAAATTCAGTCTACCAGGAAATCTTGGTTTTTCTCTTCTAAATAGCCTCATAACTGGTCTTCCTGACTCTTCCCTCATGGTCTCTTTCCAGTGCAGCATCCAGAGTAATTCTTATATAACTGTTGCTAAATCTTTCACTCCTTTACCCAAACTCTGAATGACTTTACATTTAATTTCTTTGTAATAACCAACAGAGCCTACAAAGGTCTACATGACTGGCCCCCATGCCTCTGGTTTCATTTCTTCCTGTGTTTTCCTTAGTCACTTGATCCTAGCCGCACTCATCACCTTGTCACTCCCTGCACGATCGCCACGCTCCTGTCTTAGAGGCTCAGCCCTGTACCTCTCTTTGCCTCCATTGATGAGCCCCTTGGGTACTGTGACGGTTGTATCCTCACCTTATTCAGGCATTTGCTCAAATGGCCCCTGCTCAATATACTGTACCCTTAGCACCTTATTTAAAATTGTCAGCTGTCTACCATGTTTCACTCGCCTTATCCCCCACCTCAGTACCCTGCTCCTTTTTGTTTTTGTTTCACTGACTCTATTGTTTAATACACTATATTTTATTTAACATTTATTATGTATTTACATTATATTGTATTATAGATTTACTCTTATTCATGTTATAACATAATCTAAAAGAAAGCAATCATTGTGTGTGTGTACCTTACTACTCTTCAGTAGTAAATGCTTAATATATATTTGTTAAACAAACATATAAAGCATACTAGCAGTCAAACAAAGACATTATTTCCACATGAAATTCCAGGAAATAAAAGACAAGATTGTGGATACAAAAAAGAAAAAGTCTGTAAAATATTTTCCAAGACTTTAGAGTGGCATAAGAAGGAAAGTAAGAGAAAAACCAAAAAAGGAAAAGAAATAAATAGAAGCTAAGGTAAAATAATTTTATGAGTGTTTTAAAGGATAGGATGGCTTGGAATCTCATGATAGGATAATTTTCAAACTGTAGAAAACAATTTTAGGTACAGAGCGATTTTTTTAAATATTGTTTTTATATTTGTATATTAATATGTAACTAGCATACATTATATGCTAATACATTAATCAACATACTTATATTGCTATAATATGCTTATATATTAAAAATATATGATGTACATCATGTATAAAACTGTCCTTTGCTTTTCTCCAGCCAGGTAAATCTTTATTAATTTTCATGTTAGTACAAATTATAATTTATTCATTTTTAACTCCAAGAGGTAAATAATTTCAAATAACTTCAGCACAGTTTCTCCTAATACCCAGTAGACTCTCAGTAAGTACTGAACTGTACCTATCACATACGTCTCCCCTACAAAAAGCCCATTGCCATGGAGTCAGTTCCAACTCATAGCAATCCCTACTTTCTTGAAAAGGACACTTCCTAAGAGTCATTCTGTGACTTTTTTTTAGATCACAGTATACCCTGTATATACACTTTTTACCTGCTCCCCTTGATGAGTTTTGTCTCCTTCTTGTCTGGGTGCTTACTTGATACTTCCATGGAAAAGAAAAAATAAATAACAGTTGCCATAGAGTTAATGCTGACTCTTGGTGACCCTGCAAGTGTCAGAGTATAACTGTGCTCCACAGGGTTTCATAAGCTGTAATCTTTATGTGAGCAGACTGCCAGACACTTCACCCTCAAGTAGCTGGGTGGGTTCAAACCACTAACCTTTCTGTTAGCAATCAAGCTCTTAACCATTGGGCTACCAGGGTTCCTTAGAACATCCTTACCCTTTTCCCCTCCAGAAAAACACCCTTTGCCAGTGAGTCAACTCTGACTATAGCAACCCTACAGGACAGAGTAGGACTGCCCCACAGAGCAACCAAGGAGCGCATGGTAGATCTGAACTACCCATCAGGGTTTCGTAGCACTCCTTTACAGAGTAACAAATCTTGAGAGTAAATTAGAGAAGGGGTCAGCACACAAACAGAAATGTAAGCTAAGCAACAGATTGCCTATCCCATGATAGCTGCAGACAGCATGGTGAGAGGAGCTATGAAAATCCATCAAGTACTTACTTTTATCTTCTAGAGAAAAATTCTGATGGTGTTAAATACTGTTCTTTTCTCCTTGTCCACTCTAATCGTGTTTATTGTGCTTCTGACACCTTCTATTATCCTTTCCACAGCTCATTATTTTAGCAGAAATTGTGCTGCTCTCTTCACACTGAAGACGATATTGTTTTCGTGGCACCAGCCGCAACTTTGTGTTCATTCATACACACGCATTAAGGAATGGATTATCATTAATTATGCACTCAAATGTTCTTGGCAGCAGACTAAGTGACAAAACATTTGCTTTTGTCAGAGTCCTAGCAGGTGAACCCAAGTTGAACCACAAAGAAATATGACACTTTTCTTTATTTTAATTTGTATCACAAGGTCAGACTCATGACAGTGACTCTATTTTGCACATTATTTTCTCTATGACTGTAATGATGCTAATGGAATTCTTTTAACTAAACTGTTTTTATCAGGTCTACAACCTATTTATTGCATATTAAGAAGGAATTTCATGTTCACATTACTTAGTCTACTGAAGTTTCAATTCAATAAGAAAAACATGCTTTTCTGAAGAATATCATTGTTTAAAATGGTTCAAATGATGCTATGTTTTTGCTGTTTACAGATAATGTGAATACATAAAGAACACTGCAACAATACGACTATGTGAATTCCAATTACAGACCAGAAACCCTTCTTTATTAATAAATAGCTTAAGTCACGAGTTACATCTAGATGCAAAAGTGTTTGGAGACACATAGCTTACTTTGCAATTACATTTAAAAAGAAGGATCTTATAAGGCAAAATTTTCCAAAGATAAATCTTGTATTAATTTTCATGTTAATACAAATTATAATTTATTCATTTTTAACTCCAAGAGGTAAATAATTTCAAATAACTTCAACATAGTTTCTCCTAATACCCAGTAGACTTTCAGTAAGTAGTGCACTGTATGTATCACATATGTCTTTCCTGCAAAAAGCCCATTGCCACTGAGCTGATTGTAACTCATAGCAATCCTGCAGGACAGAACTGTCCCACAGGGCTTGTAAGGGGCAGCTTTTGGTTAGCAGCTACAGCTGTTAACCACAGTGCCACCAGGACTCTACCACATAGTTGCCTGAATAAAACTTCCTTGAAGTAATAAACATGCAAATAAAAAATTAAGATTTTTTTCGCTATTCAACATCTCAGTGGCTAAAGTTTCATTGCAAAGTGGCAGCATAAATAAGAGAATATGTTGGATTCCTCAGCTCATTTTTTTCAGGGTAGGCTACACTAAAACTGGTAAGAAAACATTTGATCCATTCATTTTTCATTCATTCATTGTCTACATTTTCCATTTATTCAGTGTCTACAATGTATCATTCTGTGTTCCAAAGAAAAAAATAATACTATTTGAGACTGGAATTAATTTAGTCCTCCTCACCCATGCTAACCCCCTGGGTGCTGATATTTTGTTTTGTTTAGAATATGTATCAATTAATTAAATTTAAAAACACGACAGAGCTAAAATTAAAAAGACAGATTCTACAATATGGACAGAACTGAGACTAAAATTGAGTACAGAGCTCCTTCCAAAAATTACACCTTCTTTTGTTTGAGTCCACATAATATAGATTCATTCTAATGGACCTGCTATGGAATAATAAAACAAGAACTTTCTTTCTTACTTCTATTCAACCGCAATGAATCTCTTCACAGTCATTATAAAGCCATAATAAGAGAAGGTATAAACTTGGAAACTTTCTGTATACAGAAAACCTAGCTTCAGCAATGCTAAGGATTGTCTGTCATGAGACAATCATAACTAACCAAATAAACAAATTTCAAAACTGAAGGTGGTTGGTTCTGGGTGTGTGGGTGTGTGTGTGTGTGTGTGTGTGTGTGTGTGTGTGTGTGTGTGTGTGTGTACACTTTATACACATACCCATCCTACCTTAGGTAGACCCGTAGTAGGTTATAATGGATCTGTGTACATTGGTTAACATGATTTATTTCCCTGATCAAGTATTTATTTCATAAAGTAATGTAAGAAGAGTTGCCAGACTTTCCATTAAAGTAACAAGTTGAACATGTTAACATGAAAACAATTACTGGTAAAGAAGCTGTGTTGCAGGGATAAATTCTATTACAGTAATAAATGACCCAGATTTTTACGCTAGTGTCAAATCTATCAACAACTAAAGAAGGATTCTATTATCAATATTGCTTCTTATTTGGCATTTACACTAAAGGAGAGGAAGCTGAATTTGTTTGTGCCAAATGCTTAAGTGGCCAAAGGCAAAACAGTATACCATGAGTTTCCTCTTGGGAATCTGTGACACAATTTTATTTTACTTGGATATAGAGGCATGACAATTAAGTTCACAAAGTCATCCTAGAAAAAGTGCTACATAACTTATTGCTCAATATCACTACAGTCACCTTCAAAGTACTCCCTTTGGGAGCTATGCCCCGACACCAGAACATAATCCACACTTCAAAGCAACTTGGGAACTCTTCCTCGAGAACGGCTACCAGCTGTTGTATTACCCTTGATGTCCTGAATGTCATCAAAATGTCTTCCTTTCAATATTTCCTTTATCTTCAGGGAAAGAAAAAAAGTCACTGGGGGCCAGATCAGGAGAGTAGCGGGGGGTGTTCCAATACAGTTATTTGTTTATTGGCTAAAAACTCCCTCACAGAAAACTATACAATTTAAGTTCATGAAACTATCACTGTGCCACCATGTGCAATGGCCATTCCAGAAAGGGTTCCAAAATTGCTTTGAAGGGTGGACTAGGCAATGGCATCAGTGCATAGCTTCCCAAGGGGAGTATTTCAAAGGTGACTGTAGTGATATCCAGCAATGAGGCAGGTAGCACTTAGAACAATTAAGTTCATAGACTTTATTGTCAGGCATGTATACATACACCTTCCAATAGCTCCATAGTATTTTAATATGTCCTATTTAATAGGATTCCTTCTGGTGGTACAATTAGCAGTCCTTTCCTCAGCAGCACAAAGTTTAATAATCCTTTCTGCCTTATCCGGGAAACCCCAGTGTCATAGTGGCTAAGTTCTACTGACCAAAAGACTGGCAATTTGAATCCGCCAAGTGCTCCTTGAAAACTCTATGAAGCAGTTCTGCTGTGTCATGTAAGGTCACTATGAGTTGGAATTGACTCAGTGGCAACAGGTTTGGTTTTTGCTTTGGTTTCCCAGTCACGGATCGAATTATGTTCCCCCCAAAATGTATGCGGATGTTTGGCTCAACTGTGATTCCAGGTATTGTGTGATGTTTCTTTATGCTGTAAACCCTGCCTGTATGATGTCATTGAGGGAGAATGGGCAGCAGTTTTGTTGGTGGGACAAGACTCCATGTGCAAGATTCTTTTGTGCCTTGAGGAAGTCTCTGGAGATATTAAGGAAAGTAGCTAACAAAGAAATGTGAGGACCTCATATCACCAAGAAGCAGTACTTAGATCTGAGCACATCCTTTGGAAAGAACCAGGGTCCTTGCATCTCAGAAGTTTCCAGTCCAGGGGAAGACTGACAAGAACCCTCCTCCAGAGCCAACAGAGAAAGCCTTCCCCTGGAGCTGACAGCCTGAATTTGGACTTTCAGCATACTGGACTGTGGCAAAATAAATTTTTTTTTTTAAAGCTATCCATATGTGGCATTTATGTTAAAGCAGCATTAGGTCACTACGATATTCCCTAACTGACACCCACATTGAATCAATGAATACCAAACCTAAATATCTTGCCTGTGGGATCAACCTGTATCATTATAAGCACATGAATATTAGGAAGAAAGACCTCAAGTCTACTTCTGAAAAAACTAGACAATGAAAACCTTACAAATAGCAGCAAGTAATTATCTGATACAGTGCCAGAAGATGAGCCGCTTGGGTGGGAAGGCACTCAAAACACAACTGGGGAAATGCTACCTCTTCAAAGTAGAGTCTGGACTAATGGTGTAAATGGATTAAAGTTTCTGGGACTTCCATTTCCTGAGGTAGCATAACTCAAAAATAAGAAGACATAGTGGCAAACATCCATCAATAATAGGAACATGGAATGCATGAAGTGTGACTCTAAGAAAATTGGAAGTTGTCAAAAATGACATGGAATACATAAAGATCAATGTTTTAGCTGTTAGTGAGCTAAAATGGACTGACATTGGCCACTCTGAATCAGAAAATCATATGGTCTACTTTGTCAGGAGTGACAATTTGAAGAGGAACGGCATTATAGTCATACTGAAAAGGAATGCTTCCAGATCTACCCTACAAGAAAAACCAGTCACCATCACTATTATTCAAATTTACGTATCTATGACTAATGCCAAACATGAGGAAATTCAAGATTTTTACCAAGTTCTGCAGTCTGAAATTGATCACACATGCAATCAACATGTATTGACAATTACTTGTAACTGGAATACTAAAGTTGGAAGCAAAGAAGGATCAGTAGTTGGAAATATGGCCTTGGCAACAGAAATGACTACAGAGATCTCATAATAAAATTTTACAAGACCAATGACCTCTCATTGCACATACCTATTTTCAACATAAATGGTAACTACGCACATAGAGTTTGCCAGATTAAATATACAGGAATCAAATCAACTACCTCTGGGAAAAGAGACAATAGAATAAGGTATGGGCTAACTGGAATAGACCATCAACTGCTCCTTTCCAAGTTGAACCTGAAGCTGAAGAAAATTAGAGCAAGTGCACAGGAACCTAAATATGACCTTGAGTATATCACACCTGAATTTGAAGTCCATCTTAGGAAGAGATTTCAGGCACTGAGCACTAAGACCAAGGACCAGACAAGTTAGGGATGACATCAAGGACATTATTCAAGAAGAAAGCAAGGGGTCATTAAAAAAAAAAAAAAAGAAAGAAAGAAATGGAAGAAAAGACCCAAATGGACATCAGAGACTCTGAAATTTCTCTTGAACACAGAATATCTAAAATGAAAAGAGGAAATGATGAAGTAAATGAGCTGAGCAGAAGATTGAAGGGGAAGCTCAAGAAGACAAAGTAAAATATTACCATGGAGTGAGCAAAGACTTGGAAATGCAAAATCCAAAAGGGAAGAACATAATAATAGGTGTTTCTCAAGTTGAAAGAACTGAATAACAGCTTCAAGTCCCGAAACACAATTCTGAAGGATTTTTAGGGACAAAATACTGAATGACGCAGGAAGCAGCATAAGCAGATTCAAGGAGTACACAGTCACCGTACCAAAAACAATTGGTTAATGTTAACATTTTAGGAGGTAGCATATGATCAAGAACCAGCGGTACTGAAGGAAAAAGTCCAAGCTGCACTGGAGGCATCGATGAAAACTAAGGCTCCAGGTACTGATGGAACACCAAGTGAGATGAGATGTTCCCAATAACGGATGCAGCACTGGAGGCATCCACTCGTATATGCCAAGAAATTTAAAAGATAGCTACCTGGCCAACCTACTGGAAGAGACCCGTATTTGTGCCCATTCTAAAAAGAAAAGATGATTCAATAGAGTGCAGAAATTCTCAAACAACTTCACTAATGATATTTGAAAATTTGTTGAAAATGATTCAAAATTAATTGCAGCAGTACACTGACAGAGAACTGCCAGAAACTCAAATTACATTCTGTTTTAGTCAGCTAGTGCCACTCCAACAGAAATACCACAAAGTGGATGGCATTCACAAAGGAAAGTTTATTCTTACACAGTCCAGTAGGCTACAAGTCCAAATTCAGGATGTCCGCTCCAAGGAATGGCTTTCCCCTTGTCAGCTCTGGAGGAAATTCTAGTATTGTGTCAGTCTTTGTCCAGGGAGCATCTTGGCACAGGAACCTCAGGTCCGAAGGATGCACTCTTCTCCTGGTGCTGCTTTCTTGATGGTATGAGGTTCCCAACATGCTATGCTCGCTTTTCTGCCTTATATCCCACAGCTGGTAACTTGAATCCTGCCTCACCTGCACAACTGCTGCCCATTCTCTGTCATCAGTATCACAGAGACAGGATTCACAATACATGGGAGGAACTGCACCGTACTGGGACTCAGAACCAAGTCAAATTGGCAGATTCAGAATAGGATATGGAACAAGAGATTTCACTGCTTTGTGTCATATGAATCTTGCCTGAAAGCAAGACACCAGAAAGATGTTTACCTGTGTTTTACTAAATATGCAGAGACATTCTACTGTGTGGATCATAACAAATTATGGGTAACACTGAGAAAAAAATGGGACTTCCAAAACAATTGTGTTCATGAGGAAACTTACATAAACAGTTGCTCAAAAACAGGAAGGGATCCTGCCTGGCTTAAAACCAGGACAGGTGTGTTTAGAGTTGTTTCCTTCCACCATACTTATTCAATCTGTATACTGAGCAAATGACCTGAGAAGTTGGACTATTTGAAGAAGAATGTGGCATCAGGATTGCTGGAAGAGTTATTAACAATCTGCAACATACAGATAACAACCTTGCTGGCTAAAAACACAGAGAACAAAGGCTATCACCTTCAGTATGGATTACATCTCAACACAACAGAAACAAAAATCCTCACAACTGGACGAATAAGCAACACCACGACAAGTGGAGAAAAAATTAAAGTTGCAAATGATTTCATTTTTCCCTGGATCCACAATCAACACCCATGGAAGAAGCACTTAGGAAACGAAGTATGGCACTGAGCAAATCTGCTGCAAAAGACCTTTTTAAACTGTTAAAAAGCAAAGATATCACTTTGAGGACTAAGATGAACCTGAACTAAGCCATGATAGTTTCACACACTTCATGTGTATGTGAAAGCTGGCCACTCAGTACGGAAGACTAAAGAAAAAATTATGCATTATAATTACTGTGTTGGTGAAGAACACTGAATACTCTATGGACCGCCAGAAGAATAAACAAGTATGTCTTTCAAGAAATACAGCCAATGTGCTCCTTGGAAGCATGGATGGCAAGATTTCATCACACACACTTCAGACATATTATCAGGAATGGCCAGTACCTGGAGACAGACATCAAGCTCGGTAAAGTAGAGGGTCAGCGAGAAAGAGGAAGGCACTCAACAAGATGGAACTGATACAGTGGCTGCAACATCAGGCCCAAATAGGTGTGGATGATACCAAATTTGGAAGTGTTTTCTTCTTTTGTGCATATGGTTGCTATGAGTAAGAACCAACTGTATGACACCTGACAACAACAATATTAGTGTTATGGTACTTATATTTTACATTTTATATTACTTTCTTTGGACATGATAACAGTACTGTCTCAGGCTTTTTACATGTCTTTACCCAAATGGATAAACTTGCAGCATTCCTCAAGCTATTGTGAGACTAGCATCTATGACAACTATGTAGAAATATATTTATCTTGTATGGCTGATTCTCCTGGAAATTTATAGATTCTTTTAGCAATTGTTTACAGCTATAATTTTGCACGTGGGTTGAATTTATTTGCCTATCAAAAACAGAAATATACTAGAACTTCTTCATTGTTTCCTATAGTCAGGCAGGTACAAGTCCAAACAGGCTTTAGAGAGTTTTATAAACCTGTCTCAAATTTCCTAGAGGTTACATACCTATTGTGGGTATTCAGTTTATTAGCTATAGTGCAGAGTTTAGATTGCAAGTTCCAACCCGCAGATTCAGTGCCAAGCTTTTCTATGCAGATCATCATCACAAACAATATATTCTAATGAAGCAGTCATAGAATCACATATAAAGATCATGTGAATAAATCACAAC
Source organism: Heterohyrax brucei (assembly GCA_028571685.1). NCBI lineage: Eukaryota > Metazoa > Chordata > Mammalia > Hyracoidea > Procaviidae > Heterohyrax > Heterohyrax brucei. Next base: position 118,918,462 of record CM053144.1, on the reverse strand, counting down.
CCAAATTTGAAAGGTAAGTACTTCAAGCTCATCATTTTCACAAAAAAATTGGCAAATACAAGTCCGTTTTTTCATTCTACATTGCATATCAGAGGTTCAGAAAATACCACTATTGAAAGATGCTCTCAAGCACCAAGACTTTATTACAAAATTTATTCTAAGAATAAAGGATAATTACTGCAATATTTTCTTCTATGCTTCCTCTCTGACCCCACACAATATTTAAGTTCCAGTTATGTAACACCTGTGTGTAGAATATGGATTATCAGACAAAATTTTAACTCTGACATATATATCAGTTTTCCATACATGAGTATATGTTTATATATAGACACACACATACATGTGTGATGAGTATAAGCACACACCCATGTGTATGGACAACTGAGGAAATTACAGTGCATATTTCTATAAAGGACATCCGAAGAACTGTGACTTGCATGTATTTAAAAGTACTCTTATGAGAACGAATATTACTTTGATATGTGTTTATTTTATGTTAACATCAGGAGCATAACTACTTGCTCACCACTCTACCAACAGCACTTGGCTGGCTACAGTATTTTTTCCAAGGATTCTATCTCCACTATCAAATCAAAGCTAAGTAAAAGTAAAACTTAGCTAACTGTAGTTTATGATTCAATATCTCAAGATTAGGCCAGGCACTCCATAAAACAACCTTCCAAATCTGTGTGGCTTTCACAGATTGTGCCAGATTTGTACATGGCCAGCAGGCCATTAGAAAAAGGGCAATAACTAACATGGATTGGTTTATAAACATCAGTTCCTTCAGATTAGAGACTGAACACAGGTTAGCACGTGGAAAGCAGTTTTTATTACTTAGAATAATCAGCATATCACAGGAAAACTGTCATCACAAACAGCTCCCACTCACCGTCTGTGTAGACAAAGATGATGGCTCTTCCTCGCACAGTCCACTTTGTGCCACGGGTGAGAGGCTTCAAGGAGAATCTAACTACTGCCCATGTCCCCCTGGCCCGGTAGGTCTGCTTACAAAAAAAAAAGAAAAGGAAACCCATTGCAAGTGAGTAGCTATTGTACCACCAGGGCTCCAAGCTCTCTTAAGATAGACTTGTTGTATGTGTCTCACCTGTACCATAGCTGAGAAGACTAAGAAAACCTCCTCTCCTCACTATTTTAAATCAGGTAGTAACTAATTATATTTTTTGAACCCTACTAACAGAGATCCCACTGCATTGTGCCCCTTGACTTCCTTTAGGGATATGGCAGCCCTCATATGGTTGGTGGCTTGTTTGGAGGCCTAAAGATGCCAGCAGGGAAAAACTATGGCCACTCTACTTGTCCAAAGGATTTGCTTCTCACACATTTTGCATCATCCCTATAAACCACCTTCCAAAGAACAGAGAGTATACTTTAGGAAAATCTCTTCTGCCATTGGGACATATACTGAATAACTCAGGCTATGTGCAACAGAAGCTTTTTAACCTTGACATGTATGCTTTACAGATAATTTGTGCGTAAGTTTTAGATTTCATTGTATATTTCCTTTCAGCATTTTTACCTTGACTTGATAACTTAAAACAAGAAAAAGAAAATACCTCTCTTTTCTTTATAAGGTATAAAACTGTCATAAAATGGCCAGAGTCTCTTCGATGGTCTCTGGTGCTCTAAATCTCCCATCTCTCTTTAAGGCCTCACTCCTAACCATGCTAAGGAACCTTCCAGAATTCTGCTTACAGACATGTAATGCATTTTTTTCTTTATTTCCAGCAATGGTAATTTTACTTTGATCTCATAGCTGCAAAACCATTAACTACAAGGAAGCTCATAAGCGAAGTACAAGGCAGGCAATATCAGTGATTTCAAGGAGGAGGTCATAACCCAGAATTTTTTTTTCTAAAATAACTATTACAATGAGGAACAGGATACAGCCACAAAAGAAACAGTTATAATTTATGCCTGACTTACTTCAGCAGAATATAGTTTATTTATAAACTGCTTATGGCAAACTCTGTATGCCCCTGTTCTGTGCATGTGCTGAACCGTCTTCTGGTAAATTATTTAAATTACACCTAGCAGTAATTCCTGAGGACTTTCATACTTCATTTTCTCTATTAACGTAACAGGGGAAAGCTGCTTTGCAAGGATTGCTCTAAATTCCCAGAGTGTGAGTTCCATACTGTATGTGTTGCATTACGCCTGTCAAAAAACTTGTCTTCTCCTGAAATTTATTACTGAAGTTTCTCCACCCGAGCTACGCATTGAAGCCTTACAGAAAGCTCATACATGATTTAAGCAGCTAACAGCACTGAAAGAAATAGGTCAGGTTAAAAAAAAAAAAAAAAAAAACACTTGAATTTAAGCTACCTTCACTTATTACTTATGCAAGATTATGCATAATTTAGCACACTGCTGAATATGCAAGGACAGAATAATTGTTTACCAAAATATTTACTCTGAGTTGGTACCTGTGTTTCAGTGAGATAAGGTGACTTCTCAACACTTGCTAATCACTCTGGAATTAAAAAAACAATGAATGTGGTTTTGATTGGGTGATAACTACACAACAGTATATGTACACAGATATCTTGTTTAACAACTTCATTCAAGTAAGATACGTGATACAGTCGTACAGAATGACCCTATTTTAGCAAACCTTCCTTCCTTTCTCTTCCTGACTGTAGTCTCATCACACACATACACAAGTGTTACAGAAGATCTCTCTCTAAATTTAGTCCCACTCCCCCATCTTAGACTGAGCATTGCAAAAAATTTCCTGAGATCTAGCAGCAGACCAGAGGTTTGCTGAGCAGTTAGTATAAAGGAGCAATTGGGGTTCAAACAGAGTCTATAGGTCAACTGGAACCCTGGTGTTGCAGTTTTTAAGAGCATGGGTGCTAACCAAAGGACCAGCAGTTCAAATCTAGCTGCTCCTTAAAAACCATATGGGCCAGTGCTACTCTGTCCTACAGGGTTGTTGTGAGTCAGAATCTACTCCATGACAATTTTTTTTTTTAGATAGGTCAGTTATGCCCCAAAGCAGAAGTGTTTAGTAGAATGAAAAGTTTGACATATTTTTCATTTACAGCTTTTCAGAAAAATGCTTTAAAGGAAAACAATTTTGTTCCTAGAAGGAAGTTTTTTGGTCAGTGTTTAATAAAATGAAGGTACGTGTCCTCTAAATTGAAAATTTTAAACTCCAAAACCCATCTTCCTAAAATGGTTAAAAAACTGAAGAAAAAAAATTTCAGGAACAGTATAATTTATTAATTCCCACATAATTGCCATTTTACTCCCTACATTAAACACATTGGGACACTGAGCGAGGAATTGTTTTGTTTTTTTTAATAATATAAAAATAAAAAAGATATGAGTGTTAATACATCTGGCACAACATTCAGAAACAAAGTAGAGAGAATTAAAATTAAATGGTATTCACAAATAGAGCGAAAGAGTAAAAAGATAAAGTAGATTTCATACAATTATCATATTTGAAAATAGGAGAATCACAATATAATGGAAAAAGAGGGAATTTCTCATGTGTCAAGCCTATCTTTTCAAATTTCTGCTACTATTTCAAAGCTTAATATTGCACTTCCTTAGGTCTTATAAATATTCAAATATATTTATGCATTTTCTATGATTTAAACATTTTAAATATTTAACTCTTACTACAACAGAAATTTGGGGGGTTGTTGCATACACACTTAATGGTGCATTGTCATTTTAAAAAGTTTGCAAAATTATCTTGAAAAGTACATTCTCCTGTTTATTTCATTCGTTTTTAAACCAAAGTAAGATGTATACTAGGAAGATCATTTGAAAACAAATGAAATGCTATCTTGAAGAATTTCTAATGTATATTTAATTGCATTTCAATCTTATCTCTTCTAATTACTCAGATTTTCTGTTGGTGTTGTCTCCATGGTATTTGAGACTAGAAAGTTTTCCTACTCAAAAATTTTCTTGCCCAAAACTTTTTAATTTTTTTGTGAAAATAATCTAGATATCTATTAATTCTCATTCCTTAGTTTCAGCCTAAAATTTGGTAAAATTTGGTAAAATTTATAAATATATGAATTGACTTTCTACGATTTTTCTTTCCCTCCTTTATTGCCATGGTTAGCACTGAAAATTACTGGGAAAAAGATACGGTATTCATCCATACAGTGCTGAAAAATTAGTTTGCTAAGATAAAAATTTATTAATATTAAAAAGTTCACTAGCATAAAACACATAAACTATATTTATATAAAAAATTCACCAGTATATTAAATACTGTGAAAAGTAAGCTTTTGAAATTTAGCAGAGAACTTAGTATTCACATGTTGTTGCTGTTGTTAGGTGCCATCTAGTGTCTTCCAACTTACAGCAACCCTGTGTACAACCAAACCAAACATTGTTCCATCTGGGGCCATCCTCACAGTCATTATTGTGCTTCAGCCCACTGTTGCAGCCACTGTGTCAATCCATCTCATTGAGGGTCTTCATCCTTGGTTTCACTCTTCTGCCAAGCATCATGTCCTTTTCCAGGGTCTGGTGTCTCTTGATAATGTGTACAAAGTATGTGAGACAAAGCATCCCATCCTGTCTTCTAAGGAGCATTCTGACTATACTTCTTCCGAGACAGATTTGTTTGTTCTTCCAGCAGTCCATATTATAGTCAATACTCATCACCAACACCATAAGTCTAAGGTATACACTCTTCATTGCTCTTCCTTATTCATTGTCCAGCTTTTATGTGTATGTGAGGTGATTGAAAACACCATGCCTTGGATCAGGAACACCTTAGTCCTTAAAGTGACAGCTTTACTTTTTGTTGTGTTGTTGATAGGTGCCATCAAGTCAGTTCTGACTCATAGCAACACTATGCACAACAGAACAAAACACTACCCACTCCTGTGCCATGTCCACAGTTGTTTTTGTGCTTTTCTTTTTATCTCATACGTGACTACAGAGGTCTTCTGCAGCACATCTGTCAATGCAATGTGTCATTTGACTTCTTGACTGCTGCTTTCATAAAAGCTGATTGTGGACCCAAGTAAAATGAAATCCTTTATAATGTCAATCTTCTCCATTGCTTATTACCCCATTTGTGAGGATTTTTGCTTTCTTTGTGTTGACGTATAATCCATAGTGAGGCTTTAATCGTTAAACTTGATCAGTAAGTGCTTCAGATCTTCTTCACTTGCAGCAAGTAAGGCTGTATCACCTGCATAGCGCATGCTGTTCATGAATCTTCTTACAGTCCTAAAGCTATGTTCTTCTTTACGTAGTCCAGTTTCCTAGACTACAGATGCTGTTTGTGGTGTTCAGCCTACTGACTAAGTTAAGCATGGTGAAAGAACACAACCTTAACACACAACTTTCTAGATGTTAAGTCATGCAGTGTTCTATTGCTCTGTTCAAGTGACCGCCTCTTGGTCTAAGCACAGGTCTAAGCACACTTAAGTGTTCTGGAATTCCCATTCTTTGGAATGTTGTCCATAATTTGCTATGATCCACAAAGTCAAAATGCATTTGCATAATCAATAGAACAAGGTGAACACATTTAATTTCTCCTCCACTTTCTGCCAGGATCTATCTGACATTGGCAACAAATCTCATTTCACATCCTCTTCTAAACCTGGCTTGAATTTCTGGCAATTCCCTGTTGATGTACTGCTGCAAATGCTTTTGAATAATCTTCAGCAAAATTTTACTTGTGTAACATTAAAGATATTGTTTGATACATTTCAGAAATCTGTTAGATCACCTTTCTTTGGAACAGGGACAAACGTGGATTTCTTCCAGATGGTTGGCTTGGTAGCTCTCTTCAAAATTTATTGGTACAAATGAGCGGGCACTTGCAGTCCTGCATTCATTTGTTGAAACATCTCAATTGGCATGCCATCAGTTCCTGGAGGCTTGTTTTTTGCCAATGCTTTCAGTGCAGCTTCGAACTCTTTCTCTGAATCGTTGGTTGTTAACCACATACTACCTCCTGAAATGGTTGAATGTCAACCACATCTCTTTTGATACAGTGATTATCTGTATATCTTTCATCACCTTTTGGTGCTTCTTGCATTTTTTTAGTAGTTTCCCCATAGATTCCCTCAGTATTGCAGCTCACGGCTTGAATTTCTTCTTCAGTTATTTCAGCTTCAGAAATGCTGGAAAATGCTCTTCCCTTTTGGTTTTCCACCTCCAAGTATTTGTACCATTCATCATAATACTGTGTCTTCCTGAGCTACCCTTTGAAGTCTTCCATTCAGCTCTTTTACCTCATCATTTCTTCCCTTTTGCTTTACTTGACATCCAAGAGCAAGAGTCTCTCCCAACATCTATTTTGGTCTCTTCTTTCTTTCCTGTATTTTTAATAACCTCTTACTTTCTTCTTGAATGATGTGCTTGAGGTCATTCTACAACCTGCTTAGCCTTCAGTCATTTGTGTGTCATGCATCAAATTTATTCTTGAGGTGGTCCCTAAATTCAGGTGGAATGTACTCAAGATCCTACTTTGGCTCTCATGGATTTGTTCTAATTTTCTTCAACTTCAACTTACATGTGAGTAATTTATGGTGTGTTTTACAGTTGGCCCCTGGCCTTGTTCTGACTGATGATACTGAGCTTTTCCATTATCTCTTTCCACAGAAGTAGTTGATTTGATTCCTGTGTACTCCGTCTGGGGAGTTCCATGAATATAGATGCTGCTTATGTTGTTGAAAAAAGATATTTGTAATAACAAAGTTATTGGCCCTGCAAAATTCTATTATGTGATCTCCAACATCACTTTTATCATCAAGGCTATATTTTCCAACTACCAATCCTTCTTTGTTTCCACCTTTCATATTCCAATTGCCAGTAACTATCAATGCATTTGATTGCATCTTTGAGTAATTTCAGGCTGCAGAAGTTGGTAGAAATCTTCCATTTCTTCATTTTTGGCATTAGTGATTGGTGTGTCAATTTGAATAACGATAGTATCAACTGCTCTTCTTTTTAGGTATATGGATATTATCCTATCACTGACATTGTATTTCAGGATAGATCCTGAAAAGTTCTTTTTGACAGTGAATGTTATTCCTCCCCAATTTGTCATTCCAATATAGTAGACTATATGCTTTTCTGACCCAAAATGGCCCATATCAGTTAATTTCAGCTCAATAACACCTAGAATCTCAATGTATATGTGTTCAAATTCATTTTTGATGATTTCCAATTCTCCTTGATTCATACTTTGTACAGTCTATGTTTCTATTATTAATATCTATGCATAAATAGCTACTTTTGAATGATGTTCAGCACAATTTTACTTGCATGTGCTATTAATGATATTGTTCAGTAATTTCCACATTTGGTTGGGTCATCTTTCTTGGTAAAAAGCATATAAACTTCAAGCCATATTCACTAGAGGACATGGCACCATGGATATCATTTGCTGATGACAGAGAGACCCTGGCTGAAAGCAGAGAATACCAGAAAGATGTTTACCTGTGTTTTATTTACTACAAAAAGGCATTCAACTGTGTAGACCATAACAAATCATGAATAGCACTGCAGAGAATGAGAATTCTGGAATACTTAATTGTGCTTATAAGAAATCCATACATGGATTAAACAGAACAAGGGGACACTGCATGGCTTAAAGTCAGAAAAGTGTGTGTCAGGGTTGTATCCTTTCACTATACTTCTTCAGTCTGTATGCTGACCAAATAATCCAAGAAGAACATGGCATTAGGATTGGAGGAAGACTTATTAACAACCAACACTATGCAGATGACACAATTTTCCTTGCTGAAAGTAAAGATAATTTGAAATGTTTACTAACGAAGATCAAAGACCACAGTCCTCAGTAGGGATTACACTTCAACATAAAGAAAACTTCTCACAACTGGACCAATAAGCAACATCATGATTAATGAAGAAAAGATTGAGGTTGTCCAGGATTTCATTTTACCTGGATCTACAATCGACATCCATGGAAACAGCAGTCAAGAACTAAGATGCATTACATAGGGCAAATTCACCACAAAAGACCTCTTTAAAGTGTTGAAATACTGAGATGTCACCCTGAAGTCTAAGGTGTACCTGACCCAGACCATGGTATTTTTCAATCACCCTATATGCACGCAAAAGCTGGACAATGAATAAAGAAGACCAAAGAAGAATGTGTACCTTAGACTTATGGCGTTAGCGATGAATGTTGACTATAATGTGGACTGCCAGAAAAATGAACAAATCTGTCCTGGACGAAGTCTAGCTCATTAGAAGGTAAGATGGCAGGCTCAGGGTCACAGACTTCGTGTGTTATCAGCAGGGATCTGCTGCTTGCTAGAGTAGAGGATCAACAACAAAAGGGAAAATATTCAATGAAATGTAGACACAGTGGCTGCAACAATGGGCTCAAGAACAACAATGGTTGGGGGCATGGCACAGGATTGGGCACTGTTTCGTTCTGTTGTACAGAGAATAGCCAGGAATCAGAACTGACTCAATAGCACCTAACAACAACATTATTAATACATATTTGCAGCGGGTTCTTCTCATTTTGAGTCTTGGCCACACTAGCAAATAAAGATCCAGAAACCTTGACTCCATCAGTGTTATTAAGGTAGACTCTGCTTTGAGGAAGCAGCTGTTTTCCAATTGTTCACTGAGTGCCTTCCGATGCAAGGGACTCATCTGCTAGCACGATCAGACGATATTATACTGCTATTCATAAATTTTTCACTCGATAATTTTTTTTCAGAAGTTGACCACCAGCCCTTCCTAGTCTGTTTTAGTCTGGAAGCTCAGCTGAAAACTGCCCACCATGGATGACCTCGTGGTATTTGAATACTAGTGGTATAGCTTTTAGCATCAATCCAACACCCAAGTTCCCAAAGTAGGACAGACAGACAGATGCATGGGTAGTATTTGTATGTATATGTACATTCAGATTTCTACTTTGGTGAACCGTCTTCTCAAATTATTTGCATATATACATACACACACATATATACACACACATACTAAAAAAACCCATAATCAAACCTGTTGCTGTCAGGTCAATTAGGATTCAGTGACTCTGTATATCCTGTACACATGTAAACATTTTTACACAGAGTACTGCTAGTGTTTTTCTTTTATTAATTTTTTTAATTCATCATACACTCCAGATGTTATCTCATATCTTTCAAATATAATATTCACATATTCACTCTATTTCAAGTGAAACAAATGACAGACTGGCAGAAAATGTATGCAAGAGATATAAGAGACAATTAGCACCTACAGTGTATGAGGAATCCATAAAAATTAATAAAAGAAAGTCACCATCATGTTTGTGTATATACAGGCACGTGTGTGTGTGTATGTGTGTGTGTGTGTGTGTGTGTGTGTATGTGTGCGCGCACTATACATAGGGTCACTTTAAGTCACATTTGACTCAGTGGCCACAGGTTCCATTTGTTTGTTTGTTTTTAATATGTATGTATACACAAATGGTTTAAGAAGAAAATTCATCAAAGAATAAATCTGAACCTCTCCATATCCTGCTCTCCTAGTAATCAGATAATGACTCTGTATGACATTATTTCACACCCAATAGATACACCAAAAATTTGGAATCCTGAAAATATCAAATAATGTCAAAGAGATAAAAAAAAATCAATTACATATATGGTTGTTAGGTTGTTAACTTTACAGAACTGTTACAGTTACAGAACTGTTACAGAACAATCTAGCTTGTCTTATCAAGAATCAAATTCTTAGGAATTCTAGTCATGGTATATGCTCTAGAAACTCTCGCACATGTATTCACTAGATATATACAAGAAACTCACGATATCATTGCTTGTAATAATAAATATTTGAAAATAACATAAGTACGCTTTAATAGGAGAGCCCTAGTCGTGCAGCATTTAAGAGCTCAACTACTAACCCAAAAGTCAGCAGTCAAATCCACCAGCTCCTCTTTATGAACTCTATGGGACAGCCTAACCTGTCCTATAGGGTTGTTATGAGTCAGAATTGACTCAGTGGCAATGGGTTTGATTTGGGTTTTATATTTTAACAGATGAATACATAAAACTCAAAGTATTCATAAAATAGAATTCCATTAAACAGCAAAATTAGGTAAATTGAGCCACATGCATGAAGATTTCAGAAACTGTAATTTTTAGTGCAAAGAGTAAGTTGCTCAAACATTTGGTAATATGATTCTTAGTAATTAAAAAAGACATAGCCAAGACTAAATGTTGTTTAAGCAAATGTAGTGCAAATATAAAACAGATGCAAATCTAAGATCAAGTTTTTTCTTGGAGAGAAAGTGGGAAATAAAACAGACACAGAGATTCTAACAGCTTTATAGATTTATTTCTGAGAGTAATAGGTATTTATTATATGATTTATATTTTATAATACTTGAGATATTCATATATTAAAACACTTCTATGTCTGTTATTCCATCTATATAGGTATAATTCTACAAACACATTAAAATAAATATACACATTCATCAACAGATGGAATTAATATACTTTTTGGAGTATTACCTCTATAAGAAAACACACATTTTAAGAGATTTGGTTAATAGAAATAAAGAATGAAGTTCAATAATTCTCCCACATTGCCTGAGGCCAAGGCTCCTCATTTGCCCACTTTTAAAATAATTTTATTAGATTTAATCAACGAAATACTTGTACAAAATACTGCATTTTTATATTACTTCCAGACAGAAATATAAAAGGGAAGTTATTGCAGCTTATTTCTAATCTGCGTGCAATGACAGTTCAGTGTTGTGTCCTCATTACACACTGTGAATCATAAAAATCACAGTCTTGCTTCCTGATTGGAAGAGTTGTCTGCTATTTAAAGGGCCTCATAAATCTGGCAGAGTAATCATTTTGGTTCAGCAGCCTTTTCTCAATGAAAAGAACTTTTTCTGGAGGGAAAAAAATCAAGAAGGGACTACCCCTCTTATTAAGGCGTTGTTAAAGATAATTTAATGAAATGTTACTCTTTTTTTCAACTAATGTGGATAACTGCATAGGTGCCCATGACATGAAGAGTGAAAGAAGTGAGAATTCCATATTTATACTTAGCTTATTGGTGTGAAATATTTTGTTTTTAATTATATTTTCCATATTGGTAGGCTACATAGGCCAGAAAGCATGATTTTTTTAAGGCTGCAGTCTCTCCATCAACTACCATATCATGGCAACTACTGATTATTGTTTGAGAGGTAATTTAAGTAATGTGAGAACCCTCCCAAACATCATATTCATTTATCTTATAATTCCATATCATAACTAGGTTCTCAATTAGAATTTTCAAACTTCAGAATTTCTTGCATTATTTAAATAATTTTCCTTCAATTTAACAAAAGACTAGTTTTTAATTAAATCTGGAAATGTATTTGTTGATTGTTGCCTTATTTATTATGAAGCAACTATGTACTTACATTGTGCTAATCTCTGATGATAGCTGTATTCAAAATGAATACAGTCTTTATCTTGTAGGGATTTTAAAGGCTAATGTGGGGAGAAAAATCAACAAGAAGGGAATTTCAAGATCAGTGACAATGCTCTAGCCTGGGGAGGAAGAAGCTGTCCCCAGAGAGACATCTAAGTCGGGTTAGGAAGCTCATGGCAGCCTGTCTCAGCCGAGTCTATAAGCTAGGAGGATAAACTCACTCTCGTGGAGTTGATTCTAACTCATAGTGACCCTATAGGTCATAGTAGAACTGCCCCATAGAGTTTTCACGGAGTGCCTGCTGGATTTAAACTGCGAGGCTTTTGGTGAGCAGATGTAGCACTTAAACACTATGCCACGAGTTAGATTAGGGCAAACTAGAGATGCAATGGTGAGGAAAGTGTTCCAGTAAGAGCAGGTGGCCTGCTCACCAACTCTGAGTCATGATTAAGCATTTACAACTGAAATAGCCTCTTAGGTTAATATTTCCACCTGAAGAGTAACTAAATGTACATATATGTTTACATAAAATGCACAATGAACAATTTATTCCTCTCATTCACTCAAAATAATACAAAAACATTCATATTGTATTGAGCAACCCCCTACCCATAATTAACTCCACTCTACTTTGTAACATTTTGCTGAGAATTCCAATGCTTTAAACATACTAATATATATGTAATTTATACACTCAGCTACATTACTTTTCACATCTATCCAACTATCCTGAAAGATCTTCTTAGAGCTTATGCATTTCATCTTACTTTAATCTTTGCCATCAATATCTAGAACAATGCTTTAGAAATAGTGTACTCTTAGCAAACTTGCTTACCAACAATGAGTTAAAACCAATGCCTTATTTAGTAACACTGTGATTAAGAAAATATTGGCAATAACAGTTCCTTTAGGATTTTATTAGTAATTAGAGAGTATTTTACTAATGCAATGTTTTCAATTATAACTGATTAAAAATCAATATGTCATCCAATATTAATACACTCATATATATAGGAGTGTATACGCTTCCCTTGGGTACATATATTAAGGCATGAATAATGAGCTTTCATGTGGAATTATATGGTTTTGAACCTACCGTTAATAACTAAGGCCTTTTAACGGATTAAGAACATGCTATATTATTTACAATATGTTTCTTTTTCCATCACAAATGTTTATTTTTTAATGACTGAATTTCTTTAAATTTTATCTAGCTAAGAAATAATTTCAAAGTTTCCAAAGAATTTTCTTGTATTATTTCAGGCTATTTTAGTTGCAATTAAAAGGAACTAATTAGCTTTACTTAAAGTGGTTTCAACATTTCAAACTCTAATTGAAAATACAACTGCTGTATGAAGCTAAGAGATTTGGTCGACCTCAGAAGCAACTAGAACCAGGAACTATCTTGACTTTAAGACACTCTTTCATCATTTATCTTCTTACTTCCTTCTATATACTACTAGCACGGAAACCCTGATGCTGCAGTGGTTAGGTGTTACAGCTGTTAACAAAACAGTCTGAATCCAACTGTCACACTTTGGAAACTCTCTGGGGCAGTTCTACTCTATCCTATAGGACTACTATAAGTCATGATCAACTCAGTGGCAAAGGCTGTTTGATATTATTATTACTGTCACACTCTCATTATAGGCTAGTGCTTTCCACATGGTAACTGCCAGCTTATAGGTCACACATTTTACAGATTCAACCATGGGATAAATTCCTACCATCTTAAAAAGAATTTTTTTTTTTTCTTCAGAGATTCCTTTTAAGATCTCAACTTCTCGGAATATGGACTGTGATAGTACAGGTCAAGCGTCAAACGTCAGGACCAACAGTGGGCATGGAGATAGGTTAGTATGATTGGCTCAGCATAGGTTAGGGAGTCGGTGGTGGTGGAAGGCCACCTGATGCTGCATTCAGGTAAGGCAGTTCCCAGATGGAGGGGAGCAAGCAGAGTAGCTAGTTATGAGGATAAATGATAATCTCTTCCACTTATAGGAACAAGGAGGATTAGTCAGCTGCTACTTAGTGAATGTCAACAAATTTTTTTCATATTCGCTTTTTAATATTTAGAGTTCTAGGTCAAATACATATTCTCTGTATCATATTAATACATTTGTGGTAAAATACCAAAATAAAAAAACCTAAACCTACTGCCATCGAGTCAAGTCCAGCTCACAGTGACCCTATAGATCAGAGTAGAACTGCCCCATATGGTTTCCAGGGAGTACCTGGTAGATGTGAACTGCTGGCCCAAATAGGTATAGTTTATCATTTACTGGGAAGCTTGATAGCTGTTCATTTAACAGTATCAATGATTTTTCAAATATATATCTAGAGGTACTGAGGAAGAAGTCAGTCTAAAACTCATCTTAGATATCACTGATGATGTACAAAGATAACTATGTAAAACTAATGGACTAGATTGTCTCTGAAGTAGCAAGGCTGCTACAACAGATGTCATTAGTAACCTGCAGGAGGAAATCAAGAGCTTCTCTAGCAATTCAGCCTCCCAAGTAGCAGCTTGGTTAGGATGAGAAAAAGCTTTGGTTAGGTCAATTGGATCATTCTTGACCGATCAACATTTGTATTTTTGACGGCAAATTAATAAACTGTCCTTCAGTGTGTAATGTAGCATTCTCTGTGAATGTGATAAATGGGCTTCCAGCTGTGAGGGACCCATGAACTCTTGTGCTGATCAAACAAACTGCTGATTCTGAAAGGCTGAGGATGAGTCCCCAGAACATCACGTGTTTATCAGCGCGGAAGTCACGTGGCGGCCTCTGACCGGTCAGCCTTCAGGACCTAATCAACTCCCTATCTCATTGCACACAGTTTTCAAAATACACAAGATGTGTGTTTTGACTTATTTGGGGAGCTCTTCCAGAATTGCAAAATAAAGCAATTATTAAATAAAACTATCCTAGGAGAACATCAGGGCTTGCTTTCCTCCTCTAATCTGTAATTAATCTCTGAGGGAAAACATTTTCATCACTTTTTAAAGAGATCACAGACTTCTCACAATGTCAGCATCCAACCCTGAATCTATTTTATTCTGGGCCTACTGTGCACAGTCTGTTGGCTGCCGACGTATATTTCTGCCATGTTTAGTTTGTATATGTGTCTGTTCTCTTTATAATGGAATGTTTATTCCACCACAGGGTTTCAAATGGCATAACTTTGAAATAAATCTTAAGGATCTCCACAGTGATTTTAAACAGGATCATGTAAACAAACAATGTCATTTTACCATTCCTTTTTCATCTCTTTCTTCAAAACATTATTTTTATAGTTATAAAAAACAGGTACTGGCAGCAATTTCACTGCTATGTTATCAGTAATGAAAACAGAAGTAGGAAATCAGTCACTAACCATTAAATCTTTTCATAATCCACAAAAATATCACAGCTGATTACTCTAGCTCCAGCAAGCTTACATTATGTTGAGTTTCTGCTAATAAAATACATCTCTCAATCACAGAACAATTTTAAATGACTAGTACCTCAACACTAGTTGAGATATAAAATGTTTAGCTTTTATATCAATACTATGGTATGGCACTTGGCTTGGCTTGGCATGGTATATTTTACCTTTAGTCACCTGCTTCTTTGCATTGCTCTTAATGCACTGCTGAAGCTCTCCAAGTAACCTCTTTTCAAATGAAAGCACATAAGTTAACAGTCTTCATCCAAGAAAAATTTTTTTTTCTGTTTTATCACTGTGTTCAAACACGTACCTCTAAGCATGGAGTCTGGAGATAGTGCAGGTGGTTAATGCTAACTCATTCAGCTGCAAATGGACGTTTCCTCCAGAGGCACCCCGGAAGAAAGACCTGACTATCAGTTTCCCAGAAATCAGCCACTGAAAATCCTGTGGGTCAAATTTCTACTCTCACACACATGTGGCTGCAGTCTGTCAGGACTGACTGGTGGCAACTGGTTTGTTTTTCAAAGGCTATAGCAACTGCTTAAGCATAATTAATGTCAACCAGCTGCTCGCAACATGCCCACTGTGCCCATTTTTCTACCTGGAATTCTCTCCCACTATCTCTCCAACGATTAGAAGGCACAATTTTCCTAGGGATTAGATGAGGCTTCGAGTATTTGAAGTGTTCTCAGAATCCCACAGCCCCATGATTGCCCCTGTCCCAGAATGAAACACACCGCTTACAAAACATCTCTTCTCCAGCTGTGTCATACTTATGCGATTAAGCTTACAAAAGTTAGAACCTGTGTAAGGCGGAAACCTGTCAGAGAAGAAAACTCACTGACAGAGGGGGATAGAAAAGCAGTCAGACTGCAACCAGTCAAAGCCAGAACGTCTGTGAGATCAGAGAAGCAAGGATGGCTGTCACGAGTCTCACTGCACTGCTTTGATTGCGCTCAGGTGGCTTCCCGCGTGTACCATTTCTTCCCAGACAGATCTTAAGTATCTGGTTCACAGGTTTCTATCTGCTACCTGCCCCACTTTCTCCCATGACTCATTTGTATATCCCACAGCAATTTAGCACTGCTGTTGGAAGAGTAGTCATTTACAAGAACTATAAAGGTGAAGCAAAATTACTCAAGTATTCCATTTTCGAACCTAATTTATAGTTTTCCATGTCTCTGGATAGGACCATCTGCATTTTGTTCTTTTCCAGTCATAAAAGGAAGATGACATGAAGGATCAGGTAACACGACAAACCTTTCTTGAAAGAAAACAAGAGTATTATACCAAAACCAAACACACACCAGGCTGATGAGTTGATTCTGACTCATAGCAGCCCTACGGAACACAGAACTGCCCCATAGAGTTTCCAAGGAGCACCTGGTGAATTTGAACTACTGACCTTTTGATTAGTAGGTGTAACACTTAACCACTATGCCACGAGAGTTTCTAAATAAATAAAATAGAGGATCAGTCTTTACTTCTTGTTCTGAGCTTTGTTTTCCTAGTCACAGCACAAAAATGTCAGTTACTAAACAAATATTCATTGATTATGTAAATGAAATATTTATTTCTTATTTTCTGTATAATATTCTGCTACAGTCTCCTAAAATATCCTAAAAAAATATGATTGTGAATAAAGCAGCCAGAAAGTGATCTCAAATAGTAATTGTAAACATGTTATTGGTGCACTACAACCTGCATTTAGGAAATATATACTATACTTAGCTAATTCAAAAATAACATCGTTTCTGCTTTTGCTTTTATTATATTTGTGAGAACCCTACAATTTTGTCTAAAAACATAGATCAAACATCATATAAACAAATGCTAGAAATCTTATTCTTATGTTTCCACTAAAGCACTGAATTGGTACATTTAAAATGTTGACACCTTGCTAAAATTTAGGTTGTTCACTTAAGTTGTTTTATTGTCTTTAAATTATCCTGCCTAGGAAATAATTTTTATGAAGATACAAAAGAAATATTTATCGAGGATTTAATCAGAAAAATTATCATGGACAAGCACGCAAGTCAAGTCTTTCAGCAGTATAAAGTACATTTTTTAAATGTTCATTTGTGTAGTATAGTAGATGTATTATTACCAAGTACCAAGACGTACTACAGATACCAGTAGTGAAAATATAGAACCTGAAAACAAATCTGAACAGAACCGGTGTAACACGATTGGTTTCAATATTTTTTTTCTGAATTTGATTTATATTTTGTTTTGGCAACTACTGTAATCTACCGAAGATGTGGAGAATTGAATGCTCAGTTTCTCACAAAGAGATGGTACACTAAGAGTCTGGATTCTGTAGCTTGATCAGCCTCCACTTACTACCTTGTGCTACTTCATCCACTGCTATGAGCCTCAGTTTTGTCATTAACGAGATGAAAAAAAATATATTTCTACCTAAAAGAATGTGCGAAGAAATAAATTTCTTAACATTTTTAAGTGCTGAGAAGCATGCCTAAACCAAAACCCAAATCTGTTGCCATGGAGTCGATTCTGACTCACAACAACCCTGTAGTACAGACCAGAAGCACCCCATAGAGTTCCATGGACTGAATGGTGATTCGAACTCCAGATCTTTCAGGTTACAGCCATAGCTCACTGTAGCTTTTAACCACTATGCCACAGATACATGGATAGCACATAAGTTCTCAATGTCTGTTAAGTTTATTATTATTATGCAGTTTTCATAAAAATCTAGTTTTGCTCTGGTCCTGACAAGCACTGTTACAGCGTACATAAGAAGGAAAAACAGGAAAGATCAGTTCTTCAAGCACTGCAGGACCTGAATACCATTCCTTCTCAATAACTGCTTTTTTGGGGGGAAAAAAATTCTCTCTAGGCTATGCTTTTCTCTATAAAATTACACTCCACAAATACAGCCTTTCCAGAAACCTGTAAAGTTAATGCTGAACTGACATAATGCTCAAGCATGTACTGCTTACACCACCATACACAGGCCTAGAGGAAAAAGTCTTCTTGTACTTGAGAATACACTTCTTTCCAGTCCCTGTAGGAACCCCGACGGCACAGTGGTTAAGTGCTTGGCTGCAAGCCAGAAGTCTGCTGGTTCGAACCTCCCAGCAGGTCTGAGGGAGAAAGACGCGGTAGTGCCCTTTAGTACAGATCTACAGACTTGGAAACCCTATGGGGCGTTCTGCTTTGTCCGGCAGGGTCAGTGTGTGTTCAAAGCAGATTTCATTCGGTTTGGAGCCACCGTAGATTGAATTGCATCTCCCCAAATACGGGTAGTACTAATACTGTAGTAATTCCGGTGGGCCTGTATTCTCTGACTGCCCTCCATTTGGTGATTTTCTGATGCTGTAAATCCTAATTTCTGCCAGTGGTTCACAGATACGATGATCATGTTAAAAGGATTAGGGTGGGACTGTCACATCCTTGCTAATAGAGTTTCCCTGGAGTGAGGAGGCTTGCAGCACCCTGCATCCTTTCAACCTATGGGAGCTAAGAAGAGAGAAGCAAACAGAACTGGGAACCTCACACCATCAAGAAGGCAGCATCAGGAGAAGAGGGCATCCTTTAGACCCGAGATTCCTGTGCCAAGATGCTCCCTGACCAAAGACTGATGCAACACGAGGACTTTCCTCGAGAACCAAAGGAGGGAAAGCTTCCCCTGGAGCAGACACCCTGAATTCAGACTTGTAGCCTGCCAGCCACTATTAAATATAGGAAGATTAGTGTTCCCTTCATTAAAGTAAGGAACAACTGTGATTTTATTGCTCTTCCTAGGAAGTCAGGACACCAGGAAATGGAATACGTGATGGAGAAGGCAGGAGTTGAGCCACAATTTTGGTGACGGCAGTTGAGAAATCAGAAGAGACAGGAGCACTCTGTTTTAGTCAGTTAGTGCCACTGTCTCTGTTATTTCTCTTTCTGTTTAACTAAATAGACATTCCAAACTAGCCTTAATTTAAAAAAGAAGATGGGGGGAAAAAAAACAGGAAATAATGTATCCGAGGAAATCCATAACTTTCAAAACAAGCCATAGACACTATGCTATAAACAACAACACTGACACACTGCTGTTGAGTCAATTTTGACTCATAAATCAAAACCAAAATTCAAACCCACTGCCGTTGACTCGGGTCCGACTCATAGTGACCCTAGAGGTCAGCGTAGAACTGCCCCATAGAGTTTCCAAGGTGCGCCTGGCAGTTTCCAACTGCTGACCTTTTAGGCTAGCAATTTTAGCACTTAACCCACTACACCACCAGGGTTTACACTTGCGACTCTATTTTAGGGAGCAGCATTTATCCTGAGAAATTTATTTTACGCGTTGTCTATTAAAAGCGTGCACAAGTCAACCCACTGTGAATGGGATGTAGTGTTGACCACTGTAAAAACAAGAGTGGAGCCTTCGTCTGACCTCCTCTAACTTTACAAGGCAGAAGGCAAATAAGACAAACAGCCCAGATGGATACTTACCAGGTGAAGTAAGGTACATCAGAGACTCCACTATCTTTACAAATTCTGACACCAACTGTCCTTTCCTACCCAACACCCCATGATACTCTATACTTTTCTGCTGGGTTTGATAATTCATTACAACGGTCACACAGAACTCACAGATAATACTTACAACAAGGAGACTTATTAGGGAAGAACAGAATACAGGCCCAGGAACCCTCAGGATACAGCTCTTTCACGAGGACACAGCTCCTCCACGAGGACCCAGTTCCTCCAAGAGGACCCAGCTCCCCCATTAGTACCCAGCTCCCCATCAGCACCCAGCTCCCCCATCAGCACCCAGCTCCCCCATCAGCACCCAGCTCCCCCATCAGCACCCAGCTCCCCGATCAGTACCCAGCTCCCCATCAGCACCCAGCTCCCCATCAGCACCCAGCTCCCCCATCAGCACCCAGCTCCCCCATCAGCACCCAGCTCCCCCATCAGCAGTCATCTCCCCCATCAGCACCCAGCTCCCCATCAGCACCCAGCTCCCCATCAGCACCCAGCTCCCCCATCAGCACCCAGCTCCCCCATCAGCACCCAGCTCCCCCATCAGCACTCAGCTCCCCCATCAGCACCGCCCCCTCACAGCCACGCCCGCAGGCACCCCTCCTCCGGCCCTCAGGCCCCGACCAAAGGCGGCGCAGGTTCTCTGCTGCTGGGCCTCTATCCCTGTCTCTACCGCCTTCAGTGTTACAGCTCTTTGTCTGTCGTCTGGTCTGGTTCCAAGAGTTTCCCAGTGCAGGGATCCCAGGTCCAAAGGACTTGCTGACTCCTGCTGTTCTTCCTGGGTAGTGGTGGGACACTCCCTCCTGCCTCTAGGATAGCTCACCTCAAATCCGGCGGGATGGCAGAAATGACTAACCCCTTTGGTGGGCCATAACTACCCTATCTGCACAGTCCCACACAATTTCTTGGGTTAGAGTTAAAAAGAAAGGCCACACAAAAACAATCTACGGCACTGAAACCCTGTGTTTCTAGGTTCTTCTCTGTACACACAACCTGGGCACAGATACAGCTCTGAACTTGGATCTCTACTCTTCTTGTATGCTAATAAGTCATCTTACCCAGTGAATCCTAGAAGCATAACAATTTCTCTTCAAAGTACTCTTTCTCATTTCTTTTTCATATTTGCCTTTCTCTTTTATAGCATTTGTTTTAGTTCAAACAATGTCTCCTTTTACCACTGAAGACGCACAAAGTGGTCAAGAAAACTAAGTGATGAAACCGGCATTAATTCCCATCAGAAGCAGAACTCCATGCTAGTTACTGCTAAGTTGCTCTGGATTCCTGGTGACCTTACATGTAACAGTCCTACCCTACCTTTATGATCATGCGTATGTTTCAGAGCATGTGAAACCAATAAAGATTAAACCTCTGCACCACTGTGAAGAGGGACACGGGTAGGCAGTGGCTGAGACCTGCAGAAGACTCTAAGTGGGGAGGAACAGTGAGCTTACGGTCAAGTACAATATTGATGTGATCTTTCTAGTGAATTGTCTGAATTTACTAGAATAGGACATTTATTTCTGAAACTCTAGGCTGTTGTTGTTACTGCCGTAAATATTGACTCTGCTACATACTTGTATGATTATAAATTTACAGTTTTTTTCTTTTTAAACTAAAGAGTCCTTCCCTCAAAAATACCCCGTGAGGAGAGGGTGGAGACGAGGGGGCAAGTGTTAGGTGAGTGGATACTGGCAGAGTGAAAAGGAAAAGCCTGCTGTTACGAGGTGAGGAGGGCAGGCAGTGTCGCAGAGTGCTGGGTACTTGGAGTTTTATATGGAAAATTGACCTGGATTGTAAACTTTCACTTAATCACAGTTTAAAATTTAAAACAAACAAAAATACCTGGATTGTCCCTATCTCCCACGGTGGCGGATTTTTATTCTGGTAATGCACCTTCCTGCTGTCGTCTTCTATCCCATTTGAATGCAAAGCTCCTTCAGACTAGCAGCAGTAACTAATACAAACATGTATGTAACACTTTAAGTGCATTTTTAATTCGTTTCATATATTATCTGAATGGTCCTCACAACAAAATATAGAGGAAGGAATTATTGTTATCACCCCTCTTTGACAGTGGAGGGTTGGTGAAAAAGAGGAAGAGCCTAGAGGTGATGGACTGATGCAGCGGCAGAAAGAGTGGGCTCAAGCACAGCAGTGATTGTGAGGATAGCAGGGGACTGGGAAGTGTTTCGTTCTGTTGCCTATGAGGTTGCTAAGAGTTGCAATGGACATAACAACACCTAACAATAACTCATTTGCAGATGAAGGAAGTGTGATTCACACAGAAACTTTCTATTGCGCTCAAATTGAGAACAGATGCAGAAAGGTAGAATAGTGCTCTTTTGATATGATCTTCCATTCTGAACAAACATACTCTTTACTCTGGAAGAATCAAGGTCAAAATTAACCTTTGAAGGAAGCCAGAGTCTGTGTTGTATTTACCAATATTTTATTTAGCCCACCCTGCACTAGATGCAGGCCGAAAGAACACTTGATGGCTTAATTACAAGAAAATTTAAAAGTGAACATTAAACACATCAGGCTTGTAAACATTAAACATATCTGATTCAGGCTTATTTTTAAATATACATATACACACACAAACACACACATAATTTAATTGTGAAGGCTCATTTTGTATTTGTTTTGGTTTTCTGATTTAATTTCACCTAAAATGACAATCATTTGGTCATACGTAATTTTTTCTTTAATAATTCTGTTTAAATGGTTTAAAATATTTTCTACGGATGATTGCCTTTATTTTAAAAATAAGCTGCAGAGTTGCAGAGTCCCATAGAGAAATAGCAGCAATACCACACAAGGTAGTTAAACAGCTTATGAATTAAGCTCCATATAAGCAAATTTCTTTGTAAGTAATTTATATCATATGGTAAACTTGTATCCAACTAGAACAGCAAATTAAAACATTAATCACATCTGCAAAATTTAGGGCTTTGTGCATACAGAAAAAATATTAGGGAAATACATTTTCTTGTATTGCTGAAATAAATATTCCACATATGGAAGCCAGTCTAATCCTTCTCATTATAGCGTGGATGAAGATGAACATTAAGCCCATATAACATTTCTTCCTGAATTAGTCGATAGCTCATTTTAGTAGGTAGCACATATTTCCAAACCTGAAATGCCCGCGTTCAGTCAGATTTGCAGTCCCCTTTTCCCCCAATGCTCAGGCTTTCCATCATTGTTAGGTAACCACTGTGATTATGCCATATCACATACTGATGAGATGGCAAAACAGTTACAAGCCTTCCTCCCTGCATTAAGCAGGTTGTACACCATGGACAACTAACTTGCCCTGAAATTATCAAGCATTCTGGTGATCTGTAACCTAACCAATGCAGGCAGCCTGCCAAAAGACATCCAAGACACTGGCCCGTATTCTCAAGCACATTTTAATCCAGCTGTTCCTCACAAAACATCCAGCATGCTTTGATTTACTGCTCTACTTAATTAGAATGTAGAGTATGGGAGACCATCTTATACACAACATAAGCATCTTGAATTATGCTTCAAGTTTTATAGAATATCCTGTAGGTTTTTATTTGTATATTTTTTATCCTCATAGACAGATACTGAACTGCATGTACAGTATTGCAAGGTACTGTTTCTGATTTTAGCCAGTTGAAACTAAAAGTGAAAGATGACTCTAGAAAAATGGGCAAGTACATTCTCAATAAGCATTTTACATACCATCAAGACAGGGTCCACTATAAACTCACAATCTTTAAATGAAAATGACACTATGAAATATTATTCGGGCTAATCCAACAAAATGAATGAATGAACGAATGAATGAGTGAGTCAGTAACTAAATTATTAACTAACTAAGTACAGTGTTTGAAAACTCTGGGACCCAAAGTTGAATTCTAGGAACTTGAATGAAATTTTGGGGAAGTTTCTGCTTTAAAAAAAGTACCTGTGTTACCAGATCTTTCCTCAGCTTTCCTGAGAGACTAGTTCAAATCAATTAGAGCAAAGCCTCCACCTACTCTAGTATCAGGCATACACAGAGCACAACACAACCAGTGCACAGTGGGCATTCCAAACTAAGAGAATTCTCTAACAAGAGAAATTTCAAAATCCAAATAGAAGTATGTGCACCATTTTAAGCACAAGCATCTTAATCCCTAAAATTCTTTACAAATGGTTAAATGAAGCACTTTAATTTTTTTTTCTTGATACACTAGGTGATTTGGGTTCCATGGTAAACTAACTGTATTATTTCACCAAAATAAAGTCAAGAGGTTTTCTAGATATTCGGTTCCTAGTTACTGAAAGGAAGCTTTACTAGCATGATGGTTTGGTGCTACGGCTGCTAATAAAAAGCCAGCAGTTGAAAGCCGTCAGTTGCTTCTTGGAAACTTTATGTGGCAATTCTACTCTGTCCTCTGGGGTCATTATGAGTCAGAATTGACTTGATGGCAATGGATGGGTTATGGGTTATAGTTACTAAAAAGAGATATTATTTCCTTAAGAGTTTTAAAATTGCTACCCTAGCTGAGATAATGCATTGCATAGAACCTATAGAGAGAACGTGATACTTTACCCCAAGTATCACATAGTCATGATTCAGGTAATCAATTGAATTTAAGGTTTTGTTGAATCCACAGAAAATAAGGCATAAGAGTTTCTAATCCATATAACAAAACCAAACCCACTGCTGCTGAGTTGATCCTGACTCATAGCAACCCTATAGAATAGAGTAGAACTGCCCCATAGTTTCCAAGTAGTGCTTGGCAGATTTGCACAGCTGACCTTTTGGTTAGCAGCTGTAGCACTTAACCACTATACCACCAGGGTTTCCAATCCATATACTTCCTTCAATTTCATATCTTTTTTTTAAGTCACTGTAAAATGTACAAAGAGCAACAAAGAGCCAAAAGAAAAAGAAAAATTTGCCAAAAAGCAATACCATCTTTAGAACTCTGATACATTAGAAGTTAAAATATTATGAAGTCGACCTTTATAACATAAGAATTGCATTAAGAAAAAAAAAAAAAAAACATTGCCTTCAGATTGATTCCAACTCACAGTGACCCTGTAGACCTGAGGCTGCTGCCATCCAGTGCATTTCAGCTCCTTACTCCCAGGGTTTCTCCAGGCTCTGCCAGGCCAGCAATTCTGGTCTTTCTTTCTGAAACAGAATTTTGTTCTACGTTACAAAAATGTAAGTTCTAAATTTTTATTTTTCTCACATATATTATCAAGTGTGGAACATTCAATTGCAAGTTGAAACATTTTAACAGATATGATAAGAGCCTGAAAGATACATAATTTGTCAGAACAAACTAAAATCCTTGAATTATTTTTGCTTTTCTATATGAACTATGATATCAACTGACATTGAGTCAGGTCCAATTCACACTGATCCTAGAGGTCAGTGTAAAACTGCCCCATAGAATTTCCAAGCAGCACCTGGCAGATTTGAGCTGTCAGCCTTCTGGTTAACAGATGCAGCACTTAACCAGGAACTGGAACAGAGAGAACAAATTCTTCAGCTTTCCTTGGTGTGAAATTTAGGTAGGTCAACTTATGACAGGGCAAAAACAACAAGTTGTAAACACACATTCAGTATACGCTTCAGGGTATTGAAAATCTGATAGCACTTAGAGTCTGAAATAAGGTTAATTGTAATGGTCATTATTTTAAGGATCTTTTTTATTGTTAGTTCAAAGGTTTATTTGTAGTTATGTATGAGATGATTTTTTTTCAATCTCATGAACAATTTCATTAGACTACTGTGACAAATGCAATGAGCATTGTTACTATGGCTGAGTATTAACAGACATGTTCTATCCCCAAGCTGTATGCACATTTATTAAGCATGAATGTATCATCCAGAACATATATTTAGAGCTTGTAGCTGAAAGTAAACAAAGAAATGAAAATAATGAACAGGAAAGACATCCAAATAAAGACTTAAGATTCAATCACTTTTTCAGAGTAGAGATAATGGTGAAAAAGTATGGATCTCAATAGAACTTCAGTTTCTTGTCATTTCTAGAGAAAGGGTGGGGCCCCAAATTTCTCACTCATTTTCTCATGAGGGCAAAAAGGGGTGTTAAATGGTTTTACTTAATCTTACAGCCTTTAGGTCTCTGCTGCTAGGTGTACTGGTAATTCAGTCTCAAGTACACTAATGAAGAAATTAAATCACTTGCCTTTTTCTTGTCTCTTCCTTACAGAGGATGCATTTTGTGCTGACAGTGCATAGCTGATAAAATAGCAATTTTTGAAAAGCTTGCTCATTTAGCTACTCACAGAACCCCTGCTGACATCACTGACATTTTCTCCAAATATGCAAATACTGTGAGTCACTTTCTAAGACGCATGCATATATTTCCAAAAATGTTATTATTTTATGATCAACTAGGCATAAATGCAGAAGCAGACTAGTTTGCTGGCTTTGTAATGCCACACTCATGAAATGACTTTTTTTTTTTTTTTTGAAATGAGATTTGGTAGGAAACTGTCACAGCCTCGTAGATCTTTAAAGGTGAATTATTTCTTTTATATAGAGTAGGGGGTTATTTTAAAGCCTTCTCATTATGTAAGCATAAAAATAGGAGGTAAAAGCTCATAAGCTCAGCAAACTTAAACACCTGGGTGACAATGGCAATCTTATCATTAAACTCAACACACAACTTTTGAAATACAGCGCAGATGCAATAGTCATGAATACTATCTTATTTAAATGTCTGTATTAAGCACAACCACTCTTTGCTAAAAATGGAGGAAAAACAAACAAGTCATATTCATCAAAGTAATTGTGTAGGTACTTTCAGTACCAAAATGCCTAGAATGAAGGATTGAACTGCTAACGGCAGCAGTGACAGCCATGAATCATGGTAGGCTACTCCGGGGCCTTTACCACCATAAAACAAAAGATGTAGATGAAAAATGCTGCAATTAAGTGATTTGATTTCTGCCCCCTTTTTCCTACTGCATTCGTGCATGGCTGCACAGCAAAGATTGATGGGAAAAATTACTCTACGTGATCTCTGACAGAGGCTTGGAACAATTCTATAAGGGGGAAACATACAAATCAAACCAGCTTTCTTGTATTCAAACGAAATAATACATATAAAGCAAATACTTTAGCCTATATCCAAAGCACCAACATTTGCATGCATACATAAATTGTTGAGAAATGCTCTGCTATCAAAACCGAACTCACGGATTTTTCCAGCTAGTTGGGTTATACTGATATTTGTTTAAATAAATATTCAATCAGTACAGCCGAGTGGCATCCTCAATATGTCTGTGCACTGAGAACAAATTACAGATACAAATTTGTAGAGGTAAAACATTCTTATCTTTTATATCAATAAATTATTAATGAAAACACACATGAAATAAAATAATACGAAATCTCACTGACTATTCAACTCTCCTGTCATTATAGTCATTTAGAGGGACATTTTTAATGGGTATTCACAACTCAGCTAGGGTCCTATGTACAAAAGAATCATATTTGAATACCAGAGGATGTTTTTATTGTGGTTGGAACACAGGTTTGAAAGATGCTAAATTTGCAACTTCCACTGAATAAAATAAACAAGTACTGCTAATATGCAGAAAGGATAATTCCTACTATCAGAGTCTAAAGAGAAATTACGTGTGTTTCATTTCTGAGGGAGAGAGGTCACTCAATCTCAGTCCTTTGTAAGAAACGTATGGTTAATCTATCTTGAATTTATACAATAGAATTGCCCCCTTCTCCAAAGAGGGAAAAGCACGCATATATTTGAGTCTATACTGAGACTGCTAGTATAGTGATGTTGAATTGGGTCAATTCTTATATTCTCTCTATAAACCTTTATACATTGCCCTTTCAAATATTGAGGATTTTTAAATAATGAGTTACATGCAAGATTTTGGAAGACAGTAAACATTTTCAATGCTTTCATTGATTTCTGCCTAGTCTGTACCCTTTAAAAACACATTCAGTTGAAACTGACATTTCAGTGTGGCTTTTTAGGGAGTTGCCCTAAAAAAAAAAAAATGCAGCCACTGCTAATGTGCTTAATTGTTGTGGTTTTTTCAACCTGTCTATCACAACAGTAATCATCAGGGTGCTCAGGGCCAGAATACATTAAGTGGATTTTCTGACTTTAATAATGGAGATGTCTCTGAGATACTCGATGGTTTAATAAAATATCACAGGAGCAAAAACCAGTAGCCTTGGGTTTGCCATTAATTAATATTAGGTTGGACCACATGAAATCACTACTTTTGTACATCAAAAATGGTTGACTACCACAATTTCTCATGATTCGACCTGTGTCAGTATGGATAGAGTACAAGGCATTCTCAGTTTCAATTTACTTAGCTATAAAAGAAGCAAAACAACTATTTTCAAATCTTTACAAGTAGGTACTTACTATGTTTTAGTCAGTTACATTTTTATTTTCATATGTTTACTTAACCAGTGATTCATTAAATAAATACAAACACCAATTCAGAGTTTCACAAACAATATTTTAAGTAAACAATATAAATCTAACTCTAAATTTATTGACTAAAATTTCCTCAAGAACTAAATTAATCCTTCAATAAACAGGTGTCCTGTATTATAACTAATGAAATACCAGTTTCAATAGAACATATTTTCAAGGGGTGTGGACCAGGCAGAAATCTAATGTGCTCATGACGAACATGTGCATAAAGAAAGAAGCTGTCATTTGAACAAAACAAGGGGATTCTGAATGGTTTAAAGTCAAGAAAGTTGTGTTTCAGCGTTGCATCCTTTCACCATTCTTGTTCACTCTGTATGATGAGCAAATAATCTGAGAAGCTGGACTATACAAAGTAGAAGACAGCATCAGGTTTGCAGGAAGTCTTATTAACAGTCGATGGTATGCAGATGACACAACCTTGCTTGCTGAAAGTGAAGAGGATTTCAAGCACTTAATAATGAAGATCAAAGACTACAGCCTTCAATATGACTTATGCCTTAACAAAAAAAAAAAAAAAGTCCTCTTAACTGGACAACTAAGCAACGTCAGAAGACTGAGAAACTGGAATTTCTCCACTTCTAGGATTAAGGATTTTCTCTCTTGCCAAGTATTTCATTTGACTTGGATCCACAGTCAACACCCATGGAAGAAGCAGTCAAGAAATCACACAACACACTATACTGGGCAAATCTGCTGCAAAAACCCCCAAACCAAACCAAACCCATTGCCATCAAGTCAGTTCCAACTCATAGTGACCCTGTCTTTAAAGTGTTAAGAAAAAAAAAGTCACCTTAAGGATTAAGGTGTACCTGACCTGAGCCAGGGGATTTTCAACTACTTCAAGCGCATAATGAAAGCTAGACAATCAATAAGGAAGACAGAAGACTTGATGCCTTGAATTTAGATGTTAGTGCTGTTTCTCTTTTTATTTTTTGTAGGCCATCTCTTTCTAACAAAATGACTTGAGTTGTATAAAAATATTCTATGTAGAAAAAAAATACTTGAAGACAAAATAAAATGTAAGCCCTAATAATAATAAATGTATTGTTACTGTACTTAATATTGGGTTCTGAGCTTCCTGACCTACAGGATATAGAGAGGTAAACATTGCCCTTTTGTGTATTTCATCTTCTGAGTGATATTTCATATGCTAAAGGCCTGTAGCCGTATCTTGTGATTCATTTGGACATTCTGTATCAGTCTCCTCCTTTGTCTATCGCAATACAGTGGGACTTTTGGCAAACAATTAAACATATCACTATAGCAGTGCGTCTTCTACAGAGCACTCTTACATTGCTCCGTTTTTATGTATTTGGATGTATGATAGTATATGTGAAAGCCCTTGAAACACAACAATTTATTAAAGAGTCACAATAGCCTTTAAAAAATTTACCACTGATACCACTATAATTAAATTATTTTTGTAAAAAATAAGTAAACTATAAACAAATATATCTTATCCAGAGAATTTTAGAATGTCTCAATATATCAATGATATGTTATCTTACTAAAATTTCAAAATGTAATATTTTTTATTCATTTATATTTCTGTTGAGGTATAACTGACATACAGTAAATTGCACCCATGTGGAATATACAATTCAACAAGATTTGGCACAGCATACACCAATGAAACTGTGATTGCCATCAAGGTAATGAGCATATTCAGCACACCCCAAAGTTTCCTCCTGCTCCTATGTAATCGATCTCCCTTTCCATCACTGATCTGTTTTCTGTCACTATAGATAAGTTTGAATTTTCTACAATTTTCAATAAACAAAATCATATAGCATGTCTCTGGTTTTGCTTGGCTTATTGAACTAATTTTGAAAATCATCCATATTGTTGTGGATAGCAACAGTTCATTCTTTTCTTTGAACAACTTGCTTTATATTTTATAATGGTTTCCATATCATTTATCTAATTTGATTTACTGTAAAATATACATTATAACTCCAGTGTTACAAATGAGGAAAATCAGGTTCAGGTACCACATAGTTTGTGAGAGATGAACCTAAATCCAGGTGTCCCTTGCCTGGTGTTCTCTGTATGCAAATTAGAATATCTGGTCCCAGAAAGTCACCCCACAGCTGTGAAGGGGTTGTGGGGAGGAAAAGCGAAAATACACTTGATACCATTTGTGTGTGTGTGTATGTGCAGGCACGGGGGGGTAACTAGAGGGAGTGAGGAAAACATGTACAATGACTAGCTCAGGTTGGAAATTGGACTACCAAACATATTTGTTGCCACTGTGTGCTTTTCACATTTTTAAGACAACTGCGTATAACAAAGAAATAAACATTATTAAAATAATTTGAAATAATGAAAGAGGAAATTGCGTATGGAAGAAAGAGTACGCGTTTGGAGTCAGGAAGCTTGGACCCATATCCTGAATCTTTCTACGCCCAGCTGCATGATGTTATTATAGCTTCTCTACTCCTCTGGGCTTAAAAGGAAAAAAAGTTCAGTCTTTCCTTTCTTGTCATTGCTGAGTATTGTTCCATTGTATACATAAAACATTTTTTTGGTCCATTTATCTGTTGATCAGTATTAGGGTTGCTTCTAGTTTCTGGCCACTATAAATAAAGCTGCTGTGGACATTCTTTTTTCCCTCTTGGCGTGGTTATGTGAATGAAAAGGCAAGGCATCAACTGAGAGGAGATATTTGCTAAGCGTATCTCTGACAAAGGACTTGTGTCCAGAGCATATAAAGAACTTTTACTGCTCACTAACAATATACTCAATAAAAACGGGTATAAGATTTGAAAAGATGACATACCAAAGAGTATATATACACGTGACAAATAAAGGAACCTGCGTTGTGCAGTGGTTAAGCACTCGTTTGTCAGCTACAAGTTCAGCAGTTTGAACTCATCAGCCCCTGCATAAGAGAAATACATGGCAGTCTGTGTCTATAAAGATTACAGTGTTGGAAACCTTATGGGGCAGTTCTACTCTGTCCTTATAGGGTCACTGGGAATCAGAATGGACTTGATGGCACAGGATTTGGGTTTTGCTTTTAGTTAAAGATGTTAAAATACTGGTCATTAAGGAATTGCAACTATAAAGCACAATAATACAATAATACAAAAATACTGGTATTTTTAACTTTTGCCATTGTTAAAAAGAATAAACATGCAAAGTTTTGACAAGGATGTGGAGGAACCAGAACTCTCATGCTGCTGGTGAAATGTAAAATGATTCAAACTTTTGCAAACAGCTTGACCATTTCTTAAAAAGTTAAACATACACCTATCATATAATTCAGAAATTAATTCTTTTAAAGCTGACCTTAAGCTAAGAGTGTGCTGCTTACTTGGCGTGATTTCTGTTAATGTGTATCACCTTCCCTTTTTAAAACTATATAACTTTTTAAAGTTATATATTTAAATTATATAACTTTAAGTACCATCTGTAAATCACTGGGAAATCCTATTGGTTAAG
Organism: Heterohyrax brucei; assembly: GCA_028571685.1. NCBI lineage: Eukaryota > Metazoa > Chordata > Mammalia > Hyracoidea > Procaviidae > Heterohyrax > Heterohyrax brucei. Next base: position 118,887,191 of record CM053144.1, on the reverse strand, counting down.
AGTTTGGTTGTTAACTTAAAGGCTGGATTTGAATCTACCGGGCACTCATTGGAAATCCTATGGAGCAATTCTAATCTGTCCTGTAGGGTTGCTACAAGTCAAAATTGACTTGATGGTGATTTATTTTTTATTTTAGGGGTTTATATGCTATGGATTTCTAAATTTATATATCTAACTCAGACTTTCCACTGAACTCCAAACTTGCATACCCAGTGGTTTTGATTAGTTTTGATTAGTCCCTCAAAACTAGTTCTCATCTAAGTTTCTCCAGTCCAGGAAATAGTTGCCACTGTCTACCTAACTGCTTAAACCAAAATCTTGGAAACATCCTCAATTTCTTCCCTTCCCTTATCCCTCCTTTTCTGTCCCCCATAACTAATATATCAGCAAGTTCTGTTGTCTCAGCCTCCAAAATATATCCAGAATCTGTTCACCTCTCTTCATTTCCATCACTACTTCTCTAATTTAAATTTCCAGAATCATGTGTTACATTGCTAAAATAAATTCTTTGTTACTTACCTTGTCTCCGTTCAGAATCCTAATCCCTAAAGTCTTCCTTCTTAGATTAACCAGAAATATCTTTTCCATTCCTAAATCAGATCAAGTACCACCATTTCCTAAAAACTTTTCTATACTATTCCTTCCACTCTGGGTAAAAACCAAGCTCATTAGCACAGCCAAGATCATTAGGCTTCTGATTCCCTCATAACCTACTCAACTCCCACATGCTCCAGAAACACTGGGCTTTATGCTTGTCCAACACTCCACTCTCATTTTCAGCTTTCAATCTTTGAACTGGACAGGTGCCCCATGATTTTTTTTATGTCTGGTTTCTTTATGTCATTCAGTTCTTAGCTTAGACTTCACCTCTCCAGTGAATTTTCCCTAACAACTAAATCAAAATTAATAAACCCTATTATTTAGTCTAGAAATGCTCATGGTGCAGTAGTTAAGTGCTATGCTGCTAACCAAAGGGTTGGCAGTTTGAACCCACCTGCACTCCTTCGAAACCCGACAGAGTAGTTCTACTCTGTCCTATAAGGTCACTGTGAACTGGAATCAGCTCGATGGCAAAGCGCTTTTATTAGTTCATCTGGCTTCTGGATACTGCAAATGGTTAATGTGCTTGGCTGCTAGCTGAAATGGTAAAGATTTTGTTCCACCCCAAACTACTTCAGACAGAATCTTTTTGATCTTCTTTGAGAAAAATCAGACATTGAAAACCCTATGGCACATAGTTCTACTCTGACACACATGGGTTCTCCCGGAAGTGAAATTGTCTTGATAGCAACTCGTTTTTCCTGGTTTATCATTCCTTACATCAATCTCTCACTCCCCATCACCACAATACAAAAAAAAAAAAAAAAAACTACCTTGCCATCAGGTCCGCTTGGACTCAGGACAGAGTAAAACTGCCCCATAAGGTTTCCAAGCCTGCAAATCTGTACAGGAAGCAGCTGATGAACTCCAACTGCCAATGTTTTCATTAGCAGCCAACCACCTAACCACTGCTCCACCAGGCTTCAGATCACCATGGTAGCTCATTAGTTTATTTTCTTGCGTGTTATCTGTCTTACTTCCTGTAGGCCCTGGGCTCCATGAGCAAACAAACTTGTGAATCCTGTTCATTCTACATCCATAGGACCCCAAACAGTATCTGGCAAGTAGATTACACTCAATCTATATTTATTGAATGAATTACTTTTGTATGACTGATTTACATTTATTTTTTCTCTCACTTTTTCCAATATACCACTTTTTTATGTGATTTGAATTTTTTATGTGCTTTACCAATAAGAAAAAAATTCAACAGCTAGGCTAAAACGAAAGAGAAACAGAGAAGTGCTAAATTTGAACATAAAAACTTGCCATAGAATAAGAGTTCACACTCTTTTCATTTTAACTAATTGGAAGGTTAGGGTTCTGCTGGTTGACACAGCAATCATTCCAGGGAAGAACACTGAAACACAAAGCAGGCACTCATACTGCAGTCTGCTGTCACCATGAATCATGTTTATAGAAACTACATGTAGCAAACAGCAGATGCTAGGATTTTTAGCGCCTAGAAATTTCAACTTTGTACCAAATGACCACTAAGCAGAAAAGCATAGAAAAGTCACATCACTGCCCTGTAATTCATAAGGATGTAAATCCACAAGGCATTAAATAAGAGCTCTTTGGCCAGCATCCGTAACTCCAGAGTCAAATATTCCCTTTTATTGGACCTAGGAGCCCCGGGTGTCACAGAATCTTATTAAAAAGAAACAAGTAACAAAATTTTACCAAAGACTAGCTTTTCACTGCCGTCGGTGGTAAGTCTTCCTGGTGATACACTCACGGCAAATCAGTCTCTTCCTTTCAAAGTGGTAACTAATGCAGCTTTCAGAAAAGTAAAAACCTTTATGCACATAAAACTCATTGTCGTTGAGTCAATTCCAACTTAAAGTGACGATAAACAACAGAGTAGAACTGCCCCACAGTGTTTCCAAGGAGCACATGGTGAATTCAAATTGCCAACATTTAGCCTAGCAGCCAGTAACTCTTAGCTGCTAGGCCACCAAGGTTTCATTATTATGCAGAAGCTATGCAAAATGGAACCAGCAAAGTTAGTGCAATGACCTAAGCTGCTAGCCACAGTGTCATCAGGATCAAAAGACCTCCTCAAGCTACAGCCAGCCACACATCACACACCTGGTATGAAGAAACAGGCAATACAAAGCAGGAATACACAGTGGCCACAGGAGAAGTAAGAACAAAATAAATACACAGAGCCCAGAGACCTCTAAGAGAGGAAGTGATCAGAGAAGCATCAGTGAAAGACAGTCCACCTACTGTGCCATTTCCAGAGAGAAACTTTGTAAAGAAAAGTGGAAGAAGGTAAAAGGACAGTAAAAGCAGCAAAAAAAAAAAAAAAAAAACTTGAAAAGTTAAAAATAGACCATAGGAAAAGTACAGTCTGTAAATTTCCTCCTCTACCTCCAGTGAGAAAATGGGCTAGACACAGTTTATCAAAAAAAAAAAAAAAAATTAATTCATTTCATGAGGAGAGTGTCAATCAAACTGTACCATACCACACCTGTACCATACAGCTGTAGCCTCAAATGGGCAAAGTGAAGCTCTCCACTATGAGCTGAAAGCCTGGTGGTCCAAACTCATCCCAAAGTGCCTTGAAAGATGGGGCTGGTGATCTGCTTTGAAAAGGTCACAGCCTCGAAAGTGCCATGGAGCATGTCACTTTGCACACAAAGGGTCACTGTGAGATGAAATTAACTCTATAGCATCTAAGAGCAACTACCACACTGCTATGTGTAACTTAATTGATTCATAAATGTGGTCATCAGTTAATACACAGTGTCTGATCTATCTATCCATTAGACCAAATCCCCTTTTAAAATTTAAGTTTCCAATTCAAAACCTTATTAGATGATGGGCTGTTTCTGAAATAACTGAGACTTTAGATACCAATCAAGTAGCATGAAGAGGGCAGAGTATTTGAGATTTGATCTGTTAACAATGAAACTTCCCAACAGAGTTAATGGAGAAAAGTAAAATAAATTGGAATAAGCAACCAAATGAGATGCACAGATTACAAATGTTTATGATGTTTAATACAGGATCAATATGAACTATTTTCCAAAAAGGAAGACAAGGAAGTGAATAGATTTTTCTTGGGTATGAAAACATAACTTAGACTCTTTGGTAGATTGAGAAAGTTTGTTCTTTCTCCTGTGTTTTTAAGTTGCTTATAGAGGAAAAAGAAAACAAATTTAGTAGGCCAAAATAAAATAATATTGAAATAAAAGAAACATCAGTCATTGATACAGTATCTAAAAAATAAAAACCTTCAGACACAAAAACAAAATCTCAGATGGATCTTTATATCCTTTACTCATCTCTTTACAATAGGATTCCTAAAGAACAATACCTTTTACTCAAACTTTGTAGCAAATAATCTGACCATATTCTTCAAAGTGAAGTCTTATCAAAGGTAACAAGGGCCTAAAATAAATTAAGTAACTCAATCAGTTGTCTATCCATCCATCCATCCATTTGTCCATCTACCCATATATCTATGAAAATCTAATTCCTTTAATTCTGTCTACTAAAAGTGCCAACCTTCTCCAATTCATTTCCTTTTTTATGAAGTAAACTCATACCAAATCATAGTTGATTATGTAAAAAAAGATATTCAATATTCACTTGACAAGCATTTATTAAACTTTCCTCTATTCAAGATGTACACTGTCCCTTTGTCCTATGTCCAGGGCCATCATACCCTTGGATGAAATTAACTCTATAGCACCTAAGAGTAACTACCACACTGCTACGTGTAACTTAATTGATTCATAAATGTGGTCATCAGTTAATACACAGTGTCTGATCTATCTATCCATTAGACCAAATCCCTTCTTAAAACAAGTTTGATGACATTCTATGTCCTATAAACTCTAATACACAATTTACATTCCCAACTTGGAGACGAAACTCCCGAGACTGAATTATATTTTTGATCTCAGATTATCCCTCAAAACTATTCAAAGTCTACTTCTTACTGCTTTCTGGTTTCTAAAATTTAAGGTCTTTGGGAATTTAAATAGATTTAATGAAAAAAAGTTACTTAGTTTCTTTTAAATATATATGATTCCTGATATTCATACAGCTATTAGGTGAGTTAAAAAAAAAAAAAATGTAGTGACTGAGAGGTTTAATAGTATGCAACTCCTTTCAATTACAAAAGGCCATATTTATTATAATATGATAGAATTTTTAGTAGTATGATGTAATGACTATTTTTAAGCTCATGTCTTAAAATCTAATTTTGTAAATGGCTTTGGGAGAATAATGTTTTAGCTTCTAAAATTCATTACATTAAAATTGACTGCATTATCAGGAGTCAATCTGAACTATCAGCCAAAATTCACATGTTTTGTCTAGTTACAGAGTCTAAATATAAAAGAAAATATATAATGTCATTGTATCTCAAAAATATACTGGTTGTAAATTATATACAAATCAACCTATTTTGTTTAAATATATGAGTAAATATATATGAATAAATATATAATGTTAAAATCTGATCTTTTAAAACTAAGTATATTTAAATTCACTTCATTTACAATTTGAAATAGACCCATCTTTCAAGATTATGGAGCAGAAATACATGGAAACAAAACTTCAAAGCTTAATTTTTATCAGTCCTCAAATATACTTCTATGAATTATAGAAATTTCCTTTATTTAAAAAAATTTTTACAATGATTTTATCATCAGTTCAAATAAGTACATTTAACTGTAGCTTCTGTTTCACCTAGAAGTCACACACCACTTTCTTTTGACAAAAACATTTAACTTTCTTGAAAGCAATTTCCTCCATTTTCTGAATAAAGTAAATTAAAAGAAATGCAAAGAACTCTGAGTACTAGCCTACAAAATAATGAGATTTAAAAGAATAACAACCATCTCTTCCTTTATGTGGTGCACATGTATGTACTATGACTAAATTCCTTGACTCGAGGATAATGTATTTACATCATAAAATATAGATGCACAATTTGTACAGCTGAAGTTGTGAGTGATTGATTAGCATTATTATTAAAGATTTACGTATACCTTAGGTAAGACATGTTAACAACATCGATAGGTACCATTTATTAGGTGCCTACTAAGTTCCAGGCCTTATTCCAGGCCTCCACATGTATCATTATTGACAGTGCCAGCAGCACTGCAAGTACAGCTTTTTTGCTCTGTTTTCATTTTTTGCAGCTGGTACAACTGTGATTCAGTTCAGGTAAGCAGTTACCTGAGGCTGAACAAGTCAAAGAAGAGAAATTCAAACTCAGATCTCTATCACTTCCATCCTAGGAGCGTTTGACTTCATTCATCTGTGATCAGTTACGTGCAAATATGCTTCATAAGTTTTTCAAACTTCACTATCAGTTACAAAGTTTTCCACAGCAATATCTGACAGCTAGCCAGCCATGGGCTCTGTTAAAGCCCTGAGATATTTGGGGGCCACACAACTGGTAGGACAATATCCAAAGTTTAAATTTTTAAAGCTACACTGTTTGTAATAAAATCACATGATGTGAGACAGAAAAGACTTCAAATTTACTTTCAAACTTCTGTGTAAGAGTACTTTTTACTGGGAGTAAGTCTCAAAAACATTATTCTGAGTGAAATAAAGAAACCACAAAGGGATAAATATTATATTATCTCATTTACATGAAATAACAAGAATAGACAAATGTACAGAGAACACCACTGGTGGTTTACAGGCAGAGGGGAAGAGGAGCCATTGTTTAGGAAGCTGTAAGTTTCTGTTCACAGTGATGGGAAATTGGGCAGCAATTATGGGTGACGGTTGCACAGCAGGATTACTGTAATTGGTATCACTAAGCTGTATACCTGAAAAATGGTGAACTGCAAAATGTTGTGTTATGTGTATTTTACAAAAGTAAAAATATAAACAAGAAAATAAAACAGGAGTAGTTGCACCGTAGTAACTACCGTGTAATACCTAGTCCAAAGAAAGTTTGTACACATACCTAATCATAATAATATACACATTCACTAAATGTTTACTGTGGGTGGATGAGTGTCTTGGTCATCTAGTGTGGCTGTAACAAATACCACAAGTGGATGGCTTTAACAAACATAAGTTTATTCTCTTAGTCTAACAGGCTAGAAGTCCAAATTTAGGGCATCACCTCCAGAAGAAGGCTTTCTCTGTTGACAAGGGGGGAGGGTTCCTTTCATCAGTCTTCCCTTGGACTAAAAACTTCTCTACATAGGAACCTCAAGTCCAAAGGAAGCTCTCTGCTCCCTGCACTGCTTTTTTGGTGATGCAAGATCTCCCTTCTCGCTTGCTTCCCTTTCTTTTTATCTCTTATAAAATAAAAGCTGGCACAGGCCACACTCCAAGGAAACGAACTTCACATTGGATCAGGGGTGTGATCTCAGTAAGGGTATTATAATTCCTCCCTAATCCTCTCTAAGATAAAATAACAATCGTAAAATGGAGAACAACCACACACTGCTGGGAATCATGGCTTAACCAAGTTGACACTTATTTGAGGTGGGGGGAGACACAATCCAATCATGATAATAAGTGCTTGAAATGAATTACTTAACCATTACAACCCACCTGTGAGGAGTAACATTATCCTGCTTTTGCAGGGGAATCGGCTGAAGCACAGAGATGTTCATCAGACTGTCCTCAGATAAGCAGCTAATGAGAAGAAAGTCCAAGTTTAGACCTCAAATTTTCCCAGCTTCAAAGTTGGAACCCTGGTGGTGCAGTGGTTTAAGAGTTCAGCTGCTAGCCAAATGATAGGCAGTTTGAATCAACTAGTCACACTTGGAAATCCTATGGGGCAGTTCTACTTTGTCCTACAGAGTAGCTATAAGTCCCGTAAGAAAATGTTCAAGTTTCCACACAAGGAGTAGGATATGGGCCCCTGAGTGTTTACATCAGTGGATTGAGCCTATGGAAAAGAAATCAGTGGCTATATCCTAACCTGACTTTGGAACCCACTCAAACTCTACGGAATTTCATTCCTTCACATCAAAAATGAACAACGTAGATTAGTTTCTCTCTCAGACCAACTTAATGTGCAAGATTTTTAAGGGTCTTTTAACATATTTTAGTTAGGTATCTAAACAGTGTTACAAAAAAAATTATATAGCTAAAATTTTGTTGAGAATTTGCTCTCGTTTCTTTCTCTCTCCAGAGGCATTCTAGAGGTGACACGCATCTGAACTGAGTCATGGAGTGCTGGGCTCCTCTTCTGGCTCTATCAAAGCATGTATGGTCTGGGGTAGGGCTTCAAACAGGTTCTTCCTAGTTCAGTTATAGCCATGAAAGTGCAACTAGAACAGACCCCAATTTCTAATATTTGGGTGAACTGGACAGGGAACAATTACTGACCAGAACCTGTGGTAGAAACCTAATCTCAATCTTAGGAAACAAGCAATGCTTATGTATTGCGTGGCAAGCAAACCTCTGGCCCTTAGGATGCTTTTGAGCAGAGTCAGAAACAGCAGGATCCTGCTGAAAGATGGTGGCTGACTGCCCTGCTTTAAATGTGTGTCACTCTCCACAACCCTGCCAATAATCACTCATCAGGTTCCTGAAAGAGCTCACTGTTCCTCTTTTGAGTTTCTGACTCCAGGGCTTTGACTTGTAATTTGTCCCATTTTGATTATCATTTCTGAGTACACAAATTGTAAAAATTTGAGTCTGTTCTAGTTGCATTTTGTCAGCCGTGACTGAACCAGTTTGAACTGATTTGAGGCCCTGTCTTGGGGATATAGCCCAACCTCTGTCAGCTTCATTTTTTACCAATACATAAAATATTAGTGCCTACCCTAAAGGATTATGTGAGGAAAAAATGCATGTCAAAGTACATGGCACAGAATAAGCTCAAGCAATATTAGCTGTTGTTATTATTACTAATTATAAGACTGAGTGATTATGTTATACATTCTGTGATAAATTATTAAAGGATTACAAAACATTTAGTGGGGGTAAAATAGTCACTCTGCCAGTTTTAAAAATACATTGAATGACATTTTAAACTACATATGTGTGTGTGCATACGTACATTATATAATTTATATATGTACATACATATGATATTAAACATGTACATGTATAAATTTTATGTGTATTTTGGTGTCTTTTTCCAGTGTTTTTCAATAGGATGGATGACAAGATCAGCAACAGATCTAGACACAACAATAATACGGAAAAGTATACAGGGAGGTGGAGTCAAGATGGCGGACTAAGCACACGTCTCCTTATATCCTTCTGTAAACCAAGACCTGAATAGATACTCAAACAGAGCCTTCTGGTCACCTAGTGAGCCCCAGGACATGACACAGTGCTGTTAATTTGGACTTCATAACACTGAACGAAAAACCACCTCTCTTTCACTGACTCCCACTCCTGGCTAGCCCTGGCTGTCACGGACTGAAAATAACGCACCATTGTGACTTTCTTTTTCTCTGCCTTGGCCGCTGGGTGGAGCTGTGTCTTGCCTAGTGGCTAGTCTCAGACCTACTGCTGGTGGGATAGGCAGGCAAAATTGCCATATTTTGAGAGCCAGGCTTAGGACTGTGTATATCTAGCCAATTTAGGCCTCTCTTTCTATCTCAGCCACAGCGTGGTTTGTACAGAACCGCAGGGACTATGTGCATACAGGACAGTGCTACTCCAACTGAAAAGCAGTAGTTGACACAGTGTCGCCTACAGCGGGTGCCTGGCAACAGAGGCTGAGGACTCACTACGTCTTGGCATCTTTAGCCCCTCTATCTGCCGACCATGTAGAAGGTGCCTTCTTAGATATGGTGGCTGCAGCTGGACCTAATTCTTAGCTTGGGAGCCAGAGCTTGCCCACAGGAGAGCATTTTTCTACCAGAAAAGCAGTAGTTTACACAGTGTCACCTAAGACTGGGCCCTGTCAGCAGAGGTCAATAGGGCAGTAGCATTACTGTATTTTGAACTAGTTCATATCATCTGGGTTTGGGAAGAAGGACCTCTACACCTGAAAACCTGACTGACTTGGGAAGTGGTCAGATACCTTTCGTTTTACATTTTAAGACAGCCTAGAGAAACATCGGCAGTCCATCCTGACAGTATCACTCCAAGCATCTACTTACTCACATGGGACCCAAAAAGCAACAGACACTTATGGCAAACAAGAAGTCACCTATGGCTTCAGAAGGCTCCCAAACAAAACAACCAGGGAGTTTTCTGGATGAAGAAACTTTTCTGAAATCATCGGAATATGAATGTAAAAGGATTATATACAGAGCCCTTCTAGACTTTATGCAAAAAGCAGCACAACAAAATGTAAAATTAGGCAAGCTACTCGATCTGATGGAACACCAGTACTCTGAAATCCAGCAGGTCAAGAACAAAATCAAAGACACAGAAACTTCCATTCAAAGCCAAGAAAGCAGAATGCAACAAATGGAAAAAAGAATTTCTAACTTGGAAGACAGAGCTACTGACGCCAGTGTCTATGAGCAGAAATCAGAAAAAAGAAACAAGAAAAATGAAAAAGCATTAAGAAGCATGTGGGACTCTATTAAGAGGAAAAACCTTCAATTAATTGGAGTCCCTGAACAGGATGAAACACCTGAGAACACAGAGAGTATTGTTGCTGAGCTGCTGACAGAAAACTTCCCAGAAATCATGAAGGAAGAGAATATAGACATCCCAGATGCATATCATACACCACCCAACATAGATCTCAAAAGAAAGACTCCAAGACATATTATAATCAAACTAACAAAATGAAACATAAGCAGCAACTCTTAAAGAAGTTGTTGGCTTTAGCTTAGAAGAACAAAACCACTAACTTTATATTTTAGAATGATACATCACCCAGAATGCTACTCAGTTAGGGAAGGTTCCAAACTCAATCACAGCTTTAAAACTGAAAGAAACAAACCAGTGATTATCATAAAACTATGGTGCCATCATATTAAAAAGAGGGATGTACTGCAGTTGCTATGGTCCTTCCAGATGGAGAGTAAACCAACAAGACTGGTAGTAATTAAAATTGGGTTTATATACGGTTTATTAAGGGGAATCTTAGGGGCAACAGAAAAGCACAATAAAGATGCAACATATCATATCAAGAAATGTAACACAGGAGTCTAAACAACTATAAAACCAGCTCTGATAAAGGTGAAAAATCAACTCACAAAAAATAATGTTCCAGAACAGACTAATAAGAACAACAGCGAAAACATCAACACAAAAATAAACATATCACAATGACAGCACTGAACACGTACCTATCAATAATTACATTGAATGTAAATGGACTGAATGCTCCAATAAAGAAACATCAAGTGACATCTTGGATCAAAAGACATGAGCCATCCATATGTTGTCTACAAGAAACTCACTTGAGACTTAAAGATAGGAACAAACTGAAGATTAAAGGACGGAAGAATATATATCAGGCTAATAATGAACAAAGAAGAGCAGGTGGGGCAATTCTAATCTGAGACAAAATCAATTTTAATGTAAAATCCACCATCGTGGACAGAGATGGACACTATTGCTGAAAGGTTCAGTACACAAGTAAGACTTAACTATATTAAATATTTATGCATCTAATATCAGAACACATAAATACGTTGAAGAAACACTGCCTACACTCAAAAAAGAATTAGATTACTCCACAATAATAGTGGGAGACTTCAACACTCCACTCTCAATACTGGACAGAACATCTAGTAAAAAGCTCAGTAAAGATGGAGAAGACCTCATTGCCACATTTAATCAAGTAAACCTCATAGATATATACAGAACTTTCTACCCATCAGCAGACAACAACACCTTCTTCTCCAGTGCACATGGAACATTCTCCAGAACTGACCATGTGTTAGGACATAATGCAATTCTCAACAAAATCCATACCATTAAATTAATGCAAAGCATCTTCTCAGATCACAAAGCCATAAAAGTCTAAATCAACAGCAGAAAAAACATAAATAGAAAGTGGAACTCTTGAGAACTGAACAACATCTTGCTCAAAAAACCATGAGTTCTAGAAGAAATCGAGGATTAAATAGAGAAATTCACGGATGACAATGAGAATGAAAACACTCCCACTAGAACCTATGGGATACAGCCAAAGCAGTACTCAGAGATCTGTTTATTTCCATAAATGCACACATCTGGAAGGAAGAAAGAAACCAAATCAAGGAACTAACCTTACAGCTTGAACAAGTAGAAAGAGAACAACAGAGGAACCCCTCAGGCATCAGAAGAAACCAGATCATAAAGATTAGAGCAGAGCTAAATGAATTAGAGAATAGAAAAACAACTGAAAAAATTGAAAAGACCAAAAACTGGTTTTTTGAAAAGATCAACAAAATTGACAAACCACTGGCTAAACTTACTAAAGAAAAACAGGAAAGGAAAAAAATAAACCAAATTAGAAATGAGAGGGGAGTGGTCACAACAGTTCCAACAGAAATTAAAAATATTACAACAGAATACTATGAAAGACTGTACTCTAACAAATTGAAAACCTAGAGGAAATGGTCAAATTCCTTGATTCATATCACCTACCCAAACTATCACAACGTGAAGCAGAACAACTTAATAAGCCCATCACATAGAAAGAGATTGAAAATGTCATCAAAAACCTCCAACCAAAAAAATCCTAGGCCCACATGGCTTCACCACAGAATTCTACCAAGATTTTAGAGAAGAGTTATCTCCAATACTACTGAGAATATTTCACAGTATAGAAAGGGATGGAGTACTTCCAAACTCATTCTATGAAGCCAGCATAACCCTGGTACCAAAGCCAGGAAAAGACCCAACCACAAAGGAGAACTACAGACTGATATCACTCATGAATCTAGATGCAAAAATCTTCAACAAAATTCTTGCCAATAGAATACAACATATTAAAAAAAGAATCCATCATGACCATGTTGGATTCATACCAGGGATGCAGGGCTCATTCAACATCAGAAAAACAATTAATGAGATTAACCACATAAATATCACAAAAGACAAGAATCACCTGATTTTGTCCATTGATGCAGAAAAGGCATTTGATAAAATCCAACACCCATTCATGTTAAAAACTCTTAGCAAAATAGGGATAGACAGAAAATTCCTCAATGCAATAAGGGCCATTTATATAAAACCAACTGCCTACATCATCCTGAATGGAGAGAGACTGAATGAGTTTCCCTCGAGAACAGGACCTAGACAAGGATGCCACTCTCACCTCTCCTATTCAGCATTGTACTAGAAGTTCTAGCCAGAGCAATTAGACAAGACCAAAAAATAAAAAGCATCTGCATCGGCAAAGAAGTCAAAATCTCCCTGTTTGATGATGACATAATTGTATATGCAGAGAATCCCAAAGAATCTATAAGTAAACTACTCAGACTGATAGAAGAGTTCAGCAAAGTCTCAGGATACAAGATAAACATAAGTAAATCAGTAGGACTCCTTTATACCAAAAGTGAGACTGCTAATGAAGAAATCATCAAATCAATACCATTTACTGTAGCCCTAAAGAAGATAAAATACCTAGGAATTAATCTAACCAGAGAAATAACAGATCTTTACAAAGAGAGCTACAAGGCCTTACTACAAGAAACTAAGACAGACTTAAATAAATGGAGACACCTATCCTGCTCATGAATAGGAATACTTAACAGTGAGAAAATGTCTATTTTACCCCAAACAATCTACTTATATAATGCAATCCCAATACAAGTTCCAGCATCATTTTTTAATGAGATGGAGAAGCAAATCACCAATTTTGTTTGGAAAGGGAAGAAACCCCGGATAAGTAAAGTATTACTAAAGAAGAAGAACACACTGGGAGGCCTCTCATTACCCGACTTCAGAAACTGTTACACTGCCACAGTGTTCAAAACAGCCTGGTACTGGTACAAGAACAGACAGATCGATCAATGGAACAGAATCGAGACCCCAGAGATGACACCATCTGCCTATGAACATCAAGCTGGGGTAAAAAAGTATCTTCAACAAATGATGCTGGTAAAATTGGATATCCATCTGCAATAAATTGAAAAAAGATCCATATCTTACACCTTATACAAAAACCAACTCAAATTGCATAAAAAACCTAAATATCAAATCTAAAACAATAAAGCTCATCCAAGAAAAAGTAGGAACAACAATGGAAGTTTTAATACACAACGTAGACAGACTTCAGAATCTGTCAAATAAACCACAATCAACAGAAGAGAAAATAGATAAATGGGAACTATTAAGAATCGGACACGTTTGCTCAATCAAAGGCTTTATCACAAGAGTTAAAAAGGCCACCTAGAGAATGGGAAAAAATATTTGGCAACTCTATGTCAGACCAACACCTGATCTCCATAATCTATAAGGTACTATAAAATATTAATAAGAAGATAAATCATCCAACTAAGCAATGAGCAAAGGAGACGGACAGACATTTCTCTAAAGAGGAGATCCAAGCCACCAAAAAACACATGCAGACATGTTCATGATCTTTAGTTATTAAAGAAATTCAAATCAAAACTACAATGAGATACCATCTCACTCCAACAACGTTGGCCATCATCCAAAAAACACAAAACAACAAGTGCTGGAGATGCTGTGGAGAAAGTAGAACTCTCCTACACTGTTGGTGGGGTTGTAAAATGCTCCAGCCTCTTTGGAAAACATTCTGGCGCTTCCTTAGAAAAATGGATATAGATATACCATTTGACCCAGTAATTCTACTACTTGGAATATATCCTACAGAATCAAGGCCATTCACACCAACAGATACATGCACAAGAATATTTATCGCAGCACAGTCCATGACAGCAAAAAGATGGAATGAACCCAGATACCCAACAACAGAGGAATAGATAGGTCAACTATGGTATATATACTCAGTGGAACACTATGCAACAATAAAGAACAATGATGATTCCAGGAAACATCTCATAACCTGGTTTCAACTGGAAAACATTATGTTCAGTGAAAGTAGCCAGAGACAAAAGGACAAATATTGTATCAGACCCCTACGATAAGAACCTAGAAATAGATTTATGCATAGAAGAAAAGACTCTTTGATGGCTGCAAGGGGGGCGGGATTTAGATTAGATAGTTGGTGGAAATTTGGCTGGGTGAAATCAGTGACGGCACACATTAGAAACAAGAACAATATTAAGTGGACTTCAACATAACTTGAGTACTCCTCCCATCTTAACCCAATAATGCAAGGACAGAGTAGCCAGAGTAGGGGGCAGGGGACCATGCTCTTAGGTGAAATTGAGGCCAATTGGCACAACTAGTGTTTTGCTAAGATGCCTCTCTGCACCCCACATTGGTGAGTGGTATCTGAGGTCTTAAAAGCTGCCAAGCTGCCATCCAAGGGCACAGCAAATGGTCTCAACTCAGCAGGAGCAGATGCACATCAAGGACCAAAATGACAACCCAGAAGACAGAGAGACCCACATGAGTGTGTGCTTACATCGACTTTGGACCAGAAGAACTGGAAGGTGCCTGGCCACCACCAGTGATGGCCACAACAGAGCTCACAAAGTTAAGTATCACTGGCAACACAAGAATAAAAAGGGGTGCGCCCTGAGATCTCCACTAAAAGGCCACAACTGATGGTCCAGCAGCTTCGGGGTTTCTCTGGTGGCATGGTCCCTATCCCTGATGCAGCCCTTGCCCATGGATCATAATGAAGGTCCACTCTTCAGAAAGCAAGGGATTGGACTTGGTGATGCAGACTGACTATATATTGGATGCATTTTATGGTTCTGTGCATCTATAGGACATCATCCTGCTGACCTCTGACTGGAGGAAGCGAGCATGTGAAGAGGAGGGGAAAGGAGACTGTTGGGAGGATGAGACATGTATGGAGCAGAGAGGAATAGTGTGCTGTCACTGTACAGGGAGAGCAGTGGAAACTGCATATAGGTGGGTATGCAAATTTATATGGGAATGTATATTTTCACTCAGTCATAATATAAAAAAAAAAAGACAAAATCATGAGCATTTAGCATGGTAAAAGCGTTGCGTTCAGTTGCTGACCCGAAGGTCAGCAGTTTGAATCCACCAGCTACCCTTGGAAGCCCTATGAGGCAGCTCTGCTTGGTCCTATAGGGTTTCTATTGGTTCATTAGGAGTGGGAACCAATCTGACAACAAAGGATTTGCTACCGTCTAAATACAAATGGTATTATAAGAAAAAATTCTTAAAAAGATTTTTGAATAAACAAAGGTTTGCATGTCTGACGCACTCCATAACATATATTCCCATGCTCATCACTGATGAACATATCTCAGCATAATATTATACCTGACATACCATTAGAAAGACATTACCTGTTGCCACTGAGTTGATTCTGACTCATAGTAACCCTATAGGACAGAGTAGGACTGCCACAAGGAGTGCTACTGGGTTATAAACTGCCAACTTTTGGTTAGCAGCCAAGCTCTTAACCACTGCACCACTAGGCCTAAAACTGTGTCAAGACTCCATATAATACATTTAAAAAGGTAACAGTGCCTGCTGGGTAGTGTTAGTGATAATTTGGGTTAAAACACAAAGATGTTGTCCAACAAATTAGCCTGGCCATTGAGGGAGGACACAGCCTTCTAAGTACTGTCTAAACATTCTGGGGGCTTATATTACATCTAATTTGACAAACATATTTCACTGATTATTTAAGATTAGAAAGACACCCAAGCATTTCTCATTTTCAAAATTTTAAAGATCTTGTCCATAAAAAAATAAAAATGTTATGCATTTTCATTATAATTTCTTGCTTTGGGAGCCTTACATATTCTAATAAAAACAGTATATATTACAAAAGAAAAGTATACAGAACTCACACATGTATAAATGCTGTCTAGTTATTTCAAGACATTTTGTGAAAACTGCTAAATTGGTGGGGACAGACAATGATACATCAGCTGCACTGATCACTATCATCAGTCTTCTAAAGAAAAAGTAAAGCAGCTTCAGCACACTCAGTCATCACTAACAGGAAGAGAATGGAACAGCATAAAACAAAGAAGGGATTTGTTCCCAGGTAGTCAATGTGAAAAAGTTGCAGCCACTGGAAGACTGCTCAACACTTCCTAGATTCTGAAATCTCTACTTTAAATACCCAGCAGGTGTTTTGCGTTTGCTTGCTTGTCTGCTTCTTGTTTGCTTATTTCTTTACACATAGAAAATGCAACTGTTTTACAAGACTGCAGAAAGCCCTGGAACCCAACATTTCAGCCAACCGGTGAAGACTTTCACCCGATGGCAAGAGATGACTTAACACAGGACGGTAAGTATAAAAGACACCCAGCTGAGAAAGGTGGCTTTCTTTTCTTTAGACCAGCTTAGAACTGGTCTAAACTCTGTCAACCAGGCAAACAAAATCTTAGTAAGCAGCTAGCTTTGACACAAAACTTCAGAATCTAAGGCAAAGATACTTAGCATTTTTTTCAGGAATACTGGCAATTAGAAGATAATTTGGCATTGTGTAAGTTTCACCAAAAATTAAGACATAAATGTACAAGGAAGTCCATGACTTCTAAGGGTTTGCATTTTGTCCATAGAAATAATTGTTTGCCACTGACCCAAATGCATTTCTACTCTATGTACCGTTACTTCACGATGGCCTTCATACCAAGGATATCTTTAAAACTGACTATGAAGAATAAAGAGGTTCAGTAAGAACATAAAAGTGGTAACATAATCAATTAATCTCAAGCCATCATGTATCCTCAACCACTTAATTAATCAAAGTTGATGTATTTTGTCTTATAATTTATTAAAAACATAGCAAAGTTAATATTTCTATTACTGCCGGAGGGAAATTATACAACCAGGCAACATGGTTCATGTAACTTATAAGTAGAGTAGGAATAAATGGCTGCCAATGTGGATTTTTTTATTTTACATTACTCATATCTTCATATATAATTATGCCATGTAACCTTATATTTATCTTTTCCATGTTATACTTGGTAAAT
Organism: Heterohyrax brucei; assembly: GCA_028571685.1. Classification (NCBI taxonomy): domain Eukaryota; kingdom Metazoa; phylum Chordata; class Mammalia; order Hyracoidea; family Procaviidae; genus Heterohyrax; species Heterohyrax brucei. Next base: position 118,869,675 of record CM053144.1, on the reverse strand, counting down.
TTTATCCAGTGGATCAATGTTAGCTTTGCCACTACAAAAAGCAGAATACTGCAAAGATAGGATAAACTGAAGCAGCAGCTCTCGGTAATTTCTTACATATATGTGTGAAGGGAGAAAAAGAAAAATAGCTTAGTGTGTGCTAGTTCATTCACAGAGCTTTGGGAATTAATTACACTACGTGGCTCAGTACTGAGGATCAGAGAACAAATGTAAGAGTGCGAGTGCAAGAAGTAAGCCTATCCATGTATGTTTGCCCTCATCTACATTTATGGCTGGCTATAATATGTATACATTTCACATCCATGTATAATATAGATGGACATTATGTGTGTGCATGCTATATACATGCATATAATGAAGCTTGTTTCAGTGTGCAAGAATGAGGAACACACAGAGCCAAAAGGAAGTTTTTACACAAACACCATTATAAAAATATAATGCATGCATTCTGTCTAGAGAGAATGATTCAAATTATCAATATTAAAGATAGCAATGGTCTTCTGTTTATATGATGTGAAACAGCAGAGAGATGATCACTTAGCTTTTGTTTTGGTTCCAGTTCACTTTTTTTTTCAAGAAGTGTAATTAAAAACTGCATTAATGCCACCAATTATGGCCTCCAAGGGACCAGAAACCCCATGTTACTCTGTAATGGAGCACAACTGAGCTGCAAACATCCATTTACCATTATAATACTCATTAATCCTGCCAAAAACAACTCATTATGGGACTTCAAGGAAATCATCTCATAGGCAAACAACACAGACGCTGTCATTGCATTCCCCACAGCAAAGTTGCAGAAGAGGAAACTATTCAATGTCACTAATTTACGAAGCAGAGCACTATGCGTTTTGCTTCATATTTGAGCTAAAAAACTTTATGTGAAAGAAGTGGCCCAAACTAAGTCACCCATTTAAGCAAAATGTTAGTAAATAGATATCTTTGATACAAAATTTCAGAATCTAACACTAAAAATACATACGTAACTATCTATCAAATTTTCCCAAAACCCCATCTGACCCCACTGGACACGAACAACATCAGCATCTTGCCATCCAAATTACCATAAAAAACCTATTCCATCCACTGCTATCTTTCTGGCTTTTTAAAAAATAAAATATAATTTATCTCTCATTCTTTAGTCAATTAAGCAGTTTCAATATGTCTACTCCTCTTTCTCTGCCTAGCTCCAGGGAGCCATTGTACACTGAAGGAGTTCTATAAAATGTTTGTTGGTGATTCTAACATAACAGTTAGGAGTCGGAATTGATTCAATGGTAACAGATTTGGTTATAGGAAAAATAACCCCAAAACATCTTTAGTAATTGAGGTGTCAATTACTACTATTTGACAAGCAATTATTGTAAAGATGAATATCAGAGAGGGTATTTATTCAGCACATACTATTAATTCTTATATCTCAAGACCCAAAACAAATTATTATATTCTCTTTAATGTCATATTCCTTCTAATATGACAGGAGCCTCTGCCTGAGCAAAAATTATCTAAATGTTTGACAAGATTTTTTAAGAGAAGCTCATACAAACTATTGACAAGGTAATTATAAAATATTTGTTTATGTTTAATTCTCATTTCCCCTGATTTGAAAGAAAGCAAGATAAGGAGATTTTTAAAAAATCTGCAGTAAATATGTATTTTCTTTCACAAAACTACCGTGAAGTAATGGAAAGTAAATGGTAAGAGGCAGTGCTTGAAATCCAGTAACTAACCATCTTTAATCATGATAATTTAAAATAAACTTATTTTATAAGCAGCAAAATTAGTAGAAATTAGTGGAATCAATACAAAAATTAGGTTTAACATGATGTTCTTCTACAAACGTTAACAGGTGATACTTGAGGTAAAAGTTGAGGAAACATACAGAACTTTTCAAGTGATGAAACAAAAGATTTAGCCTTCCTGCTTCCTTTCAGGTTTTTGGCTTGGGATTTAAATCTTGAGGATAGATACTAAATAGGTTCTGCATGCTTTCACAGAAGGCAGAAGTTATTTACGCAGTTTCTATCTCCTTGTCTAGACTCTGTGTCCCATGAGAGCTCTGTCTTGCTCACCACTGATTCATCAGCTCTTAGCATCATGTGGATGATAATTTCTAAATGTTGAGTAGATTAGAAAAGAAGTGAATTTTAACAGAACAATAGCCTGACAACATGCAAATTTCTACTTTTCATCATTGCTGAGTGTCAAGGATTGAACTGTGTGCTGCCCCCCACCTCTCCCACCCACAAAAAAATGTGTGTATCCAGTTGGCTAGGCCTTAATTTCTGGCATTGTGTGATGTTCCTCTATGTTACAAATCCTGCCTCTATGATGTTAGTGAGGGACGATGTCAGCAGAATGTGTAAGATTGTATTGTGTCTTGAGGCAATTTCTTGGGATATAAATGAAAGGGAAGCAAGAAGAGAGTAGGGGACCTCATATCATCAAGAAGCAGTACTGGGAGCTAAGCATGTCCTTCGGAAAGGACTCAGGGTCCCTGTGCCTCAGAAGCTCCCAGTCCAGAAGACTGATGACAGGGACCCTCCTTGCGCCAACAGAGAAAGCCTTCCCCTGGAGCTGATTCCCTGAATCTGGACTTTTAGCCTCTTGGACTGTGACAGAACTAAATTTGTCTTTTTAAAGCCGTCTACTTGTGGTATTTCTGTTATAGCAGCACTGGATGGCTAAGATACTGAGGAAGTCTCTTTCTCTCCATTCTAAGATGATGGTGGTGGTTGTTAGTTGCCGGAGAGCAGATTTTCAACTCCTAGTGACCCAGTGTGACAAGTAGAATAACCTGCCCTACAGGTTATTCTAGGCTATAATTTTTATAGGAGCAGATTATCAGGTATTCATCACCCTAGAGCCAGTGATACTGGGTGGGTAAAGTGGTAACTTTAGTGAAGTCAAGTCCTTAGCTATTGCATCACCAGGGCTGCTTCCAAGAAAATAGACTAGCTTTATATTCTAAATTCAAAACTCTTTTCCCTGAGAAAGTAAGTGGGTCATGGTCTACTGCCCTTTGTCCGGAGTCCTAGATATGGTACTACTTGGGAAAGCTTAACCTTTGGAGTCTGTAAGCCTTTTCCAGAGACAGAGAGCATTCAACTGGCTCTCTGAGGGCCTGAGTTGGAGTCATTAGGGGTCTGGGACATTGGAAGGGCTTTTCTGAGTGTGCAAAGAGCTGATATTCTCATTGATGCACACGAAAGAAAGAATTTGGACTTCGGATGCAGCCCATCCTCTCTGCAGTGTATCTGGCTCCAGAAAAGACCAGCATGTCTTCATAATTCCATTGTGGGCTGGCAGAGCTAAAGCTCAAAACAGATGAAATATGGCTTAAACAAAGGAATAAGAAATTAGTTACACATTTTTTTGAACAAAATTTATCTTTACTTGCAGAGTTCATTTCTTTGGATTATATATGCTGTTGGCAAAAAATATTGAGTATACACTGGACTGCCAGGGGAAAGAAGAAATCTGTGGTAGGTGAAGTACAGCCAAAAGGCTCCTTTGGAGTAAAAGATGGTGAGACTTTGGGGAAGAGTCCCTAGAAAAGAATATCTTTCTTGGTAGAGGTTTCCATGAAAAACAGAAAGATGCTAAATGAGGTGGATCAACACAGTGGCTGCAACAATAGGCTCAAACATAGCGATGATTGTGAGGATGGTACAGGATCAGGCAGTGTTTTGTTCTGTTGTCCACAGGGCTGCTCTGAGTTGGAACTGACTTGATGGCACCTAATGACAACAACAGAGTGAATAATGAATGTTTCATACCCCTGGGCCCCTTGCTTATAGAAGTCAATAGGGATTCTTCTTTATCTGATTAAAAGTTGATTCATGAATCTCTAATATCTACAGGAAAATTCAGCACCTCTACCACAAAAAGACAAAAATTTCAGTTAAAAAGTGGACAAAGGAAATGAACAGACACTTCGACAAAGACATTAAAACACCTAACAAACACATGAGGAAATGCTCCCCATTACTAGCCATTAGAGAAATGCAAATCAAAACCACAGTGAGATACCATCTTAGCCTACCAACACTGGCATGAATAAAAAAAAAAAAACAGAAAACAACAATTATTGGGGAGTTTACAGAGATATCAAAACTGATGCACTGATATACAAGATGATACAACTGTTTTGGAAAATGATCTATCACTTCCTTAGAAAGCTACCCTAGCATTACTGGCATGAATCAAAAAAACAGAAAAGAACAAATATTGGAGAGGCTACAGGGAGATCAAAACTCATTCACTGCTGGTGGAAATGCAAAATGATACAGCCATTTTGGAAAATCATATGCCACTTTCTTAGAAAGCTAGAAATAAAAACTCCGCATGATCCAGCAATCCCACTGCTAGGAATATATCTCAGAGAAATAAGAGTCATCACATGAATAGATACAAGCGCACCTATGTTCACCACAGCATGGTTCACAATAGCCAAAAAGGGAAACAACCTAGATGCCTATCAACAGATGAATGGAAAAACAAACTATGGTACATACACACAATGGAGTATTACACCATAATAAAGAATAATGATGAATCTGTGAAACATCTCATAACATGGATGCATCTATAGGACATTATGCTGAGTAAAATAAGTCAATTACAAAAAGACAAATATTTTATGAGACTATTACTAAAAAAATGCACGAATATATTTACACACAAAAAGAAAAAATCCTCAATGCTTATGAGGGAGGGGTGGGAGAAGGGGGTAGGGATGGAAAAACACCAAAGAACACTATAGACCAAGTGGCAGCTTTGATGAAGTGTGAGACAGTACACGACTCTGGGGAAGCCAGCACAGCTTGTCCAAGGCAAGGTCACGGAAGCTCCATAAACACACTTACCTTTCCTTGGACAAACTCCCAGAAGGATCAAATTGCTGGACTGAGAGCTGTGGTGACCACGGTCTCAGGGAGCATCTAGCTCAGTCGGCATAATGACGTTTATAAAGAAAATGTTCTACATTCCACTTTGGTGAGTAGAATCTGGGCTCATATAAGCCTGTGAGCAGCCATCTAAGGTACTCCAGTGGTCTTATCCCTTACATATCAAGGGAGAATGAGGAAAACTAAAGATCTTAGGGAAAGATTAGTCAACAGGACTAGTGGAGCATAAGTAATACAGCTTCTACCAGAATGAATCCAGTACAACTAGATGCTACTACCACTAACGGCTCTGAAAGGGATCACAATAGAGGGTACTGAACTGAGCTTGAGAAAAATGCAAAGCAAAACTTTAACTCAAAAAAAGGCAGCCAGACTTATTGGCTTGACAGACTAGAGAAAACCTAAGAATATAGCCTGCAAGACATCTGTTTAGTTCAGTCAGGAAGTCATTCCCAAGATTTACCATTCAGCCAAAGATTATTAGATAGGCCCATAAAACTAAGGTAGACTAAAGGGGCACATCAGCTCACAGGCAAAGACTAGAAGGCAGGAAGGGACAGAAAAGCTGCTATTAGAAACTCAGGTTCAAGAAGAGAGTGTTGACATAGCATATGGTTGTTAATCAATGTCATAAAAGAATATGTGTGCTAACTCATGAGAGGCTAATTTGTTCTGCAAACTCTTGTCTAAAGTACCATAAAAAAGCTGATCACATTGGACAGGGGAGAGAAGCCTACCTGGTCTAACTCATCCTCTTTCCCAAGTTACTGGCAAATAATTGTCTATTTCTTCAAGACACACTTGATGCCAGGAAGGCATGAGATCAGACGAAAAGAAATCTCTCTTATTTTTTGAAACCATAAACTGAGATGAGGAGACAATTTCAGTACTGTGCTAGCTACAAATCAGTGCTAAGTCTTGAGAAAATCTTATGTGGAGTTCAATATGGAAGATTGTTACAGAAAATTATTACTTAAGGTCATCACAAATCAAGTAGCTTTATATCTAACCTGCAAATGGACATGGGTAGTGTTTGGATAAGCACCACGTTCATGTTCTGGGATTTTCCTTTAAGAAGCCACAGGGACCTTTCCCTCAGGCAATTATCTGTGGAAGAAATTTTTACGTAATTTCAACTTTACAAATTTTCAGTGGCCTTTTAACTTTTAAATTGTTAATTACCAGAGGAAACTGAACCCCAGCATTTTTTTTTGCTATGTAACAATTCCAACAGTAGAAGTTAATTTTGAGAATAGAAATTGTGAGTAAAAACAATTATTCTATTCATTTTACATTTCAAAAACCTGATTTGTTCATCAAAACTCACAAGTTGTAATGGAGCATTCTTTGGGATTAAAACATCCAGTACATGAGCATGTGATAAAATATCACATGCCCTGTGTTCCCCAGGTTACATATCTCTGAGATATGGAATCCACAATGTCAAAAATGCCAGCTCATCTCTGGATAGCCCTGACCAGTGTAGACAACCCTTACTATTTCCAGAAATTTTACAAATGGAGTATACACTTTTGTCATTATTAAAATGGAACATCACTTTGAAGATGTTGCAAAAGGATGTAAACATTTGCCTGTATTAATAAAGCTTAATGTGTGAAGGAGTCCTGGTGGCAGAATGGTTCCAGTACTCGGCTGCTAACCAACAGGTCCGAAGTCTGAGCTTACCACATGGCAGTCAGCTTCTATAAAGATTTAAAGCGTTGGAGACCCGATGGGCAGTTCTACTCTGTCCTATACGGTCACCACAAATCAGAAACAACTTGAGACTGGGTTTGTTTGTTTTGTTGTTTGTTTTTGTTGTTGTTTTTTTTTTTACTGTGTCTTTTCTATTAGGAGCTCCCGGAATGACATAAATAACTCCAAATGTTCAAATAGCATAGACGGCAAATGTCCCATCAGAGCCTGAGTGCATATGCATGCCTGCATGCGTGCACATACACACACACACACATGCACACACACACACACACGCACACACACACACAATACTAAGAATAACGGGGAAAAAATCTACCACATTTTTAAATTTTAGGAGCAGAAACATTTGTCTGAGGAGTTGCTTCCTAAAGTCCTGGAGAGACCCATCATACCACAGGGTATACTGTTAATGTAAAATTCTTGTGAACATGCATATATTTAAAAAACGATTTCATTGATAATCATGATTGCCAGGGCCAATTTAAAACTAATGCATGCTTTAATTTTAGAAAAGATTTACTAAGCTATTTCTGCTATTTAATGCTCTACTTCAAGAAATCACACTTCCTCTCTTCCCTTTCTTGTTTATCCTTCACTACATCATCATTAAAATAACCTAAAACAGGTCAATAATCACAAATGTTGCTGAAAATGTATTCCAAACATGTTAGAAAGTAGAAAGTAAGGATCAATGTTTTCTGAACTCTTCAGTTTGAACGTAAGTCTTCTCTTGTTAATAGTATACTGAATCTGCTGGATTGATAAATGGGATAACATTTTTCAAGATTTTATTGAGTAGGTACCCTAGACTCATCCTGAATTTCACTCAGGTTGCTTCTGACTGCTTTTCTAATTTCACATTGGTTATTGTAAAATACAAGCTCAATTTACCAAGTGCTAGTTACAGCTCCTCCCTGGAACAAGCCAAACCAAACAAAACTCATCAATAAGTAAAAAAAAAAAAAAAACTGAAACCTAATGCCCTTGAGACTTCAAAATATGCATCCACTTACCTCACCACTCCATCCTTAGCAAGACACAAACAAATTTCTCAGCCCCTAGATCTAGTATGCAATTAGAAGATCAATTCCAACTCATGGTGGCCTCATGTGTTACAGAGCAGCGCTTGTCCATACGAATTTTTTGCCAGTAATCTTTACAGAGGTAGATCAGCAGGACTTTCTTTCTACAACCAACCTTTAGTTTCATAATTGAGGACAAATCATTTGTATCACTCAGAAACTTTTTATGCCAGTGACAATCAACTGCAAAAATCATGGTTACAATATATGTGCTTGACAGACATATTTCAATAACCAAACTGAGTGGCTGTTTCCTGGTGTTTTCTTATCCTGTTTCTACTCAACTGTAACCTC